>JARJIL010000008.1:46210000-48710000 GCA_038502395.1 Dittrichia graveolens
TTTAGGTTACCTTCAAATTGCCCATTTAAAAGGGTAATTTTAACTCCAGCAGACAAATTTTCATCCTTCCACAATTATAACTTATTTTGAAATTTAGAGATAACCGGAGCCCATGATTTTAGTCTCCACAAATTTTCATCAATTGGGAGCCCCGGATACTTAAAAGGAATGATCCAACTCTACAATTTATCAATCCGGCCATGTCTAAAATCTTTAGTCTTTACAAAAGTTAGCTTTAAGCCCAGAGAAGTTGAAAACACCTCAAAATTCCCGTGACATTCTTCTTATATACAATCGTCACAAATAGGATGTCGTTTTGAACAAAATATCGTCATTTTCTACTGTTCACTACAGCTTTTTATTATTATTATTTTTTCTTTACCAATCATCTAGAACCTTTTTATGCCAACCTTTTCCAATTGTTATCAGCTAATTGTCATCTTCCTCCTCCCTTTGTGCCAACCTTCTAAAACACCTACAAGTCTACAACCAATTTCACTACCTTACTTCAATTGTTGATTTTCATCCTTCTTCCACACGCCTTTAATTGGCTAATTACGTCTGCTCATTTGAAGATAACACAGGTACAGTTCTTCTAACTTAATCAAATACGAAGGTTATACTTCCTTAAACATTCCCACATTATTCATATTTAGCATGTTCTTAACACATACGAGTATTTTGTTTTCACCATCTTTTCTACCTCCAACTTATAATTATGTACCTATGGAGTAATTGTTCTATGGTGGCTTTAGTTTTTGGCTCCAACCTGCAAAATTTAAGCTTCAATTTAATATATTTCATGTTCTTTTACTGACATGATAACAAGTCCACCATCTATTTGATAAAATGCCTCAACTAAAAATAAATGTTTTCAGCTAATTAGAACATTCTTGCACACTCTTTAATGTCAGGTCATGCTTACCTGTGTAAGTGATATGTTAAACTTACAACTTTATGCACTTACTTTCAGTTTTTGCTAAGGATTACATCCTATCTTCATACCTATCGAAAGTAGTTACAGGTAAGTTCAAGTTTTATGCATACATTCAGTTTCATTTGTTTCTGTTTTAAGACAATTGCTAATTTACTTTCTGTCTCATGATTTATATAGCTACTACTATGACATATATCAAAAATTTAATCCGTATGCTCAGAATATTCAAAGTCTATTGCATAGCTAAAATTTAGGAATCTCACCCATAAATGAGAGGCAAACAAAAGCATGAAACTAATCAGACTACGCCACAGTCGCCTGAGCATCAAATGTTTGATCATGATAAAAAATTTCAACTATGTGGCACATCTCAGAAGCAGGACAAAAAAAAAGGAGTATGTTGTATAATGGCTCTAAACCATTTAATGTGAAAACTACAATTAAGGAGTCCACAGTTGATCATGACGATATTTCCATTGAATCCCCTTCTCAATCTACTAAATCCTTTTATCTCCTCATGGTCATATTTTGCCAACTACATCCTCAACTGAAAATACTAAGCTAAAGAGTGTCGGAAAAAGTATCATGCCACACAAAAAAGCAGAAAGTAGAGGTGTCTTTTTTCAGTCTGTAAATAACGTCTTATGCCACCCGACTGCAATGCAAATACTTCAAGGAGACGTACCAACATGTTCTCATATACAAGAAACATCAGCTAAAATTCAAGTATTTAATGTGCCTACAAATAATCAATACATGGATTGTTTCAATCAACTTTCTTATGAGAAAAAAACGAGAGGTAAAGGTTAATATTAATTGTAATCGTATGATCAAAGGAAAGCAAATTATTGGTTTTTATGGGTCGCGTTTACTTCTTTCTTTCACTTTTATTGTTTGATATTTATAGTTGTCCATGAAAGCGACGCAAGTTCTCATTCATGTCAAATGACAAATGGAAATATAGAAACATGTAACAGCTCCAAACATATGTCATCATCTCAACCTGACCATGAAACTGAACAAAAAATTTCCGGTATGTTTACTTTCTTATCGAACTACCGGACACATTATATCATTTTCTTCCATTCATTGCACTTTATAAAATGAATTAAAATACTTTTCTTGGTTGCTTTTAAATTCCTAAGTGCTGTATGCGTGTAGGTGTATCTTCTTCTTATCTTGACCTTGGTGATTGTGATAAAGTGTGTGAACATTGTAATGCTATTTTCTGGTACGAAGAGCGACTAAAATCATACTTCAAAGATCACAAGCCTCGATATCACCGTCGTTGCGGAGGAGGAAAGGTTGTTTTACCAATCGAATGTGACACTCCTGAGTACATGAAAGATTTGTTTAGAAATCGTCACTTTTTAGACAACATACGAGCATATAATCAAATGTTTAGCATGACTTCTTTTGGCGCTCATGTTGATGAGTCGATCAACAATGGAAATGGGCCGTATGTGTTTAAAATCACAGGCCAAATTTATCATTGGATCGGGACGTTATGCCCACTAGAAGGAGATCCACCACGATTCTTACAGTTATATATATATGACACTCAAAATGAGTTACATAATAGAATGCACCACTTTGGTGGAAAGGAATCTCATACTCTTAGGTCTCAAGTTGTGGAAGGACTGATTCATTTTCTTAACGAGCATAATGAATTAGTCAGGTTGTTTAGAACTGCTGCAGAGAAGTTTAAAGAAAAGGATGTTCTAGAATTCAAAATTAGACTATATAGCATAGCCCGAGTTCATCAATACGAATTACCAACTTCCGAAACCCTTGGAGCTATAGTTTTTGAGAGTGATCCAAAAAGTGAAACAGATTATGATGTAATTATTGAGTCAAAGAACGGAACTCCTCAACGAGTTAACAAGCTACATCCATCTTACATGTCACTTCAGTTCCCTATACTTTTTATCTATGGGCAGACAGGTTTTCATACGCAGATGAAACTAATCAACGTGAATACGAATGAACCAGGAAGAACAAGAAGGTTAACGATGAATATGTATTATACTTACCAGCTCCATGATCGGTTCAACCAATATGGTTTATTACCGAGAGGGGGTATATTATTCCAACAATATGTAGTTACGGCCTATTGCAGCGTAGAACTTAATAGAATCGACTATATTAGAAAGAAGCAAAATGATATTAGAAATGACTACCTCTCAGGCTTATATGATGGTATTGCAAGTGGAGATAATGATGGATCAGATGTCGGCACAAGAACAATTTTGCCTGCTTCTTTCACTAGCAGTCCTAGGTATATGTATAGCCATTATTTGGATGCTCTCGCTATCTGCCGTGTTCATGGAAATCCTCAATTTTTTTTATTACATTCACGTGCAACGTCAAATGGCCTGAAATAAAGAGATTCATGGATAAATATCCAGAGTTAACACCAGCAAAAGTGGACCGAATATTTGAGATGAAAGTTCGACAATTTATCAAGTTCCTCAAAGATAAAAAGCCTTTTGGACACGTAATCGCAGGTAAGAAAATACTTCAGAATAATTTTTGTTCCATGGTATCAGTTAATTATATTTACATTCTTAAAAGGAATTGTGTATGATATGTGTGTTTAGGTTTTACTTTACCTTTACCAGGCGAAACATATTAGGAGCTGAACACAAAAAAATTTATTGCTTTTCAAGGAAAAAATTTAAAAATGCTAAGAAAATTTCAACTTCCTATATTACAACTATTAAAACAAAAGTGAAAATAAGCGACACTAACCTTATGTTATTTTGAAGTCATTAGCATTATGATTCCTGCAACAATAAATTTGATATTACAACTTACATTATTCCTTGAATGTGTAGCTTGCAAGCATAATTAAATTTACGAAAAAACCTTGCATGATAGAAATTAGTTGTTAATATTGTTGATTTCATTATATGATATATGCATTGACTAATATAGTTTATATCTCCTTTTTAATAGTTTTATACACCATTGAGTTCCAGAAGCGAGGACTTCCACATTGCCATACACTACTATGGGTTAAACAAGAAACTAAAATATTAATGGCCGAAGACGTTGACCAATATATTCTGACAGAGTTACCAGACCCAACAGTTGACCCCGAGGGATATAAAGTAGTTTAAAAATGATGATGCATGGTCCATGCGGATTAGCAAATACGAGTGCATCGTGTACGCAGCAAGGAGTTTGTAGCAAAAATTTCCTGAAAAAATACAATGACAAAACTTTTTTCGACAAGGATGGGTATATTCATTATCGAAGAAGAAATATAGGTACATATACAACTAAACGAAAGGTTAAATTGGATAATAGTTATGTTGTCCCATATAATCGACTGTTATGCCTCACCTTTCATGCTCACATTAATGTCGAGTATTGTGGTTGGAGCATGTTGATTAAGTACTTATTCAAGTATATTTCAAAAGGTACTGATCGTGTTGTTGCACGTATAAGCAGACCAATTGGTGATCCTTCTCCATCAATAAGACAACAAAGCATATCAATTGATGAGATCCAAAATTTTGTTGACGCACATTATATTTGCCCCCATGAAGCCTGTTGGAGAATTTTTAATTTTCATATACACCATAGAGAACCAACGGTCCAAATAATGGCTATTCATTTAGAGAATAAGCAGCAGATTAGTTTCAGAGCCAACCAATCATTGCAAGCAATTGTCAATAATTCTGAAAGGAAAATGACTACATTAACAAAGTGGTTAAAGTTTAACGCTATCTATGGAGAAGGTCATCACCTGAGCTATTTAAATTTTCCATCTGAATTTGTATGGTATCCAACAGAGAAGCAATGGGCACCAAGAGCTAACAAGCATAAACCTTCAATTGGTAGGTTGACATATATACATCCAAGTTCTGGAGAATTGTTTTATCTCAGAATGTTATTATGCCATCAAAGAGGTTGTATGTCTTTTAAAGACATAAAAACAGTGGCCAACAACACTTATCAAACATATCGAGCTGCATGTGATGCTTTGGGTTTACTTGGTGATGATAAAGAGTGGACTGTCGCCTTAGAAGAAGCCACATTCTCTGGTACTTCAGCAGAAATACGATCTGTTGGGAAAAATATGCTTATAAATATATCCTATTTTGTTGACACAAAAATATACAACTTGTTTATATAATTGTATGTATTAACAATAACATATGTGCACATATACATATATATATATTCAATCAAATATATTCTCATCTATAATCTACAAAACAAGCTTCATCAAATGGCCAAGCTCCAATCGTCAAGATCCGAGTTCAAGTAGAAACCGATGTTGAAGCCTCCTACAAATAAACGTTCAAAGTTTATGAGCTTACAAAATAAATAATTAAATGAGTTTAAGTTTTTATAAAATAATTTCTATAAAAACTTTTATAAAAATTGAGAAATTTTTTATAAAATCACAAGCTTGGTAGTCAAAGCAAATGAATTCCTATTTTGGCAAATACTAAACATAATCTTCTATTGAAATAAGCCAAAACCATATTTAGCAAAAGGAATCTCTCAAAGAGGTAAACTTCCAACATGCTTTGTGCATTTGGTTTCTAAACTACCATTTTTATGATTAAATTCAAACTTAAGAAGTATGACACTAACCCAACTTTTCTTAAGCTTCTTTTCAGTGCATTTTTATGGTAAAATGGGTTGTGTGTGGTTTTGGTAAAAGCCCAACGTCTATATGCACAAAGCTTAAAATCTCCGGCAGTGCGACGGTTGATTCCACGGTCGACCGTGGATCACCTGGACACTTTTTGAGCATCAAACTTTTTCCTTATTTAAAGCAACTCAAGTCTTGTGTTTTACTCACCTCTTGCAATCTGAAAAAACACAGAATACATAAAAATCTTGTGAGCTCATATTCCATGATAATTCAATCTTTCAAGATCAAGAATCAAGCAAGAGTGAAAGTCTTCAAGTTCAAATACTTCATTACATCCATATACATTTGTAATAGTGTGAGGATAATCTCTAGCCTATAGAATTAGAGAGAAGTGAGGATCAACTCTAGCCTTCCCAATTAGAGTGAAGTGAGGTTTATCTTAACCTTGTTTGCAAGAGTGAAGTGTAATTCTTGTAAGCTAAAGAGAGAAGTTGTAAAAGGTTTATCTCTACCTTCAAAGAGAGAAGATAGTGGAGCAACTCTTGGTGGGTGAGGCCAAGGAGTGGATGTAGAGCAAGGTTGTTAACCCTTGCTTGAACCACTATAAATCATTGTGTCCAAACTACTTCATTGGTGATATCTTCCTTCCCTAAACTCTTTAATTATTTGCAAATATTGTTAAAGACTTCAAAAAAGTGGGCATATAACCTATTCACCCCCCCTCTAGGTTCTAACAATTGGTATCAGAGCAAGTTGCTCTAGATAATTTTTGAAAAGTCATTTTAAATCTTCTAAAAAAAAATTTTTTTTCAAAAATTTTTGAGTTGACAAAATGGGACAAAATTATGTAGAGGGGAATTCTATGGTTAGACCTCCACTTCTTGAAGAAGAAGGGTTTTGTTATTGGAAACAAAGATTTATGGCTTATGTCAAAGCCAAAGATGTTGATCTTTGGGATATTATTGAAGAAGGGGATTATGTACCAAAAACCTTTGATTCCAAACAAGATGCCTTTGTTCCACTTCCTAAAGAAAAAAGGGATCAAGAGGATAAGAAAATGGTTTCTAAAAATTTTGAAGCAAAACTCTTTCTTTACAATGCTTTGCCTAGAAAAGAATTTGAAAGAGTGTTTATGTGTGAAAGTGCAAATGCTATTTAGAAATCTCTTGTCACCACACATCAAGGAAATGCCCAAGTTCTAGATAACAAAATTGAATTACTTGTGCAACAATATGAACAATTTCAAATACTAGATGATATGAAAATCGATGAGGCTTTTGCAAAGTTTAATACTATTGTTACTAGTCTCAAGTCACTTGAGACTACTTACTCTAACAAAAAGATTGTAAGAAAGTTTCTTAGGGCTCTTTCACCAAAATGGAGGGCAAAGGTGACGGCTATTGAGGAGTCAAAAGATTTGAACATACTTCAAATGGATGAGCTAATTGGAAATCTCAAAGTGTATGAAGTGATCATGCAAAAGGATGATGAGATTGCCAAGCTAAAGAAAGAGAAGAGCAAGTCCATTGCACTTAAAGCCAAACATATCAAAGATTCCTCTAGTGATGAAGGAGATGAAACAAATAGTGATGAGGATGAAGAGTATGCCATGATGGTGAGGAACTTTAAAAAGTTCTTCAAAAGAAAAGGCAAGCATGTGAAAGCTCCATTTGATCCTAAGAAGTACAAGCAAGCCATGGATGCCAAGAAAGAAAAGAAATCATCTAGAGAATGCTATGGATGTGGAGACTCTTCACATCTCATAAGTGATTGTCCAAAGGTAGCTTCAAAGAAAAAGGAAAATCACAAAGCCTTCCTAGGAGGTGCATGGAGTGATAGTGGTAATGAAAACCAAGAAGAAACAAAAGAAGAAAAATGTCTCATGGCCTTTGAGACAAGTGAGGTACACTCCGATTCTAGCTACTATAGTGACAATAATGGCCATCAATATGATCAATTATGTGATTTTAGCTCAAAAATACTTACTAAATATGAGGAGTTAAAAAATGAGAATAAAAGTTTGAAAAAGGAAAATATCAAATTGAAAAATGAAAATGATGACTTAGTTATAAAGATAAAAGATCTAGAAAACAAAATTGCATCTCATACACATACAAACATAAAAGATTTGGAGAGTAAGCTAAAAACAAACTTGGATACAACCACACTGTCAAAATTTGAGAATAGTTCAACAAAGTTAGATGAAATGTTAAAGATTCAAAAATCATCAAAAGATAAGGGTGGCATTGGATTCTCTGGGCACTCAAACAACATGCCAATAAGTCACTTGAAAACCATCCAATTTGTGAAAGAAAAAGGGAAAGAAAAAATCCAGGTACTCCACGGTCGACCCACGGTCGATACCGTGCATCGACCGTCGGGTCACTGGAATTTTCAAAAGAACAAAAATGTAAACATTGTCTCTAGCTCTTCCACTTGTATGCCCAAGGTTGCAAGTAATGAGTTAATGAGAAAGTTTTATACTCCAACAACAAAGCATGGACTTGGATTCAAGAAACCCAAATCAAATGTGACTCAAAAACCAAAATACTCTCAATCCATAAACCCTAAGAACACATGGTATTATAAAAGTTTTAGAATCACACAAAGATGGATTAGAATAGGAGTTTTTGATGCTAACCATCCAGGACCCATGAAACATTGGGTACCAAAAGCTTGAATGAAAACTTCATATGTGTAGGGCTGCAATAAAAGTGAGAATATGTCTCATGAATGGATCCTTGATAGTGGTTGTTCAAAACACATGACCGGTAATAGAGAACTCTTCACCTCATACAAGGAGTATGATGGAGGACATGTTGTGTTTGGAAGCAATCTAAGAGGAAAGGTGATTGGTAAAGGTAACATTCTTCATGACAATATCAAATTCTTGAATGTTGAGCATGTTAGTGGTTTAGCTTACAATTTAATAAGTATTGGTCAACTATGTGATAAAGATCTAAATGTTAAATTCACCAAACATGAAAACTTAATATGCAAAGATGATAAAGTTTTAGTAAAAGGTGTTAGGAGAAATGGACTATATACATGTAGACTTGGTGATAATCCTAACACACAAGTATGTCTTGCATCTATAATTGATAATTCAACATTATGGCATAGAAGACTAAGTCATGCCAACATGAGACTACTACAAACGTTGACTAGAAATGAGCTTGTTAGAGACTTACCAAATATTAAATTCGATAATCATTTTTGTGATGCATGTAAAATAGGAAAACAAGTACATTCATCTCATAAATCTAAAAATGCTATAACTACAAAAAGATGTCTTGAACTATTGCATATGGATCTTTTTGGCCCTTCATCAATTCAAAGTTATGGGGGGAACTTCTACACACTAGTTGTTGTAGATGACTTTTCTAGATATACATGGACACTATTTTTGAAAAACAAAAATGAAGCTTTTGACAAATTTAAAACTCTTGGCAAGAAAATTCAAAACCAATTTAGTTGTACGATCATTTCAATTCGTACCGACCATGGAAGAGAATTTGACAATGAAGCGCAATTTGGAGCATTTTGTGAAAAACATGGAGTGTCTCATAACTTTTCGGCTCCTCGCACTCCCCAATCAAATGGGGTTGTTGAAAGGAAAAATAGGACTTTACAAGAAATGAGTAGGACAATGCTAAATGAACAATCCATTCCACAAAAGTTTTGGTGCGATGCGGTCTCAACGGCTACATACATCCTAAATAGAGTCTTGATTAGACCAATGCTAAATAAAACACCCTATGAAATCATCAAAGGTAGAAAACCATCCTTAGGACATCTTAAGGTATTTGGTAGTAAATGCTATATCCTTAATACCAAAGACTACTTGACAAAATTTGATCCTAAAGCATATGAGGGTGTCTTCTTAGGATACTCCTTGAATAGTAAAGCCTATAGAGTATTAAACAAATCCACTATGGTTGTGGAGGAATCCCTTAATGTCACATTTGATGAATCTCCACTTCCTCATAAGACTCAACCCTTAGTAGATGATGACAAATTAGAAGAAGAAGCCATAGAACAACAACTCTCAAAATTAGACATAAATCATCATAGTGTTCAAATCCCAATAATAGATAACAAAACCACAAGTAATGAAAATGAAATTAAAGAAAATAGGAACCATCCAATAACTCAAGTCATAGGAAACTTGAATCAAAGACTCACTAGATCCCAAGCCCAAAACCTTAATACTTTCTTTGCCTTTGTGTCACACATAGAACCCAAAAATATTAAAAAGGCAATTAAAGATGAAAATTGGGTAATGGCAATGCAAGAAGAGTTAAATCAATTCACTAGAAGCCAAGTTTGGGACTTAGTACCTTTACCTAGTGGTCACACAATAATTGGAACTAAATGGGTTTTTAGAAACAAAGTTGATGAAAATGGAAATATTACTAGAAACAAAGCTAGACTAGTAGCCCAAGGATATAACCAACAAGAAGGGATAGATTATGATGAAACCTTTGCTCCGGTTGCTAGATTAGAATCCATAAGGATTCTACTTGCTTATGCTTGTGCTCAAAATTTTAAACTATATCAAATGGATGTCAAAAGTGCTTTTTTAAACGGGTTTATAAATGAAGAAGTTTATGTATGTCAACCTCCCGGTTTTGAAGACCCCATTCATCCATCTTATGTATATAGACTTAGAAAAGCATTGTATGGCCTTAAACAAGCTCCTAGAGCTTGGTATGATAGATTAAAATCATTCTTGTTGAAAAATGAATATAATATAGGTAAAGTTGATAATACATTGTTCACAAAGAAAAGAAAAGATGACATCTTGCTTGTACAAATTTATGTGGATGATATCATATTTGGTTCAACATGCCAAGACTTGTGTGATGAATTTTCAAAACTTATGCATAATGAATTTGAAATGAGTATGATGGGTGAATTGAATTACTTTCTTGGACTTCAAATAAAACAATATGAAGATGGTACATTCATAAATCAACAGAAGTATATTAAAGACATGCTTAAAAAATTCGATTTTGAAAATGTGAAACCAATGAGTACACTTATGGCTACAAACACACACTTGACACAAGATGAAGAGGGTGAAAGATTTGATAGTACAAGATATCATGGTATGATCGGGAGCTTGCTTTATCTAACGGCAAGTCGTCCCGATATTATGTATAGTGTATGTGTGTGTGCTCGTTTTCAGGAAAATCCAAAGAAATCACACTATGAGGCCGTCAAACGAATATTCCGATACATTAAAGGAACAATCAACTTGGGATTGTGGTATCCAAAGTGGAGCGGCTTAGATATAATGTGCTATGCGGATTCGGATCTCGGTGGATGCTACTTGGATAGAAAAAGTACAAGTGGAGTATGTGCCTTTATTGGATTGGCACTTACCTCATGGTTCTCGAAAAAGCAAACATCCGTTGCCTTGTCAACAACCGAAGCCGAATATGTAGCCGCCGGAAGAGCTTGCGCTCAGGTCTTATGGATGCAACAATCTTTATTGGACTATGAGGTACATCTATCCGAAATTCCTATTATGTGTGATAATAAAAGTGCCATTGATTTAAGTAAAAATCCTGTATTGCATTCAAGAACTAAACACATCGAAATTAGACATCACTTTCTACGTGATAATGTGCAAAAAGGCAATATAAGCTTAGAAAAAGTTACGTCATGTGAAAATATTGCTGACATATTCACTAAACCACTAAAAAAGGAAGTATTTGACACATTAAGACTTGGTTTGGGAATGATGGAACATGTACCTTAAGAAATAAACACCAAAAAACTGAAAAACAGCAAAAAAAAAAAATTGCTATCCAGTGGCTCCACGGTCGAACCACGGTCGATACCATGTATCGACCGTAGGGGCACTGCCAAAAGTTTGAGAAACACGCGGTCGATTACCACGGTCGACCGTGTCTCGACCGTCGGTGAACTGCCAAAAGTTTGAGGAACACGCGGTCGATACCACGGTCGACCGTGTATCGACCGTTATACACCTGACGAAATTTAACCCTACTTCCCCTTTTCCTCTCTCTTTCCTCCCACTTTCATCCTCCTCATCTCCCTCATCAAACCCTAGCCGCCATTTTTACCGTTTTACTCTCTAAAAAGCTTAAAAAAAACAAATCATTACAAGCAAAATTATTCACTTACGGTCGAAGGCACGGCTCTGCTCACGGTCGATCTACGGTTGAACACGATTTCCTCCTTCCTTCACGGTCGATCCACGGTCTTCACTCTCTCAAAGGTAAAAATTTTTTTCTTTCTTCTTCATCTCCTTAGGATTCTATTTTTTTGCACTAATGAATCATGTGTATCTCAAGATTTTTGTTATTTTTTCATGATTAGGCTTGATTTTGGGAAGATTTTTTGGTAGTTTTTGTTATAAATGGCTTAAGGATGATAAAGTAGGCTTTGTTTGGGTTTGGTTTAACTTTTGTAGTAGTTTTCTTATACATAGGGTTGTTGATGTATCTTAAAGTAATAAAATCAGAGCTTTCAAAAAGGACAAACAAAACCAAAAATTTTGAAAATCGTCTGGCGGTCGATATTACGGTCGACCGTAACTCAACCGCAGCGATTGTACAAAAATCCAGCACAACCACGGTCGATCCACGGTCGATACCGTGAATCGACCGTCAGCAATCTGGAAATTTTTGAACTCTTCATCTTTTCGTATTTCAACTATTAATGCTCAAATTCACTTTATTCATGCTTCATATACTCCAACAAACACTTGACATCGCATGATTCATCAAAATTTTCAAAATTTTCTCACACCTAGGACACAACCACATCGCATGGACATATTCTCAAAGAGTTTGCTATATTTTTTTAAGCACACTTTCAAATATGTCTCATCTACATTTAAATATCATATATCTAGTTATAAATTTCCAAAACCAAACTCTTTTTCGTATCATGACTAGATAAATTGAACATGTCATACACATTAGGCACACACTAGTCCTAATACTATATATTTGTACTTAATCATATAATTATTGTCTCTATAGATAATCATGCCACGTGTTCGCACATCGGCTTCAAGAAAACCCGACAACCCTACCCCTCGTCAATCCGCCAATGCTCTAAAGAAACGGGCCATAAACGAGGGTCGTGTAGTTGCGGTCAATCAACTTGACCAATATAGGACCCAAGCCACCTTTGAGGCTATTGGGTGGACTATTTTCCTCTCTCTCTCAAATGTCATTTATAAAAATCGTCTCTATGAATTTTATGCCTCCTTCATCTATAATGAGGATGATGAAGTAATCACCTTCAACATTGAAGGTAAGGACTTTACCTTCACTCTTGTCCAACTAGGTAGGATTCTACACATCCCATCCTCCGGCCTCAAATACTATCATACCGGTCATAGCCTCACAAACCTTCCACCCGCCTTCACCATTCCTGAAATCATTGGGTCAATTTGCAAACCAAATGTTCCCCACACCACAACCAATCTTTTCGGAAGAGATCTTCTTCCCGAATGTGCCATTTGGAACAAAATCATTGATTCCAATATCTTTCCCAAATCTTGGAATCATTCTGAAATAAGTGCTATTCAAGCTGTTCTTCTTCATGCTCTTAAATCAGGGACCGAGATCAACCTCACGCACATTCTTGCTAAACGCATGAGTGGTCTCGTGACAAGTCGTAGGGATCTTCCCTATGGCCGTCTTCTATCTCTTCTTTTTACGAATCTACCGGATGTTTCTCGCATTGTCTCAACTCCGGGATCCTCCATGCCCATCGACCTTGCGACATTTCGCAAGATGTCTTCCCATAAAGGGAAGAAGCGAGCTCATTCATCATCCTCCGGAGATACGGAAGCCGAAATTGACGCATTCACCTTTGGTGAAGAGGAGGAGGGTGAAGAGGAGGGTTCAATTCCTCCGGATCACGGCATGGTTGAAGGCTCTACCGACGAACGAATTGCTGCACTCAATCGCAACATCAACGAGTTGCGGAATGAAACCCGCTCTCTACGGAAGGAAGTCAAAGGGGTAAAAGGGATGCTGCGGTCAATCATGAATGCACTTAGGTGCAATGCCGGGACACACGGGGGTGAACCATCTTGATTTTCTATGGTTGCATGGATTGTAAAAAAAAACAATTATTTTTATTTTTATTTTTTTTCTTAACCGGACATTAACTATTGCTACAATCGGTATTTTCTATATTTTATGATTGCTTGTTGCCTTAATCTACTAGATTGCTATTTCTTTACTACATCTTGCTATGGACATCTTACATTATGCTATTTGCTATTTGGGTTGTGATAATTGCATGATTAGAATATTGTTCATACTCACATTTCCTTGGCAAGTTTTTGGTAGTATTTCCATTTACCTCAAGAAGTGGAGTTCTCACATCAAGGGGGAGCTTATGTCAAGGGGGAGTCTCCTTTTTATTAAAGACAAAAAGGGGGAGAAGATAAAAGAATATAGAAGATAGTAAAATATATACATATATATGTATATATGCACATGTTAACATGTTAAAGTTATATATACAATTCTTATACAAGTTATAAATTTTTGTCTTCAACAAAAAGGGGGAGATTGTTGGGAAAAATATGCTTATAAATATATCCTCTTTTGTTGACACAAAAATATACAACTTGTTTATATAATTGTATGTATTAACATTAACATATGTGCACATATACATATATATATATTCAATCAAATATATTCTCATCTATAATCTACAAAACAAGCGTCATCAAATGGCCAAGCTCCAATCGTCAAGATCCGAGTTCAAGTAGAAGCCGATGTTGAAGCCTCCTACAAATAAACGTTCAAAGTTTATGAGCTTACAAAATAAATAATTAAATGAGTTTAAGTTTTTATAAAATAATTTCTATAAAAACTTTTATAAAAATTGAGAAATTTTTTATAAAATCACAAGCTTGGTAGTCAAAGCAAATGAATTCCTATTTTGGCAAATACTAAACATAATCTTCTATTGAAATAAGCCAAAACCATATTTAGCAAAAGGAATCTCTCAAAGAGGTAAACTTCCAACATGCTTTGTGCATTTGGTTTCTAAACTACCATTTTTATGATTAAATTCAAACTTAAGAAGTATGACACTAACCCAACTTTTCTTAAGCTTCTTTTCAGTGCATTTTTATGGTAAAAATGGGTTGTGTGTGGTTTTGGTAAAAGCCCAACGTCTATATGCACAAAGCTTAAAATCTCCGGCAGTGCGACGGTCGATTCCACGGTCGACCGTGGATCGACCGTGGATCGCCTGGACACTTTTTGAGCATCAAACTTTTTCCTTATTTAAAGCAACTCAAGTCTTGTGTTTTACTCACCTCTTGCAATCTGAAAAAACACAGAATACATAAAAATCTTGTGAGCTCATATTCCTTGATAATTCAATCTTTCAAGATCAAGAATCAAGCAAGAGTGAAAGTCTTCAAGTTCAAATACTTCATTACATCCATATACATTTGTAATAGTGTGAGGATAATCTCTAGCCTATAGAATTAGAGAGAAGTGAGGATCAACTCTAGCCTTCCCAATTAGAGTGAAGTGAGGTTTATCTTAACCTTGTTTGCAAGAGTGAAGTGTAATTCTTGTAAGCTAAAGAGAGAAGTTGTAAAAGGTTTATCTCTACCTTCAAAGAGAGAAGATAGTGGAGCAACTCTTGGTGGGTGAGGCCAAGGAGTGGATGTAGAGCAAGGTTGTTAACCCTTGCTTGAACCATTATAAATCATTGTGTCCAAACTACTTCATTGGTGATATCTTCCTTCCCTAAACTCTTTAATTATTTGCAAATATTGTTAAAGACTTCAAAAAAGTGGGCATATAACCTATTCACCCCCCCTCTAGGTTCTAACACGATCCTTATTTGCTCATATTTTAATTTTCTATGAGGTAACAAACCCATATACTTTATGGAGAAAGTACTGGAAGCAAATGGCTGAAGATATTCCAAGGAGAATTTCTACATCCGTTTGTATCCAAAATTTCTACGTGAACGATGCTGAATTGGAAGGTTATGCATTATATGAACTAGAAGTGATTTTAAACTCTTGCTTTAAATCCGTACGAGATTTTGGTCTACCATTGCCTCCACAACATTTATTAGACAAGTTAAAAAACAGATTACTCATGGAGGAGAGAAATTACAACCGAGATCAACTAAAGAAAGGGCAATCAACATTTGTGTCAAAGCTAAATAAGGACCAAAAAACATATATGACTTAATTATAAGTGCTTCAACACATAATACACAGGAGCTAATATTTGTATATGGCCATGGGGGCACCGGAAAAACTTTCCTTTGGAAAACAATAATCAGTACATTACGGTCTAAAGGAAAAATAGTATTAGCAGTAGCATCCTCTGGAATTGCCTCCTTGCTTCTCCCATTAGGCCGAACAGCTCACTCTCGATTTAAACTACCAATTGAAATGACAGATGAATCAATGTGTAAGATAAAAAAAAGGTACTCAAATGGCAGATTTGTTAGCTTAAGCTGATCTGATAATTTGGGATGAGGCTCCAATGAATGACCGTCGATGCTTTGAAACGTTAGACAGGACTCTTAGAGATATCCTCGATGCTACAAACAGTCTCTTTGGTGGAAAATCACTTATGTTAGGTGGAGATTTTAAGCAAACCCTTCCTGTAAAAATAGGAGCATCTAAAGCTGAAATTACCAGAAGAGTTATCCAAGATACACAATACCTTCCACGTGTCTCATCTTCGGAAATGTTTAGCAGACGAGTCTGCATTTGTGCCACTGGAGGATGTATGCGTTGATGATAAATTGAATTATGTCGAGCAACCTGTTGCTATACTGGAAAGAAAAGTTAAAGCTTTACGTAATAAACAGATTGTGTTGGTTAAATTTCAGTGGAAACACCGAAAAGGGTTGGATTATACTTGGGAACCGGAGGATGAGATGATACGTAACTACCCAAAACTCTTCAGCAGTTGATTTCGGGGACGAAATCGTTTTCAAGTGGGGAAGAGTTGTAACACCCAAGGTTTGGAAATTCCTATTATTAGTAACTTTTCGATATGACGTATTTTGGTAGTGCCTAATTGAGATTAGGAAGTGTTTAGAAACTTGAGGGACTTGTGTTGTCATTTTTGAAACTAGAAAGTGCAGGGACTAAATGTGCCATTTTTCAAAGTTTTTATATAAATAGGCTGAATTGACTTTTAAAGAGTCAAACTTGCATTTCTTCACTTCTGTTTCACGAGAGAGAGAGATAGAGCAGAGCTTTTCCTTGGGTTTTTGAGCAAGAACAGCAGATAGCAAGTGTTTTCCATCTGATTCTAGTAGGCACAAGCTAAGGTAAGGCTTCTTGTTGGTTGTTCTTGAGGTTTAAGTTGAGCTTTAAGGTTGATTCATGGTGAATCAAGATTAAAGCATATTATGGTTGTTTTTATTGGTTTATATGTTGTTTGGGGTGTAGGAAAACACCCTAGTAGTGTTTTTACGAATTCTTAGTAAGAGTTTTTGAGGTTTTAATCGAGTATACAGTAGACAGTCGGCGAACTGGAGCTGTAGGTAGAAAGGCACGGGCGTGCCTTTGAGGGGTACGGCCGTACCTCATGGCCGTGACCGCCTCTGTTCTTGAGGTCCGGGCGTACCTGGATAGGGTACGGGCATGCCTGGGTCCGGTTTAGGGTGTACCTGACCCGGTACGCCCATGCTTGTTAGGGCCTGCTTTTGGGCCTTAGGCCTGGGGGCACGGGCGTACCCTGCCCCTGGTCAGTTTGTTTAAGTGCTGATTTGAGAGTATCTTGATACTATAACTGTACATGATTGTAGGGATTACTATCTGAAGTATTCTGAGTTTGCGTGATATATCTCTGTGTGATATTTATTGCTGAGGTGAGTTTTCAACTCTGATTCATATTTGTGATATGTGTGTAGTACATTGCAATGTGATATATTATTGATCAGAGGATCACCAGAGAGAGCTGTAGCACGCTGCTTTGTGCAGTAGTTGCTACAGACAACATTTTAGCCGTCTTGGCGGATGCTAAGATGGTGCTTATATGATTATATGATTTACAGTTTAGTGCAATAGTTGCTACGGACAGCATTATAAGATGGTGCCTTCTTGGCGGATGCTAAGAGGTGGTATTCATAAGAACTGTTACAACATTCGTATATGTGTATGCGCATGCTTATATGATTTACAGTTTAGTTTTCTCACTAAGCCTTATGGCTTATCAAATACTGCTTACTCTTGTTTTGCAGGGCGTGATTCCTCCAAGGGCAAGGCCCCAGTTTGACAGAGGTTGTGATATGAGAGGAAATTTGTATTTTAAAACTAACGCCTGGTTGTATTTGTGAAACAAATCTTTTGTTGTAAATATTTGGTACCACTTTTGTAACTGAACCAGAGGGTTCAGTGTAAATAGTAGCTTCCGCTTTTGTATAAACTCCTTTTATTTCTAAAATACTTTTATTGTCAGAGTTTTACTGTATTTAAGATTTTTGGGGCGTTACAAAGATAGCAATGAGGAAGATCCGAGCATAGTCGAGTACTACTCGGAAGAAGAACATGGCGCAAGTGGCAACGAAGTCGATGACTATGTCATCTTGACTTGAAGATCGAAAAAAGGCCCTAAAGAAAATGACATGATATTTAAGGGGGCATTGTTAGCCATTTTTTAAATATCATTGTCATTTTCCTAAAGTTAATTATGTTTATTTGGTTTTAGCATAAGTTTTATGACATTTTAGACTTAGGTTAAGTTTATTATTATTATTCGTATTATGTCACACTAATCGGTTATTAGAAAACCGATTAGTAACTTCTCTTGTAAAGCAGATATGGTGGGTTACCACCCTCACACACACCCATGATGTAATACTCGTTCCTGTTTTTATAATAAATTAAATTATTTAATGAGATATTAAAGTGAGTACTTTTAACTTAGTGGACTATGGATCATTTACGATGTAATGGACTTAAAGGAAGAATATGTAATTTCCATTAGACTCTTGTTGTCCTTAGATCATTAAGAAACATAAAAAGGGGTGTTGGGCCAAGTAATTAAATGTATTATAGTGGCGGGCTTGTAATTTCAGCTAAAGGAGATTAGGCTATTAGCAGAGGTGGAGAAGAGGGAGACCGAAGGGTGCTAAGCCCCACTAATTAGTTTAAAATTCTTTTATTTTATAAGCTCAAATTTAGTCGCTTTCTATTAAGCTCCTCCTCAATTTAAAATAGAAGCCTAGTATAATACTAGAAGAAAAGATGAAGACTGAAACGACATTATGAGTTTGATGGTTTTCTTATTTTGTTCTTGCTTCTCGATCAACACATCTTTCATGTTATTTTAATCCGCTACCAATACGTTCATTGATATTTTATTATTTACATTGTGATTCTGCATTTGCTCGTTTTAATTTGAATGCAAACGTAGTTTTTGAGTTTATCAAAACAGAAAAGAGGTGGTATCAAACCACCAAAAAATATAGAAAGTTAAAGAAAGTTATTCACGTGGGTTTGCAATTTACATAGCAGTAATCTATTTCGCTATTTCAGTTTATAAATAAGAATTATAAATTTTCTTATAATAAAGAATTTTTATGTTTTTTGAATTGTGTGTCATGTTTAATGAGTTTGTAATGAACATTTTTTGTTATTGTATCATCAATCACAAGTCAACGTTATTTAATTAAATTATTATTATTTTATTTTCAAGATTCAAAATATTGTTTAGTTAATATTTTCTTACTAGCTAGTTAATTAATGAAAAAAAGAACCGGTGATTACGAGAAAATTTTGAAAATTAATTTTGTCAAAGCTTAAGCAATTATTTTAACATGTAGTTTCTTGTCTTTAAATAAACTTTTACTATTTAATTATCATACACGTAATTAGTTTTTTTACATCATTCATATATTATGGGTATCATTAATGTTATGTTAGAGAAAACATCCTTATATTAAAATCCTAACATTAATGTTACGATAAAGGGTACAATCCTGGCTCCACCCCTTGTCATTAGGAATTAGTTAAGATAATTTAATATATCAATTTATTTGACTTTCATTGAAATTAACACTATATAGCAAGCTTTAATTCTCTTGGGCTAAGTTAATTTAGTGACAAATAGAAAAGGTTTTGTTATTTGGGCTTGGGCTTGCTAAGAAAGGGAATAAGGACCCATTTAGGGTACAAGCCCTAAAAGGCATGAACAGTAGCCGCTCAAACATCTTGCGTGTAGCGTGTTGTGTGTCGTGTGTGTGTGCCTGCCGAGAGATCGAGCAAGAAATTGAAGGCCATTTTGTCACCAATCTTGGAGGAACCGAGTGTTTTAACATCAAGTATGAAATTACTACATTCAACTAATTACATGTTAGAATCTTGAAAGAAACACGCGATTGGTGCTCTGTTTTGCTGTACGATTGGCCGAGAGCCAAGAAGTGCAGAATCGCAAATTTTGGGTTGGTATAATTGGAAATAATCGATTAGGATATATGCTATAGTACTGATAATATCATAGAATGGGTATAACATGGATTTGTGATTGATTATCAATTGTTCATCAAGGTGTCGATGCTCGGATGCTCTGTGTGTTCGTGTGAAGTTGTCGCGAACAACAGCGGGGAAGACAACACCCAATTTTGTGATTTTGCTCCAATCTCATTTAAAGCTGTCAATTCGGGTCGAGTTCGTGTTATCAGGTTCGTGTCGGTTTCTTATCAAACCAATTTCGACTCATTTATTTTCGTTCCAAAAGTTCGGGTCGTGTCAGTTTTTTCATGTCGGGTTTGTGTCGACCCATTTAGGCCAAATGTCATTGATGAGAATTTTTTCTGTTTTCAAGTACGCTTTTTGAATACGGTTTTCAACTATGATTTTCGAATACGGTTTTTCGTTTCAACTAAATTTTCTTTATCAATATTTTAAATTCCATGTTTGTTTTCCAACGTTCGGCACAAATTTCGAAAACGATTTTCATTTATATTCTAACTTTAATAATCAATGTTCGTTTCCGTTGTATTCAAATTCAAACTCGGTATTTATTTCGGTTTGATTGAAAATTTGATTTTATTTTTTTATTCACTTATATAAGTGAATATAATTAAAACTATGATGTATTACTATTCTATACCAATAAATAATGTTATTGAACAACCGAATAATTTAAAATTATTCATCATTAAATAGAATTATGAATCGATCCAAAATACTAAAGTATCACCTATCGAATAATTAAATGTAAAAGTATCAAAATCATATAGTCAAAACAAATACTAAAATAACGTACTATTATTTTAACTGTAAATCTTTTATTGTTTATTTTGAGTTTTTAACGTTTAAGGACTTTGTACTTTTGTTTAGCGGATTTTATTGTCCTAGAATGTCAATCTCTTATTTGATTTTATAATCTTCTTTTAAAAATTTAAATTTCAAGTATTAAAGAAAAATTTAAAATGTTATAATTTTAACTATAAACGGGTCATCAGCTTCGGATTGTCGGTTTGACCCTAACCCGACCCATTTATTTTCGTGTTAATTTCGTATCAACTCGCTGTTTACCAGTTTCGAGTTCATGTCAGGTTTCATATCAAACCAGAAACTGCCAGCCTTAAATCTCATTATATGGGTCTTTTCAGTCATTTGTTGGGCCTTAAGCCCATTTATCCACAAATGGCAATATGGCATATACATAGATATTTGTTCCAATTTGAATTTGACACACACACATACAAATACACACACATATATATAATCTGATCTGCATCGATATATATATATATATATATATATATATATATATATATATATATATATAGAAGGGTTCAAACGAGAATTGTTTTTTGTACGAGAACTGCGAGAACCAATCTTGACCGCTCATTTTGGATAATGGAATTCATAGATGAAGAGCGTGGGGGGATTGAGTGTGACAGCATGCATGTAAGGAATTCATGAGTGGGCAATCCAATTGAAGGAGGAGGAATTGGATGACTATCATTAGTTCTCGCGGTTCTTGTACGAAAACAGTTTTCGTTTAAACTTTTGTCTATATATAAACACATGTATTAAGTCTAATCACGAATTGGTATATATATATATATATATATATATATATATATATTTGTATATGTATATATATAGGGAAAAGTTCAAACAAGAACTGCGAGAACCAATCTTAGCCATTCAATTCCTCCTCCTTCAATTGGATTTCCCACCCATGAATTCATTACATGCACCTTGCCACACTCAATCCCCCATGCTCTTCATTCATAAATTCCACTTACCACTTGAATGGACAAGATTGGTTCTCGCAGTTCTCGTACGAAAAACAGTTCTCGTTTGAACCATCCCTTATATATATATATATATATATACATATATATAAAGGAGGGTTCAAACGAGAATTTTTTTCCATACGAAAACTGAGAGAACCAATCTTAACCCGATTAAACTTAAAAGTTCAATTTACTTTTGATGTGAGAAGCCTCTTGTGTAGGTGATTGTTGGTGTCATAGTAGATTTCGTGTACTTGTTGATTTTATCTACTTACACGGTTACCCGGTGAGTTACACTAACTTATATCTTATGATGTAATACGTGTTCATATGTGATACTGTGATGATGATTGGCAGCTGGCCACCTCGTCTATGTGGCATTTTGAGCAGCTGGGCTCGTATGGCAGATGGCCATCCCGCCTGTGTGGCATTTTGAGCTGGGCTCGTATGGCAGATGGCCACCGCGCCTGTGTGGCATTTTGAGCAGATGACTTATTTTGGCGGATGGTCACCCCCGCCTGTGTGGCCTATATGATGTGTATTACCTATTGAATGTGTTATCTGATATAATATATGAGTGTTGTGTACTCACTAAGCTTTGTGCTTAACTCGTATTTGTTGATTACTTTCAGGACCGTCTCAAGTAGACAAGGGCAAGACACCAACTTGATAGCATTCTTACGAACCTTTAATATTTTATAAATCATCAATTATTTTTTATGAACATTTACGTTAGTTTCCGCTATTAAAATTTATTTATCTAGAATGAATGTATTTGTTGTGAATATAGAGAGAACAAGAATAAAGAGTAGAGAAGAAGAAATTCATCTTATTCATTAAGTAATCCTCTATTTATAGGATTATAATAGATAAGGGATAAGTATTCAAGATTTGAATATTTTATCAAGGATAATACATATCTCTAATATATCTTATCTAATATCAGGGGATAAGGACATCAACTAATAATTATCCATAACACTCCTCCTTAGATGTTCACTAAAAGTATTATGCCTCGTTAAAACCTTACTAGGTAAAACCCAATGGCACAAAAGCCTAGTGAAGGAAAAAAAGCACATAATACTTCAATAATCTTGGGGATGTTGCCTCATTAAAAACCTTGTCAGGAAAACCAGTGGGACAAAACCATAACTAAGGGAAAAAGAGTGCAACGCGTATTTTCCCCCTAACGAGTGCATCACTTGAGCTCTTTAAATTGGCGTAGCTCAATGACCAATATCATGAACTATTTTCTTGAATGTTGAAGTCGGAAATTCGTCAGTAAATAAATCAGCTACGCAATGCTTGAATGAACCTCTTGAATGTATCTTATTGCATTCCTTTGGTGAAAACACATACTTTGCTTGCTTTATGGATTACTAACATCTCTTTAATATTAGATGAAGCGGTTGTAATGATTTGCTTTGAAGAATGTCGCCACTACTTGTGGTGTCACCAATTACAAAGATATATTTAGTTTGAACCGACCAACTATGGAACTAACATGTATCTTGCATCAACAAAGTTAACAAAACTTGTTTTGATGAGTTAGTAAAATATAAACTTGTGTCCTTCATACCTTAAATGTATCATATTATTCGTTTTATTCCATTGTAATGTTTCTTTTAGGACACGAACTACGTATCGCTAATAAATTTAACAAAAAGTAATATTTAATGTCATATATGACTAGCGAGAAATATTAATGACCCGAGTAACTTTTAAATATGGTATTTCTGGACCAAGAATCATTTAACCACCTTTTCGAAGTCGTAAAAGGGTCATCCAATGTCAAGTGACTTCGTAATCATTTAAATGCTTATTGATGTGATTTATCAACATAAAATCTTAAACACCGTTTTATATATTCTTTTGGTGGTACACAAGGATTTCATCCTTAAGTTGTTAGATTTATAACAAAAGAAGACTTTGTCTTTCTAAGATCACTCATTTCAAGCAGTTTTTCAATATTTAATTGCCTTTAAAATATCACTAGGAATTCCAATTATATTTCAATCATCAACATACATAGAAATTATATCATATTCGGATCCGGATCTCTTCACAAAAATCCACGAGAAAATAGAATAATAATATTCTTTCAATAAGTATTCTCTAAGGCAATTATATTATATACACTCATTTTGTTTTAGCCCGTATAATAACTTTAATTCGATCCAATACTATTCTCGAAAACTTCTCTTATATGCTTCGGGCTTTTAGATAGTAACATATATGTTTAAACACTTTATACCTTTTAACGCATCTCATTATCAATTAATTGAGCTCTAATAATATCTTTACTAGAGATAGATAAATAATTTTTCACATTGACAGACGATAAGATATAAAATATAGTTATATCAACCACACGATAGTATATAAATCTCAGGTTTTTGCGAAACTTGTGCCACCATTCATCATTTGTATCTCATAACTTTAGTTCTCATTTCACTTTCGGACAAAGACCAATTTATTATACTTTTTGTGTATACACTTCATGTCCCAAGCATATCATACTCTTAGGACTAAGAATTTTTATACTTTTTGTGGTCACAATATTATTACCTTAAATGGTCTATAAGATGGACATATAAGCCTTCATATATCTCATTGCACATTTTTAGAAAATTAAGGAATTGTCCTTACTACATACATATTCATAGATTATAAATTAACTCGCGTATGAGCAAAATATACAAAACTGATACTTTGAAAAAACTTCTTGTTCTTCTTTAAATGTTCACATCGTTATTGACTAGGGATGGTCTAACCGGTCATGCCAATCAATAAAATAACCAAGGTTAATAAACTTCTAGTTTAAGACCACATATGATTCAATGTCACTAATCTTTGTGTAAAAGGATGCAAAGAAAATAGTATTTTATGACTTTGTGTAAAAAGGATGCAAAAGAAAGTACTTCATGACTTTTAAAGTTTTTTCTCGTGACAATCTATTATATATAGCTCTTCCGGAGCATTTGATTTATTTTGCACTATTATATATAACAACATTATTAAGTAGGAAAACTGTCATGCGGTAACAACTTTTTACTATTTATAGAACACATATAATAACCATCAATAGTTCATCAAATAAAATTATATATGTGCTTAAGTCATGAGTCACCATCATATATATAACAATAATTTTTCTTTAATAAGAGATTTTTAGATAGTACTATACTAGTTGTTTAGCTTTTCAAAATGAATCTAATGATTTCTTGCACCCATTACTAGCATATATTTTATATGATATTTTTATACTTTCCACCCCCTATTTTACTTATATACTGTCAATTATCTTGCTATTACTGTTGGTAAATCATATTTTTAACATATGTACCAAGATAATTATCTCAACTAGGTCGATAACCATCATATTATCACATTCACTTCTAGGAATATAATTAAGCCAACAAGACGGATATATTGGAAGCTTATTGTTTTGCACATTGTTTACTCAGTCAAAAGCAAACATCAATTTAGAACTATACTTAGCATATTTCTTATATATAGCCTTCTCTCTATATTGTAACAATTGAAAAATAATTGTGAAGATGACTGAGTTATTTCTACTTATAGAGCTATAGAATAAATTATTCAATCTTGAGATAAATTCATTTACAATGAACTATAAAGGTGTCACAACTTTGAGTGCTCATATTTGTCTTGAATATATTATGTATGTAGGTAACTTTAACATCTAAATAGACAAGAACTAATTTCTTTACAATATATAAGCCATAAAGACAAACTCTATGATATTAAACATAATATTATAATAAAACATAAAATCTTGCATGCATATGTTTAAATAAGATGTCTTGATGACGACTCAACTTTTCAAAACATTCATAAAATATTCATATAGATTATTTTTATATCCTTATACTTTTATCACAATACTTATGTCAAAGTCTTGAATAGATTTCAAGATTTTATAAAAGTAAAATAACAAAACCACAATAAGGTTTCATATAAATAACAATTAGCATCTAGGTGCATCTCGACATCTAACACTAACAAATAACTTTCTTTTCCGGTAATGTCCAAAGCCAAAAATCATATCAAAAATTTCCGTAACTTGATTATCCAATATTATTATAATAATCAACACTGTTTTGTAATCAACAATCATATCAAAAAAATCTAGGTTTCCTTATTGTGATGGCGTCGAAATCAAATTGATGTGAGTCTGAAATTTGATGAAAAGATTTTATTTGAAACCCTTTATATATAAATTCACTGTAGGTAGTCCTTAAGTTATAATCTTTTTTATTAAAAAGAGACATTATTTTATAGTCACACAATAATTAATAAATAAATACATAAAATCTAGGTTACGCATCTTTTGATTGCTGATCGATTTTCTAAACTTTAAATTCTAAATACTAATTGCATTTATATTCTATCTTCAGAAATAGTATGAATTAAAATTAAAATTTTATACCAATTTAAAATCATCTACGAAGATTTATATGGATACATAAAAAAACAGTAGGAAATTGCCTATTAATCCAAATGACAGCTAAAGTGATATAGAATCAAAATTCATATGTAATACCCCAACAAAACTTTAATCGAGAGACTTAAAGTGAATAATGCATGGGTATATATATTTCTAAAAGATATTTCTTCTACTAATTCAAGTTGTATATATTAATCAATATGGAATAAATGCATCGGCATGTATTTGTGTATCATGTTGAAAAATCATAATATGATCAAGTTAATAATGTGGTTAACTGTATATTTTTTGTTAGCATTAATTTATGTACCCGTGTATGTCAAGAAATCGATAACAACAAATGATATAAGAATTAGATTTAAGATTTACCACTTGTAATCAAATCGTAAACTTAATGAAAAGTGAATCGAGTTAATTTGATCTTCTTAGCCATTGATCTCCTTTTCTTTTTTCAGAGCTTTCATGCTGATAACGTGTTGTGAATATAGAGACAACAAAAATAGAGAATAGAGAACAAGAAGTTTATCTTATTCATTAGGTAAATCCTCTATTTATAGGAGTACAATAGATAAGGGATAAATATTTAAAATTCAAATATCTTATCTAGGATAATACATATATATCTCTAATATATCTTATCTAATATCAGGGGATTAAGACATCTACTAATAATTATCCATAACAGTATTTACATGATTACTTATTTTGTCGAATAAATATATTTAATGACGAATTTATTTATAATTTTTTTAGGACGTTACACACTATTTCTATATAAACATGTGTAAGTGGATTGTGGACAATGTGTAATTATCATCGAATCAATAAATATATATATATATATATATATATATATATATATATATATATATCTTGTCTTCTTCTTGATTTCATCCATACATACATACATACTATTGCTTTCCAAAACAAAATGCAATCCTCCATGTTTAACATCAATAATCGAGTTCACTTTGATCAAAACATTGATCAAAGTCGTATAACCCGATACCGAACATATACGCCATGATACAAGTTGTCCATGTGTTGTAATTCTAGTTGTTGAGTTTCTTGACACTACTTACATCTTAGAGTTCGGCCATGAGGATGGCCCTGATATCACTTTGTTAACGTGGTAAAGCTCTACACTTGTACACAACAAGTTGTTCACACACACTTAAATAGAGAGTAGGAACAAAAGAGAAAACACACATTCACAATGTGAATTAAATCTTATTATCTCAAAGAAAACTGGAATAGTAGCATGCCTTATAATAGGCTTACATGATAACAAAGTGAAACTGAAACTGAAACTGAAAGTACCAACTACAACATGGAATAACCTATCCACTATCCACTAACCACTACAGTGCACGTTTGATGTTAACTTTTAATACTTTAGATGACTTTTAACACTGTTTGATCTAGCTTTTACCTTTAATTTTAGCTAGATAATTTATCTCAGCACAATTAAGTTATTTCCTTAATTAAGTTGATATTTTTATAAAGGTACAGTAATCTTGCAAGAATTGAAACTTTCAAAAAGATGTATGATTAATGTTGGTTTTAATTTACATTTGTTTCTTTCTTTTTTGCGACGTGTTGGCGGCACATCAATACAGAAAAAGACTTGCTTGAGATTAAGTTTCTCTTGAGCAGGCGAACCTCATATGGAATGTGAAAAGTGATATTAGGGGTTAAAGATCCTCGATCTTATTATGGTTAAACATGACTCATCATTTTCTCACACATATATGAGAGTGACTACCTTATATTAAGTCAAGAGCGTACCCCCGCAGAGTACGCCCGTGCCCCCAGGCCCAAGGCCCAAAAGCAGGCCCTAACAAGCATGGGCGTACCAGGTCAAGCACACCCTGAACCGGACCCAGGCACGCCCGTACCCTACTCAGGTACGCCCGTGCTTAGGTACACCCGGACCTCAAGAACAGAGGCGGTCACGGCCATTAGGTATGGCCGTACCCCTCAAAGGCACGCTCGTGCCTTTCTACTTACAGCTCCAGTTCGCCGACTGTCTGCTGTGAAACCGATTAAAACCTCAAAAACTCTTACTAAGAATTCATAAGAACACTACTGGGGTGTTTTCCTACACCCCAAACAACAAGTAAACTGACCATAACATTAAATACAAGCTAGAAGCATGATTCACCATGAATCAAAGCTTAAAACCTACTAGAACACCAAGAACAACTAGCAAAGAGAGCTTACCTCAACTTGTATACACTAGAATCAGATGAAGATCACTTGTCCTCTGCTTTCCTTGCTCAAAACTCAAAGAAAACTCTGTCCTCTCTCTCAATGATATCAGATGAAGAAGATGAGTTATTTGACTCCTCAAAGTCAAATACACACACACACATATATATATATATATATATATATATATATATATACACACACACACAACTTTGGAAATTGGCACAAATGACCCCTGAACTTTCCTAGTTCCAGAAATTACAACACAAGTCCCCAAGTTTCTAAACACCTCGTAATCTCAATTAGGCAATACCAAAATGCATCATATCGAAAAGTTACTAATTACAGAAATTCCGAAACTTGGGTGTTACAACTCTTCCCCACTTGAAAACGATTTCGTCCCCGAAATCAACTGTTGAAGAGTTCTGGGTAGTTACGTATCATCTCACTCTCTGGTTCCCAAGTATAATCCGACCCTTTTCGGTGTTTCCACTGAACTTTAACCAACACAATCTGTTTATTAAGTAAAGCTTTAACTTTTCTTTCCAGTATAGCAACAGGTTGCTCGACATAATTCAAATTTTCATCAATGCATACATCCTCCAGTGGCACAAATGTAGACTCGTCTGCTAAACATTTCCGAAGATGAGACACGTGGAAGGTATTGTGTATTTTGGATAACTCTTCTGGTAATTCCAGTCTGTATGCAACTTTCCCCACACGAGCACTAACTCTGAACGGTCCAATAAACCTCGGACCCAATTTACCTCTCTTTCTGAATCTAATAACCCCCTTCCACGGTGACACCTTTAACAACACATAATCACCCACTTGGAACTCTAGTGGTGATCTTCTTTTATCCGCGTAACTCTTTTGTCTGCTCTGAGCTGCTAGCAATCTATCTCTGATCTGCTGAATCTGCTCTGTCGTACGCTGTACCACCTCAGTACTTCCCAACTCTCTCTGTCCCACTTCACCCCCAACAAACCGGAGTCCGACACTTTCTACCATACAACATTTCATAAGGCGGCATTCCCAAACCGGAATGATAACTATTATTATAAGAAAACTCTGCAAGCGGTAGATAAGAATCCCAACTCCCTCCAAAATCAATAATACACGCGCGTAGCATATCCTCCAGGGTTTGAATTGTCCTCTCACTTTGACCATCAGTTTGCGGATGAAATACGGTACTAAGATGAAGCTTAGTCCCCAATTCGCCATGAAATTTATTCCAAAACCTGGAAGTAAATCGAGTATCTCTATCTGACACAATAGACACTGGCACACCATGACGAGATACTATTTCTTTCATATACACCTCTGATAGCTTCTCTGATGAATAAGTCTCTTTAATAGGAATAAAATGCGTGCTCTTAGTCAATCTATCCACAATTACCCAAATAGCATCGTAACCTCTAGGGGTCTTAGGTAATTTAGTGATTAGATCCATAGTAATATTCTCCCACTTCCACACTGGTATATCCAGAGGTTGTAATTTCCCATGCGGTTTCTGGTGTTCACCTTTCACTTGCAGGCACGTAAGACACCTCTCCACATACCTAGCCACATCTCGCTTCATACCTGGCCACCAATACTCTACCTTCAGATCTTTATACATTTTTGTCGCCCCCGGGTGAATAGAGAATTTAGATCTGTGAGCGTCACTCAAAAGAGTCTCTCTGACTTCTCCGTGATTAGGTACCCACACTCGTCCACAGCATAAGAATAGATCACGACTATCCTTAACAAAATTAGTTACCTGCCCTTTAATCCGCTCTTTGTTGTGATTTTCTTCTTTAACTGCTTCCAGCTGAGCATCTCTTATTACATCCAACAATGGCGTAGTCACCGTCATCCGTAACGACTCATTCTTCCAAAGCACCGACCCCGACTTCCTGCTCAAAGCGTCTGCCACAACATTGGCTTTTCCCGGGTGATAAAGTATCTCACAATCATAATCCTTCAGAAGCTCTAACCACCTTCTCTGCCTCATATTAAGATTCTTCTGATCCACAAAATATTTCAGACTTTTGTGATCAGTATAAATAGTACACTTCACTCCATACAAATAATGTCTCCAGATCTTCAAAGCAAAAACCACTGCTGCTAACTCCAAATCGTGAGTTGGGTAATTAATCTCATTCGGCTTAAGCTATCGCGAAGCATAAGTAATCACTCTACCTCTCTGCATCAAAACACATCCCAACCCCAAATAAGAAGCATCACAAAACACGATCATGTCTTCCACTCCTTCTGGCAAGGCAAGAACAGGTGCCTCACATAACCTTTGCTTGAGAGTTGAAAACGCAGCCTCTTGTTCATCTCCCCATACAAACTCTGCATTCTTCCTGGTTAGCTTGGTCAATGGAATGGCAGTCTTTGAAAAATTCTGAATGAATCTCCTGTAATAACATGCTAACCCCAAAATGCTTCTGATTTCAGTAAGGTTCCTCGGAGATTCCCACTTCATAACTGCATCAACCTTCGCAGGATCAACTTTAATTCCTTCCTTATTAATTAGATGACCCAAGAATTGCACCACTTGAATCCAGAATTCACACTTGGAGAATTTAGCATACAGATTTTCTCTTCGCAGCCTCTCCAAAACTTCTTTCAAATGCCTTTCATGCTCTGTCGGGTTTCTTGAATACACGAGAATATCATCAATAAACACAATAACAGATTTGTCCAACATCGGACGGCAAACTCTATTCATAAGATCCATAAATGCTGCAGGTGCATTTGTAAGACCAAATGGCATAACCACAAACTCAAAATGCCCGTACCGTGTCCTAAACGCAGTTTTAGGAATATCTTCCTCCCCCACTTTCAACTGATGATAACCTGACCTCAGATCAATCTTTGAAAACCACGACGCCCCTTGCAACTAATCAAACAAATCGTCTATTCTGGGCAAAGGATACTTATTCTTCACAGTCACTTTATTAAGTTCACGGTAATCAATACACATACGAAACGTACCGTCTTTCTTTTTTACAAACAAAATGGGAGCGCCCCACGGTGAACTACTAGGTCTGATAAAACCTTTATCCAACAACTCTTGCAACTGTTTCATCAATTCCTACATCTCTGGCGGTGCAAGTCTGTACGGAGCTCTGGCAATCGGTGCAGCCCCCGGTACTAACTCAACTCTAAACTCTACTTGCCTATCAGGCGGTATACCAGGCAGATCATCTGGAAAAACATCTGGATACTCACGTAGCACTGCCACATCATTCACACTCTCCTGTCTCTTTTCTAATTTCGAATCAAAAAGATAAGCTAAAAAGGCTGTACACCCATGTTGAAGATATTTCCGAGCTCTAGTCACGGAACACAAACACATTCTCTTACTCTCTCTATCAACAAAAATTGATAGTTCTTCCCCACTTGGGGTCTGAACTCGAATCAATTTTTTCCCACACAGAATGGTTGCTTGGTAACACCCAAGCCAATCCATTCCCACTACCACTTGAAACTCTCTCATAGGCATAGGGATAAGCTCAATAGGAAATCTAACAGAGTCTATCTCTAGCACATTATCTCTATACACATCAGTCACGAGCACAGACTTATCATCAGCTATTTCTATCTCGAGAGGGGGACTCAGTTTACTACATACTTGCTTGAAACTTTTACAGAAAGAAACAGATACAAACGACTTGCTAGCACCCGAATCAAATAATACTAAAGCAGGCAGATAATTTACGAGATATGTACCTGCAACCACATCAGGTTTCCTCTATGCTTCCTCAGCAGTTAATTGAAAGGCCCTCCCCTTACTCTTGGAAGTATCCTCTTTCTTTACCTCTTTATTCTCTGTAATCCACAATGGTGGCAAAGATGGAGTATTTCTCGATCCGGTTGAACGGTTGGATGCAGTGAGTTGGGGACAATTGGCTTTCTGGTGGCCGGGCTGATAACAATGAAAACACACGCTCAACGAACTGCGACAATCTTTACCCATATGACCCGGCTTGCCACATTTGAAACAGTGAATAACATTTGTCTGACAGTCCCCGTAATGACTCTTCTTACACTTCTGACACACCCTCGGTGCTTCCTTCTTTTCCCCATAATCTACCTTCGGCCTCTTATTTTGTGGTGTCAATCCTTCCACTGACCTCTTCTCTTTTACTTGTCTCTCTAACTCTAACTCTCTAGCCCGCGCAGTATCCATCATAGACTTCAAAGTTTGATGTTTGCTCGAATCAATAAACTCTCTGATACTTGGCTTCAAAACCATTATATAACGATACATCTTCATCTTTTCATTGGCTACATAATCAGGACAGAACCGTGCCTTCTCATGAAACTTGGCATTAATCTCTTGTATGGTCTCTGTAGTCTGCTTCAGGATGTGGAACTCATCAACTATACGATCAATCTCGGACTGCGGAACAAACTGCTCCGTAGTAATCTCTTTAAACTCTGCCCAAGTCATAGCCTCGATCTGAGTCTCACCCCTCATCTTCTTTTCTAAATCCCACCAATCTTTGGCTGCACCTCACAACTGGTTTATAGCAAACCTCACTTTATTTTCCGGAGCGCACGAACAAGTATGAAATGCTCCCTCTAACTCTGATAACCACCTCTGATTCACAATCGGATCAGTGGATCCATTAAACAACGGTGGCTGGCACGCAGCAAAATCTCTGAAGGTACACCCTTTCGGTGCATCTCTGATAATCACTTGCGGTTGAGGATTAACCCTTTCCTCCCTCCCAGCTAACGCAGCTGCCACTTCCTGTCGTACAGCTTCCCCTGTACTTTCCTTCAGATGGTCTACCACTTGGGTAATAATAAACGGTATGGCTTTCTCTAAAGCTTTGTCGATTTCCTCAGCAACAGTCACTCTAGGTTGGGTTTCAGCGAACCCCTGATGCAACTCTGGTGTCTCATCCGCTTGAGTATTATGGGCCACAGGTGGCCTCCTCCTACCACTTGCACTGGTATCTACACCTTCTCGTCTATTACTAGGACCACCCTCAAGACGATCCGTAGCTCGTGACCCTCTAGTATTCACCATCCTGATAGCATAGATAAAGCATTAAGACAAAAGGTAGCTTTACCATGCCATCCTCTATATCAAACAATCTCAAGTACAAACAATATCTCAGTACACTTATCCTCAGACCCAAAGTAGTTCTATACATACTAAGGCATCTATAATCTCAAGTGCGCTACCTCTTACAAGTACCCCTCACCCGATTCACAAGATTCCTCATGATTCCATCAAGTTCTAACATGCATCATGTGTCTGTAATAATATGGGCCCTTATATTATCTATAACACACTACACACGTTTGATCTTACTTTATCACAAAAAGTCCCGATTCACAGGCTTAGGCCATGTATCACTAGCATATCATATCACATAAGGCATCACGTATCTGACACTAGCATCATTAATATCTTAGGTATCTTTATACCACAAATAGCAACATAAACAATTAACATATACTCAATGCAACACTCTGTATCTCCACCAAGTTACAAGCCTTCAGTTTGACTTAAAAATCCTCAGAACCATGGTTTAAGTCCAGACGATGCATAACACACCTCCAGATCTCTCAAACCTTGGCTTTGATACCAAGTTATAACGCCCCAAAATCTTGAATAAAATAAAACTCTGATAACAGAAGTATTTTAGAATAAAAAGGAGTTTACACAAAGCGGAAGCTAGTTAACACTGAACCCTCTAGTTCAGTTACAAAAGTAGTACTAAATATTTACAACAAAGAGTTGTTTAACAAAATTCACCGGGCGTTATGTTTTAAAATACAGATTTACTCCCAAATCATAACCTCTGTCAAACTGGGGCCTTGCCCTTGGAGGAATCACGCCCTGTAAAACAACAGTAAGCAGTATCTGATAAGCCACAAGGCTTAGTGAGAAAACTAAACTGTAAATCATATAAGCATGCGCATACACATATACGAATGCCACAACAAGTCTTATGGATACAGTACTGCACCATCTTAGCATCCGCCAAGAAGGCTAAAACGCTGCCCGTAGCAACTACTACACAAAGCAGCGTGCTACAACTCTCTCTCTCTGGTGAACCTCTGATCAATAATATATCACATTGCAATGTACCACACACATATCACAGATATGAGTTAGTGTTTAGAAAACTCACCTCAGCAATAAATATCACACAGAGATATATCACACAAACTCAGAATACTTCAGATAGTAATCCCTACAATCATATACAATTATAGTATCAAGATACTCTCTATCCAGCACTTAAACAAACTGACCAGGGGCAGGGCACGCCCGTGCCCCCAGGCCCAAGGCCTAAAAGCAGGCCCTAACAAGCATGGGCGTACCGGGTCAAGCACACCCTGAACCGGACCCAGGCACGCCCGTACCCTACTCAGGTACGCCCGTGCTTAGGTACACCCGGACCTCAAGAACAGAGGCGATCACGGCCATGAGGTACGGCCGTACCCCTCAAAGGCACGCCCGTGCCTTTCTACTTACAGCTCCAGTTTGCTGACTGTCTGCTGTGAAACCGATTAAAACCTCAAAAACTCTTACTAAGAATTCATAAGAACACTACTGGGGTGTTTTCCTACACCCCAAACAACAAGTAAACTGACCATAACATTAAATACAAGCTAGAAGCATGATTCACCATGAATCAAAGCTTAAAACCTACTAGAACACCAAGAACAACTAGCAAAGAGAGCTTACCTCAACTTGTAGGAAAACACATGAAGATCACTTGTCCTCTGCTTTCCTTGCTCAAAACTCAAAGAAAACTTTGTTCTCTCTCTCTCTCTCTCTTGATGATATCTGATGAAGAAGATGAGTTATTTGACTCCTCAAAGTCAAATACACATATATATACACAACTTTGGAAATTGGCACAAATGGCCCCTGAACTTTCCTAGTTCCAGAAATTACAACACAAGTCCCCCAAGTTTCTAAACACCTCCTAATCTCAATTAGGCAATACCAAAACGCATCATATCGAAAAGTTACTAATTACAGAAATTCCGAAACTTGGGTGTTACAACAAGCTTCACGGTGCCCTAAATGAGTTGAAAACAGAGGAATTAGTTTCATGCTTTGTTGGTTGTACTCTAGGCAGTAATTGTAGTACTTTTTTTTTACCTTGAGCTTTGCAGTTATCGCGGTGAGAAATCAAATAGCGGTCAAGGTCCTTGATTCGGGATAGCGGTTATTGCGATGGGATAGCGGTTTTTAGTATTACGTAATATATAAATATATGTGTGTGTGTATAATTAAAATAATAAAACATTAATTAAAAGCATTGCATAAAACTTAGTACACTAATATAGTAAATAGCAATCGACTGTGGAGTTTCGATTTGTCGACTGTGGAGTGAGAGCTGTTGACGTCCAAGGAAGATGAAGGCTGGAGAAGATGACGTTGAAGGAAGACGAAGGTCGGACGGCTACGGGTGTCGTCAAAGAAGAAGGAAAAGAACGCAACAACTAGGTTTAACATTATATTGGGTTTGGAGTCTTGGACATAAATCAGATGGGCTCAAAAGACTGCCCAAAACAAGTATAATCTCCCAAAAAAACAAAAAAAAAAAGTGCAAAACGCTATCCCACTGGAAAATAGTGCTCAAATAGCGGAAATAGCGGCGCTATTAGCACTTCCGCTATTTCCCACCGCTATTCCCCACCGCTATTTTGCCTAGGTCCGCTAACCGCTATCCCACCGCTATTGACTGCATAGACCTTGAGTTCATGTCTTCTGGATTGAAGCAATTTACCCCCATTCACCTCCTTTCGTGAATCAAGCTCCTGTTACAAAAATGGCGGGCGGGTGAACATATGAAGAGAGGGAGAAGATGTGAGCAAATTTAAATATTGAATAGGGACAGGTACACTCCTTTTAGGTTTGAAAAGTCATTTTTACCCTTTGAAAAAGTCAACTAACGCCTCCAAACAAACGTCGTTTGGTAAAGGACTTACATCATTACAAATTGACATAAAACCGAAAATGCCTCAAAGTAAGAACCGAGGACCGAACCGTTTATTACTAATCAGTTCCGTTGATTCCGGGTAAAAAACCGAACCTCATGGAACCGAAAACTGAAATATAGAAAATATAGGAACCGAGAACCGACCCGAAAATACATGTATAAATCAGTTTGGTTACAGTTCGGCACTGGTTCGGTTCGAAACAAACGGGTTTTTTACTCATCCCTACTTGTGAGATTTAATTAAGACAGAGGAGGGCCAGACTTAGCTCGGACTTTACCTAATTACATCACAGCTACAGCAAAACCAATCAGCAATTCAAAAACTTAATTAAGACTGCTAATGAAGTTGGCCGGGTTCATCAACAGCTAGCACTTCAATGTTTGTTTACGTACGTACTATATATATGGTTTATGTAATTAATATGCCTTTAGTTTGGATGGTTGGTGATAAAATATAACATTTTGGATTGTACGTTAACTTTTATAATATAAAATCTGGACGTAAATAGTGATATGGTGTTTTTAGAATTAGACCCATTTATCTTGAAAAAAACGATATATTACGACATTTTTAGATGTAGCGACTTAAGTTTGCGGCATGGTTAGCGACTTTTTGAAAATAGTATCTTGTTTTACGACTTGGGGTACAGTAACGTCTAGACAATATCTATCGTCGTTTTTAGTGACTTGCTAATTATATGTAGACATCACAATAGGGATTTAAGTAGTCACAATAAGAAAAATGGTTTATTGCAACGACAGGAATTTGTGATGGTAGATGTTGCCACTAAAAGATATTTGAGGCAACAATTTGGCCTTGCGGCGACAATTATTTACGTCACAAAATTATGTTTTTTTAATGAGTGATACATCTAACAAAAGTAGCAACAATTGTATTGCCACGAGATGACATGTTATATACGCACAGTGACATAATTAAGGACAATAAAACCTTTCGCACGTCGCTAAGGCATATATCGCTGGCTTAAAATCGACGCCACAAGCGTCGGTAAGTCCTTTTTCTTTGTAGTGATTAATTATTGAGGACTTGCGCTTTGTTACTGTTTTTGAATATTGCAATTTGGTATACTTGTTGAGTTTGTCGATGTAATATGACAATGTGTCATGGGATAGTTAAGTAAGTTTAAAAAGTCTCTTTTTTATTATTTTTTTATTAATTATTATTATTATTATTATTTTGCTATTTTTATTTTTTTTTACAATTTCTTCGAGTTGATTTATTTCTCTCAAAAGTTTTCCCGAAACAGTCTCTCTACCTCTTATAAGGGTATGACTGTGTACATCTTACCTTCATACTCTGTCTCGGCATGCTTGGGTTTTGTTGTTGTTAGAAAGTTTCTTTTTAGTGTAACTGTTTTATTTGTCATGATAATTAAGATAACTTTATTTTTTATTTTTTTGCGTACATTAAAATACAAGCCAAATTTTGGGTGATGGTGGTCTGAACCACGGGTACCTACTCTTTTTTGTTTCGGTTCAATTGTTTAGACACCCGTCATGCACGGTTCAGTATAGACTTTTGAGTAGTGAAACTGAGTACTCATCCTCTTTATTCTCTCTCTTATAATCATCCTTTCTCTACCCTCATTAGATCATATCTCAAGCTCATTCACATCTATCTCTCTCTCTCTCTCACACACACACACACTCTCTCTCTCTCTCTCCCGATTTACAAACAAATCATTTAAACACATCAACCACCATGGGTCCGATCGACAATCGTCGACCATCAATCTTCAATTCTATAGTCCCCCATTCGATTTCAAGCTCCTCTCCCCAAACGTTTTTCTTCCACTAATTGTTGCTTCTTGCCGAATATTTGTGATGAACAACGCCTGCCTTTTCTCCATCGAGCGTCGCCATGATTACTACAACTCTGCAATGAACGACGACTGCATGTGACATCCCAGATCTGACCATCCATATCTACAACCTCTAGCAATCATAAAATCTCAGATCTGACCATTTATCTCTCTTTAAATTGCACCACGTCCTTGGGAGATCATCTGTCTTCAATTAGCCCCCTTCTCTGCAAGAAAGGATATGAACTACCACAGATATATGAGATTAAAGATCGAAGCCTAATATATGAGATTGAAACCCTCTTGTGTGGTGTTCTTATGTGTTCAATTTAGAAGTCAAAATTGATTAAGGCTTCAATCGAGTATCAAAATGGATTTGGGGCTTCAATCAAAACATAATTCAATCATTTCATTTATTTCATCTCAGCCTCTCAAATTAAGCAATCAATGTGTATTGTTTCTCTTGATTAAGCAAAAACCATGTAATAACACCTTCAAATTAGGGTTTTAATAACACTTATTAAGAATGATTTTAGGATATAAATGGAGAAGAATCATTTTAGAATATAAAATAGACTATTATTTAAGTTTGTTTAAAGATAAATTGAAAATCCTAATGTTTAAATAATAACTACAACTCTAAATTGGTTTAAAGAATAAATAGAATCTTAATAAAATATTTTATTTTACTAAATAAGTCATTATTAAATATAATTAGAAGTTCAATAAAAACAAAATGATAAGAAAATAGGTAATATGTTTGATTACAAAAATAAACAGTAAATTGACATAAATATCTTATAACTAATATGTTAGAACCTAGAGGGGGTGAATAGGTTATATGCATACTTTTTGAAGTTTTTAACAATATTTGTAAGTAATTAAAGAGTTTAAGGAAGAAAGATATCACCAATGAAGTAGTTTGGACAAAATGATTTATAGTGGTTCAAGCAAGGGTTAACAACCTTGCTCTACATCCACTCCCTGGCCTCACCCACCAAGAGTTGCTCCACTAACTTCTCTCTTTAAAGGTAGAGATAAACATTTTACAACTTCTCTCTAATTCTAAGGCTAGAGATGATCCTCACTTCTCTCTAATTCTAAGGCTAGAGATGATCCTCACTTCTCTCTAATTCTAAGGCTAGAGATGATCCTCATACTATTACAAATATATAAGAAGGTAATGTAGTGTTTGAACTTTGAATGCTTTCACTCTTGCTTCATTCTTGATCTTGAAATGTTGAATTTGTATCAAGAATATGAGCTCACAAGTTTTTGTATATGTTATGTGTTTTTCAGATTGCAAGAGGTGAGTAAAACACAAGACTTGAGTTGCTTTAAATAAGGAAAAAGTTTGATGCTCAAAAAGTGTCCAGACGATCCACAGTCGATCCATGGTCGACCGTGGAATCGACCGTCGCACTGCTGGAGATTTTTGAGCCTTGTGCATATAGACGTTGGGCTTTTACCAAAACCACACACAACTCATTTTTACTATAAAAATGCACTGAAAAGGAGCTTTAGAAAAGTTGGGTAAGTGTCATACTTCTTAAGTTTGAATTTAATCATGAAAATGGTAGTTTGGAAACCATATGCACAAAGTATGTTGGAAGTTTACCACTTTGAGAGATTCCTTTTGCTAAATATGGTTTTGACTTGTTTCAATGTAAGATTGTGTTTAGTATTTGCCAAAATGGGAATTTATTTGCTTTGACTTCCAAGCTTGTGATTTTTATAAAAATTGTCTCAATTTTTATAAAAGTTTTTATAAAAACTTAAACTCATTTGATTATTTATTTTGTAAGCTCATAAATTCAAACGTTTGTTTGTAGAAATCTTCGACATCGGCTTCTACTTGAACTCGGATGTTGACGATTGGAGCTTGGCCATTTGATGAAGCTTATTTTGTAGATCATAGATGAGAATATATTTGATTGAATATATATATATATATATATATATATATATATGTATATGTGCACATATGTTAATGTTAGTACATACAATTATATAAACAAGTTATATATTTTTGTGTCAACAAAAGATGATATATTTGTAAGTCTATTTTTCTCAACATAATAGTTAAAATTAATAGCAGTTATTAATTATTATAAAAGATTAAATATAAAATAAAATAATAACTATAATAACTGTTTTTATAATTTTTAAAGTTAAATAAAAACTGAATAATTAACTTAAAAAATTAAATTAAAACCTTTTAGTTGTTATCCACTTTCTACTTTTCTAGAAATGTTGATGCGAGGAGATTGATAAGCTCGCCGCCAGATTTAGCAAACAGGATGAGGTATTCCTGCCATTTCATGTTTGTCGTCTTCAGCAACAATTTGACCACCAACAGATACGTTTTTTTAAAGACGATGATAAATTCTCTAATAAAATTGATTCAACTAAATAATTGAACAATACTTTTAAAGTGATACTATAAGTTAGTGTAATATATAATTTCTTAGATAAATTAATTTAATAATTGAAAGTAGTAATTATCTTTTTTTTAAAATAGCAACTATTTTATTAATAAAGATAAGAGCTCATTAGCAAGTAGCTAGATCAAGCAAGAGCACATACATCTACCAAGATCAATTGAGATTTTGTAATTGAAAAGAAAACAAAAAAACAGTGCATACTAAATTAAGCTCCCCTAAAGGATTAATTACCCAATTAGCCCACAAAGGTTTCCTCCTTAAATGATCTAAATTTCATATATACCTTTATCAAATATTAAAATATCTTATTTCCTCAACTTAACTTATAAATATTCTATATTCTTCAAGCTTTTAAAATATATATCACATTTACCTAGATTATATTGCTTATCAATTTTTAATCATTTTAAATGAATTATAGTTATAAAATATAATTCAATGACTATCATACCCTCTTTTAACGACCAATGTTAAAAGATTTCAATTTGCATTTATTAATGTACACCACATCATTTTTTATACTATTAAGTAAAAAACATGTTTCACTAATTTGTAATATAATTTTTAACTAGTTGTATTTTTCATAAATTAATTAATTTTTTAAGTAAAAAAATCATCTTATTAAACGGTTGTAACAAGAGTAGAACTTTTACATATAATATGGTAAAACTATATTATGTATTATATTATTATTAGCAATGCATATTACTTATATATACATGCTACTAACCATAGATCGAATTTAAAAACACAATCCATACTTGACTAAAAGAATCATACAACAGGTTCGGATTCAAGTTCTTTCACTTCTAATTGACTCGAGATCACCACTTTGTCTTGAGTCAAACTTCCACCAACTTCTTCAACAAAAGCTTTAAGATTCATATCAGAAGATCCACTTTCTTTCATAGCATCTCTTGCCAAATCCTTCCACTTCTTAGCATTCTTTCTCATTGTTTCTCCTCTTTCATGTCCTCCCATCACCATTTCTATACACCTTGTTATCTCCTCTTCTTCCACAACTCCGTCTTCATCGGTCGTCACCCTCACTCCTGTTCCCCACACGTCTTCTAGAAGCTTCGCATTTGTCGACTGGTCGGTCCAGTGAGGGAACGCCACCACTGGAACCCCGCAAACTAAACTCTCTAGTGTCGAGTTCCACCCGCAGTGTGTCACAAAACAACCTAAAGATGGGTGGGAAAGCACCTCAAGTTGACTACACCATGGAACCATTAAACCTAATTGTTCCAGTTCCTCCATACAAGTTATCTCATCATCATTATCATCTTCTTCTTCTTTGGCATTCTTGCCTTTCGTATCACCATCTTTATCTCTAACCACCCACAAAAATGGCCTATCACTGGCTAACAAACCACGAGCCATAGCCTGCTTTTGTTTCTTTGATAAAACAATGAGGCTACCAAAAGATATGTAAACGATGGACCCTTGAGGCTGCGTGTTCATCCAATCTACATAATCTTTTGAAGCTTCAAACAAATCTCCCCCAAAACATTTGTCATTTGGATCAATTCCATCTAAGAAAGCCGACGGAATCAACGGTCCAACAGCAACCATGTTTAGCTTTCCGTTAATCTCTTTCAAAGCCTCTTCTTCCAATTCATCAAAGCTATTCACAAGTATTCTAGGCTTATCGTCCGAATCCAACAAATCAATTTGCTCTTTAAATAAAGCCAAAGCGAAATTATAAGTGTTTGAAGGATGACAAAAGGATGGAAGATCGCGGCTTTTGAGCTTCGGTAACCCTGGTAACTCAATGGACCATGAAGGTTCATTACAGTCCTCCCCAATGAGTTCATCATACCCATTGAAGTAGTAATAATAAACTCGAAATACCGAAGCCGGTTGAATCCAAAGAAGTGCGGACGGCAAGTTAAGCCCACGTGCCACCTCCGCAGCCCATGGAAGGAGGAGGGTGTACACCAAACAAGTCACCGGAGTGTCATTTTCAGCATTACGAATGACGGTTTCTTTCAAACTCTCCGTCCCTCTTTTCTTCAACTGAGTCATAAAGAGTGTGGTATCGTCTAAATTGTGTCTGTAGCCTGTTGAAATCAGGGAGAAAATACACATCATATCATTAAATTGAGAAGTACAATAAAAAAGACAGAAAATTAGAACTGCATAGATATGAATCGCTAATAAAACCCTAAAATGGGCCCTGACGTACCATCATCAAAGCCATCCGAAAACACAACAAAATTGAAACCTTCAGGAATCCCGCCGGTTTTGGTAAATTTCCGGTAGGCGGAGACGGTGATGGTGAAGGTGACCTTGACACCTAACCGAAGGAGTCGTTTAGCGAACTGGAAAGACGGATTAATGTGACCTTGGGCTGGAAAAGTTACTAAGAGAAAGTGAGGTTGAGTTTGAGCAATAACTTTGGTCATTGTTGCGTTTAAGGTATCAAGCTAGCTGATCCACTAATTATGGGTGGTGTTCGTATGAGTCAGTGAAGTGAAGAGCCGGCAAGTGTTTTGAAATGGTGATTTATAGCTGCGATATATATATATATATATATATATATATATATATATATATATGGGTTTTATATGGTGTAAAGTTTATGGCGAATAAACATGACGTTTGTGGTGACGCGAATGAAGAAAGATAGAATAGGAGTACTACTAGCTGGTGGGTGCATTTGCATGGTGGAGTTGTTTAGCTTGAACTTTGGCTCTTAAATATAATACAAAATGGAAAAAGACAAATTAGAATTAAAGTAGATTTATAAAAAACAAAATAGGATCAAAAAGGAAGAAAACAAGTAAGATGTGTAAAGCTTAATTATTTATTAGACTGGAATACATAAAATCAAATATTAAGTTATTCACCAATTACTACAAAGAATTTAAATCTTCAAGACTTTATAAGGGCTATGGTGACTAGAAGAGAAGACTCAAGTTAAGACCAATCACTTTTCAACCTATTTTTTACTTTCACCCAAGCTTCCAAGTTCTTTGTGACTGCCTTCTTGATATTAGATGGTTTTATTTCATTAATTTTTTTTGTTTTTCCATTTTTAGATGGGCGCAATTAATGCTTAAATGATGAAAGTCGTGATGTTCAAAATTCTAAATAAAGATTAGAGGTGTTTAAAAATTGGATGTAGACTGTTTCTATCCAAAACCAAATTTTTTTTGTAAAAGAAAAAATCAAAATAGCTTTCAAATATTTAGGATTTCCTTCTACGATGTGTTAAAATTAATCATTTAACTCAATTAATAAGAACTTTGTTGGTATTTGGATTCGTTTGAGAGGGTGCGACTGTTATGGGTCGAAGACCCCAGATCATTGATAAACCTAGCTTTAAATTAAATTAAGAGTAAATTACTGATTTAGTCTTTGTGGTTTAATAAAAATCACTTTTTTAGTCCTTTAAAATAAAAAATTACTCAAATGGTTTTTGAGTTTGCCAATTTGTCACAATATCAGTCCTTTAATTTGATGAAGTTTAAATTAACCGTTAGTTTGTCTTTTAGTAAGGGTATTATAATCTTTTCACCCGAATGTATCTTCTTAAATATTTATTAAATATTTCTTTCAACTGTTTGAACCACCATAAACAACCTCATTCAAAACAAATCATTGTGTTGCTCAAGACTTTTATATTGTTTCCCCAGGACTATATTTTGTTGGTTCTATGTGCACAAGACACAAATTAATACGATATTACTGATAATAAAAAAACCCATAGGGTCACACATTTACAATCAATGGACACCAATTACATATTTGAATATGATTTAAATATGTTTCCAACTCATTATATATATAAGTATATATATATATATGCATTGTTGCATATTATTATTTATGTGAAATAATAATAACACTCTTATATATTGATATAAGGTAATGCATATCAAATACATAAATATAAACATATGATTTTATATATATGTATGAATATATATATATGTATATATATATATATATATGCATAAATATATATTTGTTACAAGTAAATTGTTACTAGTAACAATTATATAAATGTATGTATATCCTTGTTACAAGTAAAAAGTTACTAGTAACAATCAAGTATGTATATAAAATACATGTAGATGTATTTTATACTTAGTATGACATATCTAGTATACTCTTTTATATAAATTGAAAGAAAACTAGAAATTCACACATTAATCCTTCAAAGGGACCATGTATTGCTTCTTGATTGGAATTGACCAAGGCATGGACATGTACACCAAGTGAAGAAGCAAAGGAAAGAGGGGCCCTCCCCCCCCCCCTCACCATTTTCGGCCGAAAATGGCCTTGGGGAGGGGCCTCCCTCTTGGCTTTTGTTTCTTAGTGCTTTTAAGTCTCCATGCATGGTTTTGTGTTACAAGTTTATGCTACCACCTTTCCTTGTGTTCTTAGAAAAGTTCTAAGTATTTTCATACTTGAAAACATCCTTACTTTATAGTATTGGTGTTCTTCAAGTGAGCAAAGTGTGGTACTAGAATACATACTCATATACATACATAGTAAGTTCAAGAAGAAGAACAAGAGGTTGTTGCTTGCTTGCTTGAATTTCAAGGGTTGGAGAGACTAGCATCTTGGAGGTGTTGGACTCATTGATTTGTGGATACCTTGGAGGAAGTCTTCTCTTGGCTTCTCATAGATCAACCACTTCATCAACGGTTTACTCACGCTACAAAGGTTGTAGTTCTAAACACTCTATGGTTGTTTTGTTTCTTAAGGCTTGCATATGGATCATTGGTGGGGAGTTTTAAAAGTTTAAAATTGTTGTTCATGCTTCCGTTGCTAAAATATATTTTGAAAAACCGAACAAACCCCAACAGTGGTATCAGAGCCACTTATATATAGTTTTAAGAAACTTTTTGAGTATGTATTGTTTAAGAAAATGGACAACTTTTCTTTTGTTAGAAAAGTTATGGATTTTCTTGTTGCCAACTTATATATGTTTATATATTTATTTTGGGAAACAACCAAACCACATGCATGTTTGGTTGTAAAAGTTGCCTAAATATCAAGTGTTGATATATATGTTTGTTTGAGTGTATGTTGTGCATAACAAGCCATAGACCTTTTGTGATGTGTTGGAAATTCGATTTGGTTGTAAAATTATTTTTTTCATTTGGTATGTAATAATAATTTTAGTTTTGTTTCATCTTGTTGTATTTTGTAAGTAGTAGAATAGTTTAGACTAGTTTACTTTTATAAAAATGTAACAAGATGAAGAAATGACCAAGTTGGAGGTTTCAAGTGTGGTGGAGTCAACCATGAAGGCTTGGAGTCATTTGCACTACAAGGAGTTGTTTTGGCAAGTGGGAGCTTCAAGTTCATCACAAGAGAAATATTTGGTCCTTAGTTATGACTTGGTATTTTTGTATGGCTCACAAAATACCACTTAGGATAAATGGCTTGGTTATGCACTTATACATGTTATTTGTGTGTGTTTATGTTTATATTATTATGCATGGTTGAAAATAGGATTTTTTGCATGCTAGATAATATGTTTTACATAATATAAATCACACAATGGGAGTTTGGTATTTTAAGTTGACATAACATAAGATGTAAAATGAATTTTATATAAAAGGAGTTTTGTAAAAATTAAAATTCATTATGTCAAAATATATATCTTTATATATATATATATGAGTTTTATAAAATAGAGATTTTAAAACTCAACCAAACTCCATTCAAGCTTAATAATAAAATGGTTTTATTACAAGCTAAAATTGGTCGTATTTGCGCGCTCGAAACTACACACGTTAATATAGGATATTAATACTAGTTTAAAATTGAACGCGTTGAGAGTTCGTAAAATATGGATTTTAAGAATACTCAAGACCAATATATATATAAAATATGATTTTATCAAAACGTGGACTTGTTATTGTATGCATGCAATACTAGTCACACGACTCGTTTTGTTTTATTTAATAAATATACAAAACGGTAAAAGCCCTTTTTCAAAACGTAAATCTATGCCATCACATTTTAAGACACTCGCTTGTTGCAACGACACTCACGTGGAGAGAGCATTAGCCAAACGCGTGGATTGTTTTTTGTAACAACCGAGGTGTTTTTCCGCGAATTCCATGAACGTCTTAGGCTGGAAATTCACCGTCTTGAAATAGGACGACTTAATCGGAATCTTATTACGGAGATAGCATTAGCCAAACGTAAGGAAGCCCGAGGCATAGATGGGATCAAACATGTCAAAATTGACAATCGTTGTCTAGGATCCCATAAAGATCTAGGAATTAGATACGAGATGTAATTGGTAAACGTTACCTACCTTGTTGTTTTAACTTGATGGAGAGAGCATTAGCCAAACATTCAAGGTTAAGTTCAACTTGGATCCTAGCCTTTAAAAAATTAAAGAATTTTATAATTCTAAAGGGTATTAATTATTAAAGGATTAAATATCAAAAATACTAAATTGAACTTTGTTAATTTTGTAGATGTCCCCTAACTCAACTACGCCCGTTAACAACTTATCTCTTCGTTCAATCTTAGAGAAAGAAAAACTCAATGGTACAAATTTCTTAGACTGGTATCGTAACTTGAGAATCGTTCTTAAGCACGAAAAGAAATTGTACGTACTTGAGGATCCCGTCCCTGAGGAACCTCCATTGACTGCGGCCAAAGCCGTTAGGGATGCTTGGGTGAAGCATTCCGACGACTCGGTCGAAGTTTCATGCCTCATGCTTGCTACCATGTCTCCGGATCTTCAAAAGAACCTTGAGGAGCATGGAGCATATGAGATGCTTAGCCAGCTTAAGGAAATGTTCCAAAAGCAAGCGAAGCAAGAACGCTTTGAGGTCACTCGAGCCTTCCATGCATGCAAGATGGAGGAAGGTCAATCCGTTAGCGACTATGTGCTAAAGATGAAAGGATACATTGACCAGCTTGCTAGGCTTGGATCTCCCATAACCAACGAGTTTGCACATGATATGATCCTTAACTCGTTGACCAAAGCCTATGATCAATTTGTCATGAATTATAACATGAACAATTGGGAGAAATCTGTCTCAGAGTTGCATGGGATGCTTAAAACTGCTGAGAGTAAGATTCCAAGCAAAACACCTCAAGTCTTGATGATTCAAGAAGGGAAAATCAAGAAGAAAAAGAAAAACAACTCAAAAGGGAAAGGCAAAGCGAAGGCAAAGGGAAAGGACAAAGGCAAGCAAGTTGCCAAGGCTCCTACACCCAAGACGGCGGGAAAGGTTCCCAAGAATGACCCATGCTTTGAATGCGGGGTGGTAGGACATTGGAGGCGCAATTGTCCAACCTACCTTGCAGAGTTGAAAAAGAAGAAGGCTGGCGAGGCTAGCACTTCAGGTATATATATGATTGAAATGTATACTTTTTCCATTAATTCCTGGGTATTTGATACCGGTTGTGGAACTCACATTTGTAACAATGTGCAGGGGTTGAGAAAAAGTAAGCTGCTGAAGCCAGGCGATTTGGATCTCCACGTGGGCAATGGAGCAAATGTTGCTGTTGAAGCCCTTGGAATTTTTGAATTATTATTACCAAATGGCCTGTACTTAATATTAAACAATTGTTGTTATGTACCTAGTTTAACTAGGAATATTATTTCAGTAGCTCGGTTAAGAGAATCTGGATTCACTTTTGGTTTCGTTGATGATGGCATTCGTGCCTTCAAAAACGACATTTTGTATTTTGAGGCTCGGCCTCTTAATGGAATATATGAAGTTAATCTTAAAAGATCTCTTGATGATAATTCTATATATACCACTAGCACCAAACGACCTAAGCATGACTTAAGTCAAACATACCTGTGGCATTGTCGACTTGGTCATATAAACAAGAAACGCATTGCAAAACTTCAAAAGGATGGAATTTTAAAATCAAACGATTCTAGCTCATTTGAAGTGTGCGAATCATGTTTATATGGGAAGATGACTAAGGCTCCTTTCTCCGGTTCAAGTGAAAGAGCCAAAGATCTATTAGGAATCATACATACGGATGTATGCGGTCCTTTTAGATCAATGTCTAGGGATGGTGATAGATACTTCGTTACATTCACCGATGATTATAGTAGATTTGGTTATGTTTATTTGATGAAACATAAACATGAAACATTTGAGATGTTCAAGCTGTTTTAAAACGAAGTACAAAATCAACTCAATAAAACAATCAAGGCCCTTCGTTCCGATCGAGGTGGTGAGTACTTAAGCCAAGAGTTTATGGATCATCTTAGTAATTGTGGGATTATCTCACAACTTACTCCTCCTAGAACACCACAACATAATGGTGTATCTGAAAGAAGGAACCGAACTCTACTAGATATGGTTCGGTCTATGATGAGCCGAAGTACTCTACCCTCGTCCTTTTGGAGTTATGCTTTATTAACTGTTGCGCGCATATTGAATATGGTTCCAACCAAGAAGGTAGATAAGACACTATATGAGATGTGGTATGGAAAGGTTCCAAACTTATCTTACTTGAAAGTCTGGGGTTGTGAGGCTCATGTACGACAAGAAGCTTTAAGCAAACTCGATCCTAGATCTATCAAATGTAATTTTGTGGGATATCCTAAAGATTCATTAGGATATTATTTCTACAACCCAGCTGAGAACAAAGTGTTTGTTTCTAGGCATGCCACTTTCTTAGAAAAGGAGTTTCTTTCGAAAGAGGCAAGTGAGAGCAATGTAGACCTTGAAGAAATTCATGAACCACAAAATACAAGTCAGGTTGACACTAGCACTCAACAAACGGTTGTTGAACCTGAACAATTGGTTGTTCAAGAACCTACTGAAACACAAAGTGTTCGTAGATCTTGTAGACCTCGTCAAGAACCCGAGAGATACGGATTTCTCGTGTCCAATGATGAGATTTTCTTGGTAGACTCTTCTGAGCCTACTAACTACCAAGATGCTATATCGGATCCGGAATCCGATAAATGGCTTGATGCCATGAACACTGAGATGCAGTCCATGTATGAAAATCAAGTATGGGACTTGGTTGATCTTCCTCCCAATAGTAAGACTGTAGGGAGCAAGTGGGTCTTCAAGAAGAAGACAGACATGGATGGAAATGTACACACATTTAAGGCAAGGCTAGTGGCGAAAGGTTTCACTCAAACTCATGGTATTGACTATGATGAAACTTTCTCTCCGGTAGCCATGATTAAATCTATTAGAATACTTATTGCCATAGCTGCATATTATGACTATGAGATATGGCAAATGGATGTCAAAACGGCTTTTCTAAATGGACACTTAAGTGAAGATGTCTATATGGTTCAGCCTGAAGGTTTTGTAGATCCTAAGTATCCTAATAAGGTGTGCAAGCTTAAAAGATCCATCTATGGACTAAAGCAAGCATCTCGAAGTTGGAATCTTCGATTTGATGAGAAAATAAAAGAGTTTGGTTTTATCAAATCAGAAGATGAACCATGTGTTTACAAGAAAACTAGTGGGAGCGCAGTAGCATTCCTTGTCTTGTATGTTGATGACATACTACTCATTGGAAACGACATCCCGACCTTGCAAGACATCAAGTCTTGGCTTGGGAAGTGTTTCTCAATGAAAGACTTGGGAGAAGCCGCCTACATTCTTGGAATAAAGATCTATAGGGATAGATCTAGGCATCTTATTGGCCTAAGTCAAAGTGCATATATTGACAAAATCTTGAAACGATTCAAGATGGAGAATTCTAAGAGAGGATTCTTGCCAATGGCACAAGGCACGGTTTTGAGTAAAGCTCAAAGCCCTAGCACAAGAGAAGAGCTAGATAGAATGAGTGAGATCCCATATGCTTCTGCAATTGGATCCATCATGTATGCCATGCTATGTACTAGGCCAGATGTCTCGTATGCTTTGAGCATGACGAGCAGATACCAGCAAAACCCAGGAGATAGCCATTGGATGGCAGTCAAGAACATTTTAAAATACTTGAGAAGAACCAAAGACATGTTCTTGATCTATGGGGGTTTGGAAGAAGATCTTTGTGTAAAGTGTTACACAGATGCTAGTTTCCAAACGGATCGAGATGATTCTCGATCACAATCGGGCTATGTCTTCGTTATGAATGGAGGCGCGGTTGCTTGGAAAAGTTCTAAGCAAAGTGTAGTTGCACAATCCACTACAGAATTTGAATACATTGCTGCTTCTGAGGCTGGACAAGAAGCTGCATGGATGAAGAAGTTCATTGCTGACCTTGGGGTAGTAACAAGCATTCAAGACCCCATAGAAATATTTTGTGATAATGAAGGTGCTATTGCCCAGGCAAAAGAACCTAGATCACATCACAGCACCAAACACATTCTCAGGCGTTTCCACTACATACGGGGTATAGTGGATAGAGGAGATGTGTGTATTCGCAAAGTTCATACAGATCAGAATCTTGCAGATCCTTTTACGAAACCTCTTGCCTCGACTAAGCATGAGTCTCATACTAGGGCAATAGGTCTTCGCTTTGCAAGGGATTGGATTTCAATTTTAATTTAGTATTTGGATATTTTGGAACATTATGACAATATCTATTTTATCTGAATGATGTATGGGATATGATCACTTCATTAATATATATTGTGTTCTTTATTAGCATGTTTAAATCCATGAATAATTCTTTATTCTAAAACGTCCATAGTCGGTTATAACTATGGGAATAGTTATGAATTAAGACTAATGTGAATAAATTGGTTGACTTTCATTCGTGATGAAAGTAGGCAAAAGGGTTTGCAGCCAAATTCACTAATGTTTGTTAGGGAACAAACATTGGACATGACCCGCTCTTAAGATCGCTTCATGGATCAGTGTCATAAGTAAATCTTCAGAAAAAGGTGGTATCTTTGTATCCTTAGACCTGAGACACATATTGGGACTCGAGTATGAGGAGTATCATGCTTTAATGTGGTTAAACGCTATCTTTAACCGGGTAGTTATAAAGGCCATTATTAGGTATGATATGAGTCTTATAAGAGACGTATGTGGTCAAGATGGAATTTGTTTCTCTCATTTAATTGGGAGTATAATATCTCTGGGCCCTAAAACAAGTTGAACATTATATGAGAATTGATGACGATCCATGTCTCATGTTCAACGAGATGTTAAAACAAAGGGATAATTGATGACTTACCTATTACAACGATTTGTAGCTAGTGAGTTAACTTCGTTGGTGAAAGTGTTGATCAACACACTTTATTTATTATTAGGGGCAATGGGATGTTGCTAGACGTTCTTACCATTGTCTATATCGGCTTAAGTTGTAACTTGTGCAAGTGGGAGATTGTTGGTTCTATGTGCACAAGACACAAATTAATACGATATTACTGATAATAAATAAACCCATAGGGTCACACATTTACAATCAATGGACACCAATTACATATTTGAATATGATTTAAATATGTTTCCAACTCATTATATATATAAGTATATATATATATATGCATTGTTGCATATTATTATTTATGTGAAATAATAATAACACTCTTATATATTGATATAAGGTAATGCATATCAAATACATAAATATAAACATATGATTTTATATATATGTATGAATATATATATATATGTATATATATATATATATGCATAAATATATATTTGTTACAAGTAAATTGTTACTAGTAACAATTATATAAATGTATGTATATCCTTGTTACAAGTAAAAAGTTACTAGTAACAATCAAGTATGTATATAAAATACATGTAGATGTATTTTATACTTAGTATGACATATCTAGTATACTCTTTTATATAAATTGAAAGAAAACTAGAAATTCACACATTAATCCTTCAAAGGGACCATGTATTGCTTCTTGATTGGAATTGACCAAGGCATGGACATGTACACCAAGTGAAGAAGCAAAGGAAAGAGGGGCCCTCCCCCCCCCCCTCACCATTTTCGGCCGAAAATGGCCTTGGGGAGGGGCCTCCCTCTTGGCTTTTGTTTCTTGGTGCTTTTAAGTCTCCATGCATGGTTTTGTGTTACAAGTTTATGCTACCACCTTTCCTTGTGTTCTTAGAAAAGTTCTAAGTATTTTCATACTTGAAAACATCCTTACTTTATAGTATTGGTGTTCTTCAAGTGAGCAAAGTGTGGTACTAGAATACATACTCATATACATACATAGTAAGTTCAAGAAGAAGAACAAGAGGTTGTTGCTTGCTTGCTTGAATTTCAAGGGTTGGAGAGACTAGCATCTTGGAGGTGTTGGACTCATTGATTTGTGGATACCTTGGAGGAAGTCTTCTCTTGGCTTCTCATAGATCAACCACTTCATCAACGGTTTACTCACGCTACAAAGGTTGTAGTTCTAAATACCATATGGTTGTTTTGTTTCTTAAGGCTTGCATATGGATCATTGGTGGGGAGTTTTAAAAGTTTAAAATTGTTGTTCATGCTTCCGTTGCTAAAATATATTTTGAAAAACCGAACAAACCCCAACATATTTGGTATCTTGTAAACATGGAACAGAGTTAAGATGAAGTTATATGAAATTCCTAGTTTAGAAAAAAAAACTAATTTATGGTCAATCAAACACAACCATGGAAGATTAAACAAATCGAAGATGAGAAAGAGGAAATTAGGACAAACCAACCCTAGATCTGCTACAATCCTTTTCAAAATTGAGAGAGAGCTTGAGATGAGAGAGACGGTGATGGTGGTGGTGGCGGCCTTCCCGCATGGTGGTGGTGGCGATCTCCTAAATGGTGGTGGTTGTGGGTCTTATCGCATGGTGGTGGTGGTGGCTGTCTCCCAGATGGCGGTGGTGGTGGGTCTTACAAAGGAGAAAGAGAGTAGAGAGCGTTTAAGATAAGAGAGATGGTGAGAGACGATAAGGCAGCGGTGGCCTTCCCAGCTGGTGGTGGTGGCGGTCTTCCTCCAGGCGGGCGGAGGTGGTGAGTCTTACAGAGGTGAGAGATAAAGAGAGAGTGGAGAAAGAGATGTTGATATATCGAGATAGAGATAGAGAGAGGCTTGAAGATAGTTATTCATGAGGGAGGGAAAGAAGATTAAAATATCTTCTTAGTGAAAAGTCCAAAATGTCTTATAATAAAGACAAAACTAACATCAATTCAAACGGAATATTAGTTAAAAGACTAACATTGTGACAAATTAACATATTCAATGACCATATAAGTAATTTTTTATTTTAAAAGATTAAATCAGTGATTTTTTATCAAGTCACAGGAACCAAATGAGTAATTTACTCCTAAATTAATGGCGAGGGTTTGTTATGTAAGAGTTTATTTTACTTTGTACTTAACATCAATGGTTAAAATATGTTTCGTTATGAGGGATTTTTGTGACAATCGACAAATTTTGACAAGTATGAAGTCTACGACATCCTGGTCTTCCGATATATATGTGGTTTGCGAGAGGTCGAACGGATGACTTTGCAACACGGTAGTTTACGAGAACCAATGAGTGTTTTATGATAAACGATTGATGTTTGCAATGAATATGTTTGTGAGTATCAACCTTTGCGAGAAAAGTGGGTCTTGTGTTGAGTGTCCTTATGAAAACTAGAGTTTTGCGGGAACTGGTGTTAGACTCCATAGTGTTTTGTGATAGCCCTATTTTCGCAACAAGTTGGTGGTAACTTGCATAGGGTTGCGAGTTGTTAATCACAATTGTTTTTTGTTGACTCTAAATTAGCAATTTATTTATGTGAAAACGATTATAGGTTGTTACGGGTAGAAGTATGCGTCCTTTGTGGGAAATTATACTATGTTGCCATATTTAAATGTGTTGCTTCAATTCTGTCAGATGAGTTGTACTAAGTTGCTCATAATATTAATGTGCAATGTGCATATTATATATATATTATATATATATATATATATATATATATATATATATATATATATAAAAGTGTAAGTGTAACTAATGTGATCATATAGAATTTATCATAGTTGTTCGAATATGGGAAGACCCAACTAGGACCCATTTGTGAAAATGAAAACCTTGCGAATATAAAAAATCCCGGTTGTTTCTTAACATCTTGAACAATCTTTTAAATTGATTATTAAAAACATCACAAAACGGAAATTAAGCTTTGTTTAAAAAGGAAAAATAAAATTAAGTGGTCCATAGATGTAGCTAACTTCACGGACTTTAATACTTCAAAGTTAGTTAAATACCCTAAATCATAATCTCTAATAACCTAACTTAATAATCAAATTAAATAGATATGTGGTCGATGCATGGCTTCTAGCCTTCTTACTATATCATTATAATATATAGTTGTTGACACCGAATTAAACTGTTCAATATATATATGGGACAAATTATAGTTGCGTTACCATTTTTGTTATTGTTTATTAAATGTTTCAAGATCTTGTTTATTATAGTATTAAATTAAATTATAAGACATGTGAAAGTATAATTGATAACCAACGTACAGTAATATTACTTTGTTTTTATCCGGCCTGTCAAAAGCTAGAGTAAAGGACTAAATTAAGGAACGTGTGCAATGACGTTATAATCATGTACTTATATATTTTTATCTCTAATAATGATTGCAAGTTTGCAACACAGATCCCCGTACACCACTACACCACATGTTACATCTTGGTTAGTCGACAGTACTATCACTCAAAAAGGTACCAAGTAAATCCAATAAATATTTTTTTGAACACCGAAGTTATATTAGTATGTTAGTAAGCTGGAATCGTAGTGACATCCATATAGGACAATATGCGAGCGTCAAGTTAGTAATTAAATGTATTTACCTGGGTTTGAACTCAGGACCTCCAAGAAAGGCTTTGCCTTCCACCTCCCTCTTAACCACTAGGCCAAGAGATCATTAGTTAGAAAGTTTAGATTTTTGAATTAAATCTACGTGATTTTAAAACGATTGTTTTAATTTGTATTTTTTAGTTCATATCTTGAGTTCAAACTTATTTAATTTTAAAAAAATGGTTATTTTAATTTTAAGTTTAGGTCTTGAACTTATAACGAGTTTTTCCTTTTTGAATTTTTTCTGTTATTAGTATTCTATGTCTGTTTTTTTATTACCTTATTTTAATTATTGATCTAGGGTTTAAATTCATGATTTTAAATAACGTAAGATGTGACATAACGTGGCGTCAAGGTCAAAACTTAAACTTCAGGAGTTATTGCAAAACTATGATGTTTTTTAAGACAAGACTTCGAGTGTCAATTATGCATATAATTTATAGTTATATATATATATGATTTATCATTCACTACAAGAAATTCATATAATAGCAACGACGGTACTAGGGGCGATATTAGCATTAAGGGCGACACATGGTTGGGCAGGCCATGTGTCGCCCCTAATACTCTCGAAAAAAGCTCGCCCCATTTTTCAACCCTATAGTTCTCCCTTGTCGCCACTATTTATGTTTGTCGCGCCTAAAGGAGTCGCCCCTTATGCATGTTAAATGAAGTAAGGGCATCGTCTTCTTCTCTGTCAGTTCCCATAGCACACACAAATTTCAGAAACATGATTCGGCGATCTAGAGCTCTCTGCCCCTTTCGCCATTTTTATACCAACCACCGCACTACACTGTTGCCACTACCGCCTTTGACACCATGCACCCCGAGACTACCACTGCTGACGTCGTTCAGCCATCACCGAATGCTGCCGGCGTCATATCTTTTCTCGCCGTCGTTCCAACTCCAAATCGTCTGACTAACACATAATTTCTTCGATTATTTGCGACTCTTTGAAACAAATTGATTATTTTATGACTTGTGTGAACCAATTGAGGGTTTAATTTAAAAGCTCCCCGCTGTTGAAGTCGTCGTCCCTCCACTATCGCCGTCGCCGAATTTTGTTGTGGTTTACACCACTCGTCTACCTTCATCTGCTTTCATTGTAACGCCCCAATTTTATATATATATATATATATCCTTAAACTATCATCGTTAATATATATAGATTCATTACAGTTTTCCATCAATCACCTGCCCAAGATATATGACTTATGGTGTTAAATCAATAAAATGCTTAATTGTAATTGTTTATAAAAATCAGAGTTCGTTAAACGACGTTGCTGAAGTGTAGCTGTCACATTGGAGCCCCTCCCCTATCGACACGAGACGGTCCTGAAAGTAATCAACAAACACGGATTAACACAAAGCTTAATGACCACACAACACTCTAAATTATATCATATAACATATTTATCAGTTAATACGTATCACATCAAGTATGCCATACAGACGGGGTGGCCATCCGCCAAAACGAGCCATTTACTCAAATATGCCACACACGCGGGGTGGCCATCTCCTAAATGAGCCATCCGCTCAAATATCATCATGGTATCACGTATGAACACATATCTCAATATAAGATATAAGTTAGTAAAACTCACCTGACCTGCAATACAAAAGAACCAATTTGTGATTTAGTCAAATAATCCGATTCGTGATTCAGTCAAATGAACCAATTTGTGATTCGGTCATATAAACCAATTTGTGATTCAGTCAAATGAACCAATTTGCAATTTGGTCAAATAAACCAATCTGCGATTCAGTCAAATAATCCAATTTGTGATTCAATCAAATAATCCAATTTTGGATTCAATCTCATAGCCTAATTTGGGATTCGGTCAAATAGCCCATTTGCTAGTCGGTCAAATAGCCCAACTTGTGATTCCTGCTATTGATAACTCTTTTGTGATTGGGACCAAAACATAATTTGCGATTGGGGAATCCTTAAAGGACATAACCCAATTTGTGATTGCAATATAACTCTTAATTTGTGATTCGATCCTTCAAACCAAAAACACAAATCTTCAATTGTAAATGGTTTCTAACATCTCATAATCCAACCCTATCGAATTAATTTAGTTTTAATCAAGTTATACTCGCCTAAAGTCCCGATTTCTTCTCGGTTTGGATCCGACAGGGCACACAGAGCACCAAAGATCGGTGCTTGATTTAATCCCTATCGATCCTAGTTATTCTAGTCCAGTTCTGTTGTTAATACCATCTAGATGAAACCTTAATCCACTAGTTTTGTTTATATTCGTTTTTAGGAATGAATTTGAAGGTTTTATGCTCGGTTTGTTCGACACACACAGCATAACGAATAACTTTAGAAACAGTCGATTAAACCTACACCAAACCATGTTATATCTGCTTGATAATGTTTCTAACACCATTTAAGATGTGACCCAACTCATAAATTTTGATTTGCACTACAATTTGACACTCAACCGTGGCTTTGACCCTCGCTTAACTCTCTGGTTTAGCTCAACAAAAACATGAAAAGACCAATTTTTTTAATGAACTTAGCATTACTTGAATATTAAACACAAAAAGGATTTAATCAAAGTAATAAGGTAGTTAAGTTACAAAACCATGAAAAGTATTGATATCAATGTTCATAAAACATTTGTGAAACATTTCCCAAAAAGTTAGAGATATATTTCTCGTTCATGGAGCCGAGGTCTTGCCTCTACCCTTCTCAATACCACTTGAAAAGATTATGATAAAAACTTGGATAAGCGATTTGCTTAGTGAGCATACCTAACAAACAGTTACAATAGCACATAAGTGTTATTATTCACATTATGAATAATCTCAAAGGATCTAATAACAATTACTAGAATCCATCTCTGCACTTGGTACGAAGGCAAATACTTAAATGCTCTAAAGAGCACAATTTCTCAAATGCTCAAAGAGCACAAATTCTTAAATGCTCATAGAGCATAATGATGCATGCACATCACTCATACAATATGATCATTGTAAGAGAAAGTCAAGTATACTCACAGTTCGGTTGATTCGATCTTAGTTAAATTTTTTATAATAGTTTAATGATGATATCAATTCACTTATTTAATTGTGGTCTAAGAGAACGTGTAGTTGAATTCTGACAACATTCCTTGTCCGTATTATAAACTATAATTAGAGCCCATCCATCAACACATGATAAAACATACAAAATAATAATTCTGCGCCATGAACGCGTCGCGACCGTCCACATGATGCGTCATATCACGTTACTGTTCAAACACAGCCTCACTTTTTCTCTAAAGACCACCAAATTTCTCCATTTAAGCTCAAATTAACGACATGCAATCACTTCTAAGTGTTATACTAAGTGTCTAAACTTCAAATAATCATAAAAAGATGGCACGCAATTCAAATCCAAACTTAAATAAAATTTCTCTTTCTAAAACATAAGAACGCATGAGGTTAAGGATTTCTAACCTTGATTTTAGATCTTAAACATTTGATTAAAGCTAAAAATCTTGTAAATAGTTGTTGATCTTCACATGCAAGTCAAAATCCTTTTTTAAACGTCTTGGATTTGCACTTTTTCTCTCTAAATTCTATTACACCAAGAACATACACTTAGTGTGTGAAACTCCAGATCTGTAGATGATGCTTAATAACCTTCAAAACTTGATTTTGATACTAATAATGAGCTATATCTTGCTTAATCTTGTTTGATCTTCACTTTCTCTCTCTAGAACACAAGTTTCTCTCTCTAACCTCTCTCACACAAAAACACCTTCAAAAGTTCAGCATACACTAGTGTGGTTTAGAGGTGAGAGGACACTTATATAGAGTGTTTGTAGGTGTGGGTAATGTACTAGCTATTTTAAATATTATAAGATTTATCCTATTTTCTTTTAAGCTTAATGGTTTGACTATGTGGTCAACCATTTTCATTTTATATACATATACATATACATATATATATATATATAATCGTATACAAATAAAAATATAATTAATCTCTATTAAACATTGAAATCTCATGCATCAATTAAATATATAATTTAATAAAGCACTTTTATCAATAGTTTTTGGGGTGTTACAACTCTCCCCCACCTATTTGGATTTCATCCTCGAAATTAGTTAGTGAAATGTTCTGGGTAGTTACGCCTCATTTCGTCTTCTGGCTCCCAAGTATACTCAGAACCTTTACGCTGCTTCCATTAGACCTTCACAATCTATCTCTTTGTTTCTTAATGTTTTGGTCTTCCTCTCGAGAATAGTCGCAGGTTGCTCCACATAATTGAGCTTTTCAATACTTCTTCCAGTGGCAAATAACTTGACTCATCAGCTAAACACTTTCACAATTGCGATAAATGGAAGGTGTTATAAATCCTAGATAATTATTCGGTAACTCTAATTATATATATGCCATCTTCCCTAATCGATCAGACATTTTGAAAGGTCCAATATATCTAGGGCCAAGCTTGCCCCTCTTTCTGGAATGAATGATCCATTTCCACGATGATACTTTTAAAAGTATTGTATCCCCAAATTGAAATTCCAAGAAAGATTGCCTTCAGTCCACATAACTCTTTGCACTACTTATGTGTTACCAAGAACTCGTTGTTCTACTTCTCCGCAACAAACAGGCGTTTGACATTTCCTCCTGTACAACATTTCAAAAGGTGGCATTCCAATACTTGTGTGGTATAATATTTCACATTCATAATCTTGCAATAGATCCAACCATCTTCTATGTCTCATATTCAGATTCTTTTGCTCTAAAAGGTACTTTAGACTCGTATGGTGTGTGTAAACTGTACTCTTAACATCATAAAGGTAGTGCCTCCAAAATATTAAAGCAAATACAATAGCCACTAACTCTAGATCACGAGTAGGATCATTGACTTTTTGAGTCTTCAATTGGCGAGAGGCATAAGTAATAACTCTACCTCTCTGCATTAATACACATCCTAAACCCATTTGAGAGGCATCACAATACACCGTCATATCCTCTACTCCATCAAGTAAAGTAAGAATAAGGGCTTCACACAACTTTTTGTGTAACACTTCAAAATCTCTCTGCTGATCATCTCCCCCATTTGAATTCTGTGTTCCTTCTTGGTTAACTTCATTAATGGAACCGCAATATTCGAAAAATCTTGAATGAACATACGGTAATACCTCGCCAACCCAAGAAAACTTCTAATTTCCGTGGGGTTCTTGGGCGGTTCCAGTTCATCACTGCAACAACTTTGCTCGGACCTACTTTGACTCCATCTTTATTAATCACATGTCCGAGGAATTGAACTTCTTGTAACCAAAATTCACATTTAGAGAATTTGGCATATAACTTCTCCTTCCTCAATGCTTCCAACATTTCTCTAAGATAGGTCTCATGCTCCAGTTTGTTTTTAGAATAAATCGGTATATCATCTGTAAAAACAATCACAAATTTAACCAACATAGGTCTACACACCCTATTCATGAGGTCCATGAATGCAGCTGATGCATTGGTTAACCCAAAAGGCATGACCACAAACTCATAATGGCCGTACCGGGTTCTAAAAGTTGTTTTAGGGATATCTTCTTAGCTAAATCTCAATTGGTGGTATTCAGATCGTAGATTGATTTTAGAAAACTAACCCGCTACTTGAAGTTGATAGAACAAATTATCAATCCTTGTTAAAGGGTATTTCTTCTTTATAGTTAAGTTGTTTAGTTCACGATAATTGATGCAAATTCTGAATGACCCATCCTTCTTCTTCACAAATAGCACCGGGGCTCCCCCAGGCGAACTGCTGAGTCGAATAAAACCTTTATCCAAAAGTTCTCGTAACTACTTCATCATCTCATGCATTTCCAGAGGTGCTAGTTGATACCGTGATCTAGCAACAGGCATAGATCCAAGAATTAAATTAATTTGAAACTTAATTGATCTATGAGGCGGTATACCTGGCAGATCATCGGGAAAGACATCTAGAAGATCACAAGATACTGGCAAATCAGAAGGGCTAGTCTATTTTTTCTCCAATTTCGTATCTATCACATGTATAAGGAACGTATCCTGCCCTCGTTTGATGTATTTTCCGAGCTTTAGCCACCGAATAAAATGAAGATTCTCCCTTTTTTCGATCTCCAAGAATACAAGTATGACTTATCCCCCACTTGGGGTTCGAACTCGGATTAACATATGACCACAAAGGATAGTGGCTTGGAATCTTCCTAGCCAATCCACATCAATTACAACTTGAAATTTCCTCATTGTCATAGGAATGATGTCAATAGGGAATTTTATACTTTCTAGCTCTACTATATTATTTTTATATACGTCATTGATAATAACAAACTTATCATCAGCAATTTCTACTTCAATTGGAGCATCTAAATTATCAGGCATGCATGTAAAACTTCTATAGAACGAAATTGAAACAAAGGATTTGCTTGCTCCAGAATCAAATAATACAAGTGCAGTAAATTATTCACGAGATATGTACCTTTCACTACATCTGGCTCCACCCTGGCCTCCTCGCCTGTAAGCTAAAAGGCCTTTCCTCGAGCTTTAGGCATGTCCTCTTTCTTCACTTCCTTCCCTTTGTGATCGTTAAAGGTAGTTATGACGCTATAGGTTTCTCCGCAGTTAGTAGTTTTGGGCAACGACTTTTGATGTGACATGGTTGGTAGCAATAAAAACAAACTTGTAGTGGGGTTGGCAAATTCTTAGCATTGTGTACCTGTTTCCCGCATTGGAAACATACTCCCATTCTGCATTCCCCGAATGTAAATTTCCAGATTTAGGGTACCGTGGAATCATTTGGTTTCCTTTCTTCCATCCAACCTTATGCTACTTTTGAATAGCAGCAACAATATCAAACTTCCTCTTGTTGCTCTGACTTACTTGTCTGATTAATTCTTGCTCTCTCTTCCATGCCAAATCCATCATATCATCGACATTTAGTCGTTACCAAAACCTCACATATATTAATTCTTGCTCTCTCTTCAATGCCAAATCCATCATATCATCAACATTTAGTCGTTACCAGAACCTCATATATATCATCCTTCAGAACATAGATGTAGTGTTGCATTTTCATTTCTTCAGTTGAAACATATTCTGGACAAAAGCGTGACATCTCTAAGAATTTCTTTGAAATCTCATCCACCGACTCAGTCGATTGCTTCATAGCTAAAAACTCTTCTATGATCTTATCCAATCTTCCTTGAGGTGCAAACTATTGTACAAATAACTCTTTAAATTCAGCCAAGATAGTGTATCTATCTGAGTTTCTCCCTTTCTTTGTACTAGCAAGGACCATCAATCCTTTGCTACTCCTCTTAACAAGTTCGATCAAACATTACCTTCTTCTTAGGAGTACAACCACCGGTTTTAAACACTCCCTCCATCTTAACTATCCATCTGTTACTCACAATAAAGGGACCCCAGCCCTATACAACCGGTCCCCATAGCTTTGTGTGTACGGGTGTTCTTAAACTGACGTTGCTTACATCTTGGAGTTCGGCCATGAGGATTACTCTACTGCCACTTTATTAACGTGGTAAAGCTCTACACTTGTAAAATCTTGTTATCTTAAAGAAAACTGAAACAGTAACATGCCTTAATAGGCTTACATATATGACAACAAAGTGAAGATGAAACTGAAAGTCTTAAACTACCTACCTAGCTACTACAAGAACATGGAATAACCTATCTCCTACATGCTAATAAATTGGAAATTGAAACAAATAAAAACGATAAGGAACTAGCAAGATTTTTATCTCAACACCTGCTTGTTGTTATTTTCTTAAGTAAGTTGATATCTTACTCTTTTATAATATATTTACAACCTTAAAAACTCTTAATTATTAGTAATTTAAATGTACTAAAATACCCCTTCTTAACCATTTCATTCTCTCTCATAATTTATTTTAACTTTTAAAATACCTCTTTTTAACTATTTCATTCTCTCTCTTAATTTACTTTAACTTTTAATCTATTTAAAATATCTCTCTAATACTAAAACACCCTCTGATACAAACATAATTATCCACAAACATCAACATAATTTTCAAAATTTATTAACTTCTCCTTCCTTATTTCATAAATATAAATCTTTTTCTTATTTTAATGTTTTTTAGAATTTATTTTTAAAATTAATAAAATAGTTGATGCAAATAAAAAACTGACAGTGTACGATATTTTTTCGTGACATTAAATCGCGCGAATAATATATTATTACATTTTTAAAAGCAACATGATGTAAAATAGAAAGTAATTACCGTCATAACATTACGCAGGTCCCTTGTTAGTTTTTATAAATGTACATTTATCTTCTAAGAAGCTAGCAAAAAAATGTACGGTTAATTAATGTTGGTTTAATTTACATTTGTTTTTATATTTTTTTGCAGCATATTATCAATACAACAAAAGAACATCTTGAAAAGACCTGCTTCAGAATTCAGATTAAGTTGCTCGGTGAAGCAAGAGAACCTCATATAGAATGTGAAAAGTGAGTTGATTGTACCTTGGTATACTTCTTGTGTTTAATGATTGGAATATGTCACGAGATAATTAAGTAAGTTTAATTAGAAAGTTTCTCTTTCATATTTTATTAATTATTATTGTTTTCTTTATTATTATTTTTATCTTTATTATTTTTTTCCTCCTATTTCTTAATTTTGATATATATATATATATATATATATATATATATATAATTGATTAATAAAGATCATATGCTTAATTAAACATAGAATCCAAAAGTTAAATATAGACCATTAGATTTTTTAAATCAATGATCAAGATCTAATAATGGCTTTTTTGTAATTAAGTAAACATTATAAGATTTATTTATAAAAGGAAGGGTATTATGGGAATCCTCCACCACATGAATTTGGCCACTTCATTTCTTTTTAACTTTCATCCCGAAAATGATAATTTTAGCCGAAAATGATCTTCGACCACCGTAAATGATAACTTCCAACCACCCGAAAAATATAATTTTCCAGCCGAAAATGATAACTTCTAGACACGAGTTGAAAATAATTTTCAGACGAAAATGATAAGAATTCACATAATTCAAAATGAAAGAGGATTAAAAAATGAGTAGATTGGTATAATTTTTTTGCTCAAATTCTTAAAATTAAAATAGTTATTGTTATTTAAAAATTTAAGGTGTAAATAAAAAATTAAAAGATGAAACTTTTGAGAAGCCTTGAGGAGAGGCGTAGACTTGAAATTATTTTTACAATTCCTATTTTGCCCGTTCCTATTTCTAAAAGTTGTCACTCTACCTTTTCATTGTCTACATCTTATTCTCCCGTATACCTCGTCTATGCAAGATTGAATTTTGTTTTTGTTTCTAGAAAGTTTCTTTTTAGTGGTAATTGTTTTATTTGTCATAATAAGATAATTTTATTTTCTAGTTTTTTATTTAAATCAAAATACAAGCCAAATTATGAGTAAGGCCATGAGTATGATGGCACTGAACACTTTTTTTTTTATCCCAGTATCACATTATCGTTAATCGTCATATCATTTTTCTTCACTTTCTCTCTTTTACTTAAATACATATTATAGCCTAACCTAATTAACCTGTTTTCCACCTTTTTTTTAATTTAATTTATTTTACATTTAGCTATTAAATAAAATAAAATATTTATAAATTGTATAGAAATAAACATATAACAAATAATTAAAATAAAAGTTATAGAACATTAATAGAACATTATTATTAGAAACTAAAAACTACAAAAATCTAAATAAAAATAAAAACATTTAAGAATCTAGTCATCCTTAATGACGGAAAGTTGGATACATGAAATATATACTACAAAATCTGAGCGAAAGTTATTATGAGTCTCTTTGTTTTTGAATTCTCGAATGTTTGTCGCGTGTGCTTCTTCACTTTGTGTTTCGATATCAGACGCTAGAAGGTCGTTTTCATCGAAACTACAAATTGCATAGTCTTCATTTTCGAGTATCATATTGTGCAATATGATATAAGCATATATGATGTCTCCCAATCTTGTGGGATGCCATCCTCGTGCCAGATTAGAAATATTGCCAATGTTGTTTGAGGACGCTAAAAGCCTGTTCAACATCTTTCCGTGCCGATAATATCTATGTTTGTAGGTGACTCCATTCACCTCGAATGGACACTCGGTTGCTTTTCCTTCATAGACATCGTTGAAGATGGGTGACTGATCAAGTACATTGATGTCGTTATTGGAACTCGCAACACCGAAGTGTGTGTGATAGATCCATAAAACATGTGAGGCCACAACCTATAACATGATTGTCGGGTGTTCATGATCATCTCTCATGAATCGACTCCGCCATGTAGCAGAGCAATTTGCGCATGCCCAATGAGTACAGTCTATGTTGCCGAGTATGCAAGGAAATCGGTATTTGTTTTCATGCGCGTTGCATAACTATTGAATATTAACATAAGTAGGATTATGTAAATATTCTTTACCATAAAGTTCAATAAAACCTTTGCAGAATTTGTGTAGGCAATCCCGTGACGTTTTCTCTCCCGTCCTCATGTACTCGTCAAGCAAGTCGGAGGCTACTCTGTAAACTGTATCGGAGATAGACCTTTTCTTCCTCTGGCGTCCCGCATTTGTTTAAAACATAAATACTCTCATTCTAAATCATCAACTATTCATTCAAATAGTTGTTTGCTCATCTGAAACCATCGTCTAAACATAACCGTCAAATAAACAGAGTTATCGCCAAAGTAGTTATTTATAAGCCGCTCGTTTGCAGCTACCCGATCTCTTTCTATGTTCCCACTCCTTACTTTTGTTGAAAATTCCGTTGTGCTATCATAAATTAAGCTTGCCATATTTCTAACCTACCCTATAATTAAAGAATTCGTTTTCCTACTCGATGAGCTCATCGGTTGATATGGATGATGATGTGGTCGATGAAGCGGGTTATGCTAAATCCATATTGTGTAAAAACTAAATATTTCGTGTAGTAGAAGAGAAGAAGAGAGATAGATAGAGATATAGAATTTGAGATGGAATTTTAAAGTGAGCAGTGGTGTATTTATAGGAGAGGGGGAAAAAGAAATTTTATTTATAACCGTTGTGTAATGGTAAAAAAAAAAGCAAAAGCGTTGGGTGAATTCAGGTGTGGGGAGCTGAGTGATGTACCCAATGGGGGTACCGTACCGGTGTTCCTCGGTACCCGAGAGCCTCGGGCCAACCGGTATGGGTGATCTAATGGTGGTCCAAATCATAGCTACCTACTCTTTTTTGTTTTCGTTCAGTTGTCCGGACACCCATCATGCATGTTTCGATATAAACTTTCGAATTGTAAAACTAAGTAATCGTCCAATATCTACGATTCATCAATATTTCGTTACATGCTCCGCTCAATCCGTGATAACACCACTATATATATCTAATAGGAAATATATAAGGTTCATGTTTATGGTAAGACCTTGCCTAGATAGAATCATAGAATACCTTGATAAGATCCTTTTTTCAAATGAGTTTAGGGCCTGTTTGGTACAGGGAAAAGGAAATGGGAGAAAGGAAAAAAAGTTAGTTTCTCTTGTTTGGGTTCAAAATGGGTGGAGAAATGGTTTCTCCAACGATTTCTCTTTCCCTACTTTCTTTGTAACTTCTTTTCTCTACAAAATGGGTGGAAATGGGGAGAAATGTCATCTGCTTTCCTTGTGCGAGTTTCCGGTGACTGAACCCTAATCGCCAATTGTCGTTGTTTGTTGCGATGTTGTGGCAGCAGCGGCGTCGTCGGTTGCGACGTCGTCCGATGCGACTGAACCCTAATCGCCACCGCAGCTGTTTGTTGCGATGTTGTGGCGTCGTCGTCGTCATCATCGTCGGTTGACGTCGTCTGATGCGACTGAACCCTAATCGCCACCGCCGCTGTTGTTTGTTGCGACTGAAACCTAATCGCCATCGTCGTCGTCGTCATCGTCGTCGGTTGCGATTGAACCCTAAATCATCACCGCCACTGTTGTTTGTTGCGCGGTTGTTTGCTGCGACGTTTCCGGCGAGGCGGCCAACGCCGCAGCCGTCGTCGTTGTCGTCTGCGATTTAACCCTAAAGTAGTTTATGGCGATGATAAGTTCCGGCGTCGGCATGGCGGCGTCACCGCCGCCGACGAGCTTCCGGCGACCTGAGCCTAATTTCTCGTTTTCATTTGTTGATGGTACCAAACAAGAACATGTTTTACTCATTTCCATTTCTCCCTATTTCTATTTCTTTCTCATTTCCATTTCCATTCCCCCCTTTTCTTTTCCCCCTAAGAGTATTGTTTTCAGTTTCTCACTTTCAGGTTGGCCCAAATCCTCTCAGCTATGTTCCGGATTAAATTTTAAAAATTTGGACGAAGTAGTATTTTCGTAATTTACATATGATGCTTTTACAAATCACGTGTGATTATATACTGAATCACAAATGACTTTATTGAACATATACCACACACACACACACACACACACACATATATATATATAGGGGAGGGTTTATTTGACAACCGTTTTTATTGCGAGAACCGCGAGAACCAATCTTAGTCGTTTAATTTGGATAATGGAATACATGGACAAAGAGCGTGGGGGGATTGAGTGTGGCAGAGTGCATGTAAGGAATTTATGGGTGGACAATTCAATTGAAGGAGGGGGAATTGAACAGCTAAGATAGGTTCTCGCGGTTCTCGCAATAAAAACGATTCTCAAATGAACTTTTCAATATATATATGGGGGAGGGTTCATTTGAGAACCAGTTTTATTGCGAGAACCATTTGTAGCTGTTGATCATAATTAATGAAAGGTTTATATTAATTGTGGCAAACATGTAATTAATTCAAAACACAACCGTCATTTTTAGTTTCCAAAAATGTGGGAAGAGTATTTTCGGCAAATTGCCTAATCAAAGGGGGGACCACTTATTCCCAAATTTTTAAAACTAAAATATCTACCAAACGCAAATGTATTAAAATACGAAAATTATACCAAACTAACGAGAATATTATGCTCTTTAATATGACATCCATATTGTTATACTTTTTCAAAGAATTTTTTTGCATTTTTGCCCGTTTTTTTAACATAACATTAGATATTTGCACATGTGCACATACCCGTGTGTTTTTTTCAAACACAGTGCATATAGGTGCACATGTGCAAATTAAAATAGGTGCACATGTGCATATACCACTGTCTTTTTTCAGTACATATAATAAAGTCATATATGTATGGTGCATATGAGCACAACCTGTTCATACTACTAGGTTTTATTTTTGCACAGGTGTGTCTAGGTGCATATATACACCATGCACGTGTGCATATATGCACATGCACATGCACATGTATACCATATGTGCAAATATGCACATGCACATGTATACCTAGATGCATGTGTGCAACTCAAAGTTCGCTTAGCCAAACTCATTGCTAAGACTATAAATGAAACGAATGAACACGAACAGGCTTGTTCGTATTCGTTCGTTTATCTTTAGCCGAACAAATAAATGAACACGAACGGAATTTTGTGTTCGTGTTCGTTCGTTTAACTTTAGCTGAATAAATAAACGAACACGAATGAGAAATGAATGAGCATTTGTGTTCAATTATTTAAAAGATAGGTTCGTTCGTCTACATTTTTGTTCGTTTTTAAATGATAAACAAACGTAAACGAAAGAATACACGTTATAATACAAATTCAAACATTATAAAATACAAATAAACACTATATATACGCACACACATATAATATAAATATATATATATATATATAATATAAACGAACATAAACAAACGGATAACCTAATGTTCATGAACATAAATGAATGAACAAGAGCTTTGTTTGTGTTCGTTCGTTTAATTAAACGAAAGTAAAATATTGTCCGTGTTCTGTTTTTTGTTCTGCTAAAGTTAAATGAACCAACACGAACAAGCTCCCGTTTGTTTTCGTTTAGAACTCTAGTGCACGTGCAACTCAAAGTTTATTTTGTCAAACTCATTTCTAACTTAAAAAATTCAAACAAAAAAGATTAATGGGGTATAAGTATCTAATATAGTACTAAAATTCAATAAAAATATAAATGGTTGTGATTAATAAATAGAGAATGAGATAAAGGAAAAATTAAATAAATAAATAAAGTCATTCTTGCAACTTATAAAAATAATATATATTTTAAAAATATATATTTTACTTTTCGTAGAGGAATTAATTCGATAAATGAAAGAATCGAACTCCACGATTAAACTATTGTAATAAGAGTCAAACTTTTATATATAATAACATGGTTAAACTGGCAATATTATGTATTATATTCTTATTCTTATTAATAATAATTAGCAATGCGTTTTATACATGCTACAAACAATATAATTTAAAAACAGAATCTATACTTGACTAAAAGATTCATATAACAGATTCGGATTCAAGTTCTTTTACTTCTAATTGACTCGAGATCACCACTTTGTCTTGAGTCAAACTTCCACCAACTTGTTCAACAAAAGCTTTAAGATTCATATCAGAAGATCCACTTTCTATCATAGCATCTCTTGCCAAATCCTTCCACTTGTTAGCATTCTTTCTCATTGTTTCTCCTCTTTCATGTCTTCCCATCACCATTTCTATACACCTTGTTATCTCCTCTCCTTCCACAACTCCGTCATCATCCGTCGTCACCCTCACTCCTGTTCCCCACACGTCTTCTAGAAGCTTTGCATTTGTCGGCTGATCGGTCCACTGAGGGAACGCCACCACTGGAACCCCGCAAACTAAACTCTCTAGTGTTGAGTTCCACCCGCAGTGTGTCACAAAACAACCTAAAGATGGGTGGGAAAGCACCTCAAGTTGACTACACCATGGAACAATTAAACCTAATTGTTCCAATTCCTCCATAGAACTTATCTCATCATCATTATCTTCTTCTCCTTTCGTATCGCCATCTTTATCTCTAACCACCCACAAAAACGGCCTCCCACTCGCTAATAAACCACGAACCATAGCCTGTTTTTGTTTCTTTGATAAAACAATGAGGCTACCAAAAGATATGTAGACAATGGACCCTTTAGGCTTCGTGTTCATCCAATCTATGTAATCTTTTGATGCTTCAAACAAATCTCCCCCAAAACTTTTGTCATTTGGATCAACTCCATCTAAGAAAGCCGACGGAATCAACGGTCCAACAGCAACCATCTTTAGCTTTCCATTAATCTCTTTCAAAGCCTCTTCTTCCAATTCATCAAAGCTATTCACAAGTATTATAGACTTATCGTCCGAATCAAACAAATCAATTTGCTCTTTAAATAAAGGCAAAACGAAATTATAAGTGTTTGAAGGATGACAAAAGGATGGAAGATCGCGGCTTTTAAGCTTCGGTAACCCTGGTAACTCAATGGACCATGAAGGTTCATTACAGTCCTCCCCAATGAGTTCATCATACCCATTGAAGTAATAATAGTAAATTCGAAATACCGAAGCCGGTTGAATCCAAAGAAGTGCGGATGGCAAGTTAAGCCCACGTGCCACCTCCGCAGCCCATGGAAGGAGGAGGGTGTACACCAAACAAGTCACCGGAGTGCCATTTTTAGCATTACTAATGACGGTTTCTTTCAAACTCTCCGTCCCTCTTTTCTTCAACTGAGTCATAAAGAGCGTGACATCGTCTAAATCGTGTCTGAAGCCTGTTGAAATCAGGGAGGAAATACACATCATATCATTTATAAATTGAAAAGTACAATAAAAAAAGAAAGAAAATTAAAACTGCATAAATATGAATCGCTAATAAAACCCTAAAATGGGCCCAGACGTACCATCATCAAAGCCATCCGAAAAGACAACAAAATTGTAACCTTCAGGAATCCGGCCGGTTTTGGTGAATTTCCGGTAGGCGGAGACGGTGATGGTGAAGGTGACCTTGACACCTAGCCGAAGGAGTCGTTTAGCGAACTGGAAAGATGGATTAATGTGACCTTGGGTTGGATAAGTTAGTAAGAGGAAGTGAGGTTGACTTTGAGCAATAACTTTGGTCATTGTTGCGTTTGATTAAGGTTGGATCGATCGAGTAATCAAGCTAGCTGAGCCACTAATTATGTATGGCTTCGTATGAGTCAGTATGTGAAGTGAAGAGTTTTGAAATGGTGATATATAGCAGCGATATATATATATATATATATATGTGTGTGTGTGTGTGTGTGTGTGTGTGTGTGGGTTTTAATTTATATGGTGCAAAGTTTATGGCGAAAAAATATGACGTTTGTGGTGACGCGAATGGAGAAAGATAGAATAGGAGTGCTACTGGTGGGTGCATGTGCATGGTGGAGATGTTTAGATTGAACTTTGTTTCTTAAAATAATACAAAATGGAAAAAGACAAATTAGAATTAAAGTAGAGTTATAAAAAACAAAATAGGATCAAAAAGGAAGAAAACAAGTAAGATGTGTAAAGCTAATTTATATATTAGACAGGAATACGTAAAATCAAATATTAAGTTATTCACCAATTACTACAAATAATTTTAATCTTCAAGACGTACTTTTTAAGGGCTAAGATGACTAGAAGAAAAGACTCAAGTTAAGAACACTCACTTTTTAAACCTATTTTGACTTTCGCCCAAGCTTCCAAGTTCTTTGTGATTGAATTCTTGATATTAATTAGATGGTTTTTCATTTGTTTTTTTTTCATTTTTAGATGGGCGTAGTGCTTGAATGATGACACAGCCGTGATATTCAAAATTCTATATACAGATTAGAGGTGTTTAAAATCAGGATATAAATTGTTTCTATCTGAAACCAAATCATCTTGTAACCGAAAAAACCAAAGCAGTTTCCAAATATTTAGGTTTTCCTTCTCTGATGTGTTAGAATCATTTAACAAACAATTAATAATAACATTGTTGGGATTAGGGTTCGTTTGAGAGGGTACGACACTATTATGGTTCGAAGACCTAAATCGGTGATAATCCTAGCTTGAAATTATATTAATGATGAGGGTTTGTTTATGCAAGATTTTAGGTTCCCTTGTGATTAACGTTACTGGTTAAAATATGTTTCATGATGAAAAACCGAAAGCTACTGTTTCGCATAGCTCACAAAGAGCTCGCCAAGTGTAAATGGGTTTGCGATAAAAGGGGGAAACTAAGCTAATAATGCATTTTGTGATAAGAGATTTTTGTGACAATCAACTGTTTGTGACAAGTATGAAGTCTGCGACATCCTAGTCTTGTGACATGTGGTTTGTGAGAGGCCCAAGTCATGACTTTGCAACACGGTAGTTTACAAGAACCAATGAGTGTTTTGTGATAAATGATTGATGTTTGTGAGTATCGACCTTTGCGAGAAAAGTTGGTCTTGTGATGAGTGTCCTTACGAAAGTTAGAGTTTTGCGAGAACCAGTGTTAGACTCTATAGAGTTTTGCAATAACCCTGTTTTCGCGACAATTTGGGGGTAACTTGCATAGGGTTGCGAGTTGTTAATCAGAGTCATTTTTAGTTGACTTTGAATTAGCAATTTATTTATGTGAAAACGATTATAGATTGTTCCGAATAGACGTGTGGTTCCTTTGTGGGAAATTGTACTATGTTGCCATATTAAAATGTGTTACTTCTTTCATATGAATTTTACTAAGTTGCTCATTATATTAGTATACAATGTGCATATTATATACAAGTGAAAGTGTAACTAATGTGATTATATATAAATTATCAAAGTTGTGCGAATATGAAAGGACACAAATAGCTAGGATCCGGTTGTGAACGTCAAAACCTTACGAATATAAGAAATCTCGGTTGTTCTTAGCATCTTCGACAATCCTTAAATTTGATTATTAAAAACACCACAAAATGGAAAGCTTGGTTTAAAAAGGAAAAATAAAATTAAGTGGTCCATAGATGTAGCTAATTTCACGGACTTTAATACTTCAAAGTTAGTTAAATACCCTAAATGGTAATATCTAATTAATAACCTAACTTCATAATCAAATTAAATAGATATGAGATGAATGGCTTCTAGCCTTCTATTAAATCAATGGTTGATGACCACGAAACTGTTCAGTATATAGACATATCATAGGTGTGGGTTACCCTTTTTGTTATATAATTGATAACAAAGGTACATACAGTAACATTAATTACTTTGTTTTTATCCGGCCTGTCAAAAGCTGGAGAAAAGGAACATGTTAAATGACGTTATAATCATGTATTTAATATAAAAAATGATATATTACCTATTTTTTCTTCTTACTTCATTCTCTTAGTTACCGTAACATCATACATGAAGTCTACTAATTTTCTTTTCTCATATTCACTATTAATTTTCTCACTTGTGTTAATGTTATGAGTAGGAGGATAAGTAAGAGAGAAAAATAGAAAAATATATCACCTCTCATTTAATATTTTTATCTATAATATTGATATTGCAACTTAGATCCCCCATATATACACCACATGTTCCAATGTTCCATCTTAATGGTTAGCCGACACTACGTACCATTCAAGAGGATAAGTTATTAAGATTACAAAGTTTAGGTTTTGGATTTAAATTTATTCGATTTGAAAATGATTTTTTTTCCCAGTTTTTATTGTCACTGCCACACTAATTTCATCATACTCGGATTGTTGTGATGCTTGATTAATTTCTTACATGTTATATATAGCGTCAAATGTAATATCAAAAAGTCTATTTTTAGAGATAGATATATAATATGTGGTCTCTAAAAGTGTCGTCTTTAAAGATAACTTTTCTTGTAGTGACATGATATGTACATGGTCTCATTTAACATCCACAAATGTTGTACATTTTTTAAAGTACAAAGAATAAATTTGCTTTTTATGTAAATCATCGAGACCAAATAAATATGTAATTAACTAAATACAGTATTAAAGAAGATTTATTGAATCCAAGATATATATAAAAGTTCATGCTAGAATGGTGCCAATATCTCTATATAGCTATTGCCTATTGTCAAGATCCATAGACATCCTTAATCACAAGATAGATAAATTGTACAAACATTTATTTGTAATCCATAATAAAAAAAAAGTATGTATCATAATACCCTCCTTAAACATGTGATTGAAAGAATTAGTTAATTGGTTTGTAGACGCATAAAAGTTATGATTATTATGTATGGAAAAATAATATCTTGTACAAATATATATCTTCGTAATAATATCCCCAGTGCGAAAAAAGAAATGAAAGAAATTAAGAAGTTCAAGAAAGTGTTTTGCAAAAAAAAAAAGAACAAAAACAAAAACTAATTTTGAGAAGGGATGTCACCTTAGATCTAAACAACTTGGTACTAAAGCAGCAGCAGTCTCTCTCTCTCTCTCTCTCTCTCTCTCTATATATATATATATATATATATATATATATTAGCAATGTATCCGCGCAATGCTGCGGAGTCGAATAGCTTTTGTTTTATAATATGCCGCTTTTAAAAATGTAATGATATGTTATTTGTAAAATTCAATGTCACAAAAAATTTTCTTTAGCAACATATCCCATTTTTTTCAATTTTTCTTTTATTTACGTAAACTATTTTATTAATTTTAAAAATAAAATCTAAAAGACATTAAAATAAGGGAAAAAAATCATATTTGTGAAATAAGTATAGAGAAGTTAATAAGATATTAGAAATTATGTTGTTATGAGTGTATATTTATGTTTGTGTGAGAGTATATTTTAATTGAATAAAAAGTTAAAGTAAATTAGGAGAGAGATTAGAATGGTTAAAGATTGAGTGGATGAGATTAAGTTAAATAGAATGAAAAACCAAGATGTTGTTTTGATTGAATTTTAAAAAGTCTTAAAATTAAGAAAAAGAGAGTGTTAAATGCTTTATATAGTAATATAGATATATATATATATATATATATATATATATCTTATAAAATATTTAAAAAAAGGATGATGACATCATCCTTTTCAAAAAACCTTGTTTTTAAAAGTGATGATGTCATCTTCAACAAAAAAAGGGCTATGAATTTTAAAAACAATTGGGAGGGGACTGGATGAAAATTATGAGGGGCTCTTATAAAAATGTGAGGTGCAATGTGAGAGAGTTTTATAAAAAAAATATATATTAATGTAATTAATTATAGATTATTTATAAATTATGTTTAGTAACTTGTGATATATTTGTTTAGAGAAAAAAATAATTATATATTTGCGACCGTCTCATTTTTATCTACGTTTTAGTGTAAATTTTATTATAATACGACACTTTTTTAAAATTAGTTATATTCTTAATTTTTTGTTATCCATTAATAGTAGTGGGTAGGTACTTTTTTATTTAGATGATGATTTTTTTAGGATTGTGGTGATGAGCTAAGTGATCAACTTGAATATGCTATTCAAAGTGTTTAGTTATTGATTTTAAAACATCTTATCTTATAACCTTATTAAAAGAAAAGGATGACAAAACTAAATTTCTACCGATCACAACATCCCGTTTAAAAAGAATTAAAAAAATCGTGTTTAAGAATACAGTGACGTAGGGCTGTCAATGGGGTAGATCGGATCGGATCTTTTAAAGATCTGACCTGACCCGTAGACCCATTTAATTGGATTTGGATCTGACCCATTAGCATTAAGACCCGTTTAATTGGATTTAGATCAGATCCATTACTAATGGATCTTGACTCAGAGCGACCCATTTAATATTTTTTTATTTATAGTATAATCTATCAACTATTTTTCTAACCACTACCCCCCACCCTAGCCCCACCCACCTCCAACACCATCGTCGTCGTCACCGTCGCCGCCACCATCACCACCACCGCCGCCACCACCATCACCACCTGCCGCCGCCACCACCCTTGTCGCAGCCACCACCCTTGTCGCCGCCTCTACCACCATCACCACCACCACCATCACAACCACCACCACCACACCACCTAATGCCACCGAACTTGATCAGCCAATGTTCCACCAACCACCTAATGCCACCAAACTTGATAGTATCTTTAGACTCCTTTTAGGCTACCAAATGGACGCTTCCTATTATTGTAAGTACTCCATATATATCATGATACCTACCTAGCTCCATCACCTGCTTCCTTCCTTCCTTCCTTCCTATATATAAATATATATGCACAAATTAATAATTAATAATTGCAAATTTGAGATTAAGGTGGAGTGTACCATGTGGACCAAACAGTGTGATCACATTACCTGGTGCATCATGGTTAAAGCCATGGTACTAGTGGTCATGGCCTGTTTTACCCATTGGCATCCAATGGCAAAAACGACGACTACAAACTCTTGGGTATGTACGTAGTATGAGTGTGCGTGTACGTGTCTAGTTAACACGTACAATTCTTTGATTTACAAAAAGTATATATATATATATATGTATATATACATATATATGTACTATGGATCTGTTGCTTAAGTTAATTGTTTGTTAATTAAACATAAATAATACACTTGAATATAATGAGTGGCGGCTGTAATGGTGGCGATGGTGGTGGCGAGTGGTGACGGGGGTGGCGGCGTCAGCGGCGGTGGTGACGAGTGGTGGTAGCGGCGGCGACGACAGTGGTGACGCTGGTAGTGGCGGTGGCGGCGGCGGCGACGGCGATGGCGACGGCGGTGGCGGTGGTGGTGGCGGTGGCGGTGGCGGGAGGTGTGGTGATAGTGGCGGTGGTGGCAGTGGGTGGTGGGTGGTGAATAATAAATTGATGATGGTTTGGTGGTTGTTAAAATAAAGTTGTAATTTAATATTAAATTGATCGACCCAGACAGATCTTGGATCGATCCACGTAGTGATCTAATTAAATGGGTCGACCTATTGGATCTCTTATTGGGGCGATGGATCCAATATTTAGACATATTGGATCATATAAATGGGGCAGATCGGATCGGATCTGGGGCAATATCTGACCCATTGACAGGCCTACAGTGACGTCATCTAAAAAAACAAAATTTTGATTTTTAGATTAGTTACAACTAATCTATTAAAATTAGTACTTCAATTTATGACCAAATGATTAAAATTATTAAACGTATTAAAATTTATGACCAAATTAAAATTTATTTTAATTTCTAACTTTACTTGCCATTCGAAAACCTCAATTGTACCAAAAAAACCACATTTTGAATTTTAGATTAGTTACAACTAATCTATTCTAATTAACTAAATATGAGAAATTTTAGATGAGTTACAACTAATCTATTCAAATTAAGTAAATATGAGGAATTTTAGATTAGTTGCAACTAATCTATTCAAATTAAATAATACTATTATTTTAGATGAGTTACAACTTTCGAATTTTACTAAATAAGTGGATATTTGAGAAATTTTAAATGAGTTACAACTAATCTATTCAAATTAAATAATACTATTATTTAAATATTATTATTTTCATGATTTACATTTCATGAAAATCGCTTTGCAACTCCATGATTCACATATGCTATGAAAATAAGTTTTGTTTACAATTGTTCTTTTTATTATAGCCATTAATTATGGAGAATAAACAACCTCCTTCATCTGCTCAAAATCGACCTTCATTGGAAAAGCATTTAAAAGAAACGAAGGAATCAAGGTTTATATTCATTTAAATGATTGAAAATGATAGAACAAGTTCACGGATTCTTTTAAATGATAGAACAGTTCAATAACGATTGAAAATAATATAACAAGTTCACGAATTCTTTTAAATGATATATCTAACGGTGCGTTTAATTTCAAATTAGAAATTAGGTCAAAATTTACATAAAGTCCAGTAGATTTATATTCATTTTATATGTTTTATGATTGAGTAAATGATTCCATCGTTATTTTATAGCCACTTATCGTTTTAATCTTCAGATAATTTTCAATAGGTATATATTAAAGTTAATGAAAATTTTATGTAAAATTAAATATATGAATTACAATAAACTAATGAACTTGAACTTACTGTCATTATCAACATTGTTTATCGAATCTGCAGACCAGAATTGTTTATTAATTGGAATTGCTTTAATTTATTTCTAATTATTTTTATTATACATGTTAGTACTCCTTAAAGCTATATAAGTTTAAATTTGACTTATATCATCCCCGTATTGACACACGGGTCGCTTAGCTAGTATATATATATATATATATATATATATATATATATATATATATATATATATATATATATATATATGACTTGAGAGTAATCGTCAATCTACTAAGACAATAACATACAAATTAAAATAATGTCAAACATGAAACTGTTGTTACAAACAATCAACTAGTGCTATACTATTCGTTGTTCGGGTCAGTTTTTTAATAGTGTATAGATGTGTCATTATCGATATTTAATGTCATTAATAAATTATTTATATGAAACAAACTTAATTTTAGCATTACTTATAGCCATATCATTTTAAATAATACACCTCATATACAAAGGTTTTGCTCAAATTTAATATATTAGTTAGTTATGCGAGAAAGCTTTTTAAGTATAATTGTAAAAAATGATTATTTTAATAAAATTTAAGAATGTGTATTAAATATTAATAAAGCCGGACCATAAAGTATGGGTTAACATTATCTAACCAAGCCCATGATAGCCCATGAGATAAGCCCTTTATAAATGATAGAGTTAATTGTTCAAATGGTTCTTTAACTTAGGTATTTCTGTCGTTTTAGTCCCTTAACTTTAAAAGTGGTGAAGATCGTTTATTATGAATCATTTTGTGACGATCATACCTGTTAAATCAAAGGTAGTTTAATCTTTTTATCATTTTTTTCTAATTTTTTTATTAATTAAAACAATATTTAATCTTTTTAAATAGAAATATACATATAATTATATAGTCTCCCCCTCTCCATACTCACTCTCTCTCTCTACCTCTCTCACTCTCAACCCTAACGCTGCCGCCACCATCCTTTGACACTGCCACCGCCCATGGTGGTCACCACCGCCGGCTCTTTCACTCTCTCTCTCGCACTCTAGACTCTCTCTCAATCTCTCACTCCCAGCTTACCCCTCCTCTCACTCTAAACAAACAAATGCCACCACCACTACCACCACCGTCCAACGCTACCGCCACCGCCGGTTCTCTTGTCTTCTTAAACCACCTGGTTTCATCTCTGCCACCTTCATATCCGGCGACAACCTCCCCTACCACTAGATCTGAGCACCGCCGTGAAATCAACTAGATCTGAGCACATCACAACCACTAACAGTTTTAAATCGAGAGATGAGCACACCACCACCACCGCCTTTAGCATCCACCACCGTAACCACCTCCTCCTTCTCCTCCGTCTTCAAGAATATATCTGAAAACGATGCCTTCATGCAACTTTAAAAACCAAAACTCCAAATCAACCACCACAACCACCAAGATGCTTTCTTGAAAATTCGAAAACCCTAATTCTTCTTCTTTTTCTTGTTCTTTAGATCTGAAATTGTTGTATGTGTGTGTGTTTTTTGTTTGAAAAAGTGTGTGTGTATGAGGTGGTGGGTATGTGTTCAAAATGGTGGTTGTGGCGGGAGGTGGCAAAGTTCGGCCGGAGGTGTTTGAATGTGGGTTGGTGGGTACGTGTTCAAACATAAATCTAGTTTGATAGTGGCGCGTGTGAGGTGGAGAGAGAGATAAATGAAGAGAGATAGGATTTGCGAGTAAAAGCTCAATAAGGAGAGAGACGCGGAGAGAGAGGAAAGACATGTTAAGAGTGAGAGTGGAAGAGAGAAAGATACATGGTGGGGGTGGGGTGGGGTGGTGGAGGAGGTTGGCGCCAGTGGTGGTGTCCGGTGGTGGTAGTGGTGGTGTGACAAAAGTGGGAGGAAAGAGAGACGTGTCGAGGGAGAGAGGGGAAGAGAAAAAAAGAAAGAAATGATTATATTATTTTTATTATATATTAATTAAAACTTGTAATTTAATAAGGGTAATAATGTCATTTTACCATTACTTAACAGAGTTGACTAACGGATCCGTTAACAAGGGATCAAAATCACCACAAATGATTCATAAAGGACGATCTTCACAACTTTTGAAGTTAAATGACTAAAAAAGCTGAAATACGTAAGTTAAAAAACCATTTGACCAATTAACTCTAAATGATATTACCCAACTTGTTACCCTAGTCTCACGAAGCATTAACTATTAAGTAACCCTAGACAATCAAACTTCTCAAAAAAAAAAAAAAAAACCCTAGCCACTCCCATCCCCATCTGCCGGCTCTCACATCCACAACCACCATTAGACGTTGTCTTCCACCTCTAGTAATCTGCTTCACAGTTCACTCCCACTTTCATACGCGGCCCACCACCACCCTCCATCTCCCATAAATCAATCAAAAACTCTAGTGGGTCACACCCTAGGCCAATCCGTCTCCCCAAAATCCCGTGTAAGCAGAGACCAAGGTATAAGTCGCATCTCCATCGACATCAGGACCAAGGTCTACTATCTGTTCATATATCCCCACCCCCACTAAGTGCCTCTGTCGCATGCTGCCGCAAGGTATCATCTACTACAACAAATATGTTGATTTTTCACAATTTTTTAATAATATTTTCACACTTTAAAATATAAAGAATTATAAACAAGTGTGAAAAATATGGCGTGACAAAATTTTTTGTAAAGTTCACATGTAAAAATGTGATAAATATAGTTAAAGTGTCGCATTTATTAATATGAACAAATAACTAAAGTTTTCACATTTTTAAGTGTGAAAATATTGAAAACATTTTTATGTTATAAAAGTTCACGCTTTGAAGCATGAACTTTTCTCAATTTTTATTAATTACTATTTTTACACATTTAAAAGTGTGAACTTTTTAAAATCAATATTATACATTTAAAAGTGTGAGCTTTTTTTTTGTTGTTTTTATCTGCATTTGTTAAACTATTCTACGCACTTTTAAGTATACCTTTTTTAAAAATTCTACACACTTTTGATAAATCGTGAGGAAACCACATATTTGTTATAGTGATCTATATATCTCTCTATTCTCTCACCAGCTCCATGTGTTACAACTACCGTTTCCATCTCTTACCACCGTTGCACCTCAGTGCAAGAGGTTATGTTTTAGGGATATTATTAGCAGTTGGTCTTTTTTTTTTTAGTTTAAGGTAGAGATCTGTGTAGATCTACAGATATTTGTTGTTACCTACAAAGGTTTGGAATATGAGACATCTGACTTTATGCATTTCTTATTCTTTTTAAAAGTTAATTTAAAGGATTTTTGTTACTGTAGATGATTGAGGGAGAGGAAATAGGGTCATTGATTTTAAAGTCGTATAAGTATTTTAAAAGTAGGGTTGTATTGTTTGTTTTCGTAAGAACTTCCATATAAACCGTAGCATTTTGAGTGATTCTTTTTTGTATATGGTACATAAACTTTCAGTAGTTTGGTCTTTCTATCTATGCTGTGAGTGACTTTATGAACAGTTGATGATCTTCGTTTTGGAAGGCAGGCCCTTAGCTTCAACTAGTTCAGTTTGAGTCTTTCTCAGGAGTAGTTGCATTGCAAGTAGGCAGAAAATAAGTAGTGCGTTAGCTTATCTGTTCATTTTGTAGTTGTTAACACGCGATATGTATATATGTATAATTTATGAACACTCAAGCGTGGTATTCCTCTGTTATTTTGACTAATTAATTGTTTCTTGTAGTTTATGATTTTGTTATTTGATTTTTAAGTGTGGTCATAGTGTCCTGAAATGTCTTAAAGAGGATCTATGCTATTTTCAAGCAACTTTAACAAGTGCATTGTTTGTGTTGCATGCATCTTAAATTACTTGTACTAGTCTAGAGGTAAATTATTCATATGGGTATTTTCAAGTAAATAAGTACTTCTACATTGTGCTTGTAAGCCTGGGAGTAGTCCATTAGAATTAATCGAATTTGAGTTCTTTACTGCATCTTTTCTAATTTTAGCATAATTATTCATATGGGTATTGAATGATTCTTGAGTGATACAAGGTATTACTTGTAATCTGTTTCTATCAAATGATATGGATATCAAAAAAAGAGTCCAAACTTGACTTTGCATAGTCAATGTGTTTTTTTTTCTGTTTTTTGAAATATAGCAATTAATAGTGCTCATCAACTCTATACACATTGTGATCCATGTATATATTATTTATATTCTTTTACAAAGTGGCTTTAATTATCTTATATATCAATTGACAAACTACACAATGGTATGAATATCTACCAACTACACAAAAAAGATATAGTTCTTTATAATAAAGCCATGTAAATATATTTTTTTCCACAGTTGAATCCAAACATGTACCTCCTTTGACAATTTGATGCCTTTCTCCTTTGGATTTTTGTGTAATCAGTTGTTTGGCAGGGTTCAAAACTGTAAAGCAAACATAAAGTTGGATGAAAATCTTATAAGTTTTGTGCTTTGTGTTTTTATTGTGCAAAATGCTATGCATCCACAAACGATCTCTATTTGTAAATTTGTCAAGTGGAATTTATCAACCTATGTGTTTTGTGGGATTTACCAACTTTCCAAGACAAAACAAATTGGTTGAAATCAAACTATGAACTGCAATGATGATTATAGTGTTGAAATAGAAATTAATTTTGAACATTCACCTATGTTGATTGACGGGTGTCGAAATCACCAAAATTATATTTTCCTAATACCTCTCTCTCAAAATAAATTGAGATAATGGTAAGTAGGGTCGATCCCACAGAGACTCGGAATTTAAAGCTAATGCCAATACTTATCAAACGCACAAGTTATTGGAAACGGTATAAATGATCTAAAACTAAATTTGAGGGGGGGGGTGTTAATCGTCTACGACACTACTAACATAAAATGAAATAATTAAAATCAATAAAACGAAACATCTAGCAATGGGTCGTAATTTATATCAACTAAGATTATGCATCATGGACTTGATCGAACAAAGTTTCTCTAAAATCACGATGGTATTAGAGGGATTTTTTGTATTTTGCATATCACTAAAACTGAACATACAATCGAGAATAAAAAAAACCATACAAAGGAGCTAAACAAGGAAAAAACATAAATAAGGAAAAGATAGGTGGAGCGGAGGAAATCAAGGTGACAATGTAGAGAATATTTTATTTCCAATACTCCCCCTCAAGTTGGAGCATGTAGGTCTCGAGTGCTCAACTTGTCGAGTAGAAATTTGAGTTGTTGAGTTCCCAATCCTTTGGTGAGAAGGTCTGCAATTTGCATTCTAGTATCTATGTGATGTGGTTGAATTTCCTTAGAATCAACACGTTCTCGAACAAAATAGCAATCCATTTCCACATGTTTAGTTCGTTCGTGAAAGACTGGGTTGTTAGCTATGTCGCGAGCTGCTTGGTTGTCACATAATAGCGGAGTGGGTCCGAGTGAATCAACACCAAGCTCTTTCAACAGCCAACGGAGCCAAAGAACTTCGCTAACAGTGGATGCCATAGACCGGTATTCTGCTTCGGCGGATGAGCGAGAAAACACGGATTGCTTTTTAGTTTTCCACGATACAGGAGCGCCTCCAAGGAGCGGTAGATAGCCAGTTCTGGATTTTCTCGTATACGGGCATCCAAGCCAATCAGAATCACAATACGCCGTTAGATTGTAACCTCCATGTCGAGGAAGAAGAATGCCTTGCCCAATAGTGGCCTTGAGATATCTCAAAACTCTATGTGTGGCATCCATGTGAGGCTGTCGTGGGTCGGCAACAAATTGGCTCAACACATTCACAGGATAAGCTATATGAGGTCGTGTGGCTTGTAAGTAGAGGAGCCTACCAATGATGCGACCGTACCGATTAGCATCTACTTTTGGTTCGTTTTCACACCTGTCTAGCTTGTGGTTTTGTTCAATCGGGAATGAGCTTGGTTTGCACCCTTGAAGACCACAATCTTTAAGAATGTCTAAGGTGTACTTTCTTTGGCTAAGGACCAATCCTTCTGAGGTACGAGACACTTCAATTCCGAGAAAATACTTAAGGACGCCAAGGTCTTTTATGCTGAAAAGCTTGTCAAGCTTGTCTTTGGTGTCTTGAATCTTAGTGGAGTTATTACCGACCATTATCACGTCATCCACGTATATGAGGGCAGCCATAAAATCATTTCCGTGTTGGTGAATAAAGAGATAATGGTCTGCCTTGGATTGAGCGAAGCCAAGGTCAATTAAGGCACTTGTGAATTTTTTATACCAATTCCTTGACGCTTGCTTCAGGCCGTAGAGAGATTTTCGTAACCGACATACTCTTGTTTCTCCATCCTTAGCAAAGCCTTAGGGAATCTTCATATACACTTCTTCATTCAAATCCCCGTGAAGAAATGCATTATTGACATCGAGTTGATGGATCGTCCACTCTCTTTTAATAGCAACAGCCAACAAAGTTCTAACGGTAACCAATTTAGCTACCGGTGCAAATGTATCGTGGTAGTCGACTCCTTCCATTTAAGTAAAACCTTTTGCCACTAGACGAGCCTTATACCTTTCGACTTCTCCATTCGGTTTGTATTTCACCTTATACACACATTTAGAATCGATGGCATGTTTCTCTTTAGGTAATTCTTCAAGAGTCCATGTGCCATTTTCTTCAAGAGCCTGGATTTCTTTCTTCATGGCTTCTTGCCACCTCTCATCTTTAATAGCCTGATGAAAAAATTTAGGCTCATCGTTCGAATCGATAGCCGCTAAAAAAGCCTTGTGAGATGTAGAAAATTTTGCATAAGAAACATAATTAGATAAAGAGTGTACCGTTGAGGAGTCTTGACTTGGTAGGTTTTGTGCATGGTTGACCGATGGGGGAAGTTGAACCACAAAATCTTTAAGATGTCTTGGCTGTGTTCTCGTCCTCTTGGTTTGAACCAGATCCATATGCTCATCATGAATAGTCCCACACTCATCAACTTGGACATGCGAGGACTCTTGAGTATTAAGTGGCTCGTTTTTTGCCGTTTGTTGAGAAAATTGGTCAAACGGTTCATCATTTGAGCTCTCATCATGGGGTTCTAAATGAGTGTCAAAATTCTCATTTTGGGTGACAACTTATTCGACAACAACTTCTTGAGAGTCTAGATCCTCCTCATAGGTGGGCCCGAAAGGTGATTCCAACTTTTATTGATTGACATTCAATTTTTCAAAAGGAAAATTTGATTCATGAAATTTGACATCTCTCGAAATAACAATTTTTTTGTTTTGAATATCATATAATTTGTACCCCTTAGTCCCTTGTGGATATCCCAAAAAAACCCCGGGTCTCCCCTTCATTTCGAACTTGTCTCCCTTTGTTTCTGTGCTTCTATAATACGCAAGACATCCAAAGACTCGCATGTGATCATAGTCCGGTTTGTGACCAAAAACAATCTCATATGGCGTTTTATTTTCTAGAACTTTGGAGGGCAATCGGTTTATGACATACGTGGCTGTCAACACACATTCTCCCCAAAATCGTTTTGGAGTGTTTGACTCGAATCTGAGGGCACGGGCAACCTCGAGAAAATGCCTATGCTTTCGTTCAACCACTCCGTTTTGTTGAGGAGTGTGAGGGCAAGTCGTCTCAAGAATAATTCCTTGCTCATTATAAAATTTTGTCATTTCATTAGACGTGAACTCCCCCCCCCCCCCCCCCCCGCGTTATCACACCTAATTCTCTTCACCGTCTTTCCAAATTGTGTTTTTATCATATTATGGAAGTTTATCATGCATCTACTAGCTTCATGTTTAAATTTTAGCAGAAAGACCCAAACTGCCCTACTAAAATCATCAACAATGGTCAAAAAATAACTAGCTCCCGAGAGGGAGGGGGTGCGATACTTCCCCCAAATATCACAATGCAGTAATTCAAAGCAATCATTAGTTTTAATATCACTATTGGAAAACGGAAGTCTAGTATGTTTTGCCTTTGAGCAAGAATCACATGATTTACCGATAGGAACTTTATTAAGGAAATCAATACAAGCAAGCCTTTCGTTAGAAGCATGACCCAATCTTTTATGCCATGTATCCCCGGATGTCATCATAGCCTTTCTTCCATCTTTGAATAACCCCATCCGGTACAATCCATTTTTGCACTCACCCGCACCAATCAAGCTCCTCGTGCGAAGGTTCTGCATGACACAAAAGTCAGGAAAAAAGGTTATGGCCGATTGTAAGTCCTTACTTAGTAGGATAACAAACAATAAATTGCAAGTAAACTTAGGAATATGTAAAACACCCTTTATTTTGGTTCCCCATGGTAAGGTACATTCACCCCTCCCTTGAACAGAAACAGCTTCTCCATTACGAATAACAACAGGAGCCTCAAACCGACTTTGAGTCATGTTTTGAAGTATATGACTGCTGTGAGTGATGTGTTCGGTAGAGCCCGAGTCAATCACCTAGTCATCATCATCGTTTTTACCTGTCATGCATGCCATGGGTGTGGTGCCTCCTTTGTTGTTGTTTTCCATGTCTGAAAATTGCTTCAGAAAGGTTTCATATTGTTCATTTGTCAAACCTGGAATAGGGCATGAAGAAGTTTCAACGCAGGCAGCCTTAGGCTTCATCTCCTCACGTTTGCGGTTGCCCGGCCACCACTATGGATATCCGATCCGCTTGAAACAACCATCGCGGACATGTCCATCCTTCCCACAGAAAGTGCAGTGATCAACGACATATCCCCCGCTTCATATCCTTGGAAGGAGGTTTGTCGCGTCGTTGAGTGGAGTCGTTTTCTCGTCGTCTTGGAATGAAAGCCTTGGAAGCAGCAGCATCAACAGAAGGTCGCTTATCAGCTGTAATAGTCCTTTGTCTTTCATCTTCAGCAACTAGATGATAGGCGTTGCCCAATGTCGGTGTTGGATTCATAGCAAGGATATGCGTTCTGATGAAGGAAAAATCGTTGTTTAAACCCATAAGGAACTCATAAAGCCTTTCTTTTTCTTTGTGTTCAACCAACCTTTTTCCCATGTCATAGGAACATCCATTACAGTTACAACGGGGTATAGGGAGTGCAGATTGCATTTCATCCCAGATGCTTCTGAGTTTGGTGAAGTAGGCTGAGACAGAAGTGTCGCCTTGAATGGTAGCTGAGAGTGTTTGCTTCAACTCATACGCCCGAGGAGCGCTTTCTTTTCCAAACCGTTCTTTCAGATCAGACCAAATCTCGGCAGCCGTACTAGCATACTTCACGCTACTTCTAATCTCCTTCTCCATGGCGGTTTTCAACCACCCTTTTATCATGGCATCACAGCGTAACCATGGCATGTAGGTCTGCGATTCCTTCTCTGGCTTTTCAATCGATCCATCAACGAACCCAATTTTGTTCTTTGCAAAGAGAAAGTTTTCCATCTCTTGTGCCCAATCGTTGTAGTTGCCATCATTCAATGCATCATTTACCTATTTCCCAAGTCCACTCGTGTTGCTTAGGTTCGGTGGCTCTTCAGCCCGTTGAACCACACGGTTATAATGGGTACTATCATCCCCCTCCACTCTTTGCACCAATTCCTCAACCACCTGTGTATCTAGGTTCCCAAAATTTCCGAAGCCACATGAACCAATACACGTTATCCAATGGTTAGGAACCATATGGTACAAAGCACTAAGCCTCAAACACAGGTCCGGACCAATAAGGCTCATTCACAAATGCAAGCAAGTTAAACATATATAGTTATTAACTTGCATGAAGCAACACACAACATCACATGCATTCAAAGCTTGCAAAGCACCTGCTTAATCATATATATCATCATTGACATGATCAATAACAATAACAAATCACATTGATGCCATATATGTGTAAAACATATAATACAAGAACATTGTGATGACTTGTAAGTTTATAAAGCTAATAGTGTATCCGCAGGGTACAACTCACCTGTTTGAAGTGATGAAGATCACTTCTTACCCAAAACAAAGCTAATTCACTTGAGCAAGAGCCCTATAATCATAAAGCATTAGGTTAACTTAGTTAAGTTAACCAAAATTGAGACTCCTTAAGAATATAAACTCAAAACCAAGCTTAAACACTTATTTCGGGTCTTTAAGACTCCATATAAACTTCAATTCCTACAATCACTAGAATCAAACCCCAATCAAATACAAGGTCAACTGGGTCAAAACAATGATTTTAGAGGTTTCAGGGTGTCTCAAGTCGTGCCGCGACCCCGCCGTGAATATCCGACCTTCGCTGATTTCTTCACAAAAAATGGCCAAAACTCATTTTTTTTCTAACACAAGCTCACTTGCAGCATAAGCTAGACTCAAATACACTTCATAATAACAAAACATCAACATTTTTAACACCTTTGATCATCAAAACCCCAACTTTATCATTACTCCCAAATTTTGACCCATTTACTACCATTTTCACAAATTTCACCATGAAACCAACAAATATAACATATAAAGCTAAGATCAAACACAATCACAAGTTAAAACTTACTTGATTATCAAACCCAACTTGATCACTTCCTTCTTGCTTCAAAACCCAAGCTTAGAGGTTAGATGAAGTGATAGAACACACAATTTGAACTAAGAATGAAACAAGCCACCAAGTTTTCCCTTGATTCTCCCTTCCTCTTGCAAGAACCCTTTAGATGTTCACTCCTCTCTGTCTGTCTGTCTGTCTGTCTCTCTCTCTCTCTCTACGATTTCTCTAGCCAAGAATATGGGGTTTTGACCCTTATTTGGGGTCAAATAAACACATACACACAATTTACACATCTAGTCCTCCCATTTATCTATTGTTTGCACTTTATTCCCAATTTATATAGCAATCTTCACATATACATATACATATACACATGGATGGTCACAATAATAATAATAATAATAATAAACACATAATACTCAAATACTTTATATATATATATATCAATTAATGATTCTATGAATTTCGGATATTATATTTTAACCAAAGGGTCAAAAGATGGGTAGTCCTTGTGTGGTAACAAGGATAAAATGGAAATTGATCAAAATGTCATTTGACTAACGGTCAAAGTTAACATCAGTTAGTGTAAATTATCAAAACTGAAATAAAGTAACAATCACGGTGACTATTTTCGGTTAAATGACTAAAAGTGAAAATCAGTAACAACCACATGGACTATTTTTGTAATTAACTCTAATATATATGATTACAAGAATTGTTGTTACAATAAAAAAACAAAAATTATTTTACAAATTAAATCAATTTAAATTAGAAGGTTATAAACACATGCAACCAGGTGACTTATAGCCTGTTTTAAAGCATTTCTTTTATATTTAACTTCTTTAAAGTTAATTCAACCATTTGAATTTTTGTTAAGTTTTTAGTTTATTCCTCTTCAAATGTAAATCACATGAAGTCCAATACATTTTTGAATTGAATGATCTGATCTGACAATCACTTGTGATTTTAAGTAGTCAATTCATTTGTGTGTAGACATCATATATTAAAACATTTTTGAACAACAACCCCCCCCCCCCCCTTTTTCTCTTTTTTTTTTCCCGAGAGGGAGGGGAGTCTTGTGTTGTGGGGATATCTTGCTGCAGCTTCCTCCTTTGTAAAGCTGAATTTTCCCAAAAGAATAATTATTATACCATTCGTTATTTGAAGAAACCAATCTTCTATTGGTCCTAATTACTGTAAAAGAGACAAACTAACAACAGCTGTAGCAGAAATGTATTTTTCATGGCCTAAGGTCATGTTTAAATGTGTTATTTTCCTCACGTGAATTGTACTAATTTGCTCATGAATTATATTAGTATGCAATGTACAAGGGAGAGTTATTCTGTAAATGAATATTTAGGTTAGAATAAGAGAACAAATCCTAGCTATTAATTAGATTTTGATCTTTTAGATTTAACGGTCGTAATTCACACGTTGTTATTAACGACCGTTGCAATTTATGGCTGGGAAAGAATAAAAGAAGGGACAAATGTAGATCATTCCATCAAATCAAAGAAGGGTCGGGATTAAGTCTCTAATTCTCATCTAAATATCAATTCTTGTTTGAATCTCCCACACAATGTGCATGTGTGTGTGTATATACATACATATATACATATATAAGGTAGTTCACGCGAAAAGCTGTTTTTTACGAAAAGTGCAAAAACTATATATCTTGGACTGTTTGATCATTTAATCAACGTCTATAGTACCTTGTGACATTTTATAAATAATTAAAAAAACTTAAATAGTTTTCTTTTAATTAAATAAAGAGTAAAAAAGACATTACATATAAAAACACTTCTCTCCCATCTCTCCTTTTATCTCCTCTCTCCTAGTTTATATCTAGAGCCCCTCCCCATTACCAAAAAAACCTATATGATTTTACAAGCCTCTCCTCTCTCTCTCTCTACACCCTCGCCGGCCACCACCCTTCACACCTTCGCCGGCCCAACCACCAAAAACTGCCACCAATTAGAATGAAGGTCGCCACCATCACCAATCTATTTTTTTAAAAATCAATAATTTCTCTATCTTTCTCTATAATCATTGCCTCCGGCGACAATCTGGACCCTCCCCATAAGTCGGCCAAAGATTTTGATTATTCAACCACCTTTGTCGGCAACCATAGCTCATTGACTCCACAGTTTATTTGATCCTCTAAGAAAACAAAAGGTTTAATTTTTGTTTTTTGTTTGTCGTCTGACCATTTATTTTGTGTTTATATTAATTAATTTTTTGGTGATGTTTTGATGGTTATTGGTGATCATTGTTTTTTTTTTTGTATATTTGAACACCTTGTTGGTGTTAATGTTTTTTTATTTTGTTTTTAATTGTATCGATAAGTTTATAAAAAGTAACAAAACTCTATTCAATGGTGATTTCTTTTTTTTATATGCGTAATGATTCATTAGTGAATCTTATAGTTGGTTATAGTTGTTCACTAATGATTAATAACGAGAATGTTCATTTTCTATAATGATTCATTAGTGAATTTTTAAATACACTAATTTTTAAATGGTTAATTAGGTTACTTCTGTGCAAAATATTATAGTTTTTAGATGGTTTACTAATATTCATATATCTAAATCGTACAACTTTGAGTGCTTCCTTAGTGAACTAGCATTAAAAAATTGTTTCGAAAATCATAAAAAGAAAGAGAAGACTAGGCAATATGGTGATAAAATGAAACCAGTAATTTGAAGCAAAATCAAAATGGAAGTCAAATAGAAAACATCAAAAGTGTTGGAAATAAGAGAGTATATTTTAATTAATCAAAATAAATGTTCACCGATGAAGATAGTGAAGTAACTATATAAACATAACAAAAAAAAGAACCGTTAAATTTAGTGAAACAAAAAACATCTAAGTTTAGTGAAACAAAAAAAACATAGTTCATTAGTAAACATAGTACAAGTCCTGAGAAATAACAAAGTAAAACGAAAAAAATAAACTGAATAGACACGGGAGGATTGTTTACACTATATGTTCACTAGGGAACACAATACAAGTCCAGAGAAATAATTAAGTAAAATAAAAAAAAACTGGAGTTCATTAGTGAACTCCGTAAAACTAGTAATTTACTAATAAATCAATTTTAATTTATTTTGTTTTTTTAGAATTTAGAAGAGAGAAAAATAAGAAAAAGAAAAAAAAAGGAGAGAAAAAAGTTTTGTTTACCATTTTGTCCTTTTAAATTAAAAAAATTATAATAAAACAAGATAAATTTATACCACTAGATCAAATACAAATAAGTGGCTAAGATTACTTCTCGTACTTTTCGTAAGGAAAATACTTTCGTATGAACCCTTCATTATATATATATATATACACATACTAGTAAGGTACCCGCGCAATGTTGCGGTGACAAATAGTTTCTATTTTACATCATGTTGCTTTTAAAAATGTAATAATATGTTATTCGCTCAATTCAATGTCACGAAAAAGTATCGTACAATATCAGTTTTTTTTTGTTTTTTTTATTTTCATCAATTAATTTATTAATTTTAAAAATAAATTCTAAAACATTAAAATAAGAAAAAGATTTATATTTATAAAATAAAGAGGGGGAAGTTAATAAAATTTTGAAAATTATGTTGATGCATGTGGGTGAATAATGTGTTTGTGTGAGAGAATATTTTAGTGTTAGAGGGATATTTTAAATAGATAAAAAGTTAAAGTAAATTAGAAGAGAGAATGAAATGGTTAAAAATGGGTATTCTAAATAAATAAAAAGTTCAAGTAAATTATGAGAGAGAACGAAATGGTTAAAAAGAGGTATTTTAGTACATTCAAGTTACTTAAAATTAAGAGTTTTTAAGGTTATAAATGCATTATAAAGGAGTAAGAGATATATATATATATATATATATATATATATATATATAAGTATAGGTCTTATGGTCTTATGCTTAAACATAGTCTCCAGCCGAAAACGATAACATTTTTCCGGTTGAATTGAAATTGATAACATTTTTTCAGTTGAAAATGATAATTTTTTCAGAAGAAAATGATAACAATATACAACATTCAAAATTATTACAATATCCAGATTAAAATGATAAATAATATACTCCTTTTACGTCGAAAAATAATATAAATACGCATATTTTCAGATGAAAATGATAACAATTTACAACATTCAAAATAATAACATTATCCACATTAAAATGATAAAAATAGACTCAATTACAGCAAAAAATATATAAATACACATGTTTTTAACAGAAAATAATATAAATACACATGTTTTTAGCAAACAATGATATAAATACACTTCTTCCAGCCAAAAATAATATAAATACACATGTTTTTAGCCGAAAATGATATAAGTTTACATAATTCAAAATGATAACATTTTAGTATCATTTTCATATGGTTTGCATTTTCTAAATAAAATTTTCAGAAATATAGGAATTGTGATCTTGTTTGAAAGAGAATTAAAAAATGAATAGATTATTATAATTATTTTTTGCTCAAATTCTCAAAATTAAAATAGTTATGACAATTTAAAGATTTAAAGAGAAAAAAATTAAAAATTAAAAAGAAAGTTTGGGGGAATTCTTGAGGGGCGCGCGAGTCCTAATTTATGTTTACCAATTCCTATTTTGTCATTTTAAATGAATAACTAAAATTTGACTTTTAGATACTATGTTTAAGAATGAAATCATATAGAACCTTACTATGATGTGGTGCGAATATGGGAAGACACAACTAGGATTTAGTTGTCAAAGTGAAAACCTTATGAATATAAGAAATCTTGGTTATTCTTAACATCTTCAACAATCTTTTGAATTGATTATTGAAAACCCCACGAAACGGAAAGCTTTGCTTAAAGAGGAAAAATTAAATTAAGTGGTCCATAGATGTAGCTAATTTCACGGACTTTAATACTTCAAAGTTAGTTAAATACCCTAAATCTTAATTTCTAATAACCTAACTTAATAATCAAATTAAATAGATATGAGATGCAAGGCTTCTAGCCTAGCTTCTATTAAATCAATGGTTTTTGACCACGAAATTGTTATGTAGACATATCATAGGTGGGTTACGTACCCTTTTTAATTTGTTTCGGTTATAATTAAGTTAAAACTTAATTTAAATGTTTCAAAATCTTGTTAATTACAGTATTAAATTATAAAACATGTGGAAATATAATTGATAATCAACAGTAATATTACTTTGTATTTTTCCTCTCAAAGCTAGCTAGAGTACAGGACTTTATAGTATTAAATTATAAAACATGTGCAATGACTTTATAATCATGTATTTATATATTTTTATCTCTAATATTGATAAGCTCGATCGATCACCGCCGCATGCAGATAGGATGAGGTACTACTGCTTCATGTTTGTCGTCTTAAGCAACGATTGACCACCACCTGTCCACTTAGAACTTTTGAGATTTTAGATTGTACGTATTCATTAATGTACACGTACAACATAATGATTAATATAATTAAAGGAGTGATATTATATTTTCACTTAGAAAATGGATTCAAAAATATATATTTTATTATTGTTGGCAATACTCAAGTAAATAAGTTTGAAAGAAAGATATAAATGTGGGTTTATTTCTTAAGCACAAAAACGTAATCTTGCAGACTTTAATGTTGAATAGGCATAACAATAAATAAACATACTGCTGTAAATCAAAAACTACTTTCCACAAAACATGGGGTGTTTCCACCTTAGCTTTCTACCGCTATATATCTACTAAAAATGAAAACAATAATAAATTAATCCCACTAACTTAATCACTAAATAAATCAAACTAAGAAACCGATCCGTGATTCGTAAGCTACCGAATAGTGACCCGATAAATAAACAATTAACCCGGATGAGTTAATCTTATAAGTGAAAGAATGATGTTCACAATTAAACTAACATGGTAAAATTAACAGGAAATATTATGTATTATACTCTTATTAGCATTACGTATTATACATGCTACTAACAATATAATTTAAAAACATAAACTATACATGACTAAAAGATTCATATAACTGCAGATTCGGATTCAAGTTCTTTCACTTCTAATTGACTCGAGATCACCATGCACTTAGTCTTGAGTCAAACTTCCACTGACTTTTTCAACAAAAGCTTTAAGATTCATATAAGAAGATCCACTTTCTTTCATAGCATCTCTTGCCAAATCCTTCCACTTGTTAGCATTCTTTCTCATTGTTTCTCCTCTTTCATGTCCTCCCATCACCATTTCTATACACCTTGTTATCTCCTCTTCTTCCACAACTCCGTCTTCATCGGTCGTCACCCTCACTCCTGTTCCCCACACGTCTTCTAGAAGCTTCACATTTGTCAACTGGTCAGTCCAGTGAGGGAACGCCACCACTGGAACCCCGCAAACTAAACTCTCTAGTGTCGAGTTCCACCCGCAGTGTGTCACAAAACAACCTAAAGATGGGTGGGAAAGCACCTCAAGTTGACTACACCATGGAACCATTAAACCTAATTGTTCCAGTTCCTCTATACAACTTATCTCATCATCATTATCATTATCATCATCTTCTTTTTCTTATTTCGTCTTCTTGCCTTTCGTATCACTATCTTTATCTCTAACTACCCACAAAAACGGCCTCCCGCTCGCTAGCAAACCATATGCCATAGCTTGCTTTTGTTTCTTTGATAAAACAATGATGCTACCAAAAGATATGTAAACAATGGACCCTTTGTTGAAAATATGTTTTCAGATTAACAATAAATATATATATGTAAGCTGATATGAACAAACGTATTATATCAAATATGATATTAACAACAATCCGTTTGTTCGTATCTCAATAATAAGTCCGATTTAATTAATAGTTACCAAATGATTGCCAACTACCGATTGATCCTACTCGATCAAAGCAGTAAAAGAAAGGTAGAAGGAGAGTGTCCCGTTATCGGACTATTTAAAGCAATACGCAAAAATAACACCAACCTGATTCGTAGAACAAGAAGAAATCGAAACCTCAAAACTGCACGCAAGAAACTCCTGTCCTTAAAGGTGTTTACGTTGCCCTTCTCGCTGTAAGCCTCAAACGCAAATAAACCCAGGATTTATGAAGCCTCAAACAAGAACTCGACAGTCCGGGATCTTGTTTCTTCAGAAGAACGATGGCAGAAAAAAGCAAAAAAACGCAGAGAGAGTGAGGAGCAGCCTTCGTTTTTTCGCAGGGTACAACTGAGGAGACTGCGGGCAGCTTAAATAGCCAACCTGCAGTCAATCTGGTTGAGGAGAACGTGGAGGGTGGGCTGCGATTTCGGGGGAGCAGCTCCACCATTCTGTTGGGGAGTGAATGGTGAGGTTCGTTCATGTTTAATGCCATTCTCTTCGCAGAAAGCATCAAATTCTCTCGTGAAGTATTCTCCACCTCTATCTGAACGAAGAATTTTAATTCGTTTCTCCTTTTGATTCTCGACTTCTTCCTTATATATTTTAAATGCATCAAAAGCCTCATCTTTTGATCTCAGCAAATAAACATATAAATATCGGCTCGAGTCGTCACAAAATGTGATGAAATATCTTCTTCCTCCTCGGGTAAGTATTCCATTAAGTTCACATATGTCTGTATGAATGAATTCAAGTAATGATGTATTTCTTTTAACAGAAGGAAATGGTTTCTTTGTAAATTTTGATTTAACACAAGTTTCACATTTCCCAAAATCCTCTTTGTCAAATTTTAACAATCCTTTAGTTTGCATTTTTTCAATATTTTTGATATTTGTGTGTGCTAAACGTTTATGCCATAAAGAAATAGAACAAACAATATAACCAGAATAATCAACTTCATTAGCAAACGGGAAAGTTACATCATTGCTTCCAACACTGGAAGTTACATCATTACTACCAACACCAGAAACGATTACATTATTGACCTCACTATCACTAGCTAAACTCAAACGATACATACCCCCCACAGACACTGCCTTCCCAACATACATTCCACTCTTGTTGTTCTCAATGCGGCCATTTTCAAGCACCATCTTGAAGCCGCCCTGGTCAAACTTGTGTGCAGAAACAAGCCCTTTGGGGATAGTAGGAACATGAAGAACCTTGCTGAGAGTAACCGTGCGACCCCTTTTAAACCTCATCGTTATGTTGCCGAAACCCAACACCTCAGCCCGATGACCATCCACGCAAACCACGTGGGTTCCCGGAGGTGCCGGAGTGTAGGTGTGGAAGTCACCCCTCTGAGTCCACAAACCAACCCCTAGCCACTCTTGCCCGGGTCATTGAGGAAATCATAAAGATTTCTCCAAAGTTCACATTAGCTACCAGATTTTCCCCACCATCAACCGAATTCGCAGCAAGCCCGAACTTTCGATCTTTGCACTACCTTGCATAGTGGCCAGTCTCTCCACAGACATGACATGGTCCGGTCTTCTTCGGCTGTTTGGCGAAGTTGGTCTTGTTCTGCTGATTGGCCGGTTTCTTGAAGTTAGGCGTGTTAGGCCCAAGATTCTTTCCCTTATTCTGTCCCCACGGCTGCTTGTTCTTAGCCCCAGACCCTCCTGCAACATGATGCACACTCGAACTAGCCTTATTACACTTGTCCCTATTGCGCGTTTCCTCCTCATAACGGAGGTGCTTCAATAGGTCATCCAAGCTGTAATCCTCAGACTTGTGCATCATGCGTTTGGAAAAGTCTTTCCAAGAAGGTGGCAACTTCGCAATAATTGCTCCAACTTGGAAGAGCTCTGGGACGGCAATTGAAAGCGTGTTCATCTTGTTGACTAGAACTTGGAGCTCATGCACTTGCTCCAAGATCGGTTTGTCGTCAACCATATGAAAGTCTAGGTATTTGGACACAAGATACTTGTTAGTACCTTCTTCATGTGCCTTATACTTCAACTCTAGCGCTTTCCACAAGTCCCTCGGATCTGTAACCTGCGCGTATAGATCGAACAAGCGGTCAGAGAGTGAGTTCTTGATGTGCCCCAGGCACAGATCCTCATCCTCCTTCCTCCTCATCCTCTGCTTTTCTAGATCAGAAATTACTTTCTGATCCGGTTCACTCCCCTGTGTGGGAGTGGGATTCCCAGGAATGGGAGGCAGAGTTGGGTCCAAAATGTAGTAAAGTTTCAAGACCATCAGCATGAACTTGACCTTCTCCACCCAACGGGTGTAGTTTTGCCCATCAAAACGGTCAAGTTTGACGAATTCTTGATTCATCAAGCGGAAGTTGGCAGACGGCAATTCAGAGTCCATTTGTGGTTGTTAATCTGTTTCAACAAAGAAAAAATAGTTTTACTAATAAAACTATTGATGTAAACACCTTTAAGAATGTTGAAAATATGTTTTCAGATTAACAATAAATATATATGTAAGCTGATATGAACAAACGTATTATATCAAATATGATATTAACAACAATCCGTTTGTTCGTATCTCAATAATAAGTCCGATTTAATTGCATAAACATGATTCGCTAACAAAATCCTAATAGCTAAAATGGGCCCTGACGTACCGTTGTCAAAGCCAAATGAAAACACAACAAAATTGAAACCCTCAAGAATCCGGCCGGTTTTGGTAAATTTACTGTAGGCGGAGACGGTGATGGTGAAGGTTGTTAGAATTAATCGGTTATATCAGATGGTTCACGCATGCATGGCTGAATTAATAAGTCTTTGATTTTTTTATTTAATGTTTGAGTTATTAATTTAGTAGTTTTATTAATTATGTTGACCGAATATTATGCATAAACGTTGAGGGATGATTTGAATGGTCCACTCCTTGTACCGGGTATTAGGGAGAATTTGATGGTCACGTACTGTGCTGCAAAAGGCTATATATAGCCTAGTCTCATATTAATAAAATATGTGCTTATACTAGAACTCCTCCTGCAACTCTTTCTTCTTCATTTACATATATAATTCTCTTTGTTTTTTTTTCTTCTTTTTGGTGAGAGGGTATACACAACAGTAGTACGTGAGAGGGCTCATACCAACACTTGGTATCAGAGCTCCGTTCGATTTAAGGCGGGTGTGAGCTGATCTTGATCGTGGTCTGAAGCATCATAATATAGCAGCCCCGATTTCTCTTGTTCGGGCTTGAGCCCGATTTCTCTTGTTCGGGCTTGAGAGACTGACCAGAGCTGTGTGATAAACGGACAGAAGGACATCAAACATGAGGTGTTGTGACCTTGTCTTCGTATTCGGTGGAAGAGTGCTCTCGGAATAAGCTCGAGTAAAGAGGTTGGGGCTGTCACAAGGAGAAAAGAATGGCATTAGTACCGAAAGAAAGTGGTTCGATATAGGTCCCGGTATTAACCTCAACAAATTATCCGGTGTGGTCGGTTAAAGTAAAGTCGATCATGGATGTATACGGGTTATGGGAGACGGTTGAACCAAGGGTGTTAGGTGCAGAAGTGGATGAAAAGAAGAAGAAGCAAGCTCTTGCTTTTTTATTTCAAGCAATACCTGAGGAGTTGGTTCTGTAAATGGCTAGATATTCCGATCCAAAACAAGTATGGGATGGTTTGAAGACTCGTTATTTGGGTGTCGATCGGGTGAGAGCGGCTAGAACAGCAACATTGAAGAGGGAGCTGGAAAGCTTGCGTATGAAGGAGGGTGAAACGGTCGTTGATTTCGTAACGAAATTGACCGGTCTAGCCTCAAAAGCAAGGACGCTTGGATACGAGCTGGAGGAAGTAGAGTTGGTTAAACGGTTGCTAGACTCGATGCCTAAATCGTTCCTACAAATCGTGGCTTCGATAGAGCAGTGTTTTGAGTTGGACTCGATGCTCTTTGATGAAGCCGTTGGAAGATTGAAGGCGTATGAAGAGCGTTTGAGAGGAACCGAGAAGATGGAAGACACTCAAGGTGGTTTGTTGTTGGTTAGTGACGAAAGGGCGCACGTGTGTAAGCATTGTGGCAACGGCGGTTCAAATCGGGAAGGCTATGGACGTGGCCGGGGAAGAGGCCGTGGGTCTATGAATAGTCAAGATGGCAATGAACGAGTCCGAGATAAAAGTCACGTTAAGTGCTACAAGTGCGGGGAGCTTGGTCACTATAACAACGAGTGTCCAAAATGGGAGAAACAAGCACACTTGATTGAAAAAGAGCCGGCGTTATTGTGAACGAATGGCTAGATAACCGATTAAAGAGGTGATTGTTAGAATTAATCGGTTATATCAGATGGTTCACGCATGCATGGCTGAATTAATAAGTCTTTGATTTTTTTATTTAATGTTTGAGTTATTAATTTAGTAGTTTTATTAATTATGTTGACCGAATATTATGCATAAACGTTGAGGGGTGATTTGAATGGTCCACTCCTTGTACCGGGTATTAGGGAGAATTTGATGGTCACGTACTGTCTGCAAAAGGCTATATATAGCCTAGTCTCATATTAATAAAATATGTGCTTATACTAGAACTCCTCCTGCAACTCTTTCTTCTTCATTTACATATATAACTCTCTTTGTTTTTTTTTCCTTCTTTTTGGTGAGAGGGTATACACAACAGTAGTACGTGAGAGGGCTCATACCAACACAGACCTTGACACCTAACCGGAGGAGTCGTTTAGCGAACTGGAAAGACGGGTTAATGTGACCTTGGCCTGGAAAAGTTACCAAAAGGAAGTGAGGTTGAGGTTGAGCATTAATAACTTTGGTCATTGTTGCGTTTAAGGTTGTATTAATCAAGCTAGCTGAGCCACTAATTATATATGGTGTTCGTATGAGTAAGTGAAGAGCCTGCAAGTGTTTTAATTTATATGATGTATAACTTTCTGGCTAAAAAACATGACGTTTGTGGTGACGCGAATGGAGAAAGAATAGGAGTACGTGGTGGAGTTGTTTAATTAGCATGAACTTTGTCCCCAAAATATAATATAAAATGGATAAAGACAAATTATAATTTAAGTGTATGTATATATAGGGGTGGGTTCTTACATAAAGTGATTTATTTACGAAAAGTGCGAGAAGTGTTTCTAACCACTTATTTGCATATGATCTTGTGGCTTAAATTAATCAAATTCTTTTATTTTTTAAATTCAAAAGGGCATAATGGTAACCAATTTTTTTTCTATTTCCAATCTATTTATCTCTTTTATTTTTCTCTCTCTCTTATATTTTAAATAAAAAATAAAAAATGTATAGCAAATTATTAATTTCACGATATTCATCGATAAACTATAACTTTTTTTTGTTTTTACTTATATTTTAGGTTTGGCACAATGTTCGCTAGTAAACATTATTTTTTTCCTATTTAGTTTATACTTTTATTTATTATTAACAACGGTGTTCATTACCGAACGCAATATGCTATTTACATGTTTTTCATTTTTTATACCATGTTTGCTAGTAAACACAAATCATGTACAATTGTTACCTAACAAAACATTAATTAACCTTTCAAACACAGTATAAGGTGAACTTATGAGAAAATATAAGAATGGTCATTTCAATATACACAGTCATGTTATCAAGTGTTCATTATAGAACGCTAATGTCTCAAATTCTCTTATTTAGTAATGAACAATAAAAATACAGCTAAAATCTAGTTGTTAAAAATATAAACAACTAAATATGTACTGTTACTTGTTCAATGATAAACAAGTATAAATGCATAGACTATTACTTGTTCAATAATAAACAAGTATAAATGCATATCAATAAATAAAAAACTCAATTACCATCTTGCTCACCAATACCAATGAACAATTAAAATGATTTTCTAGTGTTAGTTTATTCATGAACTACGAAATAAAACTAAAATTCACCAACAAATAAACCTAATCCACAACCTAAAATCAATACATAAAGTACCAATAAAAAAATCAAGCCCCCATTCTTACCCAAATAAAAAATTGAAACAAAAAATCATTCTACTTACTTCATCCAACAATAATAAAAAATCAAGTTATTCTTTATTTTTTCTCGATGGCCAGAAAAAATACACACGGGTAATCCATTCTTTATTTTTCTCGATGCCCAGAAAAAATCAAGCAATTCAAAAAACACAAGAGGTAATCCATGAGAAAGGGAGATGGAGATGAGTCACTATCAACTATTGGTTTTTAAAAGAAAGAGAGATTGGCTTCCATGGGTTATGAAGACAGATCAAGAAATCGTTTGTGGTTGTGTTCCCATGGAAGCTACGAGTAGAGAGCGAGCGAGTAAGATCTGTTAGTCGGGTGCTATTAGATTTGTGAGTGGCCACCGTAGTAGAATAATCTGCGGCAAGTTAACAGCCAGGATCTTCAAACGCGAGTGGAGGGGTAGGATGTAGGCTAGGGTTTTCTTGAAAATGGTTGGTAGAGAGGTTTTAGGGAAGGAACCGTATATAGGAGAGAGGAGAAGTGAAATTTTCTATTTTAACCTTTTTCTAATTAAATGATCCAAGGGTCTCAAAGTCTTCTCGTACTTTTCGTAAATATAAAACTTTTCGCATGAACCTCCCTCTATATATCTTACTCCTATATAATGCATTTACCACCTAAAAAACTCTTAATTTTAAGAAGGGTAAATTTACTAAAATACCCCTTCTTTATACCTCTCATTTACCCCTCTTTTTAAGTCCACAATTAATGAATTTAAACAAATAAATATTGAAAACATAACCGACAATTAATGAATTTAAACCAATACTTATAACTGCATTATTTCTAACCATATATTTTTAATATTAACTTTTGATTCATGAGATCACCATACTTATAACTGTATTAAGTCTAATCGTATATTTTTAATATTAACTTTTGATTCATGAGATCACCTAAATTCCTGTTTTCAATAAATCAAGTTCAAGAGATTTCACAAACATCAAACAAATGAAAGAGTCAAAAAGTTGAAATTTATATACATTGCATTCTAACTCAATTACATAATAATTGGAACTATGAAACATTACACACACATATATACATACATATATAATCAGCAACATCATGATTCAGCCATGCGACAAAACTCTTCCAACAAAGTGAAAGACAAATAACTCAGAGTTAGCAATTTAATTCTTAATGTCAAAGTGGCTCTCGCAAAGAATATTCACAAACTCATATTAGCTCTTTGTGATTATTCTGCACAAAACTCATCACAACCTCCTCTTTATTCGCTGCCGTCGCATTGCGCGGGTACTCCACTAGTATATATATATATATATATATAGGGGCAGTTCCATTGAGAACAAAAAAATACGAGACCTGCGAGAACCAATCTGGACGTATTATTAGTATTTTATTTTATTAATTATATATTTGTTTGATTTTTCAAGGGTTTTTTTGTCTTTCTAGCATTTTTCAGTTACGAATCTTCCTTCATTCTCGTTAGGTTGCAAATTTGATATGATTCTTCATTCCTTGATTACAGATTTCCATTTCTAGATTGATTACTCTCCCCGATTGTTGTTTTTCGTTTCTGGCGATCGTGATTTTTACTTAATTCATTTGTTGATTTTGATTATGTTCATGATCTCGTGTTCATAGTTTTTATGCTACCATTCAAATACTATTGAATCGACAATCGCCTTCATCATCTCGTGTTCATCCATTATTGTCTTGGTTAGATTTCGTTTTTTCATCTGATTTTTAGTTGTATTTTTATATTTCGTTATTCATGTAATATAAACAAGAGTTGTTTGATTACAGTTTCTACATGTTGTGCAATTATATATATGAAAAATTATGTGAAATAAAACGAAAATACTAGACTAAACTACACACCGGGCAGTGAACCCATCGTATAATAGTAAATTGTTTGTAAGACCGAGTGTCGAACCTCAAGGAAGCAAGACGAAATCTCAATACTAAGTTGTCGTCATTAATTAATCTATGATCAAATGTTTATAATCCTAAAGTTAACAATAAAAACAAGTGAGATAAAAGAAACGAGATATTTTTTTAGAACTTTTCAATTTGAGAAGGAAGTGCTACTAGACTCGATTACAAATAGAGTTAATTGACAAGGATTTGATAAGTTTGATGGGCAAGAAGTTAAACCATCTAAACACTTCAAATATTAAATAAAATCAAACAATAAGGTCTCCTTATAATGATTTTACAAAATATAATGAGTGACTAGAATCTACCACTTTGTAAAAACATTCAAGCAAGGATTGAGTGTTGTATTAAAACACATTTAATAACAAAGTTTTCCATTAATTAAACAATCAATTCTTGAAAACTAACCCCCGAAATTCTCCGAAGTAGCCAATTTCACAAAAATCAACTTTAAAGATATTCTAACACTTGACTAATCATAAGATAAGCATTTCAAAGTCAATTTCATCAACAAATTGCATAAACAATAGTGAAAACCCAAGTGTAAATTCTCACAAATTAGGCATCACAACTAGGAGTAATAGAAAAGAAACCAAGAACCAATCAACACAATATGTCTATTACATCAATTAGTCAAGGAAATTTAGGGAAAAACATGAATTCAAGCTATTTGAGAAGAAACCCTAGCTTAAATCTTGCATTATTGGTGAAATTGGGGAAACCCAACAAAAATCTAAAATCCAAGTCAATAACCTACTTGAATCGCATCCAATAGCACTATAATTAACTACTCCATGCTAAACATCACGAAATCTAAGCAAACACAACTGAAATTGAAAGGAAACATGAAATAAAACTTAAACCCTTGAAGAACCCAATGGAGAAGATGAAGAAGATGCTCCCAAGGTAATATCCAAGCTCCAAATCTTGCTTCCTTTGGATGTATCCTTTGAAAACTTGACTTAAAGCTCTGAAAAATATCAAGAAAATCGCCTCTCCCCAGAGTTTTAGGGCTGAAATCAAGTTATGAGTAAAAAGGGGGAAAAAGGCTTAAATATGCAATCAGCGCCCGGCACATGTACAGCCGTACAAAGCACTTTACGGGGCCGTACAAATGGGTCTGGAACATGATATTTTTCATTTCATCCAAATTTTGGGGATTTTCTTTCCTTTTCTCTTGGATAAGCATTTAAGACCTAAGATTTCAAAAATAATGAATTAAATATCAATTAAGACCATATTACTTAGAAAATCATATGAAACGATCGGATATCGCTCCGAAATAACTATTCAATTTGGGCAATATCAGAGGTATTGTCAGATGTTGATATTACTTCTTCGATACAGATGGGAGAAGATGAAATTGTTAATGAAACTCTAATTCACACAAACATCAGCGTTGTTTCGGAATCTGAAGTGAATGTGGATCTTTCACCCGTTTTAGGAAAGAATGGTATATTTTAGCTCACCAATTCGATTTTTTTTAGTTTAGTTGTATATGTGCATTGTTATGTCTTTTCCAATATAATGTATGTTTTTGAAATGTACAAGAATCAATGTTATGGCATTGCAAGTTTTTTTTATAGTTACATATGTGCAGTAGAATATGTTATGTCATTCAATATGTGTGGAGATGCATATATGCAACTTTTTTAGATAGATCTTCGTGATAGAATTGCCATTGAATTTGTGCAAAAGATTCCACATTATAGATCTTCGATACATTTTCTTACCTTTTTTTGGTTATCTGTGTGTATTCACTGTTTTTTATTATCCCCCACACGCTCTTCATTCATGAATTCCGTTATCCAAAATGAACAGCCAAGACTGGTTCTCGCCGTTCTCGTACGAAAAACAGTTCTCGTTTGAACCCTCCCCTATATATATATATATATATATACTAGCATCGTACCCGCGCAATGTTGCAGCGGTAAATAGTTTATGTGTTACAACATGTTATTTTCAAGAATGTAATGATATGTTGTTCGTGCGATTCAATGTCACAAAAAAGTTTTGTATAGCAACCTGTTCATTTTTTTCAAAATTTCTTTTATTTGCATCAATTATTTTATTAATTTTAAAAACATTAAAATAAGAAAAAAGATTTATATTTATGAAATAAGGATTGACAAGTTAATAAGACTTTAAAAATGATGTTGATATGTGTGAATAATTATGTTTATGTGGGAGAGTGTTAGTGTACGAGAATATATATTATAAATAAATAAATAATTAAAGTAAATTAGGAGTGAGAATGAAATGGTTAAAGATTGAGTGGATGAAATTAAGTTAGATAAAATGAAAGGTCAAGATTTTGTCTTGATTGAATTTTAAGAACTCTTAAAATTAAAGAGGAGAGAGAATATTAAATGGTTTATATAGTAGTATAGATATAGGGGAGAGTTCAAACGAGAACTGTTTTTCGTACGAGAACTGTTTTTCGTACGAGAATAGCAAGAACCAATCTTGGCCGTTCATTTTGGATAACGGAATTCATGGATGAAGAGCGTGGTGGATTAAGGAATTCATGGGTGGGCAATCCAATTGAATGAGGGGGAATTGGAAGGCTAAGATTGGTTCTCGCGGTTCTCGTAATAAAAACGGTTTCCAAATAAACTTTTCACTATATATATAGAGTTAGGATCTATATAGAACCACTCTTAAACATATAACCCAAAGAATCAATCTCAGCCAATCATTTAAAAGGGTAAAAATGGAATAGAAATTTGAGATTACATCCCACGCACAAACAACCATTTTCAACAGCTCTTGAACAATTAAAAAAAACATTACCCCTCAAATTTTAATTTGCCATAACTAATTCAAAATTAAGAATTTAAGCAAAAAAATATTATACCAATCAACTAGATTTTTAATCTTCTTTAAATCGAGACCACTCTTCCTATATTTCTAAAATATTTATTTTGAAAATGCAATTATGAAAATGCATGTCTTATATTTGAACATGCAAATCCATGACTCTTATCTGCAGTGCAGTTCACATGCAATCTGATTCAATGATTCAATGAAAATACAGGTCACAAACTCATTCAATGAAAATGCAAATTAGCAAATGAAAATGCAAAACCACGACTCTCATATGCATTTCACAATCTAATTTAATGAAAATGCATGTCACAAACTCATTCAATGAAAATGCAAACCCACGACTTTCATCTGCATTTCACAATTTGATTCGATGAAAATGCACGTCACAAACTCATTTAATGAAAATGCAAATTAACAAATGAAAATGCAAATTAGCAAATGAAAATGCAAATCCACGACTCTCATCTGCATTTCACAATGTGATTCAATGAAAATGTATGTCACAAACTCATTCAATGAAAATGTAGGTCAAGAATTCATGAATAAAGTATACAATAAACAAAAATGTAAATCTAACATCAAAATAAACCAAAATGCATTCCAGTACGTCACCAAATTAGCAAATTTCATTTCACACTAAACAAATTACATGTTTAAACCAAAAATGCAAATTTCATACACAAACACTATATTAGTTAACTGCTTCTATTATCTTCTTTCAGAACCTACAAATAACAAAATCATTTCAACACGAATCATCAACCAATTTTTTAGAGTTTAAAGAATAACAACTCAAACCTAATTCAATTGAATCAAAAATCAATATGGGTGAGGTGGAGATGATTGTAGCTGGCGACAAGAAGGGTTTTTGTGAGTCGGAGGTGGTTGTAATTGTCTCCAAAAAAACTCAGAACGGTGGCTTGGGTGGCCGACGATAGGGCGACGATGGTGGCAAACAGTCTCCATCAGGCTCCTCGACTCTTGTGAAGTGAGGAAAAAAGAAAAAAATGGTGGTGGCCGACTATTAGAATGGTGGTGTTGTTGATCGGAGCTGGAGAGAGGGAGATGATGGTGGAGCGGCGGTGGTTTTAAATAGTTGAGAGAACAGGATGATTAATTGTGATGTGTAGGTTGAAGAGAGATAAATAAAGTGTTTTCCATGTTTGCCCTTCTTTTAAATTATAATAATTATATATGATAATTACAATTTTGTCACAAATTAATATCAGACTTTGATCAAGTTAATCTAAAGACCCAAAATGGTTCTTTAGGTTCTATGGTTAATAGGTGGTTCTATATTGATCCTGTTTCAATATATATATATATAGATAGATAGATAGATAGATAGATAGATAGATAGATAGATAGAAATTCAATAGAGGTATTTTGGTCATTTATATATATTTAACTGTGAATTGCGTCCGGGTGAGCCGTCATTAATTTACGAGACTTGATTTGCTCAAAATACCCCTCATTAATGCGTCATTAATAAGCCTATCATTAGTCATTAATCAGCCTGTCATTAGCCGCCAAAATTATTATCCATTGATTTATTTTAATCAATGGTCAAGATTGATTCTCGTATTGATCGTATGAAAAACAGTTCTTATTTGAACACTCCACTATTTTATATATATATATATATATATATATATATATATATATATATATACTAGCATCGTACCCACGCAATGCTATGGAGTCGAATAGTTTTTGTTTTATAATATGTCGCTTTAAAAAATGTAATAATATGTTATTTGCAAAATTTAAAGTAACAAAAAAATTTCTTTAGCAACATGTCCCATTTTTTTTTCAATTTTTCTTTTATTTGCATAAACTATTTTATTAATTTTAAAAAATAAAATCTAAATGACATTAAAATAAGGGAAAAATCATATTTGTAAAATAAGGATAGAGAAGTTAATAAGATATTAGAAATTATGTTGTTATGGGTGTATAATTATGTTTGTGTAAGAGTATATTTTAATTGAATAAAAAGTTAAAGTAAATTAGGAGAGAGATTGAAATGATTAAAGATTGAGTGGATGAGAATAAGTTAAATAGAATGAAAGACCAAGATGTTTTGATTGAATTTTAAGAAGTCTTAAAATTAAGGAGAGAGAGTGTTAAATGCTTTATATAATAGTATATATGTATATGTATATGTATATGTATATGTATATGTATATAGGGGAGGGTTCATTTGAGAACCATTATTAGTGTCAGAACCGCGAGAAACAATCTTAGCCGTTTAACTAGTAAGTGAAATTCATGGATGAAGAGTATGAGGAGATTGTGTGTGACGAAGTGCATGTAAGAAATTCATTGTGGGCAATCCAATTGAAGAAGAGAGAATTGGACTAACGATATGTGGTCACGCAACTAAACTATGTTCCGCTATTGTTTATATGACTTGGTTGATAAAACTCTTTTTCTACCCAACATTTCCTTCCATAAACAATGTTAAAATATACATTTTAATATTCTCATTGGAGGTACAAGTGGCAATCGACAGCAAATGATGATAAATTTTTCTTAGTTGAAGACCAATGACTTGATTTAAAAAAAGTGCCTTGACATTGGTGGCAACTTGAAGGAGACATCTTGGTCCAGTACTTTGATTCGGAAGAAAATTTGTGTTTTCTTTTGTCAGGTGATTCAAAGGTTGTACCGGGTCAAGTGGAGCAAGACTAGTGAGTTATCTATACGTGTATTAGTGTTTAGTGTAAGATAGAACAGTTAGATCGTATAGACAACCAAGGTCTATTAAAGTTTCTAATTAGGGGTTCTTTTGGATCTATTGTGCTCTGTAAAATGATCGACGATTAATATAACACACATTACCAACAGGTACCCATTATTCTACATGGTACCAGAGCATTAAGGGTTCTAATTATATTTTCTCTCTCTCCTTTCCGCCGCTTCTCTGCCACTGGTTGGCCGCCGCAGCGTTTCTTCTCACGGTCCATCCCTTAGGTAATTATTTGTATCTCATTTGTAGCTTGAGCTTTTAATTTGTATTAGGCCTATCTTGCGACAGTTCAGCTCCGCACGCAGTTATATTTTAGGATTTGAAATCCTAAGCATATAATTGGTGGGTCACTTAATTTCCATACTAGTGAACCTAAAGCTAGTTGTAGGTACAGAAATCAATCATAAACACAAAAATGTTAGGGTCACACCAAAACAAACCCGACGGGGTACTACTGATCAATTTACCTGGATCACCCCTTTTACCACCTTCGGTATGTTTATTCTCCATCTAATATTATTGATTATGAAGTTTAGATCAATGGAAATGGTCATACCTTCCATCGATATTTCCAACAACTGTAGTAACAAAAACATATACGTCGATGATGATCAATACATTTTGTAACATGGTCCCTACAAAATGTATGTCATTACTGACAAAAATCCTAAATTCAGTCAATAAAGGCGTCTTGCATCCCTGTCACCGGAAAAAAAAACATCACTAACAAAGAAATAGCTAAACATATCTGTTGTGACATTAACTTTGTGTCACTATTAATGTAAAGGTTTTTGATAACCAAATCTTGGTCATTAATAGTGAAAACGTTTTAGTGACATAAATTTTATTTGAAAGGCAATTTAGTGACATTAATATTACGTTCACAAAAAGCTGGTCAATTCCCGCAGCTCAAACCCTTATCTACGCTTAATTCCTTCGGTTACAAATTTTGGTCACTAATTCCTGGGGATCAGTTTTATTTTATCTTTCTGCATTTACTAAATTACAAAAACAAAAAAAAAAAGAAAAAAAGTTTGCCAACATTGTGCACCAGATCTAGGGGTGTTCGAATTATCCAAATCCAAACCTAAAAACTAACAAACTGTTCGAAATCTAGGTTGGCCAAACCAAATACGTACTTTAATTTTTTCGGTTTCGTTGACCAAACCTAAAAAAATTTGTTATTCGGTTCGGTTACAGTTCATGAATTTAGAGAGAAATGGTTAATCGAGAACTTAGAATTTCAAATTTTAGTATTTTACGTTTATTTATACTAACAAATTAATCAATATTCATATACTATAATTATCTACCCATAACAAATTGTTACCGAAAGTCAATATCTATATTTCATTTTACAATATAGATATTAGTCGATATATGTTTTATTTAAGTTTACGAGTCAAGTAGATTTATAAATCTTATCATATACTATTTATTTACTTAGTTTCACTCTATCTTAGTGATATTTTATTTAGGAATATTTCTTTATGTCATAATTAGTTGATGAAAAAATAACACAGTTCGTAATATTTTATAAATTTCTCATTTAAGTCTTGTTCAAGTTGAGATTTGAATATTATATATTAAAACCTTTTGTTTTAGAAATATATTTAGTAGTTAAAAATGGTTAATTGGTTAACCCGAAAACAAAACCAGTTAACCGATTATTGGTTAACTGGTTTTTTGGTGTAGGTTTAGGTTCATGAAATTTATGAACTGATACTTCGGTTAACCGGTTCTCCGTTAACCTTATGTCCGGTTAACCATCCATGAACACTCCTAACCGCATGAGGAACTAAAAAACAGTTAAAACTGTTGTGAATATAGAGAGAATAGAGAGAACGGAGAGTAAGAAGTTCATCTTATTCATAAGGTAATCCTCAATATATATATGTGTACAATGGATAAGTATTCAAGATTCAAATATCTTATCTAATACATATCGTAATGATACTTATCTATCTAATATTAAGAGATAAGGACATCTACCAAATATTATCCATAATACTCCCCTTAGATGTCCATTAAGTATTATGTCTCGTTAAAACCTCACTATGTAAAACTCAATGGGACAAAAGCCTAGTGAAGGAAAAAGAGTACATAAATACTTCCATACGCCTGAAGATTTTGCCTCATTAAAAACCTTTTCAAGAAACCCAGTGGGACAAAACCATGACGATGGAAAAAAGAGTGCAATGCGTATTTTCTCCCCTGACGAACACATCACTTGAGCTATTTAAGTCACCACAGTCGAATATCATGAACCATATATCTTTAATCTTGAGGTTGAACATGCCTTGATGATAAACTTGTTAGGTTCTCGCTTGGATGAACTTTTAAATGTATTCTTTGGCATTTTTCAGTGACTTCTTTGCTTTATTGATTACTAAGATCTCCACAATATTAAATGATGTGATTGTAATGATTTCTTTGAAGAATGTCGTCATTAACTCGTGGTGTCACCAATTATGAAGTTATATCTATTTGTAATTTGGATTTACTTAATATTGGAAATTGAAATTCAAGTTTGACTTATCTAAAGTCAAGGTGGAGTTTGTGGGTTTAAAATGTGACTTTTTCTAAGTCAATGGGATATAAGTGTAAACAATGAAACAATTGAAAGTGTTAAAGTCAAACTTCAACACTAGCATTTTGTCTATATGATCGGTGATGTGCTGTACAAAATTGTATCATATATCTTCTTCATCGAGTATTACATAATGAATAAGAACAAAGTTTAAGTTTTTTCCTCTTCTTGTCATTCTTTGATCGAATAATAGATTCAAGATTGGTTTCAGGTACCATTTTCGTTCACAACCGCAACAATATCCATGATCGAGATAATTATTATTCCATCATCTCAACCGATTGCACCCGCATATTACAATTAGGCATGGAAAAATCTAAATAAAAGATTGAAGATAAAATACATACCTCTTGACGGTTCAAAGTTCAAACTATGATCGAAATTTCTTGATTAAATTGTGACTGACATTATAAAATCAAGCTCGGGTTCGTGAGTCTTATGTTGATAACGTGTTATAAATATATAAATAATAAGAGACAGAATGGAGAGGAAGAAGTTCATCTTAATTATTCATAAGGTAATCCTATCTAACTATACTTATCTATCTAATATTAAGAGATAAAAGGTAATCCTCAGTATATAAATGTACAATGAATGAGTATTCAAGATTCTAATATTTTATCTAATACTTATCTATATAATATTAAGAGATAAAAGGACATTTATAATAATTATCTATAAAAAAACATCGTTTTTCTGAAATGGGATGTACAGATTTCTCACCAAGTAAGAGAGATTGGAGTTGTTCATGCGAATCCGATTCCAAAATTTCAGGTCCGCAATAAAATTGGTGAAGTAATCACTCTTTTTTTATAATATATATATATATATATATATATATATATATATATATATATATATATATATATATATATATATATTATGGATCAATATAGTCCCCTCCTTATCCATAGTCCTTGAAATCCAATTTTCAGCCATTGATTTAGTTAGATCGATTAAGGACAGGATCGACTTTTCAAGGTTTGTTCCATATGGCAGTTACTATTCATGTAACAGTTTTCTTATTCCACGTTTGTTTTCCATTTTCTAGTATGTCAACATTCGTTTGTTCTATGTCTTCTTCTCCACATTCGTTTAACGTTTCAGCCGTCATTCAGTTTTGTTTCAGTCGCTTATTTTTTTTGTTTTTTGCGATGACTTCTTGTTCTTCGTCTATGATCAGCGACGATGATGATATATACGATGGTATTTTTTTTCGATTCTCTTTTAGTATGTTGTTTTTTTTCAATTTTGTTTTTCGATGATATATACTTCGCTGTGCAGAGTAATTATTCGCATTTGATGTTTTACCTTATACATCCTCTGTTTGTTATGTTTTATTTGTGTGATGTATCTTAATTTTTGTTAGTTTCAATTTTTGCAGAGGTTTTTGAAAATGGTGAAATTCATATGCAAATGATCTCCATTAAACATCAAGTATATTCGATTCATTATGTTTACAAAATCATCATTTTCGTATCTTCTATAATGTATTTGACGTACTTATTAATCAGTTTTGATAGCACATCATTTTGATACTTATAATTTTGATATTAATCATTCAATTCATCAATTCATCATTTTCATGTAGTTTATCATTCAATTCATCATTTTCAGAAGTTATCATTCATTATGTTTACAAAATCATCATTTTCGTATCTTCCATAATGTATTCGACGTACTTATTACTCAGTTTTGATAACATATCATTTTCGATACTTATCATTTTGATATTAATCATTCAATTCATCATTTTCATGCAGTTTATCATTCAATTCATCATTTTCAGAAGTCATCAAGTCATCATTTATGCAGAGTTTTCCGAAAACATCATCATCCAGTAACATCGTATTAATCAGTTTGGTTATTATAATAGCACTACACAAGTATATTAGTTCACTCAAAATGATAAATACTTTATCTTAGAAATCTTTGAGTATGATAAAATTAAGGTTTAAACAGCCAAACTGACATAAAAATGTCTGAACATGATGAAAATGATAAACAAGGTTTTATACAACCCATACTAAACTGTAAATATACTCAAAATGATGATTAAGTTTGATGCAACCTTTATTGAACATCAAAATGATGTCACTTAATAATCGTTTATATACAAATGACAATATAGTCAAAATGATATAAATAGTCTGAAAATGATAAAGATGATAAACAAGGTTTAATTGTACAACCTATATTAAACTGTGGATGTTCAAGTAGTTTTGATTATTATAATAGCATTACACAAGCATGTAAGTTCACTCAAAATGATAAGTATTTTATGTTAGAAATATTTTGAGAATGATGAAATTAAGGTTTAAACAACCAAAATGACATAAATAGTCTGAAAATGATAAACAAGGTTTTGTATCATGTCACCTAATAATCATTTATATACAACTAACATAAATATTGATACTACAGCCAAAATGATGAAAATAGTTCGAAAATGATGAAAATGTAAACTAGGTTTGTATAGTGTTAACTAAACTATGGATGTTCAAACAAGTTTGATTATTATAATAGCATTACACAAACATGTAAGTTCACTTAAAATGATAAATATGTTTTATTAAAAATCTTTTGAGCATGATGAAATTAAGGTTTAAACAGCCAAAATGATATAATTAGACTGAAAATGATGATCAAGGTTTTGTACAGCTTATTCTAAACTGTAAATGTACTCAAAATGATAATTAAGTTTGATGCAGCTTTTATTGAACATCAAAGTTATGTTATTTGTATCAAAATGATGAATGTTATATGCATGGATTATCACAAATTAATGTAATTATACTATCAACGGATTGTCAAAAAAATATTGTTTTGGAGTTATCATTTTCATAATATTCTGTTATATTATTATCATTTTCATATTGTTCTGTGGTGGTTATGATAATGAACTCTGAAGAAAGGGACGGAAGTTTGATTTTTTGAACGTGGAAAAGTTTTCTTTCCATATATTTAGGATTTATATACGGAAAGTGAATTTTTGTTTGTTATCTTTTTGACATGTTTACCCTTTTTATTATATAAAAAAGAAGTTATTTAAGAGTTAATTTTTTTATTTTCTTTAATTAATCATGTCCATCCATTATAAGATCTAATGATCAATATTGAGCCCTTAGAGACTTTATATAAGAATGTGACTATATGGATCATAACCCTATATATATATATATATATATATATATATATATATATATATATAGGGATGAGATCAAATAAAAAGAAAATTAAAGTAAAAATTGTAAAAGGGATGATTATTTGATCATTTTTTGGTATATATATCAACTGATAATCGTTAGTTCATCATCTTTATTGATTAAAGCTAGTTCTTCATCAATTTCTTTTTGATTTCAAATACAGATTTTGAAAACAAAATTTTGGAATAATTTGTTAATGAACAAAATGCTTTCATCTAAAAAGTGATGAATATGTTGGATTCATCAAAAAGAAATTGATGAAGAACTAGTTTTAATCAATAAAGATGATGAACTAACGATTATCAGTTGATATATATAACGAAAAATGATCAAATAATCATCCCTTTTACTCTTTTTACTTTAATTTTCTTTTTACTTGATCTCTACCCTATATATATATATATATATATATATATATATATAGGGTAGAGATCAAGTAAAAAGGATTTTATGGTAAAAAGGGTAAGAGGCAATAAAAAAAATCCTTTTTATTGATTCAAACTAGTTATTCATCAATTTATTTTTGATAAATCCAACATATTCATCACTTTTTACAAAGCAAAAAAGATTTTCAAATTTAGATTTTGAAACCAAAATGTTGGAATAATTTGTTGATTAACAAAATGCTTTCATCTAAAAAGTGATGAATATGTTGGATTCATCAAAAAGAAATCGATGAAGAACTAGTTTTAATCAATAAAATGATGAACTAACCATTATCAGTTGATTTATATACCAAAAAATGTTCAAATAATCATATATGTTACACTTTTTACTTTAATTTCCTTTTTATCTGATCACATCCTTATATATATATATATAAATAGGATCAACTTAGTCCCTCTCCTTAAACAGTCTCTGGAGTCCTATTTACGTCCATTGATCTCATCAGCCTTGAAAAGGGTAGGATCGACTTTTTCATTATTTGTTTCATATGACAGTTACCATTCACGTATCAGTTTCCTAATTTCACGTTCGTTTTCCAGTTTCTAATATGTCAACATTCGTAGTATGTTTTTTAATCACCCACGTTCGTTTGATAATTTATCTCGTTTTTTCAATTACATTTGATCAGTCGTTCGATTTTTCTAGTATTATTGATGGTATTTGGATCTATTTTTTTGTATATTGTTGTTGTTTATTCACATTGAAATCATTTGCAGTTGACCTGCAATATCATCGATTCATTGTGATGTTATGTATACAATGTATCTTAGTTTTTAGTTAGTATTCATTTATGCAGATGAGCGAAAATGATGAAATTGCATGTTTTTGTTATTATTTGAAGTTGATATCACATTATTTTGATATTTTTTATTGTTTGGTGTCTATTTATAACTCATCATTTTCATGTATGTACCTTATTTGCATTTTCATTCAAAGAATAATTGACTGTCTAATTTATTCTTCATGTTCATAAATCATCATTTTCATACATCAATATTTTTCAGTTAGTATTCATTTATGCAGATGGTCGAAAATGATAAAATTGGTTGTTTTTGTTATTATATGATGTTGATTTCACATCATTTTGATTTTTATATTGGTTTGATGTCTATTTATAAATCATCATTTTCCTTCGGTTGCTTTATTTGCATTTTCGCTCAAATAATCATTCATTGCCTCATTCATTTCATCATGTTCATAATTTATCATTTTCGTATATTTCATGTGAATGTATAGATACATACATCAATATTCAATTATTTAGTATAAATGATTTTTTCTCATTTAAATTATCATCTTCATGTGGGTGCTTTATTTGCATTTTCATTCAAATCTTCATTCAATTCTTCATGTTCATAAATCATCATTTTCGTTCATTCCAAATTTGGGCGGATATCTTTCCGTATAATTTGGAAGTATCTTTGGAAAGTGAATTTTTGTTTGTTTTGTTGTTGACATTTATACCCTTTTGATTATGTTAATATTAGTTATTTAAGGTTTGATTTTTTTATTTTTCTTCAATTAATCATGTTCATCCATTCCCAGATCTAATGATCAATATTGAGCCTTTAGGGTCTTTATTTAAGGGGTGGCTATGTTGATCCTAACCCTATATATATATATATATATATATATATATATATATATATATATATAGGGTGAGGATCCAATGAGAACACCCCTTAAAATGAGAACTTTAGGAACCACTGCATCTAGTCTATAAAATCATTGCATAATATCTATAAAACATAGAATTCTCTTAAAACTAGTTTATCGTGCACGAATTAATCGATGGATTCTCATTTAAGAACCAATACATCTTGTTTTAAAAACCACTACATCTAGAATAAAATCACTGCATCTAGTATAAATTCACTGCATCTTATTTTTACACACATAATAATAATAATGATAATAATAATAATAATAATAATAATAATAATAATAATAATAATAATAATAAATATATTTAATCGCCTACATATGTTGACCTTTTCATCTCAATATTTAACCCATAATTGGTGTTTGCATGGTGTTCGCATGGCGTTAGCAATTTGCGAACGTTAGCAATTTGCGAACGGGAGGAAATGGTTCGCACGGTTGCGAACCACCATCAAAGTCAACAAAAGTTGCTATATATTATTATTATTATTATTATTATTATTATTATTATTATTATTATTATTATTATTATTATTATTTATGTGTGTAAAGATGAGATGTGGTGTTTTTAGATAAGATGCAGTGACTTTATACTAGATGTAGTGGTTTTTAAATGCAAGATGCAGTGGTTTTTAAAACAAGATGTATTGGTTCTTAAATGAGAATCCATCGATTAATTCGTGCACGATGAACTAGTTTTAAGAGAATTCCATGTTTTTTAGATATTATGCAATAATTTTAAGTCGGATGCAATGATTTTATAGACTAGATGCAGTGTTTCCTAGAATTCTCATTTTAAGGAGTGTTCTCGTTAGATCCTCACCCTATATATATATATATATATATATATATATATATATATATATATATATATATATATATATATATCAACTTTGTCAGCCACAAAATTAGACCGAAGTTATCTTACACGTACAAATACTTACAGTTCACCACCTACAACCGCCGCAATGACCAACGATCGGAAAATCTTGATCGTCGCTTACTCGGGGCAAGGCCACATCAACCCAGCTCTCCGATTCGCCCACCGTCTCATCAAACTCGGCGTCCACGTCACCTTCACCACCAGTCTCTCCGTCGTTCAACGCATCCACAAGGATACCATCCCTCCCGGCCTAACATTCTCCCCCTTCTCCGACGGCCATGACACCGGCAAGCAACCAAACACCACCCTGAAACAGTTCATCTCCGACTTTGAAAAATACGGCGCTCCCGCCGTCGCAGAAATCATCACCTCCGCTGCGGCTGCAGGTCAACCCTTTGCCCATTTGGTCTACACCACCGTCATACCTTGGGCAGCGCGTGTGGCTAATGCCCACGGAGTTAAATCTGCACTACTGTGGTGCCAATCAGCCACTATTTTGGGTATTTATTACTACTATTTCAATGAATTTCAAAGTTTGATAGACAGTAATAATAACAACCTGACTTTTCCCATTAATTTACCGGGACTTCCACCGTTGACCACCGCTGATTTGCCGTCGTTTCTGTTGTCATCATGCCCCAAAGAACACGAATTTTTAGTACCCATTTTGAGAGATCATATTGAGGTACTGAAAATAGCTCCAAAAATACTTGTAAACACTTTTTATGAACTTGAAAACGAATACATCAGAGCAATCAAGAACCATGAGTTTCTTCCGATTGGACCTTTAATCCCGTCGGATTTCCTGGATGGAAAAGACTCGTTTGACTATTCTTTGGGTAAAGATTTCTTTGAAAAAACAGAGGAAAGTTACATTCAGTGGCTAAACACAAAACCAAAAGCTTCAGTGGTGTATGTTTCATTTGGAACAATAGCGACTTTCTCGATGGACCAACTAGAGGAGATAGCAATAGGGTTGATGGAGATTCGCCGGCCATTTTTATGGGTGATTAGAGATACTGAGAAAGCAGGAAATTTGAGCAGGATTGATGAATTGCAAAACCAGGGGATGATAGTGGGTTGGTGTTCTCAGGCGGAGGTGTTGAGCCACCAAGCAATTGGATGCTTCCTGATGCATTGTGGGTGGAATTCTACCGTGGAGATGTTGGCGGCCGGTGTTCCTACCGTGGCATTTCCACAGTGGTCCGATCAGGGGACGAATGCGAAGATGATTGAAGATGTGTGGAAAACAGGGGTTAGGGTGAAAAGGAGGGAGGGAGATGGAGTTTTGGAAGGGGAGGAGATTAAGAGGTGTGTTGAAATGGTAATGGGAGATGAAGAAATAAAGAGAAATGCAGAGAAATGGAGGGAATCGGCAAGAGAAGCTCTTAAAAATGGCGGATCGTTATCATCCTCCATTAATCTCCAAGCTTTCGTGGATGATGCTTGAAACTAAAAAGGTAAATGGCGTATTGGCAAGTGTGGGACTGTAGCCTGCCATGTGTGGGGCAGTAGCCTACGGTATACATGCTATATATGTGCAACTATGCAAGTGTATGTGTATGTGTATTATGTGTATATGATCCAAACGGTGACAACCATTATTCATTAATAATTATGGTTATCATTCAAGAAGGGTGAACATGAAATTTTGAAACCGATCGAATCGTCTTAACCTTGGTTGGAGCGTTCGACCGATTTGAGAAGTCTAATATCAAATCGGTCGTTTACAATACGTAAAACCGACTTTAATGGTTGTTTGTACAACTTTTAGTTATATTATAAATTTGTTGTATTTTAAATTAGTATCCATGTAATAAGTTTTTAAAAAATAAAATCCATATGAGTGTAGATTCAAAGTACTTTATCAATCTATATAATGTGATGTTTTATATTTGTATCTCGTTTCTGTTATGTATAAGTAAATTTTGCTATATTCAAACTATTTTGCTATTTCAAAAAAGTATTCATGTGGAAAATATCAATCTTTTGCTTTATATAATTATCAAAAACCTCTTTTCTTTTTTGACAATTTAACTTAGAGTTGAGGTTGGTGGACTTAGTCCTTTTCGAAGAGAGGTAATTTTTACACGGATGTAAATAATTCATCTACAGAATATGAATGGTTAGCTAACTTATACATTAACATCAAAAATATTGTATTATACTTGGAAGAATTAATTTCTTCCTTGGAAATATCATCTCCACTACCCGAAACATCTTGTTGTAGTATTACAACCGGATTGTAGTAGTGTATTATGTTTTATTTAGTGTTTCAGTACATAGATATTAGCTATTTTTTGTCGAAGCTAACGACGTTAGGCTTTACATCGACATTCAACCCGTTCCACAATAATTACTAACTACAACGTTCAATTCTGAAACTTATCTAATACTTATATTATCTAATTAAAAAAAGTAAAAATTAAATTAAGTAAGAACCTTCACCTTCACCTTCACTTGCGATGTCACCACCACCATCTACTTCCATCGTAACTGTTAAAACACCTTAAATTTTAGAACAGTTGACAAAAAACCCAGATATCAAACATATTTGATTAATCAAATTAACCACAAAAACAACCTGGAAAAGAAGATGAAACTTGGTTTTAACAAACGCTTGACATAGTATGAGACTATGAGATTCTTCAATTGAGACTACTACTTAAACAAAATCTAAACTCCATGTATAAAGCCTTCAGTTCTAGACAAACGAGAGACTTTTTTCCAGAAGCACTGAACCTACTTTTTCTTCTCATCCATTTTGCCTCTTTTTTTCCTTTTTTATTAGTTGTTGAGTCCTTGATTCCTTTTATCTTCTTATTTTCTACATTGCACTCTTCTACTCTTGATTATTTGCACTTTTGCCTAATACAACAAAACAACCAAATAAATAAGCAACAAACCCACAAACCATTATCCAGACTAAAATTGAACAAAAAATGCAATCTATATCTTCAACAGTAACGCTATGTAATGAGAAGTTGATTTCACCATAGTGTGGTGAGATCACCACTTCACCCCACCGTCGCCACCGTCCCAGTGAAGATACTCATACAAAGTGCTCCGCCGATCAAGCATGCATGCATCATATTCTACAAAAGAGAGTTGCTTTTGCTACAATTTCCAGGTAAGTAACAAACACTATTGCCTATGACTAAATTGCAAGTCGCTAGTCAAACAAAATTTCCTTTCTTAAACGCTAGCCAGCCACACAATTACTGCGAAATTTCTTAGCATAACATATAGACCTTAAACGTTGCCGTTGATCACCACCTTTACCAACCATAGCCGCCATGACAGGCCACCGGAAAATCTTGCTTGTCGCCTATGCAGGGCAAGGTCACATCAACCCATCTCTCCAATTCGCCAACCGCCTCCTCAGATTGGGTGTAGATGTCACCTTCTGCACCAGTCACGTCGCCGTTCAACGACTCGACAAGGAAACCATCCCTCACGGCCTAAAATTAGCTCCGTTTTCTGATGGCCACGACAACGGAAAACCCCCAAAGGTCTCCCTCGGACAATTCATCTCCGATTTTGGGACAAACGGTGCTTCTGCCGTCGCAGAAATCATCACCTCCGCCGCCGCTGCAGGTCAACCGTTTGACCATTTAGTCTACACCACCGGCTTACCTTGGGCGGCGGGTGTTGCGAATGCCCACGGAATCAAATCCGCTCTCCTGTGGTGCCAGTCAGCCACTATCTTGGATATTTACTACTACTGTTATTCGAACGAGTTTCAAGATTTGGCGACTAATTTCAGCAACCCAATTTTTCCGATCAATTTACCGGGACTGCCACCACTAAACGCCGATGATGTTCCTTCGTTTCTGTTTCCGTCATATCCCAAGGAATACGAATTTCTTATTTCCCTTGTGAAAAATCATGTTGAGGTACTGAAAACAGCTCCAAGAGTACTTGTAAACACTTTCAATGCACTAGAAATTGAATCCATTAAAGCAATCGACAAACTTGAGTTGCTTTCGGTTGGACCTTTAATCCCGCCGGAGTTCTTCGACCCGAAAGACTCATCCGATAATTTCTTCGATAAAGCAGAGGAAAGCTATATCAAATGGCTAATTACAAAACCAAAAGCGTCAGTGGTGTATGTTTCATTCGGAACAATAGTGAGTTTATCGATGGAACAGCTGGAGGAGGTGGCAATTGGGTTGCTAGAGAGTCGACATCCATTTTTGTGGGTGATTAGAGATACAGAGCAAGCAGGAAAATTAAGCAGGATAGAGGAATTGCAAAAACAGGGGATGATAGTAGATTGGTGTTCTCAGCTAGTGGTATTGAGCCACCCAGCAATTGGGTGTTTCATCACGCATTGCGGGTGGAATTCGACGACAGAATCGTTGGCGGCCGGTGTTCCTACAGTGGCTTTTCCAAACTTCACTGATCAGGGGACGAACGCGAAGATGATTCAAGATGTGTGGAAAACAGGGGTTTGGGTGAAAAAGAGGGAGGGAGATGGAATGGTGGATGGGAAGGAGATCAAGAGGTGTGTGGATATTGTAATGAAAGATGAAGATACGAGGAAAAATGCAGAGGAATGGAAGAAATTGGCTAGAGAAGCTTTCAACAATGGATCATCCACCGTCAATCTCCAAGCTTTCTTGGATGACTGATGTGTGTGGTACACATTTACGTATACTATTTATGTATGTATGTGTAGTGTGTGTGTGTGTGTATGCAGAACAGGGGCGATCGCTAAATGACACCCATAAATTATAAAATAATTGGTGTAAGTTCAATGTGACCACCATTTTTCATTACTTATTAAGAGAATCATGAAGTTTATGGTTTACTAATTCACAAAATTGCTTCATAATTAGATTTTGGAGACATGAAAGCCAAAACTTTGCATTAATAGCCAACCAAGGTTGAATAAAAGACTTGCATTCCTTAATTCCATTCCTGACTGCAAAAACTATGTTCATTGTTTTGTTCTTATTAATGTTTCTTTAAGGTAAAATGATTAGATAAATAGAAATGTCATAGTTTGATCACCTTACAGACAACATATTTATAGCAACTAATTCAATTTTATTAACATATAACACATTGAATTACATGAAATTGATTACAAGCCAGAGATAAATTAATCTTCACCAATCATACATGTTTACATATCCATATCAGAATCACAAATTTAAACCCCTGCAGATCAGTAGACCTCCACACTCATCTACACTCTGCAGGTAAACCTTGAGGAAACCACTTTAAATCAGAGCAATAGTCGTAAATCATGAAATTCTTCTGCACCCATCTCAATCTTCTTCTGCTATAAGCATCAAGTTGCTGGCTTTGCCATGCTCCATTCATGAACCTCGATGAGGTCGAACCCCGGGCATTGAAGTTACGATAGTAAGCCGCAGGGCCGGCCCTGGGCATGGGCCACAAGGGCAGCCGCCCAGGGCCCCCCAATTTTAAGGGCGCACTACAAATTTTTAGTCTCTCTCTCTCTCTATATATATGTGTGTGTGTGTGTGTTATAAGTCCAAAAAAAAAAGAATTAGGCCCACATCTGGCAGCCCAAACACTCGAGCCAAACTAACGAGGAAGGGATGGGCGAGTGGGTGAGGGCTGAACACAGAACACTCGCTCGAGCAAACGAACCGACAGGAGAAATGAACCAACGCTTTGTCAATTCGTTTGGAGAAATGGAATCGTCGATCGACGCTTTGGCTGTTACTCGTTCATTGTTCGTCACTTCGTCTGTTCCTCATCAACCATCAACGCCCTCACGCCTCTGTTTTACTGTTTGTTTATTGTTCCTCAATCGACCGACCGCTGACGACCATCGAGGCATCAACGCCGACGCCTTTGAAAACCCTAATATCTAATATGAGTCTCTGACCAATCTGTGAGATTGTCGATGCTGTGACGCATTTGAAAACCTAATATCTACTTTGACCGATTGTCATTTTCACGCTTGATGAACCATAATTCGACTGATGACTCGAGTACTTGACGAAGTAATTAAGTTAGTAAGTTTCTTAAGAATCTCAATATATCTTTAATTCTTTATGTTTCTTAATAATCTCATATTCTCAGTTTGTTAATTTGTTTTCATAATACGGATATAGTTTCTATAATTCTGTGGAGTGTCAATACTGAGTCTGTGAACTATCAAGTGTGGTGGTAGACGAATTACAGTTGCTTAAATCTCAATGATTGAATCAAAATACAGTTTTTGAATCAAAATCATAATCAGAATCGACAATTCACAATTGGGGCAAATCCTTCAATCAAGTGTATTACATCGATTTTGATATAGTTATTAATGAATTCGCACCTCGAAATCTCAAAGAAGCAAATTTTTATGATATATATGTTTGTAATTGCAGTTTCAAGAAAGTGTTGAAGATGTTAAAGTCGAGAATCGAGATTAACAACCGCGTTCACGCCATCTAATAGTAAGTTTTTTTATTTTCATAATCTTTATTTAGGGATATATATATATGCTCTATATGAATTATACTTTAAATGAAAAAAAATCGTTTAAGGACCCTTTTTTAAGTTTCCGCCCAGGGCCAATAAAATGGTTGGACCGGCTCTGGTAAGCCATAAAGGGTGGCTTTGACCAATTGGTTTTAACCAAACCACCCCTCGTGGCCCAATCAACAGCGTTCCATAAACTCGAGTAAATCCTCATTGGTTGGTTTTTAGGAAAAGGAACACCTTTCCTCTCTGCATTTGCAAATACTCTAATAGGAGTGTTATCCACCAAGAAACTGAAAGTTCAAGAGAACATCATGTTAGAAATTGTTAAAATTTATAAAATTCAATTGCGTTTTGATTCTTGATATTTGCTTACTCTATTTGTCGGGAATCCCAAATGATTGAGTATGTGAGAAAGTTCTTGGTTGGATCAAACCATAGAATAGTTTGGTATGTTTGACCCTTTTGACAAGTTTATCCTCAAGATATTTGATTTTTTAGTACAACTCATTTCTTTCATTAAAAATGGAGTTGACTTTAATAACATTTTAATGGTTCTCTATCTCTTCAGCTCTATGCTTTTCTCTCAGGTCATTTATTTCAACTTCTTTCTTAGTTAAACTTTCTCCTAAGTCTTTAACATTGTTACGTGCTTCGGACAATAGACAGTTTGCTAGTGCTTCAACTTTCAAGCATTCTTTACTGACGTCGGTGTTATTTCTTATTTGTTCTTCTAAGGCATCAATGGTTTCTTTTCATTCGTAAGATTAGCTATTTTCTCTTGAAAAGAATCAATCATAGCTTGAATATCATAAGGAATGGTGCTTACCTCAGAAGTAGACTTTGAATGGCATGAGTTGGTGTCACTATCATTCAAATGTTGTGCTTCACTAGACATAATTAAAAGTCTGATCTTTTTGATACTCGAGAATGGATCTTTGAGTTAATGATAAAAGGTCATTTTCAACAAGAATTGATCTCAAACTTGGCTATTAAGAACCTCAATAATAATGTTTTTAAACAGAAAACTCTTAAAGGGAAAAAGTCCTTCCAAGTACATAATGCCTTGAGGCGGGGTTTGGAGTTTAACTTTGATTTGCGATCCTTTGTGATTCAGAGATTAATAAGTGTTTTGCGATTTGGTCTTTAACAAGTGATTTGCTATCCTGGTTTCAAAAGCTGATTTGCGATTGCACTTTAACAAATGATTTATGATTGCAGTTTAACACATGATTTGTAATTGCAGTTTTAACACATGATTTGTGATTGCAGTATAACACATGATTTGCGATTGCAGTTTTAACACATGATTTGTAATAGCAGTTTAACAAATGATTTGCGATTGCAGTTTAAAACATGATTTGTGATTCAAGTAAACAATACAATTTGTGATTCAGAATTAAAACACAATTTGTGATTCAGATTTAAAAGGCAATTTGTGATTCAAATTTAACACCACAATTTGTGATTTCAACCAAATAGAGGGCAATTTGTGATTCCAAGAAAGCTGGCCTAATTGGTGATTAAAAAAGATGGTCTTAATTTGCAATTCTCAACAAACAATCTTAATTTGTAATTCAAACAAAATGTCAATATGTGATCTAAACAAAAATTAACTCAATTGGCTATTCTCAAATGAGTGAGCTAATTTGTGATTTAAACAAGTTAACCCAATTTGCAATTCAAGAACAACATTTTTTGTGATTTTGAGGTACGCACAGACTAACTAACAGATTGATTCAAAACGAGGATTTAATTGCCCTCGCAATATGCGAGGGGAAGTTATTAATTTTATTTTATATATATAATATAGATATCATTCTCAAGCTAAATATTGGGAAAAATATATATAAATCTTGTAAAGTAATATCTTTGAATTCCAAGAGAAAAAATAGTGAAAATGTTTTCTTCCATCACATCCTACAAGACATACACTGCTACACCTTTTTTTTCTTTACACGTTACTACGTTAGTCTCCTTTTTTAATTGACTTCTCCCTCATAAACCCCATTTAGTGTTCACATATTCATCTCTCTAAAATTTGCAGCGTACCAGCCGATCACCATATCAACAACGTTATCGGCGACCACAAACTATGAAGCACCATCCATCCTTGATCCGCCTCTCTCTCTCTATATATATATATATATATATATATATATATATATATTTATATAGGATATACAGGGTTGGGATATTGTAATAGGGAAATCTAGGTAAGAGTTGTAAGAGTGATTTTAAGCCATTGGATTTCATCAAAAGTCGACTAAAAATTGTCAAAAGCTAATTAATAGTAACTACCAATTTAATAAAGTTTAAGGGTAGATTAGGAAATCAAAATATTAACAGCTCCTAAAATCACGTATATTCATACAGTAATTCATATGATTTTGTTACAAAATACTTATTCAAATATGATGCATAAACTATAACAATTAATATTAATACACACATACCTGATGAAAATATAAAACTGATGAAACATACATGAAATTCTACACAAGAATTTTTCACACATTCATATGAAGATATAAACCGATGAAATAAGAATCACAAACAGAATAAAAAACATGAATCCGACTATATACACCAAAATCAGCATCAGATACAAAGAAATTTGATGATTAAAATGAAACAATAAATTGATGAATAAAACAAAAGAAGAATAGATCTCTATTCAGAAATTGATGAAAAGAGGATGACAATAGTGAAACAAGAAATCACAAATTGATGAACTTTAGTAGAGTAGATCTCTATTCAGATCTGATGCAGAGGAAGTAGCATATACATGCGGCGGCGGTGTGGGTGCTTGTGCCCGATGGTGGCGATTCGGGTCTCGATTCGGATTTGGTGCAGCAGAGATGGTAGATCCTCAAAAGAAACCGAATTTTGATGATTGTATTCAAGACGCCATGGAAGTGTCGATTGTCGCTGATTACAACAGGGAACTGTCGATAAAATTGATAATGAATACAGTCGATGTTTCAGATTGTTTTCTAGTAACAGGGGAGAGTGGCGATGGTTGTCGATTAGACAGTTGCCGACAGATGCCATAGTGAGACTGCTTGTAATCTCCATCCAGAGTGCAGCGGCTAAATGAGAGAGATAAACATGGGATAGATGAATCTTGATGGGCGGCGGTCTTCATGTGCGGTGGAAGTTTTAGGGTTGCCATGGGTGGATGAATCTTGATTTCAAAGAGAGATAAACAAACTTTAAATTAGGTGAGAGTTATGAGTAGAGATATTAGGTTGCCATATTTAAACAAAATTTATATTAGGAATTAATTATTATATTAATTAGTACCCATTATACCCTTAGGCTATTAATGTCATGCGTCAATCATTCCTTCCCTCTTACTCCTCTTACAAAAAAATAACTTTTATTTGATCTCAATCCTATATTATATATATAGGGGAGGGTTCATGCGAAAAGTGTTTTATTTGTGAAAAGTGCGAGAAACAATTTCAGCCATTGATTAGTTTTTAATCTTGTGGTTCATATTAATCATAATTAATATTTTTATTTAATTCAAAAGGATACATTAGTATAAAAAAATATTTTCTCTCTCATCTCTCTAATTAATTTTTCTCACTCTAATTAACTTTTTTTTCTAGATTTTGTTTATTTTTTTGTTTTTATTTTTTTCCAAATTAATTCTTTTTATTCCATAAATTTCTTCATATTTAAATGTTCATTAATTAATCATAAAATTTTGGTATGATTTTTTATCTTTTATTATCACTATTGTGTTCAATAAAGAACACAGCCAAAAGTCTATCATTTTCAATAATAAACACAGCCAAAAGTATATATGAGTTTTAAGATAAATTTTACAATATTCAATATTGAACACAACTAAAATACATGTGAGTTTTTTTAATCATTACTATTTTAAATTAATTATTATCTGCTTGTCCATTAATGAATTTAAGCTTATTCACACACAAACAACTATTAATCTATACTTTTTATATTCAATTAATAATAATATAAAAAACTAATAGCAATCTAAAAAAATTCACACCCTGTTTCTCCTTTGTGGGTTTTTTTACTATAGTTCATATAAAACTATATATAATCTACAAATTTGGTTTATTTACCCCAAATCAGGATTGTTCACAAATAAATAACAGAAAAAATATATAATTTAAAAAGAAAAAAAAAGAAATAAATAAAGAAACATTTGTTTCTATCAACGAGAAAAATGAGAAAAAAAGAAAGAAATATAGGTGTTGTATCTATTAGGTAAGGATACACCGGTGATGCCACGACGATGTTGGTGGCTTGGTGCTCTTTGGTAGATAAAGTGTTTTGGAAAAGGCGGATTTCAAATCCCGATCGCGGTGATGTTTCTGAGTACATGTGACGGCAACAATGAGTTCATGGTCGTGCTCGGTGGCGAACAGATCGCAAAACTCGGTGATGGTCTTATGGTGTAAAAAGAGCGAGTGAGAAGAAAGGGGACTGTAGTGGTGCTCAGTGGTAACGGAGATGAAAGGGGACGCGACGGTGCTTGGATGGAGGTGATGCTTGGATGACATCTTAAATACAGAGAAAGTCTAGTTTTTGTGCGTAAGGGAGGTTGCAGGGTTTTAAAGAGGAAGTAATTAGGGTAACAATTGGGTGAGGTAAAAATGGAAAAGATGGAGAGGTTGGAGAGTTATACAGGAGAAATACTAGGAGAGTGATTTTTAATTACTATATTACCCTTTTATTAATTTAATTGATATCCTTAAATTTTGATTTATTTACTAAATTGTCATACTTAATCTTAACCATCAATTTATTAATCGTAAGGTCTGGATTACTTCTCGCACTTTTTGCAAATAAAACACTATATATATATATATATATATATATATATCCTAGGAGACGGCCAACACCACCGCCAGATCAATGCCTGCCCTCCATAAAGACCATCCTAACATTGATCTAAAACATAGTGTCAGACGAACTATTGCAGATCCGAACAACCATGTAACATACGTTGAGATTTACATATCTCCTAAGGATGGTGATGGCTCGTTGTTAGGATCCACCTGGCGATCTTTATCGTCGACGGAGATGGTGCTGTCTTCGGCCACCATGACCTCATGTCACACCCTGCCTCCTCCAGCTCCTACAACTACTCTCTCACCATCATCGTTGCCTCTCGACAGCCCTGAAGTTTCTGTTCCACGAATGCCCCTCTTCTCTCATATGTACGTCGATATCCTATTGTTTCTCCCCCTCCAACGACTTTATTCTCCGGTGCCACACATGATATACCATTCAAAACTCGTAATCCCTTCAAGATCTCGTGAAAAATATTCCATACCAAAATATCGCGAGAAGAAGTGCAGTTTTACCAATATGTCATTCAATATCTCGTGAGATAATGCTAGTTTACTTCCCCAATTGATATATAGGATAATTCAACTTCATTCAACAAAACTAAGGAAACTCAATGTTCTAAGGTGTGATTGGGTATTCTAAACATACATTGAACAACAATTTCAAGATTTTCAAAAAAAAAAAACATTTACAGCCCCAAGCCTTGAACTCGACAGCCAACCCACATCGAGAGCAGGGGCGGACCCAGGATTTGAAATGGATGGTAGCACCGGACCTAAAATTTGATATGGATGGTAGCACCATCTCGAAAAAATCAAAATTTGCACTACGCGAGATCGAAATTTACACTACGCGTACAAAATTGGATGGTGTCCCGTGACCCCGTTCGGTAACACTTGGGTCCGCCCCTAATCGAGAGAATCCATATCAAACCAAACTCAGATAAAGTCGATGGAACAGGTGTAAATCGGTTTCCTAAGGTGCATATTGATGATATGAACACACGGTAAACAACAATTTTGAAATTTAATCCACAAAAATAAATTTACAGCCTTTAAAGTCTCAATTTTGAATAGTTGGATTGATTGAAACACGATTTCAATAACGGACTAATGGACCAATCTTAGATGTATCAAACTATGTTAAATCAATTTCTAAGACTTCGATTAGGCCTAAACAACACACAACTAGGGGTGTGTTCGGTTCTAAAACCGGCCCGAACCAGACTAGAACCGAAATAACCAATGAGCAAAATTGGTAAAAGCTAGAACCGAAAACCGAACCGATATAAGGGAACCGGCTCCGGTTATTTCGGGTATAGAACCGGATAAGACCGAAAATTTACTTTGGAACCGGTTTCAAGAATGGAAATATTTTTGTTATTAAAGGTAAATATGATACCTTTATATTAGTTGTTTTTTAACTATAAAGGTTAACTAATAACCAAAAAACTAAACGGTTTAAAGTTAATACTAAAAATACTTGAAATCGTAAGTGAACATGCATGCAACTTCGACACTAACATATGACCAATAATTAATAGTTTTTTGACTTTGTTCTTACAAACAATAACCATTAACCATATCAACAACGATATAGTTCAATAACCAACCATATCAACAAAAAAATAGTTCATAGCCAACCATATGACAAATACAAAATCACATACCAACCGGTTCCGGTTCTAAGACCGAACTACCCGATAACTGGTGGAACGGGAACCAAAAGAACCTATAACCGAAAATGAGATTTTAGAAGAACCGATAACCGGACCAAATACTCTAACCCGTTTCCAATCGGTTTTTCGTTCAAAAAGCTCATCCCTACACACAACAACCAGCAACTTCAGTTTACAAAATTAAAAAAAGAAAGATATTCTATGCCCTAGAATACCGGTCGATGAAGAACACAGTGAAATCGAGACATAAATCAAACAATATACCCTAAAAATTAATGATTCTTGTGATTTTCAATCTGGATGTACTCGAAAATGAGATCGCAGCATAAATCAAACTTTAATTTCAATCAACATCCACAAAATTAATCTCACAAATGAAGAACAGATGCGAAAATTAAGTTACAAATAGGGCATAAAATGATCCAGAATCTAACCTTTAAATCCACTTCAAGTTCCTATACCAATTGTAGGTTCCAAATCATTAAGTATCAATCTTATATGGAAGCAATCTCACAAAGATAATCTTGGTAGATGTCTGTGTGTATGAATGATCAGAGAAAAACCAAGAACACAGTCACTACTTCAATTGATTAGGGCAAAAAACATAATATATACATATATATATATCCTTGGGTATTTACACAAAATATCCTACACTATGACTAATGTCATATGTAATAACAAACTAAAAGGTATTGAACACAATTCTAGCATCTAACATATCTGAAGGTAAATTTTCTTGTAGTGACATGAGATATACATGGTCTCATTTAACGTCCATTTAAACAAAAGGATGACACTGGGGCTAAGATTGAAACAAAAGGTACACAATATGTTGTAAATGTTTAAAGTAAAAGGAATAATTAAATATTTTTTTATGAAAACGACGAAGACAAAATATGTAATTAACTAAAGGCATAATTAAAGAAGATTTATTGAATCCAAAATAAATATAAAAGTTCATGCTAGAATGTTGCGAATGTAGATATTAGCTATTACCTATTGTCAAGATTCATACACATCCTTATAGATCCTGAGTATCGGATGTATATCAATCTTTTTCAACTCAAATATCACATCCACGTGATATCACTTTTTCTTCCTCTTATCTAAGTATAGCATATTTGAAACTACTCCAATTTTTTCCCCACTTTTTTAATTTATTTTATTATACATTTAACTATTAAACCACATAAAATATATAAAAACTGTATAAAAATTAAAATATAACAAATAATAAAAATAATAATAATAATACATTTCATTCTTCTCGTCCATATAATTTTTTAATTCTTTTTTTCTTGGCCAAAGTTGCTTTTAAAATAGGACCCGTAAGGTGATCATGAGGACTAATGTAAAAATCAAAGTCTTGGTCGAATTGCGCTGCTTCTTATAGTTTTACCTCGCTTTGTTATGTCATATCATGTGTAGACTACTTGTTGAACATTTTTATTTAACCCGATAAATTATTGATGTTTAGTTGTGGATTTATGCCGGTACCGGGCGTACTCGTCGATTGCCTCTTTCCCTTGTTCCTCCCGATTGGCCGTTGTGGCTCCTCTATGTCAACCTCATGCTACTCCTATTCATCGTTGTCCGCGTCATCGTCATCATTGATGTTTAACTTAAAATGTGCATGAGAAGACCCGGTCGTTGGGTTACGGGAAGAAGACGTTTTGTAGGCCGGAAAGAAGGAGAGGCCATCGGTTGTATTAGGCGTCACTCTAGACAAATTTTTAGGACGTTCCATGCTTATTCATGGCCGAAAGTAATCCCCTTGTTGTCCTCCCGATTGCGGTAGTACGTCATTTGTATAATATCGGCTTTGCTTGTTCCACTACGTCTTGTATTTATTATGCTGTTTGATGGTTTTCAACTTCAAGCGGATGAAAAGGTCTAATATGGAACTTAATCCGAAAGCGTCAAAATTTCTCAAGAACAAAAGGTGAAAATAGAACCAAAATCCTCACTTTATATCTACAAAGGGGTATGATAGATCGCATAGTCATTTTTTTGCACTCAAAACAGTCAAGTAGTCTAACAAAGAAGAGACTAGTGAAAGAATTCATCAAAAAAATCCGTAAAAGATTTGAAAACCCGAATACACAATGACTTGAATTTAATGTAGGGAATTTGGCAAAAATGGAAATTTGAAATCAAATTAAATACTAAAATCAAATTGATCTAAATGATTGACAATTGAAAAAGAGTCCTAAGTCACTTATTAAAACGGAAACTAAGAACAATTACCTAATTTTTTTTGTGTTTTTGTTTTAATAAAAACAAAAAAATTGAGTGATTTTGAGTAGAAATAAGGATTTCCAAAAGGGACAAGAAACAATGTAGTAACTACTCCCCTTCCCACACTTGAGGTAAACATTGTCCTTAATGTTTGAAAATGAAAAGCGAAAAGGGAAAAGAAGCAAGGAAAAAGACAAGAACTCCCCTGATCTTCAATTTCTGCCAGACTGAATGGACCAGGAAACCGAGCTGAACTGAATGCCAGCAAGAACCTGGAGCAGCCTGACCAAACATGGCACATCAATCAGCAAAATAATCAGGTCACAACCACAACAATCATAGATATATATATATCAAGAGAGTGTGCAAAAGAGGGTGCAGGAGTGTGGTGTGGTGATTGTGTTCAAATACACGACCAAATAGTAAAAATAGCAGCAAAAAGGGCAAAAGAAGGAGTCTTCAATAGATGCCAAAAGAAGATCATGCGTCCGTGGAAGCAGCATCATTTGATGGAACACTAGGCGTGATAGCAGGAGTAGCCGATGGATCAACAGTCGGGTCAATGGGATGCCCAACTTGATCATCAGATGAAGATGCTAAAAATGTGTCGATACCCAATCTGGCGGCAATTAATCCGACTACCCGACCAATTTCTGTGATATAACGATCATCATGGCGAGGAATTGAATCGTGAGGGCGGCGTGATGTGTGCATGGAGGAGTCTGCGGTGAAGAAGGAGGCACGAGCGTGAGGGGATCCAGGTGTGGCATCAGCATCCGGGACTGCATTACATTCGGCACCATTGTCTGAAAGTGTGGCTTCAGGTGAGGATTTTGAAGAGTTTGTCAATCTGAACCTACCATTATACTTCTCTATGAAGTTGTTCCGAAGCATCCATGCCTCGTCAAGAAGTCGGATGTCAGTCTTTTTCTCATAACGGGAGAGGGGAACTTGATAATGTTGTGCAAGGACAGTGATAACTCCAGCACCAAAACAGTCATTGGTTTGTTTTCCTGAGCGATATTTGTTGAAGAATTGAGCTAAAGCAATTGCCACATTGCAAGGGGTGTTGTTGATGAGGCAGTATAGGTAGAAAATATCGGATTTAGTGACTGCCGCCCCTTTATTACCCCGTGCATCCACTGTGCTAGCAATTATCTTGTAGAGGATTCGGTGGATGGTGCTGTTTAGACAACTAGCCTTCGTGCGGGATGGGGTAAAAGTGGTAGAGGATATCGTGTTCCAGAAGTTTAATGCCGTAGTCGGTATGGATTCGGTCCATTTAAACAAGGCATTGTTGAATTCATCAGATGCGATTTCATCACGGGTGTACAAAGTGGTGGCTTCAGCCCATTCTGCCGTAGAGATCACGTGGGGTTTGTTGTGTAAGCGAAAACTGATTGCCCCGTCCTTGTTATATGGTGCATCGGTGTTGTGTAACTCAAAGGATGCAATAAACTCTCTCATCAGCTCCGGATAGTATGGTTGATTGATTGACAACAACTTCATCCATGGTGGTGTAAGGAATGGTAGTATCTGATCAGCAATGTTAATTTTCCTCAAAAATTCAAAATCCAGTATCACAGGCGGTTGAATCCCATATCCCTTAACTGCTTTCAAGCTCTTTTTGTAACTAACGGCATGTTTACAAAGCATTCAGTTTCCAGCAGAGTTAGTATCCCCCCGCTTTCGTTTAAGTGTTGGTTTCTTTTTTGGTGTAGACATCTAAAAAACAGAAACCCAAACAGAAAATCAAACTAAGCCTAAGAAAACAACAAACTTAAAGCACTTGGAGCACCAAGTAGAAGCAAACAAAGAATAAATAAACCCAAAAATGAACACTAACAACTATCTAAGCAGAAAGGGACACGAAGACAAACCAAAAACGAGAGAAAAATAACTAAACACGAGCAAACAAGCACTAAGATACGAATTAAACTATACTATACTAAATATTAAACCCCTAGAAATAAAATTAAGCAAAAGAAGCTAATTAAAGAAGAGGAATTAAAAATGGGCAGAATGTTTTGTACGGCCTGTGAATCCAGATGTACGGCCGCACAAAAGGTGCAGTGTGCCTTTTTGAAGAACTGATGCACAGATTGGCAAAAATGGTTCCCCAAATTCAGTTTGAGACTCAACAATTTACTTGAATCAAACAAGCATATGATTAACCAGGTAACACCAATTTTCAAAGATCAAAACCATCAGCTCGGTAATATACTTGCATCAATCAGAAATACCACATTATACTTTCAAGTTCCACAAGATTCAAACGTTAAATTTCATGGCAGTAACATACTTGACATAGATTTTTCAAAATCAGAACAGAAATCGACAACCCAATTATGAAGTCACTAGTATTCATGAACCCCCATTTGATTTCATCAGTACTTAGAAGCTCAAAGCAAAGCAAGCAACTTATGATTTTTCAATGAACCAGAACAAATCCACTCAGAAACACAAATCATATTTTCAAGTTCGGAGAAATATCAGAGCAGTTAGCACAATGGATCCTATATCATCGAATTCAAAACAGAAACCAACCACACAAACATGAATTACAGATGTCATTGAACTCAATCGAGTCTAACAACAAAGCTCGAGAAACAAAAGTAGACTTGGGGTTATCTACCTGTGACTTGAGATCAGGGAAAGTGAAAAATTGTGTACCTTGAATGGTGAAATCGAAATGTACTAAAAATGAACCACTTGTGGTTCGATGCTGGTAGTCTGAAGGTACAAGCAAACCGGAGGTATCGATCGAAGTCGGTGTCTGTACTGTAGGCGAGCGGTAGTCGAAGCTGTCGTAGATGTATGGTGATGGTGGTTGTTAGAGGCTCGGGTTGGTGGCGATTATAGTGGTGGTCGGAGCTGCGACAGACGGCAGCGGCGACCCTTGGTGTAGCAGTGGTGGCCGACGGCAGCTAAGGGGGGGAAGAAGGGAAGCGATGTTACGGCGGTGATTGGGAGTGGTTTACAACAGTCAAAAAATTTACATAGTGAAGGCCTAACTAGAAAGGGAAAGTAAGAAATTAGGGTTAGGGTAAATGGTAATTGGTGAATGCTGAATTGGATTGGGTAAGGTAATGGGCTTTGGGCTTAAGATGAAAGTGTACTTGGTTAATGAAAATGGGCTTGAAGTGTTAGGTTTAATAAAAGAGAACAAAATAAGATTTGGGCTATTTAAGATTGGGCTTGGTTTGAAGAGGATTGGGTGGATACTTAGATAAAGTTGGGGTAATGAAAATTGGGTATAAGGAATGAAGGTGTAGGTGTTGTAGCTTTTTTTTTTTTGTATTTTGTATTTTCTGAATTTTTTGTATTTTCTATTTTGGAAAAAATATAAAATTTATTATTCATTTATTTATGTAACAAATTTGAAAACTAGGGAATGAAATTAAAGAACATAAAACGACTTTGTATGATGTGGTAAGTTGTGAAAACGAGTCACTCGCTTGACCCGACCTTCTCGGGGTATAACTTGCTTACCTCAATTGTTGTAACCATGGATGGATCACCAAAGTAATGTTTGACACGATGACCGTTTACCTTAAACGTCTCCCCACTAGTAGATGATAACTCGAGTGTACCGTATGGATATGCCTCGACAACGGTGAATGGTCCCGACCACCTTGACTTAAATTTCCCTGAAATCAACTTCAAACGTGAGTTAAACAAAAGAACTTTATCACCCGGGACATATGGCTTTGTTTCCTTAAGGCGTTTATCGTGCAACTTTTTCATCCGGTCCTTGTAAATCTGAGAGTTCTCATAAGCCTCATCCCGAATTTCATCAAGTTCTAACAATTGTAAAGCTCTAAATTCACGGGACTCATTCAAATCTAAATTTACAACTTGTAAGGCCCAAAATGCTTTTTGTTCAAGTTCAATAGGAAGGTGACATGCTTTTCCATAGACAAGCTTATATGGGGTAAAACCGATGGGCGTTTTAAATGCCGTACGAAATGCCCATAAAGCATCATCTAATTTGTCGGTCCATTCCTTCTTATTATTACCAACCGTTTTTTCTAAAATTCTTTTCAAACCTCGGTTAGTATTCTCAACTTGCCCACTAGTTTGTGGGTGATAAGATGTTGAGAACTTGTGATGAACACCATATCTTTTCAAAACTTTTTCCAATTGTGCGTTTGCAAAATGTGTCCGCGGATCACTAATTAAAGCTTTTGGGGTACCAAATCTCGAGAAAAGCTTTTTGAGAAAAATCACAACAACTCTAGCATCATTAGTAGCCAAAGCTTGGGCTTCTACCCACTTTGAAACATAATCAACGGCTACTAATATGTAACGATTACCCTTCGATGGGGGGAATGGTCATAAAGCTTCTTGAATCTTTCCGATGAGTCATAAAGTGTCTCCCCTTCACGTTGTCTAAAGTTGTTGATGTCGTTCTTCAACTTTGCGGTCTTTGCGGGAGGAAAGTACCTTTTCATGAATCTTTGTAATAAATCATCCCAAGTAGTAAACGAGTTAGGGGGTTGAGCTTCTAACCAATCTTGGGCTTTTTCACGTAGAGAAAATGGGAACAATCGTAGGCGAATGGCATCATTTGGTACTTGTTGAATCTTGAACATATCACAAATCCTTAAAAACCGTGAGATGTGAGAATTAGGATCTTCATCCGAGTTACCACTAAATTGACATGTGTTTTGAATCATAGTAATAACGGATGACTTGATTTCAAAATGATTGGCGGCTACCCCCGGTGGGTTGATAGAATCTTGTTGAGCCGGGTTCACTCTAGGTTGCCAAAGAGAACCGAGTGTTCTTTCTTCGTCCATTTCTTGTTGTGGTATCAAATCGGGGTTGGGTTGGGTTGGTTGATAAGAACTTTCTTCTTCAAATTCGTCTAATTCCGGGCTACGTACTCTTCTAAAGAATATCCTCTCCGGTTCGGAAAATGGATTCACTATATCCTCAGAAGAAGACCGGGTCATCCACTACAAAACAACAGAGAAAATTCTCAAAGTAGATTGCCCAAATCAGAAATAAACAAGTAAAGTAACTTGCAAAAATAAATTTTCACAAGGATCGACTAAACTAATGACTAGAACCTTTTTCAAAAGATCAAAATTGCGTCCCCGGCAACGGCGCCAAAAACTGATGTTGTGCAGTTATATATATGAAAAATGATTTGAAATAAAACGGAAATACTAGACTAAACTACACACCGGGCAGTGAACCCATCGTATAGTAGTAAAGTGTTTGTAAGACCGAGTGTCGAACCTCAAGGAAGCAAGATGAAATCTCAATACTAGGTTGTCGTCATTAATTAATCTATGATCAAATGTTTATATTCCTAAAGTTAACAATCAAAACAAGCGAGATAAAAGAGACGAGATATTTTTTTAGAACTTTTCGATTTGAGAAGGAAGTGCTACTAGACTTGATTACAAATAGAGTTAATTGACAAGGATTTGATAAATTTGATGGGCAAAACTTTAAACCATCTAAACACTTCAAATATTAGATAAAATTAAACAAGAAGGTCTCCTTAGAATGATTTTACAAGATATAAGGAGTGACTATAATCTACCACTTTGTAAAAACATTCAAGCAAGGATTTAGTGTTGTATTAAACACATTTAATAACAAAGTTCTCCGTTAATTAAACAATCAATTCTTGAAAACTAACCCCCGAAGTTCTCCGAAGTAGCTAATTTCACAAGAATAAACTTTAAAGATATTCCAACACTTGACTAAACATAAGATAGGCATTTTAAAGTCAATTTTATCAACAAATTGCTCAAACAATGGTGAAAACCCAAACCCAAGTGTAAATTCTCACAAATTGGGCATCACAACTAGGAGTAATTGCAAAGAAACCAAGAACCAATCAACACAATATGTCTATTACATCAATTAGTCAAGGAAATTTGAGGAAAAACATGAATTCAAGCAATTTGAGAAGAAACCCTAGCTTGAAGCTTCCATTAATAGTGGAATTTGGGGAAACCCACAAAAAAACCCAAATCCAAGTCAATAACCTACTTGAATCTCATCTAATAACACTAAAATTAACTACTCCATGCTAAACATTACGAAATCTAAGTAAACAAAACTGAAATTGAAAGGAGACATGAAGGAGAGCTTAAACCCTTGACGAAACCAAGGAAGAAGATGAAGATGAAGCTTCCAAGTCAAGATCCAAGCTCCAAATCTTGTTCTCTTTGGATGTATCCTTTGAAAATTAGACTTGAACCTCTGGAAAATGTGCAGAAAAATTGCCTCCCCTCAGGTTCTAGGGCTGGAAAAACGGGTTTTTTGAAAAGGGGGAGAAAAAATGCTTAAATATACCATACGGCCGTACATCGCACTTTACGGGGCTGTACAAACGGGTCTGGAACATGATTTCTCCATTTCTTCCAAATTTTGGGGATTTTCCTTCCTTTTGCTATGGATAATCATTAAAAGACCTGAGATATCAAAAATAATGAATTAAGTATCAATTAAGACCAAATTACTCATAAAACCATATAAAACGACCGGATATCGCCCCGAAATAACTATTCAATTTGGGCGATATCACTGTTGTAGATGGCGGCAAAACATCATATTTTCTTGTTGAGGTCTTTAAATTTGGAGGTGATTTAATGTACATTTCTATACCCTCCCCGTCCCATTTGTGCGTAAAACACGTTCTCGATTCGTCTTCAAAAGCAATTTACACATAATAATAATAATAATAACATCTGTCTTAAATTAAAGAGTACAAGTGCATATATCGAGAGCTGTGTAAAAAAACCCAGCAAACGTGAATTTTTTTCCCGAACAAATATAACAACATCAGTCTTAAATTAAAGAACACAAATTTCTCGTTAATTTGATATAATTTTCGTAATTTAACACATTTCCATTTGAGAGATATATTAGTTTTAGAAAATAGGGGGTAATGTAAAAATGTCCATACTACCGTTACCCATTTAAAATAAATAAAAAAGACAGGAAATTAAATGATTGGCCATAAATGGTTCTCGCAGTTCCCGTACGAAAAACAGTTCTCGTTTGAACCACTCCATATATATATATATATATATATATATATATATATATATATATATCCTACTCCTATATAATGAATCTACCACCTAAAAAAACTCTTAATTTTAAGAAGAGTAAATTTACTAAAATACCCCTCATTTATACCTCTCCTTTACCCCTCCTTTAAGTCCATAATTAATGAATTTAAACAAATAAATATTGAAAACATAACTTACAATTAATGAATTTAAACCAATACTTATAACTGAATTATTTCTAACTATATATTTTTAATATTAACTTTTGATTCATGAGATCATCATACTTATAACTGAATTAAGTCTAATCATATATTTTTAATATTAACTTTTGATTCATGAGATCACCTAAATTCTTGTTTTCAATAAATCAAGTTCAAGAGATTTCACAAACACCAAACAAATGAAAGAGTCAAAGAGTTGAAATTTATAAATATTGCATTCTAACTCAATTACATAATAATTGGAACTATGAAACATTACACATACATATATATAATTAGCAACTTCATGATTCAGCCATGCGACAAAACTCTTCCAACAAACTGAAACACAAATAACTCAGAGTTAGCAATTTAATTCTTAATTTCAAAGTGGTTTTCGCAAAGAATCTTCACAAACTCATATTAGCTCTTTGTGATTATTCTACACAAAACTCATCACAACCTCCTCTATATTCGCCGCCGTCGCATTGCGCGGGTATCACACTAGTATATATATATATATATATGTATATATATATATACACGCACATGAATGTATATCAGTGAATACAAGTAACATATATATCAATGTATATCAATGAATTTATATATGAATGTATATCACTAAACTACCATCACTTGTTGTGTCACCACCACCATCTATGTAATGAGAAGTTGATTTCACCATAGTGCGGTGGGTTTCACCCCACCCTCGCCACCGTCCCATTGAAGATACTCATACAAAGGGCTCCGCCGGTCACGCATGCATGCATCATATTCTACAATCTACTCGCACTTGAAAAACTGTAGGTTCCATTTAGTATCAAATAAACAGCAAGATGAAGGATTCAACAGCCCTTATATGAGATAAAGGAAGTGCGGTAAATGAGCTTATAGATGACAAAAAAGAGGTTGTGTATTGAAAACATTAGTAGGGTTATCAGTTAAGGAGGCTTATATTCAAGCCAAATGTTACACAAGTAGTCCTTATACTACTAGATATTACAAACTAAGAGCAAAGTATTGAAACTAATCAAAATGTTCACAACTATATATAAGTACTAACATTCTCCCCCTTAGTGTACATTTTACAAAGGGAGACCTACAAACAAAAAGAAAACAAGAATGATATTTTCTAATTTCGGTTTCTTTTTCTCTTAAGCTCCTTTTCTGCGACAAATTCCTTGAACACTCTTATACGAATGTCCAGTCATTCCTCAAATTCTCTTAATTCTTTACGCATCTTGATTCTTTCATTTATTCCACTAATGGCGTCTTTTATCTTCCAGCTAACTTCAGTGTCCATTTGATCATCCATAGGCAATAATGAATCTTTGTCGATGCGATCAGAAAGCTTGTTCTGTATGATCTTTAAAGTACCATCACAATATTTTGCAACTTCGTTTATTCGGAGAAATCTCTTTTTCTTCTTTATGTCCACATAGACTACTCCAAGTCCGGGCTCGTTGAGAACGTCAAACTTCTGATAGTTGTCGATTCCTTCTATCATTCTATTTGGTTTTGTCAAGTTAACTTTTGGAACTTCATTTTCGAGAGCTAGTTGGAGGTCTAATGCAGAGTAGAAACGAGATTGGCGAGTCATAAATCTTTTTAGAGCTTCCCAACCAACTTGATATCTATGTTCATTTAGAGTAAATTTTCGATAAAGAAAATGTATATCAAGTATGTCTTTGAAGGATATATACTCAAGATCACTCTCAGCAATATCATACAACTTCTTGTCAAACCGTTGAACCTCATAAATTGGATAAAACCATCTGCTGAATTTATCACAAGTTACAGAATTGATATCCACTATGGGGGAGTTCGACCGTACGTTGTTCTTATCTTTAGCTCGAGAGTGTTTTAGTATCCATCTGTACTCCACAGCTCGTGTACCCGTAAGATCTTTTAAATTTCTAAATTCGAGTTCATCAAAATCTTTGATCTTATCCGGGTGTCTCCATATTTGATCAACAAAATTTTCGAGATAAGGAGCACGAAGCTTTTTGTTGTCCCATTTATGCTCCACGTGAATAGTCCTTTTGAAAATTCTAACGTCTTTAGCTTGGACTAGAAATTCTGGTGGAACATTTAAATCCCTTTGACTCCCTTCTTCCTCAAGAAAATCAAATAATTTTAGAACTTCTTCCCTGTTTTTTGTTCTAACAAGATCAATGTCTAAAAGTGTGGGTTCTGTTTCAAAGTCGACGTATTGAGCCTGCTCAGGGATCACAATAGGGACTTGGAGAGTTCCAGATGGTTTCCACACTGGGACCGTCTCCCAATCCGTAGATATCTCTATAAGAAATGGTTAAGCAATCGGTAGAGGGGTGGTCATGTGAGATGGCTTGGGCTATTTGGAGAGTGGTCATTGGTGAAGTCAAGGGAATGGCTTGTGCTAAGGTGGTTTGGGTTTGTTTGGTTTTGGAAGGTTGGGTAATTGTTTTTGTCGTGGTGGTTGTTTTGGTTGTTGGCTCAGAGGTATGTAGAATGGTTGGTTCGACAGTTTGTTGTCCTTTCTCCCCCTCAGGGTGATCTGGATCATCCGGATCATCATGCGACCTCAAAAGACCAGCAGAACCTTGAACACTACAGGATATGATTCTATTTTTAATCCGTAGATTGGAAGCAGTTAGTTGGTCAAATTTATTTGTAAGCACACGGACATCGTTTCTCGTATCTTTTACATCTTGTCGTAAGTGAGAAACGACATCAGAAATAGAATTAACGGTAGCTACCAAAAGATCAAGTGTTTCTTGTTGAATAGTGGCGGTAGGAGTTAGGCGGGAAGGTGTATGGCTTGGGTATTGTAGGTGTAGTTTCCTCTGGCGGGGTGGTGAAGTTGAGGGGGTTGGCTCGGTCATCAGAGCTTTCCCTTTGTCGGGCAAAGAGGACTTGAATGCAGCAGTGACTTTCGTTAGCAATTGTTGTTTTAAAGAAGCAAATGCCTCAGGTGTCATTGTTGGGATGGTTGTAACTCCGGGGACACTTAGGCTTCCCGTTGGCACGGTAGTAGATGGAATTTCTACTTCGCGACCCGCGCTCACCGTTGTCATGATTGTAGCAGTGGCGGGATTTCCTTCCGATCCTTGAGGTTCAACACTAGGTGAAGCCTCTATGGAAGTTCTGGAAACATCACTTAGATGTGCGTGCTCGACACTATGAGTCCTAATTGAATCAAAGAATATAGGCGCAAATTCTAGACTATGTGTAAACAAAGGAAATGTAGTGAGCGGGGGAGGTGGCTCACTTGTTTCAATACTAGTAACCTCCAAGTAAGGTACCGATAGATTATGTGGTTGTTCCCCATGAAGTGGTGAAACTACTATCTGTGGAGAGACAGCAGAGTGGCTGGGAGGGCTTTGCGGTTGCGATGTTGGGCTAGAGACAGCGACTTCTACTTCAACACCGAACGGATCAGTGCCTGCTCCTACGGGGCTAACCCAGATGTTATCAGTGGTTTGGATATCACCCTCAATCCGTTTAGAAGATATTTCTTTGAATGCAACGTCTTTTTCCGTCATAGCCTCATCCGTGTCAACAGAGGTGGTCATTGATGGCCTTTTTGCCATTGTTTTGAGTCTTTTCTTTCTAGGCTGCACAGGCTCTGTTGATGGTTGTTCACTACTATGTACATCAACTTGAACTCCCTCAGCCTCACTAGCCCTTACTTCCCCTTGTACACCCTCATTTGTACTCTCAAGACCCTCACTCCTATGGGGTCGGCCTCCTTGGGTAGGACCAGCTGGGATTTGCTGACCCGTAGGAGGCAATCTATTCCGTCTCCTATATTTTTTTAACTTCAACAGAATTTTGGTCAGCAAGATTTAACAAGTATTCAAGAATGACCATTGCATCTATGCCCAGGGGTATTTCCTTTTTGTGCACGAAGGAGTGGAGCTTGGTGGTTAAAAATTCTGAGTCGGTCCTTGCAAGGATAGTAGAATATTTGTTCATAAACAATTGGACAATCAAAGACATGAAGCGCATGAACGGTAAAAAGGTTCTTTTCTTAGATCCCTTGTGCTGTACTAAATCCTTAATCTCTTTCCAGAAAATGCCAGCGAAGTCAATATGTCGATTAAAAGCTATGGCATGGAAGATTGGCATGAACTGTGTGTTGCAGCTCTCAAAGCCTGAGTGCTTGGCTGAGAGACACTTGTTGACCAGCACGAATAAAGTAGACCATGGTTGTGCAAGTTTAGACCTCTTGAATGCAGATATTTTTGACAGTGATGCATCCGTGTAGCCTAGCCGTTTGATGTCATTGCAGATTTCTGTTTCAGAAGGTATATCATCAAAGGCTGTCTTGCGTCAGCCGTAGGTAGCCGAAGGATTTGTCTTAGGCGATCACAAGAAAAAGAGACTCGTGTCTCAGCTATGGTGGCTTGTAGGCGTTCTAAATTGTGTTTTGTATTGAGTTGAAGGGTTCCAAAGAACTGTTGTAGGTAGACTTCAGGCACAGACGCATTAAGATTAAATGCCAGCCATATTGGATGCTTCTTTAGGATTTCGATAAGAATTGGATAGTGGCAGATTGAGGTTATAGGGTCATACCGGTGGTTGTTTGCAAGAATGGGGAAGTACTTTGATCATGGGTATATTTGTTCGGTCGGTATAAGGGTGGGTTCAGGAGTTGGTGTAGTAGTGGGCACAGAGGTTAATTGTGATTCGGCAGCCATTTCTGAATTCTGCATGTTTAAAGTAGGTTGCGGAAACACAAACGGTTAGATAATGAGTGATGTATGATACAGAATAGCAATCCTCATTTGAAACAAATTCAAGTGTTATTTACAAATGTGATCAACACTTAGAAAATAATTTGTGATTTTGCTGAGAAAGCCAATTTGTGATTAATCATTTTCCAAGGGATTTATGATTGTTCAACTTGTGATTTGAAAATTGATTTGATTGAACAATTTGTAATTGAGAAAATATAATGCGACTTGCGATTGAATTTGAAAAACCAATTTACAATCTGAAGCTTTAGTGCCAATTTGCGATTGTGCTTTTAAAAGGCAATTGGCGATTGTTGTTTAACAAGCAATTGGCGATTGCTTTATAACAAGCAATTTTGGCGATTATCAAGGAATCAACTTGGATTACCCAAGGACTCAACTTGATTTGTGATCCTGAAAATAAGTATCAATTTGCGATTCTGCACATTTAAACACAATTGGCGATTAAGAGTTAAAACACAATTGGCGATCTATCCTAATAACACCTAATTAGCGATTCTAACAAACTAACCCAATTTGTTATATACACCAAGATAGCAATTTGTAATTCCAAAAAAGAAAGCCCTATTTGGCAATACTTTACAAAATGAAGAACACAATCAGTTGCGTAAAGATGAAATACACACATAAAGATCAGTATCGAGATTTAAACACATTAAAGATCATTCACAGCCCTAGTCTGCTCGACAGTCATAAACCCACGAGAACAGAGTCCCAAACTCGATTATGGGTATTTGAACAGACCAACAAATACATCCAAACTCAGCTTCAATCGTTTTAAGCTAATGAAATCGTTTGTCTAGTGCTAAGGAACAATGATTTCGAGATTGTAAACAACAGGAAACATCAATAAGTCCCTAACAATTTCGCTATTTTCAGTTACCCATAATATTGGGCCCATCGTAATGGGCTTAGGCCTACGAACTAATGCTTGTTTAGCTTAGGGTTTTTGCCTATTTATTGGTGATCGATTGTAATCCTATTGATTAAGCAAATCATAATAAACAATTATCTCTGATATTCAATATGGTATCAGAGCCATATCCTATCCCTTTCTAAATCTCGGCCGAATCCCTTCTTCTTTCTCTTCGAAATCTCTTCTTCTTTCTTTGCTTCATGGCCGGCCCTAGTAATGTTCCTCGCACTTCGTCCTTGTTTTTCGACTTTCGCAACAGTTTGAGCGTCCGTTCGCCTACCGTTCAAACTATGGGGGCGTAATATTGGGCCCATCGTAATGGGCTTAGGCCTACGGCCTAATGCTTATTTAGCTTAGGGTTTTTGCCTATTTATTGGTGATTGATTGTAATCCTATTGATTAAGCAAATCATAATAAACAATTATCTCTGATATTCAATAACCCAAACGAACACACAGATCAAAACAAATACAACTTCAGGCAACGAAAATGCACCGAAAACGGAACATACGATGAACTCATGAAGATAAGCCGAAACTTAAATGCGAAATGGAACATACCTTGAGAAAATGCAACGAAAACGGAGCAAGATGGAGGAAGAATCAGTGAAAATGATGAACTCATGAAGATGAAACGAACAGGGGATGGTCTGGGGTGTTTTGCGTAATGGAGAAGGAGAAGGAGAAGGGTTAGGTCAAAGAAGTCAAAGTGGTTTACCATAGTGCGGTGGGTTTCACCCCACCCTCGCCACCGTCCCATTGAAGATACTCATACAAAGGGCTCCACCGGTCACGCATGCATGCATCATATTCTACAATCTACTCGCTCTTGAAAAACGAAAAAGAGAGTTGCTTTTGCGACAATAAACACTGTTGCCAATGACTTGCTAGTCGCTAGCCACACAAAATTTCTTTTCTTAAACGCTCGCCAGCCACACAATTACACCGAAATTATTTAGCATAAATACAGACCTTATATGTTGCTGTTGATCACCACCTTTACCAACCACCACCGCCATGACAGGCCACCGGAAAATCTTGCTTGTCGCCTATGCAGGGCAAGGTCACATCAACCCATCTCTCCAATTCGCCAACCGCCTCCTCAGCTTGGGTGTAGATGTCACCTTCTGCACCAGTCACTTCGTCTTTCAACGAATCGACAAGGAAACCATCCCTCACGGCCTAAAATTTGCTCCGTTTTCCGACGGCCACGACAACGGAAAACCCCCAAATGTCTCCCTCGGACAATTCATCTCCGATTTTGGGACAAACGGTGCTTCTGCCGTCGCAGAAATCATCACCTCAGCCGCCGCTGCAGGTCAACCGTTTGGCCATTTAGTCTACACCACCGCCATACCTTGGGCGGCGGGTGTGGCGAATTCCCACGGAATCAAATCCGCTCTCCTGTGGTGCCAGTCAGCCACTATCTTGGATATTTACTACTACTGTTATTCGAACGAATTTCAAGATTTGGCGACTAATTTCAGCAACCCAATTTTTCCGATCAATTTACCGGGACTGCCACCACTAAACGCCGATGATGTTCCTTCGTTTCTGTTTCCGTCATATCCCAAGGAACACGAATTTCTTATTCCCCTTGTGAAAAATCATGTTGAGGTACTGAAAACAGCTCCAAGAGTACTTGTAAACACTTTCAATGCACTAGAAATTGAATCCATTAAAGCAATCGACAAACTTGAGTTGCTTTCGGTTGGACCTTTAATCCCGCCGGAGTTCTTCGACCCGAAAGACTCATCGGATAATTTCTTCGATAAAGCAGAGGAAAGCTATATCAAATGGCTAATTACAAAACCAAAAGCGTCAGTGGTGTATGTTTCATTCGGAACAATAGTGAGTTTATCAATGGAACAGCTGGAGGAGGTGGCAATTGGGTTGCTAGAGAGTCGACATCCATTTTTGTGGGTGATTAGAGATACAGAGCAAGCAGGAAAATTAAGCAGGATAGAGGAATTGCAAAAACAGGGGATGATAGTAGATTGGTGTTCTCAGCTAGTGGTATTGAGCCACCCAGCAATTGGGTGTTTCATCACGCATTGCGGGTGGAATTCGACGACAGAATCGTTGGCGGCCGGTGTTCCTACAGTGGCTTTTCCAAACTTCACTGATCAGGGGACGAACGCGAAGATGATTCAAGATGTGTGGAAAACAGGGGTTTGGGTGAAAAAGAGGGAGGGAGATGGAATGGTGGATGGGAAGGAGATCAAGAGGTGTGTGGATATTGTAATGAAAGATGAAGATACGAGGAAAAATGCAGAGGAATGGAAGAAATTGGCTAGAGAAGCTTTCAACAATGGATCATCCACCGTCAATCTCCAAGCTTTCTTGGATGACTGATGTGTGTGGTACACATTTACGTATACTATTTATGTATGTATGTGTAGTGTGTGTGTGTGTGTATGCAGAACAGGGGCGATCGCTAAATGACACCCATAAATTATAAAATAATTGGTGTAAGTTCAATGTGACCACCATTTTTCATTACTTATTAAGAGAATCATGAAGTTTATGGTTTACTAATTCACAAAATTGCTTCATAATTAGATTTTGGAGACATGAAAGCCAAAACTTTGCATTAATAGCCAACCAAGGTTGAATAAAAGACTTGCATTCCTTAATTCCATTCCTGACTGCAAAAACTATGTTCATTGTTTTGTTCTTATTAATGTTTCTTTAAGGTAAAATGATTAGATAAATAGAAATGTCATAGTTTGATCACCTTACAGACAACATATTTATAGCAACTAATTCAATTTTATTAACATATAACACATTGAATTACATGAAATTGATTACAAGCCAGAGATAAATTAATCTTCACCAATCATACATGTTTACATATCCATATCAGAATCACAAATTTAAACCCCTGCAGATCAGTAGACCTCCACACTCATCTACACTCTGCAGGTACACCTTGAGGAAACCGCTTTAAATCAGAGCAATAGTTATAAATCATGAAATTCTTCTGCACCCATCTCAATCTTCTTCTGCTATAAGCATCAAGTTGCTGGCTTTGCCATGCTCCATTCATGAACCTAGATGAGGTCGAACCCTGGGCATTGAAGTTACGATAGTAAGCCGTAAAGGGTGCCTTAGACCAATCGGTTTTAACCAAACCACCCCTCGTAGCCCAATCATCAGCGTTCCATAAGCTCGAGTAAATCCTCATTGGTTGGTTTTTAGGGAAAGGAACACCTTTCCTCTCTGCATTTGCAAATACTCTAATAGGAGTGTTATCCACCAAGAAACTGAAAGTTCAAGAGAACATCATGTTAGAAATTGTTAAAAGTTATGAAATTCAATTGGGTTTTGATTCTTGATATTTGCTTACACTATTTGTCGAGAATCCCAGATGATTGAGTATGTGTGAAAGTTCTTGGTTGGATCAAACCATAGATAGAATTGTTGTTCTCTGTTTCCTTTCCCCTGAGTAAAGACATTGGTGTGCAGGATATAGGGGTCACCAGTTGTGTTCCCCAAGAACTCAAAATCGATTTCGTCGTGTGTTGGACCTTCTGAAGACAACTGCAACAGATAAACATCAAAAACTGATTATAAAAAATGAAAATATATCATAAAGTTGGATAATTTCAATTTCATTTTTCATAATATTACATGATGTTTTCATGCTATTGCTTTTAGCATTCAAATTTTTCTTGGGAAACTTGTGATCATGTCATTTTCCAACCCACAAGTTGCTTTCATTAAAATTCCCTAAAGCTAAAAGCTAGAATTTCAATTATTTGCATGAGAACCATAACATCAAAGAGTACAACCCCTTAATGCATATCTTTTTAATTAATTCTAGAACTTACATAATAAGCGGTGACAGTTCCAGCAGAATTGCCAGCAACAAGCTTGAGCTGCATATCAATTCTCCCAAACAAATACTCTTTTTTGGACTTAAACCCAGACCCAGAAACTTTATCCAAAGAGAGTGACAAAAGCTGACCGCCATTGAAAATCTTGGCCCTATGGTCACCCCAAGTGAGGTCAAAATCTTGGTAAAAGTTGCCAGCAGAAACAACCATAAAATAAGAGCTTAGTGCAACCATCAGAACAGTAAAAAAGAGAACATTTGAGTACCCATTACAGAAAGATTTCATTTTTATATGATTTTTAGAAGTTTTGTGAGAGATGGAAAGGTTTGAAGTTGTGGGTTTTGGGTTTTAGAAGCATGCATATATATAGTACATGAATAATTGTAAGAGTGTTTGTAGTTTTAAAGCAAGGTGATGAAGCTTGTGAGCAGATGCCAACTGGAGTGGGGAAGCTGGTGCCAGCTAAGCAATAATAAAAGCTAGGAGCCTTTGGTAGGAAGGAGCATTTTGTTTGGATTTGCTTTTTTGATGATAGGTGGTTCAAGTCACTAGTTTTAGGTTTTTCTAAGGGCAGGAATAGAATGCTTCCAATCATGGATTCTTTGAAAATATTTATTAAACTAAAAGGTATCAAGTGGTAAGTAATAGCTTAAACCTACTAGTGTAGGTCTTACCTTAGGTCTTTGATTCAAGTCTTATTATATGGGTTTTCGGAGATAGATGGAGGAGGTTTTATTACCTCATGGCGCGTGTATTGGGGTTCGCATACTGCATGTTTGGATGTCATTATGGATCCAGCCCACTAACATAACTTCGCTGTTCAAAAAAAATAGCTTAAACCTACTATTTTCTATTACTTCATCAACCTACTCATCAGAAAATGATATGTATAATCTACTAATTCTTTTTTCTCATATCGTTCATTAAGTTTGATGTTTGTCTTGATCTTAGAAGTAAGAAGATAAGTAGTAGATTTTGTAAAAGGATATAGAACCACTCTTTTATATATGTTATAGTAATATTATGTGTTTTAAAACCTATTGCATCACTATGCTATTTAAAAAAAGGATTAATTGTTGGTAATGATTTATGTATGAATGTAATGTATCAGTTATGTAAAAGATGTAAGAAGAAATGATTCCATGAACCTAAGGGAAATAAGCATGGCCCCCCTTGCTTTTGGCTGTGAGATTCATTGGTACTGAGAAGTGGATGACAACCATACTATATGCTTCCAAACATTATTACTTCATTTATAAATGTCATGGCCCTCAAAAAAGGGGTTCCTGGAATCAAAACATTCTTTTTTATAAATAATTCTGTTATGTATTCGAAAACCATTTATAAAAGTTCGATTTTGATCTGACCTAACCGGTATTTTGAAAACCCGTTCGGGTTTGACCCATAAGTCTTGGTTTGCAAAGATATGTCAAGACGACAGTCTAACAATTCGTTCATGTAAGCAATAACCAAACCAGTTATTTTGATGGTTGCATGAGTAATACCGATAGTGATGTGAAATAGTTGAGTTGCTCTCAAGTTACTTAAGTTCGGATTGTTAAAATCTCAAAATTAGTTGAGCCTAAATAAGCTTGAGCTTAGATTAAAGCTTATTTATTAAACGAGCCTGAGTCTGAGCCTTGTGTATTAGGCTCGTTTAAGCTTGTATGCTTAATCGAGCTTTGATATAATATATATTTTTTATTTATTACTTATATAATTATATTATATATTTTTATTTTTATATCATTAAATATGAAATAAAAAAAATTCAAAGTTCAAGTTGTCTCTTATATCATTATACATGAAAAAATTAAGTAAAATTTTAAAATTCATATTGTTTTTCTATTTATTACTTGTACAATTTAAACTATCATTTAAAAAACTTATATAATTTAAACAAACTTTAACAAGCCCATCACAAGCTTGATATAATCTTTCACAAGCCGAGCTCAAGCTTTTCTAATTTTAGTGAGTTTGGCTCGATTAATGTAAAGTTCTGTTCGGCTTGGCTCGGATCGTTTACACCCTAAATAATTATGTTAATTAATATTGGAATAAGTTTGGTATGTAAAACGTATTTCGGATTTAGAGTAGTTTTTCAAGGTATTTTTATTTTATTTTTTTGGATAATTGTAAGTTAATTGTTGGTAATATTAGAGGGGCCAGATTCGATGTTGCTTAGAGACTTGATTTTGCCTCATTACAGTTTGACGTCGTGCCGCTTCTCTATGTGATGTCATGCCATATTTCCCATCATCAATGGCGTGATATCACCACCATGACATGGGTCACGGTGGAAAAGGAGCATGAGACTTGATTACGTTTAATTTCGTACTTCTTCTGGAGTACAGGTTCAGTATTATGAGTACATGTATGTGATAATCACCATAAAAATGTAAAAAAAATAAATAAATAAATAAACAACGTGACATGATAAAAGAATACCAACCCTTGAGTAGTTGAAATTAGTGCATGGGCCATTCACTTGTACGAATCTTATTGATATTTACCTTTCTGATTCCAAATACAAAGTAATAGAGTTTTCAAAGTACCCAATTCCAATATTTGTCTTTCTCTATCCATGTCAAAAATGACAAAATTGTAGGGGTAGAGGAACATCACTCATCACCCATGAATACTAGAATCAAAGAATTGAATTTCAATGACATGTAATTATTGGACCAGAAAATAAATTTATTGGTTTTCTTTTTCTTATAGAAAAGTAAGTTATATGCTCATAGAACAACAAACACATACATGCATATCCTAATCTACATCTGTATAAGTTCTTAGCAAGACTCGAACCCACAATTTCAAAAGAGAAGACAACTTAAACTCGTACATCTTGATACTGCTAGAAGAAAACCCTTTGGGAAATAAAGAACGAAAGAAACGATGAGCATCATCGTCCTGAAAGTTTGTTATTGGGTGTTTTAATTTTTAAATATTATGTATACAAACTTAACGAAATTATAAAGATATGATGTTTATAAAGCAAGTTGATCATGTTCTAACGATCCAAGGATTAGCGGCATCTTGGGTATCAAATAGAACCCTGCTTCGCATTAATTGGAAAGTTTGGTGTTTCAACTCATTTGCTTGTGATTCTGTTTCAATTAAAATATTTGTGAGTATAACAGCATCCATAATAAGTACGACTAGAAGCATATTTTCTATAAGACTTTCGACTGAGCTGTTATCGAGATTACACTACGAAGCCAAATATCTTCAACTAAAAATTGGAATTCAACGAAGTTATTAAAACTTATAGTTAAAGTTCCAAGACTCTATTTTAATGTGATGCTTTTATTTATTTGTTTAGAATTAAAATATGCTTTTATGGTCCATAATTCAAATAGGAAGTTAGGTGAAAGGGAACCATACTGAAGTAAGAAAACCAATGCGTATATTTGGTGGGTGGGTGGGTGGGTGGGTGGGTGTAACACCACCGTGACCCACCGCCAACCTCACAACCGGTAGTGCATCCATAGCTTCCCGTGCCACTCCTTATGCTACCAATTTTTTTAAAATTAGGCCCAATTTTTTAAATTTTAACAAAAGTAACTTTTTCTTTAAAATTATAAAAAGACCATATTATATATTATTTATCTTCCCTGCATATAATAATTGAATTGCTCTGTGTCACAATAAATGGTGTAATGGGTCTGGATGAATATACATACGAATCCAATTTCAAATCTTTAGTCAAACATAGAACTCTTTTTAGGGCTTTGACGATTACTAATGAGTTATAGCTACAAAGTATGTTTATAAGAGTGTTTATAGTCAAGGTGTTATGACGCCGCTCCAGTATCGTCAAGTTTTATGTCAAGGATATGGCGAGCCCAACGTTGAGCAGATTAAACAAAAAGGAGATGGAAACTTATTAGAGTAGAAATAGGTTTAGTCATGGAAACTAATCATGACTACAGGTAGTCAATCATGCAGACTTGACAGTTAATTAGTCATAAAGTCGTGATAGACATCACTACCCCGACTGCACTAATAGAACTAAAAGGGTTGTGCTTGGTTAAAAACAAAGAAATGGGAATGGGAATGAAAAAGGCTATGAGAATACAAAGTATCGCAATGAAAATTTCTTAGTATTATTATTACAATGCATGTAAAGATCCTACCAAGAATCAGATCATTTAACCGAATAAAATTATAAGATTGTAAAATCAGGAATCAAAATTAATGCCACCAAAGCTTAATTATAGGGTATATTAACCTATAAACTTAATTAGGTGGCTACAGGAATTAATATTTGTGTAGCATATCTTGAAGGGTCCATTATTAAGATTGTGTTTGGGTTTGTTACGACTCACATTCGTAGGCGATGTCTAAATATTGTAATGTCATTGTAAGTCTAGTATATCACAACTTTTTTATTTACTTATTATTATTGTATGGGTTTAATGATTGAAATACGCTTTGTTTAAGTGGTATGTGAATGTAACTAAACCTAAGTTAGATATAGTTAACTACACCGATTATTTTCCCTTGTTATATATGTGCGCGCAAAGGACTGTAACTGAAATAAAGTGACAACGTCCGTTACTATTTTCGTAATTTTTAAAGTTAAAGGACTAAAAGTAAAATTACGCGTGACAACCACATGGACCATTAATATAATTAACTCTAATGAATATGACTTCATAATGTAACCATTCTTCTAAGAGTAATAATGAGTTGTTTTTAACAGCTAAACATACACAACTCTTCTAATTCTAAATCTTATGTCCGTCACAACAGATTGGGACCTTTAATCTTAAGGTTGAGGAGTACATTTTTCAAACTATCAGGCCTGTCTTAAAAGGACAGGCTATCCGGACAACCACCCAGGACCCATAGTTTGATAGGGCCCATGATTAATATAATATCTTATATATATATATATATATATATATATATATATATATATATATATATATATATATATATATGTAACCTAGTTCATTGAGCCCAAGTATACACACAGATAGGGAAAAAATACCAAGTTTCTTAGGCCCAAAATCTAAAACGCGTAGTAGAAATTAAAATAGAAATCGGTTTGGAAATCTTGGAGGCATAGCGACTGCGTAGGGGAAAAAGAAAAGCGAAATCAATGTCACGACAAATGTTTGGCTATGGATTAGAAGTAGAGACAATTAGTTTCGTCGTTGGTGATTGGTTCTGCTAACGCCCATTTCTTCTTTGCAAATGATAAAACGCAAAAACAAATTACAATTGTAACTCATTCGATCCAGAATTCTTTGGTTTTTCCTAAACACAATAGGTGATTTCTATAATTAATTAGTTGCTTATTTGAAAGAGTTAATTACAAAAATGGTCCATATGGTTGTTACTGATTTTCACTTTTGGTCCTTTAACTTCAAAAATTACGGAAATAGTCATTGTGGTTGTCATTTTGTTTCACTTTTAGTCCTTTAGACTAACTCATGTTAACTTTGACCGTTAGTCAAAGGGTATTTTGGTCTTTTTACCTGTTATCCTCGTTTCCAAACATAATTCTACCATTTATTCTTATTTAACTTCTTAATTACTTTTAAATATGGTTAATGCTTTTTTAATCAACAAAAATAAAAAATTATAATTGTAATTATTCTTTAAATCAACTAAAATATACAAAATTCAAAGTTGAATAACAAGAACATGAACAAGAATCAAGAAATTTAAATCAACTGAAATATTCTTTAAATTTAAGTTTAAATCAACTGAAATATTCTTTAAATCTAAACAAAGAACAAAGAAAACAAAAATCCTAAAATCGTACTAAAATCTGTTAAACAAGAAATGTATAACTGATTTGAACCTAAATTGAATAAACAGGCCTTCAGATCCTTCATAATTGTTGAACAATAGGGGATGAGATTGGTAAACAATATCGATGCTTTAACATACCAAATCGATGCTTTAATTTACCAAATCCATTTGAACAAATCTGGTTGAACCACTCCCATTAAATTGAACAGGTTAAACAAGTATGGATTTTAGAACCCTAAATCGGAACTTGTGAAGGTGTAGGTGAAGATGAAAGCATACCAAAACTTGTGAAGATGTATCTAAAACAACTGCTGGAGATGGTGGTTATGGCGGTGGTGGCGTTGGGAAACACAGTGATGGTGGTTATGGAGGTCGCTGGCAAGTGGAGCGGTGGTGGTAGGCGAATGAAGCGGTAGTGGTGGCCAGCGAATCGAAGGGAGATGATAGTGATCTGTCTCGTGGCGGTGAATGGAGCGATGGTGGTGGGCGGAGGCATCGAGTGATGGCGATGGCGACGGTGACGAGCGATAACAATGGCGATGCCGGTGGAGGCGTCGAGTGATGGCGACGACGATTGTGCACTAAAGGGTAGACTGTGGTGGTGCACTAAAGGGTGGATGGCGGTGGTTAGGTCTTTGCTTAAACAAGAAAGAGGGATTATAGATAATGAAGATGAGAGAGAGAAGGGGGGTTATAGAGATGATAGAGAGAGAGGGGGTTATAGAAGGGGATTAGAATATTGGTGTTTGAACTAAAAGACCAAAATGACTTTTGACTAATGGTCAAAGTTAATACCAGTTAGCCTAAAGGACTAAAAGTGAAACAAAATGACAACTATCGTGACTATTTTCGTAATTTTTGAAGTTAAAGGATCAAAAGTGAAAATCAGTGACAACCACATGGACCATTTTTGTAATTAACTCTATTTGAAATCTTACACGTGAAATTAGTTTAATAGTCTTGATAATCTAAAATAATTAGTTTAGTAGTTTATTGGTTAAACTGGTTACTTGAATCATTTGATATCAAATTAATTGATGTCTTTACTTGAATAGGTGAATCATTTAATCAAGTTAAGTGGTTTATTTACTTAAATACCTAAATCACTTTATACTTAATTAATATATCATGTTTCCAAAATGCATTTATCCTATAATCAGAATATAAATAAAAAGAAGAATTTGAAACATAAAAAGATCTCGAAGATGGTCAATAGATAAATTTATGAAAAATTTGAAAACCAAAACAATTATAAATTTCTTATTCAACATTTTAATATATTTTATTTTATTTTTGTATATTTTTATATCTCTAGAATCCCTATTTTTAGTTTTGCCCAGTACCTTAAAAATGTTTAATACAATCGTCCAAACTATTATACGTTTGAGTTGATGCTTTTTGGTAAAGTAACCATGAAATTTAATACTTCTTTTTCTTAATTACCAAACAATTTAAACTTTTGTCTTTTATGATAATATTAAAAAATTCAAGTATGGATAAGAGAGAAGACATAGACCATGAATGGAACAAGTTAATTTAAAATATGCATTTACTGTTTCACTCGTGACTCGTGTGATATAAATCAATATATTTTAACACTGATTTACTTTTAGTTATTTCAGAAACTAATTCCAGAAACGTTTTTAATGTAAGGGTCACTATTTGTAATTATTATTAATGCTTATTAATAGGGGTATTTTTATTATTTATATATTGAGTTAATTATAAAAATGGTCCCTGTGGTTGTTACTGATTTTCACTTTTAGTCCTTTAACTTCAAAAATTACGAAAATAGTCACTATGGTTGTCACTTTGTTTCACTTTTAATCCTTTAGGCTAACAGACGTTAAAAGCTACCGTTAAAAGGGGGGTATTTTAGTCATTTTCAGCTTATCCTTATCACCAAACAAATTTTACATGTTATCTTTGTTTCCAAACATCTATCTTTTATATTCTCTTTTAACCTAATTACCAAACACACATTTCCAAATTTATATTACACTTTTTAGCACTTGACTCTCATTCTCTCTCTCTGACTGGTAAGAGCACCACCGCACCACCACCTCCGGTGGTCTCCGATAGGCGATAGGCACGCCGCCAAATCTGAAGCATAAGCCATCGAAGCATAAATCATCGAAGCATAAACCATCTGAAGCATAAACGTCCGGTGGTCTCCTACACATGAACCACCACAAGCCGTCGGCAGATTTGAAGTATAAACCATTGAAGCATAAAACTCCGGTGGTCTCCTACACACGAACCTTCGCAAGCCGTTGGCAGATCTGAAGCATAAACCTTGCTAGCATAAACCATCGCAAGCCGTTGACAATCGGAGGTGTTCATAAACCAGCGTGGCAGCGTCGGCAGCCATGAAGTACGAGTTTGTCTTTGATTTTTAGGCGGTGTTCATATGTTGATTCTCATAATCGATTTATGTTCCAGTTTGTTTTTCAAATTCACGTTTTTGGGTTTTTTTTTGGTACTGAGTTTTTATCAAATTTTAGTTTTTTTCTCTCAATAAATCTGGTAACCATGAAATCAGAAAACAGATCCAAGAAACCAAGATGTTTGATTTCTGTTCATCTTTGTTGTTGTGGTAATCTGTTCATATTTGTTTATCTCATAATCGATCTCTGTTCTAGTTTCTCTCTCAAATCGGAGTTATTGGGTTTCTTTGATTTCTGTTCATGTTCGTTATGTAGGTTTTGTTGATCAAATCTCGTTTCTTTCTCTCATTCTGTTATCAAATTCTAATTTATGAGTTTTAGTTTGAAGAGGAACATGGTTTATGGTTTTTAGTCTTCGTACTTAAGAACAAATAAAAATCATAAAGATGAACACCAAGCATACTGAGAAATAAACACCAAGCTGAAAATTAATATTTAATAAAAATTAAAAAAATCAATCTATAAAAATTAGTTAGTAATTAATGTGTATTAAAATATTACTTAACATTATTAATTATTAATTAATTATTAGTTAATTTGATAAAAGGTTAGTTAATTATTAATTTAAGAAAAGGGTAAAAAGATGTTAAAAGTTGTTTGGTAATAAGGATTAAAAAGAGAATTGACCAAATTACCCTTTGACTCACAGTCAAAGATAACGCCTGTTAGCCTAAAGGACTAAAAGTGAAACAAAGTGACAACCATAATGACTATTTTCGTAATTTTAAAAGTTAAAGGACTAAAAGTGAAAATCAGTGACAACCACATGGACCATTTTTGTAATTAACTCTTATATATTTGTTCTATCATAAATTACGTTTAGATGGATAAGTCATTATTAATTGGGCTTGATTTTTCTAAAATATCTCTATTATTGAATATTATGAGGGCTAATTAATAAGCCATTAGCATTCTTAGCCGTTACTTTAATTTAATCAACGGCCAAAATTAGTTCCCACGGTCTTCGTAATGAAAATAGTTCTTAAAATGAACTTCCTTGTATTGTATATATCATCCTACTATTTCCTCATATTTATCATCCTGTTCACAAGATTAATACAAGAAGGGGTGAGCAGGAAAAACCGAAACCGAACCAAAAACCGAAAAAACCAAAAAAACCAAACAAAAAAAACCGAACCACATAGCAACCGACGGTTTTGGTTTTCAAAATTTCAAAAACCGACTTTTTCGGTTTGGTTTTGATTTTTACAATTTCAAAAACCGAGAAAACAGAACCGAACCATTCCAAAGGTAATATTGTAAATATACATGTCCAAATAATCAAATACTCTATGACTTTCCCATTTACATAGCCTCCCCCGATTTACATTAGGGTTTCACCAAAAATGTCTCACACTAACTCAGATCTCTTTTGCAGTTGTAGCTTTGTTTAGTTGTCGGGCTACTCTCACTTCATTTCGAGTCGACGAGTTCATTTCTTCTCGATTTTATCCATTTTCACTTAATATAGAGATCTATTTCTAGTTATCTATCTCGGTTTTTAGATTCTAGTTTTCTGAGTTGTATACAGTTCATTTAGAATTGGTTGTTCATCTCGATTTTCAGTTTTGTTAATATGTTATTTATCGATTTGCTTTGAGTTTTGATTTGTTTCAACTTTGGCTTTAATTAAAGTTTAAACTTATGACATACATTTTGCTTGTATCAATTGCAATATATATAACTTGAATTAGGTGTCACACATCTTGATGTTTTTAATATAGTTTCAATCTCGTTTAACTTCATAGCCTTAGAATGATGATTGTATGACTTCAAATCTTGATGGTTAAAACGGAAAAGCTGTACAACCGAACCAAAAACCGACTTCAAAACCGAAAACCGAACCACTCCAAAACCGAACGGTTTGGTTTTAGTTTTCCAAAAACCAAAATTTTCGGTTTGGTTTCGGTTTTATGCCAAAACAGAACCAAACCGAACCATGCTCACCCCTAAAAACAAGTGTCAAAATCAATAAAGAATTTAAGGAAAAAAATTAATTAGTATATTTTATATGTCATCTTTTGATAATTAAGAGCGTGTGTTTTTCATGTGATTCTCTTAATGTGTCTTCAGTGGTATTTACTTTAATTTTTTTAACATTTAATTATTGTTAACGGTAGGTATATAATTCAAATTAATATAATAGGTGAATCTAAATCATATTTAATTCTGGAGTAGATTAACAATTTAAAGGAGAAGAGTTTGTTATCTTATAAAATAAACAAGGGATAAACCCAATGGTTTAAAAAACTCGTTACGACTTAAGGCTTAATAATGACTTCACGAAAAGATCTAAGCTTAGGCTTAAACTAAGGCTAGCTAAACACGTGTTTACCTGTTATAAATCGTGTTTTTTAAAACCTATAAGCGTACTAAGCTACATGAACCGGATATAGTGTTCGGATTGCTATAAAACAAATAAGAATAATGATAAATAATATTATAAATCTTTAATTATATGATTTATATGTCTTCATTATCATGTAATTACCTTACGTTGAAAAAATAGTAATAGTAGTTGTTTTTTGGGGCGTCAAGCTAAAGTGACAGACTGATGAAACGCCAAAACTAATTTTGGAAGATTATAACTTATAGGGATCCGTGTATAAATATATATACTAGCAAGGTATCCGAACAATGCTGCGTTGTTAAGTATTTTCTATTTTATATCATGTTGATTTTATAAATGTGATAATATGTTATTCGCTTAATTCAATATCACAAAAAAATATCGTACAATGTCAGTTTTTTTTATTTTTTTTATTTTCGTCAACTGTTTTATTAATTTTAAAAATAAATTCTAAAAGACATTAAAATAAGAAAAAAGATTTATATTTATGAAATAAGGAGGGAGAAGTTAATAAGGTTTTGAAAATTATGTTGATGTGGTTGATAATTATGTTTTTGTGAGAGGGTGTTTTATTGTTAGAGCGATATTTTAAATTAATAAAAAGTTAAAGTAAATTAGGAGAGAGAATAAAATAGTTAAAAAGGGGTATTTTAAATAGATAAAAAGTTAAAGTAAATTATGAGAGAGAATAAAATGGTTAAAAGAGATATTTTAGTACATTCAAGTTACTTAAAATTAAGAGTTTTAAGGTTATAAATGCATTATAAAAGAGTGAGATAAAAAGTTAAAGTAATTAGGAGAAAGAATGAAATAGTTAAAAAGAGTTATTTTAAATAGATAAAAAGTTAAAGTAAATTATGAGAAAGAACAAAATGGTTAAAAGAGGATATTTTAGTACATTCAAGTTGCTTAAAATTAAGAGTTTTTAAGGTTATAAATACATTATAAAGGAGTAAGATATATATGGGAAGGTTCATTTAAGAACCCTTTTTATTGTGAGAGCCGCGAGAACCAATCTTAGACATTCATTTTGGATAATGGAATTCATGGATGAAGAGCGTGGGGGATTAAGTATGGCAAGGTTCATGTAAGAATTCATGGGTGGGCAATCCAATTGAAGGAGGGGGAATTGGACGGCTAAGATTGGTTCTCGCAATAAAAAACGACATATATATATAGTGAAAAGTTCATTTGAAAACCGTTTTTATTGCGAGAACCGCGAAAACTAATCTTAGCCGTCCAATTTCCCCTGCTTCAATTGGATTGTCTACCCATGAATTACTTACATACACCTTGTCACACTCAATCCCCCACGCTCTTCATCCATGAATTTCATTATCCAAAATTAACGGCTAAGATTAGTTCTCGCGGTTCTCGTAATAAAAACGGTTCTAAAATAATCTCTCCTATGTATGTATGTATATACGTACGTATGTATTCAAACCCATGATGTGAACAAAACGAAGCTATATGTGTCACGGTTACCAAGAGGCTAACCTCAAATGATTAAGTGTCAGAACCATTCGATGTATATTATCCAGACCACTCTTATTAATTTATTATTATATTGAATGAATTGCATAATAGGTAAGGTGAAGGTGTTATTAAAAATATTATAATTTTTAGTCTCTACTATATCCTCTAATAGTCTCTACTAATAGTCTCTACTAATAAAATATTATAATTTTTAGAGTAAATTATTAATTTGGTCACTATGGTTTATTAAAATTCATTAATTTAGTTTTTTATATTGAAAAATTACTGATATATCATTGAGTTTGTCATTTCGTTCCAATGTTAGTCCTTTAATTTAACGGTGTTTAAATTGACAGTTAGTTTGTTTTTTAGTAAAGGGTAATATAGTTTTTTTATCACCATTCTTTTTCTTAAAATATATATTAAATGTTTATTTTCACCGTAAATTCATATTACCCTTACCTTCTAAAAAAATAAACTTTTATCACTACTTTACTCTCTCTCTACTTCTCCCTCATCTCTCTGCTTCTCTCTCATGTCTATGCTTCTCTCTAAAAAAATGAAGTGAAATCACCAAGGTTGTAGGGAAACCGAAGGTTTGATGTTGAAATCATTGAAGTTCAAGGGAAATCGAGGGTTAAGACAGTGAAAGGACATCGAGGAAGTCACCGGCCATCGAGAAAGTCGTTGTCCATTGAGAAAGTCTCCGGTCGTCAAGTACGTTCACCCACACACACTTCACACTACCATTAGCCGTCGCTGGTCAAATCGTCGGACTTATGTGGAACCCAAAAAAACCCTATTTTGGGAGCTGAACCCTAGATTCAAATGCAAACAGACCCAAAACCATGACAGTGTTGGTAGTCTTAGAGAGAGAGAGTAGAGAGAGAAAGCTTGAGATGAGGGAAATGGTGAGAGACGTGACTGGTGACACAGATCCGGTGAAGGTGGTGGCGATGGTGGTCTTTCTGAACGGTGGTGGTGACGGTCTAGACAGTGGTGGTGGTTGTTTTAGAGAGAGCAATAAAGAGACCAAAAGAGAGAGGGGTGAGAGTCTGAGAGTTTGTAAGGGTAGGTGAGGGAGGGGAAGGGTAAATGTATTTAATAAAAATGTATTAAAAATGCTTTTTATGAAAAGACTAAAATACCCTAGAATAAAGACAAAAGTAACACCAATTTAAACGGAAAGTTAGCTAAATGACTGACATTTTGATGAATTGACAAACTCAAAGACCATCTCAGTAATTTTTCAATATAAAAGACTAAATTAGTGATTTTTGACAAACCACAGGGATCAAATCAGTAATTTACTCTAATTTTTATTTAAATGCTAGCAAAAATAAATTTTATTGAGCAGAATTAGCAAGACGTTAATGGCAAAAGGAAGTATAGTAAACAAGATATGACATGAAAAAACAAGAATTACAACTCCTCTAAAGAGTCATTAGACCAATCATACTAAATTAGTCTCCTGTCAAGATTCTCTTGTATTGAGCCAAAAGTAGGTTAGACACATAAATAACTATGTGATTAATCACAAACACATAGATAACTATGTGAAAGCATAAGTTAAAGTTGTCATCCAATAAATTAATCATAGTTACATAGATAATAATATAGAAGCAAACTAGGTTATGATGTATATAAATTACCAAGGATGGAGTAGAGGTTTTAATGAAAGAAGATACAAGCATTAAATGCCACAAATCTAGTTATTTATCTAATTGTTTTAAACTAGGGGTGAGCTCGGTTAAAAAACCGGACCGGATCGAAAAAGATCAGACCGGACCGAAACCCGAAATATATAAAAAACTAGGACCGAATACCGGACCGACTAGTCCCAGTCCGGACCGCTCTCGGTCCGGTCAGATCCGGTTTTTCGGTCTATTATTTGTTTTATACACTATATTAAACAAAACTGGACCGGCCCGGACCGGACCGAAACTCGAAATCGATAAAAAAACAAGGACCGAAGACCGGACCGACCAGTCCCGGTCTCGGTCTGGTTCGGTCCGGTTCATCGGTTTTTTCGGTCTATCAAGTCGCATACTCACCCCTATTTTAAACGAGGTTTATATAACTCGCGCTTCGTAACAGGGTTAAATACATTTATTTAAATGTTAAATTATATTGTTTATTTTTATCTAGATGTTAGAATAATATTAAATATACAAATTACACTTTTGTTGGGGTAAATTAGAGATTCTTAAGATTGCAAAATCGATTAATTCTATTATACATAATATCTAAATTAAAATTAGAACTTCAACGACGAAACATTGGTCTTATTATAATTTGAATGGATATTAACCATTTTTTATGAGTACATACATATATAGACATTGATGTATGTATGTATTAGTATTAGATAAATTTGGGGTAGTAGCATAACATACAACTTACTTGTAATAATATAAAAATATATTTATAATTGATTTGAATTGTTTGTTATCTGTCATTTAAATACAAAAACTTGAATATAAAGAAAAATAAAATTGAATGATGTTTTTCTAAATTAAAGAAATGATTATCTATACTACTATATAAATTATTTTTAACATACTATCTCTGACTTAATTTTAAAAGTTCTTAAAATTCAATCAATATAAATTTTAACATTTCATTTATTTAAATTAATCACATTCACTCAGTTTTATTATCTCACACTAACACAATCTCTCACACAAACACATTTATCTATCCACATAACATAATTTTTAAAATCTTATTAATTTCTCTCTTCTTATTTCATAAATATAAATCTTTTTTCTTATTTTAATGTCTTTTAGAATTTATTCTTTAAATTAGTAAAATTTTTAATGAAAATAAAACAAAATCTTAAAAAAACGAACGTGTTGTTGTAGAAACTTTTTTATGACATTGAATTGTACGAATAATATATCATTAATCATTACATTGTTAAAAGTGACAACTTGAAACATAAATTATTTACAGTCGTAGCATTACGCTGGTATAACGCTAATATAAAAAATAAATAATTGGAAACTTGGTCACGTCATAAAAGTCTTCATGAGTAATGTTTGCTAGTTTTAATGAAATAATTTAAAAAAAAAACATGTGTCAGGTTTAAAAAATAGTCCCAAATGACATTAAAAAAATTAGAAAATTTTGACTATAAATTGTATGTGTGAATACTGTACAATATTTGGATTCCTATAAATATCTCATGTTTTTACGGTAAAATGACAAAAATAGCCCTAAATATCTCATTATATTATTTGCGAAATCATTGATTTGAGTTTATTTTTTGTTCAGGATTATTGTTGACGCTAATATACAAAGATGATGAATAATTTAGTGTATGTGGTATCAATGTTTGTTACTAGTTGAATTTTCTTTTTTAACAACAGAACACATCTATATCGGAACCTACTTTTAATTTTGTACTTTTAACTTTTTTATAGCAAATTCCAGACCCTTTAATTGTTTTAGTTTCTTTATATGTGCTAAAGTTTCAATATGTGTACGAAGCTTCATCAGTTTTATATTATTAGCCATTAATATATTTTAATCAATAATCAATATTAATTCTCGTACAAAAAACAGTTTTCGTTTGAGTCATCTCTTATATATGTGTATAGGGCGGGTTCAAACGAGAACTGCGAGAACCAATCTTGGCCGTTCATTTTGGATAATGGAGTTCATGGATGAAAAGCGTAGGGGGATTGAGTGTGGCAGGGTGCATGTAAGGAATTCATAGGTGGACAATCCAATTAAAGGAGGGGGAATTGGACGGCTAAGATTGGTTCTCGCAGTTCTCGTATGAAAAACAGTTCTCGTTTGAACTTTTCCCTATGTATATAGTGAAAAGTTCATTTGAGAACCGTTTTTATTGCGAGAACCGTGAGAACCAATCTTAGCCGTCCAATTCTCCCTCCTTCAATTGGATCGCCCACCCATGAATTCCTTACATGCACCTTGCCACATTTAATTCCCCCACGTTCTTCATCCATGAATTCCATTATCTAAAATGAACGGCTAAGATTGGTTCTCGCGGTTCTCGCAATAAAAACGGTTCTCAAATGAACTTTTCAATATATATATATATATATATATATATATATATAAGTGAATTGTCACTTGAAACAATACTATATCTGGTATAGGGATGGCAAAAAGAACCGAAACCGACGGGGAAAACCGAAAACTGACATAAACGGGGCGGGGATGGGGAAAACCGATTATAATTTAATATTATATATATATATATATATTAATATACGTAAAATTAATTTTAAATATAAAAATATACAAATCTTTATACACTTTCACTCCTAATTTTAATAGTTGCCTTTATTTGAATTATTTGATTTTGATATTTTAGATGCATTTAAATTCTTTAAGTCTTTAATTTCGGTTTAGTTATGTTTGTATTCGATAATGTCGTGTAATTTAGTATAATCGTTTTCTAAAACTTGTGTTAAAATCTTAACAGTGACGATAACCGTAGTGGAAAATTATAGTTTTAGTTTAACGGGTATCTATGCGATGAAAATTACGTATTTAATTACATGTTTATATTAAACGGGGATACCCGTTCCCCCGCGGTTTTCCCCGGTTACCCGACGGGGATCCCCCTTTAAATCCCCGCCATTTTTAAGCAGGGACGGGGGACCAATCCCCACCCCGAATCCACCCCGTTGCTATTCCTAATCTGGTAGAACTGTGCTAGATAAGGATCATTGAAAAATATACAATATGCATGAATCTATTTTTTGTTGGTAAACGGCAAGTTGATGATTTTCGAGATCATATTTACAAGCGGTCACTTTCATCTTTGCTCCTCTTACAATATGACTAGACGTCAGTGATATACAGATTATTTAGAAATTATATTATACTAAATATTAATAAAAATATATTAAATAATTATAAAATTGGGAAAGAGGAGAATTTAAATGACAGTAAAGACGTGGTATCATAATATGTAAAGACATGATCATATTCTTGTACATGTAATCGACCAATATTGTAATAATTAGAGGCAGTATAATCAAGTGTTTACTGGTTATAATTAAAAAAAATCGGTATAAAATATTTTAAATGATTAAACTAAAAATTTGATGAAATATGATATTTTAAAATGTTATAAAGAGTAAATATGATATTTGTAAACTAGTGTGAACAAATATGATATTTTAAGATTTAGGAAGAGCGTATATAAAATTCTTCCTAGTAATTTTGACTAAAATTAAAGTCAAAATTAAATTCAAATTTAATTAAAGAAAAATTGAAATTGGAGTTATATTTTTACCAAATGAATTACTGATTATCCAAATTAATTTCTAAGATAAATAATAACTTTTATTAAAATTAAAAGATTTACATAAAATGTTAGCGTCCTTTTCTATCTGTACTAGATTTAGGAACTTGTGCGCGCCCGGGTTTTTTTAAATGATATTGTTGGTAGATAATTTCTTAAATAAAATAATAAAAAGATGTATTGAAAGGATTAAGTCGTATGCATGCAGTAAGAATTAATAACTTCTTATAACAAAGAGGAAATAACAAACATTGTCAAACGGTTAAGAACTAAAATAATAAAAATATTATCAAATACGTTGTAAAACTTCTTTGTACACTACATTGGTTGTTTTGTCCGTCGGATTGTCGTTGTCATCACATATAAGGATTTTTAATCCACTCCTACTGTTAACACGTGAAAGTGCCACATATAATTGCCCATGAGTAAATACAGGTCGCCTGAGAAATAATCCGACAGTAGACAAAGATTGGCCCTGACTCTTGTTAATGGTCATTGCAAAACAAACCATGATGGGAAATTTTCTTCTTTGAAATTTTACCGGAATTTTAGAATCTGAGGAGATCATCTTCATTCTAGGAATATATTCAGTAACACCAACATTTTTACCTGAAATGATTTTGACCTCAATGACACGTGAACCAAGTCTGATTACTTGAAGTCTTGTCCCATTGTATAACCCTCTCGACTGGTTAAGGTTACGAAGCAACATGACAGGTACACCAACCTTTAAAGATAACTTGTGGTTTGGAATACCCGACACTTTGAACGAATTGGGGATCTCAGGAGAGTATAGCGATTCTTCAAAAGTACTTGACATTTCATCAGAACAAACAGTATCGGAACTAAAGTAAGTTATTTCTTCACCATTTATCTTTGAAAGCATGTACTCGTTGATACGATCAACTTCATCGTTTGTTGGGACCAAAATTGCTCTATCCTGAAAATAGTTATGATCGTAAATACGGTCATTAATGAATGGATAAATCGACTCCGTTATTAAATGAACATGATCACCATTGGATTTTATCAAGAGATCTTGAGGAATTTGTATTTCAGCCTCTCCGTCATTTGGACCACCAACATTTCCTTCTCCGATGTCCAAAATCCAATCACCAAAAGTTTTTGTACTTTGTATATCTTGTATATTTGAACTTGTCTGTAGGCGCATGTTAACAGTCAACTTAAGCACGGAACAATACTTCCATAAGAATGATGAATTCAATGAAGCACTAACAATATCTTCTCTTCGTCCTTTCTGAATAACTGGCAGTATTCGCCGAAAGTCACCGCCAAACACAATAACCTTTCCACCAAATGGGGTTGAACTAAAATCAGGATCAACTTTGTCTCTTAAAGTTCTGTCAAATGCTTCAAAACAATGTCTATGCATCATTGGAGCCTCGTCCCAAATGATTAGATCCGCCCTTCTTAACAAAGCTGCCAAATCGCTATCAGAAGAAATGCTGCAAAAAGAATCTTCGTTCACGTTTATTGGAATAGCAAACCTTGAATGTGCAGTTCTACTGCATGTAAGCAATAAAGATGCAATACCACTTGAAGCACCATTCAGTACTATGCGACCTTCTGATCGAAGTCCTGCAGATAACGTTTTCCATAGAAAAGTCTTACCAATACCACTGTATCCGTATACAAAGAATACCCCACCTTCACCATTAATAACAGCACTACTAATTGTATCATAGATACTCTTTTGTTCATCTGTCATTAATGAGAATAGATTTTTATATTCTTCTTCCAACACGTGTTTGTCGTATGATAGCTCTTCTTGAAGCAACATGTTGCATGATTCTTCAATGTAATTGTAATCAGGATACGGCATATTAGGTCTATTTTTTAGAGTCATTGAAAAACCTTTCAACAAAACTTCAATCTTGGACAAGGCAATATTCTTGATGGCTTCTTCGTCCAACTCTAAATCTAAAAAAAAATAATCAAGAACAATAATTAATAAGATATGTAGACAGATGTTTTTATAATGTTAAAAAACCAATTATATTAACATATAAAGGAATTTTGTACGTTACCTGGAACTTCAAGTTCCTTACGACGAATATAAAGTATATCATCACAAAGATATTGCCATGTGTTTTCCCAAACATGATCAGGCCTTGACAAAGTATCCGAAGAAATTAACATAACAAATAAAGACCTACAATACAAACCCATTGACCAGTTTGATGTCTCCTTAATACACTCTATATATTCATTGTCATCATCAAGAAGACCAAGAGCATAGCAAGCGTCTCTAAACGTATCATATTTAACTGTGTTAACAGTTTTGATATCTTCGTATGATGTAGGACCTTTAACTTTGTTAAGTAATATTCTTAGATAAAATGACTCACCTGATTTGGGAGGAGCATAATTTAATCTGCCGACAGCATTTCCCTTCGTTCTCTCGGTCCATTTCCTAGATTTTTGATTCCACACAAAATGTGCAGGAAAATCTACATACGTTAACTCTCGTGCACGCTCGTTAACTTTATTACACTCCATCCATTCTGTGAATTGTGTTCTTCCAACCAAAGCTTTTGTCAAAATGTTATCGACATTATTTGCAGGATCATAACATACAGGTTGTTGACCTTCAAGATGAAATGAGAGCCTCTCTGTAATACCGGAATTCCTGTAAATAAATAAAAAGAATATTTTATTGAGAAATATAAGTTGTGTTGATTTGTGCACTTAGTTATGAAGTATTTTAGATACTATGGGCTTGTGTGGATAAATAAAGTGGATTATGGACTAGTGATGTGTATGTAATTGGACTATTGGAACTATGGGCTTAATTGTTTAATGTTGGGCTTAGGCCTCTTGAGGGATAGTACATAAAGCCAATTAGGGCACAGCCCCCAACACTCTATTGTTCCATTCATTCAAACCAAGATATTTCTTTGTGTTTGTGTGTGTGTTCAAACCCACGAGAAGAAGAAGAAGGAGCCATCAAGAATCGTTGGAAACTCAAGGAAATTGCAAGGAAATAATCAGGTAATGATTCCTATCTCTTTGTGGTATTGTAGCTATAAGTTTATCTTGATTAAATGATGCTAGCTTAAGTTTTGTTCTGGGTTTTGGAAGTTATGGGTTTATCAAGAACTAGAGAGAGAATTTATGATATGATCCTTGTTACTTGATGAAATATAGTTAAATCTTGAAAGAAGTAACTAAATGAATGGAGAAATGTTTTGGAACAAAAATATAGCGATTTGGTTAAGCTTTGAAAGAGTTAGGATTGTGGGTATGGAGTCTGGGTTTTAGAAATAATGAACTGATGGTGAAGATGATGCTTCATGCGACTTCCATATGCCCCATGCGACCTACGCATGAATCCATGCGACCTTGGTATTGCTCATGCGACTTTCAATGTGCTATGCGACCTATAGTTTGTGCCATGCGACTTTCATTATGTTCATGCGACTTATGTATGTTGAATGTATATCCATGCGACTTTAGAACTTGTGCTATGCGACTTACATGTCATTCCATGTGACTTTCAGTATGCTCATGCGACTTTCACATGTAGAGATTAGGTCCATGCGACTTACAGTTTTGTGCCATGCGACCTTTAGACCTGTACCATGCGACTGTCGGGTAGTGTTCCATGCGACTTACAGTTTTGTGCCATGCGACTTTTAGCCTTGTGTTGGGAAAAATAGGCTTACAAATATATCCTCTTTTGTTGACACAAAAATATACAACTTGTGTATATAATTGTATGTACTAACATTAACATATGTGCACATATACATATATATATATATATATTCAATCAAATATATTCCCATCTATGATCTACAAAATAAGCTTCATCAAATGGCCAAGCTCCAATCGTCAAGATCCGAGTTCAAGTAGAAGCCGATGTCGAAGACTCCTACAAACAAACGTTTGAAGTTTATGAGCTTACAAAATAAATAATCAAATGAGTTTAAGTTTTTATAAAATAATTTTTATAAAAATTGAGAAATTTTTTTTATAAAATCACAAGCTTGGTAATCAAAGCAAATGTTCCTATTTTGGCAAATACTAAACATAATCTTCTATTCAAATAAGCCAAAACCATATTTAGCAAAAGGAATCTCTCAAAGAGGTAAACTTCTAACATGCTTTGTGCATTTGGTTTCTAAACTACCATTTTTATAATTAAATTCAAACTTAAGAAGTATGACACTAACCCAACTTTTCTTAAGCTTCTTTTCAGTGCATTTTTATGGTAAAAATGGGTCGTGTGTGATTTTGGTAAAAGGCCAACGTCTATATTCACAAGTCTCAAAAAGTTCCAGCAGGCCAACGGTCGATGCCACGGTCGACCGTGGATCGACCGTGGACAGTCTGGACACTTTTTGAGCTTGCACCTTTTTCCATATTTAAGACAACTCAAGTCTTGTTTTTTACCAACCTCTTGCAATCTGAAAAAACACAGAATACATAAAAATCTTGTGAGCTCATATTCCTTGATAATTCAATCTTTCAAGATCAAGAATCAAGCAAGAGTGAAAGCCTTCAAGTTCATATACTTCTTTACATTCATATACATTTTGTAATAGTGTGAGGATAATCTCTAGCCTATAGAATTAGAGAGAAGTGAGGATCAACTCTAGCCTTTCCAATTAGAGTGAAGTGAGGTTTATTTTAACCTTGCTTGCAAGAGTGAAGTGTAATTCCTGTAAGCTAAAGAGAGAAGTTGTAAAAGGTTTATCTCTACCTTTAAAGAGAGAAGTTAGTGGAGCAACTCTTGGTGGGTGAGGCCAAGGAGTGGATGTAGAGCAAGGTTGTTAACCCTTGCTTGAACCACTATAAATCATTGTGTCCAAACTACTTCATTGGTGATATCTTCCTTCCTTAAACTCTTTAATTATTTGCAAATATTGTTAAAAACTTTAAAAAGTGGGCATATAACCTATTCACCCCCCCTCTAGGTTCTAACACCTTGGTTCATGCGACTTTCACATGATGAATAGTGTTCCATGCGACTTTCATGTAGTAAGTGTCAGGTCATGCGACTTTCAGTATGCATTCCATGCGACTTTCATGTGTTGTTGAGATCCCATGCGACTTTCATGTACTGTGTGCCAGCTCATGCGACTTTCAGGCCATACATGCATGGCATGTGACTTTCAGTAAGTAACAGTTAAATACAGTAGTAACCAATGTTTAGACTTGGTCAGGTAGCAGCCAGTTACAGAGCTAAGCAAGCTAAGTCCTTCAGTTGGAACTGAATAGCTAAGACAGCTGCCAGGTGAGCATTCTTACTTGCACACCAAACCAGTGGAGAATGTGAATGTGTTATGACCGTCTGCTTCGGCAGCGGGTAGTTATGACCGTCTGTTTCGGCAGCGAGTAGTTATGACCGTCTGCTTCGGCAGCGGGTAGTATGACCGTCTGTTTCGGCAGCGGGTAGTTATGACCGTCTGCTTCGGCAGCGGGTAGTATGACCGTCTGCTTCGGCAGCGGGTAGTTATGACCGTCCGCTACAGCGGCGGGTAGCATGACCGTATGCTTCGGCATCGGGTAGATATGACCGACCACCTTGGTGGCGGGTAGAATGTGCATGATTGGGACTATGGTGTAATGTCATAGGTTGCAGTAACTTACTCACTAAGCTTCGCGCTTACCGTTGTTAATTTCTTATCTTTCAGGTCGGGACCATGGTAGAGCTCCAGGGCAGTGACGACAGCTCACGGCCAAAGAATTTCAACTTGTTTTTGAAACTTATCTCAGTTGAACTGATGTAGACTTAAATTTGGAATTTGTAACTTACTTGTAATGTCTTTTGATACTTCCGCATTTACTCTGATATGAAATGATGTTATATTCATGTGTGTCTTGCAAAAAAAAATTGGGACATTACACTCTCAACATGAGGTGTTTGATAATGAATTTCGTAACCAAAAAGTCTCCATGAAGCTTCGCACGCGGACACATATCTACAATCAAAGTAGTTCCTTACTTCATCTTGCTCAATTTGGTTCTCATCTTCTGAAGTAGATGAATGTTTATTTATGTGAGAAAAACCAACTGTAATTGTATCAGGACATTTGTTTATATACTTGAATAGATATTTTATGGATCCAAGCTGGTTACACCATTTAATGTTGATATGTGACTGATATCTTCTAAGCAATTCAGAGTTGTATCCAACAACATATCTGTGAAAATAAAATTAAATAATTAGTATTTACAAAAATAGCACAAATAATACAATAATAACAAAATTAAGAATATACATACAAACCAACAATAAATAGACATGTGTAGTTGTAGATATGTATACATAATTATTGGTATATATAAAAATTAATGTTAAAGTCGTTTGTATTAAAATAATATGATATTGATCAAAACATACCCGTTGTGTAATGGTACACCATTTTTCTCGACTATAACTCTTGTATCACGACGTCGGTAAACAGCATATCCATAGCTATCAATGTAAGTATGATTATTGAATGGCTTAGGAAATTTTTTTGTACACTTCCTGTTTTTTGTACAGGGACACCTTGGATTATTTGTAAACTAGTGTGAACAAATATGATATTTTAAGATTTAGGAAGAGCGTATATAAAATTCTTTCTAGTAATTTTGATTAAAATTAAAGTCAAAATTAAATTCAAATTTAATTAAAGAAAAATTGAAATTGGAGTTATATTTTTACCAAATGAATTACTGATAAATACACAGTATTGGAAAAACTTGTACAACAAGTTATAGAAATATTATTTGATCATAACAATCCTCAATTGCACTACTGAATACAAATCTTCCTTGAGATTGATTTCAGTGTAGATTTACTTTCATTAGTTTTCCCTTTCACCTTCCATTGTTCAGTTAATTTAACTTGTTCCTAGATTTGTTGGAAGTTCACACTATCATGAACCCACATCTCCATAGACCGATCGAGAGCGCCTAATGCGGGACCATCCGTCGAAGCACCTCTGGCCCGTGCCCATATCATCCTCCAATGAGGCAAACACAGAGCTTCCAAGAGCACCCATGATGTAGAATAGCTGAGAGGTGTGTCCGTATGGCCGACAACCTGGTTCAGAGGTCTCGACCGGCAATACGGCGATAATCACCATCATAGATAAAGTTAACGCTGCGATTTACAAATCCCTACATTGGGCAAAGAAGAGGCCAACTAGAGCTTCACTTGATTTAAGTTAAGATATTGTGTATACACATTTACCGGTCGATTGAGCAGTGAGAATGTTGTATTTGTCTTTTAATGATATCTATTTAATGAACTTCACTTGAATGGCAGGGCAAACCTCGTCGATGATGATCCTCTAAGAGGAGTGTTTGTAACACGTTAGCAGGAACTCTACAGTTAAGTGTGCTTAGAAAAGAGTAGTATCAAGAAGGGTAAACCTCCGGGAAGTCCTTTGTCTAGTTGCCGGAAACAAATCTATACGCCAGTGGAGGCAAAGCGGAAAGCAGACATTATTCTGTCGTGGTGGACTGGGTGTTGCACAAACATATCCCAAGAACAGCAAAGATACAAGATAAATACAGACAAGGCCAATTTTGGCAAATGAATCTCCTAATCTCGATGACAATCATAGTCTTACACATGAACTCCATGGATTTGTCAAAACATTGATTGAGCCATGGATGACAGATATACAAAACTATGGTGCATAACTGATTACAGCACATTCTAAATACTGTGTATAAGCCATCGACAGATGCACAAACCTGCAATGGAAATCAATATACACCATTAGAATGCATAAATGCATAATCGATTATGTGCGTCCCATCTTAATTCAATTGACATTGATTTAATGGGACCCAAAATCACATTTCTGACAATCTCGTACAAAACACAGTGAAAATTTAAGAAATGTTATGCAATCTTAGGCAATAGAAGCCATAATTCTTGTTTTGAAGTTATAAATTTGTTTCATAACTTTACAAATGCACAGACAGCTGCCAGCCTTGCTAACTGAGAATATGATTCCATTGTGGAATAAGCTTTTAAAGATTCCATCACAAGTCTATGAAATTAATTTGTTTGCTTTATTTATTATATATTCCCATTAATATTGTTGCGTACCCATTGAAGCCACTGTGTTGAGGAATGTAGAGTAAACTTACATGATTGCATCTGCTTTCTATTGCCTTGATGAGTCAGTTGAAACATCAAAACCAGGAGGGATGAAAACAACATCGTCCCACATAGTGGTAGAGTCATCCTGCAAAGTTAATATAATGTGAATCTATAATATATATATATATATATATATATATATATATATATAGAGAGAGAGAGAGAGAGAGTGTGTGTGTGTGTGTAAACTACTGAACACCCAAAAACATTTTTCAGACCAAATTTTACGGCCATCACATGTAAAGGTCGATTATCAATGGTAAAATATCAACCGCAAGAAACTGGATATACAATGCTACTTTGTAAGTTCCAATCTTTAAGATATTATGGTCCTGAACATAAAGCCTTAAAATTTGGGATCAATTAATCCTCCATCTTGGGATTATAAGAAGTGTTCTATTCTTTGTATATAAACTAATGTCAATATGGAAGTCACAGGATTACTGCAATGAATAGTAAGTTCTAACCTTCATCCCATGTATTATATCCTCAAGAACAGCTACCTGCAAGAGCAAATAAAAAAGGTGGTTAGTGTGGCTAATATACTTTCGTATTATTATATTGTTTTTCTTCTTATATAGGGGTTGTCTTTCCTTCAATATATCTATGATTACTAAACATTCATGAATTATCATAAATGTAAAGCAACATATGTGGATCAATGGATGTACACTAAGGGGGTGTTTGGCATTGCATTTTAAAACTGATAACGTGATATGAAATAGACTGCAGTAGATAGTGCTCACATGTGCTTTTGTTAGAAGTTGTGATAATCAGATATAACATAAATCTTGCTTTGTGATTGTTTGGCAAAATTTGATTATTAAAGAATTCAAATGTAAAATGGCCCCAAAGCAATCAAATAATCTGAACGTTTCGTTGCAGCAACTCCAAACCTGAGTATCCAAAACTGAATATATGATACTAAATAATCAAATAATAACTACAATCAGTTTCACCATACACAACACACAAAAATGATTGTCTACAGGTTGAAAACGCAATAATCAACACTTACAAAACGCAAAGCCGAACACCTCCTAATTACTCCACCACAACAAATAGTGTGCCAATTTATTACAATTGCTTATTTTTATTATCATTGATCCTAATAGTTAGAACCTTACCTCAAGATCACCCACCCTAAGGGCAGGATTTAAATGCCTTTGCTGAACAGAAGCTTTTGCTAGAGATTTTTCAAGGTCCTCCTTTCTAAAAAAAGCAGGACGGTATCTTTTGTTTTGGCTCCTCAGTACCAAGCTCCTTGACTGCATCCAAACAATGCCTTACTAAAATATTTTAAAAAAATACCTATACACTTATTATACATACTCGATTCATCAATTAAACAAGTGTATATATTTAAAAACTTCTCTTCGAGCCCCAAACATGTAAATATGTCATCTCTAAGTTTCTTTCAAGGCAGTCGAATCGATCCAAATATGTGACATAAAACATGATATTGTACATAAGGTTCCAAAAAACAATGTCTTTTTGTTCTTATAGAATGTGAAATTATTGTTCATATTTTAAATTTATAAGGTTTTAATGGAAACTAATTCAAAAGATCTACCTGGAAAACAGGAACACCAGAGAAGCTGTCATCCGATACACCAGCCTTGCGTCTTTCCTAGAGAGAAGCACATGAAGCATCACTTAATAACAATAACAACAAAAAATGAAAGTGCATTTTCTAAATTCTAAAACTTCATCACCCATATAACTCAAACGAACATTATAAGACTATATTTTAGCGAATATAGCTACAAACAAACAGTAACAAAAAATGTCAAAATCAATGTGTATATGACTATATGTAATTTAACCTCAATTGCGTTCTTTATCTGCAATGGCTCAGGAATAAACCTAAAGGACACTCCATTAACTTTAAGCTGGAAAACCTGTTTCAACAAACAAAAGATTAGACCAAAGCAAATCTAGTAAATTGTTTTATCAGTGATCACTACAAGTCTAAAACTAGTAAGATGTACCCATCAAGTACCACAAATTAGTCTTTGTTGCACAATAACTGTGTCAATATGTGAAAAAGGAGCAATGTTCTTATTCATGGAATCCATATATAAATGCAATCACATACATAACCTCATTACTCTAAAATGATTTGCTTTCCTTTTAGTTGCTAAACAGACAAATAAATCATACTGCTTGTAACATTTGCCCTAAGTTGTTGCTGATTTTTTGTTTAAAATTCCAAAAAGAATTTCAATTATAGAGTTCAACTTTGATAATCAAAAGACTTTGTTGTCTTTGGAAACAAATCTGGAGCATCGCATAAGTTTAGCTGAATTGCGATTGTTAGAACTTTAAGTTGGCGGTGACAAACAAAAATTATAATTCAAAATTCTAATAGTGGACAACAGTTGTAGATATCACCATGCTAAGAGCAACGGGGACAACTTTTGAGCCAGGGCGCATTCTGGGATCCATAGATTTCATCTGTCCAAGAAGTGTTTCGGCGTCTTCTTCCTTGAAACACAACAACCCTAGAGACTTTACTGGATTTTGACCAGAAACCACAACAAATTCCTCCGAAGAATTGCTAAGAGCATATACCGGCACGCCGGCCAGCCGCTGTTCGATGTCCTCGTTCGTCATACCAGCACCAGCACGAGTAGCAACAGTCTTATCGGCGGTAATTCGAGCCCATACAGGGTTTTTGGTAAAAGATAGGGAACCCGTTGCCTTATTAGCATCACTTTCAACCTCCGAAAGGGTAAATTCGAAGTTGAATTTGGCGGGATTAGGGTTGGTATTGAAGAACTGCTGGTGTTGAAGATTGTGGAAAAAGGAAGAACATTGGTTTTGGAATTTATTAATTGCTTGTTGTAGACTGAAGTGAGGAGATTTTGGGGGGGTTCCCGGCGAGGAAGATGATGAACGGCCGGAGGAGCGAAGATCCATCAGAAATGCCGTTGCCGGTGGTCTTCAATGGAGAAGATAGTTATGACTTATGATGATGGGGTTTTGGGTTTTGCAGGTTAACTCGGGCATCTTTACCAAACCGGTGCAAATGGGCCGGTTTAAGTGTGACTCGTTATAAATTATATGTATGCAAGAGGCCAAGAGTAGAAGTGCAAACGAGTCGAGTCGGGCTCAAGCTCGAGCTCGGCTCAATAGCTCGATAAACTTTCATGATGCAGGCTCAGGCTCGACTTGAAATCGATTTGGGAATGGCTCGAGCTCGACTCAAGAAACTTGAATTTTTATTCAAAAACAATTTTTAAATGACCAAACTTATTTCTTATTTATAAAAACTGTATTAAATAACTAAAATAACACTAACCGTATATAAACATTATAACAAAACTAGAACAAAAGTCAAAGACGACTCTACATAAGCCTAACTCCGATAAATTTAATCTATAATAACATTTTTAACTATAAAGTTATGTGTATTTGTATACACATTTATATATTATATAAAGCTTGAAAAACTTGATAAAAGTTCAAGCCGAACCCTTATAAGCTCGAGTTCAGCTCATTACATATTTCAAGCTCATTTTTATGCTCGAGTATCAAGCTCGAACTCAATAAAAGCTCGACTTGAACATGTTCGAGCTCGAGCCAAACTTGAGTGACTCGATAAAAACTCGATTCGTTTACAACCCTACACAAAACCGAACATTATGGTTTATATCCTTATATTTTCAAGGTAAAAGCAACTTATTTTTTAATTTGTTTTTCTTTTGTCTTGGGCGTAACATGTGAAAAAAGGTGACACATTTTTTCCTATGTTGCGTGTAACATGTATTTTTATGTGCTTCAATAAGTTTACAAAATACTCATTTCTCATTTGTGCGTTTTCTTCATTAAGGTGTAATATGTGGTTTTATTACTGCTATCCACATATAATGCAATATTGTGGGAATTAATATTCTTTAAAAGATCAACAAGAAACTTTATATTTTTTATAATTTTTTGTAATAGATCGATCATCGATAGATATATTTCTGAGTTCACTGTTTATTTGAATAGCACGTGTATACTTATTGACCCATAAAAGGTTCTCAAGATACAACCAAACATCTCAGGTAGAAACGTTTTTCTTGAGGATTATAGTGAGAAGAGATTTAGAGATGATACCTTAAATCCAGAATTTGACGATAGAATCAAGCTTTGACCACTCACGATCATTAGGTTGTTGTTCGGCTATTCCATCGATATGATCGATGACTCCAAAACCAACATGGTGAGTTTGGATAATTCACGCCAAAACCAATTGTTCATCCAGATCATAATTCACTTTTGTCACCATCCAGATCGATGCCTTGGTTATCTGCCATTAGATAGAGAGATTGAAAAACAACAATGTAGAATTGAGAGAAACAGAAGGCGAGGACAGAAGAGGGATAATCAGTGGTGGCAACTATGGCTGGTTAGGGAGCCAGCCCTAGAAGGAGGAGGGTGATCAACAATTTAAAAGAGGTAAGTAGAGAAGGGATCTAATTAATATCATGTTAGGTTAAAAAAAATTTCAAAAAAACATGAATTCTCATTAACACAAAATATAAATACAATGTACAAATACATGGACCAAAGGGACAAGAGTTAGCTTTCTATTGTATTAAATATCATTGTACTCATTATTCAATCCTATAAAGAACAAGTATTCCTTTGTTCAAATTGGTTTTGTATGATTTCACTTTAGCTTCCCATTTTCAAGTACATAAGAATTTTGTTCCTACTAAATTCATGGTCTAAAAAAATACTTTGTTTTAATGTACTTTAATGTAACATATCCTGCTAGATAAAACTCCTATCTTTCGATATATATTAATAATATATTAGCCTGAACTTGTAAAGTGCCACAATTGGTGAATTATGCATTTTTATTTATTAAGGAAACCTCCTAATTTGATGATAACAAGAATCATTAACAAATATTATGATTGCGATATATATTTTTTCTTGAAAGGTTATGATTGCAATATATAAATAAATAAATATTCATATATGCACACTTTACAGTTTACACCCAAATAGTCAAGTCATTGCTACATCACACTCTAAAAATGGATAAAACAACAAAATAACCAAAAGGTGGTTTTCATGGTAAATAGAGTCAAACTATGGTGAGATTGTTTCTGGCTTGAAAGTTCCTCCTTAATTTCAAGTTTGATAGCATTAGAAGGTTATCAACATATTCTAGAGTAATATAATTTAATTACGGAAATAGCTTAGCTACATCATCATGTAGTCAGTTAGCTACATGATGCACACATAAACATTTGGTGGGCCCTGCTTATACACTATGCATCATGGTGATCCCACCAAGTGTTTGTGTGTATCATGTAGCTAACTGGTTACATGATGATGTAGCTAAGTTATTCCCTTTAATTATATGATCCATTTAATTACTTAATAGTTATATAATTCTAAAAAAAGAAGTTTAAATGCACTTTACATTTTGCATCAACCAACAAAATTTATAAAATTGATAAATCTTTTATAAAGTTTGTAATTAATGATGAGTAGAAGAATGGAAGAATATTTCTTGCAAAGATAATCTATAAAGTGATTTCCACCATGTTTAAATGTGTTAAATTAAGTGATAAACACTTTTTTCAAGCATTAAATAACTAGGTTTCATTAACAATGGCTAAACAATATCTCATTGGTTGATAATGTCAAAGTCAAATATTTCATCAATCAAAATATTTGGATACTTGTCATTATCTGAGGTGGCGTTTGGTTCGCAGAATGTTTTTGAAGGAATTGGAATCTGCCAGGAATTGGAATTTGAATCTGTGATGTGTTTGGTTGGCAGAAAATGGAATTGGAATCCAATTCCATATCTTGTATGGTTTGCAGACAAAGTAGATGAATTTGATTTCATTTTTGTAAAATGACAGAATTACCCTTTCTGTTTTTTTACTTAATTTTAGTTTGTTTTCAAGGTTGTGCTTAGAGAGAAGGAGAAATATATACGGGGGAGAGAGAAGATAAAGGGAACTTACCGGCGGCGGAGGAAGATCGAGGAAGACGGCAGGGAACGACGAGGGAAGGAAGCAGTCGACGAGGGAAGGGAGAAGTCGACGGAAGGAGCTGTCGACGAAGAAAGGAGCCGTCGACGACTAAACGACGACGACGACGGAAGGAGCAGTCGACTAGGGTTGTTTCGTTTGAAGGGGAGTTGTCGTTATGAGTAGGAATGGCAACGGGTCGGGGGTCGGGTCGGGTTTTGGTCGCCCCGAACCCGAAATGCAAACCCGTCCCCGCCCTGTTCCCCGTTGGGGATTGTTTCGGGGCACCCCATCGGGGCGTTTATCAAACCCGACATTGGCCCGAACCCGAACCTGATGATAAAACCCGACCCGACTAAAAATTATGTTAGTGTGCCCCGGCCCCGAACCCGAAAAATCCACGAAGAAAATCCCCGAACGCAACCGTAACCCGAAAATATAATCCCCGACCCGACCCTGAAACTAGTCAGGTTCTAGTTGTTTTGCCATCCCTAGTTATGAGCAGGAAAGGAGGCGGGTTGTTTAAAGAAAAGCTAGGGTTGTTTAGGAGGGTATAATTGTAATCTGCCAAATTCCCTCATCTATGGTTTCTAAATTCCCTCCTTCTTTTGAAGGAATTCACTTTCCCTCTCATGAGGGATTTAAGTTCCTTAAAATTCCATTTCCAAAGCAAACCAAACACTGGATTTCATGGGAATTTGATTCCAATTCCCACAGATTTCAAGGAAATCCGTCCAACCAAACAGGACCTGAGTTTCAAATAAGCTTTTGATTTTTTTCTAATAGCTAGAACAAAATAGAAAGAAGTGTTGCAAACAGGGACGGTTGAGTCGTTATGCAGTCGTGTCCCTATTCCATATACTTTGAGAGTTTCACTTTTCTATTTAAGGAGACTTGGTGTTTTGTTCAAACTTCAAACCATCCTCTTGCATACCCACTCGAAACACGTTTTAGAATATTGTTAAATGATTTAAGTGTTTTATCTTACCTACGATACGCTCTATATTATGAAAAAAATGATCGTGATAGACATAGCAATGAATTCTATTCTTCATCTACGGATAAAACATACTAAGATTAATATACATCTTGACGAACGGTTTGAGAGGTGGTTTCAAAATCTCCCGTACAACCTACACCTTGATTTTGAGTTTTTGACATTTCACTTGTGAGGGATGTACGAAATGCATACATGTGTGTGATGTGATCATTAATGATGCATGTCACATCATTCATCTATGTGGAGTTCATGTTGATATTTAGTTGAGTTTCTTAGTTTTTATGAAGTTACGAGGGGTGTGGCATTGCACTTCGCAATATATTAAGTTTTAAAAAATACATACATCTACTTTTATACTTGTTACTTTCTCTATATTCTATGATTGTTTAACTGTTCTTCTATTCACGTTAACATAGAAATAACCCGCCAAACATTTATGACATGTCAACCCACAAACAACTCGTCAAGACATCTTAAATAGGTTATATGGTTCATGTTCTTGTTAACATATACAAGTTAATATTTTGAATCATGATATAAATAAATAAGCAGGCCGTGCTCGGATCAAGAGTTATTGACCTTCAATCTTGTCGATCATGGTTGGCCCACCTAGTAATCATGCAAGTTTGTATCATTTCTGAATTCCCTATCATTATGATTGACCCACCTAGCAGTGACACTTGTCAAAAGAGTATTTGGGGAAGAAAGTTGTTATTTATTTAGGATTTTAGGTCACGTTCGTTTCGCAGGAATTAAAAGGAATGGAATGGAATTTAAATCCAATTCCATTGTAAATTGCGTTCGTTAATATTTTTAGGATTGGAATCAAATTCTTTGAAAAATATATATTCCTTTATGTAAGGGAATGTCATTCCATCAGATATTAGGATGGAATTAAAATCCATTCCTTAAGGAATCTTGGTAAAAAGACTTATTTGCCCTTGTTTCAAACAATTTCTCGTACGCAGCGCTCATATCCGCTTCTTTGATTCACCACCGTCCGACTCCACTCCAGAGCGACGGCGAGACGCAACCACAATCGCAGCTCCATTCCGTCGCAGTTGTCGTAGATCTGAGCCATCACCACAATCGGAGCTCCATTCCAGAGCGAAGAGTCCTCAGCCGCTTCAGGGTTTTCCTTCGATTGAGTACGCAACACGCTCACGGAAGTGAGTTAGCTTTAGGGTTTTCCTTCGATTGAGTCCTCAGCCGCTTCAAGTAAGAATTACATATTTCATATGGTTTTGTGATTGCAAATTTCATATGGTTTTCCTTCCCCCACCGCTTCTTCTTTTTAAACCTTCCACGTGATTCTGACTATATTTCTTTTACAGTCTAGTGACTCTTACGACATCACACAAACAAATACACACACACACATCTTCTTTTCCGCTCTCACACACACACACATTTCATATGGTTTTGTGCTACAAATTATTCATTTGGTATTGTCGATTCAAATAATTTGCAAATTAAACAGTTTGGTGATGTGGGGTTAATGATGATTGCTTATTTAAAATGCTTATCAATGATTATCTGCTCCTTTGAGGGTGAAATAAACAGTTTGGAAGCTGTTATAATTGACCATTGTATTACTAATGCATAATAAAAGTAGAGGTATTGACCATTGTCTATTGATATACAAAATGAGAATATATATATATATACAATCTGCAGTCTGCAGTCTGTGTTTGAATTGGGAATAAGTGGCAACCATTTAAAAGTCATTATATTTGCATCATAGTTTCTACAGTCTGCTTATGTGGTCATTAGCTTCTACATTCTGTGTTTGAATTGGGAATAAGTGGCAACCATTTAAAAATCATCATATTTGCATCATAGTTTCTACAGTCTGCTTATGTGGTCATATTTGCAGTCTGCTTATGTGGTCATTAGCTTCTACATTCTGTGTTTGAATTGGGAATAAGTGGCAACCATTTAAAAGTCATCATATTTGCATCATAGTTTCTACAATATGCTTATGTGGTCATATTTGCAGTCTGCTTATGTGGTCATTAGCTTCTACATTCTGTGTTTGAATTTGAAATAAGTGGCAACCATTTAAAAGTCATCATATTTGCATCATAGTTTCTACAGTTTGCTTATGTGGTCATATTTTCAGTCTGCTTATGTGCTTTGCTTATTAAAACATAATTCGAATCGACCCATTTACTTCAATAATTTGCTTCCCAATTGAATAATCTATGTAAAATTTGCATGTAAAATTTTCCTTTACAAATCTAAGTTAATCAATTTGTGGCTTTTCTTTCTTCAGTTCTTCTACACAATTTTCCCTTTCCATATTTGCTAATTGTTTTGTTATAAAATGTACTTATTAAATAAAAGGAAAGGTAAATCCAATATCGTTAGATGACTTTATTACATGACTTTTGGTTCATTATAGAGCAGTCGTAATTTATTGGTGATGTGGGGTTCTTGTTGGGTCTGATTCGGTATATAAGAAGATAGGCTATGAACGATATCCTTATGATTTCATGCTATTGTCTTAACTCTTTTCAACATAAACAGGTCATGGCTCGACTTAGTTTAACATGCAGACGTAGACAGAAGAGAAGGAAAATTGTAGTTGCATTTTGGAACCAAGTTATGGCAATAGTTGTATGGTTTTTTATTACACTTTGCATGTTGGTAGTCAAATACAAAAGTTACACACCGCGTGTTCGAAGCATTTCATCAAATTTGGATCAACGTTTAATATTGCATAGACTTGCTTACGTGAGTGACATTATGTGCTTATCACAACTTAGGATGAATAGGAGGTGTTTTAGAAAGTTGTGCGACATGCTTGAAAGGTTAGGTGGATTAAAAGGAAACAAAAATATGGATGTTGATGAACAAGTTGCCATGTTTCTTCATATTATTGCACATAATGTTAAGAATCGAGTCATAATTTGTCGTTTTCATCGTTCGGGAGATACAATTAGTAGAGTTTTTAGTCGAGTTTGCAATGCGGTGATAAGATTGCATCCCTGTTTACTTAAGAAACCTGAACCTGTTCCCGAGAATTCTACGAATCAAAGATGTAAGTGGTTCAAGGTATATAATTATTATATAAGTTTTATTTTTATACGTAATTAAATTAATGTAGTATATTGACCATTTATTTTTTTTATTGTTCATAGAATTGCCTAGGAGCTTTAGATGGAACACACATAAAGTGTTTAGTGCCACTTGAAGACAAACCTAGATACAGAACAAGGAAAAACGATATTGCCACAAATGTGTTAGGGGTTTGTTCACAAGATATGCAGTTTATATATGTGTTACCGGGATGGGAGGGATCGGCTGCTGATAGTAGAGTGCTTAGAGATGCCCTTCTTAGGCCACATGGTTTGAAGGTTCCGAGACCGGGTATGTATTAATAAAAGTTAAAATACTAGTGCTTATTGAGGTTGTATTAACTATAAAATATATTTTAGGTTATTACTTGGTAGATGCGGGATATACAAACGGAGAATGTTTCCTAGCCCCTTTTAGAGGTCAAAGATATCACTTAAATGATTGGCGTCATGGATACCAACCGACTACCCCAAAAGAATTATTCAATATGAGACATTCTTCTGCGAGAAATGTTATAGAAAGATGCTTTGGCATATTAAAGGCAAGATGGAAAATTTTAAAGGATAACTCGTATTATCCAGTTGATTTAAAGAATAGGATCATAATGGCATGTTGTCTTCTCCATAATTATATAAGACAAGAAATGGAAATTGATCCATTTGAAGAAAACTTTGAGCCGGACGAGGGGACAGAAGACTACGGGGGTGGAGATGATGATAATGTCACTTCTATTGAGACGTCAACCGAGTGGACTACATTTAGAAATACTTTAGCACAAACCATGTTTGAGTCTTGGAGTGCAACAAACTAATGACTTTGTGTTTCTCTTATTTGAAATTTATCTTATTTATGTTTCATGTATGACTTTGTATTTATCTTATTTATGTTTCATGTATGACTTTGTATTTATCTTATTTATGTTTAATGTATGACTTTGTATTTATCTTATTTATGTTTCATGTATGACTTTGTGTATTTATGTGAATATCATATATATAATGTTAGGTATGACGGATAGAGGTCGAAATTATAGGCCTTGGACATCTTTTGAAGATGTCAAACTTGTGGAAGCATTGGTACATATGGTGAATGGTGGCGCTTTTAGGGCAGATAATGGTTTTAAACCTGGTTATTTACAACATTTGGAAGGACTTTTAAAAATATCACTCCCTGATGCGGGGTTTACCGCTAAACCCCATATCGAGTCGCGTATCAAAACTCTAAAAAATGACTGGAAAACTGTGTATGACATGGTGAATGGAAGTAGTGGCTTTGGTTACGATAGTGTCAATCGATGTGGGACAGTGGAATCACAGGAGGTTTGGGCAGATTATATAGCGGTATGTGTATGTGTGTGTGTATATATATACAATCTTTGTTGTGTGTCTATATATATATAATTAATTTTATATGTATTATTGTTATATGTCACAGACTCGCAAGAATGCAAGCAAATGGAGAAATAAGCCACTTCCTTATTATGAAGATTTATGTCTCGTTTTTGGAAAGGATAGAGCACGAGGAAATAGAGCTCGAGACTTTGTTGAGATGCAACATGATGCAGAAACAGAAGATCAATCAATACCAATGGAAGATAATCATGATGAGCCGGTGGAGGTTGGTGAAAATGCACAAAGTGAGGAAGTCTCGAGTGCACGTACTAGAAAACGTAAAAGCCGGGTTGATCCTTTTATTGAAGGGATTTCTAATGCGGCCATATTGCTTGGAAAAGAAATTCATGAAGCGACTGCCTCTTTGGCTCAATCTTTGAATGCTGACGTGGAATTGCAGAAGAAAACTGCTATGGTGAGTTCCGAGATTTCTAAAATTTCTTCCATCTCACGATTAGATAAATTCAAAGCAAGCCGAAAAATAATGCGAGAGCCGGAAGCAGTTTTAATTTTTTGGAACTTGGAAGGAAATGAGAGAGAGGATTTCGTAAAGTTTATGCTAGAAGAGTGATTTCTAATTTCTGAACTATTTTAGTCGGAGAATTATATGCAGAGTAGTTATCCTAATTCACGGTAAAATGATAAAGTGAACTTGGTTGAATGTGTAGATTTGTTCCAATTGGAAAGAATTGTGATGTATGTCTCTTTTATATATATATATTTATTTATTTATTTATATATAATGTGTGTGGGGGGGCGGTGGCGGGAGGTATGGGTGGACCGCCGGGGGTGGGGGGGGTTGGGGTGGGGTGGGGGGTTTAATATAAAATTTGAATAACTGGGTTTTGGTTTTTTGATATGATTCCATTGTAATTCCTTCCATAAATTTACAAACAAACGTAAAATAAGATTGGAATGGAATTCAATTCTATTCACTTTTCTGTGAAACAAACACGAACATGAATCTAATTCCTAAGAATTCAATTCCTATAGAAATTGAATTCTTTAAAAAATTCAATTTCATTCCTTTAAATTCCGTAAAACGGACGGGTACTTAGGGTGTATTTCATTACTGCGGAAGCCACCGTACTCTCACCATCCCCATTGACTTTTTAAAAGTCTTTCCCACTTTTCTCTTCGCACTTCACACTCTTCATTCGTCAATTCTTTTCTCCTAACGGTTTCCTTCATCTTTCCACGGCCATGGATATCCAGGATCAGAGCAAAACCACCACCGCCGCCGCCGCCGCCCCCCCTTCAGGTTTTCTGTTCGTAAATTGATCAAACAATTCAATTTTCTCTTCGGAATCAAATTACCATTATGAATACAACACATTTCAATGGCGGTTTTTTATTTTGATTTTGATTTTGATTTATTTTGGTGGGGTTTTCTCATTTTGTCATGATTTCAGGCCATGAGATTCATGGAGTGCATATATGCCACAGATGTGGGTGGCCATTTCCGAACCCACACCCGAGTTCTAAACACCGGCGAGCCCATAAGAGAATATGTGGAACCATTGAAGGCTATACTAAACTTATTGACTCGCAAGCAGTTTCAGACGATGAACATGAACATCGTTCTGATTCTGATGATGCAGATAAAGAAAAAGAAAAAACCCCAAGTGAGTTTTACTTTTATATGTTTTGAAATGTTCTTGAATTTTTTTATTTTTTATTTTTTTGATTTTTTATTAAATAGTCTCTTCAAGATTCTGTTTTTCTATAAAGATGTCATGTATATATAATGGTGTTTCCTTAAAAGTTAAGTTTACATTAATGATTGCTGTTCTAAGAGATTTATTGTATCCTATCTTGTTTGGCTTTTATTGAAGTGTATATCTATAGTTGTTTGGCTTTTTGAAGATTTATTGCATCTTATTTGGGTTTTTCATTACCTGTTGAAGATAATAAAAGAAACCCAGTTTAAGTTTGTGTCTGTAGTTGTTATCATCAAAAGATTTCTTGAATCGAGTTTCGAGTTTAGGTTTATGTTTGTAGTTGTTATCTTTAAAGATTTTCGTTAATCGATTACAGGTACTCGTAGTCACAACATGGTTCTAACTTCTAACTTTAGATTCCTATCAATCTGTGCATATTTCAAAAGAATCTTGAGCTAATTTCTTGTTGTAGCAGTTATCTTTATGATTTCTTGTTTTTATTTGGTTTTCCTTATAATTTCTTGATCCTTTTTGTTTTAAGGCCCCAAGATGGAGCTAAGAAACATCAAAGAGAGTGGCAGCAGTGCTGGTGGGATTGAAAAAACATCCACTAGATCTGAAGATGATTTATTTTCAGATGCAGTAACAGAGAAGGTTGAGATATCTGAAAACAAACATCAACTGGAAGATGTACATACACTCTCTGTTCTGAGCGATATACCTCTAGTAGATCATGCCGAGACTTTGATAGAGGGTTTCAAAGACTATAAAACTATAAATTCTAAAATCCCTCATGGGAAGGAAGATTCGGAAAATAGATCTGTGGTAGATACCTCTGAAGTCAAAACAGCAGAAGAGAATATTCATGAATGTCAAACCTCTGAACATGCAGATGTTTCGGATTTTGTTCCAGCAGTGGTTAGTAAAGCAGCTAAAGTTGCTGAAACTGATCCTTTGGAGATGAGCAAAACCGTCCCTGAATCTACAGACGATTTTAGTAAAGTAGAAGTGGTTAAAAAGGATGAAATTGATCATAATGTTCCAGTTTTGACTGAAGCATACACTCAGGAAACTGTCAAAGAACCCCAAAAGATGGTGGAAAGTGTAGCTGCTTATCCAAAGGATAGTGACAAAAGTGGAATTTCAGAGAGACCGCAAGAGTTTATACCAGAAAAAACTGATAACTCGCAAAATGCTGCTGGGGTTGTTTCTGATACACTGTTAGGTGATCCAAAGCTGATGACTAGTCAAGATTCTGGTATAGATGCATCGATTGGTTCGAGTAGTCGTAATAGTTTGGAGGGCAATTGGGGATCTGTTTCGGTGCTTTCAACTGCTTCAGAAAATGCACTGTCCATTAATAAGTCAGAAATTTCAGAGGATAAAAGCCGCATGGGTAAATCAGCTTTTGAAGGTTCTTTGTTAGAACTTAAAGGGGAAATTGTTGACCAAAAAGCCTCTGAATTCAAGGCAATCACATTGCAAAACTGTCAACCACCAAAATCTGAAGCTAACGTCGGTAATGAAACTGAAGGAAGAAAAAGAAATGAAGCGATATCAAAAGTTACAAACTGGAGCACGAGTGAGCACACTACTACTCCCTTAAAGAAACTAGTGAAGGAAGCAAAATCATCAAGTCCTATCAAGTTATCTACTATGATTCAAAAAGATGAGCCTGTTAAGAAAACTAATGAACCTGAAAAGTCTACTTTGAAGCATGAAACCCCCAAAGTCAACCCAGAGTCATCTCCACCAAAATACATTGGTGTGGACAAAAAAGCTGGGAAGAAATCCAAGGGAAGGACGTTATGGCTTCCATTTGCCTGCTGCTCTTCAGCAGACGTCAATTAGTATTTTGACACTACTTCATTTGGTGTTTCATGTTAGTATTTTTGTAAATTATATAAAGTTCACGTAATGAGACGTTAAAATTTGCTCTAAAAAGATTCCATGAACATAGTTTGTACATCCTTTGCGGTTTCATTTGATTTTTAGATATGACGGTAAGAGCACTAGATATATTGAGGTTCGAACTATTTTGTCTCCTTTAATCTGATTCCATCAGAGTCTGGCAGAATAATTCTATTTCTTCCAATAGCTTATCATTTGGAGATGATTCATGTGGTGAAATGAGGTTAATGAGGACCTCGTAAACTTTTCCAAGATCATCTGGGAAAACAAGCATCTTCTTGTCCTCTGTATTTACTTCTTGAATGTCCTCTGAGTAAACACGTTTTCTGCAGGCCTGCATGAGGAGAATATACTTAATGTCATGCTACTGAGCTTTTTTAAATAATAATTATTATTTTATTAGTGCTCTTATCACCTGGAAAAGCTGATTTAGGCAAGCAATATGCTTAGAGTTAAGGTATCCTGAACGAAGAAGTTCCCGAAATAAAAGCACCATCTCGCAAGTTATATTACCTGGTGAAAGGTTTTGAATGATACCACTTATACAAGAATCATCAAACACAGGAGACATCCATGGAGGAACTTGCTGCAGTTTAAGCATTGACACTGCTACATGAACTGCTGGCTTGTGTTGAATCATGATGGATTTTGATGCAAAACCTGGAACAGCCAAATTTATTACCAGCTCTTCGGTTATCAATCGAAACCAATTGTTCTTTTCAGCATGTTTTTCCCAATTAATGAACATTGTTATACATAAGGCACAGTTCATGGCCACCCTGATATCACTGTCGAAAATTAAGCCCTGTAGAATAAAGGTTATGGACCGTAGATGATGGGTGTTTTGTTTGACTTCATCCGGTTCTCTCCTTTTATCTTCTGTTAATCTCTGAAATAATTCGAGCAGACAGTAAGAAGAAATGAGTTTGACTGAAGAAGACCCGAAATGCAATAGCCTGCACAAGTCATGGCAATGAACGCTGATATAGAATAATGACTGCTGATTTTGGTTGTCACCATCAAGTAAGCTCTGTGCATCTTCAATCCCTGGTAGAATAACATGCATACTAAAAACAACATAAAATTGTTAAATACTTATAGTCCTTGTATTTTTGGTCAATTTAGGTTGTGTTAGATCTGAAGAGTAAGTCAAAATTTTAGCTACAAGGGAAATGGTCGACCGGGCTAAAAGTTGCAATTTTAGCTACAAAATGGTCGAACAGGTTCAAAGGTGCCAATGTCTATTTTAAATGTGGACAACCTTCTAAATCATTTTAAGAGTTAATTATATTGTAATATTTTTGTTATCGTAATTATAATTATGCATTGCTTTTTCAACTCACTAAAATGGCCTGTTTCAACCCAAAACCATTTTGACCCATTAATCAACTTGTCCATCTTAACACATCAAGCTTATAAAACTAGGAAATACTAACCTCCTTAGACAGAAGTAGTTTAGCAAGAGAATAAAAATCAGGCCTTGTCCGGTTTGTGTCACCTCATCATGATCAAACAATGCAGGTCCTTTTAAACAAGCTTCATGTATCATTTTGTTAATTAGTGAGATCATTTGAGTGTTCAAAAGTATGGTCTTGGAAGCTTCTACAAGTTTTTGGTGAAGAGAGTGATGCAAAATTAAGGAAATAATGCCCATCACTAGGAGAGCTTCCTGAGAGCATCCATTTTCAGTGATTGTGGAGATCAGGTAATGCATCAACTACAAAAGATGTGCGATCAGATTAGTCTTCTTTGCTAGAAACATATTCAATAGAGGGGGCATTTTTGACACCTTTATGAATGTGTGGGTTTGGGTTATGTCTTATCTCCAATGGGTCAAATGAGATGAGAGTCATCCAAAGTATATTCAAGTACATAAGGGCCAATATCATTTAAATAATAGATCTTAAATTATGTTGGTCATGATATAAGTTTGTTATCATATTTAGCACATAAATATTTTAAAAAACGATAAAAAAGAGTTTGTGGTCAGCCCAACCCACCTAGCCTGTTTCGACCCACATTAAAACAATTTCCAAGCCCATTTTGCCACCTCTAATATTGAAGGTTAACTAATAACTTACATTACCTCTGCTGCCACTGTAACCCAATCTTCATCATCAGAAAGTGATTCCGGGTGAACTGAATGTAATATTGTAAAAACTAGTTGACAAGTAACATTGAATATTTCTCCAGAAGAATGATGGTGATAAAGATTCTGAATTGCAAGACCTATTCCATTTAAGCATAATTGGTCTGAAGCAGCTGGAAACAAGACAATGGTTGACGCAGTCATATTTAATAATAGAATGATGTCATCTTCTTGTCCACTTTCTTCTACAAGCTCTCTCAACAAACAAACCAGTAATTTGGCACCATAGTTATCTCCAGATGCTACCAGCTCAGCTAGTTGTTTAAAGTTCACGGTTTCAGTATCATTGCAAGCAACAATCTGGTTTCCATAGATAATACAACGTCTACACCACCTTAAAACCTGGGTAGACAGATATTGACAGATTCTCTCTTGCTGAAACAACCATTTCAGTGATGTCATGTGATTTTTTGTCAAGAGAAATTCACATCGTTTTTCTGTAACAAGATGGAAGAGAGTACTTTCAGCCTCTGGACTGTATGGTATTTGGTAACTTATCTTGGCCAGACCCCGATAAAGGCAATACAGACTTAAGAGTGCCTCCATGATTAGGTGTTCGACAGTCCCACCTATGATTTCGGAACTATTCAGTAAAATATATTGCTCCAGAGAAGCTAATACAATCCTATCCTCTGCAAGCCTTGGGGAAGACATTTTGAGGAATTAAACATCATAATTAAGAATGTAATAACATTTGGCATTCACTGAAACAATTTTCACTTTCCTCTTGCAGAAAAAGAATCAAGTTTTGAACAAGTCCTCTTCTTCTTTGAAGAAAAATTGAGACATTGTTTTTGAATTGAGGATTTGAGGTGGCAAAACGGGCGTTCAGATTCAAACCAGGTAAGTCTTTCTCGGATCAAAACAGGTTGGGTTGACTAAAAACACCATTTGTCCTATTATTATTTTTTTGTTTCTCTATAAATAGCTAGTGCAATCAAATATGATCGCAAAGGTTATATTATTTTAATCATCTTTTGAAGGAAATAATTTAGGAGGTTTTATGCATCAAAAATACACTTTGGGTGACTTTCAACTTGTTTCCCTTTAGCTACTTTTATTTTAATTTACCCATTTGACTTATTAAAGATAAAACATTATCCGAATCGACCCATTCCTAAATAAACAGGTCAAAATTGCCACCTCTAGGTAATCATATCATACTAAATGTGTCACAGCCTCACAGAAGTCAAAAGAGTTACAAGGATGTCAAGCGAAAGTAATGACCAGAAGTGCAACACGAAGAGTTTGTTACTTACCTGTCATCATACAAGGAGCTGATATATAGTATCAACAGAACTGCGGATTGACAGGAAAAAACTTCCTGATTATGAGAGCCCTTCTGCCCCAACAGAAACAACAAATCTACAGGATCAGATGGGAGATGCAACACAACATCTCTAATGAAATGACCAGAGCCATTTCCAAGAAGCACGTCCAAGATAGAACTCAATAAGAAATAAACTCTCAATTTCATCTTCTCAATAGGAAAAAGTCCTAAACATCCAAAGGAAAAACTGAACCAAGAGGATGAAACCAGGACATCTACAAATTCCTTCGGTTGGTAATCAGACTGCATCAATATCGAGTGAAAAATCTCGAGTACACCCAAGGCAATATCTTCATCGATCTCATTAATGCTTGTTGAAATCCAAGGCAATAGTTTAGTTTCACATATGTCTAATATACAGTCACGTAATCCCATATAGTTGGAATTTGTGGGGTTCCCTTCAAAAAAACTGAATTCGTATGCTTCTTTCAAAAGGTAGAGCGAGTGTAGCATTTGGGAGGAATGCTCCCCATAATAGCTCAAGCAAATTGCAACAGTGTATCTTGATATATCTTGCAGTGATTGGGTGATACTCATAGTTCCATGAGAAGATGAAGACTTCATGAGAGCTACAAGGACAGAGCAAACTAGGGTAAATGTTTCTGGAAGCATGTTGGCCTCCCCATCAATATGTTTCTTGAGCATGCCTGTAATTACAAGGCTTATTGCTTCAATATTGGAACTTGAAATAATTCCAGGACAGTTTGAAACACATTCTGATATAAGTTTTAATGATTGACATTGAGCAGGATGAAATGGAATTTCAGCAACGTAGCGAAGAACTGGAACCAAAGTTGTAAACCCAATAGCAAGCCGTTGTTTGAAAGATACCTCTGCCACTGACAACAGATCAAGAACTTGTAGGGATGAGCTGACTAGAGAATCTTTTTTGCACCCTGAAAACACAGGACCAGACGTTTTACAACTAGAAAGCTGCAGGATTTGGACTCAAAGTTATTACTATAATTTTCTTTATGACAACCAAGTTGGTCTGGTCAAAGGGGTTGACCACTGAACCAATTTAAGTGGCATAAAACTATGTTTTACACCTTTCTGTTTATAAAATCCGCAAAAGTAAAAATCTGTAGAAGAGAAAAGATCGGTTATTTGCCTAAGCAAACTAGAATAGATTGAAAAAATGCTGAACTTACCCCACAATCTTAAAATTTCAAAAACATAATCAGCAATATTCTCTTCAATCAGAACTTGGACCTCTTTAGTTGAAACGCCTCCACAAGACAAATACAGGACAATTAAATCCAATGTGGCAGTTTGAACTTCACAATCTGAAGAAAGCAGAGGTGCTTTTACGGCTTCAGCAAACAATAGATTCAGAGGAGCCTTTTCTAGTTCATGCTCAGTTGTTTCCATATGATTGGCTGCTTCATGGTAATCATTGCAGGTTGAAGTGATGTCATTTTCAAATGCTTTCTCAAAGAACCCTCTTCGTGCAAGCACGGACAATAGCGCTTTGCAGAAGTGACATAAAAAATGTTATTTGATGGGAGATAATTAGATAAAGTTATCATGATAGATAGATAAACATAAAGTCTGTTAATGTACTGTCTATAGAAAGTTACTGAAGCAAAAACAAATATGGGAAGAATTTGGTCAGTATGCAACAAGAACAGAGCTAAACAATATTAACTTGTTTCCCAACTGAGCTTGTTCAAGTGGTTTGGGACTTCGTAATGATAACTTAAGGTCATAATCCAAATCCCACCCTTTGGCATGTCATAAGGATGCGATGATGGACGTGTGGCAAAATTGCATATGCTTGGGTGGAGTTTCTCAAGTCTTTCTCTAAACTGAGTAAACGATGAGGAAACTAAACAGTATATGTTGCAGAAGTGGAATTCACATTCGAAAGAATTTACAAACACCGTTCTAAGACCATTATTCAATCCAAGATGGTGTGAGTATTGACTTCCATAGCTTAAGATATAAGCTTTTATGAGGAAGATAGTAACTGCGTAAACTGGTCTTTGTTAACACTAACCATAATTGGCTATTAACAGTTATTAATGCTACAGATGAAGTATAAGGTTCTGTCATCATAATTTTAAAGGAATGCTTTAATTTTGTAAGCCAACACATAGGTGCAGTAACGAGTCTTCAAGATAAGTCGTTGTACCTTATATCCTCGCATTAGAACCAGCGGGCATCCCAGCATGGTTAAATTAGTATCTAAGGCAACAACCATAAAAATCATAATAAATGGTTTCAGAGAACCATGGAATATTGACAAACCTACACAGTTCATGCGAACATCATCACGATGGGTCTTCAAGAGGGCTTCTAGTGACAAATGTAATATCTTTGAAGAATGGCCACATAAGACATCACCATTTCTATTATCTATGCATGCATGCTGCATGGCACATAATTTGTAAAGAACAAATAGAATCTCGCCTTGGATCTCTTCACTGCATTAAAAGAAAGGAAGATAGGTAGTGAGGATGAAGCACACTGTATTACGAAGCATATACATAACTATTGAGTTCACTCCAACTGTTACCTAGGCAACTGGAGACCTGTTACAAGGTTCAGATAAAGTGCATCTTTGTCTTTAACATAGGTGTAGGGATCGTTTTTCTGATAATCCAAAAGAATACCTAAGCAGTGTAGCTGAAGCTTGAAAATGTTAGCTGAAAATACGGCCACTTAAATGAAAATATCCCAGGAATATCCAAAGAGACGATCAATGAAATAACCCCCTACAAAAACTAACTATGGCCATTAACACCATCTGAGTTTAGTGTCATACGTATCTCAGTGCCTTATGGATACGACTAGATGAGACAAACGAGACACGGTTATATTGGTTTAAATCACAACTTTGTGGTCTTAACTCTTAAATACATAAGTTTACAATCTGCAGAGGAAAGAAATTTTCATGCTAAGTTACAGTGGAGGAATGGTGACGCTGACTATCGTAAACTAGCAATGGATAAGAGAAACCATCCTTTTTGTTATTGAAATGGTCAAAAAGATGGATAAAACTGCTAAGTCTGAGGATTCGATTGATACCATAACCGCATAACGCAATTGACCGAGTTCAATATATTACACTATTTTCAAATTCCCAAAGGGCTACAATATGTGTGATAGAACAGAAACAGAGAATAAAAAACGACAAAAATAATTACCATGTAAATTTGACGCCTGCTCCAGGATAAGGAACCAGATGACAACCTATCCGAAACCCTAGCAACGAACTCGCTGTAAACCGAGCAATCACCAGAGCTGCACAACTCGGAAATCAAATCAATCGCCTGTTTCGCGAGCGGTTCGTCATCGAAAGAACAGATTGTGGTTATGAGAGGAGAAACGAGAAAATGAGGATGGAATGTAAGAAGATTTTGGAGGAAAATAGGTTGAGAAATGGCGTGAGAGAGCTGAGAGAGTGCGTAGGAGACGTGAACAGTAGGGGAATTAGGATTTGAGATAAGATTCGACAGGCAGACTAAGCAGATCGATCCGCCTTCTAAGGTTTGAAGTATCAGAGAAGAAGTATGGCCTTGTGAGCATGTCAGGTATTGCCGGTGCCGGAGATGTTGGTCGAAGTCTGACCGTTGAGGATGATTGGAGCCGGTATAGTACATCTTCCCGGCGAGACCGTGAGCTGCAGAAAATTTGGGCGGGCTGCCAGTGCCCAGCGATATACGTTTTAGATCGAGTTAGTTTTATAAATAGTTTTTAAACTAAGCAATTGCTTTTTTTTTATTATATATTTCGTGAATTTTTTCAAAAATAATATAATTATAAAAAAAATTCAAAACTAATAGCTTTTTATTTTTGTTTTCACTTATATAGTATTCGGAAATATCATTCCCAGTTAGTGAGCAAAACGTAACACGTGTTATTATAGGAATCTTATTTTCATTGACAAATCGGGAATGTCATTACCTACTCATAGTTTACTCATACGATGGCTGATGGGACATATCATTTCAGCTTTTGACAGGAGAATTGATTTATACATAACAAGATTTTATCATACACAATAATTATGACTTTTATATCCCCTAGTATCTTACTATACAAATCGGGAATGTCATTTCAGCTTTGGAGGGTGGTGGTTTGTGGTGGTGGGTAGTGGTTTGTGGTGGTGGTAGATGATGGTGATGGTTTAACTTATTTTAAAGTATTAATAACAGTTAACTAATGATTAATTTTTTTAATATTAATTTAATTATTTATTAACAGAATTAAAATTTTATTTAATGTTTTAAAATGAATAAAAGAAAAAAATAAAAGGATAAATTAAGAAAGAAAGGGCACTTATGTCTTTTTAAGTGTTTTTGGATTAACATTGAAACAAAAGTTAAACCATAAGGATCAATGTCGTAATTAATGAAGCCTAAGAACCAAATATAAAATTTCATGTAAACCACAAGAACCAAAAATGTAATTAACTCTTATTCAAGTACCAAAAGCAATCTTCTGCAAACTTTATTACTGCAGTACATTTCTTTTAAGAACTTTGGGAGAAGGAAAGGTGTGATAAAGTCAAAATAACTTTTATTTACTATCAACTATTTTATTAATTGTGTTAGATATTAATTATTTAGGATTTTCGTTGTTTCTTCCTTACTAATGTTATGCTTGAGTGATTGTTTATTCATCTAATTGATTATTTCAAGTGAGTGTTTATGGATTTTGATTAGATTGCAATTTATATTAGACTATATTAAAACATGTTTTCTGTTTATGTTTAAACTAAATTAGGTTATAATGTTGAGATTCTTTAAAAAGAAGAATCTAGTTTAACTGACGTTTTCAAAACAACGAATGCTAAAAAAACAAATCTTAAAGATAATGAGCAGCAAACTCGTTCAAAGTAAATGAGACTTTATTTAGATTTGCTTCTTACTATTGTTGGATCAAATTTAAGAACTTTATGCCGTTTTTATTGGTATTATAATTCTCTTGATTCGATCATATTATCAACGCTCCTACTCGTAACAGAAAAAACGTTTTGGCTACATAATAATCCTTCGTACCGAGTTTCACATAAACTACATTGGACCCCAGTATACTTGAATCCTAGATTCGTCACTGGTTAATATATCCTCCTACTATTTTCTCATACTTATATACAAGTGTCAAAAATCAATTGATATGAGGAAAAGAATTAGTGGATTTCACCTGTTATTTTGTGATAAGTAAGAGGATAAAATAAGAAGAAATAGTAAAAAGATGTATCATTTTCTTGATAAAATAAAAAACCCTTTATATCCCTAATATATCTCTCTCCTCTATCCACCCTCACTCATATCATCTCTTCAACCTCCCCCTTCTCCTTACCTCCGACCACCACTGCCGCCGCCACCCTCACACCTTCGAACACCACTATCGTCACCATGCAAAAGCTCCATCAATGGCATCTTGTATTCATAGTTCTTAGGGTTTTTTCTTGAAGACCATCATGACTACCACCATAAATAGCACCATGAACCATCACCAACATACCTGACCACCATGAACCACCACCATCACCTGCGCCAACATAAACAACCTAAATCAAATCAAGCGTTAGATTCGATGAGACAAGAACTCGAAAGAAATTAAGATTTAAGGACTTGGGTAAACAAGATTTAGATCTAGGCAACATGATGAAGATCTCAAAACGCACACCATCACACACATAAAATTGAACTTAGATCTAAAACACCATATCTCTCCCTATCATTTCCGAGAAGGCAGCGAAGGAAAGAGATGAATGAGACGAGTCCGACAAAGGGAGCAAATGAGAGAATGAGCGACAGAGATACACGGTGGTGATGATGGTTGGAGGTAGGCGGTGCTGATGGTAGTGCGGTAGTTATCCTTGGTCAAAAAATGGGTGGAAAATATAGTAAGCTAGAGAGCCTTACAGAGACTAGGGAGACAGAGAGATAAAAGGCATAGAAATTTTTATTTTTTTCTAGTTTTTAAAAAGTTTGAATATTATTAATATATTTAAAATCAATTAAAAAGTAAAAAAGGGGTTAAAAGACAAAGAAAAAATCCCTCATGTACAATGCACACGAAGGGACTTAACATACATGATTAACGGAAACTGTTATAAAGAACTTTAGATGCAACAAATTGTGTTAGTCCCAGATTAGATACTCAAACAACGATTATGTTTGTAGAAGGTGGTTGAATACAGACTCTAGCCTTTAAAACTTATTGCTTACACAGTTACTTTAATATAATTATTATTGATATGAATCAATAATTACAAGTATTTGGATGCGGAATTTCCTAACATTTTATGGAAAGTACACCACACACACATTATTTATGTAACACCACTTTTTAAAAATTTAACTTTCAAACACTTTTACCTTCGTTAACACCAAAAAGGTTACCAGAGTCACAAAACATTAATTCATATTTACACGTGTTAACAAGTAAATTAAAAGAAGGTGTCAAGGTCCATCTTTCAAACTATCCAGAGCTATCCGAACCATCATGCTGCTGGGGTCTTACCCTTGCTGGAACCTGAGTCACCTGCATCATACAATACTGAAACATAAGTTAACGCTTAGTAAGCATACTAGCTGAATCAAATAATCAAAAACACGGGCAAAGTTTCCCATGATGTCTTGCATCCAAACTGTAACACCTGCAAAGCTGTATAAAGTGACATTGTATTGGAGTATAGCTACCCCACTTGCGTAGCCATACCCCCTAACACTGTTCTCGTATACAACTACACCACCTGCTTATTTGTACACCATGTCACTGTACTGGTACATAACTATACACCATTGCTGAACAATATATATACATCAAAGTTATATCACATAACAAATATATCATACAATAGGTAAATATCATAGATGCTTACATACTGTTTGTACAACAGAAATAGTACAATCACCTCATATCTAATTACTGTGCTAAACAAGTAAAGTGTTATGTCGGGTATCCCGACATGTCACCATGTATGCGTAGCTGTACACCATGTCATTGTTCTGGTACCTAACTATACACCACTGGTGTACAATATATATATATATATATATATACATCAAAGCTATATCACATAAGAAATATATCATACAATAGGTATATATCATAGATGCTTACATACTGTTCGTATAAGAGAAATAGTATAGTCACCTCATATCTGATTACCATGCTAAACAAGTAAAGTGTTATGTCGAGTATCCCGGTACCTCCCTAAACCAAAGAATAGGCTAAACATCACAAACTGAACAAACTAAGTTGAAAACGGGTTTACACGGGCCGTGTACCTTACATGACTGAATACGGTCAACACGACCGAATTCTACTCACAAAACAACCAAGTCACCTAACCGAATTCGGTTGGTAAGAGCTGCTACACGGTTGTGTACCCATACACGAGTCGTGTTTACTGAACACTACACAACTATGTATGCTACATGGACTGTTACAGCCTTAAAAACCAATACACGAGACGTGTACACGATTGACCTGTAGCTTTTTGTGACGAACACAACTGCTGTTCTTGAATAAAAATCCATTTTCTATCAAAATTTTCAACTCAGGGGTGTTTCTTTACATCCCAAACACTTCAAACATACTCATAAACAACAACAAACACTCTTGATATATGATTCAAACCTTTTTGAATCCTTTCACCCATTAAAACTTTATCCACAATCATACCTTATGTTTATGTGGATGATATGTGATGACTTGCTGATAACTTGCTCCAAATTGAAATCAAAATATGGAAGCCTGTTCTTCTTCTTAACCAACAATATGTGTATGTGGTGTGTTCATAAGAAAAAAACATATGTATATCTCTACAACTATCAAACAATGACAGTTCAACCCCTTAACTATCATCTTTCAATTTAGCAATTTTAACCCATCTATTTCATAAACACCTCATATCATTAAAAACACTTAGTCATAAAGACTTTTAAACTTTAAGGCGTTACAATTTAAATATATATCACATACCTTTTTCCTTGAGCAACACAACTTCCTTTCTGATGCTTAAAACTGTTATCATTCATAAAATCTTCAGTATCTTGACTTTCCTAAATATGTTGTCGGACATACTTTTGTACTTGAATAAGATCTTTGAAATCTTCATCTTGTGTAACTTTAATATTTTCCACATAATAAAGTTCTATTCTCTTTGTCTTACTTGCAAAACAAAAAGTGCAAATACTTTTACAAATAAAAGATCTAAAACTGTAAACGAACAACACATGTGTAAGGACCCAATATTTATTTTTTGAAATATACATTCTTACCAAAAGGTTACACAGCTATGTATTATTTCTCAAAAATGTTTTAATGTCCCAAAACAAGACAAGCAGAATTCGTGAGCTGTTAATTTCAAATTATAGCCTTCTTTAACTAATCCTGCAAAAAAAAACAATACTAACAAGCACAAAGCTTATTGAGCACAAAATCACAACTAATGAACATAATCACACTCATCTCTTATACATGTTGTTATCAAAATAGGATATATAAAATATCAAATTTATGCCACTCAGGCTAGTAATTTGCCACTTGGGCAATCATAACGCTACTCGTGCTAGTAATTTGTCACTCATACTATCATAAAGCCTCTCAGACTAGTAATTTGTCACTCAAGTTATCATAAATGTCACTCAAGCCTTAGTATGACTACTTAGTGATATCGCGTTAAATATATATAAATATTAGGCGATATCGGGTTGGAAATCGTGCATTTAATTGTAAAAAGGTACGTTTACGTGTCTTTTATGTTTTGCAGGCTAAAAAGGCGGAAAAAGAAATTTATCTAACAATCGATCCAAGGAAACCGAGAAAATCAATGAAAGCCCAAGAAAAAATAAATGGGCCAAAGAAAGAAGTGAGCCCAGAAGATAAAAGAAAAAAAAGAGAAAAAGAAAAGAATTAAAAGCTAAAGCCCAACCAAGGACAGGCCTAGAGAAAAGAAAAGAAATCTACCCGGGCGCAAAGGCAGGGGTCGCGGCGCGACACCTTTGCCCGTAGTGGCGTGACGAAGGGTTCGGATAATGCCTATCTACTTGCCACGTGACGTCGCGGCGCGACCAATATACCCGTCGCGGGCGCGACGCGTCTAGATAACGACATAATTGGAATTTTAAAGAAGTAGGATCGGGGTAAAATTGCTCGTCGCGGCGCGACACCCCTGTTTTCAGAAATCTATTTAAACAAACTTCCAGATCTGAAAAGGGGTTAACCACTCGATTTCTTCCACCATTTCTCTGCTAAACACGTCCATTAACACATCCCAGAAGGCTTGAGCTTGGATTTGAAGGATTTGAGCATAATTTTGAAGATTAAAGGCTTGGAGTTATTGCTTTATTACGGTTTTTCTATTCTTCTTATATTATTAATGTTTAATCTTGAATTCCAGAAGTCTAGTATGCTTGTAATAGGCTAGTTTTCCAGTTTTCCTCCCTAGAGGAGATCAAACTCTTTCAAGTTAGTTAATTTTACATCTTTACGACTTTAATGACATTATATTTATCTTTCAAGTCTAATCAATGATCCTAGCATATTTTAATTCTGTTTTTGATATGTTTAGAATCCGAGTTAATGTGAATTGGAGGACCAATCCATTTATATGACTTTAATCAAAGCTAATTAGGACCAATAATTAGTGTTGACTAGTGATTGATCAAATCCTAGGGTTAAACAATCAAGATAGAAACTTTAATGTGTTAGAATTGATATATGATGACTTTCATGTGTTAATTAAATGATTTGGTAACTTAATCAATCATTAAAGATTAGATCTTGATAGATACGAACTTAAATATGCTTAATTATGTAGTTAATTGTTTTAATGACCAATTGATTAGTTAATTGCATGATTAGAAAAGTTGGATACTCGGATCAAGAGTCTAACAATATAGGAATCGGTATAGTGTTAATTAATTGTCCAATGCATTAATTTTGATTTATAAAACCAACTTGCAAATGGTGGAATCGAATCTAGGGAGGGAAAGCCTTTTATTTGATAGTTTAATCCATAAAGTTTCTTGTTTTTTGCTCTCTTGGGTTGTTTTTGGTAATTTAGCAGTGTTGGTGATCATTTAGGATAATAAAGTTTGATCTTGATACCAAATTCCCTTTAATTTAGTTAATTGCTTTAGTTTAGTATGTAATTGTATTTATTTAGTTTAATTGTCTTTAATTCGTTTATTTTAGTTAATTTGATAAAAAATCAGTATTAGCTCCCGTTCCCCAAGAGTTTGACACCCGACTTATTAACTATATTATGAAACGATTAGGTACACTTGCCTATTCATGCAGTTTTTGGTAATTAATTCGGTAAAAATATAAATTTAAATCTAGTACGTAAAACGCACATCACTTAGATTAACCATTTGCCACTCGGGTCATCAACACATCATTTATCTTATTCACATTATGTCACTCATTATGCACATATACATACTAACACATTGTAGTAAACTACACTACATACAAATAATCATCAATAAAATCAAAATTTTATTATATCACTGTTATCTTATTAATTATAGCACTCAGATTATTAAATTGCCACTCAGGCTAGAGGTTGTCACGTAGGCATTCTTTTTATCATCAATATCATATTTGTTTATCATACCAACAACATGACATTTGTCAATCACACTTTATATATCACAACCATGCATCTAATACGTTGTTAGGGATCATGTTACTCACTCAGAATGCTAAATATTGTCGTATTCCATCGTCATGAGCAACATACCCAGCACATACTCGGCAACGATCACCTATAATAAATTATACTCTAATTTAGATCCGGGACTGCTCAGTTAAAACCGTGTTAATACCCTACACGGACCGTGTTAAACTACACGACCTCTCACTCTACACAGACATACATGCCATGACATGTCTGGGTGCATATCTAACCATACATGACTGATGTTGACATTACATGGCCTGTGTAGTATAGCACACAAGGTATTTAGCTTTGCTACATAGCTTATGCCATAAAAAGGGCTGAACATGGTGTGTATACCCAAACACGGTCTGTGTTCATCTACACGACGTACTACACAGTCGGCACCCATATACACGGGTTGTGTTGACCATAAACCGGCAAACTGTTTGATGGAACAGTTGTCAAATCAACCCAACACGCTACTAACACGAATTCAAGTGATCCCAGTACTTGTTTTAACACCAATACAACTCAAAAGACACTATAACAATAACAAACCATCAACAGTTGATCATTTAACCTAAAAAACAACACTTAACACATTTGCCCCAAAACCCAACAACACATACACAAATTCAATAAATTAACTATAATATTTGTAAATTCAGCAACACTATCAAATCATCACCAATATGATATTTAACTATCAAAATAGCTAACCTACACAAAAGTGGTGCAAAAGTTCTATCATTAACACACAATGGGTCAAAATTACATACCTTTTTACTTGGAACAAATACAAGTCACTTCAATTGGTTTTAATCTTGGAATTGAAACTGATCTTGGTATTTTTCTTCTCTCGTTTCTTCCAAAACACAACACACACTCATACTTTGTTTATTTTGATTTATCTGACTAAAACCTCTTTTATATACAACACTTTAGTCACTTGGCAATACTCATCCCTCTAGTTTAATTATTTAAACATTAGCCACAAGTAATTTTTCATAATTACATACTAGTATAACTTTACAAGTTCAATCCCTAAACTTTTTATTTTATTTGCATAACTCAAGCAAGATTATATAATTCACTACTTAATGAATAAAAAATTATAAATTAAGAACTCATAATTTATGGGTTGTTACAACATTTCAACTTTTGACTTAGATAAACTATACAGAAACATATAAAGTAACTAAGTACTTTACTCGTGAGATAAAATAACACGACTGAGTAATAGATTGCTCATATATGCATGCTCAGCTAAGGCAAGTGATTGCTCAACTAAGCGACAAACTCTGCTTAGTTGATCAAATATAATCTTAGGTATCTGGTTAGCTGAGCATCCGGAATGATTAGCTTAAGGTTAGCTGACTCATTTAGTATGATCAACTGACTATTAATGTAATATCTGAAATTTTATAAAATTATAAAATTTATATTTATATATAAGTATTTGAGTATTATGTGATTAATATATTATTGTGTCCATCCATGTATAATTGTGTGTGTATTGTAACAAAATTTGTAAACAAAGTGTCAAGCATTGGTATTTTGAGGGACTAGAAGTGTAAATATGTGTGTAAGTGTATGTGACTCACATTTGGAGTCAAAGACCCCATTTTGGGGCGGGAACAATCGAGAGAGAGAGAGAGGTGAAGATCAAGGATAGAGCAAGAAATCAAAGGGAAATCTTGGTGCTTATGGTGTTGGAGCTTATATTATTTGATTTTACTAGTTTTCCTAACATCTAAGCTTGGTTTTTGGAGCAAGAAAGAAGTAAACAAGTTGAGTATTGAATCAAGTAAGTTTTATCTATATTTTGTGTTTGATTTCAATTATATATGATGTATTTGAAGATCAATGGTTGATTTGTGTTGCAAATGTTAGTAAATGGGTCAAAAAATTGGATAAATGGTAAAATTATGGTTTGAATCCTCAATGGAAAGTTATGTAGTGATGTTAGAGGTGCTTTAGCGGTGCCTAGACCTTATTTATTGCTGCAAATAAGTTTGGTTTGGAAAAAAATGGTTTTGGTCGAAACTGGTATGAAAAACAAGCAATAAGTTACTGTTTACGCAGGGTTCGCAGCGCGATCCCCTCTGTCCTGCGCAGTGAAGTTTTATAGAGTTTTGTAGCCGGCACGAAGACCTCTTTTCAACCCAAAAACATTATTTTGACTCATTGTGACCTTATATTTGACTGGAGATTGATTGTAATGACTATAAGGGGATAAAATAGAGTCTTTAAGACCCGAAAAAGGTGTTTAATATTGGTATTGAGTCTATACTCGTAAGGAGTCTTGATTTCGGTTAACTTAATTAAGTTAACCTTATGTTTTGTGATCATATGATTCTTATTCAAGTAATACAACTTTGGTTTGGATAGGAAGTGATCCTCATCACAAACGGGTAAGGTGTACCATGTGGATACTCTTTTGGCTTTATGAACTTATAAGTCATCATATTGTTTTTGTATTTTATATTATACACATTTATGGCATCAATGTGACTTGTTATTGTTGATTATCATGTTAATGATAATATGATATGTATAAGCATGTGTTTTGCAAGCTTTGAATGCATGTAATGCTGTGTGATGTTTTTTACAAGTTAATAACTATATCTGTTTAACTTGCTTGTGTTTGTGATTGTGCATTTGTGATCCGGACTTGTGTCTGAGATATAGTGCTTTGTACCATGTTGGTCCCTGACCATTGGGTGACGTGTATTGGTTCATGTGGCTTTGGCATTTGGGAACCTACATACACAGGTGGTTGTGGAATTGGTGCAAAGAATGGAGGGGGATGATAGTACCCATTATGATTGTGTGGTTCAATGGGCTAACGAGCTACTGAACCTAAGCAAACAGGAGTGGACTTGGGGAACAATTCATTCACTCCTAATAACCTTCGTATGGTGGATGCTTCATGAGTTCATGCTCCCCCACGTGGACGGGAGATGTGGACACACCCCCACTTGGACTTGTTGACCATGGTTGGCCACTATGGGAGTTACAAGCTCTAGTGGACTTATCTCCCACATCTTGTGTGCTATGATAAGTGATGCCATATTGGTTAAAATATAATGATGAATTATTTATTTGGTTAAACTATTTTGGTACACTCACTAACGTTATGCTAACAATTCTATTGTTTTAAATGTTTTTGTATCTGCAGATAAATTGTAGCTTATTACCGGTGAGGCGGGTAGGAGCTTTTGGGAAGCCTTTGATATGACCTATAGTTACATGTTTGGATACACATGTCGTATGCTCTTCTCTGTTTATTCTTTGGTTTATGGTCGTGTAATTAAGACAACAAGTAACATCGAAATTTTGTAAAATCAAATAAAGCTTCCGCACACTTATGTAAACGAATTATCAAATGATGGTTTTTATTAGCGAATTAAAAGTTTAAACTTGTATCGAAATTCAAAGTGTTACAGTTAATCTATAATGCTAAGTAAAAATACAAGTCTTGTCTTAACAACACATGTCAAAATAATTTCTAGTATATCACAAATGAAAATTTTGTTAACATCAAATCTTATATTTTTCAATAAGAAGGTTTGATTCTTAGGTTGAAATGGTTATCTCCCCAACAAATTGGTAATTGAAAGACGAAACTTGCAACTTTTTCAAAAAATGATTAAACTTGTAATTTGTGGTTAGTTATAGGATAATTTATGAAATTAACTCTTTTAGATGTTAACATGTATCTAATATTCAATATTATATTCTTTAATTTCTTGTCGATTCATTTATATTCGAACAACCTATTTCGGCTTAATGTGTTCAACGTGTTTTCGAATAAGATTCTCATATGAATTCCTAGTTTCTCTTGGTGCAAATTCCAAATATGATTTTCGTTTCGAATCAAATTTTAGAATTTTATGATCGTTTCGATTTGATCAAACTTCGTATTCGGTGTTTAATTCTATTTGATACGGATTTTAATTTTCAGCAAATAATATTATTGTTTTATTAGAAACTCAATTAAAATAATATTACTTTTCACTCACTAACTTTATGATTAAAATATTGTTTTTCTTACGCCTCGTTGTCCCCCAACACTCCTCCTAGTCATCTGCCAAAAATTCTATATATACATATGCATTCTCACACATGCATACTTGCAAGAAATATACTCACCGGAATATCTCTTTCGAAAAACAAACTTAAAGCTTTAAAGCAAAGCAAGTTTAGAGTTAATATTTAGTGTAAAACTTGTTTATGTGTTGAACCTCTTAGACATTAGTTGTCTTTGAGAAACTAGTCTATGTGTTAGACGATTTTAGTTGCCACCTTTTACTGTATTTAGAATTTTTGCTTCTTTGTACATGTAATGCTTGATTCATATTAATAAGAATTATATTAAAAGTATTAGTGTGTGTATTAAATTTTAAATAGCTTAAATTTGTATTTAACCCTGCTTCTACAAACATTTGTTGTTGTCTACTTAATATGGGACAAACAGATCTTGATAATTATGCCACACCATTTTTACAAATAAAAGATTTAAAATTAAAACATTTGACTATATCGTTTAGGCACTTTGGTATTTGACTACTTCATTATAATTGTATTCATCCATGCAGTACTTTAAATTGTTTCGGCTGGCTTCATGGTCATGAAACACCTTTTCATAACAAAAACACTAGTTTGCTCCTCTCCGTTCAAGCGTGCTGTCGGGATCAATCCTTGACGTATGACCCAATATGCCAGTGCTTCATCGACAATGATATGCACGTGCATGTGACAGTGGGAAGACACCAACACGTAACTCAGGAACAGACAGACATGTGAAGTCCTTGGTACGGCTAGGATAGCCAATTGTGAAGCAAAGTGTGAAATCGTCGTCAGTGCACTGCTTCGGCAATATGTGTATATGTGATCATGGATGATATAGTGATTTGTGCATACCTAATGTGATGTGTAAGTTATGTGTTTGCTAAGCTTTATGTTTACAGTTGCTGTTACCTATCTTTTCAGGATTTGACCATGGAAATGCTCCAAAAGAGTGAAGACGACCTATCCTTTACAAATGTGGCACCAAAGATTTTAATTTTTTTTGGAGATGACGATAGATTTTAATTTATTAGTAGAATTTTTAAACAACCATACCGAGATCATTGTTTATAAAAGCATATAAAGTCAAACTTCCGCTAACCATTTCTTTTGTCATTATGTTTCAGAAAAGGGCAAAAATAGAGGACATATTTTTTTAAGGCATTATTAAATTCACACAATTTATCTTTATACTATTAGTTATGAAACTGATATATGTATGCTCTCTCATTCTTATAATTCTTCACATCTCAGTAAAATTGTTTTCAATATGACATTATAGCAGTCTAGCTCTACAATTTTTTATATCTTCAACTGTTTTATAGCATCAAAACCAGGTGATAGGATTTATGCGTCGGAAAAAAAAACAACGCAAGCAAATGCCTTCAAATTTTCTCGTTGCAGCAAGTGCTGTGATTGTACCAAAGAGAGTGACGACAATGATTTATGTCGGACGATACTTCTTCATTATAAGGCGACGATCAATATGGAAGACACCGCTGTATAATGCTCGAGTTGTTTATGGTAATTATAAAATCCTTTTTCATCTATTATTTCCATACACCTAAAATGCATTATATGTTCAAAATTCAATGCTTCTAGACTAAATTTTTAATAGAGAAATTGAAATTAGCACTCCCAAACCTTGTAGAAGGATGTATTGGTCGGTGAGTTGGACAAGTGTTCCGGCGGTTGAGATAGAGGCCGTGAGATATGTTTAATCGGCTTTAAACGCGGTGGGTGGGAAAGATTTTATATAATAATAAATTAGGCACAAAATCAACGAACATAAAGCAGAATAGTTTCGTAGCTGATTCTCTCTCTTCTACGCCAAAGATCCCCACAAATCGAGAAAGACAGAGAGAGAAAATCATCATCCTCTGTTGTTGGGCCTCTAATTTTATGAATAGGTTTACTTATCATCGTCGCGTTCCATGATTTTTTATTGAAATTAAAGAAATTCAATCGGCGACGACGATCTCCGTCTAAGGAAATTCTCCGGCCGATCAATCATGCTGTCCTTGCAAACCGATCCGCGACAAGTTCAGCAACAACAATTTCAGCAGCAGCAGCAGTTGTTGCAGCAGGCTGTTAGGGTTGCGTATAATAATGGCGACCATCAGCGTGAGTCTTCGTTTGTGTTGTCAACGGAAATTGATCCATCATCGTCGAACGTCAATCTTAAACAGTCTAAAGGACTTGACATTCGTGAAGGTTTGATTTCGTTTTGGTCTTTACGGTTTAGATTATAGGATGATGCCTAGGGTTTTGGTGTTTTTTTCTTTTTTTTGTGTAATTTGTTTGAGAGTGTGATTACCTGGAAGTTCATCCTTTTAGGGTTTTGCAAGTTGGGCATTAAATTAGCCGAACTTTAAGTCGCTTATTCGAGATGATCAATTGTGGTTTACTTGTATAAATAGTGTCTTGCAAGTTGGCATAGCTTTCTTTTTGGCTTATAATCTTTATTTAATCTAGAACTCCTTCACACAATTTCTTGGTTCACCGAATTTTGGGCAATGTGAACACGTTTTTTTAGCAAAAGATAAGAGAACAAGTAAGATAGGGTGATCAAGAAATCATAATGATTTTGCAGTGTTAGGCAGATTTTGAACCAGTTGCGAGCAAGAGAGCTAAAGATGATGTTTTTCTTTGTGATTTGAGGTAGGGTTGCATTTGACTACTCAACTTGTGGTGTTCCTTTGGCATAACACGCTAGACGCTTGTGGTTTTTAGGTTGAGGTCCTCACTTTCTGCTTTCATACCCTGCTTTGATATGTTTGGGCATTTGTTTATTTTAAAGATTGTTTGATTACTGTTTCATTTGCATATATTTGGGCATGCATTGGTCTTTTCTTTTGTGCCTTTTGGCTGGGCAGCTGAAGATCATGCTTACATGTTACAGCTGATGAAGATATACTCATGTCCCTTGCTCATCAGAAATACAAATCTGGAGATTTTAGGCAGGCATTAGATCATAGCAAGGCTGTTTATGACAGAAACCCTATGCGAACAGATAATCTTCTTCTCTTGGGTGCAATATATTACCAGGTTGGTTCTATGTGATTGATGTAGCTTTCTTGCTTTCTAGTTTAAACATCTGCATTGTTCTCACAGAAGTTTTGTTTGCCATTAATTTCAGTTACATGACTTTGATATGTGCATTGCAAAGAATGAAGAAGCCCTCCGGATTGATCGAAATTTTGCGGAGTGCTATGGGAATATGGCAAATGCATGGAAGGTATTAATTTGTCTCTTAAGTTATCTGGTGTACTGGTGGCTCCTTTATTTATATGTTTGAGCATTATATAATGTGCTCAGTGCATTTTTTTTCCTGTACAGGAAAAGGGGAATATTGATGTTGCTATTCGCTATTATTTAGTTGCTATCGAGGTATGTGGGCATTTTAGTTATATCTGTACTAATAAATGATCAGCTAACTTTCAACATGACAGGGCAGTGGTGAATCTAGGATTGAAAACCACGTGCTTCTTCAACTTACTTGAGGAGAAATAAAACGAACAAGTTACACGGGATGGGTTGGGTTGTTATTATGAAACACAAACCATATATTTGATAATAACATTCAAGTTATTTTTATTGTCCCTAACGAGGTTTCTTACATTGGAAGTACTCCATAAGTCTATTGTTACTAATACCCGTAGCTGTTGTCTAGTGACTCAAAATCCTGAATTTTCTGTTAAGCTGTGGAGTCTGATTTCTGGAAGTACCTAATCACTGTCGTTGTGGCGGGAGTCCAAGGGTGCCAGATCCTCTTGGTTGGGAAAACAAGTTGGTTGCTTGATTATCGAAGTTTGAATTATGTATTTGGGGTTAGATGTGGGAGTATTTGGCTTGGCATTTAATACGAATATTCTTATAAAAATTTACCTCACCAATCAAGTAATTAACTCCCAACCACTTAAGTTTTCTTTAATTATCTCCCCACTACTCATAGTCACTCCCTCTTTTCATTACCCCAGTATGATACCCTCTTTCTCTCATTTTTTAATTGTCTAACTCATCTTAACCTTACAAGAGAGCATTGTAAAAAAGGGAACAAGTTACACTTGCTGACTTGCTCCTCTTTACTATCCTTATTTCCCTCCCTTTCATCAAATCATCTTCTCGGTTCCACCACTAGCAACAAACTCAACATAAAAGCTAGTTCCTGATATAACCTTAAGCTAGTTTCTAAAAATTATTGCACGTCTTATTAAAGATATTCAAAATTTAGGCGGTTCCCAGGCCCTATGTAGGCTCAACCTAAATTCACCCCTGTCATAAGGCTGACTGTTATGCTGCTATGCACTAATTTTTGGTTGCTGCAAGGTATTTGGATTTTGGTATGTGTAGTTATTGTGATATTTATATGCTAAGGTATCCAGCCTGTGCGATTGAGTGCCAAGTCAGACTTTTGTGAGAAAAGAAGGGAGAGTCAAAGTTGGGGAATAAGAATTGTCCATCTTTTTCCACATCTGATTTTGGTGGACAAGTGTCTTGATAATTCTGACGCAACTTGGTTTTGTGCTTTCATATGGTTACTTTGTTATTTCCAATTATAGTGGGAAGTTTTGAACTAATTTCCTAGTATGTCTTCAGTCATTAGGAAGCACTTACAGGAAGAAAGACAATTTGTATAATGTACATACATACGAATTTCTCTAGTGCGTTGCATCACAGTACAATGATAAATTGTTTTCCAAGCAATAAATCAATTATCATCATTATATGAGGCACACTTCTGTTCCTGCCTCGAGTAGAAACATCAATAACAAGCGATGTTCTAAATGCTACAGCTTGAAGTATTCTATGATGGTTTGGAGGGTTACAATAATGTTCAACTGTCTCTCTAATTAACTTGAAAGTTGACATTGCTTCCTTATGCTGATGAAACTGCACTGTAAATATTAGACTTGGTCTTCTTCTCAAGGCACCATATGTCAATTGTGCAAGTATACGTGGTTTAACATTCTTATTATAACTGATACCATTGTTTATTTAGGAGATAATCTTTAATTATAAAAAAAATCTGTAGTATTTGATTCTAGCAGAATTATTAATCTCACTCAGCTCAAGTATGATTCATGCAGCTTCGTCCCAATTTTGCGGATGCATGGTCGAACTTGGGAAGTGCTTACATGCGGAAAGGACGACTAACTGAAGCTGCTCAGTGCTGTCGCCAGGCTCTTTCCTTGAACCCTCGTTTGGTCAGTAGTTTATCCATCTTTATTTACTGATTTATTGCTTATTGCTTATTTGTTTACTAACTATATATTATTCTGTTTGGTTCTGTAGGTTGATGCTCACAGCAACCTTGGGAACTTGATGAAAGCTCAAGGATTAGTGCAAGAGGTAAGAAAATTATGACCAAAATGTTATCTCATTATTCCTTTGGTCCAGTGGCCATTATATCATAAAATGTGAGTTCAATGGTATGCTTGAAAAATGGCCTCTATTCAAACTCTCATATTTTGTAGTTTGAATCTTGGTGCCTTACAAAGATCCAACTTCCAAGGCCCTTGAGTGGAAATAATTTTTTGTTTATCTATGAATTTGATTTTTACTTGTCGAATGTCTTCATGAGACGTTTAGACATATGTGTGAAGGGGAACTTCCATCAGGATTATTTTTCCTTCAAGACTAGAACAAGTCATTTTTGCACACAACAACAACAACAATATCCAATCCCATCTAAGTGGGGACGTCGGGTATGGGGGAGGTAAGAAGTAGACAATCATACCTCTATTTGTGGGTAGAGAGATGCTTCTAGAAAGACCTCCGGCTCAAAGACAACAGAAAATCAAAAACTAAAGGAAAAGTAAAAAAATCTGTAATTGAGAAGAACGGAGTAGTTAGGATACTATTGCTACAGTTTAAATTTTATTACAAAATTCATCGTTGAAGGGGTATTTAGGGGTTATTATAGTTCAAGGGTTGTTTTAGGAAATGGTCATGGGTAACACTGGTTAAACCGCGTACATCAGAGCCAAAGGCTCGGCACCCCAGGGCACCCAATTAGGGAAAATTCCATTTTAGATTCTTACCTAGAATTGCAATAAAGCCTACAATATACTAATCAAACACCCTTGCCTAACACCTTGCGTAACGGCGTTTGAGGTCGTGTCTTTGGAGAGTAAACAGTGTTTGCCTGACGTCTACGTTTTAAAAACCTTCCTACCTTTACCTCTACCCGTCAACCTTGATCCTCCTCCTCCGAGAAACCCTGTTTGAGGTCATGTCTTAGGAGAGTAAATGCTCCTCCATCCCAGTCATCAATCTATCTTCCCACCTCAGTGATAGGCTACCTCTCTTCCTTGTGCCTTCGACTATCAGAGATTGTATCCTCCAGAACAAGTCATTTTGTAGTTCCTGCTAAATGTTGAAAACTAAATCGTCTTTTTAATTTTTACAGGCATACAATTGCTATGTGGAGGCGCTCCGTATTCAACCAACTTTTGCCATTGCTTGGTCTAACCTTGCCGGCCTTTTTATGGAGTCGGGTGATCTTAATAGGGCCCTCCAGTACTACAAGGTATATAAGTTTTGGTGATTCAATTTGTCAGTTCAAGCTAAAATCTCTCTATGTAAAAACTGACACAATACTTGGTTTAGCCTCTTAAAAATGTGCCAACTTTTATCAACCACTTGTTGAATTGTTGCCAACAGCATGCAAATATACATCTTGTAATTCTTTGGTTGTATTTACTCTCAATGTGGGTCATATTGCAGGAGGCAGTCAAGTTAAAACCAACATTTTCTGATGCCTATTTGAACTTGGGAAATGTGTACAAGGTGAAGCTTCTGTTGTTTGTCTGGTAGATCTAAATTCTAGGACACATTTGTCTAATATTGGTTTACTTTGCACTTCATTATAGGCTTTGGGAATGGCTCCAGAAGCTATTGTATGTTATCAGCGTGCTCTTCAGTCTAAACCAGATTATGCCATGGCTTTTGGTGAGTAATGCTATAATGTTTTTTGTTTTAGTCTTTTACAAGAACCAAATGTCATTCTTTGTTTTACTTTGGCATTTTTCAGGTAATTTAGCTAGCATATATTATGAGCAAGGTAACTTAGAGATGGCAATCAACCATTATAAGCAGGCTATTGCTCGTGATACGGGATTTTTGGAAGCATATAATAATCTGGTGAGTTTGTTTCTTTTCCGTAGTAACTATATTTGTTCATCCATAGGTTCCTTGTATTTTTTTGAACTTTTCTTTGTTGTTTATTTCTGGACATATTATGTTCACTAGGGAAATGCTCTTAAGGATGCTGGCAAAGTTGAAGAAGCCATTCATTGCTACCGTGTATGTTATTTGGTTATTCTGCATTGGTTTTCTACTTTGATACTTATGCCCTAGTTGTGACTGGAATAATGTTTTTGCAATTTAGCAATGCCTTTCTTTGCAACCTAGCCATCCGCAGGCTCTCACTAATCTTGGAAACATATACATGGAATGGTATGCTTTTACATATAGGCTTATATATGATATACTACTATTCCAAGCGAAAGCAATAAGAAATCTTTTTTTAGATAAAGTAGCTATATTTGTAAAAATGATCCTAAATAAAAGTTTCTGATACTCAGGAATATGATGACGGCTGCTGCACAATGTTACAAGGCAACTTTAACTGTAACAACAGGACTGTCTGCTCCTTTTAACAATCTGGCAATAATATACAAGCAGCAGGTAGCAAGGATAATCTGTGTTTGTGTGTAAAGACGGATATACCATTGTGGTTTGTCTGAGCTACATTGTGTGTGACAGCTGGCTGATGATAAATATTTTTTAATTGGAATTGACAAACAGGGTAATTATGTGGATGCTATTTCTTGCTACAATGAAGTCCTTCGAATTGATCCGCTGGCAGCTGATGGTCTTGTTAATCGTGGAAACACTTACAAGGAGATTGGAAGAGTTAATGAAGCCATTCAAGACTATTCACATGCTATTGTTATACGCCCCAACATGGCTGAAGCTCATGCGAATCTGGCTTCAGCTTATAAAGACAGGTATTTTGAGTTTATAACGAGTGTCAAGGCATTTTTAAATCGATCATGATTCACTTTGTGAACACCCGCCCTTGTAATTTGTAGCGGACATGTAGAAGCGGCTATTAAAAGCTATAGGCAAGCATTGACCATACGTTCTGATTTCCCCGAAGCAACTTGTAATTTGCTGCACACATTACAGGTATATCCAAGACCAATATGACTTGCCACCTTAAAAAATAAAAATAAGATCCCCTTTTCTGCTTCATTAGATATATAAGTTTATTGGAGAGTTTTGTCTCTGACCCTTGGGAATTTTTTTTTCTTTTGCTAGTGCGTATGTGACTGGGATGACAGGAAAAGAATGTTCCTTGAAGTTGAAAGTATACTTCGCAGACAGATCAAGGTTTTGATAGTATCTGATTTTCTTTTTCAACAACCTTGTAATTTATTAGCCCCTTGGTCCTCTTACAGCATAGTTTTAATGCACTAATTATTTCCATGCAGATGTCAGTTATTCCTAGTGTGCAACCTTTTCATGCAATTGCATATCCCCTTGACCCAATGCTTGCACTTGAAATCAGGTATGTTTAGGTTTACTGAGAGCTGGGATCATGAATGACTTTAAGAAAGTTCTAATTATATAATTTTTCCTTTTTGTAGTCGCAAGTATGCTGCACATTGTTCTGTCATTGCCGGCCGATATTCTCTTCCTGCTTTCAACCACCCCCTTCCATTGCCAATAAAAAGTACAGGGGGTAATAATCGGCTGAAAATCGGGTAGACATATAATTTGTATTTTTTAATTTTTTGATCTCTTGGTATGTGGGTTGGAAACAACGTATGGCTTACTGGAATACTGTTCCTGCTGCTTGTGTAGATATGTCAGCAGCGATTTTGGAAACCATCCACTGTCACATTTGATGGGATCTGTATTTGGCATGCATGATAAAGAAAACGTTGAGGTTTGTTGGTGTGATTATTTTTTAAGTTGTGATGTTATATTCTCCTCAAGTTCTGGTTTGAGATAATAACATTTTTAAAATTAGGTCTTCTGCTATGCTTTGAGTCCAAACGATGGGACTGAATGGAGGCTTCGTATTCAATCAGAAGCAGAACACTTTAAAGATGTGTCAGCAATGACATCTGATATGATCGCAAGGCTGATAAATGAAGATCAGATACAAATACTCATTAACCTCAATGGTTATACCAAGGTACAGTTAAATTATACCATCATGTCATCAGTATGCAGTTTGCATTATATACAATAAAAATTCTTTTCTGTTCTTTTGGTTTAGTGTAGTTTCGTGGTCATGATTTATCACATGGGGGATAGAAATGAAATGATACCTTTATACTGATATTCCAGGGGGCTAGAAACGAAATCTTTGCTCTGCAGCCTGCTCCCATTCAGGTCTCATATATGGGATTTCCTGGTACAACTGGTGCTAGTTACATACAGTATTTGGTCACAGATGAAGTAAGGGAGTTTCTTTTTTTAATCTTTATCTCTTTGTTTACCTCTCTAGTTTTGTGCTGAAATTTCTGGATTGCTTTGCAGTTTGTCTCTCCTTTTCGGTTTGCTCATATTTACTCTGAGAAGCTTGTGCATCTCCCTCATTGTTACTTTGTGAATGATTACAAACAGGTAGCCTTCTCACTGCAGACATTTTAGGTTACTTTTGTTAAATATTCATATGTTTGTGTATTCTAACTACTTATTTTCTTATGGTTGGCTTTAGAAAAACCTTGATGTACTGGATCTAAGCTGTCAGCCTAAGCGGTCAGCTTATGGATTGCCAGAGAACAAATTTATATTTGCTTGTTTTAATCAGCTTTACAAGATGGATCCAGAAATCTTTATGACTTGGTATGATGTGGAATTATGTTGACTGCAATTGCCACTTGTTTTTAAAACATTATCGTGCTTTACTCTCCTGACCTGATCTTTCAGGTGTAATATTCTAAAGCGTGTTCCCAATAGTGCACTTTGGCTTCTTAGATTTCCAGCTGCTGGTGAAATGAGACTTCGTGCCTGTATGATTATTTTTTTGATACACTCTTTTATTTAAAAGGCAGGCTTTATAAAAATAAGCTACATCATGTTTGTTTCTGTAGATGCCGCCGCACAGGGTGTGCAGCCAGATCAGATTATTTTCACCGATGTTGCTATGAAGAATGAACACATCAGACGCAGTTCTTTGGCAGACCTTTGCCTCGACACGTATGCTATGCAAACCCCTATTCTCTAAGACGTTTCTTTATTAAAAAAATTTATTACTGATTCTTTCTTATAAGCAACAGCAATTCAGCAAATCCTTATCTAGATTCCTTAATTGCTAATACCTATTTATTTTCTTGGAGTAGACCGTTATGCAATGCACACACAACAGGCACTGATGTTCTTTGGGCTGGTCTGCCAATGGTAACCCTTCCCCTTGAGAAAATGGCAACTAGAGTTGCTGGTTCACTCTGCCTAGCCACTGGTGTTGGTGAGGAGATGATTGTCAACAGGTAGGTGATCCAATTTAAATATCAAATAGTAATTTATGAATTTCTGGTATTCATCCTACATTTTTGAACCTATGGTTATGGTTTTTTAATTTATAACCATTGTTTCTTGCTTTTGTGTATTATCTTTCTCATAAACCTGTAAAACTGACTATCCTATTCGTTTAGTTATAGGTTCCCTCTACATTTTGTAATTAACCTTATGTCTTCTTTTCTTCTTCTTTGCAATGAAGTATGAAAGAGTATGAAGATAGGGCAGTGTATCTAGCTTTAAACCGCTCAAAGCTTCAAGATCTGACAAACAAACTAAAGGCATCGCGCCTAAGTTGTCCTCTGTTTGATACATCCCGTTGGGTAAGCTCACTTAGTGCCATATATTTTCGTTGCAGTCAATGATTTTGCTGTTCATACCTTATTTTTCTAGTGGGCTCTGAATATTGGAGTCTAACACACTGAATTATTAAATACATTTGTTTTCATGTGAATGTTAATCTGCTAGGTGAAAAATCTGGAAAGGTCGTACTTTAAGATGTGGAATCTGCACTGCTCTGGGCAACAACCTCAGCACTTCAAAGTGACGGAGAATGATTCTGAGTATCCTTATGATCATTAGTTGTAGGTGAGCAATGAGCATGAGACGAGGGCGGCCGTGTTGACTAGCATAAGATATTGTAAATCATAATTTCGATATTGTGGCTATTTAGGATAAATGTGAGAAATGGTATCTAAGATGGTTTGTAGTATGAAGAGATAACATGTGATGTGTTAATCTTATACCTTGTCTTAGCATCAAGCTTTGCGATATTATTGGTGTTTTCCGGCGTTTTTTTCTTTGTGTTCACATGCTTCTTATAAGCAGTTAGATCTTTGTATCTTAGGAAAAGCCCAAGTTCCACAAGCTGAACAGGCAACATGGTTGGTGGTATTCAAACTCGGTTTAATTGTAGATATCTTGGACAACACAAAGACACCTTTGAAGTCTAGCGTTCAAGATTCGTAACCATATGCAAATGAAATCTACCATCCTAAGCAAAACTTTCACCACATTTGCACTAGGACGCAAACACATGATGAACTGAAGATGGCCGCCGTAAAGGTAGGCGAGTTTCCTTGGTAGGCCGGAAGAAGGAAAGTATGACTCAAATTATCAAAAGTAGCATTGCATGGGTGGGTATTTGCAAGTGATGTTCAATTATTATTATCTGAAGTTATAACTTCGAACAAGAAAACATATGAAACTAAAATCTCCTATAATAACAATGGGATTATTCAATATTAAATAATCATTTTTGAAGCACACTCCAAAATCCCTTTGAAAATGCCTTTTTACAGTTTTACTAGTACTTTTTAGTCGGTGAAACCATTGAGAAATCAGTCAAAACTCGTTTTTGATTGAATATATAACCGTGGACTATCAAAGATTCGAACATTATCTTAAAGATCAGACGATTTGTTTCGTACTAAGCTGCCGATTCTTCATATATTCGCCGCAAGCATAAGATATTGCATATGGTTATGATATTCTTCGGAATTCTACTGAACGGGTTGGTTCTCTCCCTTGTTGATCCGATCTGGTATCATCTTGCTACACTAGATTTGTAAATTCAAGAATTGCAAATGGTAAATTTTATTCATTCATACTTTGATAGTTGCCACTGAATCTAATGTATCAAAATACCTTGGAGTTGTATGAACACTCTCAAATATTACCTTAAAGTTCAAACTTTTAACATTTCCAAGAATTTGTAATACATTATAGTCTTTGATACGAATGATAAAATAAATGGAGATAAATATTTAGGACATTTGAGTAAATCTTTTAATCCTAACCAAATAATCTCAACAACCAAACCAAATATAGTTAAACTGTATTCGGTTGGCGAGATCTGAATGGAAAATTCCTTAACTGTCTTGTATTGTTCAAGTATTGTCTTTAAATTGTAATTGCTAAATAGCATTAGCATTAGGATTGTATAAACACTCCTCTTAACAAAAGGAATTGACAAATCCTTCAAACAAAGAGTTCACTAACTAATAGTGTAAGAAGTGGGGGTGTGATGAGTGTGGTGAGGGTGACAATGGAGTGGTTGGGTGAGATACCACACTAGGGGTGTGGTGGTTTCTACATAGATGAAAATGGTGTGGTGACAACTTCGCGGGCCAACAACATTTCTTATCTCTTTATTTTTTCTTGTTATCCAATATTGATTGTGGATATTAAGTGGGTCACATAATTTAATGTAATGTGGAGTAATCATTACGTGTCTGAGTGATAGGAGTGGAAAGCTGACGTCGCCAACCTCTTTCCTTTATCGTTAATAGCCATGTCTCGGACACATTTATACATCATTGACAACCACATCTTTGACACGTTGCTACGTCTCAACATCACATTTTTTGACCTTCGTCATTGGTGTTTATTCATCTTCATCATTGTCATTGACCTTGTCAACTTTTGGTTTGGTGATGGGTTGTATAACATTCTGCTCTAGTCATCAATCTCCGTCGTCATTCTTCAACAATGCTAACTCCTTCCTGTAGTCGCCATGGATTAAGGTAATGTGAAATTGGTTGAGGTTGTGCAATTGAAATCTAGTAACCGGCGACTAAGGTAGGATTAGTATAAAAAGATTTCCATTTCAATTTCATGCTCTACCAACCAAACATGACCAAGTCTTTGTTTTACAAATTCCCATTCAAATATTTTTCAAATCCAATTTATCATATTACAATTCCCTTTAAAACATTATACGAATCAAATATCTTTTATTTAATTCAAAGTATAGAAGAGATCCTATGTAAAGTTGTCTGGTCCTCGTGTCATCATCTATGACAAAGGATGCATTTTATTGGAAAATTGGTTAAAAATATAACCAAATTTTAATGTATACGAATCAATGTAATGTAACTAAGCTTCATGCCACTATATGAAAGAAAAAAGGTGAAATCCAATTACATTTTTATTTAAAAAGTGAATTTAGCTGTTAAACAAGGTTTTTTTTTTCCCTACAAAGTGAATATTAAATTAAAATATTACTATAAAAGGGAGATTATATATGTAGTCAACAACACACATTGTTAGGTGTTGTTGTTACACTCACAATATCACTTAAATTAGTGATGAGTTAAATGGCAAAAATATCATTTCTTTTAAATGTGTTGTGAGTGCAACAACACCCGGTTTCGAACGAGTCCAACTACACCCTCTTTAGGTCTGCTTTTACTAACGAGGGAGTTACCCTCAGCTACTTCGAAAAAGAAACCCTCTAGAGAGACTCGAACTCAACCCCTTTGGTTAGCATAACATCATCTAACTATGTTATTAGCAATAAAGATAATTAAAAAAAAGTAATAAAACCTAAATATTCATAAAGTATAAAATTATAAGAAGTCAAAGAAACGAGCAAATTAAAGGCTATTTCAGAAGAACCCGTCTTTGAGAGAGCGTTTGTTTGATTCAGACTTCAGTTCCAAAGCAAGTTAACAATGGCGACCAAAGTACTGATGGTGAGAGAATCTCGAATCCGTCCTCTTCTTTAAAAGTTTTTAAACTTTCAGGTATTTTTTTAGTTGTTATATTTCGTTTTGATTAGGTTGCGGAGAAGCCGAGTATCGCTCTTTCCATTGCTACAGCACTCTCCGGTGGTCGAGTAAATTCTTCGAACTCCTTTTCTACCTTTTCTATCATACTAGTGATTTTGGTAACTTTGAAACCGACATTGTTGCAGTTTTCTGATGGCTACTTTAGACTATACAACATATATTATCAATTGAATTGTTGGTGTTTTCATTTATGAGAAGTAAAATTGCTTAAACTTTTGTTGATAGAAATCTACGGAGATTCAGTTTATTCTGGTGAATCAGCGTTATACCAAGTAAACCTTCATTGTTGTGGTGTCTGAAAACCACAATGAGAAATTGTGAGAGTAATTTGCTAAGATTTATTAGAAACAAGTAAACAACTAGAAAAATTTTAAATTTATTTGAAACCATGAGGAACCTTTTGATTTTACCTCTTTTGTGTTTCTTATTTTTGATTTTCTTCTATATAGATGCATTAAATCTTCATGTCTTGACATACCATGCAATTTGATGTATAGTTTATTACCTTTTGGTTTGTATTTCCAGGGAGGGATTCAGTAATGCCATCTTTCAGTTTGGAGCATTTGGCTATCTATTTATATTTTTTATTTTTTTGAATAGGAGGGCAAGGGGGTATTACCATAATTCCATGAACATATCTTCTTGATGGCTTTTGCTAATATTTTATATCACAAGTGTATTTGGATATTCTAGTTATGCTTGGTGAATTGCGTTTGAAACCTCAAAATTAAAAATAAAGTTGAAGAGTTAATGATGTATGGAGCTTATTACTAACAATCACCATGTTTTGCACAGATTTCTGTTTTTCACCTTAACAAATTTTTTGCTAATTCCTTCGTAATTTTTTTTGCTAAACAATGACACTAGGCTGGGGATTTCTTCTATTTCTCATTGAAAAGGGTGAATTGACAATCAGGAATAAACATGTTTGGTCTTTTGACTTTAAGTAATTTCATTGCAAAATAGTGAAAATACTACTGGACTACTACACCAGTCTGAAGTTTTTTTCTTCTTTTCATTCGGAAGCTTCATAACTGTGAATAGAGAATTAAGACTAAGCATGTTTGAACTTTGATTTAGAACTGCTATTGTTTTCCCACAGTTAACAACTTAACATTCCAAAAACTTGTACAAATTGAGGGTATATCTACTATGTATTGCTGCAGTGGTTAATTAGGTACATCAGGGTATTTTTACACATCCATTCTCACACTACCAAATTTTAGGATTGTTTTGTGGCTTTTTGTTTATACATATCAAGTGGATTCAAAGTGTTAGTTGTGACACACTTGGCAGTTTTTTTTCAAAGAGAAGGTTTTAAGCACATATATAGTTGGATTTCAACTGAATGCTTTTCAGAAGCTGACTTTCTCATTGAAGTTCATTCATTTAGTAATTCTTATGAATCATTATTATCCCGGCTTCAGTGTCTAATCTGCATTTCTATCGTATATATTTCCTGTTGTGATACACTTTTTTCTAGCAAAGTTTAACTTTTTTTAATTACTTCTTTTGTATTCACTTATTCTCTCAATATTAAAATATAAGAACACCTCCTTTTGTTTAATTATCTGTGGTCTTATTTTTCTGGAAGTGAAAGGTTATCATCTAATCTACATAAAAACAGATGGCCATCTTCTGCGTGAGATTGGTCCATCCAGTGGGACTATTTGCTTCTGATTATGTGAATATATTATTCAAAAGGGAGCTTTGGAATAAGGACTTTTCTGGGATTTACAACGCTGATTTTGCAGATGACATCACGAAGGGGTAGTACCGAGGTTCATGAATTTGATGGCACATTTCTAGGATATCGGGTCCAATATAAAGTCACATCAGTGATTGGTCATGTTTTCAGGTTTCCTTCTTCAAAGCATAATAGAATATTTGATAAAATGTTATCATTTTTAACTAACTGTACAATGTTGTTGAAAAAGTTGACAAATATGGTGGTATAGATTCATATGTTGTCAAGGGTGCAAATTTATGTTTATTCAAGTTGATGTTTAACATGGTTGAATATTTTTTTTCTCTTTGTGCAAATCTAGTGTAGATTTTCCACCAGCTTATCAAGACTGGGCAGCTACAGATCCTTTAAGTCTTTTCCAAGCTCCAGTAGTCAAGTCAGAATCGAACCCAAAGGTACTCTGTTGTTGCATTTGTGACTTTTCCTGAGTTGTGCATCAACTGTAGTTATAATTTCAACAAACCAATTTATTGTGTGTGGCATCTTTGCAATTTGATAATTTTATATATTACAACTTAGCAGAATCTAATCTATGGTGTTCTTACTGTGCGCCTCTAATCTAGATTTTGTTTATTTGCTGTCTGTAAACTATTTATCAACTGAGGTAGATAACTAGGTAATTTAGGAAAAAACTACATGACTAGTTTTTTTTGTATTTTTATATGAACACGCCTCTAATCTAAGCTGGTTTGCTTGCTAAATCTTCTACAACCAGGCTCATATTCGTCAACATTTAAACCGCGAAGCACGTGGTTGTGGAGATCTTGTACTGTGGTTGGACTGTGATCGTGAAGGGGAAAATATATGCTTTGAAGGTATTCTTTTGAAATATAATATACATTGCATGTAAAGTTTATAATAGTTTTAAGCTATAAGGTTCAAATTTGTGCATGGGGCATTTTTTATATTCTTGTTGTGTACAAACTTGCATGAGGATGGTTTGTTTGATATCTTTTCACTATCAATTGCTAACTCTTTGCTCAGCACTTAAATGTTAAAGAACCCTTGTTGAATAGCTTTTTAATTCTACTTTTATCATTTCCTCAATTTACATTTTCTTGCATTCAGTTATCGAGTGCACAGGATTTCATTCAAATGATGGAAGAAGAGTTCATCGTGCACGATTTTCTTCTGTGACGGAGAAAGACATTACCCATGCTATGAAAAATCTTGTTCAGCCCAATAAAGATGAGGCATTGGCTGTAGATGCTCGTCAGGAAATAGATTTGAAAGTTGGAGTTGCATTTACAAGATTTCAAACTACTTATTTCCAAGGAAAATATGGAAATTTGGACTCTAGAGTTATCTCGTAGGTTCCGTGTTTTATCTCATCCTTCTAGTCTTATAAATAAAGGTGGCAAATTTGACACGTCTACTCATGGATGGGTTGGATCTGATAATCTATTATCTCCAATGGGTCTGGCTTAAGGACGTTTTTACCAACGATCCTATTTAATTTATCTAATATACTTTATCTTTTCTAAAACCAGATCGCATGTTATGAAACCTCTTTTGATGGGAAAGTTGTTTAAAATCCTTTCAGTTCCTTCTCACGTAGATGTAAATCCATAATATATATCTTGATGCTTTATTATCTCAGATATGGCCCATGTCAAACCCCTACCCTTGGATTTTGTGTGCAACGCTACCTTCAAATTACTACTTTCAAGCCAGACAAGTTTTGGGTCGTGTTTCCTTACATAATAAAGAAGGGCTTTGAACTAAAGCTGGAATGGGACCGTAATAGGTTGTTTGATCATGATGTGAGATACACACTGCTTTTGTCTTCATTGATTTAAGTTATCTCTCTGTCCTTTGCTGCTGACTTTTATACAAACTCCAATAGGTTGCCGAGATGTTTCAAAAATTAATAGTTGAAGATAAAGTTGTGAAAGTTACCTCTATTTCAGAAAAACAAGATAGCAAAGGTCGTCCTTCTGGTCTTAATACAGTGAACCTTTTGAAGGTCAGTAAACATTGGGAATCTATAATACCTTCTTGAGTTCTTGTCTTTATTCTTTGCTCACTACTTCTTAGATCAATACATTTTTTCGTGAAAATTCACAGGAAAGTTCACTTGAAAATACATATTTATACAGTTTTAGATGACGTGTTACGTTTCAATCCCCCTGCTAATCACACGAAGACCATGTCGTTTGTGATTTCAATATCTTCCCTCTTTTTTCAGGATTTATTATGATATCCCCATCAAATGGGGTATGCGAATACCACCATTTAGAAAGTATAAAAACATCAACCTCTGTGTCATGATTTTTGTATATTGGAAAATGCTTACTGTAAAAGGCATGAGATTTGTTTATCTATTTTTTGACCATCTACTACTAAACCAGGTTGCTTCAAGTGCACTAGGGTTAGGACCTCACTTAGCCATGCAATTGGCTGAGCGTTTGTATACCCAAGGTTTTATCAGGTACTATTTATCTTTTTTTACTTTATTCCATTTATCTTTCAACATTATTGCACATTATTTACTGATTTTATATTAAGAAAAGTATGTATCATACTAACATTCTTTACCATTCTTTTACGCTTGTCTCTGCTGGTTGATGCTGTAGCTATCCACGAACAGAAAGTACAGCATACCCTTCGTCATTTGACTTTAAAGGAACTCTTGGGGTGTTGGCAAGTAATCCAGTATGGGGTAGTTATGTGCAGACATTGCTCATCGATGGTTATCAAAAGCCTCGATCAGGAACTGATGTAGGTGACCACCCACCAATTACTCCTATGCGGTCGGCTAATGAAGATATGTTAGCTGGAGATGCTTGGAGACTTTATCAGTATGTCTGTCAGCATTTTCTTGGTACTCTGTCTCCCGACTGTAAATATGTAAGGTAAGGGATCCATCAAAATCCACATTCCTGTAGAAACATAATATGGAATGGATATTGCTTTGTTTTATTTGTCATCTGTCCACGGTTATTTATCTGCCATAACTGAGAATTAGATGGGCAAATGGGGTCAGGTTCGGATTGAGACAAGTCATTCTTAATCTTTTAGTATGAGTCAGCTGGGCTATGTCAGGTTGACGTACAAACAATTTGTGTGTGTAACTAATATGTAAATAATGTACAAAAAACTGTATTGGTATAAATAATCTGAGGCTTTGAATAAATAATTTAGGAGGTTCAGTGAATTAAATTTGATTTTGGTGGACTTCCAGCTCAACCGGGCTGACCCATTCTTCTAGCTAAACTATTTGATTTGGCCTGTTTCAAATACTACACATCACAAATTAGACATTCATAAGCAAATGGGCCAAAGTTGTGGATTGCCATCTCTTTTAAGAATTATAAAGTTCCCTTATTGCTTACTACTCAATTCACAAGATTGATAGATTTGAACTTTTATGGGATGGTTTGGGTTGGGCAGTAAACCCAAGTAAGTCATATGAAAAGATTAACTTAAACCACTCTATTTCAAATATTTAAGTCAGAAAATATATATTTCAAGTTATATTCATCCCACCCAAAATAAATTGAGAATGGGTTGCGTAGAAATTTGGTTGGGACAGTTTTGGTTGACCAAGTTTAATATCTTAAATAAGAATTATTCTAGCCAACTATTTTTATTTTTATTTTCTTGTTGTAAAATTTATTCTCTTTCTAATAATTAACACATTTTGGTGACATATGTTCACCATAAACTCTTACAAGTACACACATTCTCACTGATATGTATACATTTTCATTCTATACCCAAATTTCTTGTATGACATGTTTCTTAAAAAATATTAAGAACTCATGCTAAAGGGTGTTTTTTTCTCATTTGAATTTAACACGTATTGCCTTTCAAACAATGGACACGAATACCGTCTATCCAGAGTATCCATCATTTTTCTAGAATTGTAGGTGCATATAAAACCCTCATTATAATTCTCTCTTGGAAAACTCATGCTCTACATCTTTAGATACATGTGTATATAGTTTTTCTTTCTGAAGTATACTACAGCATCACTTTCTAGTTTTATAGGCAAAATATTTATATCTAGAATCTTGCGCTTCTCTACCAGAAAAATTAAATGTTCTCTCTTTATATGACTTGAATATCACTTCCACTAGAAAGACATATACATGTATTCTATTTTTAGATTGTCTTAGAAGTGTCCATCCATCGCCTTCTATGCCTTTGAGTTCAGAAAAGCAATTATAAGTAACAGAATACACTATATAAAATGTACTTAGCAATGAGTGAACACTTGTTGAGTACTCGGGTAATAATTAAATATATTTTCCAAGAACCATTTCAACCCATTTCATTTTATTTGTGTTGGACAATAAACAATCCTATTTACATTGACGGAAAGTATTAGTGTGTGGTCTGCCATGTATTTGTTGTGCCATAACGCATACTAATTGGTTGATAGGACGAAAATCGAGTTTTCTGTGGGTGGAGAATTCTTCCATTGTGTTGGACAGCGTGTCACCAATAAAGGATTCGCATCAATAATGCCGTGGTTGGCAGTGACTGAGAAAAATTTACCTCAGTTTGTGGAGGGGGAGAAAATAGACCTTTTAAAGGTTGAGCTATATGAGGTACTGTTCTTTTTTATTTATTTATTTATTTTGCATTTTCCCACTTCAATCTTGAGTTAACTGCCACTTTGTACCTGTTTCTGGTAACTTTCCAGGGTAAAACTGCTCCTCCAGATTACCTGTCAGAGAGTGAACTGATTTCGCTCATGGAAAAGCATGGAATAGGAACAGATGCATCCATCCCTGTGCACATCAACAACATAAGTGAACGCAACTATGTAAAGGTATATTAAAAGTTATCTCTCTCTCACTCTATATGTGTGTGTGTGCGCGCGCATATGTATGCATATAATTATATGTGCGTGCGTGCGTGTATATATATAAATAATATTCATACTATTAATACCATCTTAAAAGCAATTTAAGCTCTATACCTAATTTAATTTACTTTATTAGTATATATTAAAAGCAATTTATTTTGTTGCTAACTCCCACCTTTTAATATTGACATAGAAGTTAGCTGCCATTGTATAGAGTTATAGACAAGCCACTTAAATCATTAGAAACAGTCAAATGACTTAAATACCTTCATTCAAGTGGTTTGTAAGTGCAACAACACCTAAGTTAGATTTTGTTAGCTGCATGGATCATATCCCTTGTTACTCATTCTGGTAACTTTTAGGTTTTGATTTTTACACGTCTTTAAGCCAGAGATGTTTACCCGTGGGGTAGATGTATCCCGCTAAGACGGGATTGGTGTATTGTTGTTGGGTGCTTGGGTTTATATCATCATCATCTTCTACAGTTCTACTTCTCCTTCTACAGGTAGAGGCTGGAAGAAGATTGGTCCCAACAGTTTTGGGTGTTAGTCTTATAAGAGGGTATCAATGTATAGATCCCGATCTTTGTTTGCCTGACATACGTAGTTTCATAGAACATCAGATCACTCTGGTTTCTAAAGGTCAGGCAGATCATTCCCTTGTCGTCCATCATGTACTTGAACAGTTCAAACAGAAGTTCAATTACTTTATTAAGCAGGTACACCTTCCATCCTTTGAAACTTGCTAAAATTTTTTTGTATCTATTATATCTTGTAAATATATTATCTCTTTTTTCTGGCAAAATTTTGAGCTAAATTACTTGGTATTTCGGATGCAGATTGAAAATATGGATGCATTGTTTGAAGCTCAATTTTCTCCACTTTCGGATACTGGACGTTCACTTAGTAAATGTGGAAAATGCTTGCGATATATGAAGTACATATCAATGCTTCCATCACGGCTGTATTGTAATACTTGTGAGGAAGTCTATTATGTTCCTCAAAAGGGCACAATTAAGGTAAGGAAACTGGTCAAACTTTCTCCTTTTCTTTTGGTTTATGTTTTTTTTCCTAATTATTTATTATATTATATATCATGACAATTCTGAATGCATTCTTTTCTCATTTGGCAGCTATACAAAGAACTCACATGTCCACTGGACAACTTTGAGCTTTTACTCTTTTCAATGGCTGGACCAGATGGCAAATCATTCCCACTGTGCCCCTATTGTTACAACAATCCTCCATTTGAAGGTATTGACACATTATTTGGTGCACCCAAATCCGGCGGTTCAGCCAAGTTAGGAAAAGGAGTTGGCATGCCTTGTTTCCTCTGTCCACACCCTACATGCCGCCATTCTTTGATATCTCAAGGTGTGTGTGCCTGCCCAGAGTGTGATGGAACCCTTGTTCTTGACCCTGTTAGTGCTCCCAAATGGAGACTTTATTGCAATATGTGCAATTGTCTCGTGTTGCTTCCAGAAGGCGCTCATAGGATTAGCACAACTAAGGAAAAATGTCCTGAATGCGAGTCTACTATAATAGAGGTGGACTTCAATAAGAAAACAACACCATTAAAAGATGGAGCTACACTGCATGTTGGATGTATTCTTTGTGATGAGTTGCTACATTCACTTGTGGAAATGAAGCATGGGAAATCGTTTTTTAGACGTGGTGGAGGTAGAGGAAGAGGTAGGGGGAGAGGTGGTAGAGGTAGAGGGCGGGGACGAGGTGGTAGAAAACAAGACCCCAAAATGAGTTTTCGAGATTTCTGAAAAAATCAGCCTTTTGTATAGTAAAATTTTCTTTCCGGGATACATGTGTGTGATCATACGCTTGCAAACAAATCTGAGGTTGGTTTGAAAAATACGAAAGAGCTGAAGATTTGGACGGGTCAAGGCGGCCCGAAAGGATGCCACAATCGTTCGAATTGCCAGCAACACAGCATTGTAGTTGATTGCAGGCGGTAGCCGAATTATTTTTGGGTTTATAGACGTTAACATGTTGCTTAAATTTACTTTTTGACATTGCCCAAGATAAAGATAATAGTTGTAGTATATTTGAGTAGTACTAAACGTTATATATTTCACGCACAGAACAATTGATTTCTGAAAAAAAAAAATTTTTTTTACCATAAATATGTCAAATCACATTGGTCTTTGTAAACATACAACTGACGAAAGAAAACATATTGTTTGCTTGAATTCTTGGCTACTCGCAGTTTCACGAACAGCAGGAGTATGTGCTTTGATTTTGCTTTGATCCATCCGAATCATTGTTTGAAAGGGTTACTCTGTTCATTGATAACTCGGCTTTATATGTATCAGAATTCAATACTTTACGACTGACATTGTTATAAATCTCTCGAATCACCATCTCAAACGCTGTTTTAACGTTGGTGGAATCGAGTGCAGATGTTTCCATAAAGAACAATCCTTCTTTCTCTGCCAGGTTCTTGCCATCTTCAACGCTTACAGCCCTAATATTGTCCAAATCACATTTGTTCCCGACCAACATCCTTGCCACTGTTGTGTCCGAATGAGCTGCACATATTACCACAACCCGTTAACAGACACCAATACGATGCGCATGATTTCAACAACTAAGATCATTTCCCAATTTTGCATATATTTAGAAATATGATATATCCTCCTACTATTTCTTCTTATTTCATCTTCCTACTCATCGCAAGAACATGTAGAGTCCACTAATTCTTTTCCCTCACCTCCGTCGATTTTGACACTTGTGCTGATTTTGTAAGTAGGAGGATAACTTGGAAAATATATAACCTCTCATAATTTTATTGGTACAATTAGCCACCTATGACCTATCTAGGGTTTGCTTGGGGTGTTTGGCTAAAAAGACTACCTGTTAACACATGGTCCCCTTCCCTGTTTCTAAAATGTTTTTGTTATATGTTGCTATTATCAGATTGTGGTTCCCTAAGATTCTGGTCACTAGGCTTTGAATATTCATAAGGTCCCAAAATTTATGTCTTCACATGATCTCTTAAAGCGAAATAGTCCTAACCCATACAATTACTATAACATTTTTATTAGTTTTTCTTTTTTTTTTTTGGGAAAAATTAAATATAAATCAATTTGAGAGTACTTAGAGTTTTGGTTAACTACTTTTTAACTGTAAAAAAGGTCGTCCAGAACCTCCGTTGGCCGGCGACTGAAGCTCGGATCTCCACCGAGCAGCATATAAAATTAAGCTATATCGTGATCTACAAGACAGAAGTCTTTTGACAGAACTAATCTACCGCATATAACAGTCGGTGAATTATAATAACGAGAATAAAACTCACTTTTGAGTTCTTCGAGCCATCTGGAGACGCTATCGAAAGTAGTATTACGTGAGATATCGTAAACAATGAGCGCACCGACAGCACCACGGTAGTAAGCGGATGTGACGGCACGGAATCGTTCCTGGCCGGCGGTGTCCCAAATCTGAGCCTTAACCTCCTTGCCATCGATATCCATGGTCTGAGTCTGGAACTCGACTCCGATTGTGGCTTTAGAGTGCATATTGAACTCATTCCTAGCGTATCTCGATAGCAGATTTGATTTGCCGACGGCTGAGTCTCCGATTATCACTACTTTGAACAGATACTCCTCCCCTTCATCGTCCGATGAGTCCATATCAACAAATTTGAATAGAATCTATGATATGACGGTGGAATTTTCAGAGCGATTAGGATCGAAGAGATAAATTTGGGGAGAAGAAGAAGAAGAAGAAGGAAAAAGGCTGGCAGAGACAGAGGTGCGTTGTTGGGCAGCAAGTCAATGTACATTACATTTATTAAGACCGGACAAGGCTAAGGAAGATAAACTTGCGGAAAACAATATATAATTTTTCGTTTACAAATATTCTTATTTATTATTACTCACTTAAAATTTAAATAATTTCTTTAAACACAACTACTGGTGTTTGAGTACATAAATGAAATTATATATTTAATATTTATATATACTATTTTTAAAAAATATAAAAGTACTTACGTCTAAAAGGTTTTAATGTAATACTAATACGTTTTTCGTGTTTACTATTGTTAATAAAAGTAATATATATGTAATGGATAAATGAAAAACCATCCTTATCATATTAAAACGGGTAAATGAGAAATATTAGGGTAGTGAATTTTTGTTATTTTAAAAATGTCCTTTTATGTATACGGATGCAAGCCAATTATTAATTACATATATATGTATATATATACATATGATTATTTAATTTTTATATTGATTGGTGTTTATTATTCGGACCGAGTTCCATTATGATAAGAATTTTTAATTTTAAGTTGGTATATGTACGTTTATCCATTACACTTAAATATAAATTTTTAAATATTTTACGACATCAGGTTAATAAATCATGACAAATCAATATAATAAATTCTTAATAATATTTTGAATGTATCAACTACTTAACATACACCTTAGTTCATTATAAATCTTATTTATTTTTTATATAAAATTTATCTTAATAAAATAAAATTTTAAAAAATAATATATTTTTAATTCTTTTATCGAAAGATCAAGAAATTAGTTATTATATCAACTATGATATATAGGGTGAATGAATATTAAAAAACATATAAATTGTTCCAAGAATTACCTACCCACTGCTATTGATTGATAATAAAAAATTAAGAATATATTAATTTTTAAAAAATGTCATATTATGATAAAATTTATACCAAAATGTAGATAAAAATGAGACGGTCATAAATATATAATTATTTTTTCTTTAAACAAAATAAATCACAAGCTATTAAACATAATTTATAGACAACCTATCACAAATTACATTACTATATAATTTTTATAAAACCCCCTCACATATTTTATAAAACGTCATATTTTTCGATCAGCATTTAGTGTCATTTATTGCTGACACAATATATATTAAATTTATTAAAATAAAACTACCACGATGCTATAAATTCAACTATCAAAACATGAATATATATCGCGTTAAACCTAAAATTAGCCATCACATTAGGACATTTGAACCACGACCTTTTGAACCACTCTCGAATCACAACTATACGGACGTCCCTTTTGGCCGGACCACAACCATCAAGCCACACTTGAACTACGAACCTTGAATGAAAAACACAAACCAAGAACCTCTAACAAGGCCACCGAACCACTGTCGAACCACACGAACTGTAAACCACAAACCCATACTCGACTCACGAACCACGATGACCAGAAGCACAAATGAATGTTGAGCGTTCTATTTTAATTTGTTAAATTATTATGCCATTTTCTATATCGTTCGTTTTCTATGTTAAAATGCATGTTCACGCCTTATCTATAACTAATTCGACAATAATTTTTTATTTCTTTTATCATATTTAAATTAAAATGTCATTTTCTATATTTTCGGGAATCTAAGTCGTCTAACATTTTTAAAATCACGCCCTTTCAAAACTTTAAAATTACTTTGCTTTTCTATTAAATAAAACTTTAGAATTACGATTTAAAATCACATTTACAATTTTCTAGAATTATATTTATTTAAATAAAAAATTAATTACAAAACCAAATCGGTGGAACTCAAATGGAAATTGAGGGAGTCTAACGACCTTCTCCTCCAGCTTAATCAAAAATAGATCTGGAACTCATAAAACAAACCAAGATCAGAGAAACAAACTAATAAGATGAACAAACTTGTAGGGTGGAGTCGCAAGTTGAGAACACACGATAGGGGTGAGATCGGTTCAAAAACCGGACTGAACCGAAACCCGAAATCTATAAAAAAATAAGACCGAAGACCGGACCAACCAGTCCCGGTCCGGTTCCATTGTCGGTTTTTTCAATGATATGGTTGTTTGATATATTATATCAAGCCAAATTAGACCAGACTGAAAAAGACCGGACTGGACTGAAGACTGGTCTGATTCGTCGGTTTTTTCGGTCTATCGACTCGCATGCTCACCCCTAACCCATGGTGGAGTCGCTTCATCTGAGAACTGTAAATCGAGAACCCATGGTACTGAATAGATGAACTAATCAAATCCATAAGATCGACTTTGCAAAAATGTAATTAATCAAACCCATGGTGGAGTTGCTGGAGGAAGAACATATTCATCCAAGAAAAACACACGTATCAGCTACTTGTAATATAGCTTTAAGAATGTTATATATTTATTAATTTTGTAAAATACATAATTAAAAAACTACAAAAATCTATTAATAGATGAAGCTATATATGTTTAAAATAATGTATTAGACATGTTAAATTAAGAGGAAAGCATGGGCAAGCAAAGTTGCGACAACCTATCAACTTTTTGCATGTATTGTTAAATATTGTTGAGTAGTTTATGATTTTATACGTACATGTGCGACTCGTGGTTAATTTAAAAAATGTAACCATTTAAATTTTTAAATGAGAGTTACTAAATTTACATCCTAAATTTAAAATCATCAAATACAAGAACTACTTGACAAAGGCTTCATTCGCCCGAGCTCTTCTCCTTGGGGAGCTCCAGTTCTTTTTGTCAAGAAGAAAGATGGGACTATGCGAATGTGCATAGATTATAGGGAGCTTAACAAGCGAACTATAAAGAATAAATACCCACTCCCGCGTATAGATGACTTATTTGATCAATTGCAGGGGGCAGCGTGCTTTTCTAAAATTGATCTCCGATCAGGGTACCATCAAGTACGGGTTCAAGCTGAAGATATTCCGAAGACGACCTTTCGTACCCGCTACGGCCACTATGAATTCTTGGTGATGTCATTCGGCTCTACCAATGCACCAGCTATCTTTATGGATCTTATGAATCGAATTTGTCGTCCATTTCTAGACAAGTTCGTGATAGTATTTATTGATGATATTTTGATCTATTCAAAGACTGAAGCTGAACATGAATCACATCTTCGTCAAGTTCTAGAAACTCTTAAGCGAGAACAACTCTATGCCAAGCTTTCTAAATGTGAGTTTTGGCTTCGGGAGGTGCATTTTCTTGGTCATGTTGTCTGCAGGGAAGGTGTGAAAGTAGACCCTGCTAAAGTAGAGGCAGTGATGAATTGGAAGGTTCCTAAGACTCCTACAGAGATCAAGAGTTTCCTTGGTCTTGCTGGTTATTATCGGCGATTTATTCGTGATTTTTCTGAACTCGCTGGTCCTCTTACTAAATTGACACGTAAGGATATTGCTTATGTGTGGTATGATGCACAGGAGCAGTCCTTTCAAACTTTAAAGCGACTGCTTTGTGAAGCTCCGATTCTTACTCTGCCAAACGGATCGGAGGATTTCATAGTATATTGTGATGCTGCTTATTCTGGTTTGGGATTTGTTCTAATGCAACGCGATAAGGTGATTGCCTATGCTTCAAGGCAATTAAAACCACATGAAAATAACTACCCAACACACGATCTTGAACTCGCAGCAGTTGTATTTGCATTGAAGCTGTGGAGGCATTACTTATATGGCACAAAATGTGTTATATGCACGGATCATAAAAGCTTGCAATATGTCTTTTCTCAAAAAGAACTCAATATGAGGCAACGATGCTGGATTGAGTTAATCAAAGACTATGATTGTGAGATCCGTTATCATCCAGGCAAAGCTAATGTAGTAGTTGATGCCTTGAGCAGAAAAGGGGTTTCAACTGAAGCCAAGTTCATGAAGCTTACTGTGGTTCCTGATATTATTTCCAAATTGAGGGAAGCACAACAACTAGCTCTACAAGAGGAGAATTTGAAGGCCGAGACTATGAGAAAGCTGAAAGATCAGCTTATTGATGATAGCCAGGGTTTGAAGACTTTTCAATCACGAATCTGGGTACCATTAATTGGAGAAAACCGTGATCTGCTATTACATGAAGCACACAATTCCAGGTTGTCTATTCACCCAGGTATAACCAAGATGTATTATGATATCAAAAAGCTGTATTGGTGGCCTACACTTAAAAGAGACATTGCTTCATTCGTGGAGAAGTGTCAAATATGTGCACAAGTCAAAAACGAGCACCAAAGGCCTTATGGCAATCTGTAGCAGCTTGATATTCCAAAGTGGAAATGGGATCATATAACTATGGATTTTGTTACAAAGTTACCAAAGACACTGAAGGGGCACATCATGATTTGGGTCATCGTTGACCGATTGACCAAAAGTGCTCATTTTCTTGCTACAAACGAATCTGCATCATTGACACGCCTATCTCAACTCTATATTAACGAGATTGTCACACGTCACGGTGTACCTTGTTCTATTGTTTCTGACCGTGACTCTCGTTTCGTGTCTAACTTCTGGCAAAGCTTGCAACGTGAGCTTGGTACACGGGTTCATTTGAGTACTGCTTATCATCCACAAACGGATGGTCAGTCTGAAAGAACAATTTAGACTCTTGAAGACATGCTGAGGGCATGTGTACTTGAATATGGTGGTTCTTGGGATTCTCATCTCCCTTTGATAGAGTTTGCATATAATAACTCTTATCATTCTAGTATTGGGATGCCACCATATGAGATGTTATATGGGAGGCGTTGTCACACTCCCACTTGTTGGCTTGAACCGGGTGAGAAGTAGTATGCCGGACCCGAAATTGTGCAGATTACTTCAGATAAGGTTAAAATAGCTCTAGAGAAATTAAAAGCAGCTCGTGATCGTCAAAAGATTTATGCAGACCCAAAGCGCCGACTTGTGGAATTCTGTGAAAGCGATAGGGTATTCTTGAAGGTATCTCCTTGGAAGGGGGTAATTCGGTTTGGACGTAAGGGCAAGCTGAGTCCACGATATATTGGTCCATTCAGGATTATCCGAAAGGTCAACGAGCAGACTGTATATCTTGAATTACCTCCTGAGCTATCTGGTATTCACAACACTTTCAATGTATGTTATCTAAGAAAGTGTAAAGTTGATGAAGATCAAGTTCTACCTTTACAAGAGCTAAGGTTGATTCAGCTAAACGTCTTGTAGAGGAGCCAGTTGAAATTCTTAACGCAAAGACAAAGAAGCTGCGTAAGAAGATGATTAGAATGGTTCTTGTCAAGTGGAAGCACAGCCTAGGTCCCAACATGACATGGGAAACTGAGGATGACATGAAGGAACGCTACCCTCATTTATTTCCAGCTGAGCAGATTCCGAGGACGAAATCTTCTTAAGGGGGTAGAGTTGTAACATCCTCAAATCGGGCCTATTCGTGCGCTCCATTTGGTACGTGAAATTTATTTAAATGAATTAAATGGATATATAGGTTAAATATTAATAGAAAATATGTAATTGGCTATTTAAATGTGAATTTGAAAATAGTAATAAAAATAGATAATAATGATAAAATACTAACTGGTTTCAAACGAGGTTTCCAAAAATATCCTCGTTAGTTGAAACGGTTATTCGGGTGTTGTGTTGTATGTTGAAAAGGGGAACAAAATACCCTATTGAGAATAAATGAGAACCTCATAGTCGGTCCTCTAATTACCTTTTCACATACAACAACACACACACATACGATTACACACACACACTCACCTCTCATCTCTTACACTTTGTTCTTGTAGGAGGAAACAATCCAAGATCAACCAAGGGACTGAAATCAAGCTTGAATCTTGTTCATAATCTGTTCTTGATCTTCTATTCATCATCATCTTCTTCCTAGTAAGTCTTCTTCATCCTGTTCTTCATTCCAAGTTCCATGTCAAAATGGGCAACATGAAATTAGCTATTAAAGCTTGAGTTTTTGGATTGTAATCTGTTTTAGGATCATGTATAAGTTGTTTAAGGTTGATTTTATGAATTAAAGATACCATCTTGAAGGAATTTCATGATTTTGACCAAATGGGTCTTTTATGGTAATTTGATGATTCAAACTTGAATCATATGTTAAAAGTATATTATGTTAATGTTTATAGACTCCAAATGATGCCCCAAACTTAGTGTATAATCTGGAAACAATTAAGAAAGGCTTGAACTTGGGATAGGATGGAAACACAGCAGAACAGAGCTGCTGTTCGTCACACTGGGCCGACTTCATTTCTATATATTCTCGTAAATTTTAGTTAGGGTTAGCTAGACGATTATTAGTACAAGTTAACTACCCTTAAATAATCTTGTCCTTATTTTTATTTTAGGATACATTCATTTACTTCTTAAACAATCTTATCTTAGTTTTTTTTTAAATAATTTGAATTCAAATTTACAAACATTTCTAGACATCTATATTTTTTAACAAATAAAACAAAAAGAGTTTATCCCATAATATCGTAAATAAAATGTCAACAAAAAAGGCGTTATTGATACCATTTCACTATTATTAATTAACCAAACTTAAATACTAGTATATTTTCCATAAGGATGTTATATATACATCACAACTTTGAAATTGAAGTCATTTATAGTGTTCCTATATTTTCTTCTAAATAATATTGTCTTTATATATTCATTTTAATACATCTCTAATCACTTTCTATTACTTAGTACATCATTTTTATTTTTGACAAAAAAAATAAGAAGATGGCTCTGTATGTTTTTGAAGTAGTTGGAGAATCATAGGAGTAACTATAACGAATCCAAATAAACCCAAAACAATAGCATAATGAAACAAAAATTATCCCCAGAGAGACTTAAACAAGATTCTAGCCTTAAGCTTGAGTAACCGTCAAATGTCAAAACTTTCAAGGGTAGACTGTTGATTTCAAGGGACCACAATAGCACTGTCACCGTCTTACTGAACTTGACAAGCAACAAGATTAGGCCAAATTGAAGAATGAAGATGCAATATGTACCACATAATCTTAGTTAGTTTGAAACCCGAGTAGTTTATCAATTAAATGATTGACTTGATTGTTAAGTAAATGTCTAGGGTTTGACTCATTGTCTTGGTTATTTAGTTAACTTCTTGATAATTTTGTTCATCATATATATAATTGAATTTGTTGACAATTTAGTTAAGTTGTTGATACTTGTTACATAGCAAACTATAGATGTCTAAGGTTTGGTTTTATATATGCTTTAGTTAGTTAGATATTGTCGATTGATTTAGGTGGTGTTTGATTTTGACTTAATAAACTTAACGAGGAAAAAACTTATTTTGGTAAGTTATAATAGTATTGTTTGTTTTATACTTAATCCATAAAAATAACTTAACATAATAAGTTATGCGTATAATACTTTCCACATTAAGTTAATGATTTTATTCTTTTTTCTTAGTCAGATAGTTTATTTAATATATAAAACAAACAACAGTACTATTTATCCTATACAGACCTCATTTATCCAGACAGACACTTTATCCAAACAATAATTAATAAGAAAGAATAACAAACATACACTTAGTTTGTTTAATCAAAATGTTAAATTCCTAGCTTAGGGTTTAATTTAATTAGTTAATTATTAATTGATATATTGTTGGATAATTGATTGATAACTTCTTAATAATTTGGTTAAGTTAATGCAATTTGGTAGTTACTTTATTGATAGCTTGTTGATACTTGATAATTACGTTAGAAATTAATTTACACTTTATATTTAGTAGCTATTCAATGTGTTGGAAAATAAAATTATTTACTGTAGTTTATGGACAGTTTCCTTAACTATCAATATGATAGTTTAATATTGTTTTTTAGTTGATTTATACCTATATATATATATATATATATATATATATATATATATATATATATATATATATATATATGTTTTCACTTAAATCTGGTTTGATCCGTTACTCAACCTAAGTTAACTCATCAGCTTTGCTGGTCCTAAGTGAATAAGTAACTAGTCATGAAGTGACCATCTATGAACTTTTGTTTTCGGAGAATGGATAAATCTAGTATTTTAAATTTTTAACATTTTGAATTGATATTGATTCAATTTGAAGTTTGGAAGAATATTCACATAATATTAAAATTTTGTAAGGATATTAAAATATTTTAAAGACGTTATTGTAATTTTAAATCCTTAAAAAACTTTAAACACTTAAAATTTAATAGCAGCAAGTAAATCTCTAATCTCTAATATAAATAAAAGACTATTTCAACCAATAAAAACTTGACTTTATTGTTCATATTGTAACAATAACGATCAATGATTTGTACAATAAATACAATCATATCTTTTCGTATTATGATACCACGCTTTTGCTGTTACGTCTGTTCTCAATCTCACGTTGACTCTTCTATCGCTGGTCTAAGTGTCAAATTTTTTTTTAAACCAACTCTATACACTTACATTTAATTTAATTTATTTTATAAAAGCGTGACAATTTTAAAGATCCAAGTTGATGATGAGGCACTATATATAACTTATTAACCATGATGAAATTCTTCACTTTACTAAAAAGAAAATCACGATTGTCGAAAATAACACTAAACAATTAAAAGGTTGAACGTCGAGACAATCACTACAACATGCACTCTCACTTTATTACATTTTTAATTAATTGTATTATATTAATTAGGCGCGTTAATTAATTTATAATTAATATATGATGATATCCATGTTTATGTTTTTTTATTTCTTATTTATTTCGTTCTACTTTTGAATATAATAAATATAGAATGGACAATATTTTGGTACAGATCTACTAATTTATCGTTATATTTATAAAAAAAATCATTAATTAAGACTTCATTTCATGATACTTTCTATTTTTTTAGCTTAACAATCCTTAGGTTTAGGCATTTGGCTGTTATAAGACCATCAGGTGTACATGAAGCATGTGATCGCCATGCTGATTTGGCCATTCGGTACCGACCTGAACACTACTACCCCCATGGGGCGGTATCGAAGAAAACACAAAAGTGTCTGCATTTCATTGCTGAAGAGACTAGAGAGAGAAAGAGAGAAAAGAAAAGAGGAGAAAGAGAAGAGAAGATATTTTTTAATAACTTTTTTTTGAATAGTGTGAATCATTGGTAGTACGGATGTTTAAGCATGGCTGAAACATGTGATGGGTTATGATGATGTGGCGTGAAGCATGAGACGCCCAAGCATGAGTATATCTCATGCTCTAAGCGTCTAAATGCATATTTTAGACAAATTAAAATACATTTATAATATGTTTCTTATAATAGATATTTATAAATTATAAATTTAGATATATATATATATATATATATAGGGTAGAGATTAAGTAAAAAGAAAATTAAAGTAAAAAGAGTAAAATGGATGATTATTTCATCATTTTTCGGTATATATATCAACTGATAATCGTTAGTTCATCATCTTTATTGATTAAAACTAGTTATTCATCAATTTCTTTTTGATGAATCCAACATATTCATCACTTTTTAGATGAAAGCATTTTGTTCATCAACAAATTATTCCAAAATTTTGTTTTCAAAATATGTTGGATTCAAGACTCGTAAGGGAATCGGAACATACTCAGATAGCACAACAACGAAGGCAACCGATCCTTCAATCGGGCCATATCCATTTACTGGAGAACGAGCAGGGAAGCCGGCCAAAACCTTACCTAGAGGATCCAATCTCCTGGTCTTTCGTTCGCTATTCGATTATCAGTTGATATATATACCGATAAATGATCAAATAATCATCCCTTTTACACTTTTTACTTTAATTTTCTTTTTATTTGATCTCATCCCTATATATATATATATATATATATATATATATATATATATATATATAAAACCTGTTTAAGGGGTAAAACCATAAAATTATAAAAATTTATTTAGTACATAAAATTTAAAATTTAAAACAAAGATTGTGAATTCAAATACATAAGTGAAATCTTATGATAATAAAACCTGCTAAATAAAAGTACAAAACCTTTAATAGTTAAAAATTTAGAATAAAACAATAAAAAAGCAAGGAATCCGGCCAATCTACATGGATATTGAATTACTAAAGTTAGAATCTAAACGAAAACAATATTTCCTACGTATGTGAGAACAGGGGTAGCAGCTCTAGTGTTGCTTTCACCTTTCACCAAGCATAGTGGCATAACAATAACATTTGGTCATGGACATATATAGTTGACCATTACTCATCGGACAATGGTCATAATCCTAGCCGGCTCAATTGCGATTATCAACATCCTCATCAACCCTGATTGCTAAAAAACCCTGCATGAGTGTTGATCTACCACTCTCGCTCTCAATGTCAATCGCAAACCATAGTTTCCTTAGGCTAGCACCACCACAACCAATCTTGCAGAATGCATAATTCCCTTTGCGTAACTATACAACTAAAGCACCATCGTCTTGCAGGGCGAAAACTAAACCCTTGCAAAACATACCCAATCGACCATCTGGAGAACTATAACGTAAACCCGGTCGTAAAAAATGAATCAAAATATAAAGAAATGATGTCACATAATCCTATGGCAGATTCGTGTATGCTCTATTTTAACAAATATATCTATACTATATTATAAAGCATTTAATACATTAAAATCTCTTAATTTTAAGTAATTTAAAATTACCAATTTACCCCTTATTTAACCCTATAAGGAAACTATTATATAGAGTTAATTAGATTCTTAAATACCATTTTTATAACTAAACCTTTCATAATAAATAATATTTAAAAAAGTCAAGTCAATACAAATTAATTTTCAATCTACATGATATTAAATACAAATTAAAAATTAAATAAAAAGAATCTTCATAAAAATAATAGTTTTAATATTTTATCATATAACACATATTTTAATTTAAGTATTAAAAATACGTATAGCTAAAACTTTTAAACCTAATAACATGTAACCTAATAAAAGAGTTTTTAAATGACTCGTGTAATTAAAACAAAAGATTTAATTTATAATATATTAAATATTCTTTTTGTTTCTCATTATATTATTTTTTTAAAATTAATAAAAGAGTTATAAGAAAAAGAGAAATAAAAGAAATGAAAATATGAGAAAGAAAATAGATACATTGCGAAAGAAAATTGTCCAATGTCATTATAATGCGTGATATAATAGTTTTACGTTATTAAAAACAGGCATATTATAAAGTAGAAAATATTTATAGCCGTTGCATTGCACGAGTACTATGCTAGTGTGTGTATATATATATATATATATATATATATATATATATATATATATATGTTGTTACGAGCAATAGCTAATTATTGCGTTAAATATTTATAACCCTCAACACAATTTTATAAGAATCCATACTAGTGGGCCAAATTTATCAGAAGAAAAGTTCAAAAAGTCCAAAAAGTATGCCATGCAATTGGGCAAAATGGAAGCCCATTATGTGTAATCCAGTGGACTTATAGATTCTACAAAAGTAGTGGGCCTAGTGGGTTAAAATTAAAATTTTGATTTAACAATTTGTACTTTTTCCTTTTTCTAATTAAGCACATCGAATCTCTTTTTATGAAATGACTTCATTTTCATTGGTTTGATTGTGTTGTCTTTAATTTATATGAAAAAGAATTTTGAAATTTTATTATGGAGACCGATAACCACAGCCTATAGTACTGTAGATAATAAGAATAATAAAGGTAATTTTAGTTTTTAAAAATAACAATCACTTATGTCATTATAATTAACTTTTTATAATTTATAAAGTTACCTTTTAATTAGTTTACAACTTTTCATACATGAAACAAGATTGTTATTTTTAAAAGCTAAAAATAACATTTATTTTATTCTTATCCACAACCCTAATATACCGTGGTTAGCAATTTCCTTTTATTATTGTATAAATATATCAATATCGCAAGCCATTATTCTTATTTTTTTAAACAACAAATGCCTTCACACTTGTCTGAGTTGAAACTAGTAGGGTATCTGCGTTATGGCATGAAACGTAAAACTTCATTGTAAAGTAGAATACACATTTAATGGCTAAAAATTTACTGTCGTAAAATTGAACCATATACGTCAAAACTAGTTTTTAAGGGGTTAATATTTAACGAAGACAAGTGAAAAATCTAGTAAAAAAGTAGTAAAATGCAATTACCACCTTCTAAACAATCTAAAAATGTAAAAATTAGGCGAGTTACACTGTAAAGTAGTGCGTCTCGGTCATCGACTTGTTTTACACGTCTTAAAAAATTTCAGTCTTATTTTAACAATATTTTTAATTTGGACAAGTAAGATTAATTTTAAATAAATGGATGATTGAGATTGAACAATTGTTTTATATTAAAAGTCTTAAAATTAAATGTAAAAGGTTTTAAATATTTTATATATTAGTATATGTAAGAAGCTTTTTATTGTTAAAAATTTATTTATTCAAATTTTAAACTAATAATAATAATATTATTATTATTATTAACTTCTATTATTGTTGTTTTATAGATATTATTATTATTATTATTATTATTAATGTAGTAACACTCGTTTATTTTATTGAAATGTTTTCATAGTGTTGTAATTTAATTGACTATTTATTTAAGCATAGACCTTTACACATTAGTGTTAGCATAATAGTTAAAATTTATGTCATGATTATTGACACGTTTTACATGAGTATAATGTGCAGATTTCGTGTCATTTTAATAAGCTAAAAATTACTTAAAAATATATTTAAATAAGAAACTTAATTAAGTTGCATCTGTTCTTGAAGCTCTCCCCTGTTGCATCTTCGTATTATCAGGTTGTACGATTTGAAGGTGGTAGGATTTGGGGTTGTTTCTTGAACTTTCATTTCCATATTCATGTTCTTCAAATCTGGAGGCGATCTTGTTCATAATGTTTGTTCTTGTTCGTTATCATATTCGTATTCTTAAATTTTGATTATGATTTCAAGGTCTTGGTTTTGGGTTTGTTCACTTCTCTATAGGGGTGAACATGGTTCGGTTTTTGGAAAACCAAAACCAAATCCTTTCAGTTTTGGAGTGGTTCGGTTTTTTGTTTTGAAGTCGGTTTTCGGTTCTTGGTTCAATTTTATAGCTTTTCCGTTTTAACCATCAAGATTTGAAGTCATATAACCATCATTGTAAAGCTATAAAATTAAACGGGATTGAAGTTATATTAAAAACATCAAGATGTGTGCCACCTAATTCAAGCAAAATCGATAAATAACATATTAGCAAAACTGGAAATCGAGAATAATAATCAACTCCAGATAAACTGCATACAACTCAGAAATCAAGAATCTAAAAATCAAGATAAACAACTAAAAATGAATTTCTATATTAAGTGAAAATGGATAAAATCGAGAAGAATTGAACTTGTCGACTCGAAATGAAGTGATATATGTGAACTCAATTGAATAGTCCGACCACTAGATGAAGCCGCAACTACGAAGGAAATCTGAATTAGTGTGAGACTTCTTTGGTGGAACCCTAATGTAAATGAGGGCGGCTATGTAAATGGATAAGTCATAGGGTATTTGATTTTCTAGACATGTATATTTACAATATTTCCCCTTGGAACAGTTCGGTTTTGTTTTTTGGTTTTTGAAATTTTAAAAACCAATACCAAACCGAAAAAGTCGGTTTTCGAAATTTTGAAAACCAAAATCGTCGGTTGTTATATTGGTTTGTTTTTTGGTTCGGTTTCGGTTTTTCTTGCTCACCCCTATTTCTCTAGAAATGATTTTGGGTTTTGCAAATCGTTCATTTAACAATCGACATTCACTTGAGTTTCTCTATAAATGATTTGGGTTTCTCAGATTTGGTGCTCGACTCCCTCGATCCGATTTGAGTTGCACTACTGAGCCAAATCCACCGCGATTTGGTTCGATTTTGTGTTACAAGATTGTTATAGGTTCGGAGTTTTCGTGATCGACCCCCTCTTATGGTTCAGAATAGCATCTTAATTAGATCTGCAGTGACTTATTGTTTTTTAGGGTTGTTAATTTTAGATTCAATTTGAGTTCTTTTTTATTGTTTAGGGTTGTTCATTTCCAGATCCAGGTTTGTTCATCTTTGGTTCTGTTCTTGAATTTGTTCTTCAAGGTTGAAGAATATGAGGGCATCATGAACATTAGAATATGAACCCACAAAAGATGAAGAACATAAAAAATAAAAACTTAAAAAGTTATGAAATAACTTGCAACATGTTGAGTAGGTAAAAGATTGCATACCATGAAACTAACACATAAAGTTGGTTGTATTTTTTTGGTACAAAATAAAGTTAGTTATATATAATGATAATTATAATAAAGTTTGTTGTATTGTTTGGCACATCTACCTAAATTTTAGTGTAGTTGGTAAAAATATGTCTTTTGTTCATACAGGATAATAATAATATCAATTTTTTATATGGAAAATATCAAAAAAATAAAAGATAAATAAATTACCAAAGATAATAATTTTATAAGGATAATCATAATTTTTACGATAACAATATTAGTATTAATTATAATTTATTTTTATGCATATTGTTTAAAGTAAAATTACATGTCATATAAAATACGGATCATATTCCATTGAGGTTACACTAGTGTGTTTTGTGACAAGTTTTCTAACCTTTTGATTTTTGGAAAATAAGCTCATTTTTTTTAAAAAAAAATCTTTGTTAGCTTAAACGGTGGATGGAGCATAAACTTTAGTTTATAAAACTAAAGGTGGAATGAAACATACTATTTTAATAGAATGAGATAAACGTGTTTGTTATTCACTTATAAATAAAATGGGCTATTCCGTAAGTAATGTCATTTCCTCATTTTCATTATTTGGAGAAGTGTTATTTTTTAATTTTACTAACATAATTATATTTTTTTGAAAAGTAATATTTTTTCATAATTTTCTATAAAGATAGTTTTCTTAATCTTCTTTATGCTTAGTTTTTCTGTGTTACCAGATAAATCATTATAGTTTTTATTAAATTATGAACTAACTACAAGTAAAATCTATGTCTAAAAATATCCATATAACATGAAATTTTGATACAAAAAAATTATTGTCAAAGTATAATATATTAATAAAAATTTACTTTTTAAACATGTTATGTGATGAAATTTCTATTTCTTATATAAACCAAACATGATAAAAGAATAGAGTGAATCATTTTATTCCACCGCTTATTTCATTACCGCCCATTTTATTTCTTTTTCTTTTCTTTTCATCCAACCAAACACACGTTATACCTTACAAGCTCTAAAACTAAAAGCTAATTCAAGTAGCTTTTCAAAAAAAGGATAAACTTTTGATTGTTTAAAAACCCTTCGATTACTTTTTTTCTTATTTAGAGTTTTATTTTTATATTTTTTATACAGTTATTTATCAAACACCTTTATACAAATAAAGAATTTTAAGTCTCAAATCTAGATAGTATAAAAGCCTTTATATTTAAAACAAAAACTTTTTGGCTCTTTAAAACTTTCTTAATTATTTATACCAAACATACCATAAACTATCATATTTATAAAAACTATAAACGCATATTGTATTGAAAAAATAAATACCAAAATATTATGAAGATATCCATTTGAGGAACATAAAACCATAGATATTATGATACAATTTTGAAATTAACATCTTATGATTTTTTAGTTAAAATATCTGATTCTTAGCAGGATCTTTACAAACATAGAATCTTATATAAGATCCTAATTTTGACCATAGAATTTTAAGATCATTCGATCAAAAATTTCTAAGTCTACAACAGCTGTGGAGTGGGGGATAAAGGAACAAGATTACAACATTACACAACAAGTCTACTAGACCAGAGTTAGTCAATTAAAAGTTTACAAATATACTAATGTAGTTAATGTTAACACAAAGAATAAATTTATAGCCTCATAAAAAGGCATATAAAAGTAGATTTTACAGAATTTTAAATTTATCATTCTAAAATCCAAATTAATATGATTCTTTAGGCGTTATATTCTTATGTTAAAATCATGTTTAAATTTTATATTAATCTATTATAAGATTACCATTTGAAAAAGACTCAATAAAGTTAAAAAAAAAGTTTGAATGTGAAATGCAAGTTGATTGGATAAATAATCATAATGGTTTACCATAAAAGTGCAAAGGACCACATGCTCATGTTCCCAACCACAAAAAACAGGGCCCAACTCCTGATATTATGACACATACCCATTGCCCCATAACAGAAACATAAAAGAACAACCAAAAGTTTTGGAATACTCATGTATATACTTTTAAGTGGGATGTTTTTATTTTTTCATAAATCAAAAGCACTAAATGAAAAATAATCGTAATAATATATATGAGCATAAACAAAAAGATAAATATTAATGGAAGTTTAAAAATATAAATACACTAAACTACCAAAATTTTATAAAAAAATATTCAAAGATTTCAATAAAAACAAAAGATTTAATAATTATACCGCGCGGAGAAAAAAAAAGGACACTAAAAATTGGGAAAAGGACTTAATTCGTGTTTTCAGAGTCGAACGGACTTTCAAGAGGCTAAACGATAAAGGCGTACCTTAATATTATACAAGTGTTTTTCTTCTTTCTTTTTCATAAAACCTAAAACCCAAAACCCTAAGGTGTCGTTTGATTCGTAGAATATTTATGAGGGAATTGGAATATATGAAGGAATTGGAATCTGTCAAGAATTGAAATTTGAATATGTGATATATTTGATTGACAGGAAATGAAATTGGAATTTGGTTTCAGTAATGTAAAATGATAGAAATAGAATTGTCTTTCTTGTTCTTTTACTTATTTCTAGTTTGTTTTATAACTTTTATATAAAAATATATTATATAAAGTTTAAAAAAATTAAAATTTTATTTTATTGATTTAGCATTAATATCAATAAATTATGAAAATCACGCTAATAAACATCATAAGTTAATATTATTACAATACACACATGCATAAATTCAAGTATTATCGGTCTTAAATTATCTGTTTCCCATAGTAAGTCGAAAAAGATTAAACATTGTGGAGGAAAACAGAGAGAGAGAAAAGAGAGACTCATTTGAGGCTAAGGCGGAAGCCAGCGACGGAATGGCGAAAACTGGCTGCGACTACGACTGATGAAGAAATGCAGTGGCGGAAGGTATGGAGGCGGCACGCTGTGGCGGAGGGTCCGGAGACTACGACGGAGGAAGACTGTGATGGAGGGTCTGGAGGCGGCAAAGGAGGAAAGCTGTGGCGGAGGGTCCGTAGGCGACGACAGAGGAAGACGGCGACGGAGGAAGGCTACGACGGAGGGTCTGGAGGCGGCGAAGGAGGAAGGCTGTGGCGGAGGGTCCAGATGCAACGACGGAGGAAGGCTGCCGCGGAGGGTCTGAAGGCGACGGCGGAGGAAGATGGCGACGGAGGAAGGTTGCCGTGGAGGGTCGGGAGGCGGCAACGGAGGAAGGCTGCGACGGAGGGTCTGGAGGCAGCGGCGGAGGAAGGCTGCTGTCGATGGTCTACAGGAGACAACGAAGGAAGGTTGCGGTGGAGGCTCTAGAAGCGGCGACGGAGGAAGACTGCGGTGGAGGGTTTAGAGGCGGAGGCGGAGGCAAAGCGTCGGTGTTTGGAGGGTAAAGTCGGCTCACATGTTTTGATGATGGAATGCAATAAATATTTTAGGGCTATAGAGATGTTTAAAGATAACAAGGTAATATTCCACATTCCCTAATTCAAAGGATTTTAAAATCCCTCCATCTAGTGATGGAATTAACTTTCCCTCATTTGATGGATTCCAATTCCTTCATTAAAGTGAACCAAACACAGAAATCCTTAGGAATTGGATTTCAATTCCTTCAGAATCCCAAGGATTCCTGTCAACCAAACGCTACCTAAGTTTAGTAAAAGAGTTTTCCCTCTTCTTTTTCGCATAATCTAAAACCCAAAACCCTAGGTTTTTTTTTAAAGTTAATTACATAAATGGTTCTGTGGTTGTCACGTAATTTCATTTTTAATACTTTAACTTTAAAATTACGAAAATTGTCACTTTGTTTCACTTTTGGTGAGTTGGTTGTCTAAATATTTCAACTTTCGACATATTCATCCATATATGAGCACGGTGTCAAGGTTATGTTCATGAATTCATGTTCAATGGTAGTGCCTAGGGGAAGATTTCAAAGATTCAATCTAAACGTCTCTTAAGCAATACTTGGTGTCTATATAGGTGAGTTTGAGTTGCCGACGGTCAAGAAGTTTGAGGTTGCCAACAATTGTGACACTAAGAATTTCATAGAACACTTGTAATTTAAGGCATAAATATTGAAGATTGTTACAGTCATATATCTTTAAACTGTTTACCGACGTAAATGTATCTTTTTGATACCATGAAGGTTTTGAAATAAACAGCAAAGTAAGTAGTATATCATTAATTTTTGCTTGGTAAGAGGATAGACAAGAGGTGAAGTATTGCATGATGCGACAATATGAGAAGAAAGCTGACGTGATGATAAAATGATAAAAATAAGAAATAAAAGTGATATAGCTTACCTAATCTTAGAATAATATAATGTAAAGATAATTAACTATTGCTAAACAATATGATACATGAATTACTAAAAAGGTGAGAATACCAAATCAAAACTTCTGCAAGTGATTCTAGAAGGACCTGCGCTCCATTTGGCTGGACTAAACCATGGCTGCCCCAGGACCCCACTGGCTTACCCCTGGCTCCACAGATTCTATACACCATATTCTAATTGAGTACAACTTTCAAGACAAATGGATGAAGGAACATCTAGATCAATTATCATAAACCATACTTAGATAAGTAACTATATTAAAGGACTTGGTGGACATGATTACCAACATTTGGTCAAAGGTCAAAAACAAGAGAGAAATGTAAAATAAAACTGAAAATCAAACACCATCATGAGAGACACCATCCTTGATGTTGCTGCTGCTACTGCTGCTGTTATTGTTGGTGGTAATGGAAGTGGGTAAAGAGTTGTTTATGATTTGATTGTGCTTTTTGGAAGACCCCTTGCAAAGCTTAACTGGGTACTTGGTAGCATTCATCTCCAGTTTTCTAAGTGCAGCTTTACCAAGATCAACACCACATATGTCTGATAACCTTACTAAATACAGCAACACATCTGATAATTCTTCCCCAAGGTGTTGCTTTTCTTCATCTTCCCAATCAGGAAGTCCTTTTGGTACCTCCCCTTTCCATTGAAATATCTCAGACAACTCTCCTACTTCCCCTACCTTAAAATAAAACAAAACAAAAAAGATGAAGACAAAAAAATCAACATTTTTTATAACCTGATCACACATTGAACTTGAAAACAAAGATGTCTTTTATTTTTTTAATAATATTTTAATGCTTTTATGGGTATGGGACACTTGTTGCCAAATTCTCACCCAATTCAAGGTATTAAAGTGAGAACACTGACTGTTCACCGAAGCTGATGATGCTCTCTCTGCCACAACATATAGAAGCATACTGCCATACAACTGAATCTTTTTTACTATTCACATATTGGTTACAAAAGAAAAATAAATGTAACTTTATTTAAGTGCCTAGGTATTATCAACAAAGAAAAATTGAAGTGGTCCTACACCAACCAAACAGGAATAACTTTACCAGGCAGGGCCTTTCTCTCAGGCCTCATCAACAGACAAGTGCCTGCTTTTGTTACCACCAAAGATTTACCACAAATGGTAATCCCTTCAAAGATGGTTCTGTACAATTTTAAAGGATACATAAAGTAAAACTGGTTATATATGTAATTATCCCTAATCAGCTAATTACACCATCCCATCAAGGTTAGTGTACATTAATAATTGTTGGCCTCATAATATCACTTCTTATCATTCAAGTTGAATCAGATAATTTCTGATTCTATCTCTAATAATTAGTATAGCATTCAACTCTTTTGGGGCCACCCTCACAGTTGGCTCGGGGTGAGATTATCCGGTTTACATGGAAAAGACAAACAAAATTATAATTGAGCATGCATCTCTTTCTAAGATTAGACTTGACTGGAGTACATTTGGGAAAATTAGTGCTTCATTAGCATCATTAATCAACAATTCAACAAGAACATGAACATCAACAAGACACTTATGGTTTTAGCATATAACTTCTGATCTTAATAGTTAATATTATCAAAAGTGATTTGTGTTAGTGGATAATGCATTCTTCTTTCCTTAGCTGAGACTTGACTCAGGTAGCTTCCACAAGTTGGTTCCACTACAAGACATTATCATGTATATGAACCAAAATTATAACAATTTTGGTACTCTTTTGACAAGTGTTCCACTTATGTATCCCGGAAACAAGTTAACTTGATCTGAATCTAATAAGCAGGGACCTTTATCAAGATTATGTAAACGCCAAAAAAAATTCCTTTGATAATGACTTACTTTTTCCTAATATCATACTAATAATCACGATTAATACTTAATCTCTTTAGACATGGAATCAAGGGTTTCTCTATAGAAGATTTTGTGATCCAAAACATTCCAAGTGTTAGAAATTGTATGTGACGCCAGGATGACTGATTAGGTGCCACCCGCCAATAGTGGTCCAGGGTTCATCTTTAACAAACGCTAACTTCAATATTCATTGGGATACTGAAACATCAGAGTAAATGCTGCTAAGCGCATTCGATTTTACTGCAAATTGTAAAACTATCAGTGAATTTTCAATAAAAGTTGTGAGTTTGGAACAACGGATATGCGGTTTGGCATCGAACCATAGCCTTTTCGACTTCCTAATCACATCGTGCAGCAGCGTAATAGGTTTTTTAAAATTAAAACAATAAGAGTTGAAATGCGTGAAATCAAAGCAATACTTAGGACGATAAATTTGCAGAAATCGAAAGTCAGACATTAACGAAATAGGCAAAAAAAACTTCTGCAATTGATTCTGCATTCGTAATCAATCTTAGGAGCTGAAACTTAAATTGAAAAACAACTATAAGAACCGTATATCGTATTGTGTATATTTGCAAAATCTGAGCGCGTGAACACATAATGATGAAAATAACTCAATCAGAAACATTGAGTAGAAGATCGGAAAAGTTACCAGTGCGAGGAGGAGATTTCTCGGACTGTGAAACTGATCCCAGTCTCTTTCCTGTGCGAAATCGGCCATTTTTTTCTTCAAGTCGGACAAGGTTACATCATTTTGTGTATCAGCGGGAGTAGTCATACCTCCGGCCGCCGTAGAAGTGAGTGATTTGTTATGTTCCGCCGCCGCCGAATGGTGTAGAGTAGAGAGGGAGGAAAGGTGACTAGGATTAAAGAGAAGGGTCTTAATATAAGCTTTTTGCGTATGAATATGAAAGTGACTGGGATTCGGTTTACCGGATACACCCGGTTGCCCTCGAGTTCTTTTGCCACGTGTCAATCTTTCTAGCCCGGGGCTTTCCGAGGACCCACTAACAAAAATTACTTTTTTTTTAAATTTAGGCTCAAGGCATTAAACCCTCCGCATCGGTAGCGGGTAGGGGTGTTGGGTTCCGTCGGGTATCCCGAAAACATCATCGCGGGTGTTCGGGTTCCGTCGGGTTTCCATCCCACCTAGTCCACGAACCTGTTGCGGGTTATGTGTTTTTTTTAACAACGGTCAAATGTGTGTGTGTGTGTATATATATATATATATATATATATATATATATTCTTTTTTTTCTCTTATAAATACCATTCAAACATATACATATTTTACATATCTTTTCTCTACTATATTTTATACACTATCTTCTAATCTTCCATTTCTCATTCTTTAAAAAAAATATATACATTACGGTTTAAAAAAATGTCTTCTTCTTCGTATGAAAGGTGGAATATTATTTTAATTTATGTACTTCTATTTTTTTTTTAATGTAAGGTGAAATATTATTTTTATTTTGAAATTATAATGAAATTTATGAAATATTATTAATTATTTTTTATTTTACTGTCTTTGAAATAAATAAATTATTTAAACTAAAACAAAAAAATTGAAAATAAAAATTGAAAAGATATAGGGTTGGATGTGAGGGTTTGTGGGGTAAGTTGGTTGAATGTGAAAGATGATGTGAATGCTGATGTGACAGTGGGGTAAGTTGGATAATATGGGTTGGATGCGGATGGTCTTATATTGTGACATGTTTTTTTTAACTTTTTTTTAATAATTACATCAATTAATAATTAAATAAATAAAAAACAAAAAAAATAAGATAAAGAGACAAATAAAGAGGCGGCCCACATATTTCTCATTGCTTCCCTCACCCAACGCGGTGCTCACCCCTTTCTTCGTTACGGTGTGCCGGGTGGCACCCCGACCACAACACCGAATGTCTCACTCCCTCCCTCTCCACCCACCTTTCCACTTTGGAATTTCTAAAAGGAAGTTCATTTACTTTGTAAAATCTTTTATTTCATGGGTGAGTAAAATATCATAACATGAGAAAAATCAAACGATTAACAAAACCGATTGTTTGATTTTATAGATTTGAACTATCAAATAAAAAAATCAAACCATTCATAAAAAGCGAATCAAATCATGTGAAAATAGAGTTGAACCGTAAAATTTAGGGTTGTTACTTTGTTTTATACTCCATTTGTTATCGTTGGTTGTCCACTTGTACCGCTCTCAGTTTGATTTCACTCTAACTTGCAATTTGGCTCTCAATTTCGATTTCAACTTGTTCATTTTGTCTCTAGCCATTGTGTTCATCGGATTTCCGTTTAACTTAAGTCTCCTTCTGTTGATTCGCCTCCAACTTCAAATGTTGGAACTTGTAAGTAATTTTCATTGTTCGTCGATTTCATTACAGGTGGAGGATGAAAAATCAAACCATCGTTTATTGTGTCGGTCAAAGAAACAACGAAAACTAAACCAAAAACCAAATCGTTTCAAAACCAAAACAAATGGTTTTAGTTTTTCAAATACCGATATTTTATGTTGATTTTGGTTTATACCAAAATCAAAGTAAATCAAACTGTACACACCTCTAATTTATTTAAATTTAATATAAGTACATAAATTTTAATCATATCATCAATACCCCCTACAAAAAGTTTTGTGTTTATCTACTTTACAAAATAATCAAAATAATTTATAATTCATCGTATTTATCTAAATTAAATGTTATTAATAATAAAAACACTAAGTTCCACATAAACGTTATAAACTTATAACTTAAATCGGAAATACTAGGAATATTCAAATAGAAGTTATAAATTCGAAGTGAATTTTTATTGTGAAAATGCACAAGCTTGTTAGTTGCTACACATTAATATCAAAATTAAAGTGACGATAAGAAGATTTTTTTTAAAAAAAATTAAACATTTTGTAGATACATTTGCTAGATGTAATGACTATGAGCTATGAATACATGTATAACAATATCTATTTTTGAGATGAAAGAACACCAACAAAATATTCAATCCCGTATAGAGCGGTGTATGTAAGACTATGAGTAGCACTCATTTTTCTGTCTTTTCTTACCTGAATGTCATATTAGCGTCACACCATTTTTTATTCTTTTTTCTCTCTTATCCGAAATTCAAGTTTAGCCTACCCAAACAACTCAAATATATTCTCTCTCGTTACTCTCTCTTATACACTCAGAAAAATAAAAATCAACGGGTTGGGACGGGCGTGGGAAGCTGAATGCCAACCTGATGGTGGCGGGTAACGGTGTTCCTAACCATCTAGCATCAACCCAAAGAAGCCCGAAGGTTCTCGGGTCATGCTATCTGCATGGCCTAAGAGGTAAAATATAGACAGTTATATCATTATCTGTAGATAGAGACACTGTTTTAGAGATTTAAGATGAAATATTATAGTATTATTTATTTCGTGTTAAGTCTATGACGTTTTGGTCTATTCACCAATTAATTGGTAAAAGGTATAAACATGTCCAAAACATAATCTGAACAACTTTTTTTGATCTTTTATGAACATAGAAAAACACTATATGTTAACTTTAGAGTTAAAATAGTCATACCAGTAAGATGTGATAATTAACAGAAGTTCAAATGTTCAACCTAACCATGCCTTGTACCTAAATCACAACTCAAGTTATATATAGATTCAAATTCTCACTACAAGCATATTTGATTTATAAAAGAAAAATTTAGGGATATAATTTTAAAAAATGTCTGCGCGTGCGTAGAAGTTTCTAATAATCTTGTTTGTTTTTTAAAGAAACGTCTGCATATATGCAGACGTTTCTAATAAGCTTGTTTGTTTTTTAAAGAAACATCAGCGCGCCGCAGGCGTTTCTAATAAGTTTGTTTGTTTTTCGCAGACATAAAACCTTATTTTGTCTTATTATGAGAAGCTAAAAACTACATCTTTTTTCGCAGACTTTCTTAGATTTAAGACCTTCTAAATCACATATTCTCCTTAAGATATGAAATAAGACATAAGACATAAGATATTTATGTTTTCGAAAACAAACAACACCTTAATTTCTTGTATGATTTTTTAACTAACCACTTTTAACAAGTTTAGCCGTTTAAAAACAAGTTACAAGTTTGATCTTTTAATTACTATTTTGTTACACTTATAGTACTTTTTAAGAGTTTCTATTTGTTTGGTTTGTTAAGTCCCTTTGCTCGCAACACACATAAAGGCATTTTTGTCTTTCTACCCTTTTATTAATTTTTAATTGATTTTACTATTAAATACTATTTAACGTTTCTTAAAAATTAAAAAAAAAATCAGTAACTCTTTATCCTCTCTCTCTTGATTCCCCTCTCTCTCTCTCCTCTCCACCCTATCTTATCTCTCTCTCTCTCTCTCTCCTCTCCACCCTATCTCGTCTCATTTTCTTCCACCTCCCACCATCACAGCCTCCGCCCTATAACACCTCCCACCATGCACCAGTGTTGCCGCCCTCACACCTCCCACCATCACAGCCTCCGCCCTATAACACCTCCCACCATGCACCTGTGTTGCCGCCCTCACACCTACCACCACCATTGCACCATCATAACACCTATCATGAAATCGAACATCAAAATTGGGAATACAAGAACTCGAAAAAAGATGAAGATGTGAAGACCCGGGATACAAGATTTAGATCTGACCACCATAAACCACCATCAACACACACTTATTTTCTTAGATTTGACCACCAAGAACTCATCTCCTCAAGACCATTGACCACTCTTTCTCTTTTCTTCTTTTTTCTTTCTTTTCTATTCAAGATCTACATGTTTTTTAATATCCATGTCTATTTCATATTTTGTGTAACGCCGTGATCTCAAAAATTCGCAACTTATTTTTTCTTAAATTGCTAAAGAACATTGCAACAGAAGATTTTAAATACTTCATTAAATATAAAACAATTGAAACCGTTATACAAACATCGTAATAAAAACCACTACGGTATCCCATAGTCAAAACCGTCGTTCAAAGGTTAACAATCATTAATTAAAAATTCAACCACAAGTAGTCATAAAAATAAAACATCTAAGAAGTCTCTACCGAGCTGCACCCACATTCACTAGGCAATAACACACACATGCTACCTACACAAGCACAAAACACATTTCACAAAAACAAATGTCAGCTTATGCTTTGTGAGTCAGCAGTAGTTACCACAAAGTAACACATTAAAAACAACATTGGTCAGTGTTGGTGCAATCAATAAACATTTATATAAATGTTTTGATGACACAATTTTAATATTTACTTAAATTTAAATATATTACAAAAATTGAAGTTAATATGAAAATAATATTTAGAAAAATAAATGATTAAATATAAATTTACATTGATCATAACGAAAATATTACAAGAGAATTAAAAGGAAATCAAGTATGCAAATTTTTACAGGTGCCAAGTTAATATGAAAATAATATTTGGAAAAATAAATGATTTGTGCTGGGATTGAGTGTGACAGGGTATATGTAAAGAATGCATGAGTGGGCAATCCAATTGAAGGAGGGGGAATTGAACGGCTAAGATTGGTTCTCGTACGAAAAACAGTTCTCGTTTGAACTTTTGCATATATATATATATATATATATATATATATATATATATGGACGGTTCAAACGAGAACTGTTTTTCTTACGAGAACTAATTATAGCCGTTGATCAAAAAGATGGATAGTCCAGATTAAAGAGTTGTTAATAGATAACCTTAAACTAATCAAACTTATTCTTAATTAATTAAGGGTAATTTGGACATTTTCACTTTACCCCCAATTTTTTTAAACTAATATATCTCTCTAATAGAAAGGTGTTAAATTACGAAAATTATACCAAATTAACGAGAAAACTATGCTCTTTAATTGGAGACCGATTTAGTTATGTTTTTTTGAATTTTTTTTTGGTGTTTGCTGAGTTTATTTTTTTTCAGCACAGTCAACATTTGCACACGTGCAAATTTGCACATGGTGCAAATATATGCACTTGTAAAAATGCACATATGCATCTAGTTTTTTCAATACAGATGTAGATATACACATGTACAAATTTTGCACATGTGCAAATGTCGAGAGCTGTGTAAAAAAACCCAGCAAGATCGGTCTCAAATTAAAGAGCACAATTTTCTCATTAATTTGGTATAATTTTCGTAATATAACACCTTTTCGTTTGATGGATACATTAGTTTTAAAAAATAGGGGGTAATGTAAAAATGTCCATACTATCCTTTCCCATTTAAAATAAATAAAAAAGACAGAAAATTAAATGATTGACCAGAAATGGTACTCGCAGTTCTCGTTATATATAGAATCTTGCTTATTCATAGAACCTAAAGAACAAACCCGATGATAACACGTGGTATCAAGAGTAAGGACAAAACTGGAAAAAGAATTACAAATTAATACTCATGCACCTCTCTCTCTTTCAACCTCCAAACTTTCATTTTTAAAAAAAAAATCATACTAAACATTCAAATAATCATAATATATTCATGTTTAAGAATTTTAGCAAAAAAAATATACCATTAGATTCAGTTTTTTATTCTCTTTAATTCAAGACCAGGATCGAAATGTTTTCTAATTTTTTTTTACGAAAATGCAAATTGTTTGAAGAAAATGAAAAAAAACAGATAATAAAAATGCAAATTATTTGAAGAAAATACAAAATGCAAAATGCAACGGACATAAAAGAAGATAACAAAAATGAATATAACCGAAAATGTAAATAAATTAAGTTATTATCATGCAAATAACCCAATGATTTGCATTTTGGTTCTCATTTTTCATTATCGGAAGATGGAGCCATAAATAGAATCAAAACAGAATTTCATATTTGCCCTCAATTATGCAGTTACTTAATATAATTTTCATATAATTTACAAAATTACCACCTTCAAATCTTAACCACTAATTTAGATGATTTAATGGTTCAGATTTGTTCTTTAGGTTTTATAATTAATACTAGGTTCTATGTTGATCCTATCTCTCTCTCTCTCTCTCTCTCTCTCTCTCTATATATATATATATATATATATATATATATGGGAAGGTTCATTTGAGAACCGTTTTTATTGTGAGAACCGCGAGAACCGATCTTAGCCGTTCATTTTGGATAATGGAATTCATGGATGAAGAGCGTGGGGGGATTGGGTGTGGCAGGGTGCATGTAAGGAATTCATGGGTGGGCAATCCAATTGAAGGAGGGGGAATCAGACGGCTAAGATTGGTTCTCACGGTTCTCGCAATAAAAACAGTTCTCAAATGAACTTTTCAATATATATATATATATATGAATGGTTTTGACGACATTGCATAGAAGTACGTACAAAAAAGGTACGTTAAAGTGGGTGTAATGCGTTATTTAAAAGCAACATTTGAATGACATAGAATATTAGGTGGTGTTAGTTTGGTAAAACACAAATCATATGAATGCACAAAAAGACTTAAAGTTGAAATCTTTTTTTGACGAAAATTTGAAAGTACATGGATTCCTTAACCACCATCCTACGTACCAAATCAAACTTGGTACATACGACTCACGTCAAACCCACGAACCATATATAAGACGGATTCTTCCTTACATAACTAAGGTTACTGACATGTTATCAATACTGACGTAAAGGTTAGTGATCACAGTAATACAAGTTTATGATTGCGATTGCTCTATCTTAAAACCATTAGTTAGTTAAATAACCTTTAGACGAAAGGTTTCTAATGGATTTTTCTTAATAATATTACGTGTAAAACAATTGACAAAGATCGACAATAGTCCTATATCTTTCCACAATTACACTTGGTGCGAGACTACTTGCCGTCAGAGGTGGACTCATCAATATTGGTTAGAGATAGCAAAAAAAAAAAAATTAAAAATCAAGCAGGGTTACATCTATATATAAAAAAATATCAATATAAAATTAACACTACGAGTAAAAAGTTTTAACTCAAAGTTTACAGGTTGGAACCTTGGCGGCTACTAAAAAATTCAGACGTGATATCAGCTCCATGCAAACAGATCGAACTGTTAGTTACCTTTGTAACAAGATTACCTTGTATATTAATGTAATTAATTATACGTCATTTATAAATTATGTTTAGTAACTTGTGATATATTTGTTTAGTGAAAAAAATAATTATATATTTACGACCGTTTTATTTTTATCTACGTTTTGGTGTAAATTTTATTGTAATAAGACACTTTTTTAAAATTGGTATATTCTTAATTTTTTGTTATCCATTAATAGTAATGGGTATGTAATTTTTTGTTTAGATGATAGATTTTTTTGAGATTATGGTGATGAGCCAAGTGATTAACTTGAATATGTTATTCAAAGTGTTTAGTTATTGATTTTAAAACATCTTATCTTATAACCTTATTAAAAGAAAAGGATGACAAAACTAAATTTCCACCAATCACAACATCCCATTTAAAAAAAATAAAAAAATCGTGTTTAAGAATACAGTGACGTCATCTAAAAAACCAATTTTTGATTTTTAGATAGTTACAACTAATCTATTGAAATTAGTGCGTCAATTTATGATCAAATGATCAAAGTTATTAAACGTATTAAAATTTATGACCAAATTAAAATTTATTTTAATTTCTAACTTTTTTTGCAATTCGGAAACTTCAATTGTACAAAAAAAACCATATTTTGAATATTAGATTAGTTACAACTAATCTATTCAAATTAACTAAATATAAGAAATTTTAGATGAGTTACAACTAATCTATTCAAATTAAATAATACTATTATTTTAGATGAATTACAACTTTCGAATTTTACTAAATAAGTGGGTATTTGAGTAATTTTAGATGAGTTACAACTAATCTATTCAAATTAAATAATACTATTATTTAAATACTATTATTTTCATTATTTACATTTCATGAAAATCGCTTTGCAACTCCATGATTCACATATGCTATGAAAATAAGTTTTGTTTACAATTGTTCTTTTTATTATAGTCATTAATTATGGAGAATAAACGACCTTCATCTGCTCAAAAGCGACTTTCATTGGAAGAGCATTTAAAAGAAACGAAGAAATCAAGGATGATTCATTCTACACATGACAACTCTGTTCATAACAATTCAATAACGATTGAAAATGATAGAACAAGTTCACGGATTCTTTTAAATGATATATCTAACAGTGCGTTTAATTTCAAATTAGAAATTAGTTCAAAATTTACATAAAGTCCAGTAGATTTATATTCATTTTATATACTTTATGATGAATATATATATATATATATATATATATTCATTTTATATGCTTTATACATAGAATTTAGCTTATTTATAGAACCTAAAGAACAAACATAGTGATGACACGTAGCATCAAAAGTAAGGACAAAACTGGAAAAAGAATTACTAATTAATACTCATACCCCTCTCTCTCTTTTAACCTCCAAACTTCCTTTTAAAAAAAAATCTTACTAAACATTCAAATTATCATAATATATTCATGTTTAAGAATTTTAGCAAAAAAATATACCATTAGATTTAGTTTTTTATTCTCTTTAATTCAAGACCAGGATCAAAATGTTTTCTATTTTTTTTTTACGAAAATGAAAATTGTTCGTTGAAAATTCAAATGCTGCTGAAAATAAAAAAAACAGATAACAAAAATGCAAATTATTTGACGAAAATACAAAATGCAAAATGCAACCGACATAAAAGAAGATAACAAAAATAAAAATAACCGAAAATGCAAATAATATTAAGTCATTAACATGCTAATAACCCAATGATTTGCATTTTGGTTCTCATTTTGTATTTTCGGAAGGTGGAGCCATTAATAGAATCAAAACAGAATTTCATATTTGCCCTGAATTATGCAGTTACTTAATATAATTTTCATATTATTTACAAAATTGCCATATTCAAATGTTAACCATTAATTTAGATGATCCAATGGTTCAGATTTATTTTTTAGTTTCTATAATTAAGACTAGGTTCTATGTTGATCATATCTCTCTCTCTATATATATATATATATACACACACACACACACACACGCTCTTATGTAAATATACACAAATATGATTGAGTAAATGATTCCATCGTCATTTTATAGCCACTTATCGTTTTAATCTTCGGATGATTTTCAATAGGTATATATTAAAGTTAATGAAAATTTTAAGTAAAATTAAAGATATGAATTACAATAAACTAATGAACTTGAACTTACTGCCATTATCAACATTGTTTATCGAATCTGCAGACCAGAATTGTTTATTAATCGGAATTGCTTTAATTTTTTTCTAATTATATTTATTATACGTGTTAGTACTTCTTAAAACTATATAAGTTTAAATTTGACTTATATCATCCCGTGTTGACACACGGGTCGCTTAGCTAGTTAAACTTAAAAGAACTCAAAAGTTTGTCCTTAACAACTCATAAATCCAGTTGTAGAACCTCAGTTGTTACCAATATACAACAGGACATTCCTTTCACGGAATAGATTAATCCATCCACGGAAAATGAATGCTTCACTGACTTGTATATTAGCTTCTAGGATGTTGTATCTTACGTGGATGGATCAATTTCTTTCGTGGAAGAATAATCTCGCCGGCTTTTTGCTAATTTTGAGGTGAAATTAGTCCAGTTGATCTTGAATTTCTTTTTATTGCTATAGAGGGAGAAAAATGATTTGGTCAAAGAAAAGAAAAAAGAAAGAAATGAATATCCAACCTGCAAGTAGAAATGATTTCTTCTTCAACATCTCCTGACCACAAGGACCATTCTAATTGTATGGCTGTTATTGGGTGCACAGCATGGGCTCTTCTTATAGTAAATGCTGATGCCTCTGATAATCCAATATATTTAATTTTTCCTTCTTCCACCAGTTTCTTCAGTTCTCCCATCTAACAAGAAAAAAAGAAATAATATTTGAAGAGATTAATAACAGTCTATAAATGTTAAGAAAAAGAATATAAAAGATTCACATGATTAATGAACGATATCATTAGTCTGAACAACGACTACGTGGTGGATTCGTATTGTTTTCTAATTTCTTAACAACGATCATCGTATCAATGTTGATAATTTTTGATTTCTCAATGGTGATTATTAGAGTAGAGTAGCTGATTTGAGAGTTCTTAACGATTTTCATTGGAGACAATGGCTATGGTGAAACAATGAAAGGAATGAAACTGTAAGTAACTTTAGCGAATTAAAGCCTGAAATTAACTAAGTGTTCACTAATCAATCACACAAGAAACAAATCCTAAACCCTAAAGTCACTTTATCTACAAATGAAAAGACTTTTCAATTCTACCATCATAAAATCAATTTGTCAGCCATAACTGATCAAAACAGGATGTAATTGTTGATCTGGTAATTGTAGAATACCTTGCCGAGAAGGATTTCGTTTCGTTGGTTTTGGGGCAGTAGGAGTCGGAAGTGTCGAGAAAGGTGATGCTGGCGTAGTGGCGTTAATGACATGGTGGATGAGTTTGATCATATCAAGTTTGGGAGCACCGTGGAAAGCGGACATGCCCATAAATTTACAAAATAAAGTTCACTAATTAAAAGTAAAAAAAAAACATTTCCAGACATTACTCAGCAGAAGAATGGGATATAAATCCAGTTAAGGTCATGAATCAAGATACTTGCTCAAGCATACACTCATAACATGAAACCGCCTTTTTATTAAATGTCAAGAAACTCAAATGCCAGCCGGAGTTTGAAACACGAACACGGTTGTTACATATTCTTACATGATAACAAAGCTCACACTTGTAAACAAGTATTCAGCAAACATAGGACGTGCAGCTATTATTGTCGGTGGGAAGAACACTTACCAGCACTGATTAAGCTTTCCAAGATGACAATGGAGGAGTGTCAGACTTGAGATGTGTTGAAATACCTTCACCATATCGAGCACCCTTGACTGAATCAGCTGATGCAATGGATTCGAGTTCAGCCATCTCTTCTGGTGTTAGTTTGACTGATAAAGCTCCTATGTTTTGTTCAAGATTTTCTATCTTGGTGGTTCCTGGAATGGGCACAACATCATTTCCTTGGTGGTGAACCCACGCCAACGATAGTTGTGAAGGGGTGCAACCCTTCTTCGATGCTAGTTCATTAACCCTCTCGTACAAGATCTTGTTGTGTTCAAGGTTTTCAGGTTGGAACCTCGGCAGATACTACAAAATAAATAAAAATTCACACCAACAGAATTATTTCCCTCATTAATCTTTGTAACAAGAGTACCTTCTTACAGATATTGTCTATCAGAAACTATAATGCATTTATCTACACTGATTTCTAAAATTTGAAATTTTCTGTAAACATTGAAACTCATACAATCGATCTTTGACAAGGCTTAAATTCACAATCCCAAAAGTAGAAGAGCCTCAGTTGTTACCACTAGACAAATGGCCTTTTGGTGATTTCGAGGTTATTAATTACTCCATTTGATCACGAACTTCTTTTTATTGCAATGGAGGGGGAACAATGATTTTGGAAAATAGAAAAGAAAGGTGTTAAGGACAGACCTTACGGTAGTCACCATCTTCCAACTTCTCTAGCATCTTTGGACCAGAAGAGAAGAACCCCCGTCCTAGAGGACTGTAAGCAACAATCCCGATCCCAAGTTCTCTGAGAGAGCATGATATAAAGAACTAAGAAATTTGGATTTTTGGATAGTTCGTAATTGATAAAAAAAATCTAATTGATAAACATAATAGGAAAAAGAAACAGAGAAAGAAAGATGGTATCCAACCTGCAAGTGGGAATGATTTCTTCTTCAACATCTCTTGACCACAAGGACCATTCTAATTGTATGGCTGTTATTGGGTGCACAGCATGGGCTCTTCTGATGGTCGATGCTGATGCTTCTGATAATCCAATATATTTAATTTTTCCTTCTTCCACCAGCTTCTTCAGTTCTCCCATCTAACAATAAAAAAGAATAAAACATTTGAATAAAACAAATGCAGGTGTGGGTGGACCTACTCCAAAATCATGCTTTGCTGATAAAAAAAACACATAATCACATTTTCAAGATGCAACACGGAACACCCTTGCAAAAGCATGTGTGGACCTACTTCTCCAAAATCATGTTTGCGGATAAAAAAACTCATACTTACATCTTCAAAATGCAAAATCGAACACCCTTTTAACGTTTACAAATCACAACTGACAGTGAACAGCCCAACTCCAGTGCACTTGTCCAGCCCATCCAGACCAACAATATGAAAGTCTATTCCAGAAGGAATAAGGGGACACGTGTAGGGTGAAAAGAGAAGAGTCAGTTAATTAATTATTTACACTCATGTGATAGAGGGGGTGAGGTATGCATATGTATTCTGTTAGATATCGGCTGATGCTTGGGCAGGGAGATTCGTTTATCAATCCTCTCTGATTTGGCTGTAAATTCTACCTTCCATTAGTGAAAACATACCACCTTCTTCTATTCATCTTCTAAGTTTTCCTTTCTTGTTATTATCTTTATCAATTGGTTCCACTGCCGGCTTCCACCATGGTTCAAACCGAACCACCTCCTCCTCCCGTTGGTACCTGCTTGCAATCACGTGTTCAAGTTTTGGAAGAGAAAACCGATCAGATTTCTTCCCAATTGAAGGACCTCACTGGAATGGTTCTTTCCAACAGATGAAAATCTATTCCAAAATCCAATCTCAAACACCCGTTATGTAATATGAACAAACTACATGCAAACACAAAATATCAAACATTAACGGAGTGTTTGGCATTGCATTTTGAAGGTGGCTATGTAATATGAACAATCAGAATCAGCTACAATCAACTGTTTGTGTATTTGACAAATTTTCTGATTATTTAAGTATTTACATCTTAAATGACACTAAACAATTGAATAATTAGAATCAGTTCTGTTGCAACTACTCCTAATGTGATTATTTGATCCCTGAAGTATCAAATAAGTAAATTGTTGCAACTGCTCCTAAACTAATTATTTGACCCCTTAAAAATCAAACTATAATAAATCATCTTTGTTATACCCAAACACTAGACATTTACTATCTGCGTCTTGAAAACACAATGATCACATAATGAATTTCAAAACACAAAATAAAAAGCCTACTTTTAGTATCAAATTTGGGTTACGTAATAACATATAGAGAGGTGGCAGGGGCGTAGATGCAAAAGCAGCAAAACCCCATTTTAGGAGCTAGCAGCTAGCCCCCGGCTCAAATTTCATAAGTATATAGTTAGGCAGATAGGACTCCCATGTAACCTCTTTCCTTGTCATTTATTTCAAAACATAGTATGCAGCCTTTTTCTTTTAATGTAGGTGTACAACTAATAATTCAATGTAAAATGAGAAGATGCTAGCAACAACCATGAATAAACAAATTGTTGAACAAAGTACATAATTTCTTTGTTAGTGTAATTTCTTGCAACCATTATTATCTCTGTGTTTAGTGATTATAGCCTAATAAGACCCAACATAGCTCTTTTCCATAAATGGCCATCGGTATGTTGAGCGCCATAAATGCTTTATATAACAAACCGGCACCTTATTTGCGGTCCAATGTAGCCAAACACACTCAACATTTTCGTGAATTGCAGGCTCAAACATTCAAATGAAGTTCAAAAACTAGAAAAGATGATTGGGTTATGTTTTAAGTAAAGCGGAATTATGAAAAGATAAAAAAATGAGTGCATTACTGAAATGATCCCTGTGGTTTGTTAAAAGTTACTGGTTTGGTCCTTTAAGATAAATAATTACTCTACATGTCCGGTTTGGTCCTTTTGACTAACAGACGTCAAATGAGTTCCGTTTGTTGTCTTTTAGTGGGGCTATTTTGGTAAAATTAACACTTTATCTCCTACTTTATATTCCCCCCCCCCCCCCTCAAAATTATATAATCCCTTTACTTGAAAATAAACTCCATTTTCATGACGATCACATGTTAGTTTGTTGTAATTTGTTGTTTCTTGCATTAAAGGTTGTATCTTTGGGTTATTTAACTAGCATATTAGGATTATATTCCATTTCTTTTCTTGATTATTTGTGGGTATCTCGAGAAATGTAAACAAACTCCATTTTATTGATGATGTCCAGTTGTTTTGATCTAATTTTGGGGTTTCTTACATTAATTTAAGTTTGTATCTTTGGGCTCTTTCACTTGCAAATTGGGATATATACCCTGTATTATTCTTGATTATTTGTGGGTATCTGAAGAAATGAAAATAAACTCCATTTTTCTTAATGATCACATTATGGCTTGTTCTAATTATTTACCTTCTTGGATTGAAAATGTGTATCATGGAGCTCTTTGGCTCGCATATTAGGAATGTGTACCCTTAATTGCTCTTGATTATTTTTGGGTGTCTCAAGCAATTAAAGTAAACATTGTTTTCTTGATGATAACATGCTTATTTGTTCATCACCGACACAAATCTCAATTGATGGAAGCATCAACGTTGTTGAACCATCAATAATCTATGGAAACATCACGACCATTGAACCATCACTAATCGATGGAAGCAAAGCCAGATATGTGATTATGGAAGATGGAGGGTTCGAGGTTGGTGGAGGTAACAAGCAAAGTGGCAGTGGTAACAGGCGAAGTGGCGGTGTTGAGTTGTGATGAACAGGGCGGGGGTGGTAATCGGTGTGATGGTGGCGGTGATGGTTTTGATTTTGATTTTCCTTTTTTATTTTAATTTTGGTCCCTTTGATCTTGATGTTGTTGGTGGAAGGGTAGATGGTGGTTGGATGGTGATGGTAGACGGTAGTGGTATAGAGAGGTGGTGAGTGGTGATGGTTGATGGTGGATTCGTGGTTGGGTGGTGATGGGCTGATGGTAGACGTTGGTGGTAGAGAAAGGTGGTTAGGTGGGAGGGAGAGAGATGGCAGGGAGAGGGAGTTCAACGAGGATAAGAGAGAGATATATAATATTTTAATTAATATTTATATATTAAGAGATGTTATTAGATGTAAAGACTAAAATACCCTTTGCTAAAAGACAAACAAAATTTTGAATTTAACGTCTGTTAGTCAAAAGGACCAAGCAAGTAACAAAAATGCAACCATAGGAACATGTAGAGTAATTTTTTATCCTAAAGAACCAAACTAGTAACTTTTGACAAACCACATGGACCTTCTCAGTAATTCACTCATAAAGAATTGAACAGGGTAATCTAAAGAGTGGGAAATTAACCGTGATTTCGATAGGCACACGGATATCAATCCTGTGCTGGTAATACAGATCAATGCAATTAACTTTAAGGCGCTGCAGGCTAGCTTCACAAGCAGCCCTTACATAAGCCGGATCTCCACGAACCTCCCTCACACCATCGTAGCTGAACCCAAATTTGGAAGCCAGCTCAACTTTCTCCCTCATCCCTCCCCTCAAAGCCTGAAATTAACCAATTGTTTACTAATCAATCACACAAGAAACATAACCTAAACCCTAATGTCACTTGATCGAAAATGAAAAGACCCTTGTATTCTAGTATCATAAAACCAATCTCCAGCTATAACTGACCAAATAAGATGTAATTGTTGGTTTGTTATAGTAGAATTTAGAACGATGTTACCTTGCCGAGTAGGATTTCGTTGGTTTTGGGGCCGTAGGAGTCAGAGGTGTCGAGAAAGGTGACGCCGGCGTTAATGGCGTGGTGGATGAGGTTGATCATATCAGGTTCAGGTTTGGGAGCACCGTAGAAAGCGGACATGCCCATACAACCTAAACCCTGAGCTGATACTTCTAAACCCTGTGAACCCAATTTGATTTTTGGAACTGTTGCCATTTTCGAGCATTGTTTTTACCTCTACTGATCGATCAAAGGAAGGTTTGTAGATTCAATCCGGTAGTTGTTGAAACACGAGTGTCAACAATGGAGGGCTGAAAGTTGAAGCTACATTCTGTCATCAATGGAGGGCTAAGCTTCTTTCTGTCAATAATGGAAGGCCGAAGTACCTTGGTCATCTGCTAGAGTTGAAAAAAGACGACAAACGATTAGCCTAGTCACAAGTTTTTGCTCGTAATCAAGCTCGAAATTAATCTTAAATGAGAAATTGAGGGAAAGGATAAATATAGTGAGAAATGGAGGGAGAACACAGTGTCAAAAAAATCGAACCTGATTAAACCAAACTGAAAAAAATAGATTTCAGGTTATACGGATCGGGTATCGAGTATTTTAATTGGATTATTTGAATAATCCGAACTATAATGAATTTGGTTAGCGGGTATTATTTATGGGTTTCGGGTATACCCGAATAATCCGAATTAGAATATATATTATTTAAATGATTACTCTACCAAGCTGACACTCTGACTCATCCTTTCACGTAAAAACCTAATAGCCTATACGTATGTATATGGTATACTATGTAGTACTATACTATTCTAGTTCAGAAGTAGGTCAGGTACATACATGATAAGTGGATGATGTTTTTCTTTGGGGTTTTGCATGTGATTATGTGTGTTTGAGGTCATTTTAGCCTTTAGGGATGAAATATTTATGATCACAGTTAATTATCTTGTGTATTAAGGATGTGGATTTCTATATTTATTTGCATCTTTGCCATATGAAGTGTGAGATGGAAGGCTTCAAATTATGTTCTATTGTTTTTTTAATCTTCTTGATAGATGTCGGGAAAAATGATTATATTGAAGTTGAAGAAGAGATGGTGAGTCTTGAAACTGAAAATGAGTCGCAATCGATCAAGAAGGAGAAGCAAACTAGAAGTTACAAACCAAGATCAAACGCTTGGCAACAATGTGATAAGTTTATGGACAACGATGGTCTTGAAAAAGCAAGATGTAAACATTGTGGATCTACTTACAAGTGTGCCTCAAAGGATTATGGTACCTCTAATCTTAACCTTCACTTGAAAAAATGTAAAGCTTACTTGGCTATAGTAAGTAGTGATCAAACACAAATTAGTTTTCAATACGGGGATGAAAACAAAATGGTTTCATGGAGATTTGATCAAAAGGCTACAAGAAAAGCTCTAGCTCGTATGATAATAGTTGATGAGCTTCCTTTTAGTTTTGTGGAAGGTAATGGCTTTAGATATTACAATAGTGTTTCTCGACCATTGTTTAAAATCCCATGTAAAACTACCACCACAAAAGATGTTTACCACCTATTTCTTGAAGAAAAACAAACTGTTCACGATTTTATGAAAAGAAACATTGGTAGAATTTGGTTGACCACCGATAGTTGGACTTCTACACAACAATCAAACTACATGTGTCTCACTGCACACTTTGTGATAACGAATGGAAGTTGACAAAAAAAAGTTTTAAACTTTTGTGTTATTGAGTCTCATCGTGGGACTGAGATAGGCAAAGTGATTGAGAAATGTTTGATAGATTGGGAAATAGAAAATGTTTTGACAATATCCGTAAACAATGCAAGTCCAAATGATGTTGCACTTGACTTTTTGAAAAAAAAAAGATTTTGAAATTTTCAACAAGTGTCTAATGAACGGTGAGTGGATACATGTTCGATGTGTTGCCCATATTTTGAATTTAATAGCTCAACATGGTATTAAAAAAGTTGATACGGCGGTTGATAATGTTAGATATGTCGTTAAGTGGATTAGAAATTCACCATCTAGGATTGCCAAATTTAACAAATTTGCCGAAATTGTTAAATGTGGGACAATAAAACATTTGATTAGAGATGTTCCAACAAGGTGGAACTCCACTTATATAATATGTTGAAAGTTGCACAATGTTATGAAAAAGTTTTTGAAATATATGATTTGGAGGAGATTGATTTTGGGGCCGACATTACACAAGCAGGGTTTGAGGATCCTTTAACGGGTGATTGGGAAAAGGTTAGAAACTTATGTCACTTTTTAAAAAGTTTTTATGATGTAACTTTAAGGGTCTCGGGGACATATTACGTGACATCACACACTTATATTGATGATATTGCAACAATTCGTACTGTATTGAATGAAGCCTTGTGTGATCATAATCTTTGTGAAATTGCAATGGCAATGAAAGTCAAGTTTGACAAGTATTTTGGTGATGTAGAGAAAGTGAATCTATTGTTATACTTTGCTTTGGTGCTTGACCCAAGAAACAAGGAAGTACTTGATTATAATACTTGATGATCATTTTGGATTGTATGGGAAAAATGTAGTTGAAGAGAAGAAGAATTATATAACGAACGCTATGCACCATTTATATAATTATTACGTAAGAATTCATTCTCCAAGTTCTAGTACTATCGAGTCTTCATCTTTATCTTTAATGTTGGGGAAACGTTCAAAGCCTGATGTTATGACAACAAAACCTCCGGTGAGAAATAAATTCAGAGAAAAGATGAAAACAAAGATTCATCCAGTGAGTTAGAAAAGTATTTGAAAGAAAGTGTTGAAGAAGATTCTTCAATGTTTGACATATTGACATGGTGGAAAGTTAATAGTCCAAGGTTTCCATTCTATCTTTGATGGCTAGAGACTTATTAGCTATTTTCGTCTCAACGGTGGCTTCCGAGTCAGTTTTTAGCACCAGTGGAAGGGTCTTGGATCCTTTTAGGAGTTCTTTGGCTAATACCATGCTTCTTTTATAGAATTGGAACAAATGGGTATTCCTAATCAAGGTTAGATGAATTGATGAATGAAATTGCTATTTCGGTGATTTTTTGAGGTAAACTTAATTATTTTTAATTAGGCATGTTATCTTTTAAATTTTATTAGCTAGTACTATGTTTTTTATTTTTATATGTAATTGGAAGGAAGATTTGAAGTATGGCAATTGAAGAAGTTGGTATACTTATGAAGATATTTGCGGATTTTTAAGAAAATTATTTTGGTTGCATGTTTTGGTGAACATTAACTATTAAACTCGTTGGTTACTTTAGCATATCTTTTGGGTTAAACTAGTTGGTTACATTAATCATTTTGCAAGTTGGTATTTTGGTGAAGATATCTGTGGATTATAATTTTATTTGGTGAATGATCGGTTACGTTAACTTTAAAAAAAAACCCTTTATTTTTTCAGAAATTTTTTTTAATAAAACCGAAAATTATAAAATATGTTCACTTGTATATTTTTTTAAGAAACAGAAAACTCATTCACTTTTTCATATTTTCCCAAACTCCTCAATTTTTTCAAACTGTAATACTTTTTCAAACAATTTTTTTAAGAAAATACTTCAACCAAAACATGTTTTCCATTTTGTTTTAAAAAGGAAAACTTTACCCCTTTATCTAACACGTTTTCTAATTTTTTTAGAAAATGGAAACTCTACCATTTTTTACAGATTACGAAAAACAAAAAAATTTTCTCCTGCTAAACGCAACATGTTTTTCTATGAAAAATGGTGGAATTTTCATTTTCTAAAAATAAATATAAAACGTGTTTAGATAAAGAGGTAGAGTTTTTCTTTTTTAGAAAAAAATGGACAACATGTTTGTTTGATATGTTTTCTTGAAAAAGTATAAGAGTTTGAAAAAATTGAGGAGTTTGAAAAAATGTGAAAACGTGAGAGAGTTTTTTGTTTTCTTGAAAAAATGTGCAAGTAAACATGTTTTCTAATTTTCAGTTTTCTTAAAAAAAATTCTGAAAAAATAATAATTTTTCTGAAAGTGAACACAAATTTCTCAAAACTATCTAACTTACCATTAGTAGCCCCTACCATCTCCCCCAATTCCTTTTTTTTAGCTTTGACATTGAGAGTTTGCAAGCTTGCAATGATCAATAGTTCAACACAGAGACACTAAAATTGATCAACATTGTCAACTTCAATCCTATCAGTTTTTTGTTTCTACGAAACTTTAATCGAAGATTTGTTCGATTTCTGCAAGTGATTTATTCATTATTGTTGACTTATTTTTACCATTGTTTATTGTTCTATTATGAATATGAACTTGTTGAAAACTACAAAAATGAAAAGCAACTCAATTTTAGGGTAACAGTGACCCGAACCATGGGTACCCGCTATTTGCAGTTCGGTTTCAGTTTCTAAAACTAGATATCTGCCCCGCATTAGCGGTTTGTCGGTTTACAAAAAATCCACTACTCGCCCAGACGCGCCCCGTGTACACTCCTACCTCAAAATCTTGAGTTCCCGGCATCCTTCCAGGCACCCTAATCACTTCTCCCTTTCTATCTCTCTCAACACAGTATAAATAATGATGATGAAAAAAAACATTATCTGATGTATTATAGTGAGAAAAGGGCTTATGGGAGAGTATTTTAATCAAATGATTCTTAGACAAGTCGATGCTCACATCAAGTAATTTAGATTTAATTAAGCAGCCAAATCCCATTATCGCTTATTAAATTCCAAATTGAAAAATGAATTTAATACATTTCCAGACATTACCCAGCAGAAGAATGAGATATAAATCCAGTTAAGGTCATGAATCAAGATACTTGCTCAAGTATACACTCATAACATGAAACCGCCTTTTTATTATATGTCAAGAAACTCAAATGCCAGCCGGAGTTTGAAACACGAAACACGGTTGTTACATATTCTTACATGATAACAAAGCTCACACTTGTAAACAAGTACTCAGCAAACATAGGACTTGCAGCTACTATTCTCAGTGGGAAGAACACTTGCAGCACTGATTAAGCTTTCCAAGATGACAACGGAGGAGTGTCAGACTCAAGATGTGTTGAAATACCTTCACCATATCGAGCACCCTTGACTGAATCAGCTGATGCAATGGATTCGAGTTCAGCCATCTCTTCTGGTGTTAGTTTGACTGATAAAGCGCCTATGTTTTGTTCAAGATTTTCTATCTTGGTGGTTCCTGGAATGGGCACAACATCATTTCCTTGGTGGTGAACCCACGCCAACGATAGTTGTGAAGGGGTGCAACCCTTCTTCGATGCTAGTTCATTAACCCTCTCGTACAAGATCTTGTTGTGTTCAAGGTTTTCAGGTTGGAACCTCGGCAGATACTACAAAATAAATAAAAGTTCAGACCTGATATCAGCTTCACCCCAACAGAATTATTTCCCTCGTTAATCTTTGTAACAAGAGTACCTTCTCACAGATATTGTCTATCAGAAACTATAATGCATTTATCTACACTGATTTCTAAAATTTGAAATTTTCTGCAAACATTGAAACTCATACAATCGATCTTTGACAAGGCGTAAATTCACAATCCCAAAAGTAGAAGAGCCTCAGTTGTTACCACTAGACAAATGGCGTTTTGGTGATTTTGAGGTTATTAATTAGTCCATTATCTTTTTATTGCAACGGAGGGGGAACAATTGTTAGATCCCTTAGTTGTGTTTATTCCATTCTAGTAAGGTTTAGTGTCAATATGACATTAATAATAGTTTAGGGTGTGTGTTGATTGCTTCGTTGTTTGATTGATACTTGATTCCACGGGTCCTACAACAATGATTTTGAAAAATAGAAAAGAAAGGTGTTAACGACAGACCTTACGGAAGTCACCATCTTCCAACTTCTCTAGCATCTTTGGACCAGAAGAGAAGAACCCCCGTCCTAGAGGACTGTAAGCAACAATCCCGATCCCAAGTTCTCTGAAAGAGTGTGATATAAAGAACTAAGAAATTTGGATTTTTGGATACTTTGTAATGGATAAAAAAAAGTGTAATTGATAAACATAATAGAAATAAGAAACAAAGAAAGAAAGATGGTATCCAACCTGCAAGTAGGAATGATTTCTTCTTCAACATCTCTTGACCACAAGGACCATTCTAATTGTATGGCTGTTATTGGGTGCACAGCATGGGCTCTTCTGATGGTCGATGCCGATGCTTCTGATAATCCAATATATTTAATTTTTCCTTCTTCCACCAGCTTCTTCAGTTCTCCCATCTAACAAGAAAAAAAGAAATAATATTTGAAGAGATTAATTACAGTCTATAGATGTGTTTCTGCTGAAGCAAGACATTGAATACAGACCCTGATTGACATGGTACAGCAGAGTAATAGTTTCTGGATCCAGACAATCAGGAATCTTATCTATATACAATACAACTCTCTTTGTATATTAATAAAAACCCCTACTCTGGTAAATTTTATTTATTTAGAAGAAATATAATCACCTTCTAACATGGATAGAAGATAAACATCAGATACAGAGGGACTGATTGGCATTGGGTTTTTAAGGTGACTATGGGGGTGTTTGCCTGTTTGAGATTACTTTACATTTGGAAAATGGCGTTTTGCAAATGCAGGTGGACCTACTTCTCCAAAATCATGTTTGCAGATAAAAAAGCACATACTTACATCTTCAAAATGCAAAATCAAACACCCATTTAACATTTACAAATCACAACAGATGAAAATCAATTCCAAAATCCAATCTCAAACACCCGTTATGTAATATGAACAAACTACATGCAAACACAAAAAATCAAACATTAAAGGAGTGTTTGGCATTGCCTTTTGAAGGTGGCTATGTAATATGAACAATCAGAATCAGCTACAATCAACTGTTTGAGTATTTGACAAATTTTCTGATTATTGAAGTATTTACATCTTAAATGACACTAAACAATTGAATAATTAGAATCAGTTCTGTTGCAACTACTCCTAAACTAATTATTTGAACCCTTGTAAAATCAAACTATAATAAATCAGCTTTGTTATACCCAAACACTAAGACATCTACTATCTGCGTCTTGAAAACACAATGATCGCATAATGAATTTCAAAACACAAAATAAAAAAGCTGCTTTTAGTGTCAGATTTGGGTTGCATAATAACATATAGAGAGGTGGCAGGGGCGTAGGTGCAAAAGCAGCAAATCCCGATTTTAGGAGCTAGCAGCTAGCCCCCGGCTCAAATTTCATAAGTATATAGTTAGGCAGAATGCCATTGGCATTCTGCCCTGGTGGTCAGAAGGTTGTTAACACATGGGGAGGTCTTGGGTTCAAGTCTCCTCGTGGGGGTTTTCCTTCTGTGGTGGAGGAGTGTGGTTTATCCCCACAGGAGCGTGGCTTGGGATTCGCATACTGCCCTTTATGGATGTCACTGCGGGCCCAGCCCACTAACAACTAACTCACCGTTCAAAAATATATATATATATATAGTTAGGCAGAGTGGCAGATAAGACTCCCATGTAGCTTCTCTCCTTGCCATTTATCTACACTACTATATAAACCATTTAACATTCTCTCTCCTCTTAAATTTTAAAACTTCTTAAAATTCAATCAATATAAAATCTTGACCCTTCATCTAATCTAAATTAATCTCATCCACTCAATCTTTAACTATTTTATTCTCTCCTAATTTACTTTAACTTTTTATTCAATATATATTCTCTCATACTAACACAATTATCCACCCACATCAACATAATTTTTAAAATCTTATTAACTCTTCTCTTTATTTCATCAATATAAATCTTTTTTCTTATTTTATTGTCTTTTAAAATTTATTTTTAAAATTAATAAAATAGTTAGATGTAAATAAAAGAAAATTTAAAAAAATGACATGTTTCTGTACAAAACTTTTTCGTGACATTGAATCGCGCGAATAACATATCATTACATTCTTGAAAGCGACATATTGTAAACCAAAAACTATCCGCGGCATTGCGCGGGTACGATGCTAGTTTATAAACAATGCATGCAGCTTTTTTCTTTTAATGTAGGTGTACAACTAATAATTCATTGTAAAATGAGAAGATACTAGCAACAACCATGAATAAACAAATTGTTGAACAAAGTACATAACTTCTTTGTTACTGTACTTTCTTGCAACCATTATTATCTGTGTGTTTAGTGATTATAGCCTAATAAGACCCAACATAGCTCTTCAATAAATGACCATCTGTATGTTGAGCGCCTGGAATGCTTTATATGACATATTGGCACCTTATTTGCGGTCCAATGTAGCCAAACACACTCAACATTTTCGTGAATTGCAGGCTCAAACATTCATATGAAGTTCAAAAACTAGAAAAGATGATTGGATTATGTTTGAAGTAATGCAGAACTATGAAAAGATAAAAAATTGAACAAGGTAATCTAAAGAGTGGGAAATTAACCGTGATTTCGATAGGCACACGGGTATCAATCCTGTGCTGGTAATACAGATCAATGCAATTAACTTCAAGTCGCTGCAGGCTAGCTTCACAAGCAGCCCTTACATAGGCCGGATCTCCACGAACCTCCCTCACACCGTCATATCTGATCCCAAATTTGGAAGCCAGCTCAACTTTCTCCCTCATCCCTCCCTTCAAAGCCTGAAATTAACTAATTGTTTACTTATCAATCACACAAGAAACATAACCTAAACCCTAAAGTCACTTGATCGAAAACAAAAAGAACCTTGTATTCTAGCATCATAAAACCAATTTCCAGCTATAGCTGACCAAATAAGATGTAATTGTTGATTTGTTAAAGTAGAATTAAGAATGATGTTACCTTGCCGAGTAGGATTTCGTTGGTTTTGGGGCCGTATATGTCGGAGGTGTCGAGAAAGGTAACGCCGGCGTTAATGGCGTGGTGGATGAGGTTGATCATATCAGGTTCAGGTTTGGGAGCACCGTAGAAAGCAGACATTCCCATACAACCTAAACCCTGAGCTGATACTTCTAAACCCTGTGAACCCAATTTGATTCTTGGAACTGTTGCCATTATCGAGCTTTGTTTATACCTCTACTTATCGATCAAAGGAAGGTTTGTAGATTGAATCTGGTAGTGGTAGATTATTTCATACAGATAGCCAGATAGGTTAAGTTAGATGGCAATTTATAGCGAGTATGAAGTTGTAGTTGGTAGGATTCCGAAGTGCAGCAGGTCAAACGATGATGGAACATGACGATTGGTGGACCAAAAACGATGATGCTCCTACGCTTTGTCGCGGAATAATGTCCGGAGGTTGCGTAATAAAAGCGAGGTGATAATTACATGTTTCTTGATTGATTGTACAGGGCGATTAACCCCTCTTTATTACAGACTGAAAAAGATATATTAAAAATATAATTTTTTTGATTTAAGAAGGGGCTAAATAGTAACACAATTGTTTTAATTCTAGATGAGCGCTACTATTTATTCCCTCTTCTTACAAACCTAAATATTAAATCAAAAGAGCTACATTTTTAATGTAGCTTTTTTACTCATACGTATTAAATAAAGAGGGATTATATAGATAATTAATAAGTGTTATATAGAATCACCCATTCTAGATATCCTCTAATCATGATTGTTTTGTGTTAAGTATTTACATTTCATAATTACTTTTTTATAATTACTTTTTGAGTTAATTACAATTTTTTTTATACTAAATCATACGATTAAAAGTCTACAATAATTGAAATACTGTAAGATACCAATTACATCTCGGGTGAAGACCCATAAAAATCTTAAGTTCAAGTACAATCATTTTGGAATACATTAGAAAACTCATGAGAGTGAAAACGTTGCGGAAGCTTGCTGGGGATGAGCTATCAAACACGAGCTGGAGCCCCGCCGTGGTCAACACCTGAAAAGATGGTTAAACAACAACCGTAAGCACGAAGTTTAGCGAGTACTTTTACTTACAAACCAAACAGTTCATCAGAACACATTCTTCGTACCCACTACTGCAATAAGTGGTCTCATCAAATAACACGTATTTCATACCCACTACCGTAGTAAGTGGTCTCAACATACCCGCCTGTTAGACGGTCTCGTCTCACCCATTATCGTCACAACGGTCTAACATACCCGGCACCGAAGTGCTGGTCTCATACCCAACACCAAAGTGTTGGTCTCATACCCGACACCGAAGTGTGCGGTCTAACATACCCGTCACCGGAGTGAACGGTTTAACATACCCGTCACCGGAGTGAACGGTCTAACATACCCGACACCGAAGTGCTGGTCTCATACCCAACACCGAAGTGTTGGTCTCATACCCGACACCGAAGTGTGCGGTCTAACATACCCGTCACCGGAGTGAACGGTCTAACATACCTGGCACCGAAGTGCTGGTCTCATACCCAACACCGAAGTGCTGGTCTCATACCCGACACCGAAGTGGGCGGTCTCATTCCCGACACCGAAGTGTGCGGTCTAACATACCCGTCACCGGAGTGAACGGTCTAATCGCATTCAGTTATAACTCATAGCTGTTCACGTGTTCACATGCATATATAAACAACTGGAATCTATTTAGATCATAATGAGAATACTGATGATATAATTATCATATACCACATACATAACACGTCACACGTACTACTATCATGTAATTGAGTGTATTCACATGTCTCATAACTTATCATCTGCTTACACATCATAGGTCGTATGCAAAGTCTATTTAAAACATACCCGACACCGAAGTGTTGGTCTACACATAGTATTCACGTATTCCACAATTATTATTCACTTTCTTAGGCACTATCAAACGTATTTGATGTCTATTTAGAAATGTAAGTAAGAATACTCTCCTGTCGATAGTTCTCGTCATGCTACTCTTACTTTACAACTTTGCTCGTGATTATCCTTCAATTGTCCGTCACCTGTTCCAAGTCTAAAAGGTCAACTCTGGGTATTAGTCTCTTACCCACTTACACAACTCCCATAGGTCGGATGGGTACACACTACTGGAAGTCACATACACATACTGGAAGTCGCATGAACCAGATGCATACACTAGGTGACTGTCGCATGAAACTATACATTTGTTCATGCGACTGTCGCATGGTATTACTAAAAGTCGCATAGACCAATGCAAGGTCGCATGAACTGTACTGAAAGTCGCATGGAGATATACATACTCAACTGAAAGTCGCATGGACTAACTGAGTGTCGCATAGACACTTGGCCATCTGAAAGTTGCATGGCCCTTGGCCATCTGAAAGTTGCATGGCCCTTGGCCATCTGAAAGTTGCATGGCCCTTGGCCATCTGAAAGTTGCATGGCCACTTGGCCATCTAAAAGTCGCATAGCCACTTGGCCATCTAAAAGTCACAGGGCCACTTGGCCATCTGAAAGTCGCATGGACCATTCTCAAAACATAAGTCGCATGGAAGTAACCTGGGTGTATAAAAGTCACATGATCACCCCCCCTCCCCATGCGAAAGTCGCATGGGGTGAAATCATGAGTGTCACATGGATGATCTTCATCCCTTTCAGCTCATTTCTCCAAAAAGCCCAGCCTCCATAGCCAGAAACAAACTCTTTAAAAACTTAATCAATTCATTTCATTTTTGTTTCAAAACATTTCTCCACTCACTTAAGCACTTCCTTCAAGATTTAAACACATTTCATCAAGTATTAAGGCTTATATCTCAAATTCTTTTCTCTTGTTCTTCATAAACCCAAAACCCAGATTCTAACTTCTCTTGAAATCATTCAAACAAGCTAAAATTGATACCTACAGCATCATAGTGAGGTAGGAAACATTACCTGATGATTCTTTTCAACAATTCCTTGAGTTCACAAAGATTCTTGGTTTCTTCTTTTCTCTACTTCTCGTGAGCACACACACACAAACACGCACTAGTTTTCTCTGGTAATGGAACAATGGAAATGGTGGTATCTTGGGGGCTGAACCCTAACCACCTATATATACCCATATGCATAAACTTCATAAGGCCTAAGCCCATGCCTCATTCTCAAGTCCAAGCCCACTACTAACTTTAATTAAACTACTCATGTAAGCCCAACACAACTTCTCAATTACTTAAGCCCAATTGGCTTATTTACCTTAGTCCATTTATTCATCCATATATATATATATATATATATATATATATATATATATATATTCAAGCCTAAGTACATCAAGCTAGTCCACCATTAAGTCCATATCCCACACAATATTATTTTCTTGATAAAAATATTCTTTTTATTTATTTTCGAAGTTCGGGTATTACAATACCACTTATTTCACTTTCAGTCCTTTCTTCCAAAAAGTTGCGGATTAAATCCTTTAAATGAGATTTTCGCACACAATTGGTCCTTCCCCTAAACGGACGTTGAATCTTAACGTTAGTTTAGGGGTATTTTCTTCAAATCCATGTCCTGTATGTGTCTTCCCTCTCATTGAATACCATACGTCTGAGTAATCACACTCTACTCTCTCTTCCACTCTTCTCTTCTCTTCGTCACTAAAATTTGCTAAACCCTAGCTCGTGTAATTAAAGAATCGAAGTTTAGATTTTGCAATATCATGGTGGTTCCTTGTCATTACATTTGTCTCGACAACGATGAAGTTGACTGCAATGAGTTATATGGTAAGGTTGAAATTACATTCTTGATTATCTTTAATGGTTTTTGTATTGCAATGCGTTTGATTTTAGTTTATGGTTTTTGAAACTGCAGGAGGTGACCCTAACCTGTTTTCTATCAAATTGCACCATGGTGGCCGTTTTACCAAGTTTCCAGGAAGAAGATATGTAAAAGGTAAGGTGAGTTATGTTGACTTTGTGGACATTGATTTGTTCTCTCCATTAAACTTGGATGAGATTATACTAGAGTTGGGTTATTTTAAAGAGATGGAAACTTATTACCATTTTGTGATCCCTGTAAGTGACCTAGATTTTGGGCTTGAAGCTCTTGGTGGTTGTGATTCTGATATATTAAAATTGAACAAGTACATTGGTGTTCATAAATGCATTGATGTTTTCACTGAACATATGACCACAACAGTTCACACTTATTTCGTATCTCCATCTAAGGTAACCATTAGGGAAATTGATGAATCTGTTTCTGATGCACCAATACCAAAAAGTTCATCTTCTAAGGTGCTTATGTTAGAATGGCAAAGTGAAAATGATGAACCCCATGTGCAACCAACTGTTATTGAACCAACTGTAAATGATCCAACTGTTATTGAACCAACTTCAAATGAACCAACTGTTATTGAATCTCATGTTAAAGCAACTGTTATTGAATCTCATGTTGAACCAACTGTTAATGAACCCCATGTTGAACTATCTGTTGTTGATCCCCAAACTGTTGAACCTCCAAGTGTGCCTTCTCAAAGTGTATCCATAGACCTTGTTGATCTAATTAACTTTGAACCATTTGAGAACATGTCATTTGGTCTTTCTCAACCTAACCATGAAAATGATATATATGATTATGACCCAATAGTAGATAGGGGAAAAGGTAAATTAGATGATGTCAATGAGTGTAGTCTTGATAGTGAGGTTAGTGAGGATAGTGAGGTTAGTGAGGATAGTGAGGACAGTGAATACTTTCAGGATGATGAGAACTATGTTGATGAGGTAAATGTTGACATGTTTGACTTTCATTTGCACACTGACAAGGATGTTGAGATGGATCCCGAATAGGCTTGTGTTGATGACAATGATGATGTGTTAAACAAAGAGGAATTATCAAGTGATAGTGATAGTGAGTTACCTAGAGGTAAGGAGAACTACTTGAAGAGGCTAACTAAGAAGACAAAGAAGGTGGGTGAAGGTGAAAATTATAAACATAGCTTTCATGTAGGCCAGGTGTTTGGGTGTGCTAGTGAGGTGAAAGAAATGGTTAACAATCATTCAATTGAAACTAGGAGAGAGTTGAAATTTGTAAAGAATGATAAACAAAGAGTTAGGGTTGTATGCTTTGGTAAAATGCCAAACTCTAGTGAAGTGGTCCCTAGTCCCGAAGGACCAAAGGTGAATAGTAGTCCTAAAGGACCAAAGTTGAAAAATAAAGGGGGCAGAGGAAAGAGAACAAATCCTAATGCATATACATGCCCATGGTCTTTGTTGGTTTCCAAAATAAAGGATTCTGATACTTGGATGGTGAAAACCTTTGTGAATGAACACAAGTGCTTGCAATCTCGCAAATTAAGAGCATGCACTTCCCTCTACCTGTCAAAACAAATTGCTGATCAAATTTGCAACAATCCTCAGATTCCTACAAGGGCACTTCAAGATCAGTTGCAGAAGAAGTTTGAGTTGGGGGTTTCACAAATGAAGGCTTTTAGAGCAAAAGCTTTAGCACAAGGGAAGTTAAGAGGTGATTTCACCCAACAATATGCACATCTAAGAGATTATATGTATGAGTTAATGGACAAAATCCAGGAACCACAGTTAGGCTAGATGTAGAGGAAGAAAACAACCCGAATGTGGAGACAAGGGTCTTCAAAAGGATATATGTTTGTCTTGGAGCATTAAAGGAGGGTTTTAAAGCTTGTGGTAGGGATATTCTAGGTTTAGATGGGGCTTTCATGAAAGGTCCATTTCCAGGACAAGTTCTTACAGCTGTGGGTGTAGACCCTAACAATGGGATTTATCCTCTTGCTTATGCAATTGTGGAGGTAGAAACTAAAAACTCATGGACTTGGTTTTTGACTCATCTTGCTGATGATTTGGAGCTTGAAGCTAATGGTAACTTCACATTTATCAGTGATAGACAAAAGGTTAGAACTTTTTGTTACTGTTGCTAACTAGGATTTAACACATAGCTTTTTCCTTAAATATTCATTACATTGATTGCAGGGGATAGTTCAGGCTGTTGAATCTGTGTTCCCCTGTGCTGAACACAGATTTTGTGTAAGACACATACATGAAAATATGAAGTTGAGATGGAGGGGTTAGGCATATAAGAACATGTTGTGGAAGGCTGCAACTACTATTCAAGAATTTGGGAAAGCAATGGATGACTTGAAGAAATACAATCAAGATGCACACTTGTGGCTTTCTAAAATTCCACCAAAACACTGGTCAAGAAGCCATTTTTCTGGTAACATCCATTTAGAAATTTATATTGTTGGATTGAATTTAAAAATTCATTTGATCATGATCTGTTTTTATTAATTGCAGGGAGGGCCCAAACAGATGTGTTGTTGAATAACTTGTGTGAGGTTTTTAACAAACAACTTGTTGATGCTAGAGACAAACCCATTATACATGCACTGGAGTACATAAGAGAATACATCATGAAGAGGATTGTCAATGTTTTGGCAGTGATAGAAAGGAGTGATGGACCATTGACTCCATCTGTTATGGAGTTGTTGGATGCTATCAAAAAAGAAGTAGCAAGGTATACTGCTATATGGAATGGGGGTGACAAATATCAGGTTAGTGGACCATGGGGGGACCAATGTGTTGTAGATTTGAAGGATAAGAATTGCACATGTAACAAATGGGAGTTGACTGGAATCCCATGCAAACATACTGTGGCTAGTATATGGAATGCAACCTTGAATGGGCAGGATGTAGGAATACCAGAGTTTTGGGTAAACAAGATTTACAGAATTGATGCTTGGAAGAATGTTTACAGTCACAAGGTAAACCAAATCAATGGCCAATCAATGTGGAAGACTACTGTTGTTCCAACTACTCTGTTACCACCCAAGTACCATATCCAGGTTGGAAGACCAAAAAAGAAGAGGTCAAAGGCAGCAGATGAGGAAACTGCATCCCAAAGCAACAAGAAGAAAAGGAATTTCACTGTGAGGTGCAGCAAATGTGGTGGATATGGTCACAACCAGAAAACTTGTAATGGCCATGGAGGAGATGCTCATACTCAGTCTACCCAGGGTGAATACTTGAAGTTGTAAAGACTTATGTTTAATGTAACTTTGACATGTTGATTTTGTTTAAACATTGCATGAGGAGGCATTATGTCATTTTGTAACAGACTTATGTCATTTATACTAGACTTATTATGTTGGTTTTGTTACCATACTAACTTAAACACAATATGTTACATGTGCAATTCTGTCAACCATTACATGTCATTTGTATTAGACTTATTATATCATTCAAAACACACTTTTCCATTAATATGCAGTGCACATTACATGAGGATGAGAGTCAACTCCCATTTGTTACATGTGCAATTTGTTAACTTAAACATTACATTCAAAACACACTCAAACATTTGTTACATGTGCAATATGTCATTTGCTTCAACAAAAGACCATCACCATTACAAAAGACAATCACCATTACAAAGTACCATCACCATATATACACTACTATTTGTTACCATGATCTGTTTTTTGTTACCATACTAACTGTTGGGAAATTGGCTAAGTAATTTAAAACTGTTAGACATACAAAGGCAAAACTGTTAGAGAAATTTTGAGAAAACAGTTTTGAAACTGTTAGTAAGAAACTCGGAACTGTTTATTCAACAAACAGTTTTGAAACTGTTAGTAAGAAACTCGGAACTGTTTATTCAACAAACAGTTTCTGTTGAGATATTAATCAATTAAGTGTGATTCCGCAACTTCTTAGTTGATTGTGATCAAACTCAAATATTGTCTTTTTATACAATTCTGGTTTAAATTCAAAAAGATAATTCTTGTTATTTATTTTGGTTATATTCGATCGTGACACTAACTTAAACACAATTTGATAACTTAAACATTACATTCAAAATACACTCAACCATTTGTTACATGTGCAATATGTCATTTGCTTTAAAACACACTTTTCCATTAATAACCAGTGACCATTACATGAGGAGCCATTACATTAGCATACTAAGTTCCCACAAAAGACCATCACCAATACAAAAGACAATCACCATTACAAAATACCATCCCCATATATACACTACTAACAGCATGTAAAGTGTTACAAAACACCATCACCATCACCCCATCTAGACCTTGGTCACATTAAACACAACATTGAACACAGCATCCTCCCCTTCATTCAGAGCCTCCTCATCAATGGTGAACTTTAACCAACAGTTAGTAGCCCACTTGTGAAATTGCCTCAAGAAGTCAAAATCTTCAGTTATCACAACATGATCAGTAATCTCTAGATTCCTTCTCTTGTCCCCATAGACATGCATATTCACTGGGTGCATCCAGTCACCAACTTGAATTAGACACCTACTGAACCTCCACAGGGAATGCATCCTCACGAAATAGGCAGGAATGGTCTATAAAATATATCCAAAAAACACAGTGTGTATATAAGTACATTTACCTAATAACACAATAAAAAAACTTACGTACCAGCCTTCCATTCTTCCTGATATGCTTTTCAAACTGCATAGTGAAGTATGTGTCAGCAGCAGGAGCATCAACATGAGAAGCAGGAGCATGAGCAGCAGGAGCATGAGCACCATCCATTTTCAAAGTTGTGTGAGTAGTGTGAGTGTATGTGATAACAATTTACATAGCAAAGGTATTTATACACAAAATGATCCTCCTAACTCACTTCAATTCCAACTACCTAATTAATACTCCAATAACTCTCACCAACATCAATTAACTAATGGTAAGTAGCATGGAGTTTGATGACTGTGCTAAACTCTCACCAACACCAAAGAAGGCAAGAGATATTCTGAGATCAAGATTTGGTAATAAAGAACCCACTTCAATTCCAACCACACAATTAATTAAGTAGCATACTTCACCCACACTAATTGCAGTAGCACAGATGGTAATAAAGAGAAGGGATCACATATTCTCAAAAGTAAAGATTTGGTGTAATAAATTCAGGAGAATAACTTACAAAAAAACAGGAGCATAACATACCATTTTGTCCTACAAAAGATATAACCAGGCACCCTAGTACATTAAATACACTAAAAATACCATCCAACTCACAAACAAATACACCTTCAACCTCCTACATTGTGCTAAACTTGCTTTCAAATCAGCTTCTGTCTTGTTCTTGGACTTCAATAACCCTGGAATAATGTCAACTGAACGTTGGCACATAACGGGGTCAAACCACCCAATAAACCTGCAAGATGAACCCTAATTCAAGAAACATAAAAATCGGACTTAGATTAGTTCATTAGCTCCAACTCAGACACATGGAGTTTGATGAAAAACCTAATTTTGGGGAAAATTAAATGTTACCTGTTGAGGACAAGCATAGAACCTACGACCGGGGTTTAGGGATGTCCATGAAGTTCGAATTACAACAACCTTCCCGCACATACAGAACACCATCGTCGCCCTTAGCCTTCTTCTTCTTCTTCTTCTCGTCAATGGATGAACGTTCAGCAACCTTCCCGCACATACAGAACACCATCGTCGCCCTTAGCCTTCTTCTTCTTCTTCTTCTCGTCAATGGATGAACGTTGAAGCCGGGTGTTTAATTAGGCGGGTGTTGGTTTTATAGCATGGATTTGACGAAAATACCCCTAAACTAACGTTAAGATTCAACGTCTGTTTAGGGGAAGGACCAATTATGTGCGAAAATCTCATTTAAAGGATTTAATCCGCAACTTTTTGGAAGAAAGGACTAAAAGTGAAATAAGTGGTATACTGAAAGAACCAATTTTGTAATTAACTCTTACTTTTTGCTTATAACTTTTTTAAATTCTAGAAGTTCCATTCAAATTCCCGTATTCAATAATATTCAGGTTGAATTTTAATGCCCAGCCTTCGATCTTTCTTAACTATTGTACCGCCGCCTACTCCGGCGATCGATTTAAACTCTAGTGTCAACTCCATCCACTAGTACACAAACCCATTGATTCAAAATCCGAGCATCCTCGGACCCATCTAAATCCGACTACTTTTGGCTCCTATTCCATATGCTGATGAATCGCAAACACACATACATGCGAAATAAATACTCGTAGAGTCGTAGATTGAGAGAGATAAAAGACAGGCATGTAACAAAAACCCTAGCCCCAAAAAAACACACAAAACCCTATGAATCTACGGTTCTCTAGCAAAAAAAGAGATAAAAAACACAGACCACAAAAAAAGCTCATAACACACACAAACCAAAACAGAAGCCCTAGATCTGGATGAAGAGAAATTCACACAATCCGATAAACATAGACCCCAAAATAACTTATCGGAGATGGGACGAAGGTGGCCCGAGATGATGCTTCATGAGTCAGAGAGGGCCCAAAGAGAAGGTGATCAGAGGTAGAATGTGGGCAGCCGGATCTCATCTCAGAGAGCAAGAAACTGTAGAAAAGGGGTGAGCGTAGAACACAAGTCGAACGGAGGTTAAACATGTCGCCAGGCTAGAGCAATTACAAAGAGAGGGAGAGAATGTAGAGAGACTGAGAGAGGGCGTAGAAAAAGATAGGGGTGTCAGATTGGGATGGTTAGATAGACTAATTGGGTAATTTTTTTTGTTTTCCTTTTTTAAATGTAATAATATATTTATTTAAGAAAATTTTAAGGGTCATTATCAGAGAGTCAATTTATATTTTACAATGGGTTTGAATAGACTCACCCTTTTTCTTTAATATCAAATACACCACCCCCACCTTAATCATTTCGAAGTAAAGCATACCTCTCTAGCGCTTGAATGCCAAATGAGAGAGGAGAGGGAGGTGAGAGAAAGATAGAAAAAGTAAAGAGGAGAGGGGAGGGGAGGGGAGGGGAGGGGAGAGAGACATGCTTATGTGAAACGTGGTATTTTTTGGATTTAAACATGCTTAAGAAAAAAGTGAATATGTTAGAAAGGACCAAATTTGCACTTGAATATGTGAAACGTGGGTACTTCTTATATTCAAACATGCTTAAACAAAGAGTGAATTTTGTTGATGCGGTGCTGACGCAACTTTAAGCAAAGCATGCTTAAGCATGTGTACTCCCTATGCTCTAATGGGATTTGAACCATCAACCCGAAAGAGGGTTGGACACATTAACAACACCTTAGTTAGGGATGACAGTGGGACGGGTATTGGTCATCCTAGTTTCATACCCTATTATAATACAATGTCCCATACCCGGTCTCATCCCGTCGGGTATTCCATTACCAAATAACCATCGGGGTTACGGGTATACCCGCGGGTATCGGGTATCCCATTTATATTCTTAGTCAATTAAAAATTTTCTAAATAAAATTATGTTTCCCATAACTTCACGGAATCACGTCAAACAATGAGTTGGATCTTTTTAAACTATCATTTTCTAACAATATCAGCATTCAACAATTCGACGTTTAATATATGTAATACAATCACCATACAAAATTTAAACTATCCAAGTTTCATGATAATCTAATTTAAATAGTTACATGTAATAAAACGACGTTCTTTACTGTAACATCCTAATTTTGGGCCTAGTAGTTACGTAGGCTGCGGTACGTTTACACTTGGTTTATTATTTGATTAAGTGTTATTTTTTTATGTAATTGATAACTTTAATTAAAATTTGGATATTATATGTACGTACGCATGAGTAGATATATATATGGGAGTTTGTGATTTAAATAAATCAATTGCATGACTAAAGATTGACACCTCCTGCTTGTTGTATTAAGAGGTGTATGTGTACGTGATAATGGATAAACACACAATTTAAGTAATCACCATTCATTCGTAAGTTTGCTGAAGTGAGTGTTTGTATGTGTGTTGAGAGAAGAACTAAGAGCTAACATACTTGGAAGTTGGATTTTGAAGGTGTTAGATTCAAAGCTAAGGTTTGTATGATTCTTGTTTTGTTATTGAATCATGATTCATGTTTAACATGTTAGATTTACTGGTTATAACTTGCTAGGTTTTTTTATCATAATCACCATGATAGAACATGAAGAAAACCTTCTTTGATGGGTTTTGTATGTTTCAAGTGTTTATATAGTTAAAAGGTGTTTATGATGCATGATAGCATGTTTATAGATGTTTGGATATGTTTATGGTAAGCTTTATTAAGTTTTGTAAAGTTGTGGAATTGATCCATGGATGGTTGAAGTCGGTTGGTTGAGAATTGAAGAAGATGATGATGAAAACCAGTATTCATGAATCCGATTGATGAAATCCGAGATAATGGAATTCGGCATTGTTGGAATCCTGTATTCATGAATCCGGAAATGAGGGAATCCGCCGATGGTAAATCCGATGCTAGAATCTGATGGTAAATCCTTTAGTGTTGAAATCCGCCACATTGAATCGGATTTCTTTGAAATCCGACAATTTAGGACAGGACGCGACACGTCCGCGGTTTTGTGGAATTTGAAGTTTGTTGTATTCTTTGATGCTATATGCTATATCTACATGCATATGTGAATCTATATGTTGTGTATGATTAAAGGAGATATAAATATATGTTTTGATATATATTTATGGACTGGATGCTGATTTCAGTTTTATATGTTCTCAGAAACAGACAAGGCTCAGTAACATTAGATCATTGAGTGATAGTTCGAGAACTCGAGGGGAGTGGACGTTAACTCACGGATGTTCTTAGTTGTAACTGGTTTTGGTTGCAACTGTTTATGAATTGATGCATGGATAGACTTTATGTCTGATGATTAATTAATTGTTGTGTGTTAATTAATCGTTGCGTTAGTGATATGTATACATGTTTTGATTGGGAAGTCAGTTTCGGCTGGGCATATGGGCTGGGTTTGTTTGCTAACGGCTAATTAGTATTTAGATCTTTTGATGCATTTGTTGCAACTTAAGGGCAATACTGTTTGAAAATAGCAAATGAACTATTGGTAAACCTTTGTTTTGGCCGGCATTGGTGGTAGGTTCATGCAGAACCGTCGGTCTTCCCGGGGCACGATTATTTGTTGATTTTGATATCATGCGGTTGTGGTTTACTTTCATTCACTTAGCTTTGTGCTAATCCCCCACCTCTCATTCTTTTTACAGGTTTTTGGTAAGTTAGCGGCTTGGCTGAGAGTGGGGTAGCTTGAGGAGTAATTGACCAATCCTCTGATAATTCATTTGTGATGAGCCGTAGTTTTTGTAACACTGATATTTTGAAATTGGTTGACTCGGAAAACTGTTTGTTTATTTTCAGTTGTAAATACTTGTTGTATTTTCTATTGCTTCCGCTGTGTTTTTAAAATGAAAAATCTGGGTTGAAAATACGGTGTTACATTTACTGAAATGTTAAAGAGAAGTGGTCACTATTACTCTTCTAATTTCAATTTTTTTATATATTAATAAAATTGTAATATATATTACATTAATAATAAAATTATAAAAAAATAATTGGTTCGTGATCTAGTAATTGGGCGGGTATCGACAAAAACCATAACCGTTCCAAACCCGTGAAGTTTTCGAAAGAAATCACATACCCGGTCCCATAATCATATACCCATCCCAAAAGTTTCGGGTTCAGATATTCTCGTTAGGATCAGGTATTTTTGACATCCCTAAATAACACTAGGCCAAGAGCCCTTTGGTAGGTGATAATTACATGGAAACAAAAGGTTATGTTTTTAGAGTTTTTTCTAAGAAACAAAAAAAATTGTGTAACCGTTTAGACCACTTGTTTGATTAAATTGACGTCTGTGTTATATATATATATATATATATATATATATATATATATATATATATGCAAAAGTTCAAACGAGAACTGTTTTTCGTACGAGAACCACGAGAACCAATCTTAGCCGTCCAATTCCCCCTCCTTCAATTGGATTGCCCACCCATGAATTTCTTACATGCACCCTGCCACACTCAATCCCCCCACGCTCTTCATCCATGAATTTCATTATCCAAAATGAACGTCCAAGATTGGTTCTCGCAGTTCTCGTACGAAAAATAGTTATCGTTTGAACCATCCCCTATATATATATATATATATATATGAATATTTGACATTGTAACCTATATTAAAAATTATAATTAATTGACTTGATGTGTGTAGTATGCGATAGAGAAGATGTTCAAATAATAGCACTCATAATTAATAGGATATAAAAAGAATTGTTTTTGTTTTTTAAGAAATAAAATGAGGGGGGAAGGTAACACTTATATTCATAATCTTTTCATGCAGGAATAACATTTTATTTTCTTCCCTTAACGTAAAAATGATGAACGGGTATGAGTGTATGACTATTATTTTACTATTTAAAAAGAGTGTGAAATTTAATATTTTGTATTAAACTTAGGTATTGTTTGATAAACATAATGATTTAACATCAAATTATTCAAATACAGGATGGTTCAAATTTCAAAAACTCCTTAAGATAATTTTGTATAGAAAAGATTATGTGATAATACTTTTGAATGTCCGATCTAAATTGCAGAGAATTACAATAATATCCTTTTGAAATTTGCTAAGGAAAGCTTTTAGTTTTTACAAAACATTAATACCTATAAAGAAAATATTAAATTAACCAAAATATACATCTAACATAATAAAATTAATTTGTAATCATAATGACCAATAAAGGATACTTGTACCATAAGCCATAATTTAGTAATATACAAATCACCTAGAGATGTGTATGCTATCACCATCATTGCTGTCAAAGGCCTCCCCAATCACACTTGAACACTATACCAATTATCCTTCTATATTCATCTTTACCGCTGTATAGCGTGAGTATCCTATTAGTAACTATTTGAAACAAACTTTTATCAGATTTCCGATTCCAAATCTTTATATTCTTTTCCACCTTATTTAAAAAGTTGTGTTTGAACGCTATATTTATATTTTGTTTCTTTCAAAATGTTGTTTACGGTTGGATCAACCCTGCACCAGGGATCCTTTGAATCTGAACCGACCTTTCCCAAGGATACGCCCATATACAATGTTCTGATGTTTTGACTGCCCGTAAGAGGAGCTAGGGTTGAACTCTAGACCAATTTATTCCAAAATCCTCCCCAGACCCACGAAACATTTAAACAATATATTTTTATATTTTGTTTGATCTTTATTTTTATTTTCCATCACAATACGCTGGGTAAAATATAAATTGTACAATTATTAATCGTCCAACTAAAATTAAACATATTGATGACCCATCACTTCATTCACATATGTTTGTGTAGTTGATATGTGTGCTGGCGCGTAATGGTTTCCTTAGTGTGGGTCTAGGAGCAAGCACCGCTAGGAAGAAAACATTGATAATGGACCCAACTTATACAGATATCAAGCCTAATTATTCGATAATATAAAGGATTTTTTTCCTACACCCTAATCTATTTTGATATGCATCTTGCTACCTTAGTCTATAAAAAAGACAAAAAAATCAACCAATCAAATAAACTCTTAGCCTCAGCTTAAGCAAGGTTTTTTTTAAACAACAAAGCTTAAAAATTGATGATGAAAATCTTAACTAATATAAACAATGAATAGATACATTAGGGTGTAACCAAACCCAACTAGTCTTTAGACCCAACAAAACCTAAAATTCATAATTCCAAAAAACAACCAATATAAGATGAGATGTCACAATCTGACCATGATGGTTTCCCCTTGTAACAATGTAAAGTTGTAAAATTAATAATGTTATTATCTGGCTTTTACAGTTCTCCTTTTATTCTCATACTCTTGCAACCACAAGTTTTCAAAGAGCATATTTCATGCAGCTTGCCAAGATGACAATAGTGGTGTGTTTGCATACTTCCAAGTATCTTGCATTACTGCAGGTGAATACCTATCGCCTTTCACAGCTACAGCGATTGATTCCAGTTTAGACATGTCTTCTGTTGTTAGTTTTAAGAAAACAGATCCAATGTTTTGCTTGAGATTCTCGACTTTGGTTGTACCAGGTATGGGAGAAACATCGTCCCCTTGGTGTAGGAGCCACGCCAGTGCTAGTCGAGATGGGGTGCATCCCTTTTTTCTTGCCATTTCATTCACCCTTTCGAACACGATCTTATTGTGCTCCAAGTTTTCTCCATGAAACTTTGGTAGACTCTGCAAAAGATGACAAACTGTCAAAAATCAGTGAAAGCTATCAATTGTAACCGGAGGTAGCAATTTTAACCCATTTACTAGTATGTTCCGGTCTGTCTCAAAATTTGATAGCAAGCCAAAAGGGGACGACTCAAACAAGGCAAATTTCTGTCAAATTTTGAGATAGAACTAAGTTAAAATATTTATAGGAAAGAGATAGGTTACGTACCCTTCGGAAGTGATTGCCTGCAAAGTTCTCAACAAAAGCCGAGAGAACATACGAAAGAGTATAGGATTTTCTAAAATCGTTATTCTGACGAAATAGTCTATGATAAACGAAAGATAAAACAAAGATATTCTGTGTTTGGATTTGAATCAAACCTGTAATTCAAATCAAGTTTATTGGATTATCCTATATCTGAATTCGTGATACCCCAGACAAAGGGTCAAACTACAGATTACGGAAAGTGTATTAAACACGATCGACGAAATTATCCAAGTTATATATTATTATTCTTACCTTCTATAAACTCTTTCCTCCAGCACTTCAGACCTGTTGAGAAGAATCCTTTTCCCAAATGACTGAACGGGACAATCCCGATTCCAAGTTCTCTGCAAAAAAACGATTCTTATAATTTTATTTTAAAGACAAATATATCACAAAGTGGTGTTTGAAATCCAACTTTAACCAGACACCAACCTGCAAGTAGGAATCACTTCGTCTTCAGCATCTCTTGTCCACAAGGACCATTCTAGCTGAACAGCTGTTATTGGATGAACTTTGTGTGCCCGTCTGGTTTCCGGATAAACCTATGTATTTTATCTTGTCTTCTTCAACTAGTTCTTTCAATGCTCCCACCTAGCAACATAATGTCACAAATGAGAACATTCTACTTTCTAAACATCAAATATACATGAAATTATCAGTTCAGTTGATTATCATAACTGTGAGTTCAATAGGGATTCTTGTATCAATACGATTAACATAATAAAGGTCAATGCAGTTGATGCCAAGTTGTTTCAAGCTACCATTGCATGCTTCCTTCACGTATGCAGGATTACCACACACAACCATCCCTGTATCACCAGAAAGTGACTTTATCCCAAACTTGGTAGCAATTGAAATTTCTGTCTCATCTCCCCCTCAATAGCTTGCCCTAATTGATTCAAATTATGGTTTCAAAACAATCAATATCATAAAACAAATTAATAATCATACAAGATCATTGACCTTACTAATAATGTTACTGTTTATGAGTGACCCGTATAGATCAGACGTATCAAGAAATGTGATACCAAAATCAACAATAGTCTGGATGACTTCAATCATTTCTTTTTCAGGCTTACAGGATCCTTGTAAGGATGCCCATACATCCCAAGCCAATTGCTGAGACCTCAAAACCTTGAGTTCCCAGCTTCCTTCTAGGCAACATAATCACTTCTTCCTTTCTATCTCTCTCTCTCTCTCAACACACAGTGTAAATAATGATGATGAAAAAAAACAACTCACATCAAGTAATGCTCCCTTTCAAAAGATTCTTGGACAAGTTGATGCTCACATCAAGTAATTTAGATTTAATTAAGCAGCCAACTCCCATTATCGCTTATTAAATTCCAAATTAAAAAATGAATTAATACATTTCACCTGACATGGTGGATGAGTTTGATCATATCAGGTTTCGGAGCACCGTAGAAATTTATAAAATAAGAAATTCACTAATTAAAAGTTAAAAAAAATATTACATTTCCGGTTATTACCCAGCAGAAGAATGAGATATAAATCCAGTTAAGGTAATGCATCAAGATACTTGCTCAAGCATACACTCATAACATGAAACCGCCTTTTTATTATATGTCAAGAAACTCAAATGCCAGCCGAGTTTGAAACACGAAACACAGTTTATTAATATTCTTACATGATAACAAAGCTAACACTTATAATAGGACGTGCAGCTATTATTCTCATTGGGAAGAACACTTGCAGCACTGATTAAGCTTTCCAAGATGACAATGGAGGAGTGTCAGACTCAAGATGTGTTGAAATACCTTCACCATATCGAGCACCCTTGACTGAATCAGCTGATGCAATGGATTCGAGTTCAGCCATCTCTTCTGGTGTTAGTTTGACTGATAAAGCTCCTATGTTTTGTTCAAGATTTTCTATCTTGGTGGTTCCTGGAATGGGCACAACATCATTTCCTTGGTGGTGAACCCACGCCAACGATAGTTGTGAAGGGGTGCAACCCTTCTTCGATGCTAGTTCATTAACCCTCTCGTACAAGATCTTGTTGTGTTCAAGGTTTTCAGGTTGGAACCTCGGCAGATACTACAAAATAAATAAAAGTTCACCCCAACAGAATTATTTCCCTCATTAATCTTTGTAACAAGAGTACCTTCTTACAGATATTGTCTATCAGAAACTATAATGCATTTATCTACACTGATTTCTAAAATTTGAAATTTTCTGTAAACATTGAAACTCATACAATCGATCTTTGACAAGGCTTAAATTCACAATCCCAAAAGTAGAAGAGCCTCAGTTGTTACCACTAGACAAATGGCCTTTTGGTGATTTCGAGGTTATTAATTAGTCCATTTTCTTTTTATTGCAACGGAGGGGGAACAATTGTTAGATCCCTTAGTTGTGTTTATTCCATTCTAGTAAGGTTTAGTGTCAATATGACATTAATAATAGTTTAGGGTGTGTTTTGATTGCTTCGTTGTTTGATTGATACTTGATTTCACGGGTCCTACAATAATGATTTTGAAAACTAGAAAAGAAAGGTGTTAACAACAGACCTTACGGAAGTCACCATCTTCCAACTTCTCTAGCATCTTTGGACCAGAAGAGAAGAACCCCCGTCCTAGAGGACTGTAAGCAACAATCCCGATCCCAAGTTCTCTGAGAGAGTATGATATAAAGAACTAAGAAATTTGGATTTTTGGATAGTTCGTAATTGATAAAAAAAATCTAATTGATAAACATAATAGGAAAAAGAAACAGAGAAAGAAAGATGGTATCCAACCTGCAAGTGGGAATGATTTCTTCTTCAACATCTCTTGACCACAAGGACCATTCTAATTGTATGGCTGTTATTGGGTGCACAGCATGGGCTCTTCTGATGGTCGATGCTGATGCTTCTGATAATCCAATATATTTAATTTTTCCTTCTTCCACCAGCTTCTTCAGTTCTCCCATCTAACAAGAAAAAAGAATAAAACATTTGAATAAAACAAATGCAGGTGTGGGTGGACCTACTCCAAAATCATGCTTTGCTGATAAAAAAAACACATAATCACATTTTCAAGATGCAACACGGAACACCCTTGCAATACAACTCTCTTTGTATATTAATAAAAACCCCTACTCTGATAAATTTTATTTATTTAGAATCAATTTAATCACCTTGTAACATGGATAGAAGATAAACATCAAATACAGAGGGGGTGTTTGGCATTGGGTTTTGAAGGCGACTATGGCGGTGTTGAGATTACTTTACATTTGGAAAATGGTGTTTTGCAAATGCAGTAATAAAAAACACATAATCACATTTTCAAGATGTGACACCGAACAACCTTTGCAAAAGCATGAGTGGACCTACTGCTCGATGGTCATGTTTGCAAATAAAAAAACACATACTTACATCTTCAAAATGCAAAATCAAACACCCATTTAACATTTACAAATCACAACAGATGAAAATCAATTCCAAAATCCAATCTCAAACACCCGTTATGTAATATGAACAAACTATATGCAAACACAAAACATCAAACATTAACGGAGTGTTTGGCATTGCCTTTTGAAGGTGGCTATGTAATATGAACAATCAGAATCAGCTACAATCAACTGTTTGAGTATTTGACAAATTTTCTGATTATTTAAGTATTCACATCTTAAATGACACTAAACAATTGAATAATTAGAATCAGTTCGGTTGCAACTACTCCTAAACTAATTATTTGACCCCTTATAAAGTTAAACTATAATAAATCAGCTTTGTTATACCCAAACACTAGACATTTACTATCTGCGTCTTGAAAACACAATGACCGCATAATGAATTTCAAAACACAAAATAAAAAGGCTCCTTTTAGTTTCAAATTTGGGTCACATAATAACATATAGAGATGTGGCAGGGGCGTAGGTGCAAAGCAGCTAGCCTCCGGCTCAAATTTCATAAGCATATAGTTAGGCAGATAGGACTCCCATGTAACCTCTTACCTTGTCATTTATTTCAACACAATGTATGCAGCTTTTTCCTTTTAATGTAGGTGTACAACTAATAATTCAATGTAAAATGAGAAGATACTAGAAACAACCAAGAATAGACAAATTGTTGAACAAAGTACATAATTTCTTTGTTAGTGTAATTTCTTGAATTCTTGCAACCATTATTATCTGTGTTTAATGATTATAGCCTTTTCCATAATGGCCATTGTATGTTGAGCGCCTTAGATGCTTTATATGACCAATTGGCACCTTATTTGCGGTCCAATGTAGCCAAAAGCACAACATTTTCGTGAATTGCGGGCTCAAACATTCAAATGAAGTTCAAAAACTAGAAAAGATGATTGGATTATGTTTTAAGTAATGCAGAACTATGAAAAGATAAAAAATTGAACAGGGTAATCTAAAGAGTGGGAATTAACCGTGATTTCGATAGGCACACGGGTATCAATCCTGTGCTGGTAATACAGATCAATGCAATTAACTTCAAGTCGCTGCAGGCTAGCTTCACAAGCAGCCCTTACATAGGCAGGATCTCCACGAACCTCTCTCACACCGTCGTATCTGATCCCAAACTTGGTAGCCAGCTCAACTTTCTCCCTCATCCCTCCCTTCAAAGCCTGAAATTAACCAATTGTTTACTAACCAATCACACAAGAAACATAACCTAAACCCTAAAGTAACTTGATCGAAAATGAAAAGACCCTTGTATGCCAGCTATAACTGACCAAATAAGATGTAGTTGTTGATTTGGTATAGTAGAATTTAGAATGATGTTACCTTGCCGAGTAGGATTTCGTTGGTTTTTGGGCCGTACATGTCGGAAGTGTCGAGAAAGGTAACGCCGGCGTTAATGGCGTGGTGGATGAGGTTGATCATATCAGTTTCAGGTTTGGCAGCACCGTAGAAAGCAGACATGCCCATACAACCTAAACCCTGAGCTGATACTTCTAAACCCTGTGAACCCAATTTGATTCTTGGAACTGTTGCCATTTTCGAGCTTTGTTTATACCTCTACTGATCGATCAAAGGAAGGTTTGTAGATTCAATCTGGTAGTGGTAGATTATTTCATACAGATAGCCAGATAGATTAAGTTAGATGGCAATTTATAGCGAGTATGAAGTTGTAGTTGGTAGGATACAAAGTGCAGCAGGTCAAACGATGATGGAGGATGACGATTGGTGGACGCATGCGCCTACGATTTGCTCTTTGTCGCCGAATAATGTCCGGAGGTTGCGTAGGTGATAATTACATTTATTCTTGGTTGTCCTAATTCTAGACAGCCTCTAATCATGATTTTTCTTTGGTAAGTATTTACTTTTCATAATTAATTTTTTATAATTACTTTTTGCTTATGATAACTTTTTAAAAGTTTAAGAGTTCTAATTAAATTTTAATACTCAATAATATTGAGGTTGAATTTTAATACCCGGTCTTCAATCTTTCTCGACTATTGTACCTCTATCCACTCCAGCGATTGATTTAAACTCAGGTGTCCACTCCATCCACTAGTACACGAACCCATAGATTCATAGTCCGCCCATCCTCAGGCCCATCTAAATCCGGCTACTTTTGGCTCTTATTTCATAATCCGATGACTCCTGACAAACACACAAACATGCGAAATAAATACTTGTAGAGTCGTAGATTGAGAGAAAGATAAAAGACAACATGTAACAAAAACCCAAACCCCAAAAAACACACAAAAACCTGAGAAATCTAACATCCCTTAGCAAAAAAAGAGAACTAAAACCCAGACCACAAACCAAAATAGAAACCCTAGATCTTATTGAAGAGAAATACACACAACCCGATAAACATAGACCCCAAAATAACTTACCGGAGGTGGGATGAAAGTGGCCCGAGATGATGCTTCATGAGTGAGAGAGAGCGCAAAGAGAAGGTGGTCGGGGGTAGAATGTGGGTGGTCGGATCTCATCTCAGAGAGCAAGAAACCGTAGAAACTAGAAAGGGGGTGAGCCTAGAACGCAAGTCGAACAAAGGTAAAACCTATCGCCAGGTAAGATCGTAGGTGGCCGGAGCAATGACAAAGAGGGGCAGGGAATGTAGAGAGACTGAGAGAGGGCATAGAAAGAGAGAGGGGGTGTTAGATTGGAATGGGGTCATATGAGACCAAATAGTTTAATTGGGTAATTTTATTTTTGTTTTGCCTTTTTAAATGTAATAATACATTTATTTAAGGAAAATTTTAAAGCATCATTATTAGAGAGTCAATTTAGATTTTACAAGGGGTTTACACAAACCCACCCTTTTTCTTTAACATCAAATACACCACCCCTACCTTAATCATTTCGAAGTAAAGCATACCTCTCTGGCACTTGAATGCCGAATGAGAGAGGAGAAAGAGGTGAGAGAAAGATAGTAAAAGGAAAGAGAAGAGGGAAGAGAGCCATGCTTATGTGAAACATGGTATTTTTTGGATTTAAACATGCTTAATCAAAGAGTGGATATGTTAGAAATGACTAAATTTGCACTTGAATATGTGAAACGTGGGTAGTTCTTAGTTCAAACATGCTTAAATAAGGAGTGAATTTTGATGATGTGGTACTAACCTGACTTTAAGCAAAACATGCTTAAGCATGGATACTCCCTATACTCTAATGAGATTTGAACCCTCAACCTGAAAGAGAGTTGGACACCTTAACAACACCTTGGTAATCCTAGGCCAATAGCCCTTTGGTAAGTGATAATTACATGGAAACAAAAGGTTATATTTTTAGACTTTTTTCTAAGAAACAAATTAAATTAAGTGTGTAACCGTTTAGACCACTTGTTTGATTAGATTGATGTTTGTGATATATATATATATATATAGAGAGAGAAATAACATCAATATAGAACCACTCTTAAACATAGAACCTAAAGAACCATTTTGGGCCTTTAGATTAACTTGATCAATGGCTGATATTAAGTTGTGGCAAAATTGTAATTATCATACATAATTATGATGCTATAATTAAAAAGAATGGCAAAAAAGGAATTGAAAAAAATCATCAGCTCCTCACGCCTCCTCACATGTATTAAAAAAAACCCATTAATCATTCTAATTATCATAACTATCTCATGTTTAAGATTTTTAACAAAAAAATTATACCATTAGGTTCAGTTTTTCTTGCTCTTTAATTCAAAACCACTCTTCCCATATTTTTAAAAATTTTATTTTGAAAATGCAAATTACGAAAATGCAAATTTCATGTCTGAACATGCATATGTGGATGAAGATGATAATCAAAATACAATTCTTCATACTCCAAAAAATTGGTTGATAATTCAATGATTTTTTAACTGCTGTAGTGTTTTGTGTATGAAATTTGCATTGTAGTGTTGTATATGGAATTTGCATTTTGGGTTTGAACATGTAATTTGTTTAGCGTCATCTGCATTTTAGTTAATTCAGTTAATTCAGTGACGCACTATAATGCATTTTGGTTTATTTGATGTTATATTTTATATTTTTTGTTTATTGTATACTTTCTTCATGAATTATTGACCTACAATTCATTGAATCAGATTGTTAAATGCAAATGAGAGTTGTGGGTTTTCATTTTCATTTGCTAATCTGCATTTTCATTGAATGGGTTTGTGACGTGCATTTTTATTGAATCAGATTTGTGAAATGTAGATGAGAGTCGTGAGTTTGCATTTTTGTTATCTGTTCTTTTTTTCATTTTGGGTAGCAAATATACGAACATGCATATATATGAAAATGCAAATATATAAACATGCATTTTTGATGTGAAAGTGCTGCTATTTGCATTTTATACTGTTGTTACTTGCATTTCACATGTTGCTGTTTGCATTTTAGACTATTGTTACTTGCATTTCACATGTAATATCAGCCCTTGAAAGTGTTGCTTTTTGCATTTTGCATTTGCAATTACATGCTGCTGTTTGCATTTCACATTTTAGGTTTGAACATGTCTGCTGTTTGCATTTGCAATTATATGCTGCTGTTTGCATTTGCAATTACATGTTGCTGTTTGCATTTCACATTTGAAAGTGCTACTGTTTGCTTTTTGCATTTGCATTTTAGGTTTGAACATGTAATATCAGCCCTTGTTACTTGCATTTCACATGCTGCTGTTTGCATTTTAAACTATTTTTTTATTTGCTATTCTGCATTTTCATTGAATGGGTTTGTGACGTGCATTTTTATTGAATCAGATTTGTGAAATGCAAATGAGAGTCTTGAGTTTGCATTTTTGTTATTTGTTCTTTTTTTTTCATTTTGGGTAGCAATTATACGAACATGCATATATATATATGAAAATGCAAATATATAAACATGCATTTTTGATGTGAAAGTGCTGCTATTTGCATTTTATACTGTTGTTACTTGCATTTCACATGTTGCTGTTTGCATTTTAGACTGTTGATACTTGCATTTCACATGTAATATCAGCCCTTGAAAGTGTTGTTGTTTGCATTTTGCATTTGCAATTACATGCTGCTGTTTGCATTTCACATTTTAGGTTTGAACATGTCTGCTGTTTGCATTTGCAATTACATGCTGCTGTTTGCATTTCACATTTGAAAGTGCTACTGTTTGCTTATTGCATTTGCATTTTAGGTTTGAACATGTAATATCAGCCCTTGTTACTTCCGTTTCACATGTTGCTGTTTGCATTTTAGACTATTTTTTTATTTGTTAATTTGCATTTTCATTAAATGGGTTTGTGACGTGCATTTTTATTGAATCAGATTTGTGAAATGTAGATTAGAGTCGTGAGTTTGCATTTTTGTTATCTTCTTTATGTGGGTTGCATTTTGCATTTGCATTTTCGTCAAACAATTTGCATTTTTATTATCAGTTCTTTTTTTTTTATTTTCGGTAGCAAATATACGAACATGCATATATATGAAAATGCAAATATATAAACATGCATTTTTGATGTGAAAGTGTTGCTATTTGCATTTTAGACCGATGTTACTTGTATTACAAATGCTGCTGTTTGCATTTTAAACTGTTGTTACTTACATTTCACATGGTGCTGTTTGCATTTTAGACTGTTGTTTCGTCAAACAATTTGCATTTTGAAAAAAATTTAGAAAACATATCAATCATGGTCTTGAATTAAAGAGGATAAAAAGAATCTAATAGTATTTTTTTTTGCTAAAATTATTAAGGATGAATATATTATGACCATTTGAATGTTTAGTAGGATTTTTTTTTTCAAAAAGATGGAAGTTTCCTGGTTTGAAGGAGGGGGCGTGAGTTCCAGTTTTGCCCTTACCCTTGATGTCACATGTCATCGTCAGGTTTGTTCTTTAGGTTCTATGAATAAATAAGGTTCAATATATAACCTCACCCTATATATATAGGGTATAGATCAAGTAAAAAGAAAATTAAAGTAAAAATGGTAAAAGGGATGATTATTTGATCATTTTTCGATATATATATCAACTGATAATCATTAGTTCATCATCTTTATTGATTAAAACTAGTTCTTCATCAATTTCTTTTTGATGAATCCAACATATTCATCACTTTTTAGATGAAAGCATTTTGTTCATCAACAAATTATTCCAAAATTTTGTTTTCAAAATCTGTATTTGAAATCAAAAAGAAATTGATGAAGAACTAGTTTTAATCAATAAATGTGATGAACTAACGATTATTAGTTGATATATATACCGAAAAATGATCAAATAATCATCGCTTTTACACTTTTTACTTTAATTTTCTTTTTATTTGATCACATCCCTATATATATATATATATATATATATATATATATAAGTGGTTGACATTGTAACCTATATTAAAAATTATAATTAACTGACTTGATGTGTGTAGTATGCGATAGAGAAAATGTTCAAATAGTAGCACTTATAATTAATATGATATAAAAAAAATTGATTTTTTAAGGAATAAAATGAGGGGGGAAGGCCACACTTTAAAATGGTTTAATCAAGTATTCATAAATTTTTCATGCAAAAATAACATTTTATTTTCTTCCCTTAACGCAAAAATAATGAACGGGTATGAGTGTATGACTATTATTTCATGATTTAAAAAGAATGTGAAATTTAAAATTTTGTATTAAACTTAGGTATTGTTTAATAAACATAATGATTTAACATTAAATTATTCAAATACAGGATGGTTCAAATTTCAAAAATTCCTTAAGATCATCGTTTTGAATAGAAAAGATTATGTGATAATACTTTTGAATGTTAGATCTAAATTGCAGAGAATTACAATAATACCCTTTTGAAATTTGCTAAGGAAAGCTTTTAGTTTTTACAAAATATTAATACGTATAAAGAAAACATTAAAGTAACCAAAACATGCATCTAACATAATAAAACAATCTGTAATCATAATGACCAATAAAAAACACTCATACCATAAGCCATAATTTAGTATATACAAATCACCGTAGCAATTGAGATCAGTACGCTATCACCACCATTGCTGTCAAAGGCCTCCCAATCACAATTGAACACCATACCAATTATTCTTTTATGTTTATCATCACCGTTGTATAGCGTAGGTATCCTACTAGTAATCATCTCAAACAAACTTTTACCGATTTCCAATTCCAAAACTTTATATTCTTTTCCACTTTATTTAAAAAGTTGTGTTTGAACGATATTTTGATATTTTGTTTCTTCTAAAAAGTTGTTTACATTGGACCAACCTTGTGTATGGGATTCTTTGGATCCGAACCGACATTTCCCTAAGGATCCTACCCGTGAGAGGAGCTGGGGTCAAACTCTAGACCCATTTCTTCCAAATTCCTTCCCAAACCCACGAAGCATTTAAACAATATATTTTTATATTTTGTTTGATATTTATTTTTAGCAAAAATGATATATCCTCCTACTCACCACAAGATGACATGTGGAGTCCACTAATTCTCTTTTCTCATCTCATCCATTGATTTTGACATTTGTTTTGATCTTATGAGTAGGAGGATGAAGTAGAAGGATATATAATCTCTCTTATTTTTATTTTTCGTCACAATACGCCGGTTAAATATACCTTGTACAATTATTAATCGTCCAACTAAAATTAAATATATGGGTCAATAATGGTTTAACTATCAAAGTTTTTATTCAATTTCGGTTTAATCATCAACGCTTTTTTCTAAACGAAATTACCATAAAGTTTGAATTTGTTATGATTTAAACCTCAAACTTTTTTTTAAATGATTTAAACCATGAAGTTTTGTTAAAAAAACTAATTAATCACTTAAGTTTTGTATGGTTTTCGATTTTACCCTCTCTACTTATTATGTATTTTACTTTTTATTAAAAAGTTAACAGAAAAAAGTTTGAATTTGTTATGATTTAAACCTCAAACTTTTTTTTAAATGATTTAAACCTTGAAGTTTTGTTAAAAAACTGATTAATCACTTAAGTTTTGTATGGTTTTCAATTTTACCGTCTCTATTTATTATGTATTTTACTTTTTATTAAAAAGTTAACAAAACTTAGAGGGTTAAATCATCTTTTAACAAATATTTAATGGTTAAATTGTTTGGAAAAAAACTTTAAGGTTTAAATAAAAAAGAAGGTGTAACTTTAAGGATTAAATAATTATAAATTTAAACTTTATGGTAAAACTATTTGAAAAAAGTTTTTAATGATTAAACCGAAAGTTAAGTAAAACTGTAATCATTAAACTATTATTGACCCTAAATATATTGATGACCCATCACTGATTCACTTTGTTCACATATGTTTGCGTAGTTGCTATGTGTGCAGGCGCGTAATGATTTCCTTAGTGTGGGTCAAGGAGCCAGCACTGCCGGAAAGAAAACATTGATAATCGGCACAACTTATATGGATATCAAGCCTAATTCTTCGATAATATAAAGGTTTTTTTTCCTACACCCTGATCTATAAAAAAGACAAAAATTCAACCAATCAAATAAACTCTTAGCCTAACAATTATGACTTTTATACCCCTAGAATTTCACTATCTTTTATTTGTATCCGCATATAATGGTCCAAACAATAACTAATTGTTATGTATGACAAAAATCTGTTGTAACAGATCATCTCCCTAAGCTTAAGCAATGTTTTTTTTAAACAACAAAGCTTAATCAATGATGATGAAAATCTTAACTAATATAAACAATGAAATAGATACATTAGGGTGTAACCAAACCCAACTAGTCTTTAGACCCAACAAAACCTAAAATTCATAATTCCAAAAAATAACCAATATAGGATGAGATGTCACAATCTGACCATGATGGTTTTCCCTTGTAACAATGTAAAATTGTAAAATTGATAATGTTATTATCTGGCTTTTACAGTTTTCCTTTTATTCTCATACTCTTGAAACCACAAAGCAATAAGATTAAAACATTTTATTACTAGTCAAAACAAGTTCTCTAAGAGTAGATTTCATGCAGCTTGCCAAGATGACAACAGTGGTGTGTTTGCATACTTCCAAGTATCTTGCATTACTGCAGGTGAATACCTATCGCCTTTCACAGCTGCAGCGATTGATTCCAGTTCAGACATGTCTTCTGTTGTTAGTTTTACGAAAACCGATCCAATGTTTTGCTTGAGATTCTCGATTTTGGTTGTACCAGGTATGGGAGAAACATCGTCCCCTTGGTGTAGGAGCCACGCCAGTGCTAGTTGAGATGGGGTGCATCCCTTTTTTCTTGCCATTTCATTCACCCTTTCGAACACGATCTTATTGTGCTCCAAGTTTTCTCCTTGAAACTTTGGTAGACTCTACAAAAGATGACAAACTGTCAAAAATCCGTGAAAGCTATCAATTGTACCGGAGGTAGCAATTTTAACCCATTTACTAGTATGTCTGGTCAACTTGGGTTGTGTTCTATCTCAAAATTTGACACCAAGCCAAAAGGGGCCGGGTCAAACAAGGCAAAAGCCGCCCAAAGTTTTACTTTTAATACAACCCTCCTAAATTGTTTTATTCAAATATTTAGATTATTAAAATTATTGTAATGTATTTTTCAGGTTTTGGCTATAGAATAGTTATCTATCTTCCCAAATGTCTCATTATGACTAGCTTACTTTTTTATTACACAGCCTGACTACTATTACTCTTGTAGTTCCTGTGTTATTATAAACGAGGTCATTAAAGGGTGACCAAAAATTTTCTTATAATGTTAATAATTGCCCAGATTTATGGTTCGGAGCTAATCTTGAGCCCTGATTGGGATAACTATTTGAGGAAGAAGAATTATGAACGATTATTTAGATTTTTAGCGGTTGAAACGGACATATTGGAACACTTGGAATGTAAGTTGTTATTTTACAGCCAAAACGCGTTTTGTAATCATAACTCGAGCATTAACTAAATATGGACAAAAAAGCGTCTGTGGGTAAACCCGACTTAACCTTGACCCATTTCTTCCTACACCAAGAATTCTATTTATGGAAATATTCAAGTTGACTCACTTCAACCTAAACCTGTCTTGAATTCTATTTATGATCTATATTTAACAAAGACAACTAATGGGACTATCCCGATTCCAACCACCTTCGGACCTATTGAGAAGAATCCTTTTCCCAAAGGACTGAATGGGACTATCCCGATTCCAAGTTCTTTGCATACAACGGTTCTTATAATTTTAGTTTAAAGATAAATAGATCATTAATTTGTGTTTTAAATCAAACTTTAACCAAACACCAACCTGCAAGTAGGAATCACTTCTTCTTCGGCATCTCTTGTCCACAAGGACCATTCTAGCTTAACAGCAGTCATTGGATGAACTTTGTGTGCCCGTCTGATGGTTTCTGGTGAAGCTTCAGATAAACCTATGTATTTTATCTTGCCCTTTTCAACTAGTTCTTTCAATGCTCCAAACTAGCAACACAATGACAGAAATGAAAAGCATTCTACTTTCTAAACATCGAACAAATTCATAAAATTATCACTCCAGTTGATTATTATAGCCGTGAGTTTAATAGGGATTCTTGTATCAATACGATGAACATAATAAAGGTCAATACAATTGATTCCAAGTTGTTTCAAGCTAGCATTGCATGCTTCCTTCACGTATGTAGGTTAATTTACCACACACAACCATCCATGTATCAAAAGAAAGTGACTTTATCCAATACTTAGTAGCAGTTGAACTTTATGTCTCATCTCCCCCTCAATAGCCTACCCTAATTGATTCAAATTATGTTTTTAAAACAATCAATATCATAAAACAAATTAATAATCATACAACATCCTTAACCTTATCAATAATGTTACCGTTTATGAGAGGCCCATATAGATCAGAGGTATCAAGAAATGTGATACCTAAATCAACAGCAGTCTAGATGATTTCAATCATTTCTTTTTCAGGCTTGTGGGATCCCTGTAAGGGAGACATGCTCATACATCCCAAGCCAATTGCTAAGACCTCAAAACCTTGAGTTCCCAGCTTCCTTCTAGGCACCATAATCACTTCTCCCTCCCTCTCTCTCTCTCTCTCCACATAGTATAAATAATGATGATGGAAGAAAAACAACTCACATCAAGTAATGCTCCCTTTCAAAAGATTCTTACGCATCACATCAAGTAATTTAGATTTAAAAAATGAATTTAATACATTTCACCATGACGTGGTGGATGAGTTTGATCATATCAGGTTTCGGAGCACCGTAGAAAGCAGACATGCCCATACATTTATAAAATAAAAAATTAACTAATTAAAAGTGAAAAAAATTATTACATTTCCAGGCATTACCCAGTAGAAGAATGAGATATAAATACAGTTAAGGTCATGCATCAAGATACTTGCTCAAGCATACACTCATAACATGAAACCGCCTTTTTATTAAATGTCAAGAAACTCAAATGCCAGCCGAGTTTGAACCACGAAACACTGTTTATTACATATTCTTACATGATAACAAAGCTAACACTTATAAACAAGTACTCGGCAAACATAGGACGTGCAACTATTATTCTCAGTGGGAAGAACACTTGCAGCAGTGATTAAGCAGCCAAACCCCATTATCGCTTATTAAATTCCAAATTGAAAAATGAATTTAATACATTTCCAGACATTACCCAGCAGAAGAATGAGATATAAATCCAGTTAAGGTCATGAATCAAGATACTTGCTCAAGTATACACTCATAACATGAAACCGCCTTTTTATTATATGTCAAGAAACTCAAATGCCAGCCGGAGTTTGAAACACGAAACACGGTTGTTACATATTCTTACATGATAACAAAGCTCACACTTGTAAACAAGTACTCAGCAAACATAGGACTTGCAGCTACTATTCTCAGTGGGAAGAACACTTGCAGCACTGATTAAGCTTTCCAAGATGACAACGGAGGAGTGTCAGACTCAAGATGTGTTGAAATACCTTCACCATATCGAGCACCCTTGACTGAATCAGCTGATGCAATGGATTCGAGTTCAGCCATCTCTTCTGGTGTTAGTTTGACTGATAAAGCTCCTATGTTTTGTTCAAGATTTTCTATCTTGGTGGTTCCTGGAATGGGCACAACATCATTTCCTTGGTGGTGAACCCACGCCAACGATAGTTGTGAAGGGGTGCAACCCTTCTTCGATGCTAGTTCATTAACCCTCTCGTACAAGATCTTGTTGTGTTCAAGGTTTTCAGGTTGGAACCTCGGCAGATACTACAAAATAAATAAAAGTTCACCCCAACAGAATTATTTCCCTCATTAATCTTTGTAACAAGAGTACCTTCTTACAGATATTGTCTATCAGAAACTATAATGCATTTATCTACACTGATTTCTAAAATTTGAAATTTTCTGTAAACATTGAAACTCATACAATCGATCTTTGACAAGGCTTAAATTCACAATCCCAAAAGTAGAAGAGCCTCAGTTGTTACCACTAGACAAATGGCCTTTTGGTGATTTCGAGGTTATTAATTAGTCCATTTTCTTTTTATTGCAACGGAGGGGGAACAATTGTTAGATCCCTTAGTTGTGTTTATTCCATTCTAGTAAGGTTTAGTGTCAATATGACATTAATAATAGTTTAGGGTGTGTTTTGATTGCTTCGTTGTTTGATTGATACTTGATTTCACGGGTCCTACAATAATGATTTTGAAAACTAGAAAAGAAAGGTGTTAACAACAGACCTTACGGAAGTCACCATCTTCCAACTTCTCTAGCATCTTTGGACCAGAAGAGAAGAACCCCCGTCCTAGAGGACTGTAAGCAACAATCCCGATCCCAAGTTCTCTGAGAGAGTATGATATAAAGAACTAAGAAATTTGGATTTTTGGATAGTTCGTAATTGATAAAAAAAATCTAATTGATAAACATAATAGGAAAAAGAAACAGAGAAAGAAAGATGGTATCCAACCTGCAAGTGGGAATGATTTCTTCTTCAACATCTCTTGACCACAAGGACCATTCTAATTGTATGGCTGTTATTGAGTGCACAGCATGGGCTCTTCTGATAGTCGATGCTGATGCTTCTGATAATCCAATATATTTAATTTTTCCTTCTTCCACCAGCTTCTTCAGTTCTCCCATCTAACAAGAAGAAAGAAAAAAACATTTGAAGAGATTAATAACAGTCTATAAATGTGTTTCTGCTGAAGCAAGACTTTGAATACAGACCCTGAACAATCAGAATCAGAGTGTAATACGAACAAACTACATGCAAACACAAAACATCAAACATTAACAGAGTGTTTTGCATTGCCTTTTGAAGGTGGCTATGTAATATGAACAATCAGAATCAGCTACAATCAACTGTTTTAGTATTTGACAAATTTTCTGATTATTGAAGTATTTACATCTTAAATGACACTAAACAATTGAATAACTAGAATCATTTCCTTTGCAACTACTCCTAATGTGATTATTTGATCGCTTAAGTATCAAATAAGTAAATTGTTGCAACTACTCCTAAACTAATTATTTGAACCCTTATAAAATCAAGAGTTAATTACAAAAATGGTTCATGTGGTTGTTACTGATATTCACTTTTGGTCTTTTAACTTCAAAAATTACAAAAATAGTCACTGTGGTTGTCATTTTGTTTCACTATTGGTCATTTATGTTAACCCCAGTTATCTTTGACTGTTAGTTAAAAGGTAATTTGATCATTTCTCGCTTTATCCTTCTATCTAAACAACCTTTGTCTAATTATTGTTTCCAAACATGTTTTTTAATAATTTATTTTAATCTATTTAATCCTTGTTGTCAAACAAGGTTTTTGTTTCCTTTATAAAAGTCACCATCTCACACTCCATATCCAGGCCACCATTCGCTGTTCGCTGACCACCATTTGCCGGCCATCACCACACTGACGGTTAGGGAACAACCACCATCACCGGACAACACCATCTCCCGTTAAGAAACCACCATAATCTCGCTCTTAACATCGACACCACCACCATTTATCTCATCCCTTGACGCCACCATCACCGAACACCACCACCACCATCAACGCCACCATCACCGGACACCACCACCACCAGATCTCTCTCACAAATCTGGAAGAACTTTCACCGCCTGACACCAACACCACCGGAAATGAGCACCGTCGCACTGTTGGTGTTCGAAATCCAGATCGCACGTCCACCACCAGATCTCTCTCTGATGCCCTCGATTTTTAGGGCTTGAAGCAGTGGGTAAATTGAAGACACTTTCTTACTTGATTTAGGGAGTCCGAATCTACTTTCCGATTGCAAATCAGAAAAAGATGTTGTTTCATTTTGGTAAATTGAAGACACTTTCTTGCTTGATTTAAATTTCAGGGCTCGATAATTGGTTCAAATCTGTAGATTCATTGTTTAAGCGGTTGCTTGAGATCAATGGTTCAATTTTAGGGCTCGATTAAAAACAAATGAGTTATTATTTCATATCAGTGTTTGAATGTATGGCTATGTTTCTGATTTGTAGATAGGATTTAAGTTTTAGATTTTGATTTGCAGATCTTCATGTTTGACTCACCTAACTGATTTTTGTTCTTCAATATCTTCAATGTTTGTAGGTGCTTCAGATTCAATGTCTGAATATGTTTTAAATTTGTTGAATTTTGATTTTGATTTTCGGGTTTTGCTCTACTGTTTATGGGTTCTAGATTCAATCTTCTTAAAGAACATGAACACAAATATAATTAAATGTAATTAGAAAGGATTGTTGGTGTAATTAACCTTTATTTTACTAAATAATACATTTATTGTAATTAAATGCAATTAGAAAGTTAAATAAGAACAAAAGAATAGAAAATATTGTTTCGAAACAAGGATATGAAAGAAAAGACCAAACTACCCTTTAACTAACGGTCAAAGATAACTGGAGTTAGCATAAAGTACAAATAGTGAAACAAAATGACAAGCAGTGACTATTTTCGTAATTTTTTAAGTTAAAGGACCAAAAGTAAAAATCAGTGACAATAACAGGGACCATTTTTGTAATTAACTCTAAAATCAAACTATAATAAATCAGCTTTGTTATACCCAAATACTAAGGGGGCGTTTGGTTTGCAGATTTTTTTATGGGATTTGCATTCTATCAAAGTTTTGTATTTCGCAGGATTTGCATTTGGTAGGATTATGAATTCAGTCCTGTGTTTGGTTGACAAAATCTGTCAGGATTTGCATTCCTGAAATCTTGTTTGTTACTTTGGTTTGTAAATCAATCAAAGGATTTGAATTGTTTCTGTGACAAATGATAGAGTTGCCCTTTAATTATATTTGGGTAGGGTAGGGTAGGGTAGAGTAGGGATGGGGGTAGGGTAGGGTGGGTTGCGGTAGGTGTAGGGTAGTGTAGGGGGTGGGTAGGGTAGGATAGAGGGTGAGGGTAGGGTAGGGTAGGGGTTAGAGTAAGGGTAGGGATGGGGTGGGGTGGAGTGGGTGGGGTAGGGTAGGACAGTAGAAGTAGGGTCGGGATGGGGTGGGTAGGGTTGGGTGGGTGGGGGTAGGGTAGGGATGGGTTGGGTAAAGTAGGGTAAGGGTAGGGTGGGTTATGGTAGGTAGTGTAGGGGGTGGGTAGGGATAGAGGGTGAGGGTAGGGTGAGGTGGGTTGGGGTGGGGTAGGGTAGGGTAGGGTAGGGTGGGGGTTAGTGTGGGGTAGGTAGGGTAGGGATGAGGGGTAGGGAGGGGTGGGGTAGGATGGGGGTAGGGGTAAGGTAGGGGTGTGGTAAGGGTAGGTAGTGTAGGGGGTAGTAGAGGGTGGGGGTAATTTGGAGATTTCCTTATTTATGGGATTTGAAAATACTATGCGGGTGGAAGGATTTATAAAACCCCGTGTCTAAAGCATTTGGTAGGATTTCCTTGAAATCCTATCATTTAAAATCTTTTTTTTTTTCAAACAAACACAAAATTTCTCAGATTTAAAATCCGAAAATCTCAGAAAATACCACGAAACAAACATGACCTAAGAAATCCGTGTCTTGAAAACACAATGATGGCATAATGAATTTCAAGACACAGAATAAAAAAGCTCCTTTTAGTATCAAATTTGGGTTACATAATAACATATAGAGAGGTGGTAGGGGCGTAGATGCAAAAGCAGCAAAACCCTATTTTAGGAGCTAGCAGCTAGCCCCCGTCTCAAATTTCATAAGTGTATAGTTAGGCAGATAGGACTCCCATGTAACATCTTTCCTTGTCATTTATTTCAAAACAATGTATGCAGCCTTTTTCTTTTAATGTAGGTGTACAACTAATAATTCAATGTAAAATGAGAAGATGCTAGCAACAACCATGAATAAACAAATTGTTGAACAAAGCTCTTTTCCATAAATGGCCATCGGTATGTTGAGCGCCATAAATGCTTTATATAACAAACCGGCACCTTATTTGCGGTCCAATGTAGCCAAACACACTCAACATTTTCGTGAATTGCAGGCTCAAACATTCAAATGAAGTTCAAAAACTAGAAAAGATGATTGGATTATGTTTGAAGTAATGCAGAACTATGATAAAAAATTGAACAGGGTAATCTAAAGAGTGGGAATTAACCGTGATTTCGATAGGCACACGGGTATCAATCCTGTGCTGGTAATACAGATCAATGCAATTAACTTCAAGTCGCTGCAGGCTAGCTTCACAAGCAGCCCTTACATAGGCCGGATCTCCACGAACCTCTCTCACACCGTCGTATCTGATCCCAAACTTGGTAGCCAGCTCAACTTTCTCCCTCATCCCTCCCTTCAAAGCCTGAAATTAACCAATTGTTTACTAACCAATCACACAAGAAACATAACCTAAACCCTAAAGTAACTTGATCGAAAATGAAAAGACCCTTGTATGCCAGCTATAACTGACCAAATAAGATGTAGTTGTTGATTTGGTATAGTAGAATTTAGAATGATGTTACCTTGCCGAGTAGGATTTCGTTGGTTTTTGGGCCGTACATGTCGGAAGTGTCGAGAAAGGTAACGCCGGCGTTAATGGCGTGGTGGATGAGGTTGATCATATCAGGTTCAGGTTTGCGAGCACCGTAGAAAGCGGACATGCCCATACAACCTAAACCCTGAGCTGATACTTCTAAACCCTGTGAACCCAATTGGACTCTTGGAACTGTTGCCATTATCGAGCTTTGTTTATACCTCTACTGATCGATCAAAGGAAGGTTTGTAGATTGAATCTGGTAGTGGGAGATTATTTCATACAGTTAGCCAGATGGGTTAAGTTGGATGGCAATTTATAGCGAGTATGAAGTTGTAGTTGGTAGGATACAAAGTGCAGCAGGTCAAACGATGATGGAGGATGACGATTGGTGGACGCATGCGCCTACGCTTTGTCGCGGAATAATGTCCGGAGGCTGCGTACCAAAAGCGAGGTGATAATTACATGTTTTCTTGATTGTCCTTATTCTAGATAGCCTCTAATCGTGATTTTTCTTTGGTAAGTATTTACATTTCATAATTACTTTTTGCTTATAATAACTTTTTAAAAGTTATATTCAAATTCCCATATTCAATAATACTGAGGTTGAATTTTAATATACAGCCTTCAATTTTTCTAACTATTGTACTGCCGTCTACTCCGGCAATCGATTTAAACTCCGGTGTCCACTCCATCCACTAGTACACAAACCCGTAGATTCAAAATCCGACCATCCTCAGAACCATCTATATCCGGCTACTTTTGGCTCCTATTCTATATTCTAATGATTCCCGGCAAACACACAAACATGCGAAATAAATACTCGTAGAGTCGTAGATGGAGAGAAAGATAAAAGTCAACACGTAACAAAAATCCAAACCCCAAAAAAACACACAAAAACCTTACGAATCTACGATCCCCTAGCAAAAAAAGAGATCTGAAACCCAGACCACAAAAAAACTCATAACACACAAACCAAAATAGAAACCCTAGATCTAGATGAAGACCGAAGAGAAGTATGTACAACCTGATAAACAAATACCCCAAAATAACTTACCGGAGATGGGACGAAGGTGGCCGAGATGATGCTTAATGAGTGAGAGAGGGCATAGAGAGAAGGTGGTCGGAGGTAGAATGTGGGCGGCCGGATCTCATCTCAGAGAGCAAGAAACCATAGAAAGGGAGTGAGGTAGAACGCACGTCGAACGGAGGTTAAACATGTCGCTAGAGGTAAGATCGCAGGTGGCCGAAGCAATGACAAAGAGAGGGAGAGAATGTAGAGAGACTAAGAAAGGGCGTAGAATAAGAGAGGGTGTGAGATTGGGATGGGGTCATATGGGTCCCAATAATCTAATTGGGTAATTTTTTTTTTGTTTTCCTTTTTTAGATGTAATAATTATGTAATAATACATTTATTTAAGAAAATTTTAAGGGTCGTTATCAAGGAGTCAATTTAAATTTTACAAAGGGTTTAAATAGACTCACCCTTTTTTTAATATCAAATACACCACCCCCACCTTAATCATTTTGAAGTAAAGCATACCTCTCCGAATGAGAGAGGTGAGAGAAAGATAGAAAAAGGAGAGGGGAGAGAGACATGCAAGTGCTTATGCGAAACATGGTATTTTTTGGATTTAAACATGCTTAAGCAAAGAGTGAATATGTTAAAAAGGACCAAATTTGTTCTTGAATATGTGAAACAGGGGTATTTCTCATATTCAAACATGTTTAAACAAAGAGTGAATTTTGTTCATGTGGTGCTGATGTGACTTTAAACAAATCATGTTTAAACATGTGTACTCCCTATGCTCTAATGGGATTTGAAGTTTTGAACCCTCAACCCGAAAGAGGGTTGGACAACTTAATAACACCTTAGTAACGTTAGGCCAAAAGCCCTTTGGTAGGTGATAATGACCGGAAACAAACGCTGTGTTCCAGAGATAATGGGAAAAAAGGAAAAGAGAATTAATGGGAGAAAAGAAAATAAAAGAAAGGATAATGATTTTGATTTTTCATGTTCCCGAGTTGGAAAGAAAAGAAATGAAATTGGAGAGAAAAGACATAAGTTTGTGTTTCCGAATTGGAGGGGAAGGGAAGAAAATAAGTCATTTTACAGAAATATCCTTACTTTTTAAAATTATTTATTGTGATTAAGGGTAATTTAGTCACTTACAAAAAATCATAAAGTTTTTCCTTTCTTTTCCTTCCAAATCCTCCCACTTTTGGGAGGAAAGTTTAGGAGGGAAAGTTAACCAAACTTTCCTCCCAAATCCTTTCTCTTCTTTCCTTAAAATATTTCTGGAACACAAAACTTTTTTTATTTCCTTCCATATCTATTCTTTTCTCTCTGGATTAAAATTCGGGAACACAGTGAAAAAGTTGTGTTTTTAGAGTTTTTTATAAGAAACAAACAAATTGTGTAGCCATTTATACCACTTGTTTGATTAAGTTGACGTGTGTGATATGATATATATGAGTGTTTGACATTGTAACCAATATTATAAATTGTAATTAATTGACTTGATGTGTGTAGTATGCAATCAAGAAAAATAGTAGCACTCATAATTAATAGGATATAAATAAGTTGTTTTTGTTTTTTAAAGGAATAAAACGAGGGGGCGAGGGAACACTTTGAAAGGATTTAATCAAATATTCATAATCTTTTCATGCAAAAATAACATTTTATTTTCTTCCGTTAACGTAAGAATAATGAACGGATATAAGTGTATGACTATTATTTCACTATTAAAAATAGTGTGAAATTTAAATTTTTGTATTAAACTTAGGTATTGTTTGATATACATAATGATTTAACATCAAATTATTCAAATACAGGATGGTTCAAATTTCAAAAACTCCTTAAGATCATTTTGTACAGAAAAGATTATATGATAAAACTTTTGAATACCAATCTAACCTTTTGAAATTTGCTAAGCAAAGCTTTTAGTTTTCACAAAACATTAATAACCTTTAAAGAAAACATTAAATTAACCAAAACATCTTCTAATATAAATAAAAGACTAATTTGATAAAATTTATTAGACGATCTGAACCATTCATTAAAAAAATTATTTAATCTTGACCATTCATTCACTTAAAATCAAAAAATCAATTTTGACTTTTTAGAGTCAAAATTATTAGAGATATTTTCGTATATGCTCTTATTAAATCATATAAAATCGTAATTGTCCACCTTAATTTACAAATATCATATTTATCCTTTATAATATTTCAAAATATCATAATTAACCAAATTCTTAGTTTTATCATTCTAAAATATATTACAATCATTTTAAATTCCTTTTTAATTATAACTAATAACGTTTAATTTTATTACCATTAATAATTGTAAAAATAATGATTAATGATTTATATAAGAAATATAATCACATCTCTTCGTATCATGATACCATGTTTCTGCCGTCAAGTCTGCCCTCCCACTCCCGTCGATGTTTCCACCGCTGGTTAGAGTGTTGATGTCGTACGTCATCATTTTTTAAATTCTCATTTAATTCATGTTTTATCATTATTTAATACGTTTTTATTAATGTTTAATATTTATTATCGTGTAAACCAACCCGTCTATCACACGGGCATTTAGTCTAGTACATCTAATATAATAAAACTAATATTTAATCATAATGACCAATAAAGAACACTCCTACCATAAGCCATAATTTAGTAATATACAAATCACCGTAGTAGTCGAGATCTGTACGCTATCAGCACCATTGTTGTCAAGGCCTCCCCAATCACAATTAAACACCATACCAATTATCCTTCTATGTTCATCGCCACCACTGTATAGCGTGGGTATCCAACTAGTAATGATCTGAAACAAACTTTTACCAAATTTCAGATTCGAAAACTTTATATTCTTTTCCACTTTATTTAAAAAGTTGTGTTTTAACGTTATTTTTATATTTTGTTTCTTCCAAAAGGTTGTTTACGTTGGACCAACGCTTCGTCCGGGATCCTTTGGATCCGAACCGAACTTTCCCTAAGGACTCGCCCATATACAACGCTCTATTGTTATGGCTGCCCGTGAGAGGTGTTGGGGTCGAACTATAGACCTATTTCTTCCAAAGTCCTCCCCAGACCCACGAAGCATTTAAATAATATATTTTTATAATTTGTTTGATCGTTATATTTATTTTCCATCACAATACGTTGGGTAAAATATACCTTGTACAATTATTAATTGTCCAACTCAAAATAAACATATTGATGACCCATCACTTCGTTCGCATGTGTTTGTGTAGTTACTATGCGTGCGGGCGAGTAATGGTTTCCTTAGTGTGGGTCAAGGAGCTAGCATCGATAGAAAGAAAACATTGATAATGGGCCCAACGTATATGGATATCAAGCTAGTGCTGTCAATGGAGCGGATCGGATCTTTTAAAGATCTGACCGGACCTGTAGACCCATTTAATTAGATTTGGATGGCGACGAGCGGTGGTAGTGTTAGCCGATGGCGGGCAGTGGAGGCGATGGCTGATGGCGGGCGGTGGTGGTTGGTGGTGTCAGCTGGCGGTGGGTGATGAGGGCGGTGGTGGGTGGTGAGGGCGGACGGTGGTGGATGGCGGCAATAGGCAGTCGATGGTGGTGGTGGCGGCGGGTGGTGGCCAATGACGGGTGGTGGTGGCGGTGGTGGGTGGTGGCCAATGACGGGTGGTGGTGGCCAATGACGGGTGGTGGTAGCGGTGGTGGGTGGTGGGCGGCGGCGTGTAGTGGTGTGTGGCTGGCGTTGGTGGGCGACGGCAAGCAATGGGTGGTGTGGTGAATGAAAAATTAATGATGACTGGTTGTTAAAATAAAATTGTAGTTTAATATTAAATTGGTGGACCTAGACAGATCTTGGATCTACCCATATAGTGATCCAAGTAAATGGGTCGACTTATTGGATCACTTATGGGTCAATGGATCTAGTTTTTTTTACCCGTTAGATCATATAAATAAAGCAGATTAGATCAAATCTGGATCAAGATCTGACCCATTGACATCCCTAAAATCAAGCCTAATTCATCCATGATCTAAAGGGTTTTTTTTCCTACACTTTAATCTATTTTGATATGCATCTTACTACCTTAGTCTATGAAAAAGGCAAAAATTCAACCAATCAAATCAAGTCTAAGCCTAAGCTTAAGCAATGTTCTTTTAAACAAGAAAGCTTAAGCAATGATGATGAAAATCTTAACTAATAAAAACAATAAAATAGATATATTAAGGTGTAACCAAGAACACCCAACTAGTCTTTAGATCCAACAAAACCTAAAATTCATAATTCCAAAAAACAACCAATATAAGATGAGATGTCACAATCTGACCATGATGGTTTCCCCTTGTAACAATGTAAAGTTGTAAAATTGATAATGTTATTATCTGGCTTTTACAGTTTTCCTTTTATTCTCATACTCTTGAAACCACAAAGCAATAAGATTAAAACATTTTATTACTAGTCAAAACAAGTTCTCTAAGAGCAAATTTCATGTAGCTTGCCAAGATGACAACAGTGGTGTGTTTGCATACTTCCAAGTATCTTGCATTACTGCAGGTGAATACCTATCGCCTTTCACAGCTGCAGCGATTGATTCCAGTTCAGACATGTCTTCTGTTGTTAGTTTTACGAAAACCGATCCAATGTTTTGCTTGAGATTCTCGATTTTGGTTGTACCAGGTATGGGAGAAACATCGTCCCCTTGGTGTAGGAGCCACGCCAGTGCTAGTTGAGATGGGGTGCATCCCTTTTTTCTTGCCATTTCATTCACCCTTTCGAACACGATCTTATTGTGCTCCAAGTTTTCTCCTTGAAACTTTGGTAGACTCTGCAAAAGATGACAAAGTGTCAAAAATCAGTGAAAGCTATCAATTGTAACCGGAGGTAGCAATTTTAATCCATTTACTTGTATGTTCTGGTCTATCTCAAAATTTTACACCAAGCCAAAAGGGGACGGGTCAAACAAGGCAAAAGACACCCGAAGTTTTACTTTTAATACAACCCTCCTAAATTGTTTTATTCGAATATTTAGATTATTATTCTTATAATGTTTTTGTCAGGGTTCAGGTTATAGAATAGTTATCTATCTTCCCAAATGTCTCATTATGACCAGCTTAGTTTTTTATTACACAACCTGACTATTATTGCTCCTGTAGTTCTCGTGTTATTATAAACGAGGCCATTAAAGGGTGACCGAAAAATTTGGTTATAATGTTAATAACTGTGCAGATTTATCGTTCAATGCTGATCTTGAGCCCTGATTGGGATGACTATTTGAAGAAGAAGAATTATGAACGAATATTTAGATTTTTAGTGGTTGAACTGGTCATATGAATAATAAGAAAAGCAAGATGGTCATATTGGAACACTTGGACAAAAAAGCATATGTGGATAAACCTGACTTAACCTTGACCCATTACTTCCTGCACCAAGAGTTGACTCAGTTCAAGCTAAAGCTGTCTCTAATTCTATTTATGGAAATATTCAAGTTTCCATTTGTTATAACCATATCAAGCAAAGTAAGACCTCTAACTACATTACATTCCTGATTTTGATGCAATCACCCACAACAGAAACATGCAGCTCTTTTGACAGATAAAATTAAGACTTTAAACAAAACGCCATCAATCGTCGGAACAAAATCCAAAGTTTTTGGTTTCTCCTCTACATATGATCTATATCCAACAGAGAAAACCAAGTTAAAATATTTATAGGAAATAGGTAGGTTACGTACCCTTCGGAAGTCATTGCCTGCAAAGTTCTCAACCACCTTCGGACCTGTTGAGAAGAATCCTTTTCCCAAAGGACTGAATGGGACAATCCCGATTCCAAGTTCTCTGGAAAAAACGGTTCTTTTAATTTTATTTTAAAGACAAATATATCACAAAGTTGTGTTTGAAATCCAACTTTAACCAGACACCAACCTGCAAGTAGGAATCACTTCGTCTTCAGCATCTCTTGTCCACAAGGACCATTCTAACTGAACAGCTGTTATTGGATGAACTTTGTGTGCCCGTCTGATGGTTTCTGGTGAAGCTTCAGATAAACCTATGTATTTTATCTTGCCTTCTTCAACTAGTTCTTTCAATGCTCCCACCTAGCAACACAGTGTCAGAAATGAGAACATTCTACTTTCTAAACATCAAATAAATTCATGAAATAATCAGTTCAGTTGATTATAATAACTGTGAGTTCAATAGGGATTCTTGTATCAATACGATGAACATAATAAAGGTCAATACAGTTGATGCCAAGTTGTTTCAAGCTAGCATTGCATGCTTCCTTCACGTATGCAGGTTTACCACACACAACCATCCCTGTATCACCAGAAAGTGACTTTATCCCAAACTTGGTAGCCAGTTGAACTTTCTGTCTCATCTCCCCCTCAATAGCCTTCCCTGATTGATTCAAATTATGTTTTCAAAACAATCAACATCGTAAATGACAAAAGAAATTAATAAATAAACATAAAAGATCCCTGACCTTACCAATAATATTACTGTTTGTGAGAGGCCCGTATAGATCAGTGGTATCAAGAAATGTGATACCCAATTCAACAGCAGTCTGAATGACTTCAATCATTTCTTTTTCAGGCTTAGGGGATCCATGTAAGGGAGACATGCCCATACATCCCAAGCCAATTGCTGAGACCTCAAAACCTTGAGTTCCCAGCTTCCTTCTAGGCACCATAATCACTCTTCCCTTTCTATCTCTCTCTCAACACACAGTGTAAATAATGACGATGAAAAACAAAACATTATCTGATGTATTATAGTGAGAAAAGGGCTTATGGGAGAGTATTTTATTCAAAAGATTCTTAGACAAGTTGGTGCTCACATCAAGTAATTTAGATTAAATTAAGCAGCCAAATCCCATTATAGCTTATTAAATTCCAAATTAAAAAATGAATTTAATACATTTCTTCAAAATTGCACACTACTGAAACTTATAATATACAACAACGTGATCATAGACAATATAATTAAACAAGTCATGATCGTCTGATCCGTTCTCCAATAATCATATTATTTGACTTAAATATACAACATAATCTAAATATTTGTATCATGACCAAGATCGATCCATTTATTTTTTATTTATCGTCATGGATCAGATCGGATTAAATTTACAAGACCTAACCTATTGATAGACCTAGTAAAAAAAGTATGTTATTTTCATGATGAAATTGGTGGTGTCTCAATGTATGAAAGAGCTAGGATTGGGGGAGGTAATTGACTGCCCTTGAAAGCATCAACTGAAGCAATAGATTCAAGCTCAAGCTTGTCTGCTTGTGATAGTTTGATAGACAAAGCTTCAATGTTGTGGTTCAGGTTCTCGAGCTTAGAGGTGCCCGGGATGGGACTCACATCAGACCCTTGGTGCAGGACCCACGCTAACGCCAGCTGAGCCGGGGTGCACCCTTTCTTCTCTGCAACCTCACAAATGCGCTCAAATATGATTTTGTTATGTTCAAGATTCTTCCCCTGTAATCTAGGGATGCTCTATTGGAGAAAATTCACACATTCAAAACCAACAATAAGAATACAGTCTTCATTTGATTAAGCCATTTTAACTTTTCTTTTTTTTAACACTGTGTAATTGAGAGTTTAAGATCTTATTCAGAATGAGTAAAATGAAGAGCCTATTGATATTACATGTGTTAAAGTACCAACCTTCCTAAAATCGTTATCACACAAGTGCTCGATCAACTTCGGACCTGAAGCAAAGAATCCACTTCCGAGAGGACCATATGGAACAATTCCAATGCCTAGTTCTCTAAAAGACATACAATAAACACGAATCACAACGCGTATCACTTTTTTACGAGAGGGCAAGGCTAACAAAACATTAACACACACACCAAACCAATAGTTGTATACAAACTTGAGCATGAGTTACCTGCAAGTCGGAATGACTTCTTTTTCATGGACTCTAGTCCACAATGACCACTCTAACTGTACAGCAGTAATTGGATGAACAGCGTGTGCTCTTCTGATTGTAGAAGGTGAGGCCTCAGATAGACCTATATATTTGATTTTTCCTCTTCAACCAATTTCTTAAGTTCTCCCATCTACAACCAAAACATTTTTCAACAATATGCATTACTGCTTCCATGGGTAAAAACATAGCTTCTACTTTTGGTATTCAGGTAGATAATAACCAAGCTGACAAAACTGTTTGCCACATCATAGACAAGAAGAGATTTACTATCTGGCCATCAATCATAAGAGGTTAAGGTTAGATAAAACCAACCAACTTTCAACATTTACATAATTTCATAATAGCCTATTTTTCTAGTTTATAAACTTATTAGAATTTTAATACTCTCATAATCCAATTTTTCAGGATCTATGAGCTTATCAATCTAAGCTGATTGCTTATTTAAGTAGTCAATTAAGTTCAAGAATAAGCTAATCTAATTATCCAAACACCCCCTTAGCTCTTTGATTTTTCTTTGTTATTGGTTATGTACTTATATATTATATCGTTGGTCCTTTTGTAACTTCTGAATACTATGAGCAACAACGAACAAAATAGTGCAAATTTATGAATATTAAGAGAAGGGCGTTAATTCGAAATGCTAACCGTGATCTCGATAGGGACACGAGAGTCGACACGATGGACATAATACAGATCAATGTAATCGACATCAAGGCGTTTCAAACTAGCTTCACAACAAGCCCTCACATACTCCGGATCACCACGGATCTCTCTATCTTCACCTACCAACGATTTAAACCCAAATTTTGTTGCCAATTGCACACTTGATCTTTCCAATCCCTTCAACGCCTGAATCAAAAACAAACTTGCGAAGATCAACAACGAAAATAGAAACTAGTAAGCATCTATCGAAAGTCGAACCACCTTGCCAATGAGGATTTCGTTGGCGTGAGCGCCGTAGGAGTCGGCGGTATCCAGATGAGTGATGCCAGAGTTGACGGCATGGTGGATTAGTTTGATCATGTCGTGTTCGGGTTTAGCAGGTCCATAGGTGCTAACGGTCAAGCTCATGCATCCGAATCCGAGAGCTGATACCTCCATACCTTGTGAACCAAGCTTAATCCTTCTTGCCATTGTGCATCTGACGAGTTGGAACCCCTAATTGCTGGTTGAAGGTTTCAGAGCAGATTTCTAGAAGCAATATAAACTAATTCCGTGGAAGGAGAACTTGATAATATATATTTACGTGATAATATACTAGCATGGTATATCCCCGCGTGATAATATACCAGCATGGTATTCTTGTAATTTAATGTTATAAAATGTTTTATATAGTACCATGTTCGTTTTTTTAATTTTTTTTTATTTAGATAAACTATTTTATTAATTTTAATAATAAATTTTAAAATACATTAAAATAAGAAAAATAATTATATTTATTAAATAAAGAGAGAGAAGTTAATAAGATTTTGAAAATTATATTGATATAGATGAATAGTTGTGTTTGTGTTGGAGTATATTTTAAATGAATAAGTAAATTAGGAGAGAGTAGAATGGTTAAAGATTAAGTAGATGAGATTAATTTAAATAAAATAAAAGGTCAAGATGTTGTATTAATTGAATTTTAAGAACTCTTAAAATTAAAGAGCAGAGAGAATGTTAAATGTTTTATATGGTAGTATAGATATTTACTTCTGTAAAATATATTAAACTATAATTTAAATGTTAATATGTTTGTCTATCTTTAAAAGATATTATTACATGTATTGAACTTTTAATTTGTTGTTATTATATATATTTTAATTACATAAAAAAGTAAAAAAATATAAATTTAGAACATACAAATATACAATAGAAAGTTTAATACATAAAATAACACACTTTTTAAAAGTTTAATACACACACTAACGTTTTTAAAAGGTGAATACACATACTAACATTTAAGATATAATTTCATATATTTTAAATAAGTAACCCTATATCTTTAATTTAATACAATAATATATATGGACTATAGTTGACAGCACCAAAAGATAGACTTTTAATCAAGACGGCTGTAAATCTCAGTTGTACAAACCTCGTATTTCACCGGAGCCGTTGGATCAAACTCAAATATATTTTAAAAACCTATCATAATAATAACCATATAAAACTGTCAAAATAATTAATTAATTGATAATAACAAATTGTCCAAGCTACAAGTATAACAACAAAAACTAACGAGAAATAATGACTAGTGGGCCCCTTTTAACTAAACGTGATATTCATTCACGTATATAATAGAAGGCCTGCTCTATTATTACATTGATATTTTAGTGGATCTAAGAAAAAGATAAAAATCTCACCAATAAAATTACTTTTATGTCTAAACTAAAGTAATAATGATGATAATCTTAATTAATAGAACAAATGAATATGATATAAATTAAAGTGTACATAACAACACCTTTATTATGTATAAACAAAGTTATTATGTACAAATCAGCTCCTTATAAAAAAGGAATATGATTTGTGTGACACATATTAGTCGTTGTACCTATGCATTTCATAAAAAAGGAAAAATAGTTGTACCCACACATCTTCTAACTCTAAGACCATGCACATCGGGCATTCAACCAGCACTGGTTGAAGCCCTTCTAGCGCTAGCACACCATCGCTGCTCCATTAGTTGGAGCTGATGGGTTTCCTAGCTAGTTCATGGACTAACGGCGGGTTTTTTTTCTTTTTTCTTTTCTTCTTTCTTTCTCTCTTTTAATTAATATATATTTTTTATTAATATTTGATGTGGGTTGAAGAGAGTTAGATATGAGAGTTTATGGGTTAGATGTAAAAAATGATGTGTATGTTGATGTGACAATAGACAGAGGGTAAGTAAGGGTTGGATGCTGATGATCTAATTTACAGGTAAATCTATAAACACTTCTTCTACCTTGAAAATTGTTTCTTCCCCAGCCCACTACGCCATGTCCCTGGGCTGTGACTCTTCCATCTCCCTAAACTGCTAATTGTTCCCGTTAATTTCCAAATATTTATCATCTGATTCTGCTCTCAATCTCCATTCAACAAGCCGTCGAGTCAAATGGAGAGAACCACTCATCAAAGTAAATCTCTTGGCAATAGATGCAACTGTCGATTCTGGTTTTAATTCTCTAACAAGATGACTCCAATCTTCTTTCGGTTATGGGTATGTTTTCAATGAAGCTATAATTTTAGAGATTTGATTCAATCATTGATTCGGGTATGTTTTCTATATATCCGTAATTTAAGGGTTTTGATTCAAATGGAAGTTTTGTGAAGATTGTGATTGTGTTATCATTGATTCGGGTATGTTTTCTATATTCTATTTTTAAGATACATGTTTGTGTGATTGTGTCTATGTCAAAGTTCTTTTGCTTTTGATTTTACAATTTTAAATTAGCATTGTGTCATATATTGTTGATAATTGATCTCAAATTTGTTGTTTCTCTTCTTAATTTGTTGTTCAATCTCCAAGGGATGTGAAAACCAATTGAAATTGTCTAAAATTTAACATTGGTTTTATACGCCCACCAATTGTTCGATAAAATGATTATGAAGCCAAATTGGTTTTCAATTAATCTGTGTTAGTTTCTCACATAAATTTTTGAAATTTCTATAACTTTTTGATGCTTTTTAATAGGAATTCTTGATGTTGAAGGCTTGACTATCTCACACTTACTGTAATTTACTCAGTAGTCAACACAAATTTCTTATAAATTTTATAACTTAATATCAAAATTAATAAGTTTGCGTCCACTGGGCTTCATAAATTTGCCATATATATATATATATATATATATATATATATATATATATATATATATATATAAATAGGCACTCATTTCTTATGATTGTTGTGTCATTTTAAGGAGTTTTGGAACAAACTCTTGGATTGGATGTGGGGTTATATTTGGCAAAGAAGAAATTTTGATGCTATGCGACAACCATTTTGTTAGCAAAGATTCGTGGGTTGAATTTGGGTCATATTTGTTACTTAACCTTTTATTAGCCATGATGTTGATGCTCTGCTGCAACGAGATTTGATGGCAGCATGCACATCACTCTAGCATTTGACAAACATAATATTATATCTCAAACAAATATGGCCGGCAACAAAAGCATCCTAAAACTAATTAGGATGCTGTTTGACAGAAATAGCTGGTAGCTGGAAGCTGTTTATTTTAGTTATATACATGTTCGGCAAATTAGCTGGTAATTGGAGCTTAATAGTGTAAAATGACAAAAAAGGACAAATTATAAAAATTGGAAGAATTGTAAAACAATTAAAGATGACATTTAGGTAATTTAGTATATAAAAAGCTTCCAGCTAGTTTTAAAATCTACTTCAAGAAGCTTTTTGTTTTTGTTTAAAAAAAGCTTCCAGCCTTTTCATCCGAACATGATTTGTAGCTTTTTCTTTCAAAACAAAAGGCTATCGGCTTCAATAAGCTCTATACCGAACATACCAGACATCTGTTTTAATAACAAGATGTGGTTTTCAATACCAATTCGATGGCATGTGCTTTTAACAATGTTTAGACATCATAATAAAAAATTGTGAATACATTAGAATTTAGAAATCACTTTGTAATACACGCTATGATAGTAATATACAAAGATTTGAATTTGAAAAAAAAAAGAAAATGAAAATCCATTTAGAGAAATTGGGTCATTGAGATTTATGATCACCATTGATTTCCTAAAGAATTAGTGACATTCCATGTGTTCTCTCTTCACTATCTTTCAGCTTTTATGTAATAATTATTGAGATTTACTTATTCGTTGATTAATTCTAAGACTTAATTTTGTTTGCTTACTTATAGCTAATTCATGAAGTAATAACTTTTAAACGTCTTATAGAGATATAATACACACTCGACATTATTTACTTATTTAGCATTATGTCATGAAAGCATAGTGGGTAAAATATGTAACCCGCCTGGTGTCAAATTACTAAAACAAGGATTGAAGGCCAAACATCCTTGGTTTTCATTCCCACCACTGTCACCTATGGACTTGAATTGTGGGAAGATCATCTGTGTATGAATGAATTGTTCATGAGGCGACTTTGGGGTAGCACGTTTGGTAAACTCTACTAAAGGTCTATTTCCTTTTAATATACTATCCGTTTGTTAATTAACGCCGAATTGCTAACATCTTGTAGCTTTAATCAAGTTTAAGTACTATTTAGTTGGAGCATGCTTAGTGGTGAACTGGTGATTAGTATTTTAAGCCATCCATGATTGGAATATAATATTTAGCTTTTCAATTTGTTGGCGTGAGCGCCGTAGGAGTCGGCGGTATCCATATGAGTGATGCCAGAGTTGACGGCATGGTGGATTAGTTTGATCATGTCGTGTTCGGGTTTAGCAGGTCCATAGTTGCTAACGGTCAAGCTCATGCATCCGAATCCAAGAGCTGATACCTCCATACCTTGTGAACCAAGCTTAATCCTTCTTGCCATTTTGCGTCGGGCGAGTTGGAACCCCTAATCGCTGGTTGAAGCTTTCAGAGCAGATGTCTAGAAGCAATATAAACTAACGCTGTGTTCTAGAACCTTCATTTAGGAAAGAAGGGGAGCGATTTGGGAGGAAAGGATTAATTAAGCATGTTTCATAAATTTTTTCGGAAAAGAACTAAAAAGGAGAAAAAAAATATGAATCCAAATCTTCTCTCTTCTTTTCTTTTCAAATATGGACATATTTGAAGAGAAAGGATTGTAATACAATTTTAATTCTTTTCAAATATTATTAAATTATCCCTAATGTAATATATAAACCTTCATACTCACTATTCTCATGTCTGTAGTTTTTGCTCTTATTTATCTTCAAGATTTGCACTCCATCTTCTAGGTTTGAATCTGAAATCCTCCTCCTCCTCCATATTTAACGCATGTTGTGTTGTATATTGCAATATATATGGAAAAGTTTATTTGAGAACCGTTTTAATTGTGAGAACCAATCTTAGCCGTTCAATTCCCCCTCCTTTAATTGGATTACCCATCCATGAATTTCTTACATGCACCCTGCCACACTCAATTCCCCCCGCTCTTCATCTATGAATTCCATTATCCAAAATGAACGGCTAAAATTGGTTCTCGCAATAAAAATATTTCTCAACTGAACCTTCCCCTATATATATATATATATATATATATATATATATATATATATATTGTTTGTGATTAATCTTGTTTTTTTTATTTAAAGGGGTATTTTGGTGAACTAAAATTTTTCTCTTTCCAATTTATTTCTCTTTCCTAAAATTTGAATAAAAAACAAAAATAAATTAAAATAATTTACTAATAAATTTATTATTTTACGGTGTTCACCGGTAAACACAGCCAAATAAAAGTTACAAGAGTTTCATTATTAATGTGTTCAATAATAAACACAACCAAAAGTATGAGTTTAACATGAATTTTACAATGTTCAGTAATGAACACAAAAGAAGATATACGAGTTTTTTCATCATCACTATTTTATGTCAATTATCCTCTGTTCACCAATGAATTAAAGCTTGTTCCCCATAAACAAGTAAACAACTATTAAAAATTTATATTTCTTATGTTAGTGAATAATAATCTAAAGTTTTTGTATCTATTGTTCACTAATAACAACTATGTTTACCAACAAACAATACAATTAAACAATACAAAATTTTGTAGCTATCCAATCATAATGATGACTGTGCTCAACAATAAACAATACAAAAAACCATATAATCTCAAATCCAAAAGTTATAGGGATGTTAGCACACAGAAAAATACAACCCAAAAAAACAAAATACAAAATCAAACACACAGATGTACAATCTAAGAAACTACAAAATGTATATATAAAAAATAAGGAAGAAGAAAGAGATGATGGAGCGACGGAATTGAAGATCGGTTGATGATTCTCGTTCCTCGATGAATAGGTATAATCAAGAACAAAAAAAACTACCGTCGATCGTGGTTGTGAGGCGGTACGGCGGCATGCTTTCCTTCGTATATAAACCTAGCCGCCGCCATGCTTTCCGGTGAGCCCAGATCTGACGGTGGCTCGTGGATGTGAGGCGGTGCAGTGGCGCGTCGGAGGCGGTGTTGAGGTTTTTAACGGCAGGGCAAGGTTGGCTTGCTTCAAGATCTACGGTTTCTCAAGATTCAAACATGAGAGAGAAGTGATAGGGGTGATCCGATAAAGTATAGATGGAAAAAGAGATGGGAGGTTGGCTGCAGCTAATGTCTTCACGGTGGTCCATTCGTCGGCAAATGGAGGATAGTGAGGCGGTGGTGGTCGCAATGTAGAGAGAGGGAGTTAATTGTTTAGGGTTTTGACTTACTGGTACACGTACATAAAGGGGAGGCTAGATATATGATTTAAATTAGGATATGATTTCTTAATGTTAAAAAGACAAATGTATCCTTTTAGAATTAGTTTAAATTTCCTTAATTTTCAATTTAATTACAAAAGTGTCACATTCAATCATAGCCATTAATTAACACATCTGAAAGTTGAAATTGCTTCTCGCACTTTTCGCAAATAAAGTGCTTTTCGTATGAACCTCTCTTACAATATATATCTATATCTTTTGTTTGTCAGATTAATGTATATCACATACATATATATATATATCACATACATATATATATATATATCACACATCTTGTTAATGTATATCACATACACACATATATATATATATATATATATATATAGGGTAGAGATCAAGTAAAAAGAAAATTAAAGTAAAAAGGGTAAAAAGGATGATTATTTGATCATTTTTCGGTATATATATCAACTGATAATCGTTAGTTCATCATCTTTATTGATTAAAACTAGTTTTTCATCAATTTTCTTTTTGATGAATCCAACATATTCATCACTTTTTAGATGAAAGCATTTTGTTTATCAACAAATTATTCCAAAATTTTGTTTATCAAAATCTGTATTTGAAATAAAAAAAAATTGATGAAGAACTAGTTTTAATCAATAAAGATGATGAACTAACGATTATCAGTTGATATATATACCGAAAAATGATCAAATAATTATCTCTTTTACACTTTTTACTTTAATTTTCTTTTTATTTGATCTCATCCCTATATATATATATATATATATATATATCACACATCTTTTGATAATATATTTTAATATAATATATATGGACTATAGTTGCCAGCACCAAAAGATAGAGTTTTAATCTAGACGGCTGTAAATCTCAGTTGTACAAACCTCGTATTTCACAGGGGCCGTTGATCAAACTCAATAAATTTTAAAAACCTATCATAATAATAACCATATAAAACTGTCACATTGATAACAACAAATTGTCCAGGCTACAAGTATAACAACAAAAACTGCACGGAGAAATAATGGCTAGCGGGCCCCCTTTTAACTAAACGTGATATTCATGTATACTTGACATATGTAAAAGAGAGTTGTTTAGTACATAAATAAAATGAGTTAATTACATAAATGTTTTTGTGGTTGTCGTTAAATTCATTTTTGGTTTTTTAACTTTAAAAATTATAAAAATAGTTATTGTGATTGTCATTTTGTTTTATTTCCGGTCCTTTACTCTAACAGACGTTAACTTCTGACGTTAAAAGCCCCCATGTGCCTTGCACACGAGGGTGTTTTAGTCATTTTGATTCTTATCCTTGTTACCAAACAAGGTTATCTTCTTATCCTTGTTACCAAACAAAGTTGTCTTCTTACTCTAGTATTATTAAAATAAAATCATAATCATATTCTCTTTCTAACATTAGACTTCACACACACTTCTCTACCTCTTCTCTCTCACTCTCTCTCTCTCTCACGTCTCTACCTCTCTCTCTCTCACGTCTCTACCTCTCTCTCCACGTTCATGCACACTTTGTTTTGAAGCCATTGCCACTACTGCCATCCGCCATGGGATCTATGTTGCTCTTCGACCACAGTTTCTTCTCCACCGCCACGACTTCATCTCCTCCGTCTTTCACCACCACGTCTCCGCCACTTTCTACCACTCATCGCAGCCACCTACAACAACCGAAAAGGGGGCGGCACTACCATAGACAAAGGCAGTCGCTAGCACAATAACTCTATCTCTCATCTATATTATCGACAACTCCATGAACATCGATTGTCCATCCACCTCCAAATCCGGTACACATGAGAACATCGAAGGGTTTTGTTAGATTTAAGGGTTTTTTTCAAGTTTGTTCGGTTTAAGGTTTTTTTTCGGTTTATGGGTTTTGTTCTTCGGTTAAAGGGTTTTGTTCTTCAATTTATGGGTTTTGTTCATTAGATTTAAGGGTCTTGTTATTCAATTTAAGGGTTTTTCCACATATGTGATTCATTGATATTTGTGTGTTTTGTGTATCATAGTTTATCGAGTCACCCCTTAATTATCTAATTTGATCTCTCTAATGTGATGTACATGAATGTATAACATGTATTGAAATCTGTAATTAATTAATGTATGTTAGAAGAAGGGGTTCAAATAGTAGCACCCTTGCTATGATTTGTAAGTGGGTACATACAACACCTCTAAAGATATGTGGACAAAAAGACCTCTAAAACAAAAAGGAGATAGACTAAAGCTCTAAGAGAAAGAGAGAGAGAGAGAGAGCGAGCTAGTTATAGCATGTAAACTAACATAAAATCATAAAATTAGGAATTCCGTTTTGTCTTAGGAGAGTAGGGAAGCTCCAACATCCAACAGGTAATCAAACATAACATCACAAAATTAGGAATTTCGGTTTGTCTTAGAAGAGTAAGACAACTCCAACATCCAGTGGCTTTGAGGTCCAATTTTCCAAACACATAACTCAGTTTTTTGCACCTACATTGCATTCAAAAAAGTGTTTGTTGTTGAATAAAGGGGAAGATATCTTCACGCAAGCTAGATTGATTCTGTTGCCGACTCTTCTGCATGCACAAACTTGTTTCATCATTTTCAAATTCTTCATAAAAGGACACATGCAATACCTTCGAAGACTAGTCTTGGTATGCCCCGTTCTGGACCTAGAGAGTTACTTGTAACAAAAATATCAAGAAAGGAAACAACCCGAGTTGGAGATAGTTTTAACCATGCATAAACTTGCTTCCAGATTAAGTTAACTTTAGGACATAAAAAGAATAGGCGGAGAAGAGACTCCTCTTCTTGAAAATATAATGGACATCAGTTATCTTGAATTGTAACTCCCCTTGAGAACATAACGGATGTTGAAACCTAGAGGGGGGTGAATAGGTTTTAAGTCCACTTTTTAAAGTTTTATAGATTTTTTTTAACAATTTATAAACAATATGTAAAACAAAGAATTTAAGAGAGAGAGAAGATATCACCAATAGAAGAATTGCACACAAGATTTAAAGTGGTTCAAGCAAGTGTTAACTAACTTGCTCTACATCCACTCCTTGGCTTCACCCACCAATATTTGCTCTACTAGAACTTCTCTCTTTGAAGGTAGAGATAAACCTTTACAACTTCTCTCTTTAGCTTACAAGAAATAAATCTTCTCTCTTGCAAACCAGGCTAAGATGTGCCTAACTTCACTCTAATTTTGTTGGCTAGAGTTAATCCTCACAAACTATTACAAATGATAAATGAAGTGATGAAATGGCTTTGAATGCTTTCTCTCTTGTTTTTGTCTTTGATCTTGAAGGATGGAATTTTCTTTTTGCAAATGAGCTCTCAAGAGATGACTTAGTATACTGTGTTTTTTGGATTGCAAGAGGTGAGAAAAAATGAAGATACAAGCTTCTTTAAATAGCCACAAAAGGGCAAAAGCAAATTTTGTCCGGATCCCCACGGACGATGTCACGATCGACTGTGGACATGCCGTGGGGTGCCAGTGCACAACTTTTGATTTTTAGAATATAGACGTTGGAGATTGTTTTATACCACACTCAAACCTTTTTTACCTTAAAAATGACCAAGAAAAGGTGCTAGAAAAAGGTAGGTCAATACCTTCTAAAATAGTTTGAATTTTATCACCAAAATAGAAGTGTAAACAATCTATGTAAAAACATCTTTAAAGTTTTCCAAAAATAAAAGATGTTTTTTCCATTTTTAGGTTTGTAGTATTCTAATATAAGATTATGTTTAGTTTTTTCCTAAACAAGTAGGTTCTTTTCTTATACTCTTTTGTCTATTGTGGTTTATAAATCATTGAATATTTTTATAAAATATTTGCTTGTTTTATAAAAATATTAATATGATTAACTTATAAAAATATTTATAAGTTATTAAAAGTTAGATCACAATTTTCTTTGGAGCCATTCAACATCTTCGCTTCTTCGAGAGATTTGATGATTTCAAAAAGAGACGATTCTTGAAGCTTAAGGGCTGTGTAGCGACGGCTTGATCACGGTCGACCGTGGGGTAGACCGTGAGGATTGAATTTGACTTTTAAGCTTGTTTTGTAAAGTGACATTGACTTATATATTTTACACATATGAAAATGTTTAAAATACAATTTTATAAACATGATAACAATTTTTGTTTTCATCAAAAGAGGATAAAATTTTACCACAATTTTTCCAACAATATCCCCCTTTTTGTTGAAGACAAAAATTTTTAACATGTAAACAATTTGTATGTTAAACTTTTAACATGTTAACAATGTGCATGATTTATAAGTCAATATATAAACTATTCTCCCCCTTTTTTGTCAGCAACAAAAAGAAAGCTCCCCCTTGAGAAGTGCTCCTCCTTGATAATAGCTCCATTTGAAGATAATTACCTAGAAAATAATACTACCAAGGATCTGCCAAGATTGGTTGATGAAAACACCCATACACAATAAAAGCTAGGCTTAAGACCATTAGACCATGCAAGCATATGTCAATTAAAACCACAAGGATAAGTAGCATATTACAAACACAATTGTCAATCATAGGATCACCAAGTCAATAGCAACCTAAATAAGCTAAGATTAAAACATACCATACGAATTGTTAGAGAAAAAAAAACACACCAATTATATAGGGAACATCTAAAAGGATTGAGAGGAGTGATCCGAACCCCCATTGCAAGCCAGTTTCTCCATTATGGCTTTAAACATCCTTTTCACGTCCTTGCGGAAGGAACGATGTTCATTGCGTAGACGATTGACATTTCGGTTTAAGGCCACCACTTTTTCTTCAATCGTACCATCCACCATACCATCATCTAAAGGAATCTCACCCTCTCCTACTTCTATGTCATCCCCAAAGTGAAATTCCTCAATTTCTTCCTCAACATCCTCTTGTGAGGATGAGTGAGCACGCTTCTTCCCTTTGTGGGAAGACATTTTGCGTAGTGTGGCAAGACTAATAGAAGTAGCCTTTCTAAGGGTGGGTGCCGCTCGGGGAAGATCCTTAAGATTGTTGAATAGTAAGGAGAGGAGCTTACCGTAAGGAAGATCCCTACGGCCGGAAGGAAAACCATCCATGCGGCTGGCTAGGATCTGCATGATGTTGATTGCGGTACCGGTTTTCAAGGCATAGAGGAGAACGGCTTGGCAAACCCCAATATCCGAGTGGTGTCCGGATTTTGGGAAGATGTTTGAATCAATGATTATGTTTCAAACAGCACATTCATCAAGAAGATGTGTCGTGTTGGTGGGCACGTTAGGTTTGCAGATGGTAGCAATAAGGCGTGGAAGAGAGATTTCAGAAGGAAGATGTTCAAGATTGTGTGAATCCGTGTAGAATTTTAGACCTTCGGATGGGACATTGAAGATTAGACCGAGTTCATCAAGGGTGTATGAGAAGGCGATGGATCCAATGGTAAAGGAGACAACACCCTCGGTCTCATCATAGGAATAAGTGGAATAAAAGTCTCGAATGTGTTTTAGGTAGTATGTGTTTGGAAGACGCAGAAAGGTAGACCACTTTAGGGCTTCAAAGGTGGCAGCTGTGTGATAGGAGTCAAGATGTTGGGATACTACGGGCCTTCCCTCATTGATAGCCCTACGAGAGATGTTTGTAGCGATTTGTTTGGATGATTGAGGCTCACCTCTCTTGACTGCACTTGTCTTTTGTCTAACCATATTGTCTACAAACTAAGACATGGTTGTGTGTGTTCCAAAATAAGACAAGTTTGACAAATGAGAAGAGAACTAGTGTGTGCCTATGGTGGAGACAATGTGCATTAATCTTGTCAAGACATATAGAAAAACAATTTGATTTAGAAAGATATGACAAGAGTAATGACAAAATTGATGTATATGAAACAATGAAGAAAGTATATCAATTGAAATGATAAACTTTATATCTATTGTTCATGAATGAGTGTGATCCTATATGTGAGAAAGGTTTTCAAAAAAAATGTATCATGTGTAGTTACTCGATGCATGATTTAAAGATATAAATAACAAGTTTCTAAAAAATAGGCAGAAGCACGGCGGTCTGACCATGGCATCGACCGTGGGTCAACCGTCGCCTCCCCTACACGTTTTTGTTTAGTGGCAGAACATCCACGGTCTGACCACGGCATCTGCCGTCGCTCGACCGTGAGACCCCTCATATTTTATTGTCATTTTTTTTAAAATAAACTTTGTATATATATTTAAAAACCAAAGTGCAAGGCCCCTCGTATTTTTTTTGTTTTTTTTAAATAAGTATATATCCCTCTTTCCTTTTGTATGGATATATATATATATATATATATAATTTTTTTAACATATCTATATATATATTTTTAAAAAAAATCAGATATATAACTTGTCCTAATAGATCTCTCTTTCTCTATACATTATTTTGATATATATTTCAAAAAAAATCCTTTTTCTTTTGTTTTTGTTGTTTGTTTGTTATTTTTTTTAATTTTATTTTATTTAAAGCCAAATCTAAGAGGTATCATCGAATATTTAGAATAAAGTGACTATTGTAACATAAAGAGACAAGGATATATATGAATCTTTCACCATGTAAGTTGTTTTATTTTATTAAAAAAACACATGATACCAAGATATTTGTGCAAAAAGAGAGTCCTAGGAGATGGAGAAGCAAAGAGAGAAACTTAAAGACTTACCAAGTGGGTTGATGAGTTGTCTAGAAATCGAGAATGAAGCAAGAAGCAAGAATGTAGACACTTCAACCGTGAATCAAGCCGTGAGATGAGCCGTGCTTCTTCCGTGAGATCAACCGTTAGAGCAACCGTGAGAGTTTTACTTGTGAAATTTTTTTTTGAGATGGTGAATGATGGAAAATATGGAGAGGTAAAAATGGAAGGTTGGTTGGGAGAGAGATGATGAAGATGAAATAGGGAAGGTAAATGAAGATAATGGAGGAGAGAGAAGAGGGTGACTTGGTCAAGTGGTCAATTAAAGTACATGGGGAAGACCAAAAGTAGGTAAGGATAGGACAAAACAATGGAAAAAATTCGAATATTGAGATCTGGTGACCGACGGTCGATATCACGATCGACCGTGAATCGACCGTGAGGTGAAATAACTATTTTCTATATGTTTCAAGCTTTTGGGCAGAATGTTGACGGCGCGACCACGGTATCGACCGTGGGAGCACCAGAATTATTATTATTTTTTTATTTTTTTATTTTTTTATTATTTATTTTTTTTTATTTTTAATGTTTAAATTGCATGTTCTAGCATTCCTAACCCGAGTCTTAATGTGTTAAACACATCCCTTTTTAACGGTTTGGTGAATATATCCGCAATATTTTCTTCGGTTGCAACTTTTTCTAATGTTATATTGCCTTTTTGAACATTATCACGTAGGAAGTGATGTCTAATTTCTATATGCTTTGTTCTAGAATGCAAGACGAGATTTTTACTTAAATCTATAACACTTTTATTGTCACGCATAATAGGTATTTCGGTTAGATGTACCTCATAATCTAGGAGAGTTTGTTGCATCCATAAGACTTGGGCACATGTTCTTCCGGCGGCTACGTATTCGGCTTCCGTAGTAGATAGTGCAACGTACGTTTGCTTTTTTGAGAACCACAATGTGAGAGCTAAGCCAACGAAAGCACATACTCCACTTGTGCTTTTCCTATCTAAATAACAACCTCCAAAATCCGAATCCGCAAAGCACATGATATCGAGTCCACTCCATTTTGGATACCACAATCCTAGATTGATTGTTCCCTTGATGTATCGAAATATCCGTTTGACCGCGTCATAGTGTGATTTTCTTGGTTTCTCCTGAAAACGAGCACAAACACATACACTATACATAATATCAGGTCTACTTGCCGTTAGATAAAGCAAGCTCCCAATCATGCCACGATATTTAGTACTATCAAAAGGTTCACCTTCTTCATCTAGTGTCAAGTGGGTATTTGTAGCCATGGGAGTATCCAATGATTTTACATTTTCAAAATCATATTTCTTGAGCATATCCTTGATATATTTTGATTGATTTATAAATATACCATCCTCATATTGTTTTATTTGAAGTCCAAGGAAGTAACTCAATTCACCCATCATACTCATTTCAAATTCATCATGCATAAGATTTGAGAACTCATCACATAATTCTTGATTTGTTGAACCAAAGATAATGTCATCCACATAGATTTGTACAAGCAAAATATCATTTTCCTTTTTCTTGATGAACAATGAGTTATCTACTTTACCTATTTCATAACCATGCTTTATTAAGAATGATTTTAATCTATCATACCATGCCCTTGGTGCTTGTTTGAGTCCATATAAAGCTTTTCTTAATTTATATACATGAGAAGGATAATTTGGATCCTCAAAACCCGGAGGTTGACAAACATAAACTTCTTCATTTATAAATCCATTTAGAAAAGCACTTTTTACATCCATTTGATAAAGTTTAAAATCTAGAGCACATGCATAAGCAAGGAGAATCCTTATAGATTCCAATCTAGCAACCGGAGCAAAGGTTTCATCATAATCTATCCCCTCTTGTTGATTATATCCTTGGACCACCAATCTAGCTTTATTTCTAGTTATGTTACCATCTTCATCAACTTTGTTTCTATAAATCCATTTTGTTTCAATTATTGTGTGACCACTAGGCAAGGGTACTAAATCCCAAACTTCACTTCTAGTGAATTGATTTAATTCTTCTTGCATAGCCATTACCCAATTTTCATCTTTAAGTGCATCTTTAATGTTTTTGGGTTCTATGTGCGACACAAAGGCAAAGAAGGTGTTAAGATTTTGGATTTGGGATCTAGTGGTTCTTTGGTTTAGGTCTCCTATGACTTGAGTTATTGGGTGATTCTTACTTTCCTTAATATTAGTTAACTCACATGTTGTTTCATTTGATTTGTTTGAGTTTAAGTTCGAGATTTGTAATTCTATGGCCTCTTCTTCTACTTGATTATCATCAATTAAAGGTTGAGTTTTGGGTAGAGGCGGAGCTTCATCAAAAGTAACATTTAAGGATTCTTCTACAACCATGGTGTGTTTGTTAAGAACTCTATAGGCTTTACTATTTAGAGAGTATCCTAAAAATATTCCCTCATAAGCTTTGGGGTCAAATTTTGTCAAGTGATCTTTAGTATTAAGTATAAAGCATTTGCTACCAAATACCTTAAGGTGCCCTAGAGATGGTTTTCTTCCCTTAAGAATTTCATAACGCGTTTTGTTCAATAATGGTCTTATTAGAACACTATTTAGTATATAAGTAGATGTAGATACGGCATCACACCAAAAATTTTGTGGGATAGATTGTTCGTTTAGCATTGTTCTACTCATTTCTTGTAAGGTTCTATTTTTCCTCTCAACAACCCCATTTGATTGGGGAGTGCGAGGAGCCGAGAAGTTATGTGAAACCCCATATTTATCACAAAATGCTCCAAATTGCGCTTCATTATCGAATTCTTTACCATGGTCGGTACGAATCGAAACAATCGTACAACCAAGTTGGTTTTGAATTTTCTTTCCAAGGATCTTGAATTTTTCAAAAGCTTCATTTTTTGTTTTTAAAAATAATGTCCAAGTAAATCTTGAAAAATCATCCACGACAACTAGTGTGTAGAAGTTCCCCCCATAGCTTTGGATTGAAGAGGGTCCAAAGAGATCCATATGCAAAAGTTCTAGACATCTCTTAGTTGATATCATGTTTTTAAGTTTATGAGTTGAATGCACTTGTTTACCTATTTTACATGCATCACAAAAATGGCTATCAAAATTTATTTTAGGCAAGTCTTTGACAAGTTCATTTGTAGTTAATTTTTGTAATAATCTCATATTTGCATGACCTAATCTTCTATGCCATAATGTTGAATTGTCTATCATGGATGCAAGGCATATTTTTGTATTAGGATTATCACCAAGTCTACATGTATAGAGACCATTTCTTCTAATTCCTTTAACTAGTACTTTATCATCTTTGCATATCAAGCTATCATGTTTGGTGAATCTAACATTCAAGTCATTATCACATAGTTGTCCAATACTTATCAAGTTATAAGCTAAACCCCTAACATGCTCCACATTTGAGAATTTTATATTATCATGTAAAATGTTACCTTTACCAACTACCTTTCCTCTTAGGTTGCTCCCAAACACCACATGCCCTCTATCATATTCTTTGTATGAAGTGAATAGCTCTTTGTTTCCGGTCATGTGTTTTGAGCAACCACTATCGAGAATCCATTCATGCATCATGATTTCCTTATTGTGAGATACCTCACTTATCTCAAAGGCCATGAGACATTTTTCTTCTTTGTTCTCTTCTTGATTTTCATCTCCACTATCACTCCAAGCTCCTCCCAAGAATGCTTTATGATTTTCTCTTTTCTTGGAAGCAATTTTTGGACACTCACCAATGAGATGTGAGGAGTCTCCACATCCATAGCATTCTCTAGCTTGTTTCTTTTCCCTTTTTGGCTCCATGGTTGATTTGTTGTTCTTCTTTGGATCATATGGAGCTCTTACATTTTTTCCACGTCTTTTGAAAAACTTTTTAAAATTCTTGACCACCATGGCATAATCTTCATCATCATCACTATTGAGTTCCACCTCTTCATCACTTGATGACTCTTTGGAGTGTCTTGCTTTGAGAGCTATTGATTTGTTCTTTTCTTTCTTTAGCTTGGCAATTTCATCATCTTTTTGCATAATCACTTCGTACACCTTGAGATTTCCAATGAGCTCATCCATTTGTAGTAGATTCAAGTCCTTTGACTCCTCAATGGCCGTCACCTTTGCTCTCCATTTTGGTGAAAGAGCCCTAAGGAACTTTCTTACAATTTTTTTGTTAGAGTAAATGGTCCCAAGTGCTTTGAGACTAGTGACAATAGTATTAAACTTTGCAAAAGCATCATTAATTTTTTCATCATCTAATATTTGAAATTGTTCATATTGTTGCACAAGTAATTCAATTTTGTTATCTAAAACTTGAGCATTTCCTTGATGTGTTGTGAGTAGAGATTTCCAAATGTCATTTGCACTTTCACACATGAAGACTCTTTCAAACTCTTTTCTAGGCAAAGCATTGTATAGAAAAAGTTTTGCCTCAAAGTTTTTAGAAACCATTTTCTTATCATCTTGATCCCATTTTTCTTTAAAAAGTGGAACATAGCAATCATCCTTTGCACTAAAAGTTTTTGGTACATAGTCTCCATTTTCAATAATATCCCAAAGATCAATATCTTTGGCCTTGACATAGGTTTGAAATCTTTGTTTCCAATAACAAAATCCTTCTTCTTCAAGAAGTGGAGGTCTAACCATAGAGTGCCCCTCTACATAGTTTTGTTGGTGTCCCATTTGATCAACTCAAAGATTTTCTTAAAAATTTCTTTAGATTTTTGTTTTGAAAACAATCTTTAAGAAAATATTTTAGAGTACCAATTGTTGAAACCTAGAGGGGGTGAATAGGTTTTAAGTCCACTTTTTAAAGTTTTATAGATTTTTTTAACAATTTATAAACAATATGTAAAACAAAGAATTTAAGAGAGAGAGAAGATATCACCAATAGAAGAAGTGCACACAAGATTTAAAGTGGTTCAAGCAAGTGTTAACTAACTTGCTCTACATTCACTCCTTGGCTTCACCCACCAAGATTTGCTCCACTAGAACTTCTCTTTTTGAAGGTAGAGATAAACATTTACAACTTCTCTCTTTAGCTTACAAGAAATAAATCTTCTCTCTTGCAAACCAGGCTACGATGTGCCTAACTTCACTCTAGTTTTGTTGGCTAGAGTTAATCCTCACAAACTACTACAAATGATAAATGAAGTGATGAAATGGCTTTGAATGCTTTCTCTCTTGTTTTTGTCTTTGATCTTGAAGGATGGAATTTTCTTTTTGCAAATGAGCTCTCAAGAGATGACTTAGTATACTGTGTTTTTTGAATTGCAAGATGTGAGAAAAAATGAAGATACAAGCTTCTTTAAATAGCCACAAAAGGGCAAAAGCAAATTTTGTCCGGATCCCCACGGACGATGTCACGGTCGACCGTGGACATGCCGTGGGGTGCCAGTGCACAACTTTTGATTTTTAATATAGACGTTGGAGATTGTTTTATACCACACTCAAACCTTTTTTACCTTAAAAATGACCTGAAAAAGGTGCTAGAAAAAGGTAGGTCAATACCTTCTAAAATAGTTTGAATTTTATCACCAAAATAGAAGTGTAAACAATCTATGTAAAAGCATGTTTAAAATTTTCCAAAAATAAAATATGTTTTTTCCAATTTTAGGTTTGTAGTATTCTAATGTAAGATTATGTTTAGTTTTTTCCTAAACAAGTAGGTTCTTTTCTTATACTCTTTTGTCTATTGTGGTTTATAAATCATTGAATATTTTTATAAAATATTTGCTTGTTTTATAAAAATATTAATATGATTAACTTATAAAAATATTTATAAGTTATTAAAAGTTAGATCACAATTTTCTTTGGAGCCATTCAACATCTTCGCTTCGTCGAGAGATTTGATGATTTCAAAAAGAGACGATTCTTGAAGCTTGAGGGCTGTGTAGCGACGGCTTGATCACGGTCGACCGTGAGGATTGAATTTGACTTTTAAGCTTGTTTTGTAAAGTGACATTGACTTATATATTTTACACATATGAAAATGTTTAAAATACAATTTTATAAACATGATAACAATTTTTGTTTTCATCAAAAGAGGATAAAATTTTACCACAATTTTTCCAACAACGGACATCGGTTATTTTGCGTGGCTCTCCAAAATTTGTTAATTGAACAATAATAAACTAGATTAAATACCCGTGCGATACACGGGTTTTAAAAAATGATTAATATTAAACATTGATAAAAAGATATTAAATACTTATAAAATATGAAATAAATGAAAACTTCAATCATTATTGTTAAAATTAAGGGCAGTAAGGTCAAGTTTATTCGTTATAATTAAAAAGAATTTAAAATATTTAAAATGATAAACTAAAATTTTGGTTAAATATAATATTGTGAAGTATTATAATGTATAAATATGATATTTATAAATTAGAGTGGACAAATACGATATTTTAAGGTTTAAGAAGTGCGCATATGAAATTATCTCTAAAAATTTGAATTCAAATTAAGTCAAAATTGGATTTCAAAAAGAAAATAATTTGTTTGGAAGTCTCTCTTGTGATTAATAAATCCAACAAAACCTTAACTACACGTACATACACAAATACTCGTTTATTTATTTTCTTCAAGTGAGAATAAGAACAACATTAAAAGAAGCACCACATGTTATCAATTTCTACATGTGTCGTAAACAACTATTGAATCATATTTAATGGATCAAAAGCTAAAATACTTCATTTTGTGCTCAACTCTTTCATGCGACAGATTTCCATTATGAATTCTTCAAAATCACTAAAATTCTCTTTTCTTTCTCTCCCAAATTGTTGGAGAAACTCTCTAGATAATTTTATGTGGAAAATGACAAGTAGTTAAGTATTTGTATGTTAAATTTACACTTTCGGTATCAAACTTTAATTCCTCTTGTTTTGGAAAAAAAACTATTACGGGACTTAGTTAGTTACTTAAATAACATATATACAAGGCTTCAAGTAATGATATTTTAAGCACTAAGTGCGGGGGATAAAGGAACAACAGGATTACAATATTGCACAGGATCAATCAGAATGCGGGAGCGAACAACCTTTAAGAGATAGGGGGCGCGGGAGCATAGTACTTAATACTAATTATTCCCCGCGGTTTGCGCAAGACCCCTTCAACCTCGCCCGGGTGTTAGTTTGCTTGTACTACGCCTGCCTGACCTGCTTTCTGGCTAGCTTCTTTATGACAAGCACTACCGTAACCTAGCTAGCGCTACATCTTGCTAACGTCGTCTGGATTGCCTTGCAAGCGCTACATCTATATGGCAAGCCTACCCCGTTTCGTCTCATCTCAAAATCTCAAATAATTAGTACTTCTTGATTTTAAAATTTTAATGATTATTTAAAATATAATTTAACCATAATTTCTCATAATATTTACATAGAACCCACATTAAAAATCCTAATGAATATATAAATCATCTCATTAGCATAGAAAAAAAGATCAAGAGTTTAGGTTGCATGAGATATAGAGATTCATAAACATAAATTGCCTCATAAAAAGCGTATTATACATTCCTAATTGGTTGTAGATAAATTTTCTTATATACCCTAATTCAAAAATACCTTATAGAAAGAGATTATTAATATAGTGATTCATAAACATGAAATTTAACAATATATATTAACTGGTTTAAAGTTTTATAAAGAAGATAAGCAAGAAAATACTTATTTGGTAAAAATTAATGTCATTATGTTTTGATTTACACAAATAAAAAATAGTAATTCGCTTTTTACAATAGTTATGAAATTGAATTTTTTTTACTAACAAAAAATTAAAAAATATTAATATTTCAATTTTAGTTAGATTACGGTAAAATTTACATTAAAACGTAGATAAAAATAAGACAGTCATAAATATATAATTATATTTATATAAATTATGATACATTAAACGTTATAAAAGAAAAAACTATAATGATGTGACAAATTAGTACTTTCTACAAGAAATCGGAATTCATAATCGACGAAAAAAGTCGAAACTAAAGGCTAATTTTGTATTAAAGTAAAAAAAATACTAATTTTCTAGAAAATATTTCTATAGAAAGTGAAAATTTTAGGCTGCGTTTAGCAGGAGAATTTTTTTTGTTTTTCTGTGAAAAATGATGGAGTTTTCATTTACTGAAAAAAATAGAAAACGTGTTTAGATAAAGAGGTGGAGTTTTCCTTTTTCAGAAAAAAATGAAAAACTTGTTTCGTTGAAGTGTTTTGTTTGAAAAGTTGTTTGAAAAAGTATGAAAATTTGGAAAAACAAAATGTGAAAAAGTGAGGGAGTTTTCTGAAAAAATGGGCAAGTGAACATGTTTTCTGATTTTCAATTTTCTTAGAAAAAATTTCTGAAAAAATGAAGGATTTTTCTGGAAGTGAACGCAGCCTTAAAAATGGAAACAATTAGAAAAAAGCAAAATGCGTTTGCCGGGAGTCGAACCCGGGTCTATTGCTTGGAAGGCAATTATCCTAACCGTTGGACTACAAACGCTCTTGTAAGTACTGCCTTCTGATATTCTTATATAGATACGTAATGCTACAAATATGTGGCACTCGTTTAACGACCTTCTGTAGTTTAAAACGAAAACATTGTTACGGTAAGGCATTACTTGATTATACGTCTGCATACTTTAAGTTCAGACTTAGACCGAGCGTATGGCTATTCCCGAAAGGTCTTGGGTTGGTTTGGGTCAGGAACATCCCTATGGGTGGCTTCGGGTTCCTTCCGTCCTCCGCCATTTTGGGTTTGGCAACCCTACGAAACCGAAAGTTTTTTTTGTTTTGTTTTATAGAGAGAGTAAGGAGAGAGAAAATATTTGAGTTGTTTGGGTTGGTTTGGAATGAGTGCTATTTGGGTTTTAGATTAATTTGGGTTGAGTATTGCTATACTCATGACCTTATGAATCCAAAACGATTTATTTATTTATTTATTTGCCAAAAAGATGAGTTATACAATCATATCATTGTAAAATAACAGATTTTCTAAATATATATTTATTAATAATTGCATTCATTTTCTCTTCTGTTTCATGAAGGTCAAACAACCAACAATGAATGACCAATTTCATTTCAGGGGGTTTCAATCTTTTAGATAATCACATAAATAACCTCTGAACATGAAGTGGAGATGACCTATGAGGGGACAAAATAAAAGGTAGCTAAATAGGCAAAAAAAAAAATTAGGGGAAGAAAGTCCCCTTAGGAGGAGAGTATAGCAATAAAGAGATTGAACAAGAAGCTGTGTTTGCCAAAAACATGCTCAAGAAAATCTTTACAATGGTACCATTATGCCAAATTTGTATATGCCAGCTTACTTACTTTAAATGACGATTGATTTCTATATATAAACGCGTGTCGATCAACATGTATGACTCACAACTACATATATCGGGTATTTGGTACAACAATTTAAAGTCAAAACTACCAATGAAGCCTGAAACTAGCAGCCTGCATTAGTGGATGAGCAAAGTAAGCTCCTATAGTCAATCCAGTAATAGCTATATATGGTAACCTTATGAATTCCTTATAGTAATCTTTTGGCAATTTCTGACGCCCATCAAGGATAGCGGCAAATGGTATGATACTTGTTCGACTTTTGACAATATCGAAAGCTTCACCATGTCTAATTGCCAACCTTCTATCACCATTCCAAGCACCAAACAGATGATGCCCGATTAACCCAACTGATGCTGCTACAGCTACAGAGTTTCCAATCCAAATTGTATGAGCAATGCACCACATCACCTGTCCTACCAACTGAAATGTGCATGAAAATGAATGTTAAGAAAATATTTCGGTATAGACCCATTTCAAATAGAGGTGGCAAAATGGGTTGTGGTTAGGTGAGCAGGGTAAAAGGTTAAAGCAGGTTCGGGTCAGAATGGGTGGTTTTTAGTTAGCAAGGGGTTGGACTTGGACCACTTCCAATCACCTTTGTCTTTCTTTTCTTGAACTTTTAAAAAGAACTAATGTTTTTAAAGTATGGTTAAAAACTATATGGTCCTAAGGCCTTCTGTAAGGCTTCCCAAATACCCAAACCAACCCAAATGCCATATCAGCGTCACATCAGTTTTTTTTACTTTTTCCTTCCCAACCCAAATCAACCCAAATATTTTTCTCACTCCTCAATCTCACTAAAAAACGAAAAAAAAAAAGAAAAAAAAAAGCCTGCAATGAACTTCGGGTTGGCGGACCCGAATTGAAATTTTTTTAAGGGAACCCGAAACCCCCTATTGAACCCAAAGCAACCCGAGCCCGAGAGGCTTCGGGACATGCTTTACGGATGACCTAATGATGACCTAATTCTTTAAGTACAAATGATTTAGGAGGTTTTATGCACTCACTTTGATTGGCTTTCAACTAGTCTGACCCGTCCAATCCCTTTACCTATAAATTTTTATAAGTAATGATTACCTGTGGATGCCTGGTGATTCTCATGATCCCACTTTCCCAAAGATGCATCTTAGGTTTATCAACAGCAGCTACCTCTAATAGATTAAAGGTTGATGGATAAAGAAAGAAGAAGGATATGAAATTAGTGACCCACAATAGATGGTGTAACCATGGAACACTTTGTAGCTGCCATAACTGAACGCCATCGTATCTATGGTTGATGAAATACACCTGATTCAAAAGTATTCGATGTCACTTAACACATTTCATATGTCACCAAGATAACTTTAACAGTAAAAACACAAGACAAACAGTAATCAACAAAGTTTAGGTGAATACTAGCATGGCACTTCTAATAGCAGGCCTAATATGCTATACATGAGTTGCTTTTCACACAAAAAAAAAAAAAAAAAAAAAAAAAAACTATACATGAGTTGAAAACTGAGTAAGTTTGCAATCAGACTTTACTTTATGGAGATTATCTAGTCATTATAAACCGAAAGTAATTTATTTCTCTCGTGTTGAGGGATATCTTAGAGTCTTAGATACTTAACTAAATTTCAAGGACCCTTGTTACCCTATGTGCAAAGTCAAATGTTTCATATGTGTTTGGGACAGATGTAGTATTATCTACATATGATGACAATAATAGTTTTACCATACGTGAATTGGTGAATTGGCTGATTAAATGGATAAAGGTCGGGTATGAAAGCGGGATTCAAGTAAAAAGGGGGCTGAAATTATTAAGTAAACTGGTGCCTACAGCAGTGTCCTTATTTATAAACTGGAAACATATTATAATATTGAGAACTCACAATTGTACTAACTGCAAGAGGGAGAGACGTTCCAGCAAATAACACACGAAAAGCCCGCTCTCCAATCAGCTTTTCGCCTGGGTCTCTAAGACTAGCCAAACCACTATGTACAATGGCAAAAATAAGTGTAAGGAGCAACATCGCAACCTGCACAAGAAATTCGGATTAAATCTTGCTAAACATATAAGAACTAAGGGAAACATATGAGCAAAATTCAACCACAGATCTTTTTCATGTAATTCTACCTATGATAAATTAACAATGTAACATGCCTAATGGTCTTTTGAACGAAAAATCGAATGTATAGCCTAGAATCATAAAAAAAGTGCTGGTTTGCACTTCATATTTTTGGGAACTATGTATAATTGATTCCATTATCTTAATCCTTCAAATCCACATTACTCAAATCGAACATCTATAATGTAGGAGATAAAAAGAAGCCAATACCTTTCTCCATTTATTGCTTAGTGACAATCTCAGGCACTAAAGATAGCTATAACACGAGTACCTCAAATTTCACTGAGATAAGTTGCACCATTCAATTCCCAGATGGGGTTGTATATCAATCAAAATCTATCACATGCCGATCATGCAACACTAATATGCACGAACTAAATGAAAATTTCAATCCAATTTCAATTAACTAGAACGCAACAGGTGCGATATCTGAATCTATTGTGTATCAGTTCAGCACAAAAACAGATACGAAAACTAACCTCGGGACTGTCTGAAACGCTAGAAACAGAATCGATGAAAACTTTACCAAATCCAGTAGAATTGTCAAGCCAAGCAATATCAAGAATAAACAGCACAACCCCCAAAACCCCAGTAAAATAAATCCAAGATGTAATCTTTTGCTTCGCTAATTCGAAATTTGCCGAATCCTCACCCACCAGAACATCCTCGGAAACATTCGCATCGGACTCTCCGAGAACGAATACTCTGCGGCTTTTCCTCAAACAGATTGAAGGCAGTAATGGGGTGGTCTTTAAAAACCCTCTGTTGCAAGAATCATTGATGGATTTTACTGGACGGTTGAGCTCGGATGTGGAGAAGATGAATTTGGGACTTCGGGGAATTTGAGGAATACAAGAGAAGGAACCGGAGAGGAGAATTGAGGTGGCCATTTGTGTGTGTGTTTTTTCACTGTTGAGGGTGTGCTTATTTTAAGCATTTTGTAGTAATTTGGTACCCAGGAAAAAGGGTATCTGGACGGAGTTTGTGCTGTTGGTTTGGTTTTTGTTCATTGTGGAGGGGATTGTTAACGTGAGCCGATTGGCTGATGGTGATGGGGTCAATATTAACTTTAACATAATTATTTTTAAAATCACATTTTTACCCTTTTCGATTTAAGTCTTTTATAAGTTAAGTTATTAAGTACGAAGAATGTTAAATATAGTCTATAATTAATTCATAGTTTTAAAAGACTAATTTTAGCCTGGATCAATAACATCAATAGTTCAGATTGCATTTTAAAATTTTAGACGGAGTGACATTTTCGTAATTCATATCGTATGCTGAATCACCTGTGATTAAATATTAAAAATTTTATTGAACAAAACTCTATTAAGTATTATAAAAATGGTCATTTAAGACAAAAGGATAAAATTTAAATTTCATACATACATCCGTACACACATATATAACTATAACGAAATTATAATGAGAAGCTTTAAAAATTCATTTTTTGACATATATCTATAATAATTTTATTAATTTATTAGAATAGGTGCATTTGTAAATTAGTTAAATAATATGGAATAAGTTAAATATCTATTTGAAATTATTCTGAACAATATCATGATATAACTATAAATTACATTGTTTTTCTAATCAATAAGAATTACATCACCCAACTCTAAATTTCAAATACAAATTTATAATGATCAATATTTTATCTCCCTAAAAAGTAATCTTAATGGTCATTTAAAAAACCATTTGCTTGTAGTAGTTACTATTTTTCATTATTTTATTCGACATTTATAAATGTTATTTGAAGTCATACATGTAGAATGATGTGCCAGTTTTTATTCATAACCCACGTTTTTTTTTATTTTCATGATCTCAAGTATTAGTAAAGGAACATATGTAGGTATAGATGCTAAAAATATTTTAGACGAGCGATGTATATTCTTTTATAAAAATGTTAGTATTTTCTGTTAAAAAACACCTAGGAAATAAAAATACAAACAAAGTTTTTAATAAAAATCGATCCATGTTTCTTAAAATTAAGTATTTATAGCATGGTATTGCTAAGATTAATTTCAAACGTGTATTTAACTTATTTCATAACTAGTATCGTACCCGCGCAATGCAGCTGCGGCGAATAATTTCTGCTTTGCAACATGTTGCTTTCAAGATTGTAATGATATGTTATTCGTGTGATTTAATGACACGAAAAAGTTTTGCTTAGCAATATATACGTTTTTTTAAAAATTAATTTTATTTTCATCAACTATTTTATTAGTTTTTTTAAAATAAATTCTAAAAGACATTAAAATAAGAAAAAAGATTTTTATTTATAAAATAAAGAGAGAAAAGTAAATACGATTTTGAAAATTGGGTTGATATGGGTGGATAATTGTGTTGGTGTGAGAGAGTGTGTTAGTAAGAGAGAATTTTTTAAATGAATGAAATGTTAAAGTAAATTAGGATATGAGTGAACTGGTTAAAGATTGGGTGAATAAGATTAATTTAGATAGAATAAAAGGTCAAGATGTTGTCTTGATTAAATTTATAAAAACTCTTAAAATTAAGGAAGAGAGATAATGTTAAATGGTTTATATAGTAGTATAGATAGTATAGATATTAGACTATTTTACATATGCATTTATTCTGATAAATTAACAAAATTATTATAGATATACATCAAAAAGGTAAATTTTCAAAGCTTATTATAATTTGGGATAAAATAATAATAATTAATAATAAAAATATTGATAGTATGAATGAAATATAATAATATTAATATATATATATGTGTGTGTGTTTATGTGAATGTATATATGAAATTTAGAATTTATTTTATTTCTCTCAAATGACCATCTATCTAATAGTAAAAATGCCATTTTAAAAACTTTCACCACGCCTTCCGTTAAAAGGACCACGAGTGTGAAAATTTTTAAAATAAAAGACTAAATTTGCAAGGTTTTTCAACAAGAGACTAAACTTACAACATGGTTACATTTTAAAGGACCAATGGTGTAATTTAATTAAATTTTAATTAGTACAACTTCAACAATTACATGTTTAAATGTTTTCCTTATTATAATAAACATGTTCAGAAATCCTTGAATTTTGATTAAAATAAGTTAATATTGTTAATTAAAATAGTCGAAATCAATTTTAAGTAAAATGATCAATAGAATAAATTCAAGTTTGGAATATGTTAGAACCTAGAGGGGGGTGAATAGGTTATATGTCTATTTTTTAAAGTTTTTAACAATATTTGCAAGTAATTAAAGAGTTTAAGGAAGAAAGATATCACCAATGAAGTAGTTTGGACACAATGATTTATAGTGGTTCAAGCAAGGGTTAACAACCTTGCTCTACATCCACTCCTTGGCCTCACCCACCAAGAGTTGCTCCACTAACTTCTCTCTTTGAAGGTAGAGATAAACCTTTTACAACTTCTCTCTAATTCTAAGGCTAGAGATGATCCTCACTTCTCTCTAATTCTATAGGCTAGAGATGATCCTCACTTCTCTCTAATTCTAAGGCTAGAGATGATCCTCACACAATTACAAATATAAAAGAAGGTAATGTAGTGTTTGAACTTTGAAGGCTTTCACTCTTGCTTCATTCTTGATCTTGAGATGTTGAATTTGTATCAAGAATATGAGCTCACAAGTTTTTGTATATGTTCTGTGTTTTTCAGATTACAAGAGGTTGGTAAAACACAAGACTTGAGTTGCCTTAAATAAGGAAAAAGATGCAAGCTCAAAAAGTGTCCAGACTGTCCACGGTCGATCCACGGTCGACCGTGGCATCGACCGTCGGCCTGCTGGAACTTTTTGAGACTTGTCAATATAGACGTTGGCCTTTTACCAAAACCACACACAACCCATTTTTACCATAAAAATGCACTGAAAAGAAGATTTTAAAAAGTTGGGTTAGTGTCATACTTCTTAAGTTTGAATTTAATCATAAAAATGGTAGTTTAGAAACCAAATGCACAAAGCATGTTGGAAGTTTACCTCTTTGGGAGATTCTTTTTGCTAAATATGGTTTTGGCTTATTTCAATAGAAGATTGTGTTTAGTATTTGCCAAAATGAGAATTTATTTGCTTTGACTTCCAAGCTTGTGATTTTTATAAAAATTGTCTCAATTTTTATAAAAGTTTTTATAAAAATTATTTTATAAAAACTTAAACTCATTTAATTATTTATTTTGTAAGCTCATAAACTTTGAACGTTTATTTGTAGGAATCTTCGACATCGGCTTCTACTTGAACTCGGATCTTGACGATTGGAGCTTGGCCATTTGGTGAAGCTTGTTTTGTAGATTATAGATGAGAATATATTTGATTGAATATATATATGTATATGTGCACATATGTTAATGTTAATACATACAATTATATAAACAAGTTGTAAATTTTTGTGTCAACAAAATAGGATATATTTGTAAGCATATTTTTCCCAACAATCTCCTCCTTTTTGTTGAAGACAAAAATTTATAACTTGTATAAAAATTGTATATATAACTTTAACATGTTAACATGTGCATATATACATATATATGTATATATTCTTCTATCTTCTATATACTCTTCTATCTTCTCCCCCTTTTTTGTCTTAACAAAAAGGAGACTCCCTCTTGACATAAGCTCCCCCTTCACATAAGCTCCCCCTCGAATGTAGAACTCCCCCTCGAATGTAGAACTCCACTTCTTGAGGTGTTTGATCTATAATATATGGAAATACTACCAAGAACTTGCAAAAGAGATGTGGGTTTAAACAAAATTCTAAATATGCAATTGTCACAAGCCAAAGTTCAAGTAACACAATTCATGGCATAATAATCATATCAAATAGTAGCACATAGCATATCAACAAACAATCACCACAAATACTTCTCCTTGAATCACCATAATTTATCTTGACGTAACGCTAGATTTGTAAAAGACCTTTGCTTTGTAAAAGTATGACAAGATGTATGATACTTCAACATAATTGAGAGTGTGTTCAATGAACATAGCAAATTCTTTGACAATATGTTCATAATGTGTGTGTATGTGTCCTAAAGTGGGGAAGATTTTGAAAATCTTATTAATCATGTGATGGCTAATGTTAGTTGATATATATTAGACAAGAATAGATTGAATTTGGGCATTAAAAGTCAAAAGAAAAAAATCGAAAATCTCAAAAATTTCCAGGGGTCTGACGGTCGATGCACGGTATCGACCGTGTATCGACCGTGGTGTGTCTGGAACATTCTGTGAATACGACGGTCGATACCACGGTCGACCGTGTATCGACCGTAGGTGAGCTGTTTGAAATTTTGGCTTTTTGTCCTTTTTGACATGATATGTATACATAACCAAATCTTATCTAAACAACTCTATTCATACACAAAGTTTATCATTTATTTCATATAATAGAGCCAACACTTTCTACCACCACAAATCACTTTCTAATCAACAAACTCAACATGATTTGAAAGATTTCACAACTCCTATGGTTCACATGATTCTTTAGTGCAAAAAGAGATCCTACCTTTTGGAAGAAGAATTCGGGAAGATGAGAAATCACGAAACAAAAGTCGTCAACCGTGGATTAATCGTGAATCCAACCGAGCCTTAGACCGCAACTTCAACCGTAAGGTAAAGTACTTTTTCTTGTGATGATTTTCAAGCTTTTTAAGAGAAAAATGGTGAAAATGACGGCTAGGGTTTGTGGGAGAAGATGAGATGAGATGTAGTGAAGAGGAAAGAGAGAGAAAAGGAAAAATAGGGTCAAAAATCCGTCAGGCCCACGAAGGTCGATACACGGTCGACCGTGATATCGACCGCGCCTTTTGCTTAGTTTTTGAATTTAGTCAGTGATCCGACGGTCGATCCACGGTATCGACCGTGGTTCTTCTGGAATGTATCTTCAAGGAACATGTTCCATCATTCCTAAACCAAGTCGTAACATTTCAATTTTTAGCGGTTTAGCGAATATATTTGACAATATTTTCACATGAAGCTATTTTTTTTTATTTTTTTTAAATTTATATTTCCTTTTTGCATATTGTCACATAGGAAATGATGTCTAATTTGAATGTACCATCTTCATATTGTATTATTTGAAGTCTAAGAAAGTAATTCAACTCATCCATCATCCTCATTTCAATTTCATTTTGTATAAGATTTGAAAACTCATCACACAAATCTTGACATGTTGATCCAAATATGATATCATCCACATAAATTTGCACAAGCAAGATGTCATTTTTCTTTTTCTTTGTGAATAATGTATTATCAACTTGACCTATACTATATTCATTTTTCAATAAGAATGATTTTAATTTATCATACCATGCTCTAGGTGCTTATTTAAGGCCATACAATGCTTTTCTAAGATTATATACATATGATGAGGTCTTCAAAAATCAAAACCGGGAGGTTGACATACATAAACTTCCTCATTTATAAAGTCATTTAGAAAAGCACTTTTGACATCCATTTGATATAATTTAAAATTTTGAGTACGGTCATAAGCAAGTAGACTCCAAATGGATTCAAATCTAGTAACCGGAGCAAAGGATTCATCAAAGTTTATCACTTCTTTTTTTATTATATCATCGGGCTACTAGTCTAGCTTTGTTTCTAAATACTCATTTAGTTCCAATTATTGTGCGACCACTAGGTAAAGGTACTAAGTCCCAAACTTGGCTTCTAGTGAATTGATTAAACTCTTCTTGCATTGCCATTCCCCAATTTTTATTCTTAATTGCCTCTTTAATATTCTTGAGTTCTATGTGTGACACAAAGGCAAAGATGGTATTAAGGTTTTGGGCTTGGGATCTAGTGAGTCTTTGATTTAGGTTTCCTATAACTTGAGTTATTGGATCGTTTTCTAACTTTGATGATTTCATATGGTGTTTTACTTAACATTGGTCTAATCAAAGCTTGGAAAGACCTATTTTTCCTTTCAACAACCCCATTAGATTGGGGAGTGTGAGGGGCCGAAAAGTTATAAGAAACTCCATGTTTATCACAAAATGCTCCAAGTTGTGCTACATTGACAACTTCTCTTTCATGGTTGGTATGAATTGAGATAATCATTCAACCTAATTGGTTTTGAATTTTCTTGCCAAGATTTTTGAATTTGTCAAAAGCTTCAATTTTTTGTTTTCAAAATAGTGTCCATGTATATCTAGAAAAGTCATCTACAACAACTAGTGTGTAGAAGTTTCCCCCATAGCTTTGAATTGATGAAGGCCCAAGGACATCTCATAGTTTTTATAGCATTTTAGATTTATGAGGTGAGTGCACTTGTTTTTCTATCTTACATGCATCACAAAAATGATTATCGAATTTAACATTTGGTATGACTCTAACAAGCTCATTTATAGTCAATGTTTGTACTAATCTCATGTTAGCATGTCCTAGTCTTCTATCAATTATAGATGCAAGACATACTTGTGTTAGGATTATCACCAAGTCTACATGTATAGAGTCCATTTCTCCTAACACCTTTTACTAAAACTTTATTATCTTTGCATATCAAGTTTTCATGTTTAGAGAATTTAACATTTAGATCTTTATCACATCATTGACCAATACTTATTAAGTAGTAATCTAAACCATTAACATGCTCAACATTCAAGAATTTGATATTGTCATGAAGAGTGTTACCTTTACCAACTACCTTTCTTCTTAGGTTTCTTCCAAACACCACATGTCCTCCATCATACTCCTTGTATGAAGTGAAGAGTTCTCTATTACCGATCATGTGTTTTGAGCAACTATTATCAAGATTCCATTAATGAGACATAATCTCATTTTTGTTGCATCCCTACACTTGTGTAATTTTCATTCAAGCTTTTGGTACCCAATGTTTCATGGATCCAGGATGGTTAGTATCAAAAACTCCTACTCTAATCCACCTTTGTGTAATCTTGAACCCTTTATGATACCATGTGTTCATAGAGTTAATAGGTTTATGAGAATGTCTTGATTTTTGAATTGTATTTGATTTAGGTTTCTTGAATCCAAGTCCATGCCTTGTAGTTGGAGTATAAAACTTTCTCATTAATTCATTACTTGCAACCTTTGGCATACAAGTGGAAGAACTAGAAACAATGTTGCAATTTTGAATTTTTGGAAAATTCCAGTAAGACGACGGTCGATGCACGGTCGATACCGTGGGTCGACCGTGAGGCTCCTGGATTTTTTCTTCCTCTTTTTCTTTCACAAATTTGATAGGTGTTAAGTGACTAGTTGGCATGTTGTTTGGGTAACTTGAGAACCCAAGACCACCTTTATCTTTTGATGATTTTTGAATCTTTAACATCTCATCTAACTTGGTTGAACTATTTTCAAATTTTGATAAGGTGGTTGTGTCAAAATTTGTCTTTAGCTTACTTTCCAAATCTTTCAAGCTTGGAGATATACGAGAAGCAATTTTACTTTCTAGATCTTTTATTTTCAAGTTCAAGTTATCATTTTCATTTCTTAACTTGACATTTTCCTTTTTCAAGCTCTTATTATCATTTTTTAACTCCTCATTTTTAGCAAGTATTTTAGAGCTAAAGTCACATAATTGATCATATTGATGGTCATCATTATCACTATAGTAGCTAGAATCGGAATGTACCTCACTTGTCTCAAAAGCCATGAGACATTTTTCTTCTTTTATTTCCTCTTCTTCATCACTTGAGGATTCTTTGACATGTTTAGCTTTAAGTGCAATGGATTTGCTCTTTTCTTTCTTTAGCTTGGAAATCTCATCATCTTTTTGCATGATTACTTCATACACCTTGAGATTTCCTATTAGTTCATCCATTTGTAGTATGTTCAAGTCCTTTGACTCCTCAATAGCCGTCACCTTTGCTCTCCATTTTGGTGAAAGAGCCCTAAGAAACTTTCTTACAATATTTTTGTTAGAGTAAATAGTCCCAAGTGCCTTGAGACTAGTAACAATAGTATTAAACATTGCAAAAGCATCATCAATTTTCATATTATCAAATATTTGAAATTGTTCATATTGTTGAACAAGTAATTCGGTTTTGTTATCTAGAACTTGGGCATTCCCTTGATGTGTGATGACAAGAGATTTCCAAATAGCATTTGCACTTTCACACATGAAAACTCTTTCAAACTCTTTTCTAGGTAAAGCATTATATAGAAAAAGTTTTGCTAGAAATTTTTTTGAAATCATTTTCTTATCCTCTTGATTCCATTTTTCTTTAGGGGTTGGAACATAGGCATTTTGTTTAGAATCAAAGGTTTTTGGAACATGATCTCCTTCTTCAATAATCTCCCAAAGGTCAATATCTTTGGCCTTTACATAGGTCATGAATCTTTGCTTCCAATAGCAAAAGTCTTCTTCTTCAAGAAGTGGAGGTCTAACCATAGAATTCCCTTCTATATAATTTTGTCCCATTTTATCAACTCAAAAATTTTTGAAAAATATCTTTAGAAGATTTAAACAACTTTTTCAAAAATTATCTAGAGCAACTTGCTCTGATACCAATTGTTAGAACCTAGAGGGGGGTGAATAGGTTATATGCCCACTTTTTGAAGTTTTTAACAATATTTGCAAGTAATTAAAGAGTTTAAGGAAGAAAGATATCACCAATGAAGTAGTTTGGACACAATGATTTATAGTGGTTCAAGCAAGGGTTAACAACCTTGCTCTACATCCACTCCTTGGTCTCACCCACCAAAAGTTGCTCCACTAACTTCTCTCTTTGAAGGTAGAGATAAACCTTTTACAACTTCTCTCTAATTCTAAGGCTAGAGATGATCCTCACTTCTCTCTAATTCTATAGGCTAGAGATGATCCTCACTTCTCTCTAATTCTAAGGCTAGAGATGATCCTCACACAATTACAAATATAAAAGAAGGTAATGTAGTGTTTGAACTTTGAAGGCTTTCACTCTTGCTTCATTCTTGATCTTGAGATGTTGAATTTGTATCAAGAATATGAGCTCACAAGTTTTTGTATATGTTATGTGTTTTTCAGATTACAAGAGGTTGGTAAAACACAAGACTTGAGTTGCCTTAAATAAGGAAAAAGATGCAAGCTCAAAAAGTGTCCAGACTGTCCACGGTCGATCCACGGTCGACCGTGGCATCGACCGTCGGCCTGCTGGAACTTTTTGAGACTTGTCAATATAGACGTTGGCCTTTTACCAAAACCACACACAACCCATTTTTACCATAAAAATGCACTGAAAAGAAGCTTTTAAAAAGTTGTGTTAGTGCCATACTTCTTAAGTTTGAATTTAATCATAAAAATGGTAGTTTAGAAACCAAATGCACAAAGCATGTTGGAAGTTTACCTCTTTGGGAGATTCTTTTTGCTAAATATGGTTTTGGCTTATTTCAATAGAAGATTGTGTTTAGTATTTGCCAAAATGAGAATTTATTTGCTTTGACTTCCAAGCTTGTGATTTTTATAAAAATTGTCTCAATTTTTATAAAAGTTTTTATAAAAATTATTTTATAAAAACTTAAACTCATTTAATTATTTATTTTGTAAGCTCATAAACTTTGAACGTTTATTTGTAGGAATCTTCGACATCGGCTTCTACTTGAACTCGGATCTTGACGATTGGAGCTTGGCCATTTGGTGAAGCTTGTTTTGTAGATTATAGATGAGAATATATTTGATTGAATATATATATGTATATGTGCACATATGTTAATGTTAATACATACAATTATATAAACAAGTTGTAAATTTTTGTGTCAACAAAAGAGGATATATTTGTAAGCATATTTTTCCCAACAATCTCTCCCTTTTTGTTGAAGACAAAAATTTATAACTTGTATAAGAATTGTATATATAACTTTAACATGTTAACATGTGCATATATACATATATATGTATATATTCTTCTATCTTCTATATACTTTTCTATCTTCTCCCCCTTTTTTGTCTTAACAAAAAGGAGACTCCCTCTTGACATAAGCTCCCCCTTCACATAAGCTCCCCCTCGAATGTAGAACTCCCCCTCGAATGTAGAACTCCACTTCTTAAGGTGTTTGATCTATAATATATGGAAATACTACCAAGAACTTACAAAAGAGATGTGAGTTTAAACAAAATTCTAAATATGCAATTGTCACAAGCCAAACTTAGATCAACCTGATAAATCCGAAGTCGACCGTTTTAACCCAATTTACTTTGATAATTATATAAAAGATTAAAAATAAAACAAAATGTGAACATTGGATTTGGATTTTGGAGCAACATCATAATATCAATTCATATGTTACTATCGTGACTTATCAACCGAATCACAATTAAAAAAGCAAATTATAATATTATACATTTACAAGGAAAAAAACCTCTTTTATAATATATATTAAGTATCATGTTTATTAATCGATTGCGAATCAGTCGGGTTAGTAAGGGCGATGTGTGTTACACAGTAAGTGGGGGTTTGAATCCTGCTGGCTGCCTTTCCAATATGCAGAATTTTTATTTTGAAGAAAAAACCCCTTTTATTATATATATCAAATAACGCGTTTGTTAGTCAAAAGCAAGTCTGTCGGGTTGGTAAGGGTGATGTTTGTTAGGTAGTAGACAAGGGTTCGATTCCTGCTTTTGCAAAATCTAAAATTTTTGTTTTGCCTATTTGTCTTTTTTTAATTTTATATTCTTCTTAACCCTTTTGACTTTTTTCAATTTAAATAATTTCTTAAAAATACGGATTCCGATTTTTAACCCTTTTAAACTTTTTTTTAACTTTCGTATTCTTTTTAACCCTTTTTAACTTTTATTTTATTAAAACATTGTGTCTATCTTTTCTTTAATATTTTTTTTGTTTAATTTAAATTTCATAAATATTTTTTATAACATTATGTAAACAATATTTAATATATTTATTTATTCAAGAATTTTAATCAAGGACAAAAATAATTTAAACTCTATTTCGATTAAACTCTAAAACTTTTTTTTTATATTTTAACTTTAAAGTTTATACTTATTTTGTGGAAACAATTAACATTTATTCTTGAATTGTTTAAGCATTAAAGTTGAAGTTAATTTGATTTAACCATTAAACTTTATTTTTAAAATGGATCTTATGTAGGTATGTATCATATTATAGTTTAATCATTTGGCCAAGAAGTAAATAAGTCGTAATAGAACGAAGATAATTTTTTACATTGCAACTTCTGTCTTTTTTTGGTAAAACATATTCTTAAATATGTGTTATTATTTATATTTTACATACTAGCAAATAAGTTTTTTATGAAAAAAATGTAACTTACAAATATATTTCAAAATAGAATTTGCACTAACTCATTAATAATATGTTTTCTTAATCAAATAAAAGACCACACGAATTTCGTGCATTAGTAATATATATATTTATTTAAAGGTAAAACCATTAAAAAAATTGAAGGTTTAAATAAATAAACCTTAGTTTTTATGACGAAAATAATGTTTAAGTATAAAAACAAAATAACTTAATATTTTGAAATGTTAGGTGTTTTGAAAATAAATCTATAAGTTAAACCAAACTAATCATTCAATTTTAAAGTTAAACAATTTTTAGATAAAGTTAAAAGATTTAATCACAATAGTCTTAAACTCCAATAATAATATAGTCGGGAAATAAAGTTTAAATGATAAACCAAAATAAAGCTCTAATTATTAAGTTAATATATTCTTAGTGTATTATACTACTTCAAATGCTTTTTCTTTCAAAAAAAATTAAACTTGATGGGTACATACAAATTTTTTGAAGATGAAAATTCAATATTTTATCTATAACATTTGAAATCTCTTTTGAATCTTTTTTGTTTCAATATTCTATCACCATATTAGAACCATAATCCTGTGATTATTTTTTTCGCGTGTTTTATTATTTTTGGATGTGTTTTTATAAAATTATTAATATATTATCATGTAGATTAACCTAATCCTATGATTTATTTTGATAGTAAAATTTTACATTTATAAAACCCGGCGCAACGAGAGCCACAAAAAATCAAACTTTAAATGATAACACGTAAATAGAGTACAATCCGTACACTAATTTCTACTAAAAAAATATGTAAAAGAATTATAATCACTGTAGTTATTCGGGAATACATGAATATGAAATTTTCGAACCAAAAACCCAGAGTGATCAAATTTTTGGTTATCCAACTAAAACCAAACAAATATTCGAAACAAAATATTCTGGGTTATTCGGGTACACATATTTTTTAATGGACTCAAGGAAAGTTAATGACGTCTTAATTTCGTGAGAAGTGGGTCAACCACAACCTAACACGAAATATAAACGACACGAAATTATAGCCAGTCAAAAACAGGTTAACACAAAAATTTCAAAATCTTTTCACGAGATTAAATACATATTCACATCTAACTTGATAAAAAGAGAAGCCAAGGAAAAAATTATCATAAGAAAAACATTCAAAAAATATATTTTTTTATTACCCCTTAAATTCCTAAAATGTATTTCATGGTTACATAATTTTTTATGTGTTAAATAACTAAATAAACACTAAATAATGAGACCCGATATACAATCATTATTCGTTTTCAACTATTTTACGATTTTGCCCTTACCCCATTTCAAACTCCTATTTAGTCCATCTCTATAATTCTTTATTTGGGTTTCAGGACCTAGCTGTTATATTAGCGTCAAATTATATTTACCTTTGTAACCTAAAAATCAATATAGTCTAACATAACCTTACTGTACTTTTTATTATTATTTTAATATAGATTAAGGGAGAGACAAAGAGAATGAGATAGAGAGAAGAGACGATCCGGTTTACCAACCCAAAAAGCCAAACCAATCGGCTAAAATGGAAGGGGTGTACAGGTGTTTTGGATGAAGCCAATGAACCTGATGGTGTACCCGAAACCATCAGGTGAGACTATATGGAAATCCTTTTTCAGTGAAGTTAACAATTGCTTCTTTTCCGGTGTTGAAATTCTTAGGTGCAAATGATGTATAGGTTTTAAATCTTGATTTACGGCTTACTAAAGATCTATTATTATGGGTTTAGATTTTTAGCCTTGGTCAAAAAATTAAAAGACAGCATCAGGTATGGTTTGGAAATATACTTTTTTTACTAATGAAAACGTGTATATATTTGTATTATTATTTTCTTATTTTAAAAGATTTCCATTAAAATAATATGCTCTAAGTTTATAGTTTTTTCAACTCTTTTACCAATCAAAAGTGTAACGGTTGATGTTTTGAAAACCGGACCGGCATTGAACCGTTATCCTGGTCGGACCAGTCCGACAGGTCATAAAACACATAAAAAATAAAATAATTCTTGAAAGATGAAAATTATTGTTTGTAGCCACTCATATGTTACTAGCTATAGGTTGAAATAATTGAAAGATGCGAATTATTGTTATCGAACATTCAAACATTTTCTACTTGGAGCCTTACGATCGAAAAACAGTAGGATTTGAAGCAAATTTCCGGTTCAACGGTTACCGGTCCGGTTCAGTTCGCCGATCTTTGATAACCGGAGGTTTTTTTAAAGACGATTTTTTGGGTAGTTTTAGACCGTAGGCATGTTTGGTTCCCGGTTAAACCAGTCCGACCAACCGGTCCGATCTGATTTTGAAAACACTAGTAACTGTTTACATAATTTAAGCTTTCTTCGAACAATTTTCACACGCTTATGATACCTTTAAGAATAGAGTTAATTTCATAAATGATCCTTAAACAAACCACGAATTGCAAGTTTAGTCCTTTTTTTTAAAAAGTTGCATTTTTCGTCCTTTAACTACCATTTTGTTGCAAGTTTAATCTTTTTTGACGGTTTCCGTTAATTAGATCCGTTAGTTTTTGTAAATGGACTATTCTACCCTTTAATTTTTTATTTATTTTCTTCTCGTCTCCTCTCCTCTCCCAAGTAACCCCACCCCCAACCCTTTCTCTCTCTCTTCTCGTCTCCTCTTCTCTCCTCTGTAACCCCACCACCGCCTCACTCCTCTGTAACCCCACCATCGTCTCCTCTCCTCTGCTTTGTTCACACAACACAGAATTTCTCTCTCTCGCTCTCTCTCTCTCTCTCGTTCTTTCAAGTCTTTGAATAAAGCAGTGAAAGGACCAACAATCGAGTCTTTGAACAAAGCACCACCATTCGATTGAACAACACACCGGCCATCGTTATCTCAAGTCTTTGAACAAAATTGGTTCTAGCAGAGACACCATCATACACCACCATTCGATTTGTGTGGATGGCGCAGCGGCAGATGGTGCTTTCAGGCGATTAAGGCGGCAGCGGTGGTTGGTGGTTTCAGGTAGGTGTCCATTTGTGTGGTCGGTTTCATTGTTCTTGGTGTTTTGTTGGTTTTCGAATTTCTGGTTCTTGTATGCGGCGGGTGGTGGTGGTTGTATATTGTGGTGGTTGGTGGCCAGAAAAAGGAAAGAAGAAAACAGTACGAGAATGGGGGCGGGGGTTCTAGGCGGAGGTAGGTGGGGGTGGTAGTTTAGGCGGAGGTGGGTGGGGATGGTGTTCTAGGCGGAGGAGGGTGAGGGCGGTGGTTCTCGACCGAGGAGGGTGGGGGAGGCGGTGGTTCTAGGCAGTGGTGGGTGAGGGAGGCGGTGGTTTATCAAGAGAGAGAGAGAGGAGAGTATGTGTGAGAGAGAGAAAGGTGAGAGAGAGAGATGCTTCAAGAATTGCAGTTGATAGTAATGAGTGGGAGAGAGTCTGGGTGAGGTTTGATAAGATTAAAATATTATTTAAAATTAATTAAAAATTTAAAAAAGGGTAAAAAGACATAAATATCCTTGAATTAACGGACTTGACAAACGGAAACCGTCAAAAAGGATTAAACTTGCAACAAAATGGTAGTTAAAGGACGAAAAATGCAACTTTTTTTTAAAAAAGGACTAAACTTACAATTCGTGATTAGTTTAAGGACCATTTATGAAATTAACTCTTAAGAATATTGTAAGAAATTTATTTTTATTTATTTTAAGAGAGTTTATATATTCTTTTATATAATCCTTTTCCTTATCATTCTATTCATATATGAAAAAATAATTAATTACAAATGATATCTTTTTAAGAATATTGTAAGAAATTTATTTTTATTTATTTTAAGAAAGTTTCTATATTCTTTTATATAATCCTTTTCCTTATCATTCTATTCATATATGAAAAAATAATTAATTACAAATGATATCTTTTTAAGAATATTGTAAGAAATTTATTTTTATCTATTTTAAGAGAGTTTCTATATTCTTTTATATAATCCTTTTCCTTATCATTCTATTCATATATGGAAAAATAATTAAGAGTTAATTACAAAAATGGTCCTTGTGGTTGTCGCTGACTTTCACTTTTAGTCCTTTAACTTTAAAAAATACGAAAATAGTCACTGTGGTTGTCACTTTGTTTCACTTTCGTTCCTTTACACTAACTGACGTTAACTATTTCCGTTAGATGCCCTCATGTGCCTTGCACATGAGGGTATTTTTGTCTTTTTAAGCCCTTATTCTTGTTACCAAACATGGTAAAATGTATCTTCAATATTTAAATAAAAAAAATAATTAATATTACACCCTATCTCCCCCTCAAATACTATCTCTCTCTCTCTCTAATTATGAATATCAACAGAAAATCAAGATTACCATAATAACATATCAATTATCATATAATTCTTGAACCAACAACAAATCTGTTGGGAAAAATATGCTTACAATATATCCTCTTTTGTTGACACAAAAATTTACAACTTGTTTATATAATTGTATGTATTAACATTAACATATGTGCACATATACATATATATATTCAATCAAATATATTCTCATCTATAATCTACAAAACAAGCTTCATCAAATGGCCAAGCTCCAATCGTCAAGATCCGAGTTCAAGTAGAAGCCGATGTCGAAGATTCCTACAAATAAACATTCAAAGTTTATGATCTTACAAAATAAATAATTAAATGAGTTTAAGTTTTTATAAAATAATTTTTATAAAATCTTTTATAAAAATTGAGAAATTTTTTATAAAATCACAAGCTTGGTAGTCAAAGGAAATGAATTCCTATTTTGGCAAATACTAAACATAATCTTCTATTGAAATAAGCCAAAATCATATTTAGCAAAAGGAATCTCTCAAAGAGGTAAACTTCCAACATGCTTTGTGCATTTGGTTTCTAAACTACCATTTTTATGATTAAATTCAAACTTAAGAAGTATGACACTAACCCAACTTTTCTTAAGCTTCTTTTCAGTGCATTTTTATGGTAAAAATGGGTTGTGTGTGGTTTTGGTAAAAGCCCAACGTCTATATGCACAAGGCTCAAAAATCTCCAGCAGTGCGACGGTCGATTCCACGGTCGACCGTGGATCGTCTGGACACTTTTTGAGCATCAAACTTTTTCCTTATTTAAAGCAACTCAAGTCTTGTGTTTTACTAACCTCTTGCAATCTGAAAAACACAGAACATATACAAAAACTTGTGAGCTCATATTCTTGATACAAATTCAACATCTCAAGATCAAGAATGAAGCAAGAGTGAAAGCCCTCAAAGTTCAAAAACTACATTATCTTCTTGTATATTTGTAATTGTGTGAGGATCATCTCTAGCCTTAGAATTAGAGAGAAGTGAGGATCATCTCTAACCTTAGAATTAGAGAGAAGTGAGGATTATCTCTAGCCTTAGAATTAGAGAGAAGTAAGGATCATCTCTAGCCTTAGAATTAGAGAGAAGTTGTAAAAGGTTTATCTCTACCTTCAAAGAGAGAAGTTAGTGGAGCAACTCTTGGTGGGTGAGGCCAAGGAGTGGATGTAGAGCAAGGTTGTTAACCCTTGCTTGAACCACTATAAATCATTGTGTCCAAACTACTCCATTGGTGATATCTTTCTTCTTTAAACTCTTTAATTACTTGCAAACATTGTTAAAAACTTCAAAAAGTGGGCATATAACCTATTCACCCCCCTCTAGGTTCTAACAAAATCAAAAGTAGATTTATATGACTAGTGCGTGACCAAACAATTTTAAACCTGAATTTTGAATAAATACAAGCAATCCACAGAGAAAGAGTAGAAATGACGTGTAGGAGGGGATATGAAGAAAGAAAACCCCCATTTCAACACAAAATCACAACCACAATCAAATCGGGCATTAAACTTTTGGTTTTGAATCCTAATCACTTATCGATATGTTGTTTTGCAGTAAAAGGTGGACATTAAAGGGCCTGCTTGTTTCAACGAGCTACCGACGTCTGTAGCCGTTGACAAATCCTTGTTTATCACCTGCTCCCACATACCGACGACTCACGGTCGTCTTCATTGAAGACCAAAAACCTCATTTCCACTTACAAAATTAGAAGATATGTGTTGTGGGTTCTCTAGCAGATCGAGAATGGTGATGAGGTGGTGTCGGTGGTGTAATGGTTGCCATTGAAATCATAGATCTATGGTGGTGACGTGGTGTTGTAGATGTGGCTGTTATGATGGTTCAAATATTATGAGATGGTGGTTCAGATCGGTTGTTACTCTTGAAGTTCCGACGATATGGCAGTGATGGTGGTTCAGATCTGGCGCGCAATGGCAGTCATAGTGCTTCAGATCTGGTGAGATGGTGCGATTTAGATCGGTCAAGACTTGTGGAATTCTGATGAGATGGTGGTAACGGCAGTTCAGTTGTTGTTTGGAAGATTATGATGGTGAGATGTGTAGAGATGGTGATGGGTGGTTAACAGAGGTCTGCCGGTGGTGAGAGGATGAAAGAGTATTGAGGGAAGAGAGATGTGTCTTTGTTTGGAAGTGAAGATGAATGTGTTAGAACCTAGAGGAGGGGTGAATAGGTTATATGCCCACTTTTTGAAGTTTTTAACAATATTTGCAAGTAATTAAAGAGTTTAAGGAAGAAAGATATCACCAATGAAGTAGTTTGGACACAATGATTTATAGTGGTTCAAGCAAGGGTTAACAACCTTGCTCTACATCCACTCCTTGGCCTTACCCACCAAGAGTTGCTCCACTAACTTCTCTCTTTGAAGGTAGAGATAAACCTTTTACAACTTCTCTCTAATTCTAAGGCTAGAGATGATCCTCACTTCTCTCTAATTCTAAGGCTAGAGATGATCCTCACTTCTCTCTAATTCTAAGGCTAGAGATGATCCTCACAATATTACAAATATATAAGAAGGTAATGTAGTGTTTGAACTTTGAATGCTTTCACTCTTGCTTCATTCTTGATCTTGAAATGTTGAATTTGTATCAAGAATATGAGCTCACAAGTTTTTGTATATGTTCTGTGTTTTTCAGATTGCAAGAGGTTAGTAAAACACAAGACTTGAGTTGCTTTAAATAAGGAAAAAGTTTGATGCTCAAAAAGTGTCCAGATGATCCACGGTCGATCCACGGTCGACCGTGGAATCGACCGTCGCACTGCTGGAGATTTTTGAGCCTTGTGCATATAGACGTTGTGCTTTTACTAAAACCACACACAACCCAATTTTACTATAAAAATGCACTGAAAAGGAGCTTTAGAAAAGTTGGGTAAATGCCATACTTCTTAAGTTTGAATTTAATCATGAAAATGGTAGTTTGGAAACCATATACACAAAGTATGTTGGAAGTTTACCACTTTGAGAGATTCCTTTTGCTAAATATGGTTTTGACTTGTTTCAATGTAAGATTGTGTTTAGTATTTGCCAAAATGGGAATTTATTTGCTTTGACTTCCAAGTTTGTGATTTTTATAAAAATTGTCTCAATTTTTATAAAAAATTATTTTATAAAAACTTAAACTCATTTGATTATTTATTTTGTAAGCTCATAAACTTCAAACGTTTGTTTGTAGGAATCTTCGACATCGGCTTCTACTTGAACTCGGATGTTAACGATTGGAGCTTGGCCATTTGATGAAGCTTATTTTGTAGATCATAGATGAGAATATATTTGATTGAATATATATATGTATATGTGCACATATGTTAATGTTAGTACATACAATTATATAAACAAGTTATATATTTTTATGTCAACAAAAGAGGATATATTTGTAAGCCTATTTTTCCTAACAGAATGACATAAGCAAGAAATGGCGTTTGGTAACAAAGATAACATAGGAAAAGACAAATATACCCTCATGTGCAAGGCACATGAGGTTTTTAACGGTAGGATTTAACGTCAGTTGACGTAAAGGATTAAAAGTGAAACAAAATGACAACCACAATGACTGTTTTTGTAATTTTTAAAATTAAAGAAATAAAACTGAAATTTAGTGACAACCACATGGACCATTTATGTAATTAACTCAATAATTAATTACAAATGATATCTTTTTAAGAATAATTTAATTAAAACATTTATAGCTTAAGTGTACAATCTCCTTTAATTACACAGAGTACCGTCAGGTCCCAAAACGGGGGTCCTGTGTTTATCACTCGCCCACTCTTCCACGCGCATATACGCGCCGTCTGCACCCGTGGCCCACGACATAAAACTCCAAACCCGGAACCCGAAGCGCGCGTACATTCACTTCCAATACTCAGGCGTAGGATTCAACCTTCTAATCAAATCGCAAGCGTCTGATTTTGCTTGCATGAGTAGCGTAGGACGTAAGGGGGAAAACGGGAGCCCAGAGCTCACGCCTTCCGCACCACCACCACCCCACCAAAACGACAACGTTGCATACCACCCTCTTCCCCCTGCCACAAAGATATTATGACAGAGAGAAAGACTGACCTTTGCGACTATTTCTAGAGAGAGAAACCTTACACACAATCAGCTTCTAGAGAGAGAGAGAGGTGTTTTTGTGTGTCTTTTTCTGTGTGTAAAAAGCAAATTGTATGGAAATATATGGCGTTAAAGCATTAAAGGTGCGTAAAAGATGATTTTAGTTTTCTTTTAACTTCATCATTTTCCTTGGTATCTAAGTGTATATAATTTCTATATCTGTTTGTTCGAAACAATGTAGATACATATGTGTGTGCTTTTGTGACTGCAACTGCTGAACAATTGTAGAGAGGAAAACTCTAATCAACGGTTGCTAAAGGCTAATTTTAGAAGCACGTCCTTTTCTGGTACATTTTCTTCAATTTCGATTAAATTTTGCAGGTTTTAAGCGTTGGGATCTGTTTTTTTTGCAGTTTTTTGCTTTAATTTTTGTTGAGCTTCAGCTAGGGGTGTAAACGAGTCGAATCAAGCTCGAGTTCAACTCGAAATTTTATGTTAAGCTCGAGTTCGGCTAGATAGCTCGACGAGCTTTCATACTTGAAGCTCGAGCTCGGTTCGAAAGGGTACATTTAGCTCGAGCTCGGCTCGAAAAGCTCGAAATAATATAAAAAAACTAAATTCAAAAATCAAATTATTCAAAATATAGATAAAATCTGAAATTAATAATTTTTTAGTAACTATTTATTATAAATAGTATGTATATAAAGTAGATTTGCTTCGACAAGTACTCATTTTTAATATGTTTTAATATTAGCCCATCATATATATACATATTACATATAAAATATACATATACTATACAAGGCTCGAAAAGCTCGATAAGAACTTGAGCCGAGCTCTTAGAAGCTCGAGCTCGACTCGTTAAATAATTCGAGCTTGTTTTTAGGCTCGAACTCGAGCTCAATAAAGTTCGACTCAAACGAGCCGAGCTCGAGTTACTCGATAAAAGCTCGACTCGTTTACACCCTAGCTTCAGCTAGTGGTCACTTATCCAAATCGAACAGTGTATATGGTTTTCTATTTTTAGTAATTTTGCTCGTCCTTGATATTTGTCCTTCAAAATTCTAGGATTTTATTTTATTTTAGTTTTTTATTTTGTAAAAAGAGGTTGGAATGACAATTTTTTTATGTAAAAACTGATTTTGGTTTATAAGATTATAAAAACAATTAGTACCTTTGATTCCTTTTCTAATTTCTAGGTTAATCAACTGTTTCTATTGCTGAAGGAGATAAGTGATTTATCATTTAGATAGATTCTCTTTTGATTAAACATGTGATGCTTTAGCAAGTTAGAAAGTTACTAGCTTTCTGGACCATCTTGCTCCTCTATCGAAGATTAATTGGAAATATATTAACAAGAACTAAATTACATTTCCCAAGAACTATAATTATAAAAAGACTTTACTTGATAGTTATTGTCCAAATTGTTCTTTGTTTGACAGCAATGTTTTTTGCTTTTGGCTTAAAAGGTTTCTTGCTTGCTATAAAGTATCAACATACAATGGTTTAATTTGGTGAAGCTGATATTGAAGTGCATAATCATTGAGAGACTTGCTTTTATGATAATGTCACTTTTGATGCTTTATAGCACGTTTGTATACAGTTTTGAAAAAATAATGGGCATGCATACATGTCTATGGAATATGAATCTTTCTTGAGCCTACTGCCTACTGCCTTGGTTTTGTTGGTTTCTTACCAGCTTTTCCAGGTTTTCTTCTCACCTCTTCACTTACTTCTAACAAAAGGTCATTTTTTAATTCATTTCATTGTACATTCTTTGAAATCTTGATCTACCAGCCTCTGGTTGAGGTTTTGCATCTTAATAGCTCTTTGAATACCAAAAAAAGCAAGACTTAGCCGACTTCAGTGGTCTTAAGTTGCATAATCTGTTCTTGTGATGAAGCTAACATTAGTGGCTTCTTTGTCAATTATTACTAAAGAAGACATCATGGTGCAACTAAGAAACAAGTATGATTTAAAAGTTATTGATGTTCATGACTTGTTTTTCCCTTTCCTTCCATGCATGTTCATATCTTATCTCTGTATTTGTGATCTTTCTGCAAGCATTTTCTTTTTTTTTTCTTCTGTTTTTGTATGTCTTAAAGCTGGGGATCCTCGGTATGCAATATTCTGCTGGGAATGATATTTTCAGTACCATAGTAACATATATTTGACCTGTTTTATAAAGCTTCATATTGATCAATTATAAAAAAAGAGTGCGAAAGAATGACAATTTCTTGAGTTGTGTTTCTTGTACAACTAATATTGTTTCCAATTCTCCTGTTTTTGAACAGATACTCTTGACCTCAGGAGTAATTGATGTTCATATGCCTCTTGTTGTACCATGCTTGAAGGTAATCTTCAATAACTTCAGCTACTTGTGACAGTTTTATGGATAATTGGATAGTAAATAGCTGAAGAGTTAATGATTAAAAGAATCTCAACACACCTATTATCTTTAATTTAATAATTTGATCTTTACTTTTATTCCTTGCAGATTTTGAGTTCCAAGTGTGAAAATCAGCCTTGAAAGAAGCAAGAACCTCCTGATCATCTGGTTTTAGTCTATATAATGATAAAGTCAAATTCAAGATTGAAAGCAACTTTCCATGCCCTGGTACTACTATTCCTGTGTTTTGTACACTTGTGTTTCTCCAATGACACAGAGTCATTAATTGATCTCAGAAAGTTGCTTCTCCAAACAAAAAATGTTGAATCTACCTGGATTGGTTCTCCATGTAACTGGACTGGCATAAGGTGTGATGGTTCTGTAGTTCACCAAATATCTCTACCGTGTTCATTATCACCCCTGAGTCTTCCATTCCCCAGTATTCTAAGAGATTTCCGATCTTTAAAGTATCTCAATGTCAGCCATTGTGGTTTTAATGGCCGTATTTATTCAGATTTTTGGACTCTAGAGGACTTGGAGACATTGGACCTGAGTGATAACGGGCTACTAGGGGTGCTGCCTCCAACAATTTCAAGACTGAAAAAACTCCGAGTTATTGTGCTTGATAGCAATAGATTTACAGGAAACCTACCATCGACAATCGGGCAGCTCAGAAACCTGACCGAACTCTCAGTTCATTCGAATTCATTTTCAGGCAGGCTTCCATATCAACTTGGCAACCTAGAGAGGTTAAGGTCACTTGATCTCAGTTCAAATCTCTTCTCTGGAGATCTTCCTTCCAGCTTAGGTAATCTTACTAAGCTGTTATACTTGGATGCTAGTCATAATAAGTTTACAGGGTCAATATTTCCAGAAATCGGGAATTTGAAGATGCTTTTGAAACTTGATCTCTCGATGAACTCCCTCACCGGTCCTATACCTGAAACAATTGGTGCTCTAACGGAATTAACATCTCTCAACCTCCAGAATTGCAAGTTTACAGGAACCATCCCTGTTCAGATTTCAAATATGACCAGCTTAACCTCATTGAACATAGCACAAAACTATTTCGAGGGAGGATTACCTCGTAGCTTTGGTGAGCTGACAAATCTTGTTTACTTTCTTGCTAACAGTGCAGGATTAAGTGGTCCAATTCCCGCTACCATGGGAAACTGCACGAAGCTGCGAATACTAAATCTTTCCTTCAACACATTATCCGGCCTATTACCAGATACTCTTGCTAAGCTTGAATCAGTAAATTCATTTGCTCTTGATTCAAACCTCATTTCTGGCCCACTACCAGAATGGTTTTCCAAATGGAAACGTGTGGAATCCATGATGTTGTCAAAAAACCACTTTACGGGACATCTGCCACCACTTAACATTCCATCTCTAACCTTTCTTGATCTCAGTTCCAACCAGCTGTTTGGGGAGTTGCCGGATGGAATTTGCCAAGGTAATTATGGACTAGGCATGTTATGGTTATCTGATAATGAGTTCACCGGTACCATAGACACAACTTTCAGAAATTGTTCTGTCCTCACAGATCTGGTGTTATCTGGAAATAATCTCTATGGTGAATTACCTGCTTATCTGGGAGAACTTCAACTCGTCACATTGGAACTATCAAAGAATCGATTCTCTGGAAAAATTCCTACTCAACTATGGGATTCAAAAACCTTGATGGAGATCTCATTTAGTGGTAATGTGCTTGAAGGTCATATTCCAGATGCAATTGCAAAAGCTTCCACACTTGAAAGGTTGCAACTGGATAATAACCTCTTTGAAGGGAATATTCCAAGTTGCATTGGCAAACTAAAAAATCTGACAAATTTGTTACTCCATGGTAACAAGTTGACTGGTAAAATCCCCTTGGAGCTTTTTAAATGCACAAAGCTGGTTTCTTTAGACCTCGGTTCAAATAGACTTACGGGTCGAATACCAAAATCCATATCTCAACTAGAATTGCTTGACAACCTTGTTCTGTCCAACAACCAACTCACGGGCTCTATACCAAACGAGATCTGTTCTGGATTTCAAAAGGTTCCCTTGCCAGATTCTGAATTTGTCCAGCACTATGGCATGCTTGATCTTTCTAACAACAGGCTTTCTGGGCCTATTCCAACCTCAGTTAAGAACTGCATCATTGTGACACAGCTAATACTATCAAGGAACCAACTTGATGGGACCATCCCTAATGAAATATCTGAATTGTCTAACTTAACCTCACTTGATCTGTCTTTTAATCTTCTTACAGGGCCAATTCAACCTCAGTTCTTCTCCATGAGAAATCTTCAGGGTTTGATACTTTCACATAATCAACTAAGTGGTTCAATTCCCCCTTGTGATTTTGGTTCCAAGATGCCAAGTTTAGTTAAGCTTGATTTATCAAGTAACCTTTTCACTGGCCCTTTGCCCCCATCTGTGTTCAGTATCAAGATCCTACAATACGTGGATATTAGCATGAATTCTTTTTCTGGTCGATTATCTTTCGACTTTAACAGCAGCAGCACCTCTCTTTTTTCCCTAAATGCTAGCAACAACCACTTTTCTAGTGCTCTTGATCCCTCTATTTCCAATCTTACTGCCCTTTCCATTTTAGACATTCATAACAACACCATCAATGGTAGTTTACCTTCTCTCTCCAACCTTGAGACATTGAATTATCTTGACCTTTCTAGAAACAATTTTCAGAATTCTTTCCCATGCAGCATTTGTGACATGCAAGGGATATCATTTGTTAGTTTCTATGACAACAAATTCAGTGGCCAGGTTCCCATATCTTGCAATAAACCGAATCCATGCTTCCCATATCCTTCCCAAGTTTCCCAACACACCTACACATCATCACACACCTTAACTCATGCTTCTGTTTTAGGCATTTCACTTGGTGTGTCATTGGTTTTCATGGTTTTGCTCATTGTCCTTATGAGACAAAGAATGTTAAGACAGGAAACTGCAAGTCTTCTTGACAAGGGAAAAGGAAAGATTCCAACTACCGATACGTATCCCAAATATGGACTCCTGAAAAAAAGATTAAAAGAACCTCTCAGCATTAATGTTGCAACATTTGAGCAATCTTTGTTACGTTTGAACCCTGAGGATATATTATCTGCTACAGAAAACTTTAGCAAGACCTACATTATTGGGGATGGAGGTTTTGGGACAGTTTATAAAGCGTTGCTACCAAATGGTCAAACTATTGCTGTCAAAAGGCTCCACGGTGGTGGTCAAATGCATGGTGAACGTGAATTCTTGGCTGAGATGGAAACAATTGGGAAGGTTAAACATGAGAATTTGGTTCCATTGTTAGGATACTGTGTCTTTGCAGATGAAAGGTTCTTGATATACGAGTATATGGCGAATGGAAGTCTTGATGTTTGGTTAAGGAACCGTGCAGATGCAGTTGAAGCACTCGATTGGCCAACCCGTTTCAAAATTTGTCTTGGTTCAGCTCGAGGGCTATCGTTTTTGCATCATGGTTTTGTTCCACACATCATTCACCGAGATATTAAGTCGAGCAATATCTTGTTGGACAGCAAGTTTGAGCCACGGGTGTCTGATTTCGGGCTGGCTCGGATAATCAGTGAATGTGAGAGCCATGTTAGTACATTGCTTGCAGGTACATTTGGATATATCCCTCCGGAATATGGTCAGAAAATGATGGCAACAACAAATGGAGATGTTTATAGCTTTGGAGTTGTGATGTTAGAGCTTGTAACAGGAAGAGAACCAACAGGGCAGGCAGATGTTGAGGGCGAGAATCTTGTTGGATGGGTGCGGAGGATGATTTCAAATAGGAAGCAATCCGAGGTATTAGACCCGTGTTTCTATGGTTCATGGATTTGGAAGGATCAAATGCTAGGTGTGCTCAATATTGCACAGGTGTGCACGAATGATCAACCTAGGAAACGCCCTACAATGCTCGATGTTGTTAAACAACTCAAGGAGCTCAAGACAAAAACTGGATTTGTAGGTGTTGATCCCTCCAAGCAAATCATCTAATTGATTTTAGTTCGGGAAGTTGATGATCTGTTTTGGGTTCTATCTATCTTGGTGTCTTATCTAGTTCATATGTTGCAATATAAATAACTAATTTGGTTAGATAACATCTTCAAGTTCTTGACATAGTCTCTGGATTTGTGAAATGTGAACAAAAAATGTTGATTAAAACAAATTAACTTATCATTTTTTCGTTACGACGCTTTTACTTGCAACCAAAATACTATTCAATTCGTGACTTCATCCATGTATTATATTTGTTTGCGTTATAACATTTTGCGAAAGAATAGAATGTAAAATAAATTTAGGAGGTGACATTTTTTTTAACAGCTTTGCCTCAGCAGTAGAGGTACAGGATCGAAACACGGTTGAACTGATCAGGGCCCCGGTTTCGATCCACTCTATCTACACCCCCTTAATTAATTTTGTAGGGCTGTTTCACCAATGAGGGTGTGACCCTCAGCTACTTCTAGGAAGAAACCCTTCAGAGAGATTTGAACCCAAGACCTCTCCTTCACTGGGAAAACTCCCTTACCGCCAGGGCAAACCTCTTTGGTTAGGAGGTGACATTTGACAGGCTTTAGGAGTTTAGGGAACTAGAATGATTTGAGTCAAGCCAAGACACAACTCCAGGTGAGTGAGCCCAAGCCTCAACTTTTGAAGCTTAGCAAGCCATAACCTGAGGTAGAGCTGTTTTGATCATGAGCCGAGCCTAGATCAAAGAAGCTCGAACTCGTATTCAACCCAAAGACACTCCTAATCAAGAAAGTTTGAACTTTTTAAAAAAATACTTTAAGGGTCAACATGGATTGGTCACAGAGTTTGGTTTAGAATAATATAGTCAGAACTCAAAAGGGTCATGTGAATTAGACATATATATTTTATTCCTACCTTGTGAATTATATGCAAAGGCAGAGGAACCTAAAAGCCTAATGACAAAAGAGTTTGGTTAGTGGGATCAAAAGAAGCTATTCCTCAATTACCCCAGAATGATTACTTGGTAGGTTGAGTTGTACAGCTTAACCTACCTACTAACCAATCCCATCCCAACCCAACCCAACCCAACCCACCTCCATAATCCTGAATGTATCTAGAAATGTTAAAGTGGTGTGTATATGTATATATTACAGGTGTAGCCATGAACAATGATTATAGCTTGCTTACAAAGTCAAGAGGGCCTGCCTATCTTCAAACAGAAATTAAGCTCTTATATCTACTATTCTCCTGGGCGGTGGTTGTTCTAATTGGCATCCAAAGTCATGAAAGATATTATGGAAAGATTTATGGTTCTTCCTTTTTCTATGGGATGTATTTCAAAGTCAACCACAGGTGCAGTTGAATCAAACCAATCCAAGGCACTAAACCCTCAACCAAAACATCTTGTAACAAGTATCATCTCTCTCTCTCTCTCTCTCTCTCTCTATTTCTCTCTCTCTCTCTCTCTCTCACACACACACACAGAGTGTGTGTTATATGCTTTTAGATGGTGTTGGCATTGATTTGTTTTGTGAAGGGATGGAAGAGGGAAAAAGCAGCTCTTCTGGAATGGAAGTCAAGAATTCATGGGGGTTCGTAGCTTTAAGGAGATCCAATATTTCAAGAGGAATTCGAAGGCTAATCTTGGAGACCTTCCAAAGTTTTTCTCGAATTTTAAGTAAGTTTAATCCATTTTTTATCCAATGGAAGCCCATCCCACATATTACCAGTTGTTGGGTATCTAATTTGCTAACTGGTAATATTCAAAGGGTTAAATAATAAATCAAAATGTTTTTTTTTTTTATTTTTGAGATTTATATTATATATATAAAATCACCTAATTATAACTTTTTTTCATTCATGATATTGAACTACAGAAATTAACTAGTGTTATATCCGTACGGAGGGCGGCTACGTAAATAAAAATTTTATATTTAATTATTTTTATACATACTCTTTTAAAAAATATAAAATTAAAAAGTACAAACATAAAAAAAGATATAAAATTAAAAAATATTTTTTATATTTATCATTGGTATAAACAAAACTTGATGGGTGACATATAAATTATTTATTATAGTTTTGTGATCTTAATGAAATTTTTTAAATGTGATAAGGTTAGTGTTGGAATATTTAAATTAAAGTATATTGAAATATAGACTCTAAACATAATCAACGATAAAATACTTTACAAGACACTATTCATCTTAAAGTGTAAATAGAAGCAACCGTAATAAAGATTTGGATTTACATTTTATTATATATTTAAATTAAATGGATTGGCAGGTTGGAAACGGGTTAAGAAGGTCAAAAAAACCCAACAATTTATTAAACGAGCTAGCCGCGGCCATCATGAGGCTTGAATCTTATCAAACAAAATATTAATCGATTATATACACAAATAGTATAATATAGAAGAGGAATGATATCTGCTGCTGACAACATCTAACTTAAGTGTTGTTGTTCTCAACTTCTCATAACACAATATAATGCAGAATACTTAAGTAATTTCACTTTTTAATAGTGTAACAACACATAGTATGAATCATTTTCCTAATAAAGAAACTCAACCTCACACAAACCGGCATCATGATAGTAGTACTAAATATGAAATCCATAAACAAAGCCACTTGAGTATAATAAACTTGTTTAAACCATTTATTTGTGTAACTTTTCGAGTCGTATGATAGATTGTATCTTTTACTAGAAACCGTCTCTCCTAAATATATGAAGTATTACTTAGCAACGATTTTGACATTGTGTTTGTTTATACTTTTGTCGGGCTATGAATATTGAGCCCGACAAGATTAGCCTTTTTTCTAAAAAGAAAAAAAATGAAATTGTCCTTGAAAGACGGGTGACATTTTTTAAGTAGGTTTCAAAAATATATATTTGAACACGTTGATAGAATGATGCAGCCCCAATCTAACACAGACTCGAAAAAAAAGCTCACCCAAACCAATATGATCTTTAATTTGTATGTATACCAAAATTGCCAATAAGTTATTTGATACCACTCAAAGATGAGAAATGTGTTTCAGGTTATAAAGATGTAGAGGAAATTGAGATGGAGATGGAACTGGAAATAGGATTCCCAACAGATGTAAAGCATGTTACACACATAGGATATGATGGATCCATGACAACAAACGCTGTCAAAAACTTGGATAACTTCCTAACACCTGAAATCTCTTCTTTTCCTTCTATTTCAATCAAGCAATTTGAGCATGCAATGGCTGCACAGTCCGCAACTCCATCGGTGTTAAGCCCTGCCAAGTATACTTAAACGGATAATAACCACACGTATTCTGCTAAGCAGTTCAGCCGATTCGGAATTATAGAGGATGTAGAACAACATGACAGGAACAATGATCTGGTTTCCAGTGATTTTTTTTATTTTGGTTTGTTGTTGTTGTTGTCTATAGACTTCAGATGTGTTTAAAATAGATTTAGAGGTGTTTGAGATTGTTTATTAAATTTGTTTGTCATTTTATTGTATATGATAAAAAAAATACAATTTTGAGAATGTGGTGGATACTTATGTATAATGATTATTGATTATTTGATAGTAGAATAACCAATTTAAAATAGTCAGATTAAAGTTGTTTATTGAAAGCTGCATCTAGAGCCATTAGCCATAAAGCAGATTAGCAATTTTAATAAGTAATCATAAACATCCTCTAAGCAATCATAAAGCAGATTAGCAATTTTAAAAGTTTATTTGAGAATCATTTTTATTGCGAGAACCGTGAGAACCAATCTTAGCTGTCAAACCCAATCCTCCTTTAATTGGATTGCCCACCCATGAATTCCTTACATGCACCTTGCCACACCCAATCCTCCTTCATCCATGAATTCCATTATATAAGGTTGAGAATGTACAATTAAAGTTGCAATAGGTACTAGCAAAAGTTCATTTGAGAACCGTTCTTATTGGGAGAACCGCGATAATCAATCTTAGCCGTCCAATTCCCCCTCCTTCAATTGGATTGCTCACCCATGAATTCCTTACATGTACCCTGCCACACTCAATCCCCCCACACTCTTCATCAATGAATTTCATTATCCAAAATGAACGGCTAAGAATGGTTCTCGCGGTTCTCGCAATAAAAACGGTTCTCAAATGAATCTTCCTCGATATCTATACTATATTATAAAACATTTAAGTCATTGAAATCTCTTAATTTTAAGTAATTTGAAATTACTAATTTACCCCTTATTTAACCCTATAAGGAAATTATTATATAGAGTTAATTAGATTCTTAAATACCATTTTTATAACTAAACCTTCCATAATAAATAATATTTAAAAAAGTTAAGTCAATGTAAATTAATTTTTAACCTATATGATATTAAATACAAATTAAAAATTAAAAATTAAATAAAAAGAATCTTCATAAAAACAATAGTTTTAATATTTTATCATATAACACATATTTTAATTTAAGTATTAAAAAATACGTATAGCTAGAATTTATAAACCTAGTAACATGTAACATAAATTTATAGACATTTTCAGATTTTTTAAATAACTCGTGTAATCAAAAGAAAATGTTTAATATATAATATATTTAATATTCTTTTTGTTTCTCATTTTATTGTTTTTTAAAATTAATAAAAGAGTTATAAGGAAAAAAGAAATAAAAGAAATGAAAACATGAGAAAGAAAACAGATACATTACGAACGAAAATTGTTCGATGTCATCATAATGCGTGATATAATAGTCTTACGTTATTAAAAACCGACATGTTATCGAGTAGAAATTATTTCTAGCCGTTGCATTGCACGGGTACTATGCTAGTGTGTGTGTGTGTGTATATATATATAGTGAAAAGTTCATTTAAAAACCGTTTTTATTGCGAGAACCAATCTTAGCCGTCCAATTCCCCCTCCTTCTATTGGATTGCCCACCCGTGAATTCCTTACATGCACCATGTCACACCCAATCCCCCCACGCTCTTCATCCATGAATTTCACTATTTAAAATGAACGGCTAAGATTGATTCTCGCGATTCTCGCAATAAAAACGGTTCTCAAATGAACCTTCCCCTATATATATATATAAAGAAAATATATTTTACTAGAGATTCCTTGTGTGTTTCATTTGCCGAAGTTGGTCGGATTCTTCACGGATCTAAAATAAATTAATAATCATGACAACAATAATAATAAACATAATTGCGAACATATTTTCACATACATACATTAGTCTTATTTTGAAAGTTTAATATATAGAAATGTACGTTTAAAGTTTGAATACATAAAATAGTAAAACTTTTTTAAGTTAGATACATTTGAATACTAATATTCAAAAAAAGAAATAGATACATTTTAAATACAACCAAGGTCTTGGCCCAATGATTTAGTCGCTTAGGAAAAATGTTTGGTGGGTCCGATAAGGACTTTTGAAAGATATAGGTCTGGGGTTCAATTTTGGCTTCTCTCACGAACAACCAAGACACCTGATTTTACATGTAAGTTGATCCTTCAAGAAGGGTCGATTTGGATCCAAAGCATTCCAAGACAGAATTAGTCCGACCTTAAAATATGTAACCATCAGGGGTCTAGACTTCTAACTATATACAAGAGTTTTTGAAACCTTTATAAGAAAATGATACTATTGAAATCAATATATCTTGAGAAGTTTTATCCTTTTCCTTTATTAGTTCTTATGATTATGATTGAACTAATCTTGAACTAATCTTTATCCTTTTCATGCATGTCTTATCAATATGTATTTGTTTGTTGAAATTTGTTGCCTCCCTTTTCATTTTGATGCTCTAATATTTAAATTTATGTATCCTATTTTGCATAATAGAAGAAGAAGTGAAACATGATCATGCATCGTAAGATTGTTTCAAACCGAACACCTGGAAAATAGAATAAGAGATCGGAAAACAAGTTTATTTTGGTTTTCATGGATGTTCCTTGGTATTGCCGGGGAAAAGGATGTGTGTAACTAGAAGCAATTATCTTACGTGTGTTTTATACTTACAAATATTTAAATGAGTAATTGATAAAATGACTTACATACTCTTTATTTTAATTGTTTGTGAATATGAAAGCACTTAAAATAAATGTTGCTAGAAGTGTACATTATATCCCATTTCTTTAGAGCAGATCAACCGATTAAGGTTTGTAGTTGGAAGCAACTATCTTGGGTTCTTCCACACTTAAAAAAACTTAAATGAGCAATTTATAAAATAACTTACATAACCCTCATTTTAATTACCTGTGGATGTAGAATGTGCTGCTAGATGGTGCCGTACTAATACAATTTTTACGGGTACCGGATAACTATTTTACTTAGTCGGTTTGGTACCGGTTCGGAATACCAAGTCCCAAATACCAATTTAGAAATATTACTAGTACCCAGCACCAAACCGAAAGATCTAAACTCGGTACCGGTACCGGTTTCGATATGCTACCAATACGGTTCGGTATTTTCGATTTTCTATACAGCAGTTCAATCGATTAACCAAAAATTAAAAGGTTTTTAAAAAACTGTATATCAATTAACTCTACAATATTTGAACTTTTATCACAGATTATTGTTTGAACTTATTTTAGGTTTGTGTGATTGATATTCAAACATGTTTTAAGTTTGATCACTAAAAGTATGTTTCTATGATCTTTCTGACCTAATAAACCGGTAGCGAGATAGGTTAAATGGCTAATTCAGTTTTAAACATTGGATTAGATTAGTCACGAACAAAAACAAGCCTTCAATTCATACCGACCTCGTATATTTCTTATCTAAATTGACGAACACAAAAACGCCTTGTTCGTAATTTAAAACACAATAACTAGAAATTCAGAGGAAAATTTGCACAAATCCATCAATTTCTGAATAAAAATCAATCAATCGATGTTTGCGTATGAAACAGAGAGAAATGTAGGCACCATAGCGAGCCAGGAGCTGATTAAAAGCAGAACAACGGCTTTCTGAGGTGCCTCTGTTTAACAATTAATGTCTGTTCCTCCAATTTCCGGCAGGAAAGACTGCGTTCCGCGACGGCCGGTATCGTTATCAGAACCGTCTCGGAGATCGCCTTCTGGAGAAACTTGTTTTAGGGTTTGCCTTCGTCTTTAACTGCGTTTTTATAGCAGTAGTAAGTTAGTAACTGTTATCGGTCTTTAAATCTATTGGGCCCAATAGGCTCACCCATTAAGCTGAAGCCTGTAACATAAAGTTGGGCCTTTATTATGGGCTTGGCCCAATCAGAGGTATCGTGCCAGATTGTTCTTAACAACTGATTATGTGGGCATCCAATCTAGGGGCCATCTCCTATATTAAATTTATCATTTAGTTGCAATTTTATATTATTAATAATCTTTATTTATGTTTTTTTTAATCTTCAAAGCATTCTTGATTGTTATTTGTTTGTGTTTTTTTGTTTTTTTTAATCTTCAAACACTGAAATGTGATTTATTTTGTCATTGAGACTTGACTTCCTGGAAGTATTTGACAACACCATCATGCTTAATTGCTTATGAAGTTGTAGCATTGTTGGAGACCAAAATGAAATGGGGGTGAAAGTATCTTTGGTGCCCTAAGGAGGTGTCGAGAGGTAAACGGTAGCTGGGCAGGAAAGAGACACCTTGTAAGGGGGCGCGACGCCTATTCTGGCATGGTTCTTAACTTTAGCTAACTACATAACCCATTTTCCAAATCAAAGTGAAAACCCTTTAGTAATAAAACGACAAAAGTGTAACATCGTCTCCTTCTCTAGTCTTAGGGATCTTGAGAGACAACTACTTCTATGGCGTAACAGAATCAAAAGCGATGCAAGAACTACCACATCGAAGCATCGTTTCAACGACGTTGAACATGTAAGTTGTCCGCGCATTTAGAATATTAATAAAATCAGTTAGTTTAGTTAGTTGGGTAATATTATAATTAAAAAAATCAGCATAAAATTAAAGTATATAAAAAATGTTCCAACAAGAAATTAAGGCATATATGCATTCATTGAGCATGATAAAGGACCCGTCATTATCCACCCACAAGAAGCATGTGAGTTGATGCATAATTAAAGTCATGGTCATGGTTGGTCTATTTCTAAGAGATTTTGGTTCACGGGTGGCATCTGTTGGGTCAACTTTTCCGGTGCTACGTACTACATTAATTAGTTAATTAATTAATTAACCAACACATGTTTGACTGTTGTTATGGCCCAATTAAACCAATACTAAGTAAACAAATTAATCGGGTTGCAAATCATTGCTAGTTTATTTATTTCCTTAATTAGCGCTTCATGCATACTAGCTAAATTACATTACATATATGGTAAGAGCAAATAGAGTAGTCATGTCTACACTTTCACATCGATCTGTGTTAAGGATCAAGACACTCTTCAAGCGTTAAAAGATGCAGATAACAAAACAAGATAAACAAGACATCAAAATATAACGTGGTTCGGTCGTCAAGGTCATGACCTACGTCCACGGACAGGAACCAGAGACTTCTTTATTATGACTAAAGTGTTTACAAAATATCATCCTAAGACGCATAGGTTGAATGAAACATAGCTACGATATTTATAGACATAAACTGAAAAAAAACCCTACATAAAACAAGTACCCGCTGTGCGCAAGATCATCACCATACACAATTCGGCCCAAATTTTGTCACCTCCACGTGGAGCATCATTTGAGTAATTAATTCAACGGGATAATTTCATATATATCCTTCTAAACTTTCATTATTACGTATGTATCCTTTCAAACTTCAATATTACGTACATATCACCCTAAAACCTTTAAACTCTCATACATATCCAAATACCTATTTTATTATTGTTTAATCTTTTAAAAATCAATCATCTTTATCATCTGACATATTTATTTAATCATTTACTATAATTCCCTTTTATAAAATCACTAGTAAACCTATTTTTTTGATCTTTTTACCCCAAACCATTGATGAATGTAATGATGAACCAAAACAAAACAAAATCCAACACAAATTTACACAATTCAAACGGCAACGGCGGTGCTATGAGTCCCAACCATCCTTCCTCCTCTTGAACTCCACCTTTCTCTTCGATATTCCACCGTACAACGTCGTGAACTTTTCTAAACACTCGCTTCTGATCACTCGATAATGCGACTGTGTATTTTCACTAATCGCCTTCCCTGACAACTTTGAAGTATCAATAGCCCACGCCGGTTTCACATACTCACGACCGTGTATGAAGATATCGTACCGTTTGCATACAAGAAGTTTATCAAAACATCTTCACAATTGAAAAAATCATCCATGATCTCCCGGCCCGGTTTCGCTTCGTCGCTCCAATACCGACTGAACGCCGCCCGACTATCCATAAATGCCGCACCTGTCAAGATCATGTTATACCCGTTGAATTTACGAGTGTGCTTTTCACCTCGGTACTCTAACGGGCCAGGCCCGTTAACCAACTGCAGGTAGATGATGAGACCGAGCACCGTTCCTTCCTCCTCTTGAACTCCACCTTTCTCTCCGATATTCCACCGCACAACGCCGTGAACTTTGTATAACCATTCCACCAATAAAACCATTGATGAATTGTTTTGGGTAAAAAGATCAAAGAATAGGTTTACTATTATGATTTCATAAAAGGGCATTATAGTAAATGATTAAATAAATATATTAGATGATAAAGATTATTGATTTTTAAAAAGATTAAATAATAATAAAATATGTATTTGGATATATATTAGAGTTTAGAGGTTTTAGAGGGATATATATGTAATATTGAAGTTTGAAAAGATATATACGTAATAATGAAAGTTTAGAAGGATATATATGAAATTATCCCTTAATTCCACCAAAGAAATTACACATGTCTCCGCGTCGTGTGACTTTTCTCCACGCGGTGAACCCACAAAATTTACCAAATTGCAAACCGGCAATCGAATGCTTCTCAACAAGCTCTTGTGTCCCACGTTGAGCTCCTCTTTGATTATTTAGATTCTAGTTTCAATATTGTACCGCTAATTTCAAGTCATACCTAACAATCTGTTTTCTACCCCGCCACTAATTAACCCACAATTCAACCATGATCTGTCTCTACCATACTTAATTCTGGTTCCATTAATGACCACATAACTCACTAATCAAAGTGAAAGTGACAGCCATATTATCTGCCTGGTTTGTGTTGTGTGTGGCAAGCTCCATTAATCACCACGCCGTAATCTCCACGCCACGACCCTCACAACCCACTACTATCTCCCTCGATCCTAAAAGAATCCCTTATCATCTTTTTCCTTATCCGTCTAACTACGTGGCTGCCAACACATTTTTTCTTTTTCTTTCTGATCTTTCTCTTTCATATATGTGTATGTGTGTCAGTGTGTAAAGTTGTGTATACACATGCATGAGCTAACAAAACAGATCGAAGATATATACAGACTACGTATACTCTTCGAATTAATGATTAATTAAAATTAATTAATACCTTGAAACTTTGGAGGACAATATATATACAGGGGTCCGACCCTGTATATATATGTATAGGGGAAGGTTCATTTGAGAACCGTTTTTATTGCGAGAACCGCAAGAACCAATCTTAGCCGTTCATTTTGGATAATTGGATTGATGGATGAAGAGCGTAGGGGGATTGAGTGTGGCAGAGTGCATGTAAGGAATTCATGGGTAGGAAATCCAATTGAAGGAGGGGGAATTGGACGGCTAAGATTGGTTCTCGTACGCAAAACAGTTCTCGTTTAAACTTTTGCCTATATATATATATATATATATATATATATATATATATATATATATATATATATATATATATATATATATATATATATATATATATATATATATATATATATATATATATATATATATGAGTATCAACTTAAGACTAGAAGTGTACGTGACATTGAATGCAATAACAATTCTAGACTTAAAAATTAAGGCAGGCGAAATGTATACTAAAATATAACGAAATTTGTATATAATCAACGTTATATTTCTTGTAATAATACAATTAATTTTTCAGAATGTGTCATTTGTAATATAATTAACGAATGTGTCTTTTCTTTTTTTAATTAAATTTGGTAATTCTTTAATGTATACCTTTTAGTCACCATATGTCGTCATTATTAACTGCCGTCTCCAAAACTGATATCAAATGTCTTTTAGGGACGGGGCGATCTGAATACGAACATCATGTCTCCCTTAGAAGGTTTTAATGACAACTTTAGAACATGTTAGACGAAAAATATATATTGTCCTTAAAAGTGATTTTTCTTGTAGTGATTTTATACAATATAGTAATGTACCCTTTGTTAGCATGCTACCCTGATTTCCTTTGCAATTTTTTAAATTCCGATTGTCTATTTTTCATTATTATAAATGTTTTAAAATGATTATAAAATATTAAAATGGTGAAAATATAATATTTAAAAATATTATGAAAGTTATATGTGATATTTGTAAATTATTCTAAACAAATACGATATTTTAAAACAAATACTAAAATAAATAAATAATTTCATATTGCAGTTAACTGCAAAAGTTTTTCATTTTCTAAAAGAGACATCGATCTGTTGTTTTAAAATGTGTATATATATATATATACATTTTTTGAATGGCTAAACATACACATATTCTAACATAATTCTAAATCTACACCATTTTTGTTCATAAGACCATATGCATCTATCTCTCTTCTTTCCCTTATCACATCTTTCCCTTCCATCCCACTTCATCCCACTACCCTTACATCAATCTCTCTTAACTATTCTCTATTTAAAAAATAACATAAATAAATGTAGAGAAAGAGATAGAGAGATGAAAAGAAAAGGAGAGAGAAAGATACTCACTACCCTTACATCAATCTCTCTTAACTATTCTCTATTTAAAAAATAACATAAATAAATATAGAGAAAGAGATAGAGAGATAAAAAGAAGAGGAGAGAGAAAGATACTCATTCTACGTGAATATCTTTCAACCAAACTCATCACTTTCAAACTTAGGTGGTGGGGGCAATGCTCTCACTCCAAGTGAAAGTGACTAAAGTTTCATCCCGCGGGATGAATATGTATAATTTAACAAGATTGAATCCGTAATTTTGTAAGATACCTAAACAACTTAAACTATAAGTTCTTTATTTATTTTAAAATGAAAGTTTATATTTGGTAATTTAAAATTTAAATGTTTGAATATTTAATAAATGGGTGGTGGGGTGGGGTTGGATTTAAAGAGAAAACGTCGTAGTATTAAGCACTAGGCCTAACGACAGGCAGAAAAAGTTGTCCAAGGAACCCGTGAACAGAGTTTGGATCTTCCGAAACCACCATCTAATTATTGCCTATTTTTCCGTGTTTGTTGACTCCCTGTTAAAAATCTTTTAACAGAATCTTAATTCCTACGTACACCATACTCCATTCTAAGAAATTCTTTTTATTTTTATTTTTATTTTTTAAAAATAAAATCAAGACAAATACTAAAAATTAAAATATCTAAAAAAAAGAATGACTAAAATAATATTTTAATTTTTAATATTTATATATGTTATTTATTTTATTAAATAATTACAAATGCCATGTCATGTAAGTTTTAACATTGTAACTTAGGTTTACAAGACTTTGCCAAATAACATACCCTATTTTTATTAGTGTAAAAAGTTATAATTTTTGTTAAAAGTGTTCTGTTTGTTTTCCAAAAGATCAGACACTTTCTATCATATATATACTTTTTATTTTATTTTATTACTAATAATTAAGTAATAGCCTCAAAATTTTATTCATTTATTTGATTTATTTTGTCCTTATTACTTGTTTACAGCAGACAAAGGGGGAATGCATGTGGTAATGTAGGTCCTAGAATCAATTTTTTATGCTCCATTTGTTGATTGTCTTTGCATATCCTCACAGAATTCCCTCAAACTTACTTCCCCCAAAACATTCTTTCACACATTTCGATCTTCATTATCAAATTCATTCATTCAGTAAAACCCTATTTTTCCACTTCAGTATGCACTCCATATAGCTTCTAGAGAGAGAAACTGTGAATAATGGGTTTCCATCATCTGTTCATCTATGCATTCATCATAGTTGCTCCATTCACCATCAATGCAGATGAGTCTCTTAACTTAAACGACGAGGTTTTAGGCCTTATAGTCTTCAAGTCTTCTCTTGTTGACCCATCATCACATTTGTCCTCATGGAATCAAGATGATCAAACCCCGTGTTCTTGGAAGTTCGTAACTTGTAATCCGGTCAATGGCCGGGTCACCGGAATCTCTCTCGACGGATTAAATCTATCCGGGAAGATCGGTAGAGGGCTCGAGAAGTTGCAAAACCTCAAGGTACTATCACTTGCTAATAACAACTTCACAGGAAACATTAACCCTGAGCTATCACTTATTAACAACCTTGAAAACCTTCACGTTAGCGGAAACCGGTTTTCAGGTCGAATCCCGGGTTCTCTAATGAATTCTGGCAGCATAAAGTTTCTAGATTTATCAGAAAACTCATTGTCTGGACCACTTCCAGAAGAGTTTTTCATCAACTGTTTATCACTTAGATCACTTTCCTTATCTAGAAATAACCTTGAAGGTCCAATTCCTAACTCACTTTCCAACTGCACAACTCTAAATCATCTAGATCTTTCCTATAATCGGTTTTCGGGTAACCCGGATTTCGGTACCGGTATTTGGTCACTGACCCGGATCCGGACGTTGGATCTTTCTCACAATTCATTTTCAGGATCGATACCCAACGGTGTGTTTGCTTTGCATGATCTAAAAGAGCTTTCTTTAGAAGGGAATCACTTCTCGGGAGCTTTACCTTCGGATATTGGTTTATGCCCACATCTAAAGACACTAGATTTAAGCAATAACCTCTTCACAGAAACAGTTCCTGGATCTTTTCATGCTCTTTCTTCACTAAGTTATCTGAATCTAGCCAATAACGTGTTAACCGGCGAATTCCCGAAATGGATTGGAAGCCTGACTAGCTTGGAGTATTTGGACTTTTCCGGCAATGGGTTGACCGGAACCCTACCAGAATCCATGGGTCAGGACTTAAGATTGTTAAGCTATGTAAGTCTTTCTGATAATAGTTTAAGTGGTAACATACCATCTTCATTAGTTTCCTCCACTAAACTAGTGGTGATTTCTTTAAGTGGGAATAAGTTCAATGGTAGTATTCCTGATGGTTTATTCGAGCTTGGGTTCGATCAAATTGACCTTTCTAGGAACCAACTTACGGGTTCAATCCCACCGGGTTCAAGTAAACTATTCGAGACTCTTCAGTCTCTAGATCTATCTGGAAACCAGCTCACCGGGGATATTCCAGCTGAAATAGGACTTAACGCTAAGCTAAGATACTTGAACTTATCATGGAATAATTTTCAGACAACAATGCCCCCAGAGCTAGGGTACTTTCAAAATCTAACGGTGTTAGATCTCCGAAATGGCGCATTTCACGGGCCCATCCCGAACGATCTTTGCGATTCGGGTAGCCTCGGAATTCTTCAGCTGGATGGAAATTCTTTCACAGGATTAATACCGAATGAGATAGGAAACTGTTCTTCCCTCTACTTGCTGTAAGTCCTCGATCTAACGTGTAAATGTTTTTACAGTTATATATAAGTAGAAACCATAGAAGCTTATAATATTTTTTGCACTTATAATTATATAAAATGTTCACACTTAGAAGCATATAAAGATTTTTCTTTCAAATGTAACTTCAATTGACTTGTGATGTATTTGCATATATGTATATACAGGAGCATGTCTCACAACAGCTTGACTGGCTCCATTCCAAGATCAATGTCACAACTGAAAAAGCTCAAGATTTTGAAGCTAGAATACAACCAACTGTCTGGTGAGATACCATCTGAGCTTGGGGAGCTGGAAAACCTTCTGGCTGTAAACATATCTTACAACAGACTACAAGGAAGACTTCCTACTGGGGGCATATTTCCAAGCTTAGAGCAAAGTTCTTTGGAGGGCAATTTAGGGATTTGCTCACCATTGTTGAAAGGGCCATGTAAGATGAATGTCCCAAAGCCTTTAGTTCTTGATCCATTTGCATATGGAAATCAAAATGGAAGACATGAAGCAGGGGATGAAAGCGAAGAATCTTCAAACGGTTTCAAACACCATCGGTTTCTAAGCATTTCTGCTATTATTGCAATACTAGCAGCTGTTGTGATCTCCATTGGAGTTCTGGTAATAAGCTTGCTCAATATCTCGGCTAGAAGACGGATTGCGTTTGTTGATAATGCACTCGAGAGTTGTTCGAGCTCCTCTCGATCAGGCTCCAGTTTATCGATGGGGAAGATTATTTGGTTTGATTCAAAAACGAACCCGGATAGCTATTGCCTTGTGAATCCTGAATCTTTTCTTAAAAAAGCAAATGAAATCGGTGCTGGGGTGTTTGGTACTGTTTATAAAGCTTTGTTAGGAGACGATAATTGTGATGCTTTAGCAATCAAGAGTCTTGTAGTGTCGAAAATGATTCAGTATCCTGAAGATTTCGATAGGGAGGTTCGTGTTTTAGGAAAACTAAGACACCCGAATCTTGTGTCGCTAAAAGGGTACTACTGGACTCCAAAATTACAGCTTTTAGTGACTGATTATGTACCAAACGGTAGCTTACAGACAAAACTCCATGAAAGATCACCTTCAAGTCCACCACTCTCATGGCTGAGTCGGTTCAAGATTCTTCTAGGAACTGCGAAAGGACTCGCTCACTTACACCATTCGTTTCGTCCTCCAATCTTGCACTACAACATCAAACCCAATAACATTCTTCTTGATGACAATTTGAACCCAAAGATTTCTGATTTTGGGTTGACCAGACTTTTGTCAAGGCTAGACAAACATGTCATGAGCAATCGGTTTCAAAGCGCGTTAGGCTACGTGGCTCCAGAACTCGCTTGTCAAAGCTTACGAGTGAACGAGAAATGCGATGTTTACGGGTTTGGCGTTTTGATTTTGGAGATTGTAACGGGGAGACGACCAATTGAGTATGGGGAAGATAATGTGTTGATACTTAATGAACAAGTGAAGATTATGTTAGAAGAAGGGAATGTATTGGAGTGTGTTGATGAGAGTATGGGAGAGTATCCAGAAGAGGAAGTTTTGCCTGTTCTTAAACTAGCATTGGTGTGTACTTCTCAAATACCTTCAAGCAGGCCATCAATGGCAGAAGTTGTTCAGATATTACAAGTAATCAAGACACCAATCCCTCCTAGGATGGAATCACATTAGGAATGTAATTTGGTTTTGTTATTTGTCTGTAATTTGATGTTTTATTACTCTTCTATGAATGATTTCAATCAATTTACATAAAAACATAACAGAAATCGAATCAGAAATTCAAAAAAATTCGAATCGAAGCCCCAAATGACGGATTTAGGGCCGCTTAGACGAAACCAGATACGTATTTAGGTGGTCTGATGAATTAATAAAAAGATAAAAAGTCTGATGTCTATAAATACCGAAAAGGAGGTAAAAGAATCCAAACATTTCAGTGTTATAGAATAAAAGCAGGACTCACAGAACAAATCAAAACAAACAATCTCTCCACAAAATCAGGATTTTCACTCACTCTATTTTCCTAATAACATTTGAAATCATCATTCTTTGACCTTCTTCTCATGCTACCCCCAAACTGAAACCCTAAATTTGCATCAATAACATCATCACAAAAACACCATTATATATCTTCCCATGGGGGGTTGCATGTCCATTGCCAATAAAAAATTAACCAAGAAACCCAAGAACAACGTCAAACATATAACCCCTCTACATCATGACCTTCAAACCACTAAACTACACATCGGGTCGACGAAATACCGTCGTCCCGTGCATGTCCTCAAAGACTCCTCAGGCAGCGACATTTTCAGGCGTTATCGCTTTGGAAAAGAGCTCGGGAGAGGCGAGTTTGGGGTGACGTATGAATGTCAAGACAAGCACAACGGGGAGAAGGTAGCGTGTAAGAAAATATCAAAAAGTAGGTTGCGGACGGAAGTCGATATCGAAGATGTTAGAAGAGAGGTCGAGATTATGAGACATTTGCCGGAGCACCCGAATATCGTGAGGTATAAAGACGTGTTTGAGGATAAAGAGGCTATTTATTTGGTGATGGAACTTTGCCAGGGTGGTGAGTTATTTGATAGGATAGTCGCTAAAGGTCATTATACGGAAAGAGCTGCTGCTCTTGTTACCAAAACCATTGTTGAAGTTGTTCAGGTCCATTACATTTACCGACTCGCCCCATTTTTGGTCACTAAAAGTCGGGTTTAATTTCGTCTAAATCGAATGTTATGTTTGTGAAGGTTTGCCATAAACACGGGGTAATACATCGGGATTTGAAGCCGGAAAACTTCTTATATGCTAACCGAGGCGAAAACGCTTCCCTTAAAGCGATTGATTTCGGTCTATCGATATTCTTTGAACCTGGTATGTATCTAAATTAAGAAGACAAATTAATCTGTTTGTTGTACGTGTAGTTTATTTTTTTGTTCATATATTGATGGTTTTGCTGTGGTGATAGAGCAACGTTTCAGGGAAATAGTGGGAAGCCCATACTACATGGCCCCAGAGGTTCTTAGACGGAATTATGGGGCAGAAGTTGATGTTTGGAGCGCAGGTGTCATTTTGTACATATTATTATGTGGGGTTCCTCCTTTTTGGGCAGGTATATATAAAATATCTTATATTAATTATTAAAATTAAAATAAAAGGAATTTCACAGTAGTTTAAGAAGAGCATTCATATTATTGTGTATAGGTTTTACATTCTAAAACTAAGATGTAAACGAGTCGAGCTACTCGTGAGTTACACAAGCTCGGACAATTAAATGCTCGAAACGAATCAAGCCTTAACGAGCTCGAGTATATACCGAAGCTCCTTAAGTAAACGATTCGGAGCTCGAGCCTCAAAGGAGGAGCTCATTTAAGCGACCTTTGTATATAATATAACTTATGTTTTAGTATTTATATATATATATGTGTATATATATATATAGTATATAAAAATTTCAAAATAATACCCGAACTTATATGAGTTGAGCTTAGGCTTCATGTATCTTACACGAGCCGAGCTCGAGTCCAACACAAACTCAAGCATAAAAAAGTCTAAACGAGCCCAGCTCCATATATACCAAACTCGGGCTCAGGCTCGTCTCGTTTACTTCCCTGTCTAAAAGTAAAAAAATCAAAATAATTTCAGGGTATTTATTGATATTACTTTTGTCGAGATTTGATCAATTGAATATAGTGATTGAATGATGTCATTTAGTCAAAAGGATTAAACATTCCTGCAAAATAAAAGAGAAAAGAAGTTTGTCCTTATTTTGTTATTTATGAAAGTCGTGGTCATATCTTGCATAATTCCTTATAATGGAGGGGTTGAATGTAACTAGCACAGAAACTGAAGAAGGAATTGCACAGGCGATTATCAAGGGTGACATAAATTTCGGAAGAGATCCTTGGCCTCGTGTATCTGACGATGCCAAGAATCTCGTCAAAGGCATGCTCGAACCCAATTCGTCCAAACGCCTCACCGTTGAACAAGTCCTAGGTATGTACCTTACTCTTATAAGTTTGTACATTCTACGTTTCCATTTTCCGAAAATAGTTTCCGGCTTTCCAACGCTCTAGCCCGAGAAAGGGTAGTTTAGTCATTTTACCATTTATACTTATAGGAAGCCGATGGATACAAAATGCCGATAAGGTCCCTGATATTCCTTTGGGAGAAAATGTTAGAGCAAAACTCCAACAGTTCTCTCTGATGAACAAGTTCAAAAAGAAAGTCATCCGTGTAAGTTCTTTGACTATCTTAATCTTCTGTTTGACCTTAAAGGTCAAAGTCTATTTGAAATTTGACTATGTTCTTATTCAATAAATTCAGCTGTTAGCAGAAAATTTGCCTGATGAACAAATAGATGGGTTGAAAAAGATGTTCCATGACATGGATAAAGATAAGAATGGTGCACTCACTTTTCAAGAGCTCAAAGATGGTCTAACCTCAATTGACGATCAACCCGTTGCTGATCCCGATGTTCAAATGTTCATGGAAGCCGTAAGTATATCCACTGATTATATAGTTTGTATTTTATGCGACCATTTTGACCCGTTTACTTATTATTTAGTCAATTAGGGCTATGTTTTATCTCTAATGGGTCAAAGAGGTCATAGAAATAAATTACCTAAAAGAAGCAGACAAATGGGTCGAGGAGGTTAAACAGGTCGAAAGCAAAATAATATAATTTTTGTCATCACATTTGACAAAATTATTTTAAAATAACTAGAATATATTCACAAAAAGTGTTTCAAGTCAACCCAACCCGACGTTACCAGTTTTGCCACATATAGTACATACAGTCAAGGTTTTGACTTACAGTATGTCAACTATTCTATGAAAAAGGCCGATCTTGATCATAATGGGGTGCTAAACTGTGAGGAGTTTCTGACGATTGTGGTGCACCTAAAAAAGATTAGCAACGAAGAACAACTCCATAAAGCTTTCCACCATTTCGACAAGAACCGAAACGGATACATCGAGTTTGATGAGTTGAAAGAATCTTTGTTTGACGGACACCTGGATCCACACAACGAAAAAATGGTCCACGAAATCATATTTGATGCCGATCTAGATAAGGTTTGACTTCAAAGTCAAATAAATAATTTGATCTCAGAAATAGAAAAACACCTACCTCGAGTTTTAACTGTTTTGTTGTAATGTAGGATGGACGGATCAGTTACCCAGAGTTTGCAACAATGATGACAACAGGAATGGATTGGAAAATGGCTTCAAGACAGTACTCAAGAGCAATGCTTAATGCAATTAGCATGAAGATGTTTAAAGACCAATCAGTAAAATCAATAACCTGAACGGGTTACATTTTCGGGTGGTAAATATTTGTAATGAGATGGAAAAAGGCTTAAAACAAGGCAAACCCTTTCTCCTAAGATGATCAGCGAATCCAAAACAACGATGCTAAACTGACTGCACCTCGTGCAGTTAAGGTTGTACCTAAATGTAAAAAAAATGTTGATGAGGGTAGCTCAAAATTGTAAAACAGTACCTCAATGCATAAGCATTTAGTTAGTCCTCCCTTTTATCTCTTTTTTGCATATGGACAGACAGACAGTTGTCACAGGTTTTTTTGTACAAGCCACAATACAGGGTTATAACCCCCCCCCCCCCAAAAAAAAGAGCTGAAATGAAACATAACATAGGATAAAACGAACTAAATACCAATGTGTTTGTAGAACGAAATTGTATTTCACAAAGCTTTTTATACGGAGACAAGAATGTATGTTTTGCGTAGAAACTATATCCCCCCACCCAAAAAAATCAAAAAAGAATACACGGACAATGAATTGTTATCGAGCATTATGATCGCCGGGTCTCACACATCTTACATGAATCAACAGTCCTGAGATTTTCTTTTGAATTACACCAACAACAGTAGCACAAGAAGTCATAGGGCATCTCAGTGAAAAGCATCCAGGACCGTCATTAATAGTCATGCTAATGTAAGCTACAAGAATTAATGAGAACAAAGGCATAAGAAATAATTATTGGTGAAGGTGTTGAGAATTAAAAACACCTTAAGACCGTAAGTCCATAACTAATGTTTTTCGACTTAGAATTTTGAAAATATTCTAGTGTTCTTGAATCATCACCTAGCTACCACTGCCACAAACAACAATCAAACCTCAATCTAAGAATCTACCCGTCCAGCATGTGTTGTAAAACAGATGACCACACGCTATGGTTCTAATCCTATCAAGTGGATATGAATCGAAGCAGATCACACAAACCACCTTCAAAAAGACACATAGTGAGACATGAGTTATATCATCAATAATTAAAAAGAAACAACAAAGATAAACACTTGCCTTAAAAGTCAAAATATTTTTGCTGTCTGCCATACTTCTCTATCTTTTGAATTTCTAATATCTGGTTTGTGTAACAGGCCAACAGCTTTCCAAACTTTCTCTTCATCAGAAACCAAAACCTCATGAACATTTTTGACCTTCCTGAAGGGTAACATAAATGATCAACAAGGGAACAAAAACTTAAATAATGTTAATAAAAAGAGATGTAGCAAGATAATGACCTCTATCACAAAGCAAGCAACATAGTAACAAACTAAAAACAACATTCAAGATTTGACCACACCCACAACCCTTGAACAGAAATAACTAGATTTGAGCATCTTACCAGTTATAACGGTGTAAAAGCATGCAAGCAGAATCTCTTGAAATTAAAAGAACTGTAGATACTCCAGTTATATCATCCTCTTGACCACGACGAATATCTTCCTCTGTCAAAAAGATATAATTTTTTTAAAGCATGAAAAGGAGACTGTTAGTTTGAGTTTGAAGCATGTGCAGCCACATAAAAGCAAAAAATGGGAATAAAACAAACACCAAACTGCCAAGTGAGGCAATTTGCCGATTTCCAATTTTGATTTCTACTTTGAAAGTTCTACATCTAAGGGTCCACATTTTCAGAAACACTTGATCAAATACCAAAGTGTGAGAAAGATAACCAATGTAAGTATGAATTTTAGAATGTTGAACCTTCAGCATGGACCCTGAAGTGTATGCAAAATGCCTACAGAAACACTAATCATAGACTGGAAGTGTGAATATGATTATATGTACTCTTTCAGCAGTGTGCGCTTTAAGCTGCTTTGTATTAACACTTGTAAGGACCCTACCCTGCATTCAAGACTTATCAAACTATGAATGACACTCCAGCTAAAACCACCCATAAAGCCAACATGTCACAGACAAACCCATAACAATCACAATTTAATTGTTATTTGATGTAATAATAGAGGTGTCAGGCTCAAACTCTAAGAAAAAGATGAGCAAACATATCACAAACGGGCAATGTTACAACTAGGAGATGACCAAAACTTCTCACCTATGGTGTAAATGCACCGAACTTGATAGAATACCAGATTGAAGTTACTAAGATTACTAAACAAATTATGAGCAAAAGATGATATTTCGGACCGATCACCAATCAAGGCGATAAGCAAGCACAGTCAGCAACACTCTTAACATTTACCAACACAATTAGTATAGCGACGAGTCTCAATCAGTTCGAGCAAAACAATAGATAACAGGGTGTGAGGGTTTTACCATTTGAAAAGGAAATGAAGGTTTCCCTTTGCGCATGGTGACCGTACCTCCACTCCAAACGCTACCTTCCTTGATTTTTTGGCGCATTCTTGATCCCATATCTAAATGAAAGGTTTCTGATAATGACCCAAAAGCATCCAACCCACTAGTCGGTGTGTCGTTAATAACAGGGTATTTTGATCATTTATACTAATCGTAAATTGTGTGTGGATGATCCGTTATTAATTTGCAAGACTTGATTTTTTTCAAAATAACCCTCATTAATGCGTCATTAATGAGCCATCAAAAAATCTTAGCCATTGATTAATTTTTAATCAATGCTGGTTCTCACAGTTCTCGTACGAAAAACATTTCTCTCTCTCTCTCTCTCTATATATATATATATATCTTACTCCTATATAATGCATCTACTACCTAAAAAACTCTTAATTTTAAGAAGAGTAAATTTACTAAAATACCCCACATTTATACATCTCCTTTACTCCTACTTTAAGTCCACAATCAATGAATTTAAACAAGTAAATATTGAAAACATAACCGACAATTAATGAATTATTTCTAACCATATATTTTTAATATTAACTTTTGATTCATGAGATCACCATACTTATAACTGGATTAAGTCTAATCATATATTTTTAATATTAACTTTTGATTCATGAGATCACCTAAATTTCTGTTTTCAATAAATCAAGTTCAAGAGATTTCACAAACACCAAACAAATGAAAGAGTCAAAGAGTTGAAATTTATAAACATTGTATTCTAACTCAATTACATAATAATTGGAACTATGAAACATTACACACACATATATACATACATATATAATCAGCAACTTCATGATTCAGCCATGCGACAAAACTCTTCCAACAAACTGAAACACAAATAACTCAGAGTTAGCAATTTAATTCTTAATTTCAAAGTGGCTTTCGCAATGAATCTTCACAAACTTATATTATCTTCATCTCGCAAAGAATATTCATAAACTCATATTAGCTCTTTGTGATTATTCTGCACAAAACTCATCACAACCTCCTCTATATTCGCCGTCGCCGCATTACGCGGGTACCACACTAGTATATATATATATATATATATATATATATATATATATATATATATATATATATATATATATATACCAATGGTCCAATAGAAAGGAAGAAAAAAAAAACTCAGCATGACTTGTAACCAGCCAAAACCTTTTACTCTCACTTTAAGAGGATGGGGTAATAGTGTTCCATTGCTTCACGCACCAACCAGCTCCCCACTAGCTAGTTGGATGCTCTCGGTCTAACATATTACATATGTGTGTATGTGAATCACTTGTTAACAAACACTTATTTAAAGTGTGTTTCTAGTAACCAATCTATTTACTCAGCCTAGAATAATACTAAGTTTTTTTTAGCACTTCTTTTATTGATTTCCCTTTTTATTTATTTATTCTTTATGCATTATATTTATTTTTTATGTTTATTTTTCTATCGGAGGTCTCTCGAGAAGCAATCTATATACTTACGTATAGAGGTATAATTATTGACATCTTACATTCTTCGTACTATGATTAGGCGGGATTTGGCATTATTGTTGTTGTATTTAAAGTGTACGAAAACTTTTTTAATAATACACACGCCTATATATATATATATAATACACAAATACATACATGCATAACTACCTCTTACTCTATCTTAGGCTCTTGATAGCAACTATCCAACCTAACTATCTGTCAATTTCAATTATCCTACTCCAAAAAAACATATATGAGATCATGATCTCATAGAAAGAAAGCTCCTGCAAATCGGAGCACAATTCTCCTACTCCAAACAGCATCGCCATCCACTACTCAAGGCCACTTCGCGATCTAAAACCCATGTCCATTTTGAGATTCTGACAATCTAAAGCTCAAGACACTTGGCAATTGGCACACTTGTGCCACTTGGTGATTGAAGAACATACAGTCGGGCCTCTCTAAAATCAAACTCCCTCTATTTTTAAGCACTTGGTACAATCCACGCTGTAATGCATTCTAAACATCATTTAAACAATTACTACCAGATTAATTCTATTTTTATCGAGTTTCTAAGGTACAACATCGAGGAATGGTGCTCAGTGCTAACTTACAGTCTCGAACACAACAAACTTAACTAACACCCCATCGAATCTTAACTATATGAAATTAGTATCTAAATGATGACAAAGGATATAGGAATCATACAATAATGTTTCCTAACATATTTCACTTGATTTGGTGAAGAAATGAATTGGTTCTCCCATTTCTTGATTTCGATTTAAACACGATACACACACTCACTTTAAAACACAGTTGCTGCTACAGTAAATGTTCTAGTGTTGTGTGTCATAACCAAATTATTTATACTTGTTTATGTTTTCCTAATTGTCACAAATGGCCCTTCAACTTGTTGAGGCCCGGGGGAAATAACTTAAAGACCAAGATATTAATTAAATAAAAGGTCCGACTTTTATTAATATTGAATATATAAATAAAATTACGAAATTAGGAACATGTATTACACCTTGAGTTTTGTTGTTGCAATACAATCAAACGCAACTTTTGTAGAGACTTATGAGCTATTTGTTTGCTGCTGAATGAAAATTTTTGTTTAATATTCAGCGTGTTTGATTGTCGTCTCTAAATAAAAACTATGTTAAATGGAACATAAAAACACTATTTAATCATTATATCTTAAAGTACATTCTGAATCATTAAACAACAAGTATCTTACTTTAATACCCTTTCTTTCACACTTTATCTTGTTAAACAATCATGTCTTATCTTGTAATATAATAAATCACTATTAAGGTTTAAATGGTAATTTGCATCATAAAGATTGTTTATTCAGAATTTTTATCAAACAGTATGTCACATTCAGATGTAGTTTCATATAGAGTCTTTGAATTATTCAGGCCATAAAATTATTTAGTGTTTAATCATTTAATTTTAACAAACAACCCCTAGTTATATAAACATCTCTTAATAAAACGACACCTAAGTTTACTGATGTCACAATGATTAAGAAAGTATTTTAGTTTGTAACATATAAATTAGATATTGTTAGTAGCATACATTCTTTTTCCAAAATTTAATGCCTTAGGCATTAAGAAATTTGCTTTGATAAGAAGGAAACATGTGTTATGAATGGAATAACTATTTCGTGACGCTAACTACTAATTAGTTTGTATTCATAAGGGTAGGGTTTAAACAAGAACTGTTTTTCGTACGAAAACTGTGATAACCAATCTTGATCGTTCATTTTGGATAATGGAATTCATGGATGAAGAGCGTTGGGAGATTTAGTGTGGCAGGGTGCATGTAAGGAAGTAATGGGTGGGCAATCCAATTAAAGAAGGAGGAATTGGACGGCTAAGATTGGTTCTCGCGGTTCTCGTTTGAACTTTTGCTGTATTGATAATTAGTTAATTACACACTTTGATTGGTTACGTGAAGGCATTATAATATGTTTTTGCTTTAACATTTTTTTTTGCTGTTTTAAAGTCTGTATTTCTTTTATATTATTACTATATGTGATATAATGACATTATTTGTCATTAATATACAACTTTTTATTTTTTTATAAGAATTTTGTTCGAAAATTATCACGTTTCGTTGGTAAATGATATTTTACTCGGACTAGTTTTTAAGAGATGATAATGCAAAAGAAATGTTTTATAAAATAGAGTGTATGTGTTAATTTTGTTAAAAATAAAATAAAATAAAGATTATTGAAGTACAAAGAAAATTGTGAAGTAAATTAAAGTTTTGGTAATCGTGTTTTTGTTAATTTTTCATTTTTAGTACTTAAACTTCATTAATTATAAAAATGGTCTCTAAAACTGAAACATTTTATGATTAGTCAGTAAGACCGTTAAATATAATGGATGAATGTTAGCTTTAGTGATATGACATTTTTATCTTTCTATGATAACAAACAACTCCGTATTGTCCAAACATCAAACTTATTATCTCTATCCCTCTCATGAGACACACACACTAACTCTTTGTTACATTTACCATCGTCACTCCTCTAACAGCCCCCCTCAATTATCCATTAGCAAGGCACCATCGTCATCGCCTCTTTCTTTATCCCCTCTTCCCTATCTCATGGCCAGAGCAACAACTTTAGATGCTAGTTATAGTTGAAGCCGACTTTGTTAAATTGCTAGCAACACAAACATTATTTATTGGGAGTCAAGCGTTAGCCAACACGATCATCCTCCCTCTCTCTCTCTCGAGCTATGAAAAATAAAAAACCGCTCTCCTTATTCAAAAAGGATGTACTAGTACCATTACCTACTTCGCTTGACAATAATTTTTCAATTTTTATGATGAGAAAAGAGAAAGAATCACCGGCTTTAACTATGTTTAAGAGGCTCCTATTTGTTTAAACTTGTCATTGAAGACGAATTCCTTCCTGTTAACCATGGTTGAGCAAACAACCCTTACCCACATAGATTGATTATCAATTTTCAACACCCATCACCATTTCATTAAAAGTGAAGCATTCATTGTTTTTAGGGAACCAATACCAAGATCCCCCAATATTTTATGAGCTGTGATCTTTTTCTAATTCACCTAACAAACCTTTGTTTTTCCTGCATTTGAGACACCTCATAAGAACTTGTGCTTGTTTTTTCAATTGCCTCCATTACCTTCATTTGCGCTTTGAACAAAGGCATAAAATACAGGAGAATGCTGAATGCTCCCAGGGACAGACTTGTCGAGTGTAACTCTCCTACCAAAAGATAACTAGTGCTACACCCGTATGATGATCGGGTACATAAATAAAAAATTTATATTTAATACTTTTTATACATACTCTTTTTAAAAATATAAAATTATATTTCACATTTAAAAGTTTTTAGTATAATATTAATACGTTTTTCGTGTTTACTAATGATAATAAAGGTAATATTTATATAATAAATAAATGAAAATCACCCTTATCATGTTAGAAAGCGTAAATAAGAAATATCAGGGTAGTTGATTTGTATTAATTTGGAAATGTCCTTTTATATATATATGGATGCATCCCGATTATCAATTAAATACATCACACACACACACATATATATAGTGAAAGGTTCATTCGAGAACCATTCTTATTTCGAGAACCGCGAGAACCAATCTTAACCGTCCAATTCCCCCTCCTTCATTTGGATTGCCCATCCATGAATTCCTTACATGCACCCTGCCACACCCAATCCCTCCATGCTCTTCATCCATGAATTCCATTATCCAAAATGAACGGCTAAGATTGGTTCTCGCGGTTCTCGCAATAAAAACGGTTCTCAAATGAACCTTCCCCTATATATATATATGTGTGTGTGTGTGTGTGTGTATATATATCTAAACCCTTGGTGGATGAATTTGATGGTTCATAATGATTCCTTAAGTTATTTATATAAGAGAAGTTTTTTTATTGATCCTTGCTCTCTCTCTCTCTCTCTATATATATATATATATATATACACACACACACACTACTATATAAAGCATTTAACATTTTTTCTCCTTAATCTTAATATTTCTTAAAATTCAATCAACACAAAATTTTAACCTTTTATTTTATCTAAATTAATCTTATTCATTTAATCTTTAATCATTTCACCCTCTTTTCTAATTTACTTTAACTTTTTATTAATTTAAAATATACTTTTCATGTAACGCCCATTTTTTTAAAAAGGGTCTGCAACGAGGAAATAACAATAATATTTTATTAAAATAGAGCAACAACCAACTCAGGTAATATAAAACAGTTTTCTTTAGAGTTTCTCAAAAACTCTCAAACTTGTCGACGTGAAAGCCTCGTCTGTTGCTAACCTGAAAAGAATAAACAAACAAAGTAATGAGTTAGGAAGCCTAGTGAATAGCTCCACAAAGTATTCGGATAATAATAATACGTAAATGTAACATCGTCAAGGTATGCCACTTGGGGTCACTACTATCAAAACACATCACATCACATGTCATAAACAACATATACAAATAGCTATATGCATACATCACAGATAATCAAATCGTCGTCATCACATATGTAGTCCCACCACTAGTGTGTGTAAGTGTGTGTATATATATATATATATATGTGTATGTGTGTGTGTATGAAAAAGTTCAATCGAGAACTGTTTTTCGTACGAGAACTGAGAGAACTATTTGTAACACTCTTAATAACTCATTAATAAGATATTTTGGTCATTTACATATTTTTCCCAACTGTGAATAACATCAGTGTGGACTGTCATTAATGTGCGATACTTGATTTGTCTAAAATACCTCTCATTAATGTCATTCTTTAGTCATTAATGAGCCGTCTCATTGACCGACTAATCAAGGGCCAATATTGGTTCTCGTAGTTATCATACGAAAAACAGTTCTCATTTAAACTATATATTTCTTAATTTTTCCTATTGATTGTTGTTCATTCTTTGAATTTAGTTTTGTTATGATAATAATTTTTAATTTTAAGTTGGTATATGTATGTTTATCCATTACGCTTAAATGTAAATCTTTAAATATTTTAAAACATCATGTTACTAAATCATGACAAATCAATATAATATATTCTTAATAATATTTAGAATATATCAACTATTTAACATACACCTTAGTTCATTACAAATTTTATGTACTTTTTACATAAACTTTATCGTAATAAAACAAAAAATATTAAAATAATATATTTTAATTCTTTTATCGAAAGACCAAAAATTAATGATTATATCGACTATGATACATAGAGTAATAAATATAAAAAATCTATAAAACCTTTACAGAATTACTTACCCACTGCTATTGATGGAAAGAAAAATTTTATAACAATATACTAATTCTTAAAAAATATGTCATATTACGATAAAATTTATATCAAAACGTAGATAAAAATGAGACGCTCGTAAATATATACTTCTTTTTTCCAGAAACAAAACGTATCACAAGTTATTAAAAATTATTTATAAACAATTCATATTAATTATAATAATATACAATTTTTATAAAAACCCCTGACGTGTTTCATAAAGCCCCCTCATAATTTTCATTCAACCCCTCCCAATTTAATTTAAATTTGATTAATTTTATAGTTTCTCCACTTTCTACCAATTATAACTTACAATTTGTCTACATCAAAATTACACGCCATCAACGATAGTTTTCTCACCACTATATCAACAATATATATAATATTTTTGTTGCTTTCCACTTTGATAATTTGAAACTATTTTTATCTAAAACCGGTTTCCAATTCTTTTCATCCTCCATAATTACACCTACTGTTATACCAAGATGGGTAAAAAGTAGTTTGGCATGATCACGGTTGAGAAATGAGGAAAGATTTATGGTTTTAAGAAGATAGTGTATACGATTCGGTGTTCTTCTACTCTTGATCCGTATTTATGGAAATGAAGATGGTGATTAATCAAAAGATAATTGAAGTTTAGAAATTAGGACTATTATAAGTATTAAAGAATGTTCAATATAGTCCATAATTAATTCATAGTTCTAAGGGATTAATTTTAACATTGGGATCAATGATATCAATGGTTCAGATTAAATTTTTAAAATTTAGACGAAGTGGTATTTTCGTAATTTTTCGTAATTCACATATGATGTATTTATAAATTACATATGATTGTATACTAAATCACGGATTAAATTTTAAAATTTTAGAATTATATTTTTTTAAATGAAATTCGTTGAAAACAACTCGATAAGTATTATGTGCAATTGTGAAGTAAAACCATCATTTAGAGAAAAGTTAACACCCTCGTGTAGTCACGGCAAGTTAACCGGAAAAGAGACTAAAAGTGCAAAAGGTGTTAAAAGTAGGATCAAACTTTCGTAATTAATTAAGTTTAGAAGCTAAAAGCGAAAAACCAAAAAGTTGTAATTTTACTCTAAATTTGTCGGTGAGTCACCTGCTTGTCACTTTAAGGTTTTACCTACTTTCAGGAACATCATTATTTAAGAATTAAGACCAGGTTTTGTCCATTACTCCATTTTATAAGCTGGTCCGCTGGTCATCAAATCAGAATCATCGTAACAAATTTTAGGGGATTCGAATAACCATTTTATCCGAATGTTCCTCCCTTTAATCAAACTTAAATCTTTGCAATCAAGCCGTGTTCTTTAATCAGTTGCTCCTAAAATCATATTTTCGTTTTTGTATTTTTCTCTAGTTTCTTGAATCTGGATAATCACCCATTATTTTTTACATTGGAATCGACGTTCGGGTTGACACCGGATTGTTCGTTCAATTATAGAACAATCAAGAAAAGTAGAAAACACGTGACGATCGCAATTGTTACTCGGTTGTTTCTAATGCCTTCCTCCTGTTCGACCATTTGCCCTTGTGAAGGTTTTTGATATAAATTATCGAATAAAAAGAAGAAAAGAAAATCGAAGTACGGGTATTCATGGTTGATAATGTTTGGCAACATGATTTGAGTTATTTAGGGGAAAGATGACGATTGACTTGGTACCAGGAAGTTCAGGGCGCATAGATGCCGGTACGGACAAAAAAATAACATATTTTAGCAACAAATATGTATTGGGTTTGACTGTGATTGCTGGCATTGGTGGTCTCCTTTTCGGTTATGACACAGGTATTCACCTTCTTTTTCTGCAATTGTTGCTCATACATATCGTATCTACTAAATTCATCATAATAATGAGAACCTGAGAAGATCTCCTCTAACTTAATTTCAGTAAAGTTCAATCTTTTTATGTAAAAGCTTAACACCTTGTATTATTGAAGTGGAAAACTGAGGGAGCTTCGTAATTTCCATTCAATTTCCTGCTTCCATATGATATGACAGAAAATTATGTATGTTCTTATGTTTAGCTTTCTTTTTTCTACGAGCCAACTCTTTTGCCTTATGTGATCTGTGTGATTGGGAATTGGCTTCCCAATGTTGTTCATTTCGATTACTGATTATGCAAAATATTATTTACTCTTAAGTTAGGAGTTTATAATTATGAGTTTTTTTTCCAATTGTTAACGAAATACTCTATCAGTTTCTCTTATAACAAGTTTTTAATTTTGTTCGTTAGATAGAGTTAATGAGATGCTAACAATATGCTTTGAAACATTGGTTTCAGGGGTCATTTCAGGTGCCCTTTTGTACATTCGTGATGAATTTGAGGCAGTTGATCAAAGTAGGGTCTTACAGGTACACATTCGGTCATCAACTACTTAATCAAGTATAAACCACGAGTGTAACGATGTGAAATCCTCTTTTTCTGAACCTTCAATTTTCTTAAAAAGGTTTAATTAGAAAACAGTTATTAACAGGGTTAACAAATCCTTTAATCTTTGACTTCATTCATATCATTTTGCATATATGTGCAGGAAACAATTGTTAGCATGGCTTTACTTGGTGCAATGATTGGAGCTGCTGGTGGTGGGTGGTTAAATGATGTTTACGGTCGTAAAAGTGCAACTCTGATCGCTGATGTGACTTTTGCACTTGGGTCCTTTGTTATGGCAGCTGCACCCAATCCATATATACTTATATTTGGTCGATTATTGGTTGGGCTGGGTGTCGGTATTGCTTCTGTTACTGCTCCAATGTATATAGCAGAAGCAGCACCATCAGAAATACGGGGAGGTCTTGTAAGCACCAATGTGCTTATGATCACCGGTGGACAATTTCTTTCATACCTTGTTAATCTTGGATTCACACAGGTCAAAAAATTTCTTTACTTTATCATTTTTTAAAATTGTTTCTTGACCATTAATTTCAATCTTACTTCACAGGTTCGTGGGACATGGCGATGGATGCTTGGAATTGCTGCCGTACCCGCTATTCTTCAGTTTTCCCTGATGTTGCTTTTGCCTGAATCACCACGCTGGCTCTACAAGAACGTAATATATTTTGCATTTCAAGTTACTTCCCTTTTTATATACATGTATGTGTGTATATATCCTAATTCATATTTTATTGGTGATGTAGAGAAGTAGTTCTGAGGCAATTGCTATGCTTTCAAAAATTTATGATCCTGATCGGTTAGAGGATGAACTCCATCAGCTTTCTGCTGCATTAGAGGAAGAACGTCGAGGTAGAAATTCTGTCAGATACCGAGATGTGTTCACAATTAAAGAAATCAGACTTGCATTTGTTGCGGGAGCTGGTCTGCAGGTAATATTGTGGGTTTGGTAAGCAGTCAAAAGGCTTGGGGTTTACTTTTTAGTATGAGTCGAAACAAGTCAAGTTGGGTTGACCAACTAATACATTTTCTTAGTGTTTGGAACATTTATATATAACTAATGCCTTACCTATGGTTATAAAGATATATGATCACAATAGTACTCAATTTTTTGAATAAACTACTTGAAGACGTGATAAGCATATAAAAAAACACTTCGGGAAATTGACAAACCAGGACACTTGCTCAACCCTATTCACTCATATCCTTTTTAGCCTTAATTTTTTTTACCCGTTTGACCCATTAGAGATGAAACATAATCCAAATCAACCTATTTATAAGAAAATGGGTTGACATTGCCAGCCGTACCAAAATCTACCAATGCATTGATGGATCGTAGAAACCTTGGTAACAAGTTTTTGATTTGCAGGCATTTCAACAATTCACAGGGATCAACACTGTCATGTATTACAGCCCAACCATAGTCCAGATGGCTGGTTTTGGATCAAACCAATTAGCCCTTCAACTGTCTCTCATTGTTGCTTTAATGAATGCCGCCGGAACAGTTGTCGGAATCTACCTCATTGACCATGTAGGGCGAAGGAAGTTGGCCCTCAGCAGTTTAATAGGTGTCATTCTCTCATTGGTTCTCCTCTCTGTTGCATTCTTTCTTGAATCATCTGGACATGCGAAGATTGGGTGGGTGGCTGTTCTTGGGTTAGTCCTGTATATCAGTTCCTTCGCCCCGGGGATGGGGCCCGTTCCATGGACAGTGAATTCAGAAATATATTCTGAATCATACCGAGGGATCTGTGGAGGAATGTCAGCTACTGTGAACTGGGTATCAAACTTAATAGTTGCTCAGAGCTTTCTTTCGGTTGCAGATACTGTTGGAACCGGTTTGACCTTCTTGATACTAGCTGGGATTGCTGTGGCTGCGATTGCTTTTGTGCTCGTGTTTGTACCCGAGACCAAGGGGTTGAGTTTTGAGGAAGTCGAAAAACTTTGGAAAGAAAGGGCTTGGGGAAGTAGTAACGATAACAGTGCAGAATCCCTTCTTGAAGAAGATGAAGACGAGGCGTAAAAGTGTCTTGTTGTATGATTATCATCTTACCGAGCTAGAGTTTGAACATTTATATAGCTTTTGCTGATGTTCTTGAGAGTATTAGGGGATTTTGGTAGCTTTAGTGAAGAAAAGTTTTAGTTCAAGGCTAAATACATCATCTCTATTGTTGATATGAATGGTGATAGTTTGAAACATTTGAATTTTAGGGTGTTTGGATATATGGTTTGAATGCAAAACATTAAAAGAAAATCAAAATAGCGAACATGAATGGTTTAAAAATTAGCACTTAGCAGTATAGTGAGCCCAATATTAAGGGATGTTAGATTATGCTATAGTTTGCAATTTTACCTTCAAACCCCAATTCCGGCCACAAAATTTCCCGACGACTTTCAACCTGGATCTCAACCAAACTCTCTCCTTTCTCCATCCTAAACCCACTAACCTTGATTCGTAGGCTTGTGTTTGATTTGGTATTATTGTTGGCCTACAACGAGAGTGTTTGCGGTTGTGGGCCTTGCAGCGATGAATTAAGGTGGTTGGAAGCCTGAAAACTGGGCTTGAAGGTCGTCGAAAAGGATTTTGATCATAATGTGGGTTTTAGAGTCAATGGAAAAGCAGTTTAGTCAAAATAACATATTACATTACATACAATGATAAATGTTAGCAAATTTATCATATTAGATTTTATAAAATTATAGCTTATTATATTTGATTATAATTTAAATAGAATTTCTTATATTTTAATGGAACTTTCCCTTTAAACATTACAAGTTGTAACTTTAGGATGTGGTTAGATGTCTTTCAAAGGAATCAAGTTGTTGAGACAAAAGATATCTTTTTGTTATATTTTGGAAAAGAATCAAAGTTGGTTAACCAAATAATTACACAAAAGATTACTAGCATCTTTCTCAACAAACATGGAGTATATAAATACATATAACATTTTCAAGATTATATAAATGAAAAGTTATATGCCATTTGATAATTACTCGAATTAACAATATTTAATTGGTTTTAAATTTTAAATTGATATTTCAATTGTTAATCAAAGTATTAAAATAATTAAGATAGTCAAATACAAAGGATTTCACAATTCCTTCATCCAAAGGCATCCTCTTTATTCAGTTACTTCCCTTCTCTTGCCGATACTTCATCTGCTCCATTCTCCATCTCTGGTGAATCTTCGTACGCTCGGTTCATCCATTTCCGGCAACACTCCATCTTCCTCTTTGATCCATCTCCGACGACACTTCATCATCTTCATCCAAAGTTTCATCGGTTCGATACTTCATCTAATTCAAGATAGTTTTTTATAGGTTTCAATTTCAATTCTTTTTGTTAAATTTTAATTCTTCCGATTTTATTCCGTAAACCAAAGAGAGCCAAAAGTGTATTAACTAGCTTTATTAATTAACATGTTATTCACCAAACTCACCATTTTATTAATATTTATTATTTTGAACAAGTTTTTTTAATGAAGTTATCAATTTGAACAGGATTTCCATCATAAAAATACTTATACTTTTGCTTAATACCTTTCAAGATCGACATATCCCAAATGGCCTAACTTGGTTAACGATTTGTGTTTTCTTTTTTTTGACGGGAGAGAAGGAGAATATCATCATTTTTATTCAATCATGTCTTGACACACGGTATTTATGTTAAGATATGACTTAAAGTAACTTGGAAGATATTTGAAACTGAAAAAATAAAGTGCTCGGCGTGTAGCATGTCTCCTTGGCGTGGAGACATCGAAGATTGTTTTTTGGGTTTTCTCAGAGGTTCCATGGCATGAAGTGGGTGCCTTCAACCCAAAGTTATTCTAATCTTGTGTGCGGCGGCTGTGTTTCTAATTTTGTTAATTAAGGTTTTCCTAACTAAATTAGGGTTACTTGTTCAGTTATAAATATCAAGTTAGGGTTTCTTGTCATTCAACCTTTGTAGTTTATATGCACTTTGGGGTGACATCTTGTAAGCACTTTAGTCATAATAAAGAAGTTTCTGGTTCCTGCTATGGATGTAGGTCGTGACTCTGATCGAACCACGTTATATCTTGGTGTCGTGTTTATCTTGTTTATATTATCCGCATCTTCTAACAAGTTCTAATTAAGGTTTCAAGTTCAATCCTTACAAGGTGGTGATCCAATTTTTTATAATTTTGAACTAACTAGTGTTTATTTCCAACGTCTTTTGTTTCTCTTCATCTCTTCACCATCTCACTCGACATAATTAATTAGTTTATTTTCCTTTCTTTGTCATTTCTTTTTATCGATAACTTGTTTCTCTTTGATCACTCGTTGGTTCTCCTCGATTGTCTTTTCTTTTTACTCATTGCACTTTGTTTCTACTCCTCAATTCGTTGTCCTCACTCGTCGTTTCTCAAAACATTGTGCAACTTCGATTCTCGTTTCATTGAAATGCATTAGGTAAAAAAAAATACATACTCATAAATTTCTTCTTTATGTATAAATTAGAAAATTTTCGGTACACCATTACTTATCTCATGAGAAAGAGATAAATTTATAAAAATACCTTTAAAAATGTCAAGAAAATTTGGTAAACTAATTTGTCAATTGATAGATAGAGTAATATACAAAGTAAATTGCATTTATTGTCCGTTTTGACTTGATCAAAGTTATGAATTTCGTCATTCGGATTTTATTACGGATGTCGTCCCTTTTTTCTAAATTTTTTGCATTTTTAGTCACCCTTACGCCTAAAATAACCAAAATTTCTTTATTCCCTCTATTTATTTATATACGATTTAATTTACTTTAAAATATTAATGAATATTTTTTTAAAAAACTAAAAAAAATTATGTTTTTAAATGCAAGGCCACAACCACCACCATCTCTAGTAAACAACCACTACCATCTTTGACAACAAACACCACAACTTTTTATCCCAACTATCACCATCTCCGGCCATAAACATTATCATTTCACTATCTATCATCATCATCATCATCATCATCATCACATCTACCACCATCTCCGACCACCTTTCATGGTCATCCCCATCCTAAACTCATTATTGAAACACAAACACCCTCGTTCCCACACATATCGAACTCAACTAACACCAACATATCCGAAACCACACACAAATCAAACTCGAATAAAAAGACACACCGATGAATACATACATACATACACATGTGCACATGGGTTTGAATGGATGTAAGTATTCACTAATAAAACTTGTGAATGGCATTTGATGAGTGTTTGGCAATGATGGTGAGTGGGCACATGGGTTTGTTGGCCTTCTATTGTCCTTTCTCCCTTCGTATTGCCCCCACACTACTACATTCAAATATTCAATCATACACGGCAAGGTTTGTATCATGTTTCTCTTAAACAACAAAGAATTAATGTTTATTTCCATAAGCTGCCAATTTTAATATCTTAAAATAAGTATTCGATCAGCTGCATTTAATTAATATCCAAGAGAGAGTAACAAATGTAGACAAGCAATATATATATATATATATATATATATATATATATATATATATATATATATATATGACAAAGTTCATCTGAGAACCGTTTTTATTGCGAGAACTATGAGAACCAATCTTAGCCGTTCATTTTGGATAATGGAATTCATGGATGAAGAGCATGAGGGGATTGGGTGTGGCAGAGTGCATGTAAGGAATTCATGGGTGGACAATCCAATAGAAGGAGGGGGAATTGGACGGCTAAGATTGTTTCTCGCGGTTCTCGTAATAAAAACGGTTCTCAAATGAACTTTTCACTATATATATATATATATATATATTAGTTATTGATTTATTTTAATCAATGGTCAAGATTAGTTCTCGCATAAAAAATAATTGTCATTTGAACCCTCATATATATATATATATATATATATATATATGGTAGAGATCTACTAAAAAGAGAATTAATGTAAAAAGAGTAAGAAGAATTCTCAGTCATAAATTTTTATCAAAAGTCAACAAAAACTAGTCAAAATTGGTGAGTTGTAACTGCTAACAGCAGTTTAAGGGCAAATTCGGAATAGAAAAGTCTAGAATCAGTTATATATGAGGCATTTTTTCAATAATTAATAAAACTAGCAACTGCTTTTAGATTCTTTTATGACACATAAATATCTTTACTCTATTATAAAGAATTTAAGGATTTTGATATGTATATATATAGGGTGAGGATCCAATGAGAACACCCCTTAAAATGAGAACTCTAGGAACCACTGCATCTAGTCTATAAAATTATTGCATCCAACTTAAAATCATTGCATAATATCTAAAAAACATGGAATTCTCTTAAAACTAGTTCATCGTGCATGAATTAATCGATGGATTCTCATTTAAGAACCAATACATCTTGTTTTAAAAACCACTGCATCTAGTATAAAATCACTGCATCTTGTCTAAAAACACTGCATCTTATGTTTACATACACAAATAATAATAATAATAATAATAATAATAATAATAATAATAATAATAATAATAATAATAATAATAATAATAATATACAGCACAAAAAATTGACTTTTGTGCACCCTATGGTGAAGTTCGCAATCAAGCTCTTAATTTGCGAACCTTTGCTGGTTCGCATCTGATCCTTCCACTATATATATATACACTAGCGGGGTACCCGCGCAATGCGGCGACGGTGAATAAAAATGGTTTGTAAGGAGTTGTTTTGGTAGGTATTAATCAAGAGGACATACAAGACGTAATTTTTATTTAGCAGGTGAAAAGGGAATGAAATTTAGTTGTAATTTTGTAATTTTTATTTAGCAGGTGAAAAACGAATGTTATATATTTTCCCTTTCTGAAGTTTATGGAATATTATTAAGTTTATGGAATATTCTTTTTCGTAAGTTTTGCTATAGAATTTATGAAAAGGGAATATTCTGGAATTTATGAAAAAAGAATGCTATTAAATTTATTTTATGGAATTATTTTTTTGTAGATGAGGGTAGAATAGTAATTTTAAGTGACTTAAAATTTAAGAGTTTTAAGAAAAAAGCTTAAATGTTTTATATATATACTAGCATGATACCGCGCAATGCGGCGGCATCAAATAGTTTCTACTTAATAACTTGTTCGTTTTCGGAATTTACGTAATACGGTGACAACGAATAATTTTACTTTGGTAACATGTCTATTTTCTTTGTTTTTCTGTTCTCAATCAACTCTTTTATTATTTTTAAATAAACTTTGAGTACAATTAAATAAGAAAAAAATGTTTTACTTATAAAATAGGGTAAGTTACATGAAAATACAAAGTGTAAATTAGTAACTTAGAAACTATTTTTAATTAAGAGATTAAGCAAATAGAGTAAACTAATTTGAAACTATTAATTATATGAGCTATTTACAAAATTTTAAAATATATGTTTATAAATTCTGATTATAGATTATTCAGCGAGTTCTACTCGTACACATTTTCTGATAATTATGTTAAAATATTTATTACATGATTAAATATTTAATACAAAAGGTTTGGTTAAGAAAGTATTTTTTTAATAATTAAGTTAATTTGTTTGAATTTTTTAAATATGGAAGGTTTAGTTATTAAAATGGAATATAAGATTATTATTAACTTTATTTAATAGTTACTTTATATAATAGTTTTCATTTAATTTATATGAGGGTTAATTTAGTAATTTTAAAAGACTTAAAATTTAAGAGATTAAGCAAAATACCTAAATGCTTTATAATATAGTATATATATATATATATATATATCTTTACTTTGTTATAAAAAATTTAAGGTTTTTACTTAAAACTCTTAAATTTTAAGTAAATTAAAATTACCAATATACCCGAAATAATGAAAGAATAACTAACTGCAATAAAATTTTAAAATAAAACGTAAACTTAGTAAGTTGGACATGATTTAATGTGATTTCCTCTCTTTTATTAAACCAAGTTAATTAAATAGAAAAAGGAAAGTGATATCACAATAAAAAAAAGATCAAAAGATATGTGGAGCAATAAATGAAAAGACTATGGTCAAAAGTCAAATGCAATTCTAGACAAGTAAAAAAAAAAAGATTGTTCATAAATGAAAGGTATTAACCACTATACTATCATTCAAGGAGACAATTGTGCTTTTGTTTGATGCATCATTATCAATTTACATTCATTTGCCTTTTAAACGACGATATGTTGCGTTACTATCATCGTATAATGAAAGTACAGCATTTATCGTCGTAAGAAATCATGATAACTATATGGTTTTCGTTCGCCAACAATTACAAAAACTTATCAACATTTCTCTTTATGCCGTCACGGCATAACGTGGGTACGTTACGAGTATGTGTGTGTGTATATAGTGAAAAGTTCATTTGAGAACCGTTATACTTAATCCCCTCACGCTCTTCATCCATGAATTCTATTATCCAAAATGAATGACTAAAATTGGTTATCGCAGTTTTCGTAATAAAAATGGTTCTCAAATGAACCCTCTCATATATATATATATATGTGTGTGTGCGCGCGCCCCAAAGACCTTAATTGGTAGGGGGACACATACCTACTTGGTCTAGAAATAAATGTGAGTTAGGATTTAAAGATTCGACTATTTACTTAAGAAATTACTTCAATATTAAAAAGAAGAAAAAGATGACATAAATCGCTTTCTTGATTATAGGATAAGATCATTCATTGTTTTGTAGATAAAAATAAATATTAATTATACATACCATTGGAGAATTGGTTATCCATATATAGAAAAGAAAAACACGTCGGCAAGATTCTATTATAAAAATAGAAATTTGGCATGTTACATGTGTCAAGAACCAACACCAATGATTCTTTCAAATGCTCATGACGAATTTTAAGATAGGGATAGTAAGTACGTGGTAGGGAAGAGGGAATCATATTTGTGGCTGATTAGGGAAAGAAGATTTGATGAATAAATACACATCATATGCAATATTTTAAATATTATATATACAGAGAAAAATGTTTAATATAGTCTATATTTAATTCATAGTCTTAAAAGACTAATTTTAGGCTTTGTATTAGTGGCATTAATGGTTCAAATTACATTTTAAAAGTTTGGGTGGAGTGACATTTTCGTAATTCATATGTGATGCTTTTACAAATCAGATGTGATTGTATACTGAATCACCTGTGATTGAATATTAAAAGTTTAAGACTATGTTTGGTTGTTAAACTAGTATTTTACTCGTACGATGATTAAGTGTATAATATATTATTCAAATGAAAGTTATATCTTGTTATCTAAATACAAAGTTACAAACAATGTATGCTTGTTTTTCACTTTGTAACGCAATAAAATCATCTTGAATTATATAATTTAAAATTTGATTGTTATTTTATGTTGTAATTAAATTCATTTTGTAACCGATCAATAGCTTACTTTTTATTAATTATAATAATAATCATAATAATTTGAAATAAGAATACTTTAAGATATTATAATACCTACATTTAGGACTTTAACCGAATCAAATTTTGAGTTTTTCAAGTTGGTCGAGTTTGACAATTTTTTTACCCTGATTCAAAATTCGATTAGAATTCATATTACTATTAGTAAAACCGATTTGAATTTGGTTTGAATTTGAATAAAACCAAATTCAGCTAAATGAGTAGAATTGTTACAAATTTTAAAGTTTAAACCAAATTTAGTTAGAAAACTTAGTAATCTTGAATATTTAATTGGAGTTTGAACTTTTAAGAATGAGTTAGGAGAATATTTATAAAGTTTTTAGTTCTCTTAAAATAATGTATTATTTATGCATCAGAAAAGATAGATTAGGAATACAATATATATATATATATATATATATATATAGACACACACATATATTCAAATCTCTAGTCGGGTGAGGAATTTTTATAGATTCAAAAACCATATAAACTTTCGAATTAAGTTCAAAACCGATTAAAAAAACCAATTCAAATCATATTATTTGAATTTGGTTCGGTTTAAATTTCAATTTTTTTAAATCGTATCTAAATATTGAACACCCCTACATACATGAGATTTTGTATTACTTAACTATCGATTAAAAAATAACCTAAATGTATTATAGTCTAGTAGAGGTGCTAGAAAAAAGTTAGAATGTGAATTTTCATGTTTAGGTTTAATTAAAACTTCTCACGTTAAGGCTTTTTATATTTGCTTTTTTTAATGTATCGAGTATAATAATCACATATTATTTGCTTTTGATAATTTTTTATGCTTTTGATATTTGCTTTTTTACGTAAGGTGGGTACACCTATCGTCAACTTGTACTTATCTTTTTTTTTTCTATTATCCATTTTTATTTGTCGGGGTTACCGTCCCCTTTACCTAAAAATAAATAATCATATAACAAGATGTTAGATTTTAAGATTTGTTCTACGTTTATAATTATCTTCAACTTTAACTTTATAAGTTTTAAAGAATTTATTATTATATATCTTTCCTCTACTACAATTCATATGGTCCTAACAACTTCTATCGAGTTTTAGCACCTTGTTATACTGTCATTCTCTCATATTTAACTTAAGTAACATTATTCAGACATATCTTGTAACTAAGAAAAGATGAAATTTATAATAAATACATATATATACTTGCTTAAATTTCAATGTATTCCTATTTTTATTGTATTTATTCAAATAAATTTATTTTTTGTTGTACTTTTATTATTATTTTATTTAACCAAATATTATTCCCATTTTTATAAATTTATTTATTTATTAAGTTTTATTAACTTTGAAATTTAATATAGTGCTAATTCTAGAATCTGGTGTGGTTGAATGTTGAAAGTTAGATACTAACGTGAAAATCCTACCACCCCCTGTACTCTGAAAGCAAGTGGGAATGGAGGGGTGGATGTGTGATCAACGACCACGACATGGTAAGGGGAAGGGTGCCACAAACATTACGAGGTAGTGGAGTAATGGTGATTGTGCATAAGAAGCCAACATGGCGGTGGAAAATTTTTTTTATATTCTTTTGACTTTTTAAGTGACGTGTGATCATAGCGCGAGCTAATTATTACGTCAAGTGATGAGAGCGTGATGTTGACATGCCGGTGTGATATGAAGCGGTGAAAGTGACAACTCCCCTTGCTATTACAACATAAAGAATGGTCCATCCTCATGCTTCAATGCTTTATACCACATAAGTCATACTCTATCTTTACTTCTTCAATGCTTCAATCTATGAAATAATCATCGTTCATATACTTTAGGGGTTAAAAAAATACTCTCTTTGTCCTCTTTTCTCTCTTTCTCTCGCCTCTCTATTTTCAGTAAAGAAATACCGAGAATGATGGCATTTTTTCGGTACCAAATTTGGGGGATGGTATGGAGAGGCAATACCGCTTGCCAAATCAACGGTTTCGTTCCCATACTTAAGGTATTCCACATTCTCTTACTGTAATTGGTATAATCCCACCATCATACCACAACACCGTCACGTTAACATTACACTCCCAACTCACAGCTCATTGCATACGGCATCTTGTAGTTACACCCAACTATACTAAATTTTGGGATCCATCTATTTATTAAATTTCACATCTAATAAAATACAACAAATAAATAAAATTATATAAATAAGTATAAAATTCGCTCAACTAATAGAAATTGCATTAGGTTAGAAAATATATTAAAAAATAACTACGTATGTATTCTATGAATTGTCGAATATCTTTTTTCTTCCCATCCACAAGTTAACAAACTCTTTTCACAATAGAGCTAAAAGCAACTTACTTATTTAAATGTTTTAGAAGAAAAGATAACTGAATTATAAAAAATTAAATACAAATTTGTAGTTATAATAAGCTTATCTTACTTCTTTATAATACATCTGCAACCTTAAAAACTCTTAACTTTAAGTAACTTGAATGTACTAAAATACCCCTTTTTAACCATTTCATTCTCTCTCCTAATTTATTTTAACTTTTAAAATATCTCTTTTAACAATTTCATTATCTCTCCTAATTTAATTTAATTTTTTATCTATTTAAAATATCTCTCTAACACTAAAACCCTCTCTCACACAAACACAATTATCCACCCACATCAACATAATTTTCAAAATCTTGTTAACTTCCTCCTCCTTATTTCATAAATATAAATCTTTTTCTTATTTTAATGTGTTTTAGAATTTATTTTTAAAATTAATAAAATAGTTTATACAAATAAAAAAATAAAAAACTAACATTGTACGATACTTTTTCGTGACATTGATTTCGTAAATGACATATTATTACATTTTTAAAAGCAACATGATGTAAAATAGAAATTATTTACCATCGCAGCATTGCGCGGGTATCTTGCTAGTAACTAAAATAATTTTAAAACTTTTTAAATAATAGTAATTTCATCATCGTATAAAATTTTTATATTGATAGAGAAGATACATTGATTTTATAGCTAATGTAATAAACATTTATAGTATATGAATACCTTAACTACACCATTATGTAGCTAGTTAGCTATACACACAAACACTTGGTGGACCCTGCTTATACACTATATATCATGGTGACCTCACCAAATTTGTGTGTGCATCATGTAGCTAACTGATTACATGATAGTGTAGCTAGGTTATTCCTTTATAGTATATGTATAAAAATCGCTATATGTGATTTGTCAATATATAACAAATTTGTTGATTTTAACATCTTTCCATTGTAACACGAGGGTAATATATTTAAAGTGTTATTTGTTATTGAACACGTAAACCCTCGTTTGAGTTCATTTCAGTGACGATATTGGAAGAAACTTACGCCAAGAAATGTAATTCGGTTTGTTTCGAACATTTAAGGTGTAATTATTGAAAAGTGAGAAATATTATTGGAGTTTAAAAAAAATTCATACAAAAGACATCTTTCTATTTTTAATATAAGACATTGATATATAATTAATTAATTATGTACATATTGGGTTAGATACTTAATTACCATCTAAGATTTGCCAAAGATTCATAACTAACTAGTCAAATCGGGTTCGTAATTAAGAAACTTAGAGGTTGTTTGTTTGCTGCTTAAGAAATCATTCAGCGTTGAATGTTGAATCGTTCAACATTCAGCGTGTTTGATTGTCGCCTCTGAATAAAGACCGCGCTGCATGAAACAGAATAACACTGCTGAATCATTCTAGCTTAATATTCATTTTGAATCATTAAGCACCAAGTCTTTTACCCTGATACTCTTCCTTTCACATGTTGTCTTGTTAAACAATCATATCTTATAATATATTTTATCACTATTAAGGTTAAAATGGTAATTTACATCATTCAAATTGTTCATTCAGAACCTTTATCAAACAACATATAATCATTCAGTGCTTAATTATTATATTTTAACAAACAACCTTTTAATTCTTTATGCAAATTCTGCTAAGTTAGTCCGAATAAGGAGCACATATGGATCCGTTTTTGATGGTTACAAGATTTTATATTTTATGAATTAAAAATAAAAGAGAGAAGTTAATCAAGATTGAAATGGTTAGTGTTATATGACTAGTTCTCTAGACCCTAGTTATATGGGAGTTTAGTTTCATTGACTATACCTTGGAGAGTATTTTTGTATTTTGTAGACATTCCTTTCTAACAATATTATTATTCATTAAAATGAATTGTAAACCTCACTGCTTTAAACTATTTTACTTCTTTAATAAATGTTTATAAATATATATTATGCCATATTATATTGTTTTTGAAATTATATTAACAAACTTTTAGTACCTTTACCGATATATTTTTAAATTTTTTTATAAAATAGTAACAAAGTTTGAAAATTATGTGAGTAATCTTATAGCAACACATAAAGTCACTTAACATCACCGCCACCCCCTTAACATAATGGAACCTTTATCATCATCACCTCCCTACCACTAAAACCCTAATCGTCATCGCCTACCACCGAAACCCTAATCGTCTAGACGAACAACAAACGAAGGAAGTGGAAGCCCTAGCTGTTGTTGCTGGTCGAGACGAACAAAAGATGAAGGAATTGGAAGCCCTAATCGTTGTCGCTGGTCGGGACACCACTTCAGTTGCCGTCTCTAGTCGGGACACCACTTCCGTCGTTGTCGCTGGTCGGGACGCCACCTCCATCGCCGTTCACCGGTCATCACCTCCGTCGCTGGTCACCACCTCTGTCACCGTTGCTGGTTGGGAATAGAAGGATTATTATGTGGGTTGATTTGATGGTTATGAGAGGATTGATAAGTGGATAGAAATTTAAAGATTATCATTGGTTAAATTAGAGATAATTAAGTAAAAAGAAATTTGAATTTTTTTAATATTACTAAAGAGTAAGATATGAAATTTTAAATTTTATATTACTTATTTATATAAATTTGTCCTAAAAAATGTATTTTGCCGTGTAATTTACTTTAGAAAAAAAAAAGAACAAGATCTCCATGACCAATTGAAAATAAAGGATCAATTGAACATGTCTTTGTCTCATAGTAATGTAGAAAACGACAAACCTAAGGAGCACCAATAAATATAATGCCACGTGTTATTTTCAGATCCTCGTGATAATTGAGTGACGCCATTCGATCTCTCAATCACTGTCATCCATTCACCAACAGCTGTCTTCTCTCCATATGTTCACCTCATCATCATTTCCTTTTTTTCTTTCCATTTTTACCCTTAACCCATTTGTTTTCTTCGTTGCGTTACCGACCACATGCTTCACATGACTTCCATACTTCCATTGTTATCTAATCAGAATCTTGTATTATTTTCTTTAGCGGAAATTTTACGAAATAGGTAATTAAGTTTAAAAAGTGTTTAATTAACGTTATTCACCTCATTATTTTATATAGTAAAAATTTATATGGGTGATCGTGATAGAACAATTTTCAAACATGATTACTATATGAAATAAACTCTTTTTTTTAAATGATAAAATTGAAAATTTAATATTTTTTTTTTCATCAAAAAGATTTTCACAGCTTAATGGTAAAGAAATGAAGTATAAGATTTACTCAAGGCTTCTAATCTAGTAGTATTTAGATACTTTAGGTTTGGTGTTACCCATTATAACCTAAGTTTATAGGTTCAAGTCCCGTTATAAAAAACTTAAGTTAGATTTAGAAGTAGTTTAAAAAAGTATAAAATTTAGCAGAAAAATATAGAAAATCTCTTATTTAATCATGTTTTTTCATCATCAAATTAAGACCTAATAAACTTTTTATTAATTTATGTAAAAATATTAGGCACTCTTTTTTAATAGCTTTCGTATTTAAATTACTAATTTGTTTATTATAGTTATTATCATAAATTGAAATTGACATGTTCACACACTTGCCAATAATTTTGTCTATTGTTGATGTTGGCATTGGCAATTACTCAATAAGGGGTAGTTAGTCCACTTTCATTCTCTTTAAAAGCCTTCACCTTTTCTTCACATAAGCAACCAATTTCAAGGAAGCTATGGGGAGCTATTCATATGAACCAAGATCTACCTTTTCTGAAACCATTTTTCAACAAGATCAATACCCAGACCTCGAATTTTCGGATCGGGCAACGTTTGATCAGGAAAACCCAACAGGGTTGTTCAAGAAACAAGATTCATGGTCCAAAACTAACATCCGAAGGAAAAATCAGGTGTTTCTTGAAGGGTATGTTGAGTCATCTGATGAAAATGAACTTGTTAGGGCTAAGAGTTTAACAGATGAAGATCTTGATGAACTCAAAGGGTGTTTGGATTTGGGTTTTGGGTTTAGTTACGATGAAATCCCTGAACTTTGTAACACTTTGCCGGCACTGGAATTGTGTTATTCAATGAGTCAAAAGTTTCTGGATGAACAGCAGAAGTCGCCGGAATCCCCATCGTCGTCGGTTGATGAAACTGTCTCCCCACCTCCTATTGCTAACTGGAAGATTTCTAGTCCTGGTGAGTTTTTCTAGAAAGTTAGAATTTTTAATGTCATTTTAATTGAATTATTCAAATGGGTGTTTGAATTCATGTTGAAATCATGCTTATAGTTATTAAGCTTTCTTGATTCTGAATCTGTTAAATTTGATTTGGGATTTTTAGGGTTTTGTGTGTGTAACTCTGTTTATTCAAATTGGTGTAGGCGATCATCCTGAAGATGTGAAAGCAAGACTTAGATACTGGGCACAGGCGGTAGCTTGCACAGTTAGATTATGCAACTAACGAATTCGTTTAATCAAACTTCAAATGAAGGAAATCCAAGATCAATCTGCTGCTAAGAGGCTATGGAATCTTGATTCTTGGTCTCTGAATCATGATCAAGATTCAAATTGTCGGGAGTAAAAAGTAAAAACGCTACAAAAAAATGTGTTCAAGATGGTGCTCAAGTGGTTTAAAATGATTTTGAACACTTAGCAAAGGATGCTTGAAATTCTATTGAACTGGGGCTGTGAATTTGAGGGTTAGAACAAGAAAATGTATAACAATCACTTGAATTTTGATGAATTTTAACTAATAGATCCAGATTATACCAAGTTTTGACACAATCACTTGAGGCAAAGTTAATGGTGTATGAGTTATGATCATTTCATAATGTAAATCTTAATAAAAATTTGATGTTATAATGCTGTTATTTACTGTTTTCTTTTCTGTTACATTTACATCTGCAAACTCTAAAATGGAATTATAATAACAATTTCGAAAACAAATAAGCTAAAAAAGATTAGTAGAGTCGAAGCATAATGAACAAATCGGTATTCGAATTTACAAGATGAACAATTAATTACAGAGGTAGTGTGGTCACACGTTCAAACCGTCACGTCTGGTTTTTGTTCTCTATGACTCGTTCGTCACACTGAACCTTAAAATAATATCACCTCAATACCTCATCACGATGAAATATGAAAACTAAGTTATTTAGCATCACTTTTATTTTATACATAGAAAACAAAAAGGATACTACCCATTTTCGACTTGATGAGCACCACATTGCTGCAATCACGCTGCTAGTCATGTTATGTTTCTCACGTAGGTGGCATTGCTTGATGAAATGCGTGATGGTGACCACATTGCCCCCTCTTATAAATAACACTTTTCAATATGCGTTAGAACAAACTCCATACAAAACAAGTATATCAAAAGACACTACCCGATTGCCTACACCAACAAAACAAACTATTGTTCTAAGCTTTAGAAACCATTTAGTAGTCACATAACTGTATGACTGATTTTATATACAGAATCGACGTGAGTTCTAGAATAACAACTAACACATGTTGTAGTCGGGTATGCCTTTTGAGGAAAGCCTATTGAAACTCTTTACCTCTACTTAAATTCTTACAAAAATAATAATTGAATTTATGGCATCATAAAGGCATTAGATATACAAGGTTATAGATGAATAGGCTACTGGAAACCCTAGGCATCTAGCCCAGTGATAAGGTGTTGGTTATGGGTTCGAGCCGCGTTGTGAATAAAACGATGTAGATTCAGAAAATGTGTAAAATTAAAAATAGATTATAATGTGAGTTGACCCTAAACTTGGTTTCGGAACTGAAGAGCACCTAAATACAAAAAGGCCAACCAACAAAATTCAAGAAGCCTTTTACATTAGGAAACATGAGGAATGGTAGTTAGGCACACATGCATAAAGGTCATTAGTAATCTTAATTCTCATTAAACACTAAATACTTATACTTTACATATTTACATATGGGCTGAGAACAATATAAATTATATAAACCTGTGTATATCTATCTGTTAATATATAATTAGAATATGTAGCCACTTGAAATGATAATGAAGATTGTGTCATTGTTGAGGCACCATGATCGAATCTGCAGCAACAATATGTTGGCCAAGATACACAATGCGACTCACACTAATATCATTGTTAGAAACGTCGTTCGTTACCTTCTTGATAATATAATTTATGAGAATAGGTAATATGTTTCTAATAGCACCTGTCATAGATACTTTCACACTTACAAACATTTTAAATGAAGGGTATGTTAGTCGTTTTATTATTTGCTTATTTAAGTGTTTATACCATAATTTATCTATAAATGGTTCATAAATAATTGACATTATTCATAATGTTTTATATCTTTCCATTCAACGTTTTTAATATGAAAATATATTAAGTAATTATAAAATGGTTATTTGGTTAACCGAAAAACCAGTTAATTGTTGTTTCGGGTTTAGGTTCAAAAAGTAATAAAACGATATTTTGGTTAATCGAATGTCCGGGTTAACCATCCAAAAACAACCTTACTTTAAGGTCTCACGGGCATGAAGCCCCGTATGACTATTAGTCTTGTACTTTACGAGTGTAAACCCTTTCTAGCCCTTCCAGGGGTGTGAACTGTGAAGCCTCTTTCTTATATTTATGGTCATAAATTAAGTACTTACGTTCTTAGGGTGTGTTTGGTGCGTAGTTTTTGAAGTTTTTTTTAGCTAATAACCTTTTGTTTTAAAAGAAAAAAAACTATAAGTCTAGTTTGGACGAAAAAACCGGAACGTTTTTTGTATAAACAAAAGGCTATAAAACAAAAAACTTTTTGAAGTAGCTTTTAAAATTAACTAGAAGCTATTTATATACGAAATCACCTAAATACTATCTTTAATTATTTTACAATTTCTCTTATTTTTATGATTTGTCATTTTACACTATTCAGCTTCAGCTACCAGCTACTTTGTCAAACATATATATAAATAAAAGATACAACTTACAACTTTGACTACTAACTTCCATCTATCACCTATCAGCTATTTTTGTTAAATACCCCATAGCTGGTGAATGTTATCCCTTCATAGACATGAAGCTTATTTTGCTTTATAACCGTGAAAATTTATCTTATAGACGTGAAGTCTCTTTTAGGGATGAGTGCAGTCTCAAAACCGAAACGTACAGAACCCGAAAGAAATGAAACCGAAAATCCGCAACATAAAAACCAAGGACTAAACCGTTTGTTCATGATCGGTTCCAGATAAAAAATCGATTCCAGTTAAACCAAAAACTGAAATATGAAAAGTATAGAAGCCAAGAACCTATTCGAAAATGTGTAAGTTAGTCCGGTTCATTTCCAGACCCGGTTCTCAGTTCAGACCAAACATGCTTTTTAGTCGCCCCTAGTCTCTTCTAAACCTTGATCTAAGGTTGGCAATTTCTGGGTCGACCTGAAACCCGACACGAAAAAAGTGACACGAACCCGAAACGGGTCAAAAGCGAGTTGACACGAAATCGACACGAAAATAAATGGGTCGGGTTAGGGTCAACCCGCCAACCCGAAAATGACCCGTTTATAAGTAAAATTATAACACTTTAAAATTTTCTTTAATACTTGAAATTTAAATTTTGAAAAGAAGATTATGAATTCAAATAAGAGAGTGATATTTTAGGACAATAAAATCCGCCAAAAAAAGTACAAAACCTATAAACGTTAAAAACTCAAAATAAACAATAAAAAATTTACAGTTAAAACAATAATACATTATTTTAGTATTTTTTATTTTTACTATATGATTTTGATACTTTTACATTTGATTATTTGATAGGTGATACTTTAGTATTTTAGATCGATTCATAATTCTATTTAATGATGAATAATCTTATATTATTCGGTTGTTCAATGACATTATTTATTTGTATAGAATAGTAATACATCATAGTTTTTATTATATTCATTTATATAAACAAATAAAAAAGTAAAATCAAATTTTCAATCAAACTGAAATAAATACCACATTTAAAGTTCGAATACAATGAAACAAACATTGATTATTAAAGTTAGAATATAAATGAAAATTATTTTCGAAATTTGTGCTGAACGTTGGAAAACAAACATGGAATTTGAAATATTGATAAAGAAAATCGTAGTTGAAACGGAAAACCGTATTAAAAAATCGTACCCGAAAACCGTATTTGAAAATTGTACCCGAAAACCGTATTCAAAAATCGTACCCGAAAATTCGAAAATCGTACCCAAAACCGTATTCGAAAACCGAAAAACATTCTCGTTGATGACATTTGGCCTAAATGGGTCGACACGAACCCAACACGAAAAAAACTGACACGACCCGAACCTGACACGAAAATAAATGGGTCAAAATTGGATCGTCACGAAACTGACTCGAACCCAAACGAAACAAACCCGACCCAAATTAACAGCCTTACCTTGATCACATATAATAATTTAAAAGAATAAAATTATTATAATAAAATGACCAGTAATCTTTACTTTCCTTTTTAACTCGGGAGCCTAAACTAAAAATATTATTCTTTGCTTTTTAACCGTGCGTCCGTGTGTTACACTCCTCGTATCTCCCCGACGGCACCATTTCAACCACCACCAATTCGATAGCAGACACAGTCTTCGGTGGTGAACGGAAGCCGGCACCACCTCCGGGCAATGAACTCATCAGTGAATTCCCTCCACCGTTATCCTACTTCCACAAACCATTCTCCAATTAGCCATATTGCCACGACATACCCTAAATGGTTCCACCACCGCCCCTACGTACAAACTCCCAAACCCTATCCTCGCCGATCCACAACCATTACGACCTTCTGTTCTCTACGCCGCCGCCGTCATCTCCGCCGCCGTCGCCACCCCGACGGTAACAACTACATCCGTATAAACGATACTGACTCTTCCTCACCTAACCTGGATCCTAGACTACACATGGTTATCGACCTTGAACACTACATACCGGACAGGGCATCAATCTCTTTGAATAAGTTAATGAGAACTGCCGAAGTGAAGTTTGATCAGTTCGTTGACTCTGGAAAAGACGCCGTGGAGGACCTGCGGACTATGATCGCCATCGACGGTAATAGGAGAGTCGTTGTATCCTGCCGTAAATCAACTGTTTATTTCTTTGGCCAGTTGATTGCTTTGAGTCTGGTTACGGTTTTCAGTTTTAGGGTTTTGGTGCAACTAGGGTTAGGGTTTCGCAATTTGTTTAGGCGCCGGAATAATGCTGGTGCAGGGGTGGTTACTAGGAGGGATAGGAGTCTTGGTGGACGAGAGGTGGTTGTAAGTATGCAGAAAGAATCAAAGAAAGAATTCAACGACTCTGTGAATCCACTGTCTTCTGTTGATGATTCTATTATGAGCTATTCAGATTTAATGATGAAAAACTGGGAGAAATCAAAGAAGAAGCTTCCTGATTGGTGGCCGGAAGCTCGTCCAGCTCCATTAGAGGGAATCGATAAGGAGGAGAATCAGCGCAAGGCTAACTGGTTAATTAGAGGTTGGTTTCTGAAATTTGAATATCATGAGAATTATATTAATATAAGCCTATAATGATGAATGATCTATGCAAGTGTGCAAAATTGTTGGCTTTTGAATATGCATCTCCTTCTCATGTCCATCAAAAGCATATTTATATATCATAGTTTGATGCCGTATGGTTTTGTTACTTTTTGACTATGATTCTCATGATATTATGCTTTCACTTGGTGCTCTTTATTTAGGTGTCTTGTTTAACTTGGGTTTGATTCACATACTCCATAATAAATCTTGATATAGTGAAAAGAAAAACAATCCTTTCATCCTATTAGTTTTTTAGCTTGTACACTTCAACAAGATTTATCATCACTTGCTTAGATTCTTGAAATCATACCATTTACGTCTTTTTCATTAAAACGGGTTTGATCTCACATTTCGCTAGCTGATGGTTCATGGTTAATGGTTTTAAACTGCAAGCAATGAACCTCTTTTGGTTCCCCGACTAAATGAGCTTGCATAATCTTTGATTTTGATATGCTAATCTGGTTATACAAATGAAAAATGTCATGAAAGGCCAATTATCAATTGTTCGTTTTATTCCTACGGATATATGACACTCAGGAAGTTACTTTCTTATTTCATTTTTATCTCACAAATACATGTTACTTCGAGGTCATATCATATCTAGACAAGAACGTATATGATCGCATAATCACTTCTAAGATTCATTGTATAGGTCATGGCAGGAAAATATATAGCCAACCATGCTCACTGTATATCATGCTACATATTTGTATAAAACCTGTAGGCATGAGTTGTTTTACTGTAATTTATTGTAGAATTGCATTTGTCGTAGGTAACATCACTATTTTGAAGCTTCCATGATTGTTGTTGACTTCATCCAATTACATCTTCCTCAACTTGATTTCCAGCAATCATGGACTACAGAACAAGTGGAAAAGACATACAGGAGGATGATATAATCTTAGTAAGAACATTACTTTAATTTTCATTCGCACATTAATTTGTAGCAACTTTATCAACAAGGGCTTTTCTTTTGCCTTGTGTGTGAGCAGTTGCGTCGAATATGCAGAATGTCTGGAGTTAGAGTATTTATCGACACCGCTAATTCACGAGATTCAATTTATCGTACATCTGTCGACTTTACTCTAAACACTTGTGGAAGGTATATGGATATTGATCATTTGAGCTTATAATAGCTTCAACACGCTTGTAATGTCATCTTTCTGTATTCATTCATTCTTTTGCTTTTATATATAAATATGACTAATGTTTGCAGGGTAGCAAGCCATTCTACATTTGTTCAGATTGACGGTGAGGATGCTCGGGAATTCATTGCCGGGCTTGCCGATAACATCGGTCTTGAAAGCTTTCGTGCTGCTAGAATGTTGGCTGCAGCTGTTGCTGCACGTACACGCTCATGGCTCTTACAGGCCTGGGTGAGTTTTATAATGCTAGAATCGTACCTATACCTACATGAAAATTTTGAATAGGGATGATCACAGATTCTGTTTCTTTAACTGTTGGAATTATCTTAGTTTAATGACATTGCTCCAGATGCCATCTTATTTTTTAGGCTCTGGAAATGCAAGGCAAGCATATTGAAGCAGTGGATGAATTGTCAAAGTTATGTCTGATTCACAGGATATTTCCACCAGAAGAAGGCTCGGTAAGTTGACTAGTAAGCTCTAGGGTTTCATATTTTTCCTCTCACCAATCATGCTTCCAAAGTACTTGACTCATGTTTCCCTCGGTGCTATATTTGTTGTTTAGTGAAGTTCTTTATGTGATGGAATTTGATGGTTGTCAAGTGGTGTATAATAGTGTAGTCTAGGATCAAAATAGAATGGCTTCCTGCAGAGATGATAGAAATATAAGAGTTTGTATTGGGTTCAGGTTAAAGGATTGCTGTCAGTATTGGGTGAGTTAGTTTAATCTGCAAACATTTCTTGTCCATTTTTAAGAATAAGGAATGCGCTTAATATGATTACCCAAGCCATGTTATAAGAATAATAATCTATTCCTTTAGAATAGTATAATCTAGGTTTTTGCAACCTGTAAGTATAAGAGACACACCTTTCAGTGACTTTTGGCCTGTTTTCCCCTTTGTAGCTAATTTTTCTATTTGACTCACTAGAAATAAACCATAGCCGAATTGACCCGTAAATGGGATCAAAATTGCCACATCTAGTTTCGGTTTCAGATGGATTGCTTTAATGCTTTTGTGGGCCATCCTCTGCAGTCGTGGCTTTTGCAGGGAAGGATAACAATGGAAGGTCTCCTGAGAATCTGAGATAAGTAGATAACATAGAAATGGGCCTTGAATAACTTTTTGATTTTTAACAATGTGCAGCCCGAAATGGAGATGGTAGCTAATGGGCTCGAGAAACATTTGAAACTGGAACAAAGAGAGTATTTGCTGAAGATGCTAATTGGTGTATCCACCGAAGAGAATCGCAGAAGTCTTGTTGAAGCTTTAGGCTTGGTATGTTTAATCATTTTCACTACTTCTCCTTCTAGAATGAGTACAATGTTAGGTTAAACGCGTAACTCATCAAAAAACTACATGTTGAATATTAAAAATGCCCTTTGGTTAGAATAGATAAGAGGAATTCTATGAACCAAATTTACCATGGGCAATAAACAAAATAACAGATAAAAAGGAAAAACATCTATTAGCCAATAATGTCTTTCCTTGTTTCAGGAAATGTCAGCTGGAAGTGTTGGTGATCAGCAAGAGAATATGCTGAGTTAGAATGATGAACAATAAAGCGGTATGATTTAACGTCAACTTTGGCAGCACGTCAAGCTCTTGAGATTATCATTATAATTAGAAGCTATAATTTAGTGCAAGTGATTTTATAGTAATTGGCTGAAGAAAACCTTCATATGGTTCTGTAACATTGTTTGGTTCATACTTTCACCAGAAGCATGGTTTAGTTTAGGATATCATAGTTAGCTGCTCATGTTAAATTCGGTCTAAGCGTTATTCTCAAGATAACTAAGATCTACTGTTTATACAAAACCTCACCTTTTTTGCATTAATCTTGCATATGTTAGTTAATTATTTTCTCCATCTGAAGTGGTTGTCCTCTGTATTATTATGGTGGATTAGCAAACGAAATACGAAATACAGCAGTTATAATTACTTGTTGATCAGGTGATAAGTCTTTTGAGTTAGTCTGCAAATGGTTAGACTCGAGTTACACCACGAGCCCTGCTCATCTGGCCAAGAAGTAGCCCATGAATGATGTCCAACAGGCAATAGCCGAATAGCGGTTTTGGCGGTAGTTTAGAATTATTTTTATTTTGCCCCCAAGTTTGTGCGTGTTTTGAGGTGGAGGAGATTATCTTGATTGGGAGATTGATTCTTACACGAAAGATCCATTCACGGATAATGAATGTTTCACTAGCTTGTACTTAGCTTCAAGGGTATTGTATATTATATGAAGAATCATCTGGAATTTTGAATCGATGGCAACACACAGGTGAGTGATGACCGGAAAGTTTTGACTTGGGTAAATAAAATTTGAGTTATGATAGGTAACCAATTATTTTTTAGGGTCAATAATGGTACAAATATGAAAACATAAAATAATATTTTAAAGGAGTAAATTCATATAATAACAATCAAGTTTGAAAATTGTTTTACTAAAATCATCCACTCTTTTATTTTATATTGTGGAATTTTTTATAGGCGATCCTGATAGAACACTTTTCAAACTTAGTTACTATTTTATAAAATTTTGCTCTGAACTTGATTGGATAAAGTCAAGGGCAAGAATGCAAGATAGTGAAATTACTCTGTTCTTGTTTCTTATCTCTTTTTCAATTTTCATGTTGATGTTAAAACCGAACATCAAAATGACTTCAGTGATTTTATCAAACGAAAATGAGACATAAATTGAACACCTTTTATTTAATTTCGCGACCAGCAAGGTAATTAGGGTTAATTAGGTTTTAACATTTATAGTAGAAAGTAGGAAATACTTTATTATATATTTATTTTAAAACAAAATCATAAAGTTTGTTACTTAATTTAATAATAATTAAAGTAATTTGACAATTCAAAGGAAAATATGTTATGTTATACCCTCTTTTATTATTAAAAATGTAACATTGTATCTAGAATTTGAATAGATAGTCTTGATTTACCAACTGCTGTATAATAAAAGAGGGTATAACATAACATAACATTGATATTAAAACAAGACTGTTTTTTGAAAGACTTGGCTACAAGGTGTGGAATGAGGGCCAAAATAGGACACATCTCACTAATATGACTTACTTTCATTAAGGTTTTGAGACTAAAAATATATATTTTATTCTTATTAAATTACACTTAGAAATAAGTCACATTAAGAAATATGATCTTGGTTTATGATTCATCATCAATTTAATTAGAAGACTTGGCTAATTTTAGAATACTAGATTGCATTTTGATATTTATTTTTATAAGCTTACATAATAACACTAGATGTCACAAGCTGTAGTGTAAGAAATATATCCCTTCCCTTTAATCATTATACTTATATAATTATCATATAGGGGAGAGTTATTATGAGAACGGATATTTAGGTGAGAATAACAGAACAAATTCTAACCATCAATTAAATGTTGTTTTATTAGATCTAACAGTCGCAATTCATCAATTGCAATTCAAAGCCTTCACAATTTATGGTTGGGTAATGAATAAAATGAAGTGCCAAATGTAGACCATCCGATCAAATCAAATGAAGGGTCAGGATTAAAGGGCTGTTTGTTTTTTTTAGAAATAAAATGTTCGATATCTGTTTTCGTTTTTTTTCATGTATGCGGGAGAAGTTGTGGACTAAATGTCTGTTGTCTGTACCAAGAAGACTGTTTGTTTTTTGAACTTAAGAAGCTGTTTAAAAGAATGTCATATTGCAATGTAATTTTTTTACTAAAATTATGAAGAAATACATACATTCGAGTACAATTATAAAAACCAGCTCGATTTTAAACGTTTGGTTTTAAGGTTCTTTAATTGTTTTTTTTCAATAATAATTAAGTGAATATGGGTATAAAACAGATACGTGGTATTAACATCGTATCATCAAAAATAAAAATCTAAGGGGCTGTTTGTTAAAACATAATAATTAAACACTGAATGATTCTGTGACATGAATAATTCAAAGACTCTGAATGAATCTGCCTCTGAATGTGACATGCTGTTTGATTAAGGTTCTGAATGAACAATCTGAATTATTTAAATTATCATTTTAACCTTAATAGTGATATATTATATTAGAAGATATGATTGTTTAATAAGACAAAGTGTGAAAAAGGAGTATTAGGGTAAAAATATTTGGTGCTTAAGGATTCAGAATGCACTTTAAGTAAAATGATTCAATAGCATTATGCTGAATCATTCAGTACAGTTTTTATTTAAAAGCAACAATTAAACACGCTAAATACTAAATGAGTACCGAATGATTTGATTAAGCAGCAATCGTCTAAAATCAAACGGGGAATGCTGAGGTGTCGGCAACGAGGTGTCGGTGTGATGTCATGTGATTGTTGTGCTGATTGTGTGTGGGTCATCATCTTCTTCAAAGCTACGGAAATGTTTCCTTCATGTTTAATCTTCTTCTAGCACCTTCCATCCATCACTCAAATCATAATCACACACCCAACTCAATTCCAATCATTCAATCTCTACCGTCCGTTTCATCTTCTTCCTCATTCCTCCATTGATTCAAGTACCTCACCTAACACCTACACTCTTCTCTCCATTCCTTGCTTTGTATCCAAACCAAGAACTCAATTGCATCTCCATCAACAAGCGACATTGTATCGCAGTAAGTTACGCATTCGTTTTCCTTCAATTTTAATTCTTCTTTATATTACACACAATCCCTCTGTTCTTTCCACTGTCTGAATTCCTGTCTTCTTCCTTCTATAACCGTAACAAAACGAGAATCATTCCTGGGTATTCTGCTATTTTTATCATAACTTGTAAATTTATACATTATTTGTGCGTTTTAGTATCTGGGTGTCTCTTAATTTTGTGAAATTTAACCATTTTTCACAAAAAAATCCCACCAAAGAAGCTCGATTACTTACAGGGTATTTGTTTTACTGTTCTTCTCTGATGTACAACATATGGGTGCCCCTTAATTCCGTGTGATTTTGTAATTAACCTACTGCAATCCTAATTTCGTAACTGAAGTTTTGTTCTTTTGTACCACAGGATGAAAATGGAAGCAAATAAGATCTGGGTTTTGCTAATTGGTATACTGTTTGTAATTATTTCAATTGCGAATGCTGATTCATCAGCGCAAGTATTGGTGAAGAAGGTGAAGGGGAAGAAAGTATGTGATAAGGGTTGGGAATGTAAAGGGTGGTCGGAGTATTGTTGTAATCTTACGATTTCCGATTATTTCGACACGTATCAGTTTGAGGAGTTATTTGCAAAGAGAAATACTCCGGTGGCACATGCCGTCGGTTTCTGGGATTACAAGTCTTTTATCACCGCCTCCGCCCTTTATCAGCCCCTTGGATTTGGTACCACCGGCAACAAGACTACTCAGATGAAGGAGATTGCTGCTTTTCTTGGTCATGTTGGCAGTCAAACTTCTTGTAAGTTTATAATATTGTCTGTTCATGATAAATCTTGTTAGGCACTGCATAAATCTTGATATGAATTTAAGCTAGGTCAATCGAATGTAGATTGATTCGAACTAAGAACCGCTTAATACTCTTCATTTAAATAGGTTGTGAGTGCAGTAACACTATTAGCTGCATAGATCATTTCCTCTGATTATTGAGAAAGTGTGATTCTAATGGTTTGGAGTGCGGTTTTCACAATCTAAATGCGCGCCCAGACGCCTATTAGCGTTTAAATTATAGCATCTATATTTCACTTACTGCGATTTTAGCTCGAAAAAGGTGAGATAAATATGCTTTAACTGATGAAAATCATGAAGGTGGTTATGGAGTGGCAACCGGAGGACCAACGGCATGGGGATTATGCTACAACAAAGAAATGAGTCCGAGCCATGAATATTGTGATGAATATTACAAGTACACTTACCCTTGTGCCCCTGGAGCCGGGTACTATGGCCGAGGTGCCTTGCCCATCTACTGGTATGAATCACATTTCCTTGTTAATATTGTTGGTGTCGATCGTTCAATTTCATATCTAAGTTATGCTCTTTTTGTCCCATGAGAACTGCATCTTTTAATTTGACAATTGGTGTACAAAGAATGTCCTTCAATGTTGACAATATGGGGTATAATTTGTATGCCCAAATTAATATCATCATTTCCTAATAATTTATTAATCTAGAGGTGGCAATTTCAACCAATTCAGGTTGTACATTGCTTATAATGAGTGAAATATATAAAACATTGCTAAAAGTCGAACGTCTCTAATAAGACGAACGTTTTAAACATGTCCAAAGTCAGCTAACGTGTACTCAAAGGCTGAAAATGCCGTAAATCATCTTGACCTGCATAAAAGTACCAGTTTGGAAAGAAACCATTTTGCCGTGTCTAATTATAACACGGGGTACATGTAGATTATGAAATTTCCCAAGAAATTTTGCTGTTTTCATGGGATTCTCAGAGATTTCTTGTGATTTATACGGGAATCCTATAAAACTCGAAAATACTTCAACAATTTCCATCATTATTGACCTCTAAGTAGTAATGGCGAATTTGAGAAAATCGTCATCTTTATAAGAAGAAAATTTAGTTTTTTGTCAGGGCAGGTAGTATTATAACCGATGGTTCGTGTTTGGGTTGTTTCAGGCAATACAACTACGGGAAAATTGGTGAAGCCCTAAAAGTAGACCTGCTGAACCACCCTGAATACATTGAACAAAATGCCACCTTAGCATTTCAGGCTGCAATCCACACATGGTTAACCCCACAGAAAAAGGGTCAGCCCTCAGCCCACGAGGCGTTTGTTGGCACCTGGAAACCAACCAAGAACGATACTTTATCCAAGAGATTCCCGGGCTTTGGCACCACCATGAATATCCTTTACGGAGATCGTGTATGTGGAAAAGGTGATGTGGATGACATGAACACCATTGTCAGCCACTACTTGTATTATCTTGATCTGATGGGCGTTGGACGTGAAGAAGGTGGACCTCATGAGGTGCTGACGTGTGCCGAGCAGAAGCCCTTCAACCCATCGGCTTCTACTGATGCATCATCACGGTAAGTATGTGTTGAACATCAAGTTCATGGTTATGTGAGATTTGTAACTGGAGAAGCTATGATAGTGTGAAGCTCGTGTAAGCTTGTGGAATGATCTCCTTATCGATCTTCTGTTTATAGATTCGCAATTCGATTTGTAAAGGAAGCGTGTTCTGTGTTTGTAGTTTGTGAATTTTGATGTTTTATGAACTACAGACGTCGATGTTATATGAGTATATATTGTTTAATCATTTGTTTTCGGTTAACTTCATAGTGAATTTAATATATATATATATATATATATATATATATATATATATATATATATATTGTGAACGGAGCAGTGAGAAAATGCAGACGTGGTAAAAAATGATGACATCATCTATGACCGTGGCAATGTGATGTGACAGTTGATTAATTCAAATATTAACCAACTATAAGATTAAATTGCTAAAATATTGCTAATAACAAGCTAAACATTACACTTATGTTTAAAATGAAAATATCTTTAACATTCAAATATTAAAAATTATATCAAATTTTCGAGCATTTTATTCTCTTGGATTTGACACCCATATTATTATTTTTTTTTTCATAAAATGTTAATCGGATTAAAATAAAGTTATACATCTACTCTAAATGTTTCTAAAACAAAAGTTAGTTTTAAATTATAAAATCTAGTATTTTGTTCTTTTCCATTTAACATTCGTGTTGTTAGTGTTTATTTATAAAAAATCAACTTTTGAGTAAAACGTTACACCAACGTAATATGATTATTCATCAAATATTTGCACACGAGTTCTTAACAATAGTAACGTTAATAAAGCATGTGTAACCAACATCATGGTCATAAAATTTTACTGAATGGTCGCTCATATGTAGTACAAACGTGTATTTAACAGAGGTAACAACAACAATGATGAAGATATGTAACAATGTTAATCAACAATGATGTAAATTTAAAAAAGAAAAACAATGTAAAACATATTTAACCATGTTACTCTTTTTATGTGCGTGTATGCCACGGTTCTCGTAATAAATTTGGTTCTTTAACGCGGGCACACACACACAATATAGGGCGGTTCTTTTAAGAACCAAAATTATTACGAAACCGCGAGATTCAATCTGAGTCATATATCCATTTGTTTTATATTCATTTTATTTTTTAATAAAAATGGTAAAATAGTAATGTAAGCTCTAAATTGATTTTTTAACTGTATTCAATATGACTACTACCACGATTATCACGACCACCATTAGCGACCGCACCATAAAACTCAAAAGCATAAATGTGACATACTAAAAAACATAGTTGTGTTTTTCGTGAGCTAAGTAGCATTAAATATCTCAGAAAACGGATGGGTATAGCACTAGTTATATATACTAATCAACAAAATGTCTCTCTATATTTATAGGGATGAGATCAAATAAAAAGAAAATTAAAGTAAAAAGTATAAAAGAAATGATTATTTGATCATTTTTCGGTATATATATCAACTGATAATCGTTAGTTCATCATCTTTATTGATTAAAACTAGTTCTTCATCAATTTCTTTTTGATTTCAAATACAGATTTTGAAAACAAAATTTTGGAATAATTTGTTGATGAACAAAATGCTTTCATCTAAAAAGTGATGAATATGTTGGATTCATAAAAAAGAAATTGATGAAGAACTAGTTTTAATCAATAAAGATGATGAACTAACGATTATCAATTGATATATATACCGAAAAATAATCAAATAATCATCCCTTTTACCCTTTTTACTTTAATTTTCTTTTTACTTGATCTCTACCCTATATTTATATATTTATTTATTTATTTATTTATTGTTGAATACATACATTTTGGTACATGGCGGTCAAAATTTGGTTTTACTTCTTGAAAAATATTTTTTAATAATTATTTTACTTTACATCTTTAATCTTTAATTTTAATATATATTAATAGGATTATAATGTCATTATTGTATTTTTAGAATTTTTTCAACCATGATAAGAATCCTAATTGTATTGATAATACTTTAACTAAATAACCAAACTTATATATTAATTAAACCGGATTTAACATTTAATAAAATATAAATAGATTTTGAAACATTGTATTTTTCAAAAATAAATCGATATCCAGTTTCCTGTTTTCCAGTTATATGAAAAGACAATATTTCTAAAAAATATTTTGGTTTATTTAAAAAATTAATTTTTTAAATCATTTTATCAATCAACTAATTAATCTTTAATCTTTATTTTTAATCTTTAATATATATCAAAGATATAGGACTATGATATCATATTCTTATTTTTACAACTTTTTCCATCAATCATTTCTCATTATTTTTTTCAATTCCTTTTAGAATTAATTGTTTCTACATCAAAAGCACTTAAACATTGCATATTCTTCAAGATTTTTATTTGTAGATGATTTAGTTTTTTTAAAATTATTTTATTTATCCCTTTATTTATACATGAGATGTTAAGCTAGTTTTTATATGATTATTATTGGTGTCTTTATTATTATTAAAAAAGCGGTTAAAGCATTTAAAATAAACCATAAAAGAGGATGACATGTGAATAACAATAAAAAAGGTAATTTCACTTTTTAAAAATAGTAGAGTTTAGGGTTTAGTAAAAAGGAGTAGAAACTTTTAATAAGCTAAGTTACTTAAATGCACCTCAATTATATATTTATTTTTTATTTAGAGTTTTATCTAAATCCTAAAAATAAATTAGTAAAAAAGGAGTTGAAACTTTTAAGAAAAAGATGCACTTCAATTATATTTTATATTTATATAGAGTTTTACTTTCATTTCTTTATATATCATCTTCAAAATGAATATGCCAAGTGATGTCATGTTCGATTAGTTGATTGCTAAACTGAAAATCAAAGGGTGTTAAAGTGTTAAGTGCACTCCAGAAACCTAGACCTACTAATTGTTTTACAAAATTATATTTCTAACATGGTTATATGTTCTAATAACATTCTAAAAATAACTCTGTCAACTACCATAAAGTAAGTTACAATTATATTTCCTCAAAATCACACCATTTAATTTCGGGTAATTCTATATATCCCCCTTCATTATCTATATAGTCCCCCTTGATTTGACATATGTGAGTGAAAAAGTAACATTAAAAATATAACATTCTTGATTTGACATGTGGGTTTGTGAAGAGAGGGGGGCTATATAGTAGCACCCTTTAATTTCAGACCTTGTACTCATAGTCTTTTAAGATCTTGATTTTAGATTTTTCCATCTTATGACTTCATTTTGTTAAAACAATCTAATTCTTGTTAGGATCTTTGCAGACACTGAGATAGGATCTTACGTAGGATTTCGACTTTGATTTTAGAGTTAGTCAATTAAAAGTTTATAAAAAAGCTAATTTTGTCTATGTAACGTATAAAATGAATATGTTACCCCGTAAATTGATATATAAAGGTAGTTTAATAAAGTGTTGGGATTATCATTCTAAATCTAAATTTACAATATCATAATTACTAATATAAAATCTTTAAGAGTTGTATTCTTCTATTAATATTATGTTTAAACTTTGATTTTTATATAATTTATCATAAGATTACAATTTTGATATAAATTACTATACATATAAAAGAAACTAAGAAATTGTAATGGGATCTTAAGATTTTGATCCAATCTGACTATTCCAATCTTATGATGACTAGAACGATTTATAGTTAAATCCCAATCTTGACAGCCTTGCTTGGACTTGCACACCAAAATTTGTGTTGTTCTAACTACAAATATGTGAATAAAAAAAATCCATTATATGTCTATCAAAATTTGGAGCTTAATACTTGTTACAAATTCGTTTCTATACTATATTACAAAATTGTTTACCCTTTATATAAAACTAAATAGAAACAATTCATCAAATTAATAAACCTTTGGTAATATAAAATCTTATATAAGATACTAGTTAAGTGACCTTGTATTACAGGGGTGAGAACAAATATTTGATAAATAATAATAACGAATAAAAAGAATTATCATTCAACAACATAGATTCTTTGATCAATAATGATGAAGAAACATACATCTTAAATATATGGATGCGGAAAAGTTTGTAGAAAACTGGAGCAGACTATGACGTTTTAAGAAGAAAGTTGAAGACGGTTTAAAGTGATGGCCATCACTTTAAAGAAATTTGAGTAAGTATGAAATGGGTTTAAAATATCCACAACTTTACCTATTTTGGACCTAAGATGTTAACTTTAAGTTTTAGAGTTATAACTGATTCTAATTTTAAACAAATGAATGGTTATGATTGCCAATTAAAAAAGTTGTTAATTTTGAATAATTGAATAGTTTAAATTGTCTAATTAACTTGATTAATGTTATCTTTTATTAATATTATAAGAGAAGATGATTTATTACAACCTTCATAATTATATGTTTAAGATGACTTATTACAAGTTAAAATTCTTTTTGATTAAATAACTCAAAAATCCAATTATAGAGGGTCTTTTAATTGTCGTCAAATGTTACTTCGGATAATTTAAAAGTGAGGAGGATAATTCTTAATTTAAATTCATTACATATGGTCAAAATTTGCTACTTTTACGAAAGGATAAATCTTTTAGGATTTAAAGATTATGTTTATTTTTTAAGAGATGATCTAATCTTAAATTCGAATGTAATTTGTTAAATATTTACGCATAGGATTAATGGATTTGAATAAAATTGGGTTTTAAACTTTGACTCTTTAAAGATAAAATTGAGTTTCAATTTAAGTTTTAATTTTAAATAATTAAACGGTTAGGATTTAATTTTGATTAAATGAATAGCTAAAATTCTTTAATTAGATTGATGAAAGTTAGTCTTTTTTATATTAATTAATTAATAATTAATAATTAAAGATTATATAAAAACTACAAATCAAATGAAAATAGTTTTAATTAGAAAAATAAAATTTATAAATATTTAATTAATTCGTACAATTAAAATAAAAGGATAATATTTATCTACTACCTAATCTGCTAGTAAGTATTCAATGCATCCTTCCTTGGTCTAGGAATATTCTAAATGCAATGCAAAGTGATGCCATGTTCAATTAGTTGATTGCTAAATTTAAAAATCAAAGGGTTATAAGTTGCAATTATCTTTCCTCAAAATCACACGATTTTAATTTTTTGATCTTGGACTCATAGTCTTTAAGATCCTATCTTTATCTTAGATCTTTCGATCTTACTACTTCATTTTGCTAAAATAATCCGATTCTTGTTAGAATCTTTACAAACACTGTGACGCAGGATCTTACGTAGGATTCCGATCTTGATTTTAAAGTTAGTCAATTAAAAGTTCATAAATAAGTTACTTTTGTTAATGCAACGTATATAATGAACATGTAACCCAGTAAATGGATATATAAAAGTAGTTTTCATAAAGTTTTGGGTTTATAATTCTAAATCTAAATTCACAATATCATAATTACTAATAAAAAAACTTTAAGAGTTGTATCCTCCTATTAATATCATTTTTAAATATTGATTTTTATATTAATTTATCATAAGATTAAAATTTGATATAAATTACTATACATATAAAAAAGCTAAGAAATCGCAGTAGGATTCTATAATCTCGATCCAATCTGACTATTCCAATCTTGTAACGACTAGAGCGATTCATAGTAAGATCTCGATCTTGACAACATTTCATTTTATGTCTATCAAAATTAAGAGCTACAAATATAACTTGTTACAACCTCTTTCTATACTATATTACAAAAGTTTAGTTTAATGTCGTAAACTTTTAATTTAAAAAAAATTAAGATTACTATTTTACCCTTTATATAAATTTTAAAAAAACTTAAGATTACTGTTTTATCCTTTATATAAAACTAAATAGAAAGAATTCATCAAATTAAATAGAATCAATTAGATATTAATATATTATACAACATTTTAATAATTAAATTTGATAATATAATCTTATGTAAAAACTAAAAATAAAATGAAAATAACTTTAATTAAAAAAATGAAATCTATAAATATTTTAATTAATTCGTACAATTAAAATAAAAGGATAATATTTAACTCCCACCTAATCCGCTAGTAAGAATTCAATGCATCCTTCCTTGGTCAAAGAATATTGAAACAGAAATTACTTATTTTCCCAACATTTTACTCCATTACAAATGGTTGGTTGACCAAATTATTTATTTATTTATTTATTTTTATTCTAATTATCTCAATTCTCAAATATTTGGCAATCAAAAAGCAAATTATGTGGCTCATGAAGAAAGAAAGGTTAAGTGAAGCCGCAAGTCATTATCTCATAAAATTTAACAGTATCAATACAAGAAAATCAAGACTTTGAAGAGAAGCAAAAACTGAACAAGCAGAAAACCTCATGCAACATAACCAAATCACCACATAACCAAATCCCCCTCTATCCTTGTTATTCTTAAGACCCCATCAAACAAAAGAGGCGGCGGCGAAAGTATCTCAAATGCAAGAATCAAACCGATAACCCACTATATATTTATATTATGTGTATGTATGTATTATGTATGAAGGTGACCAGGGGCAGATGAACACACCCATGCAAGTTTCCGGTGTAACTGCGGACTTTCCAGTTACACTGATGACTAATCACCAAGACTCATTTGTTGCCGCCTACTCCTCCTCAGGTGGAGGTGGTGGTGGTGCTGTTGCTGATGGTGGTGGGGCAGAAGCCTTCAGAAGTGGTTGAAGAGCCTTCACCACAATGCTCATGTTAGGTCTGAACTCGGACTCATATTGCACACATAATGCTGCCACAGCCGCCAACTGCATCATCAAAAGCCAAAATCAAAGTTACACTTTCCTGTATGTGTTTTTGTGTGTGTGTGTGTGTGTGAGAGAGAGAGAGAGAGAGAGAGAGAGAGAGAGAGAGAGAGAGAGAGACCTTTGCAACTGCTTTTGGAGGATACTCTCCTTTGAGCTTTGGATCTACACATTGTTTAACCTTGTCTTCGCTTAGTCTTGGAGTAGCCTATTTTAGCAAAATGTAACATCAATCACAATTGCTATGTTTTCAAGTCACACATACAGTTTCTGGTATTTAGGTATAGTAAAACATTTTCTGATTATTTAGGGGTCAGGACATCAGGTCAATAACCAGAATTTGCAAAACACTCAAACAACTGATATGATCACAACTTCAACAACAAAACACATGAGCCATTATCTCCTAGAACCCATTTTGTTAAAGATAATTATCTGACTTTGATTATTTCATAAGGAAAAAATGATAGTACCACGGAACAGATTCTAGTGAAAACTCACCCAAGTGACAAGACTCTGCTGTCCACGAGGCATTGTATGATCAACAGGCTTCCTGCCAGTTAAAAGCTCGAGAAGAACAACACCAAAGCTATAAACATCACTCTTCTGTGTTAACTGTCCTGTCATTGCATATCTACACACGTGTTCCATTCAAAAGATTTAAAAATCATATGTTGCCATAATAAACCATATACTATCCTCAACAATTCAATATAAGCCAAACAATCCACTACACTAAACATAACAAAGAGAAGATGGTTTAGAGGCGTTACTCTGGTGCATGATAACCAAATGTGCCAAGGACACGAGTCGAATGCAAACGAGCAGCCATGTCTGGTGACTGATTTGAAAGATTAAAGTCGGCAATCTTGGCTTTTAAATCTTCAAATAAGAGCACATTGCTAGATCTTATATCTCTGTGTATTATCGAGGGTTGAGCCTTCTCATGCAAGTACTCCAGCCCCCTTGCTGCATCAACAGCAATCCTTACCCGTTGCATCCAATCAAGTACGGGCCCCGGTTGTGCTCCTTGCACACCTTTCCTGCCTGTATGTGCACATATAGTTTTCAAAACTTCTTTTAATAACTTGTTGACTTATAAAATTTAAAATCTAAGTTGTTACGTACCATGCAAAATGTCATGTAGAGATCCCATGGTTGCGAATTCATAAGCCAGAACCCGAACATCTCCTTCAACACAGTAACCGAGCAACTCAATAAGATTTTCATGCTTCAGTGTCGAGAACATGGAGACCTTGGTTGAAAGACAAAAAAAAGAAGCAAGATTATTTAAAATGAAACAATAAAAAATATTGCTGTGAAAATTCTTGCTGAGTTTTTTAAGAGAAAATTGAATGAAAAGGTAACCAACTTCTGTCACATTTATATTTTTGGTAACACGCTTAACTTCCACTAAACAAAAGGCTCACAATCTCACACTTTCAAATTTTTTGACATAAGGGCTCAGACATTGAAGTTTCTTTGATTTAAGGTAATCTGACCTGGTTAACCAGCTAAAATAATGACGTGGCAGTTGAAATGCTAGTAACTTTGACCCTTTTGACTTGACCTGGTGCTAATGTGAGACCTGGAAACTAGTTAACCTGGGAAAATTACCCTAAATGAAAACTATTTGAATGTTTGAGCATTTTTGTGAGTTCAAACTGTGTTCCCTAAACTGGACTAAAGCTGGTTATCTTATTATGCAATTTACCATCTCTTAATCTTTAACTTTTTAGTTGTTGGCATACCTGAGTCAAGAACTCATTATTTGATTCAGCCTCTGTAGAAACATCAAGCTTCTTGACAGCCACAGTTTTTCCATTATTTAAGGTTGCAAAATAGACTCTTCCATATGACCCTTCACCAATTAGCGCCTTTGATCCAAAATCGTCGGTTTTTTCTTTTAGTTCTTCCAATGGAAGTTCAGGCACTTCCACTGGTGGTACTGCCTTCGGCACTTCAGATTTGATAGGAGGTCCTTTTGGACCTTTTTGCTGCCCTATATACATGAAAATAGAAAGTGTCAGAAAGTTATGTTAATAGCCACAAAATGACGCTTGACAAAGTTTGTCGGTTCTACAAATGTCAATCACATCTCTAAACAATGGCTTAATAATGTTAAAATATAGGAAAATTTTGTGAATTGAAATCAATGGAGGCAATATTTGATATGAAAGTGTTTGACTTGAGGGTTGTTGACTTGTTGGTTGTCAATGTAAGATTTATGATTGAATTTTTTTAGACCATTTTCTCCATTTTCATATTTTGTGGTTTGTATCCTATTCATTTTACACCGGTCAGGCAATCACAAGGACATATGATGCCATGTTCATTCTCGCATCAAATAGTTACGACCCACAAAATGAAAATGTTTTTTCCCCTTAAAACGGCCAAGGTGATTCAAAGTTTCAAACTAAGGACCTAAGGGTTATATAACTTGGTACCATTGGACAACATGAAAGTGTTAATATTAAACAAAAACATATAATGCACGAGACATGTCTACTTGATAAAATAATACTAAAGGTAGCAATTTTGCCGAATTATGGGTAATCGAGCCAATTCGGGTTATACTTTTTATTATGACAGGTTAAATAAGGAAATCTGAATCTTTTAGCTAACATAGTAAAACGATCAAACGGGGAAAAAGTCTCCCAAAGACGCATTAATCCTCTTAAACTTTTTTATTATATAAGTTAGGGTATTATTGTAAAGATATAGTTTTTGCATTCATATTAACAAAATAACTATTTAGAAATTCGTAAAGGAAAAACAACAAAAGTGCTTGCAGTTAGGCTCTATATGACCCAACTTGCATGAAAACTACCCATTCTGATAAGTTACTGAACCCGCAACTATCTCCCTCCTAAATGCAGGCAAAATAAAACTTATAACTTTATGTAGGGATAATGCATACAGAGGTCATCAATCTATTCAATAGTTTTAATTCAGGTCACCCAACTAATGAAACTGTTTTATAGGCCACAAAAAAGACCCAGTTTGATGGCGTGCTCAAGGGAATATCCCTTTTCATATGTTGTTGCCAAAGTTATGAAGAAATGTAGTTATAAGGACATACCATCCACGTAATCTGGGAGATTCTTTACAGGTTCATTGTCATTTGACTGGTAAGACTCTTTGACTTGACAAGTACAGCACAACCACCTCCGCATCTTGTTATTTTGTTCTCAACAATAAACTGTATCCAATTTCTTGCTTCCCCACACGTATGAAGTAAGAAGTAAGCGCATGTGCCTGCAGAACCACACAAAAATCTTTTAAGGGGTGTTTGGCATTGCCCTGTTAAAGTGATTAAGTGGTATGGAATAATCAGAATCAGCTAATTAGCTAAAACAAAAACAAGCCGCAGGATATAGTGTTTGAATCTGCTTCTATTGTTTAAAGTGGTGATTATCTAGATCATAAGCTGTCATGATGATCTCCAAATAATCAGATAAATAAATTTAGATTCACTATTTCCAAACAAAATAAACTAGTTATTCGCTACCTGAGAACCACAATAATCAAGTAATCATTTTCATACGCAATGCACACACAACTAGGGGTGAGCATGGTTCGGTTTTGGCATAAAACCGAAACCAAACCGAAAATTTTGGTTTTTGGAAAACCAAAACCAAAACCGTTCGGTTTTGGAATGGTTCGGTTTTCGGTTTTGAAGTTGGTTTTTGGTTTTTGGTTCGGTTTTACAACTTTTTTATTTTAACCATCAAAATTTGAAGTCATACAACCGTCATTGTAAAGCTATGAAATTAAAGTTATATATAAAACATCAAGATGTGTGTCACCTAATTCAAGCTATATATATTTCAATTGATACAAGTAAAATGACTGTCATATGTTTAAACTTTAAAGCCAAAGTTGAAATAAATCAAAACTCAAAGCAAATCAATAAATAACATATTAGCAAAACTGAAAATCGAGATGAACAACCAACTCCAAATGAACTGCATACAACTCAGAAAACTAGAATATGAAAATCAAGATAAACAACTAGAATTGGATTTATATATTAAGTGGAAATGGATAAAATCGAAAAGAAGTGAACTTGTCGACTCGAAAAGAAGTGAACTTGTCGACTCGAAATGAAGTGATGTTGGTGAACTCAATCGAGTAGTCCAATGACCAAACAAGTTTCAAATGCGAAGGATATCTGAATTAGTGTGAAACCTCTATGGTGGAACCCTAATGTAAATGGGAGGTGGCTATGTAAATGAGAAAATCATAGAGTATTTGATTTTTTGGACATGTATATTTCTATTGTTGTCCCTTGAAATGGTTCGGTTCGGTTTTTTCGGTTTTTGAAATTGTAAAAACCAAAACCAAACCGAAAAAGTCTGTTTTTGAAAATTTGAAAACCAAAACCGTCGGTTTCTATATTGGTTCGGTTTTTTCGGTTTGGTTTTTCCGGTTTTTTCGGTTTTTGGTTCGGTTTCGGTTTTTTCTGCTCACCCCTACACACAACTAAACTGAGCTGAGAAAAGTTTGTCATCTATCCAACAAGAAAACAAAATTGGGTTTTATCTAAGTTTCTTAAAATGTATACTGGCACCGCTGAATCAGATTAGAAAACATAAGCAAAAAAGTCCCAAAGGGCAGAGCAGCCAAACATTCTAACAAGAAAACATAAATGGGAGATTATATAAAAGATTCAATCTTTATCATACATGGATGCTGTGGAAAATGAGTAAATAACAAAATAAAAAAAATAAATTAACAACTGCTATTGCAAATGTATAAAAAAAAGGAGACCAGTATAGAATAAAGGGAAACAATGTGTATCAACTACTGACATCAAAGTTTTTGCAACGAAGGGTCATTGTTATGCCATTTTGTCTAATATTAACTTTCAATATAACAAATTGAACAGGACTACAACGCAAAACTTTGCTAAAGATGGTCCTATTGGTGATAAGTCTCTTGTTTCTACACACATAATGCGAACGTATTACTTTATCCTCGTATCACAGCTTAATACTAAGGGTGTGTGAGGTTGCATTTTAACAGAGATTACAAGATGTTGAATGTTCGAGTATTTAGACAATTCTAATCATTTATAATTAAAATGCCAAAAAGAACATTTTTATGGAGAAACTGGATACGAAGTTCATGAAATGTGACTAAATGTATCTCAATTTCGGTTTTAAACATATAAATTCTATTCAAACTGCTGCAGATTGCAGCTAGAGTTTTAAGTAAAGATGCATAAAGCTGTTCAAACTGTCTTTTTCTTCAATACATTTTCGAGCTTACACTTTAATCTTTCACTGGCAGTTTTGCACCATATGCATAGTGTAATTGGAAAATGAAGATGCGCTTAAATTGGGCACTGGTATGTTCTTGTGTAGTGCTACTAATCTAAAAAATGTCACCTGTATAATGCTTCCTTTAGTATATATCCTCTAAACTAGTTTGACTCGATGGTTTTCAAAATAGATTCAATAGCAATACGAGTCTTTAGATGGCGGATAGATCTCGACCCTAAGATGATTTGAGAGCAAAAATTGCTTGAATATTATTTAATCACACGATGCATATATTCAAAAATTCACAAATGAGAAGACAATCAATCACAATAACACTAAAACCCAAATGGGAGATCAATCAGAAGATTCAATCTTTTACGTGAACAATCGAAGATCCGTTCATAGAAAAGGGATTCTTCCGATCAAGACGAATCAATAAAACATCCTTGGAAATTCGAACGATCAGAAACTGGAAGACGAGCAATGAACCAAAATTGTAAGATTACCTGTCCTTTGTCGAACTGTGCTGATCGAGTGAATTTGAGCTAATAATGTTTTCCAGGTGATTGAATATGGAAGAACACAGGTAAGCAAGCAACAAGGAGAGAAAGCGAGGTCGAAAGTTCGCTACCTGTTGTCGTAGTTGGTTCGATTCTTAAGCTTTCTCTCTCTAATAAAAGAGATCATAAAGGGGCGGTGAAGATGGTTTGGGTTTCGAGCATTTCTTTGTCGTTAAACAACGTTTTCCTCATTCGTTATTCACCTTTTCACACACACACACACACACAAAATAATTAAAAAATTATAATCTTGAAGAGAATTGTAACACCATGCATAAAGCCTTACCCGACCCCTTCGGGTTCATTTGGGTAAGCCGGCTCCTTCGGGAGCACCGCTACGGTCACAATCGGGTCCGCCTTCTTTTTCCTTTTTGGTTTCTAGCACCCGAGCAACTCGTGCTTTCTTTTTTTGGTTTTGTAGAGATAGTAGAAGAGAGAAAATGTTTAGGTTGATTTAGGAAAAGTACTACTTGGGTTTTTGGTTGATTTAGGTTCGGAAGGAAAAAATAAAAAAAACTGATGTGACAGTGATGTGACATTTGGATTGATTTGGGTTGAAGGATTTCTATACTCTTGGCCTAAGGTCAGACCGCAACCAAACTGTACGTTAATGTTACTAACCAAAACGGCATACTTTGTGTAGTTTACGGGTTCCAAGTTTTAAGAACCAAAATCGAGTCAAATGCATATACAAGCTTATTATATTAACGATTATACATTTAAATTAGAATGTTTTTTGGAGATGTAAAAAAAAATGCATCTAATGATGCAAGTCGCAGTTAATGCATTTTTATATTGCCATGTATATCTAATCGTTCTTTAACTCAAATTCTTTGAAAACTCACGAACTACTTTTGTTAAGATGCGTAGTCATGAATCTAATGAATTCATAGATGCATTTAACTCGATTTCTTAGTTCTTAAGATTATTATAAATATATGTATACACACACGCATATACACACGAACACGCGCATACAAACATACATACATATACACACATACACACGAACACAAATATGTGTATTGGGTGGGGGGTGTTGAACACTAAAATTCCACATAGGGTGCGGTTTTTTTATATAGTATTGACCGTAGAAAAGGATAAGGAAAGAGAGGTGAGTTTTGTGGCTACGAGTTTAGTTTTCGATTCATGTAAAATGCCAAAACTGTTTCCCTTTTTATCGAAAACTAATTTTCACTTAACCACATGGCCTTTCACTAATCAATATTAAACATTACTGTTGTAACTTTGGTAATTAAATCTACTCAAGAAACTTTGATTCATGATATTTAACTACTAAAATTCTTAAGCAACACAAGTCTCTTTTAGGTTGTAACATATATGGTAATTAATTTGTTGATAAATGGTTTTCAAGCAAACCTTTTAGGTTGTACTAACAGGAAGACATCCTTAAGCAACACAAGTCTCTTGCACAAAGCTTGGAACTTGCTTTTTGTCTTGCACAAAGCTCTTGAAAAGGATTACTTTCCAGGGAGAATTCAGTAAGAACAACAAAATTAATAAGATTACTTGAAAAAAATTTCCCTTCTTAAGAGTTGAAGAAGGCTTTGTATCGGTAGCCTATAGGTACTAAGTAATCGAGTCAATTCGTGGTACTTGGAAAAAAATGGTTACTTTAAAGGAGCTCTTCAAAACAATAAGTTTAACAAAATAAATCATTAAATATAAATTTGCGTTGATCACAATGAAATATTACGAGATGATTAAAAAAGACTCAAGTATGCAAATTTTACAAATGGCAAACGTATACAATACCTATCTAGTTAAAAGCAATTTTTAAACGAACAGGAACAAATATATAGAATCAATTTTTAAACTAGAATGCATTTTCATATTTTATAAAAATTTCCATGTGTTCAAAAGATATATTTATTTTTGAAATGTACTTTTATAAATTAAATTGCCACAAACAAAAACAAAATATATTTCAGATGGTAAATTTTAGACATTTGAACATATAGATAATGTGTACCGATCAAAACACTTAATCTTTCAAGTTATATGTGTGAGATATATTTAAGAGATATTATTATCTTGGGGATTATGAAAAAGTGGAAGAGATGATAAGTACAAAAGGTACAACTTCCTTGATAATTGTGTCCAGAAAGTACAACTCACTTTATGGGTGACACATTCTCATCCACTCATTCTAATATCCTTGATATTAGTGTCCAATTGTTTGTAAGTTTAATCTTACTAATACCAACAAATGGGTACACAAAGAAATATTATTTTAATTAGTATTGTACTGTTTATGATAGAAAATTTGAGTATGGGTATTTTAATGGGTATTCTAATATCCTTGATATTAGTGCCCAATTGTTGTGACTGTCTCGTCTCCTGACAGCTTTTGAGATTTTATCTCTCATGCCTAAAATAACATACTTGATCTCTCATTTTACATATCCTTGCACATATAATTCTCTGTAATATTTCATCACACACTTGTGATCTTTCATCTTTATATTTTATGTGTGATTCTTGAGTTGATCAATCTTTAAAAGATTAAAGATCTACATGCATCAACTCAAAGTGATCAAGAGAGATCAAGAGATAGAATACAAGAGCTTCATATATACATTCATTTGCCTTTTGATTTGTAAAGAGTGAAATAATTTGTACACACCATTGTTAGTGTTGGTGAGATTTCATTTTTTGAGAGATTGTTCTAGTTGTAGAACTTGTTTGTACATGTGGGTTTAACTATTTCCCATATTGTTCTTGGGTTTGTGTTCTTGATGAAGAACACTTGTAAAAGTCCTTGGATAAGACATTTGTTGAAGGCCTCGGTGGAAGCAAGAAAGTCCTACGGGGTAGGCAAGTAAGTCCTCATTGGAGGTATTCCGGGTTCTTGGTAAAGAGCCCGTGTTTGGTGTTCTTGGATTAGAACATCCTGAGTTGATCACGTCCTCGTATCGAAGGTGATTGTAACCGGTGGTCTTTTCTGGTCTATGGAGACTTTTTGCACGTTGTGCTAGTGTAATTCTTGACGGAGGTCAAGGAGTGGATGTAGGTTGGAGTTCAACCGAACCACTATAAATGTTGGTGTCATCTCTCTAACCCTTAAACTCTTTACTTACTCACATTTATATTCTTGTCATTTATTATTGATTATTGCTTCCGTTGTGCTCAAGAAATATATATATATATATATATATATATATATATATATATATATATATATATATATATATATATGAAGGGTTCAAATGAGAACTGCGAGAACCAATCTTAGCTCTTGATTAAACTTAATCAATGGTTAAGATTTTTTGACGGCTCATTAATGCCTCATTAATAGATCATTAATGACGCATTAATGAGGGTTATTTCGAAAAAATCAAGCCTCGCAAATTAATGACGGCTCATCCAGAAATAATTGACAGTTATCCAGTTCTCGTATGAGAAACAATTCTCGTTTGAAAAGAGTTTATAGTATAAAAAGGAAAATATAATTTTTAGAAAGGGGTAAAACTATTTAAAAGATTAAAAAAAAATGACATAGAAACTACTCAACCACCCTTCTAGTTTTCACATAAACTATCCGACTTAATGTCGTCTTAAAATACTTGAAAGAAGTTGATTGTTTTCCCAATGCAATTATTGCATATAGAGTCTTGATGATTATTCTAGTAACTGTGGCATCTGTAGAAAAAAGTTTCTCAAAACTTAAGTTGTTGAAATTCTAATTATGGTCCAAAATGTCACAAGAAAGGCTTAATGGATTGACAATAATAGCTATTGAAAACTATATCTCGGAGAGGATTAATTACGAAGAGTTGATTTATAAATTTGTTTTCACTAATGCTAAGAAAACTTCACTATTCATGTAATTATATAGGATAAACAATTTTACTACATTTCTTTTATTTTAGTTTTTGATATAATAAATATTGTAGTATTAGTGAATTTTTTATTATATGTGTGTGTAAAGGCTCATTTTTTCACTTCGCGCAGTGCCTTCAAAATCTACGGAACGCCCTTGACTGCGGTTCTTTATATTATGTTTCATAGCTCGAAATTGATTCGGTAAACCATACTTGGCCTGGCTATTGTCGCCCTCACTTAGGTTTGAGGTTAGTGAATGGCAACAACTGCTTAAGATTTTGTTACACTTTTAGCTATAACCAATGTTGGATCAAACTTGAAACTTTACATTTATATATGCATTCATATATGTTTGTATTTCTAGCTTGGAGAGTTTAAACGTAAATTAGTAATTTTTATATATCCTTTTTATGCATATTAATTAGTTATAGTTATGGCTTAATTAAAATCATTTGAGAAACAAGAAAAATGATTGAACAAGAAGATTAAATCTATTATCAATAATGTATTATATAATATATAAATACCATTATCTGCCTATTTATACATTAATAAATTTAAGATGCGAAAGAAAATTAGCAATCAAAACCACAATACTCTTGTAACCCTTTCCGTTATCAACAAACAATACTTGTTTTTCTTCCTTTTCGTATATAATTCCTCAAAATCTTCTTTATTGACATAGGATGATAGTAATGATGAAGTAGATATAAAATGGTCCTAATAAATCAACTTTGTGCGCTTAAGTGCAATGTTGAAGACCTTGTTAGAAAGGAATGGGTGTCGATGAACTAGTTAAATTTGAGCGTTTCTTTGTGGAGCCTTCTTTATTGTACTGATACTTGAACAAAACCTGGGGAAGAAATATTAATTCTTCATCAATGTTTTGTAAAATTGGACAAAGGGTGTATATAAATTTGTAGTAAATGTTTAAGAATAAGTATGATACTTACATAATTGTAACTTGCAGATTATAAATTTATGGGTGCCTAATAATGAACAGGGGGCGGAGGAGAACCATAAATGTACACCGGTTGTGGTGGAGATTTCACCGGTGGTGGAGGTGATGTGTAGTGATACGGTGGTGGTGGAGATTTCACTGGTGGTGGAGGTGAAGTGTAGTGATAGGGTGGTGGTGGGGACTTAACCAGCTGGGGAGGTGAGGTGTAGTGGTATGGAGGTGGTGAAGATTTGACTGGTGGTGGTGGTGATGTGTAGTGGTATGGTGGAGGAGGAGATTTAATTGGTGGTGGAGGTGATGTGTAGTGGTATGGTGGAGGAGGAGATTTAACTGGTGGTGGAGGTGATGTATAATGGTATGGTGGTGGTGGAGATTTGACTGCTGGTGGTGGTGATGTGTAGTGGTATGGTGGAGGAGGAGATTTAACTGGTGGTGGAGGTGATGTGTAGTGGTATGGTGGAGGAGGAGATTTAACTGGTGGTGGAGGTGATGTATAATGGTATGGTGGTGGTGGAGATTTCACCGGTGGTGGAGGTGAAGTGTAGTGATAGGGTGGTGGTGGGGATTTAACTGGCGGGGGAGGTGAGGTGTAGTGGTAAGGAGGTGGTGGTGATTTCATTGGTGGAGGAGGTGATGTGTAATGGTATGGTGGTGGTGGAGATTTTGTTGGTGGGGGAGGTGAAGCATAATGATATGGTGGAGGTGGTGACTTTATCGGTGGAGGTGGTGATGTGTAATGATAAGGTGGGGGTGGAGATTTAATAGGAGGTGGAGGCGATGTGTAGTGGTATGGGGGTGGTGGTGATTTCACAGGTGGAGGAGGAGATTTGTAATAGTATGGTGGAGGTGGAGACTTCACCGGTGGAGGAGGTGAAGTGTAGTGGTATGGTGGGGGTAGGGACTTCACCGGTGGTGGAGGCGAAGTGTAGTGGTATGGTGGGGGTGGGGACTTCACCGGTGGTGGAGGCGAAGTGTAGTGGTATGGTGGGGGTGGGGACTTCACCGGTGGTGGAGGCGAAGTGTAGTGGTATGGTGGGGGTGGGGACTTCACCGGTGGTGGAGGCGAAGTGTAGTGGTATGGTGGGGGTGGGGACTTCACCGGTGGTGGAGGCGAAGTGTAGTGGTATGGTGGGGGTGGGGACTTCATTGGTGGTGGAGGTGAGGTGTAGTGATATGGTGGGGGAGGAGATTTCACAGGTGGTGGAGGTGATGTGTAGTGATATGGTGGTGGTGGGGACTTAACGGGTGGGGGAGGTGAGGTGTAGTGGTATGGAGGTGGTGGTGATTTCACTGGTGGTGGAGGTGATGTGTAGTGGTATGGAGGTGGTGGGGACTTTATGGGTGGTGGAGGTGATGTGTAATAGTATGGTGGGGGAGGAGATTTAGTTGGTGGAGGTGGAGATTTGTAATAGTACGGCAGAGGTGAAGATTTCACAGGCGGAGGGGGTGAGGTGTAATGATATGGTGGAGGAGGTGACTTCTTAGGTGGAGGAGGTGAGGTGTAGTGGTATGGAGGTGGTGGAGACTTAATGGGTGGTGGTGGTGAGGTGTAGTAGTAAGGTGGTGAAAGAGACTTCACTGGTGGTGGTGGTGAAGCATAATGGTATTTGGGTGGAGACTTATATAAGTAAGTCGTCGGTGGTGGAGGAGATTTGTAGTAATAAGGAGCAGGAGTGGGCTTTGGTTTCTCGCAAATCTTAAAAGGAGTCTTGGGAGCATATGCAAACGGTTTAGCAGAGAGTACAACCAAATGAACATTTTTTGATTTGACCTTAAGCTTAGCACCCTTCAAACCCTCGTGAAGATTTGTTGGCATGTTACATTTGGTACCATTTGGTGCCATATGAAGCTTAGCAACACAAGCTTTGGCTCCTCCATATTTAAAATAATCAAGATCCTCAACTGTAATTGAAAACTTGCCATTGATCTTAGTTTTTCCATATGAAATAATTTCCTTTTCACCATGGGCTTTGCATGTGACCTCCACTACAGCACCTTTAGATATCACACAAATGTAGAATAAGTCAACATCAGGTGCTTTCTTTTGGTCAATAGCTCTCATCAATTATTGACACACATGCGCGCGCGCACATATATATATATATATATATATATATATATATATATATATGATCTAGTTGTTAAAGAAATATATAATAGACTTACTTAACTATTTAATATGTGAATTATTATTTTATAGAAAATTAAAGAAAATGTGAATGTAAATGGTTGTCATTAATCTACTTTAATTTGTTGAAAAAATAAGAATAAATATGCAAACTTGTAAAATCAAAATATTACAATTGCTATGGTTCGAGATAATATATACTTTTTTGTCGTCTCTATAAGTTTTGAGGTTTACTTTCACTAAATTGCACAATATCTTTGAAATCTTGAGGCCAGCACTGAATTATACCAGTAATTTTTTCATATATAAATAATAGTTAAAACAGTTGTACGTTTTCTATGCAGTAAAGTAAAAGAAAATAATAATAATATGTACTTAATTAACAAAATTCCAAAGATCGAATAAATGTTTAATTAATTCTTCTGAATTTTTCGAATGATGCTTAATTTCATGCTGTTTGTCAACGTACGGGTTTATCTGTCTCTTATGGACGCGTAAAACTAGAAAGATAGATCGAACACATGCATGGGTCAACCAATACTGCACATGCATCGTGGGTAATTACTATTTATATCTTATTATTAGTTTAAACCTCATATTTATTATTAATATCTTAAGACGATTATTAAAATCAAAATGAGAAATAATGTGAAAGAATTAGTCGATTTTCACGTATCATAGCTAGTTCAATGGGTAAAAGAAAAAAGTTAAAGGATTTAACAGGAAAACAATTAAAAATTTATATTCTAAATTATGACGGTTTGTACCTTTGAGATGGTGCTTTGCATGAGATTTGATTGGGTGTTTCCAATCATAGCAGCTGTAGCAGTATACTTTTCCAACAACCTTTACGACAACTTCGTGACGGTAGGGATGGGGGTTATATGGGGTTGGTGATGGTGAAGTGTAGTCGTAGTCGTAGTGGGGAGGTGATTTAGTTGGTGGTGGTGGGGATTTGTAGTAGTATGGTGGTGGTGGTGAATGTAATAGTGGAGGAGGAGATTTGTAGTAGTATGGTGGTGGTGATGACTTCACGGGTGGAGGAGGGGACTCGTAGTAGTATGGTGCGGGTGGTGATTTAACTGGTGGCGGTGGAGATGTGTAGTGATATGGAGGTGGTGGTGACTTCACAGGTGGAGGAGGGGACTTGTAGTAGTATGGTGGTGGTGGTGATTTAACAGGTGGTGGTGGGGATTTGTAGAAGTATGGTGGTGGTGGTGACTTAACGAGTGGTGGTGGTGGGGATTTGTAGTAGTATGCTGGTGGTGGTGACTTCACGGGAGGTGGAGGGGACTTGTAGTAGTATGCTGGTGGTGGTGATTTAGCAGGTGGTGGTGGAGACTTGTAGTAGTATGGTGGAGGTGGTGAATGTACTGGTGGTGGTGGAGACTTGTACTTATAAGGTGGTGGTGGAGAATGCACTGGTGGTGGCGGAGATTTATACAAATAAGTTGGTGGTGGTGAATGCACTGGTGGTGGTGGAGACTTGTACTCATAAGGTGGTGGTGGTGAATGTACCGGTGGTGGTGGAGATTTGTACAAATAAGGTGGTGGAGGTGAATGCACCGGTGGTGGTGGAGACTTGTACTCATAAGGTGGTGGTGGTGAATGTACCGGTGGTGGTGGAGATTTGTACAAATAAGGTGGTGGAGGTGAATGCACAGGTGGTGGTGGAGACTTGTACTCATAAGGTGGTGGTGGTGAATGTACCGGTGGTGGCGGAGACTTGTACTCATAAGGCGGTGGTGGCGAATGCACTGGTGGTGGCGGAGACTTGTACTCATAAGGCGGTGGTGGAGAATGCACCGGCGGTGGTGGAGACTTGTACTCATAAGGCGGTGGTGGAGAATGCACCGGCGGTGGTGGAGACTTATACACATAAGGTGGTGGCGAAGAAGGTGAAAGAGATGGTGGAGGCGGTGACTTGTACACATATGGTGGTGGTGGAGAAGGAGAAGGCGGGGGTGGTGACTTGTACACATATGGTGGTGGAGGAGATGACAACGGTGGTGGTGGAGACTTATATTCATACGGCGGAGGTGGTGAAGAGTAAATGTAAGATGGATTGGCAGATACAACCATAAGATTAGCAACACCAAACACCAAAAAAGCAATGGCTATAGGCCATAGACGTGCCCTAATAGGGCCGCCGCCACCGGTGGGAGCTCTCATGATTCACCGGCAATGGGGATAGAGGAGGAGAGAGTGATTGTGAGAGGTGTTCCTTTGAAGACTAAACTAGCCGAGTATTTATAGGTAAAAGAACTTCCATCAAACACTATACAGCCGGGAGAAATAGTCAAATACTACTTTTAAAAGCCTCGTTTGGGCCACTTCGGTAAATAATATATAATAGCAAGTCAACGTCGGAGATCAATCATATATACTCACGTACTCTCGTTATCATGTCTAACTTTTGCATGACGACCAGGCCATAAATATATAACATGCAACTAATTATTTGTAGTAAAAGATATATTTCCAATTGGTGTCTATACAGTTGGTACTAATGAATTGTTTAACGCCACGTTTGGGCCACTTTGATGATCGAACATGTATACATATTACAAATATATGAAGAAGTTAATATATATAAGTTAAAATGGATATATGTATACATATATACACAACGTAGCACCACGTAGTTGTGGTCAAGCGTGTTGTTTTGATTACATGGAAGGAGGTTGGCGTTGGTTTTTCTGGTAGCTTTTTTAATTTCGATTGGTAGATACGTTGTGTCATATTTAGAGTTTGATGTAAGAAAAAAAGACCATGTGACGTGTCTGTGTAATGAGTTAGTATTTATATATTAGACTCATCGTTATAATTTATGTGTTATAATAATAATAATAATAATAATAAATTATTATTATTATTATTATACAAGAAATTATGAGTACTTATAATTCTTATCATGGGAATGCAAGGGAACCTGGGTTAATTTTATTATGAAGCTTTAATTTGGTACCAATTTGGTTAAAATCTTGACTTTAGCTTGATATCTTTACTTTCGATGCTTTTGCAAGTTTTATTGTTTTCGTATAACTTTATTTTTAATTTATTAGAGTTCTAGTTCAAGTGTTTTTTGTTCTTTGAATGTGTGATTTGCTATACAAGGGAGGAATATATTTATTGTTGCATTGGAACGATTGTGTTAAGAAAAAGAGGATTTGATATATGTTTCTAACATCATTTATCATAGGTGTTTTTATACTTACAAACAACTAAAATTAGAGGTATGTCAGTCACTTGAAGCATCTAATATATGTATTTTTAGCTGCGCACATCTTTTTCGGTAAAAAATATATATAAATAAATCAAGTAAGCAGCTATGCATTTGTTTAAACCGTTTGGAACATGGATAAAACTACAGATATAACTATTATCTAGAACACAACTAAAAATTTGAACATTCTTTAGCAACACAATTGAATCAAAACTCAAAATTTATATGAGTTTGGTACATATTGAGGATACTAATTGACAAGCTAATAAGAACACCCATCATTAATATCACAAATACTAAACCCTTAAATGTTCTAGGTATATAAAAATCACCTAGTATGTTCTGATTAGTTTAAAATATGTATGGTTGAGGCATTTTATCAAAGAGATATCACCATAAGCCACCTATCTCAATCTTTGTTTTCTTGGCTTAAAGGTGTAATTATATTCAAGTAGTATTAATATCAAAGGGAGCCAATTCCTTGAAATGATGAAATCCATAATTAAAAGAATCAATTTGTTGGTGAACATACTAGTATACAACATTCATATGACCTCATCAATTTGAACCCATGAGCGAACTAGGTTACTTAATATATAAGAAAGAGATATCATCTTAACCACCGGTTATTCCTTTTGGTCTGGTAATAAGCGACTTGATCCTAACAATTAGTATCAGAGCTAGGTCATGGGTTCTTCTGTCCAAAAAAATGTTGGGGGTAGGAGATGGATAAGTATTGGCCGCCATCTTCCTAATACTGCTTGTAGGTTGCGACGAGTTGAAATCTCATGGGTCTGACATTGCGATAGATGTTGGGGGAAATGTTGACTTACCATACCCACATAGCACAATCATACGACCCTATCAAATTGAACTCGTAAACGAGCTAGGCTACTCAATATATATAAATGAGGTAGCACCTTGACCATCAATTTGAATCCGCAACTAAGCTTGTGTGTTCTCATTTGTGACAACTAGGGTAAGTGTGCACAGAAAACTAGTTGCTAAAGTATGTATATTTATTTTCCCAAAAACCAGCTTTCTCTCGATACCTTCATTATGTTTCTTCTTCTTCCTTTTTGAACCCAACTGCCTACCACCAAACCCAATTCCATATTGTATCCAAGGTGTTTGGTGGTTGTTGCTAGCGCTCATCTACTAAACACAAGATAATGAAATATCATCTAAAACGCAGAAGTAAGTTTATAGCTATGTAAAAGCCATCCTTTAAATATTACATTTTAGTTTTTTAACTTATAGAATTAAGTTTAATTTTATTTAATTAAGAAAATAAGTATAAGAGGAAAAGATGGTGAAGCCTTCATTTGAGGGATGAATTCATATAGGATGTTTGATATATACAAATTTTTTAGATCGATTCACGTTAACTTATTCTGATCAAACATTGTTTCTATAAAAAGTTCATAGAATGTAGTTTGCCTAATAATAATGTTATACGTAAAATAAATGAGTAATATTTAGGGGTGTACGTTCGGATGGATCGTTTAATCCGATCCGATTGAGTAAATCCAATTGGATTTCGGTTTTGAAAAGTGGGATCCAATCCATCCAAACAATCTAAGATCTGAATCAAACCATCCAAATTACAATTCGGTTGGATCGGTTTTACAATTCGGTTTTCATTCTTACATAAATAAATACTTAAACAGTCGAGATATTTTCAAAACTAGATTCGATACATATACTATTAAGATTAAAATATAGTTGTCCAAGTTACAATAACTAGTGTGACTAGTGGCTTTATATGTATACATATATACACAACGTAGTAGGATTTTAGCTTTGAAAAAGAGCATAACTACGAATTATGTAACTATGTTGCCTATGTGCAATTGCAAAACCTACTTGTATGAGTAAGGTTCAATACATAATTCATATCTGCAAGTTATTAAAAATAGGTTGCATATATACAACTTATTAACACGAAGGTATTGAACCAACCCATTCATATGCTGCTGTTTTGTGCTACGTACCTATATGTTTTGACAACTTTTTTAAGAAACCATAAAGCAAATGCTTGCATTGATGCTTACATTTAACCAACCATTCATGACCTACTGTTTTGTGCTACTTACCAACATATTGTGGATATATGCTAAACTTTTTAAGGAAATGTAGTTTACCATAAGTATTATTTTGTATCCTCTCACATATTGAAGAAATGTAAATATAATTATTTTATTTAACTTGTCAACATTTGTTGCATATATGTCAGTTTTTGTCATTGAGGCTTGAAATAAACGATTAATGAACTATATGCAACATATGTTGATAAGATTCGGATATGATATGCAACAAACAACTAATGAACTATATGCAACATATGTTTATATAACTTATCAACATTTGTTGCATATATGTCAGGATATGTTACACACCAATTTATTTACATATGTTGCAAAAATGCAACATGATAACATTAAGTCGTTGAACAAAATTATTAATGGGCTACCGATTTGCAAATGTGCAACATATTAACATATTACATATGTGAACTCTTTATGTAAAACTAGATTAACATATTCTGTTTTTTGAAATATGTTTCACCTGCCAACCTATTCTTCACATATGTGAACTTTAAATTCAGTTTCGTGTTATTTATTTCACATGTGCAAACATGTGTGAATATGTAATTCAATATGCGAAAAATGCACACATGATACTTTACATATGTGAACTTTTTATGTAAAACTAAATTAACATATAATTTATTCTGTTTTTAGTCGTTTTAACATCCAAATCTGTTTTCTGTGTATAATCATTTGTGCAAAAACTAAATGTATAAATTACTTGCATATGTAATATAAATGCGTATGCATATGTTTAATAACAGAAGTGTATATGATTTTTATATGTAGAAATCGTTGTTCGTGGACTACCTGAAACTGGTTGACATCCAACAACTGATGATGGGTCAACAAGAGATACAAATATTAAACATGTCGTGGAGATCGGTTAAAAACCAAATAGATTGTGGGGTTTTTACTATGCGTTATCTAGAAACGTATATGGGTGATGAAGGACGAGGATGGTAGTGCGGATTAGACGAAAGCAAGAAAATGCAGAGAGGAATATTAAACAAATTGAGGTACAAGTACACGGCGAAGATACTAATGTAAAAAATCAATATGTTGCATGAAGAGGTTGTGAAGAAAGCGGAAGAGTTTGAGAGGATGATGAAAGAAGCACAAGAGGAAAAAAAAGGAAAAAGATGATAAGATGAAAAAAGGCAAGAAAAAATAAATGTTACAAAACAAATGCTTGATAAACAGTTTGTGGTTTATGATGTATTATGAACAAAGTAGATATGTTTTTTTAAAATTTTCTAGGTAAGGAATATTGTTTTGGAACTATGATCTAAATGTAAGCATGGTATTTTGCTTACTTAAACTATAAAATAGTTTGGTTTGATTATGTTACTTTGGTACTTGGATATGGTTTGTATCTATGAACAAAGTAGATATGGTTTTCTTAAGTAACAAAGGTTTTGAATATGATTTTGTAAGATTATGATGAATTGGTAACATTGATTGCACAAGAGAGTTTGTACATATGCAACTTAATCTTAAACAAAAAGGACACTAAGTGTTACATTAAGTACTGACTATGAGATATTACATATCAAAAAAGTTAAAAATACATTAACAGTTAGTTTATGCTAGTTACATTGGTATGTTGCATGTATGCAACTTTTAGAAAAAAATAACAAGAAATGAAAGAAAAGTATCTAGTAAAAGTCTATCGATTGTTGGAATGGATAATGAATTGAAATGTAAAATTTAAAATTATTGTATTGCAAAATTGTAATGATTATGTTATAATTATGTTGCACATATGTAACAAAAAAATGAGAACTTTATCAAACAATTCATAAATTGTACCTTTTGCTAGTAACAAACAAATTATAGATATATCTAAATTTGAAAAAAATTGTGAAAAATGTCTAAAAAGGTAAAAAAGAAAAAACTAAAAAACTATTTATGCTCAATCAGCATTCATAACACCATCAAATGAGCTCTCATTTTTCGTTGTCGAAACCGATCTCATATTTCGTCTTGACTCGGACTCTGTCTTAGACTCCTAGATCTTTTTAGATTTTGTCTTCGTAGGAAAATTCTTAGAATCATGTTTACGTACAAAATTACCATTAGTATGACATGACATAGATAATCATGTCAAGTAAAATGGTTGCAACTGCAAACAACACTATTATCTTCATGGCTTAAAACCACCTACAAATTTTTTTAGATAAAATTACTAATAATTATGTAAGTATATATAAAAATAATAAAAAATGTTATGCAACATGTGTATAGTATAACAAAAAAACATCCACAACAAACAGATTAATAAACTGTCATAACAGGAACCGTTGCATAAGTGCAACTCCCAAAATAACAATGCACATCACATATCCTAATGTATATCCTAATACATTATATTGGAAAATACAAGTAACAATGCACATATGCAACTGAAAATTGAATGGTACTAAATAAATACTCAAATTGGTAACCTAATAGATACCATTCTTCCCTACAATAAGTGAATAATCCACATTCAATTCGGTTCCATCTTCACACTATTGTTTGTGAAAACCAATGATTCATAGACGTTTTCTTCTTCTTCCATCTGTATATTGTTACTGATATCATCATCCGACAACTCCATTGATGAACACTGTAATTAGAAAAAAAAACATGAAAACTGTAACACCGGCTTTGGATGAATCAGATTTTAGCAAAAATTTGTGTTTTTAACAAGTGTGAAGTTATTCACGACCAAATAACATTAAGCAGCGGAATATTTACAATAAACTTTGTTTCTGTATCTGGTGTTACGCTACAATAACCGACCATAATGTACTTATTATAACCAAAGTGTTCCAGCAAAAATATCCAGAGGCAGGGGACCTGGCTCACCAGGCAATCTAACTTCGATCTGCAAAAGCAGTTAACATGGCAGCGTTAGCTACACTTAGCTAGTGAGCACAAACTTAGCATAAGCATCATTAGAGTAAGTCATACATAGCAGGAATAAGCATACAATGCTATCCTATCACATTGTGGTGTGCTGACATGATCGGTATAAGTTGTTTCTTGCAGGATAGCTAGTCCCGCTCAACACCAATACACCGGGGAATCAGACACAATCCTCCGCGCTGGTGGGGGAGCATAAAGCAGTCCACCAAGCATCATTAACGGAACCAGAGGCTCCTTAGGTAACTCAGCCATTTCTGACTGATTAACCCTCATGATATAAGGCTCGACGGTTCTGCAGAACCTACGATCCGGAATGTTACCTCGAATCACCGTTAAATCCCGAATCTCCTGATCAAGGGTCCCTGGGATCCGGAATGTTACCTCGAATCACCGTTAAAACCCGAATCTCCTGGGATCCAGCTAACCGGCTGACCTTAACCATGCTTGCTGATGTTCGCGAACACATACACATACCTTGATCATTTACTTAGCATGCATATTCATTTACTTCTTTTAGCATGCATTTACATTCATTTACTTCTTTATGGACCCAATCTGGATCCCTAGCATACATATAATCATATCTTTACTTAACTGATTCATTCAGAATCAGTATCATGCATAGCATTTACTTAACTAAGCGGTTCCAGTACTGGATCCCACTGGCATGCACTTAACTTTATATCCAACAAATATTTAGCATGGCATTGTACTTTTAAGTAACATGGCAATTCTTATTCATTTACTTAAGAGCACAAGAGCACTCAAATCATTTAACACACAATTTTTCCTCTACTGAGGCTTATGGAAGACGGTACTCACCTGGGTGGCTTAAACAGATAGTTAATTTACTTCTTCCTTGTCTAGGGTGTCAAGTTCACCTAGAACATTAGGATTTACATTAATTATCTTAACATACTTAGAATAGCTACAAAGCCAACAAAGGAAATCCCAGAATCCGGATTCCACCTAAATCCGACAGACTGTCGGATTACATGAAATCCGATACTCAAAGGAAATCCGATACATTGCGAAATCCGACACTCATCGGATTTCAACACTTATGAACTTGGAAACTTGGTCACAAAGTTGGAAATCCGGCCTTCTATTGGAATCCGATACATTTATCGGAATCCGACACTTTTGTCGGAATCCGACACTTCAACAGAATCCGATACTTTCGGATTTGTCTTGCAATTATACATGTGAACTCAAGAAAATCCGATACTTACCGGATTTAGAACAATAACTCGGATTCCGACATGATGCGGATTCCGACACCACTAAGTCCCGGAATCCGACACTTATCGGATTTGGGTAACTAGCGGATTCCGACACTATCAAGTCTCGGAATCCGGCAGTTTCAACCCAGAAACCGCCATCTTCATATATGGCTTATTTTCCAGAATTTCATTCATAGTTCATACATTTTTACATTCTAAAAACATCCATTTTCATTAGTATGACTTTGAAAACACATCAAATCCACACAAGAACACCAAACAACCAAAACCCACTTGCAAAGTAAACCTTGAATGTTCTAAATGGTGTTTTTACAAGGATTTGAGGATTTAATCATGTTTTAAACATAAAAAACAATTCCATGTATGTTAAATCTTAACAACAACCAAGTGTTTACCTTTACTTGGAATCAAAAACACCAAATCCTTGTTGCTTCAAGAAAACCGAGAGAGTGCAAAGAGGATGAGAGAATTCCGATAGTTTCTTTGTGGTGCTTATCTTTGACAACTTTGACTACTTTGACTTTTCAAACACATATATATTTCTTACAATCCAGAGGGGTGCCTCTGGATTTTCTTTTAATTCTTTTTCTTCTATTTAACTTTATTACTTATATATATTTACATATATACACAAAACACATAACAACATATATATACAATTAACTCTTTATTAACACGATTAACTTACAAGCTTACTAACTTAATACACGTTTAACAGCTAGGCCCAAATCGAGAATGTTATAAAAAATATCATGATGTAACAGGGGAAACCTAATCCTGAAAAAATAGATACTCGGTAGATACAACAAATGAAAAAAATAGAAAAACCTAACAATAATAAATAAACTGGCAATGACAATTTTATGTACTCTGTTTATTCAAACTGAAAATTGAAGAATATATTGATCTAAAACCATCTACAAAAGCAAGAAAATAACATCTAACCTGCACAAACTCGGTTGGCAATTACGACCAATATCGGAAGACAGTCACCAACAAAAATCGACATGATTATTACAATTAAACCGTTGCAGGCAATGAACACGAACTCAACAAAAATTGAAATGGAAGAAACAACAAGCTCAAAGAAAACACAAATGTCGATTGAGTCGAAATAACCTATAATTGATTTAGGGAAGAAGAATCAAATCTGGAACAAAAAATTTGTAAGCAAGGAATGAAGAAATCCATATAAATCTAGAAGGTGAATAATCATCAACGAAAATGAAGGAAAAACGTAACATGCAATGCAAAAAAGACAGAAAAGCCCTTTAATAATTAATTGAAAAAAAGAAAAACTGAGATGGACGGTTTAGATTGGTTTTCGCAGTTCTCACAATTTTTTTTGTTCTCAAAGGAACTTCCCTCTCTCTCTCTCTCTATATATATATATATATATATATATATTATATATATAGGGGAGGGTTCATGCGAAAAGGAACTTATTTGCGAAAAGTGCGAGAAGCGATCTCAGCCACTTATTTATATTTGATCTTGTGGTCTATATTAATTATATTTTTTTATTTTTTTAATTTAAAAGGGTATAATAGTAAACCAAAACTTTTCTCTCTCATATCTATTTCTCTCTCTGTAACATCCTCAAAACGGGCTTAAACGTGTCCGAATATGGTACGTCAATTATTCAATTCTATTGAATAATATATATATATATATATATATATATTCTAGGAAATGATATAAAATATGAAAAAAAAATAAAAGGGTTATTAAAAATATTAATAAATACAGATAAAGATTATAAAATATCGAACGGTTTCAAACGAGGATTCTAAAAATATCCTCGTTAGTTGAAACAGTTAAACAAGAGATGAGTTGTAAGTTGGAAAGGGGAACAAAATACCCACTTGTGGATAATAATTACCCACAAGTCGGTTTTGATAAACACAGACATCTACACCCTCACGTATTCAAACACACACACACTTAACTTCCTGTTCTTGCAAAATTTAAAGGAGAGATCAAAGATTCAAGCATACAAGCTGTGATTCCAGCAAGGAAACAAGATTAAATCAGCTTTAACTCATCATCTTCATCATCTCTATCACCTAGTAAGCTTCATCCATGGCTTTCTCTTCATTCTTGAATTTTGGGTTTTTGAAGAAAACTCATAAAACTCTTGTTCCAGCAGATAAATAAGGATCAAAATCATCCCACAAGTTGTTTCTAATCATCCCTTGATCATTGTAAGTGTCAATTCATCCTTGTTCTTGATTTTGCCTTTCAAGACTTGAAATTCTAGGTTTACAAGTGGGTTCTTTGATTTAGCAATCAACAACTGAAATTTATGATTGAAATAGGTTCTAATATCCTTTATAAGTGTATAGGAATCAATTCCATGAATTAAAGTAGTGTTCTTGATGAGTTTTGAATTTTGGCTCAAATGGGTCAAAATTGGTCAAATACGGGTCAAACTGATTTTGACCTTCAAGAACTGAAATTTAGTGTTCTAATTGATCTTATAACTTGTTAGGATTGATTAGAACTCAATTGGTGCATTAGAAGTGGTGTTTATGCACAAATCCAATATCTAGCCTAAATGGGTCAAAATAGCCTAAATCTGTTTTTACACATCAAGAACTGATTTTTAAGGTTCAAATAGGTTCATATGACTTGTATGAATTGATTAGAACATTGGTTTTGAATTGGAATGGTTGTTTTGCTTAAATTGGCTAAAATAGTGAAAATAGGCCATAAATAGGCAAGAAATTGGAAAATGATACCAAACAAAGAGTTTAAAGGTTTTGGTCAGTTGCAACACCTTCAATACATCATATTAGGTGTATATGGTGTGTTGCAAGTGTTGGAATTGGTCTACACCAAGTTTTGGCCATTATGCGCACGTCTTTGTCCATTTAAATGTGATTTTCGTATGAATTAATTGGATAGGATTTTTTGATGTTAGAAAGCTTCCACAAGTGTCAAATGGTCCTATGAAAGACTAGAATTTTACCAAAATTGATTTGGATTTGAAATGAGCTAAAATGAGCCTGTTGTGCACAAAACAAGCACCAGCTGCAGTTCTGCAGACTGGTCGCGGCGCGACACAAGGCTATGTCGCGGCGCGACACCCCTGCACACAGCCTAATGTGCTGTTTTGTGCCACGTATTCGTGTGTTGTTGCTTGGGCTGCATAGTTAGTTAATAAATGGTAAAATAGCATCATTAGGGTATTGTTTCAAGTATCCTAGACCTTCCTCGCGTATTCAAATGATTGATGCGTAAGTCTTGGTATTATAGGTTGAATTGACAATCCATGTGTGCCAAAGCAAGGTCTTTGCTTATTCTAGCCTACCAGGTGAGTGACGAATGACATAACAATTAATATACCTATAACATATATTAACAATGATCACAGAATTGTATACCATGATTTGTACACGCACTTGTTTAAGTGTAGGATTACATGATAATGCTAGAACTTACCATGTTGACACAATGTAGTATGCACTTGTTTAGGTGTATGCTATGATGATAAATGAATATATGCGCGCATTGATGATTGATTGATTGATGATTCGGTTGAATCATACTATCTGTTTGTGATCGGTACGGATCTATTGGGCAAGGTTTGCCCCGGACCAAGTTGTCCTACTTATTGGGCAAGGTTTGCCCCGGACAAGGTTTGTCCTCTTCGGGTATAGCTGCGGCTGTACAACAGAGGAATCTGTTGATTCCAAAACGCAACGGTGGACGCTTAACAGCTCCCCCACCGGTGCGGTTGATGTGTCTAGTACCCCAGTTTGGTGCATTGAGCCGGGTTAGCTCCCCTGCAAGATATGCTACCTCCTGACTACGCCAGCTCATCACGAAATGCTAGGATAGAACTATCTGAGCATGATTGATGATATGTGATGTACTTATATTGATTGCATGCTATTTGGTACTCACTAGCTATTATAGCTAACAAATGCTACACTCCACATGTGCAGGTAATCCTCAGTGAGCTCGGGAGCCTGCGGGTAGTTAATTGCTTTGGGAGGAACACTGCTTTTATGTTTAAACTCTGTTGAACTATGTTTATGTCTGTTTAAGATAATGGTCAGCCGGTTGTGTATTCCGTAACACCAACTGTCGTTTGTGGCATCATTTTGAATGTTTATATAGTTTGCCACGTGTTTTTACTTCCGCTGCATTTTTAAATTATAAGACAGGTTTGATTGTTCTATTTACAGTCAAACCCACGCAGTTTGAAATCTTAAATTGTATTTTAAAAATAAAAATTTGGTTCTCAAAATCATAGTGTTACAAGCTGGTATCAGAGCCTAAGTTTGAGTGAATTAGATACTTGGAAGAGTATTCAGTCTCAAATTCGGGCCCGACCATTATTTAAAGTGTTCCTCGGGGGGTATTGGGGTGTGAGAGAGATTGATATGATTCACATGACTAACACAGTTGTTGATTATTTGTTTATTTGATTAACATGATTAATCAAGTATGAAAAAGTATACTAAGTATGTTTGACTTTAATGATCTAACAGAACTTAGAGATTGACTATGTCTGGAAGTGATGATCGGGAGGCGTATATTCGCGACTTGGAGGCTCGTCTTAAAGCCTCTGAGGAGCGTGTTCCCGAAAAGAAGATGGCCATGGGATTAAAGGCCTTCATGATGTGTTCACCACCGACCTTTGAAGGTAATATAGATATGGTGATCGCAGAGCGGTGGATCCGCGATACCGAATTGGCCTTCAAGACATGTGAGGCTGATGAATCCAAGAAGGTCGCATATGCTAGAAAGATGTTGCGAGGTAGAGCGGTATCCTGGTATGATACGGTGATAGCTTCTACACCGGATGCTGTCCTCAACTCTATGACATGGTCTGATTTTCTGAGGATTATGAGGGCTAAATACGGTTCAGCCCAGGCGGTAGAAGCTGTGGATAATGAGTTCCGAGCCTTGTCTAAAGGCAATCGATCTGTTGAGGAACTCATCACCAGGTATACCGAATTGGTCCGTTTCGTGCAGGGTTCTTTACCTGACGAAGAAGCAAATATTAACCGCTTTGCACTTGCTCTGCCACTGGAGTATCGATCATCCATCCGTTTTGCCACTACTCTGGATAGGGCATTTGATATTGCACGCCGATATGAGACTGATCATGCTTCACAAGCTGGGGGAACTTCCAAAAGGAAGTTTGAATTGTCTTCTGGGTCGAAGGCTACAGGTGGAGGATCATGGCAGAGACAACCTCAGCAACACCAGCAGCAACAAGGGGGTTCCAGGTATAGTCCTTCAGATGATCTATGGTGTGCTTCGTGTCGATCTAGGCATACCGGGCATTGTACCAAGGATACTGCAAGGTGTCCTAAATGTGGGCAAAAGGGGCATATAGCTGAAAGCTGTAAATATAAAGATAATGTGTGCTACAAATGTCTCAAGCCGGGACACCGATCGGTTGACTGTAGGTCGGGTTCCAACACCGGATCAGGAGGAGCTGGTGGATCTTCCTCGGGTCGGGGGAAGAATGTTGCACCTCGTGCACCAGGCAGGGCTTTTCAAATGACAGCCGATGAGGCTAAGGCTGCAGGTGATGTTATCACTGCCACCTTTCTTATTAATAATTCTCCTGCCTATGTTTTATTTGATTCAGGAGCAACATATTCTTTCATCTCTGCATTCTTACGTGCTAAACTGCAATTGCCTATCTGCACACTGACTGATCCGTTAAGCGTTGAAGTTGCTAGTGGTAGAAAGTCTCTGTTGTTCATAGAGTTCCTATTGCACTGATTGATATTGACGGGACTAGTTTCCCTATTTCTTTTCTGGTTATGCCGATTGCTGGGTTTGATGTAGTAATCGGGATGGATTGGCTCAGCAATCAAAATGCTGAGATTATTTGTTCTAAAAAGATTATTAAAATTCCTTTCTCTGACGGGTCATATGCTGTGGCTCGAGGTGAAGGAAGAACTTCTAAAACTCCATTGATTTCTATGATGAAAGCTCGCAAGTTTGTAGCCAAGGGATGTGAATCCTATTTGGCTTATGTTATTGATACACACATGGAGAAGAAAGCTGTAAATGACATTCGGGTAGTTTCTGAATACCCGGGTGTTTTCCCTGATGAATTACCGGGTTTGCCACCGGTAAGAGATGTAGAATATCAGATAGATCTTGTACCAGGTGCTACGCCTGTAGCAAGATCTCCTTATCGTCTTGCACCATCCGAGGTCCGCGAGATGATGACTCAGATACAGGAACTTCTTGATAGAGGTTTTATTCGTCCCAGCTCTTCGCCTTGGGGAGCTCCAGTCTTGTTTGTTAAAAAGAAAGACGGGACGATGCGGATGTGCATTGACTACAGGGAGCTGAATAAGCGAACTGTAAAGAACAAGTACCCTCTTCCTCGTATTGATGATCTGTTTGATCAACTTCAGGGTGCTACTTGCTTTTCAAAGATAGATCTTCGTTCTGGTTATCATCAAGTCTGTGTACGCGATGAAGATATTCCAAAGACGGCTTTCAGAACGAGATATGGGCATTATGAGTTTCTTGTGATGCCTTTCGGATTGATGAATGCTCCAGCAATATTTATGGATCTTATGAACCGTGTCTATCGTGTCTTTCTTGTCAAATTTGTCATTGTATTCATCGATGACATTCTTATTTATTCCAGATCTGAAGCTGAACACGAGACACATCTTCGCATAGTTCTTGACACTCTGATGCGAGAACAATTATATGCTAAATTCTCTAAATGTGAGTTCTGGCTCGAAAAGATACACTTTCTTGGGCATGTGATAAGCAAGGATGGTGTAATGGTTGATCCAGCCAAAGTAGAGGCGGTGATGAATTGGGGAATTCCCAAAACCCCATCTGAGATTCGTAGTTTCTTAGGACTTGCCGTGTACTATCGGCGGTTCATCCAGAATTTCTCTAAGATTGCAGGTCCTTTGACGAAGCTTACACGAAAGGATGTTCCCTATTCGTGGTCTGATGAACAAGATAAAGCATTCCAAACATTGAAACAACTCTTATGTCAAGCTCCAATTCTGACTCTACCAGATGGGTCAGAAGATTTTATTGTTTACTGTGATGCTTCTTACGCAGGTTTGGGAAGTGTCCTTATGCAGAAGGACAAGGTTATATCTTATGCTTCCCGCCAACTGAAGCCACATGAGAAAAGCTATCCGACTCATGATCTGGAGTTGGCAGCTGTTGTCTTTGCTCTGAAACTATGGCGCCACTACTTGTATGGCACCAAATGTGTGGTATTCACTGATCATAAGAGCCTCCAGTATGTTTCTACCCAGAAGGAGCTCAATATGAGGCAACGCAGGTGGATGGAATTGATTAAGGACTATGATTGTGAAATCAAATACCACCCGGGCAAGGCTAATGTGGTGGCTGATGCATTAAGCCGAAAGGGCTCCACAGAAACCGTTAAATTCATGAAAAATACTATTGTTTCTGATCTTATCACTCGACTGAAGGAGGCTCAGCAAGAAGCCTTATTAGAAGCTGATTTAAAGGCAGAAGTTATGGCTAAATTGAAGGAGCAGCTACAAGATGACAGCAGGGGATTGAAGACATACAGGTCCCGAATCTGGGTACCTAGCATCGGAGGGAACCGGGATCTAATCTTGAAGGAGGCGCACAGTTCTCGTTTATCTGTTCATCCTGGGTGCACTAAAATGTACCGTGATCTTAAGGCACTTTACCGGTGGCCTACATTGAAACGTGACATTGCCTCCTATGTGGAGAAATGTCAGATCTGTGCACAGGTGAAGACCGAGCACCAAAGACCCTATGGTAACTTGCAACAATTACCAATTCCAGAATGGAAATGGGACAACATCACTATGGATTTTGTTACTAAATTGCCCAGGACTTCAAAAGGGCATGACATGATCTGGGTGATTGTTGACAGACTCACCAAGAGTGCACACTTCCTAGCAGTTAATGAATCTTCTTCTATGCCTCGTCTTGCTCAGTTATATATCAATGAAATTGTCGCTCGACATGGTGTTCCTCTATCTATTTTCTTTGATAGAGATACACGGTTTGTTTCACACTTCTGGAGCAGTCTTTAAAGGGAGCTCGGTACTCGTGTTCATTTGAGTACCGCATATCATCCACAGACAGATGGACAGTCCGAAAGGACTATCCAAACTCTTGAAGACATGCTACGCGCATGTGTACTTGAATACGGTGGCTCATGGGATTCTCATTTACCTTTGATTGAGTTTGCTTATAACAACTCATATCATTCTAGTATTGGTATGCCACCGTATGAGATGTTTTATGGTAGGCGTTGTCGCACACCTACCTGTTGGCTTGAACCAAGGGAGAAACAGTATGCTAGACCTGATCTGGTCCAGATTACTGCTGATAAAGTCAAGTTTGCACGGGAGAAACTTAAAGCAGCCAGAGACAGGCAAAAGATGTATGCAGATCCGAAACGCAAGCCGGTTACCTTTGAAATAGGTGATCGGGTATTCTTGAAGGTTTCTCCATGGAAGGGTGTTATCAGGTTCGGTAAGAAGGGGAAATTGAGCCCGCGATACATTGGTCCTTTCAGAATCATTCAGAAAGTCAACGAGCAGACAGTATCGTTGGAGTTACCTCCAGAGTTATCAGGTATTCATAATACCTTTAATGTTTGCTATATGCGCAAGTGCAAGGTAGATGAAGATCAGATTCTACCTCTGCAAGACTTGAAAGTGGATTCTTCTACACGGCTCGTGGAAGAACCAATTGAAATTTTGAACACAAAGACCAAGCGGCTTAGGAAGAAGACAATTCAGCTTGTATTGGTCAAATGGAAGCATAATCTCGGATCGAACCTTACATGGGAGACCGAGGAAGATATGAAGGCACGCTATCCCCACTTATTTTCTGAAAAGCAGATTCCGAGGACGGAATCTTCTTAAGGGGGGTAGATTTGTAACATCCTCAAAACGGGCTTAAACGTGTCCGAATATGGTACGTCAATTATTCACTTCAATTGAATAATATATATATATTCTAGGAAATGAAATAAAATATGAAAAAAAATAATAAATAAAAGGGTTATTAAAAATATTAATAAATATAGATAAAGATTATAAAATATCGAACGGTTTCAAATGAGGATTCCAAAAATATCCTCGTTAGTTGAAACGGTTAAACAAGAGATGAGTTGTAAATTGGAAAGGGGAACAAAATACCTACTTGTGGATAATAATTACTCACAAGTCGGTTTTGATAAACACAGACTTCTACACCCTCACGTATTCAAACACACACACACACTTAACTTCCTGTTCTTGCTAAATTTGAAGGAGAGATCAAAGATTCAAGCATACAAGCTGTGATTCTAGCAAGGAAACAAGGAAACAAGATTAAATCAGCTTTAACTCATCATCTCCATCACCTAGTAAGCTTCATCCATGGCTTTCACTTCATTCTTGAATTTTGAGTTTTTGAAGAAAACTCATAAAACTCTTGTTCCAGCAGATAAATAAGGATCAAAATCATCCCACAAGTTGTTTCTAATCATCCCTTGATCATTGTAAGTGTCAATTCATCCTTGTTCTTGATTTTGCCTTTCAAGACTTGAAATTCTAGGTTTACAAGTGGGTTCTTTGATTTAGCAATCAAGAACTGAAATTTATGATTGAAATAGGTTCTAATATCATTTATAAGTGTATAGGAATCAATTCCATGAATTAAAGTAGTGTTCTTGATGAGTTTTGAATTTTGGCTCAAATGGGTCAAAATTGGTCAAATACAGGTCAAACTGATTTTGACCTTCAAGAACTGAAATTTAGTGTTCTAATTGATCTTATAACTTGTTAGGATTGATTAGAACTCAATTGGTGCATTAGAAGTGGTGTTTATGCACAAATCCAAAATCTAGCCTAAATGGGTCAAAATGGCCTAAATCTGTTTTTACACATCAAGAACTGATTTTTAAGGTTCTAATAGGTTCATATGACTTGTATGAATTAATTATAACATTGGTTTTGAATTGGAATGGTTGTTTTGCTTGAATTGGCTAAAATAGTGAAAAATAGGCCATAAATAGGCAAGAAATTGGAAAATGATACCAAACAAAGAGTTTAAAGGTTTTGGTCAGTTGCAACACCTTCAATACATAATATTAGGTGTATATGGTGTGTTGCAAATGTTGGAATTGGTCTACACCAAGTTTTGGCCATTATGCGCACGTCTTTGTCCATTTAATTGTGATTTTCGTATGAATTAATTTGATAGGAGTTTTTGATGTTAGAAAGCTTCCACAAGTGTCAAATGGTCCTATGAAAGACTAGAATTTTACCAAAATTGATTTGGAATTGAAATGAGCTAAAATGAGCCTGTTGTGCACAAAACAAGCACCAGTTGCAGTTCTGCAGACTGGTCGCGGCGCGACACCCCTACACACAGCCTAATGTGTTGTTTTGTGCCACGTATTCGCGTGTTGTTGCTTGGGCTGCTATAGTTAGTTAATAAATGGTAAAATAGCATCATTAGGGTATTGTTTCAAGTATCCTAGACCTTCCTCGCGTATTCAAATGATTGATGCGTAAGTCTTGGTATTATAGCTTGAATTGACAATCCGTGTGTGCCAAAGCAAGGTCTTTGCTTATTCTAGCCTACCAGGTGAGTGACGAATGACATAACAATTAATATACCTATAACATATATTAACAATGATCACAGAATTGTATACCATGATTTGTACACGCACTTGTTTAAGTGTAGGATTACATGATAATGCTAGAACTTACCATGTTGACACAATGTAGTATGCACTTGTTTAGGTGTATGCTATGATGATAAATGAATATATGCGCGCATTGATGATTGATTGATTGATGATTGATTGATTGATGATTCGGTTGAATCATACTATCTGTTTGTGATCGGTACGGATCTATTGGGCAAGGTTTGCCCCGGACCAAGTTGTCCTACTTATTGGGCAAGGTTTGCCCCGGACAAGGTTTGTCCTCTTCGGGTATAGCTGCGGCTGTACAACAGAGGAATCTGTTGATTCCAAAACGCAACGGTGGATGCTTAACAGCTCCCCCACCGGTGCGGTTGATGTGTCTAGTACCCCAGTTTGGTGCATTGAGCCGGGTTAGCTCCCCTGCAAGATATGCTACCTCCTGACTACGCCAGCTCATCACGAAATGCTAGGATAGAACTATCTGAGCATGATTGATGATATGTGATGTACTTATATTGATTGCATGCTATTTGGTACTCACTAGCTATTATAGCTAACAAATGCTACACTCCACATGTGCAGGTAATCCTCAGTGAGCTCGGGAGCCTGCGGGTAGTTAATTGCTTTGGGAGGAACACTGCTTTTATGTTTAAACTCTGTTGAACTATGTTTATGTCTGTTTAAGATAATGGTCAGGCGGTTGTGTATTCCGTAACACCAACTGTCGTTTGTGGCATCATTTTGAATGTTTATATAGTTTGCCACGTGTTTTTACTTCCGCTGCATTTTTAAATTATAAGACAGGTTTGATTGTTCTATTTACAGTCAAACCCACGCAGTTTGAAATCTTAAATTGTATTTTAAAAATAAAAATTTGGTTCTCAAAATCATAGTGTTACACTCTCATATTCTTCTCTTTCCTAAATTTTAATAAAAATTAAATAAACTAAAAATAAATTACTAATAAATTATTTATTTTAAGGAGTTCACCGGTGATCACACCCAAAAAATTTACGAGTTTATTATCGAATTGATCATTATTACCGTATTCAATAATGAACACAGATAAAAGTTTACGAGTTTCAAGATAAATTTTATACTATTCAATACTTAACAAAGCAAAAAAATAGGTGTGTTTTTCTATTATTACTATTTTAATTTAATTATTCTTTACTTGTTCATCCATGAATTTAAGTTTGTTCAATTATTATTTTAAAAATCTATAGTTCTTATTTTTAGTGAATTTTAGTTTGTATCCAACAAAAAACAATTATTTCGTGTTTGGTCACTGATGAACAACGTATGCACTTATATACTACAAAAAAGAATTATAAACACCCAAGATACCTTACCCGTTTACTAATGAACAATGTATCTACTTGTATAACTACAAACAAAATTATAGACACCCAATGTATACCTTAGTTTGTTTACTAATAAACAAAATTATAGGTCATATTATACCCAAGATATTGCCTCCCCATTCTACTTTCACCGTCATTTTTGTTCACAATAAAAACAAAAACAAAAACAAAAACACAAGCACTAGTTAAAAAATATAAATAATAAAAAAAGTAAGAAAATGATAAATAGTCACTCAAAAGCAAACTCATCCTTGACATAAAAAAAAATAAAGAAACAAGGGACGATGGCTGTAGCTTTTAAAAAAATGATGATGGTTGTAATCGTGGATTAAGCAACCATTACTAAGCCGGAATCCTCCCCTCATGGTAATCTGATCGACCACAACACTCATTTCTTCATGGTGCCATGTAATGACGGTGAAGTAGAAGGGGGCAGCAGTGGTAGACTGTGATGATGGTGGCCGGCGGTGGTCGGTTTAAACTGGTTCTTCAATTAAAGCCAAAGACCGGAATGACAGTTTCATAATGATCGTTGCATAACATAATAGATCTATCATCATCTTTGGGGTCAACCGATTAGAGCCATAGTCAGGGTGTTTTATTTGGGCGGTGATTGGTGGAGGTCGAGAGGATGGCCGACGGTGACGAATCTTCAACTTGCTAGCGGTAGAAAAGAGGTTGGCGGCGGCCGGAGAAAGAAAAGAGATTGATGTTCGATGGTGATGAACGGTGGCCGGCGATAGAAAGGCCGGCGAATCTCCAACATGGTGGTGGTAGATAGGAGGCTAGCGGCGGCAGTCTTCAACTTAGGAATATATAAAAAGAAGGGATAATTTCGTATATATCCTTCTAAACTTCTATTATTACGTATATATCCTTCTAAAGTTTAATATTACATGTATGTCCTCCTAAAACCTGTAAAATCTCATATATATCCAAATGTCTATTTTATTATTATTTAATCAATTTAAAATATACTGATATTAATCATCTTATATACTTATTTAGAGATTTACTATTTTACCCTTGTATGAAATTAAATTACTTAACCTCATCTTTTACCCCCAAATCATAAACCATCGATCAGATACTCATCCTTTACCATCGACTGAAGCTTCTAATCCCAAATTCTCGACTGAAGCTTCTAATCCCAAACCTCTGACTGTGTTTCAAGATTCCTCCAAGCGATCCTTCAAAATTCTCAACCATGAGCAGCGATCGAGTGAGCAGCCATCGAGTGAAGCTGCTAATCTTTCCCAAGCAATCGATTGAAGCTGCTAATCTTCCCCAAGCGATCGAGTGAGTAGCGTTGAATGAAGTTGCTACTGATCTTCCCCAAACGAATTCTGGTATGTTGATTTTTTAGGTAACATCGAGTGGGCAGTGTTGAATGAAGTTGCTACTCTTGTTTGTTGATATTTTTTCTACCATCGAGAGATCGATTGAATGAATTCTGGTTTCTTGAATGAAGCGATTGAACGAATGACTGTTTTTGAATTCACGTTTGCAAAGCACTGTAAACACAGTCAAAGGTTTGGGATTTGGGATTAGAAGCTTCAGTCGAGAATTTGGGATTAGAAGCTTCAGTCGATGATTGAGTCGATGATTGAATCTTGAACCTAGGGCACAGGTTTATGATTTGGGGGTAAAGGATGATAATCTGATCGATGGTTTATGATTTGGGGGTAAAAGATGAGGTTAAGTAATTTAATTTCATACAAGGGTAAAATAGTAAATCTCTAAATAAGTATATAAGATGATTAATATCAGTACATTTTAAATTGATTAAATAATAATAAAATAGACATTTGGATATATATGAGAGTTTAGAGGTTTTAGGAGGACGTACATGTAATATTAAACTTTAGAAGGATATATACGTAATAATGGAAGTTTAGAAGGATATATACGAAATTATCCCTAAAATGAATATGAACTGATATTTATGGTTAAAGTATAAAGGAGAGGGGGCGATGACAAGGAGTGGAGAGAGGAGAGAGAAAAATGTGATAAATATTAAAATGTCTTGTTTACCCTTATTATATTTAAATTAATACTACTTATTTTTGTTCTAATTACAAAATTTCCATAACTCATAAGAACCATTGATTTATTAATCTAAAGGTTAAAAATGCTTCTCGTGCTTTTCGCAAATAAACCTCTTTTCGCATGAACTTCCCTATATATACATATATATATATATATATGGTAAGGTTCAAATGAGAATGAGAAATTAAATGAGAATTGGAGACTCAATCTTAGCCGTTCATTTTGTAAGTGAAATTAATTGATAGAGAGCGTAGGGGGATACAGTGTGAGAAGGTGTATGTGATGAATTCATAGATGGGGAATGAAATTGAAGGAGGGGGAATTAGACGGCTAGAATTGAGTCTCCCATTCTCATTTAATTTTTCATTCTCATTTGAACATCCATATATATATATATATACACTAGCGGGGTACCCGCGCAATACGGCGGCGGCGAATAAAAATGGTTTGTAAGGAGTTCTTTTGATAGGTATTGATCAAGAGGACACACAAGACAGTACAAACAATAATAATTTTTACACTTTAACTTAAAAAGAGTATAACTTAAAAAATTGAAATATATGTTATCACGAGAACTAACAATTATAATACATTTGGATCTAGATAATTGTTTGTACGAATATGCTAAAATGTATCTGGAAGTGTCCATGTACAAATATATCCTACAAAAAATATATACTAGTTATAATATATAGATATTGAAAAATGATGTATAATAATAAACTATTAATTTGTACCTTAGTCTTCACGCAAAACTTCTTGATACATCACATTTGATGTGTAAAAAGCATCATCGCCAAATGCTTTAGTAGGTTTAACCAAGATCTTTGTATTCCCACGTGATGTTCCCCTGAAAAGTGCCATGTAAAGTTGGCCATGTGAAAATACCGGTTGTGGTAGATATACGCCGACATGTGGAATAGTCTGACCCTGAGCTTTATTAATTGTCATTGCAAAGCTAAGCCTAACAGAAAATTGTTTTCACTTCAGTCTAAATGGGAACATGTCGTCTTCAGATGGACAAAGAGGAATTCTCGGCAAAAATACTCTTTTACCGGAATTTTGGCCAATAGTTATCTCTACATCAATGACGTTTTGTTGAAAGCCTCTACATATCAATCTAGTACCATTACATAACACATTCGAAGGATCAATATTCCGCAACAATATGATCAGACATCCAGTTTTAAGACGAAGTGAGTGAGGAGGCAAACCACTAATAGTTAGGGAGTTTAGAAATTCTATAGGGTAGAAGTTATTCTTATCATCTTCTGCTTGGTCAAAACTGTAGTAGATTGTTTCCACTCCATCAAAACGGTCAATCAACTAATCATTGATCTCATCAACATTGTCATTTTTAGTTGATAATATTGCCCTAGAAATGATGAAGTTAGAACAATTTCCATTTAATTCCATAGATGGAAAAATCGCATCGATCAGAATATCTACTGACTTAGCTTTATCAGTGTACCGAATTGTCATGTTGTCAGGTATGCGAATAAAGGTGTTGCAATCACTTCTTCATTCCCGTCACCGACTCGCAATAGAAAATTTGAAAACCAAGGATCAGTTATTGCTCTCATATTAATAGTTAACCGCATTTTTTTAATGATAGACCATAGTGGTGGCATCCGTAAACTAGAGTCCACAATCTGTGCTCGAGTGCCGCGTCTCACGACCGGCAACACTTGTCTAAAATCTCCACCCAAAATCATTATTTTTCCACCAAATGGTAGTGTTACCCCAGTTAGGTCTTGCATTGTGCGATTGACTGCCTCCACCGCTTGCCTTTTGGCCATCGATGCTTCATCCCATATGATATTTTTGCATCTCGAAGGAGGTGAGCAGCTCCACTTTGTTTTTTGATGTTGCATACCGAGTTGTTGTTAAGATTAATGGGAATCTTAAATCGGGAGTGAGCTGTTCTCCCCCCCCCCCCCCCCCCGCGCAAGTTATTCGCTGCAGCGCCCGATGAAGCAGTTGCGAGTGCAATAAAACCACGTGATCGAACCTCTACAAGTAATGCTTTATAGAGAAATGTTTTTCCAATTCCACGAGGACCATCTATGAAAAACACACCTGAAAGATCATTATCCACATGTCTCATGATTTCATCATATGCGACTTTTTGATCGATATTAAGAGAGTTACGAGCATGCAGGTGCTCGTCCTCAACAACAATGGAGTACACCTCCTGTACCTCACAAAAACCTCCACCATGTATATTGACATCTCTGTTTACAGTTAGAAGATCAAAATCATAAAGACTCTTACCCGTAGATTGGAGAAAGACATTAATGTCCGTATTACATTTACAGTTGGAGTGATGGCATTCTGTTGCTGCAAATTTAGTTTATGGTGAGTGTTTATCTATACTTCTATACTATTTTATAAATATAAACTGAATAATATTATTTGATAATCGGTGTTACATTTAGTATATAAACTGAAAACTATATACTGTGAAATTTATCTCATTTTGCGTAACAAATCCGGCACTCATTGAAGCTTTGTCGGTGTTCATAGTGGTTCTTGCTGTATATTGCAGAATTGGGAGGATGCTTTAAAATACTTTAAAAAACTGTATGGACTTTATAAGTATATATAGTAGTGGTTTCTGCAAATTTAATTCTGTAAATTTTAGCTGTTATTGATTTCCTTTATTTTTTATATCATTTCCTTTATTTGGTTAAAGTATTTGGTGAAAGTTTCTAGAATTAGAAAATTTTCCATCGAGGTTATGGAGTCAATCGATATATTGAAAAGGGAATTTAGCAGGTGATAACTCCCCTTTTATATAGTGAAATTTAGATGTAATTTTATAATTTTTATTTAGCATGTAAAAGGAATGAAATTTAGGTGTAATTTTATAATTTTTATTTAACAAATGAAAAGGAAATAGTATATATTTTCCCTTTCTTATGTTATGGAGTCAATCGATATATTGAAAAGGGAATATTATATATTTAGCAGGTGATGACTCCCTTTTATATAGTGAAATTTAAATGTAATTTTGTAATTTTTATTTAGCAGGTGAAAAAGGAATAAAATTTAGATGCAATTTTGTAATTTTTATTTAGCAGGTAAAAAGGGAATATTATATATTTTTTTCTGGAATTTCTAGAATATTATTAAGTTTATGAAATATTCTGTTTTGTAAGTTTTGCTATTAAGTTTATATTTGGAATTTATGAAAAGGGAATATTCTGGAATTTATGAAAAGGGAATGTTATTAAGTTTATTTTATGGACTCATTTTTTGGTAGATGAGGGTAAAATAGTAATCTTAAGTGACTTAAAATTTAAGAGTTTTAAGGAAAAAGCTTAAATGCTTTATATAATTGTATAGATATATATAGTGAAAAGATCATTTGAGTTCAGTTTTTATTACGAGTATCACGAGAACTAATATGAGCACTTCAATTCCCTCTCTTTCAATGTCATTACCCACCAATGAATTCATCTCATGCACCTTGCCACACTCAATTTTTTCACGCTCTCCATCCATGAATTCAACTTACCGAATGAATGGCTAAGATTGGTTTAAATTATAGTAACCAAAACCAAACCGGAATCCATAGTAATTATTCGGTTTGATTCAATCCGATCCAAAATATCCTAACAAATAGTCCGATCCAAAATTTTTGATTCCGTAATTCGGTTATATCCAATCGGTGAACACCTCTAGTAATATTACTCAAACTTGATTATCACTAGATAACATTTTTTTAAAGAAAGAAAGTAGTAGATGTTGAAAGTTGATATATTAATTTCCTCTTACCAGACGCATCACGCCGTATTTTAAAAACTTGTATACATCATTTTAATTAGCAGTACACGAACAAATGCAATTTTATCTTTTATGATAATCCATTTTAGTTAAAGGAATTTTTGAGAGGGTTGTAATTTATTAAAACCTTGTTTGCGAGTTTTAAGTAAAGAACTCAAGAATTAAACTAATTTTGAAGAAATATATATATATATATATATATATATATATATTAATATAGGGTGAATAATGGTTTAACCATCAAAGTTTTCGTTCAATTTTGGTTTAACCATCAAAGTTTTTTTAAACGATTTTACCATAAAGTTTTAAATTTGTTATGATTTAAACCTCAAGTCACTACTAGAGGAATCATTATTTAGACCGGTTTAAATGGTTATACAGACCGTTTTTCATATGGTCTTGATAGCAGGAGGTCTAAATACGGAAGAAAATACAGACCGGTTTAAAACCGGTCTTTAAAACTCTATATAGACCGGTTTTCACATGCGTGACCCTACGGAAGCAAATAAAGACCGGTTTAAAACCGGTCTTTAAAACTCTATATAGACCGGTTTCCACATGCGTGACCCTACGGAAGCAAATAAAGACCGGTTTTAAACCGGTCTTTAAAACTGTTTATAGACCGGTTTCAACATGTGTGACCATTGGAGAGCAAATAAAGACCGGTTTTAAACCGGTCTTTAAAACTACATATAGACCGGTTTTTACATGCGTGACCACTTCTTTCCACTTTCAAGACCGGTTTAAGAACCATAGAGACATGTTATGTCGCTCCCTTTTTTCTTGTTTCAAGACTCTTTTTTGTGTCATCTAGACCGGTTTTTAATGGTCTATTTTTTTATAACTGATTCTAATATATAATTTTTTAAATAATAAATTATATGGATCGTGGTTGTATAAACCGGCTTTTATACATTTTTTTTTATTTTTGTATCCCGGGACCAATATAATTTCTATTCATAATACAATACAATAAATTATATAACATCAAAACTTCAATATAATTTTACACACCAAAAATTAAAAGTGAGACATGACATTAATTTTATTGTCAGCCAAACTTAGTCATATTAAACAAAGATATTAAATATATCAACAAATACTATTCATTGCCTATTATATTTACTCAATTTACAATTAATAAGAATAAGAACTAAGTAATATTTTGTGCATTTACTTGGTGTTGGCGGGTTGGATCAGAACTTCAACTTTATCATTTTCGTGTTTGCATAACATTAAAAGTAGCTACTTCCCAAATACTCTAAATCCCTCTTTCGGTTCCTACTCAGTATCCTCAATCTTTGTTGCCATTAGCTTTAGAAACTCTGAAAAAAATAATTTCAATTAACATGAAGTTTGGCAACTTATAATTATTAATTAGGACAAAAACATAAAAATATATGTCCGAATGATTCTAGTATAAACTACTAAAAAACCACTACAAAAGACATTAAGAAAACACTAGGTATGACTATAGCAAGTAAATCGAATAAGTAAACATACAATCGAATAAGTAAACATACCTGGTTAATATCACATACTGTGTACTAGAGATTAACAATGTCATTTAACTTCTCCTTAGTAAAAGCCTTCATATTGGTCCAAGGATTCTAATATAGAAAAAAATATTACAATATATATACTTTAACTAATGATATTTTTGTATATAACATTTAAAAATTCAAAAAGGACAATACTTACTTTAAGAGGGAATTCATACATGTGTTTCGTAACAAAATCATATAAAAATCTCATCGTGTAATATCCACATTCCCAGCCATCGTTTTGTTTATTGCACTGCTTGTTAGTGGAACAAATAAATACATATAAAAACTTATCTAAATCAGTGAGATTATACATAATACTAATTTACCTTAAGTAGTTTCCATTTCACACCACTACTAAGCACCCTAAAAATATGCACGGTTAGTAAAAACTCTAACTTAAAATATGCTAACAGTTATAGAAAATACTTACTCGATCAAACAATTTGTGAGTTTGTATTGCTTATCTGATTTTGCACCTGTTTTGTTGAGGGAGTCGAAAATATATACAGTTCCTTGTTTTTTGTGTATGACATACAAAACCCAATGTTGGCTAATAATTTGTAAAGAACAATTAGTAATTACAATAATCATGGTTTATATAAAGAATAAAATTAGTACCTTTGAAAGTATGCACCGAGAAAAAACTCAATGTTAGCGTTCTTTTCATCATATAAGACATTCCTCAAATAAGCTAACACTCCTTCTCGATGGTTAGTGATATATACATCACCGTGATATATCCGCATTTGCAGGTTTAGGATCTTTTGACTTACTAGGTCCCCTCCTTTTTTGTCGTCTTTCTTGATTTTCATCGTTTTGGTTTTGGTCCTAAAAACCAAACACGTGTGTGAAATATTGATAAACTAATTGAGATATAGTAAAAGAAGATAAATAAACATACCATTTTGTCTAGTAGCCCGTATAAATGAAAATAATATTCCAAAACACCTCTCTAGTTGTAGAAATCTAGTAGAAAATCTTTATTAAATAACCAACTAAGAAACCACACAAGATAGAATGGACATATAAAATGAAGCATTTGTAAGCTAAAAAGATTACAATAAAGGAATTACAAGGAATAATATGGGTTGTATTAGCGTAGGTAACAAAGCTACTTAGTTGAGATTATATAGACACTATTAGAGGTGGAATTCTGAAATATATAGATATACAATTATTGTACACACAAGCAATTGCATTTATGGAAACTTTTATATAAAGATGTCTACAGATTTTAAGACAAAGTAATATGCTTTTAACATTTCATAACCCACAATGTAACAAGTGAAGTCCAATCTTTTACCTTTTATCTCTAATAAAAGTGTTTGTATCAATTTGTTTTTATTTCAAAATCCAACTTTAATTAAAACAAAATATATTTTTTGGGTTAGACTTAAGACATAAGCCAACTTCGAATTATGTTTGCTATAATATTGATTCTTTAATTAAATCCAGGTTGAAGGAACAACACATGTGGACACCATCAAAACTAATAAAATGCTTGGGGAAGGAAATTAATAATTGGAGTGCCTTAAGTTTCTCTTCACTATCTTCTTTGTTTGAATATCAAAATTGTATTAACAGACTTATAATTTCTATATTATCACTTTGCCATAGCTCATAAGTGTACTACTCTACTTCTTAAACAACTAATCTCCTGCTTAGTTACCCAAGTTCATGTTTAGGATAAAAAATGATAGCCAAAGGATTAACCATTAGAATAAGACCTGTAATTCAATTAAGGGATTTTGTCTAATTCAATTAAGGGATTTTGTCTAAGTTACTTTCTCCTTGTCCTGCTCCCACACACCTGAAAATCATGCTTTCATTTTCATGTTTGGCACTTTTTTTTAATAGATGGAAGTTTCTGTTTTGTTTAACCAATAAATCTTGTGTTGATTTATCTCAATATTTTTTGCCTAATTATAATATTTTTGTCATCCATGTTTCCTGATACTGATATTGTAACTTTTTACATCGTTATATACATATCGATAAATCCGTGGCATCCTGCTCTAGCCGTTTACCTCTTCCTAAAACTCATTAATTTAGGTGCATTTTAGGATATACATCACAAATAAACTATTTACAACATCAATGACTATAAGTAGTCAATCACAACTGTTGGATTGAGTTCCTTAACAGAAATGCTTCCATAGTATGTAATATGTATTAATGTCTATTACTATAAGTTTGATAATATTTTAATTCTTCTTTTGCTTTTTTGATAGGAACCATATCAAACCACTGTTGAATGGATTTTCAAATATATATACATGAAGTTATAGCTACAGTTTAAATACATAAATATTCTAATTGTATAAGTATGAGCATACAAATATGGTACTTTAATGAATGTATACGCAAATATATGAATATTATCACAGCAATTGAGGCGTTGATCGATACCGTAAAAGTGAATATGCAGTTATAGTGTAGTTGTGGGAAACAATAGGGGAAATAGAAAAACAGGGGTTGGGCTTACATATTAGGCAAAGCATGTATGGTTTCTCTTCCAGAAAAGCATGCTATGTTGTTTGCTTGCGTAATTATATAAACAACTAACAAATAAATAGATAAAACTATAAACGATAGAGAGGTACCTCCCTAATATTAAAGCTCTGATTCAGTCTTCAAAATTTCACAAACAATCGCCTTGAACAATTGATCCAAATTCTACAATTTTACAGTTGACTTTAGTAGGAAGATACACAACTATCAGGGGTTTTCTAAGATTATAAGTAAGAAATTGAAAGAACAAGATATCCACTTACAAATAGAACTTACAAAATCATGAACTTGGGGAGACTTTTGCTTACTGGTTTTTGCCTTGGAGCATAGTCCATAGGTATTCGTCGACCGAGAGCTGCAAGAGGAATGAGGATGACCCCTACGAGAACAGATTTTGAAGAGATAACCAGCGATCGTTGATTGAGGTTAGGGATCTCTTGATAGTTGGGTTGAGGATTGAATAATAACTTAGCCCTAATTAGCCCTAATTCTTTTTTGATCGTACTGGGAAGAAACACAGCTAATAGAATTTCCTTTGGGAATTAAGAGGCCTCAAAATAATGGGCGGGAAAACAAAGTTTCTTAAGCCTCATGGAAATGTCCAGAATAATGTCATATTTACACAATTTCCTTTGTGACTTAAAATTTTTAAAAACTTTATAATTTTATAGTTTTACACTTTTGCCATTATACGGATTATTTTCGGGTTGACGGGTTGACCCAAACCCGGTCCCTATATTTTCGTGTTAACCTGCTTTGGACCCATTCTAGGTTCGCGTCCCTTTTTTAAATCTCGGGTTCGGTTTGTATTTCGAGTCGGGGAAAAAATCACTAGACTTTAGATAGTTTTTATTAGAATAGAAAAATGAAAGATGATAATAATAAAAGTAGATATATTACTTTAACTTACCTTATTTAAAAACTAATATTCTACCTTTCAATCAAAATATAAAATTGAAGACGATATATATGGAAAGTAAAACTAAAAAAAACAATATACTGCAATTAGTAGAATTGTCAAACTACTATTCCTTCATCATGATCGTTTCTTAAATAAGTAGTGTCATTGAGAGTATCAATTGAAGGCGTAACTCCAATAGGAAATGGTGGTAATTCGTCAAATTGATCGTATTCCTCCTCGTCTATGACATTGTCAACACCTACTATACGCCGTTTACCAAACTGGACAATGCTCCATCTTGAATCATTTGGGTCTTTGATAAAAAAATACCTGGCTTGCTTGTTTTGCTAAGATGAATGGTTCAGATATATATAGGCGTTTGTCGAAAGGTCGATAATTGTGAAACCATTTGCATCAACTTTTACTCCTCGGTTATTGTTGACCCATTTGCACTTGAACAACGGAATTACGAATGAGTGATAATCCAATTCCCATATTTCTTGAATGACACCATAATATGAATTCTTTGCCACCCTCAATCTTTCTTCGCGGTTTACGATAGAGAATTCCGTCGTTGAGGCTACTACAGTCACTCCACTATTTTGTAACGTACTTTTCCCATCTTGTTCCTTGGTGTAAAAAGCAAACCCTTTAATGTCATAGCCCTAGTACTTTATGACGCGTATAGGGCCGAATCCTAGATGTTCCACCGATTTATCAACATTTGAAAGTGTATTTCTCACCTTTTCCCGTAACCAGTGTGAGAATGTTCTATTATGCTCTGTAGTTAACCATACCGAGTTCTTCTGAATGTTTTCCTTTTTTAGTAACGACATGTGCTCGTGTATGTATGGAGCAATGCATGTCATGTGTTGTAAAACTGTAAAATGTGCTCGGTTTAAATCAATTTGATTCGGTGTCTCCACTTTACGTCCAATTGTCCCTTGCCCTACAAGCCTTCCCTCGTGTCGAGATTGTGGAAGTCCAATATCCGTAATTCCCTGCATATAATCTGAACAAAAACCAATTACCTCCTCAGAAGCATATCCTTCGATAATACTTCCTTCTGGACGATAATGGTTTCTCACGTATCCTTTTATGACACCCATGTATCTCTCGAATGGATACATGTATCTTAAAAAAACAGGACCACAAAATTTTATTTCTCCCACAATATGAGATATCAAATGAACCATTACGTCAAAAAAAGGAGGTGGAAAGTACATCTCGAGCTGACAAAGTGTTAAGACAATATCACGTTGCCAATCATATAAGACCTCGGGATCAATCACCTTTGAATGAATCACGTTAAAAAACAAGCAGAGCTTTGTGATTGTGTGTCGGATACGATCGGGCAATATTCCACGAATTGCAATCGGGATCATTTGTGTTATTAATACATGAAAATCATGTGACTTCATACCAAGTAATTTTAAGTCTTTCAATGATACCAACTTTTTAATGTTAGATGAATAGCCAGATGGAACCTTAATATCATATAGACATTGACAAAATTTAGTTTTCTCACTCTTTGACAAGGTATAACAAGCGGGTGGTAGATACGTACCCCGTCGGTCATCAATATCAATTGGAGCAAGCTCTGATCTTATTTCCATATGAATCATGTCCTTTCTCACATTGACCCCATCTTTTGATTTTCCAGGGGAATGTTTAACAATAAGCCTATCAAGCTTTCACAAACATTCTTCTCAATATGCATAACATCGAGACAATGTCGAACTTTCAAGTGCTTCCAATAAGGTAATTCCCAAAATATTGACTTTTTTTTTCCAAATACCTTTAGGTGGAGCGATGCCATTTTTCCTAACACGACTTTCAATTCGGCAACTCGTGAGAGTGTAGCTTCTCCACTCAATGGTTGTCTTAGCACTCCAAGCTCTATGTTACCATCAAACAACTTCTTTTTTTTACGGTACGGGTGTGTTTTTGGAAGCGATCTTCGATGTCCCATGTATACCGTTTTTTTGCAATTATCTAACCAAATCGAGTGAGTTTCATCTTCACAAACCAGACATGCTTTTTTTCCTTTAGTACTATATCCAGACAAATTTTCATATGCCGGGAAATCACTAATGGTGCAGAATATCATGGCTCGTAGCTGGAAATATTCTTTCTTATAAGCGTCATATACTTCTTCACCCGTGTTCTATAATTTTTTCAAGTCATCAATAAGTGGATCTAAATACACATCAATGTCATTTCCCGGTTGTTTCGGACCTTGAATTAATAATGACATCATGATATATTTTCTTTTCATACATAACCAAGGTGGAAAATTGTAAATGCATAAAAGGACCGGCCAAGTGCTATGACGGCTGCTCATGTTTCCAAATGGATTAATTCCATCTGAACTAAGTCCGAAGCGTATATTTCTAATATCCTCTCCAAATTCTTTAAATTGGTAATCGATATTCCTCCATTGGAGAGAATCAGCAACATGTCTTATTTTCCCATCTTTCTTGCGTTCGTCGGCATGCTAACGTAACAATTTTGCATCCTTTGCATTTGCAAATAATCGTTTAAGTCTTGGTACGATAGGAAAATACCACAATAATTTTGCAGGAGGACCATTTTTGGTCACGTCATTGTTAATTGTCTGGTTTTTCCTTTTGTACCTTGATGTACCACATATCCTACATTCATGTCGGTTTTCATCTTCATTTCTATACAATATACAATCATTTGGACATGCATGTATTCTTTTAATTTCCAAACCCATCGGACACATCAGTTTCTTGGCTTGGTATGTTGAAACAGGCAACTCATTGTCATCAGGAAGCATTTCGTGTAACAACTCCAACAGACTTGTAAAATTTTTATCACTCCACCCATTATCAGCCTTTAAGTTAAACAATTTCAACACCGCAGAAAGTCTAGAAAAATTGGTACAACCATTATATAATGGTTTTTCTGAGTCGACAAAGAGTTGTTGAAATTTATCATGATATTTGTCATCAAATTATCCTCTAAATCATGTAACATTTCTTCTAAATTGTCATTATCGTTAATATGCACATCATCGTTACCATCTTCATTAAATTCGGGAACTAATTCGTTACTACCATCTAGTGGTTCGCCATGCCAACACCAACGTGTATACCCTTTCACAAACCCGTCCACTATTAAATGATATCGGATTGTATCACTATCACCAAAGCACTCGATATTTTTACACTTTTGACAAGGACAATTAATTATAGATCTTTTCCTTGTCACTCGATCATCTTCAGCAACTTTTATGAATTCGGATAACCTTGTCATAAACTCATTGGTACAACACGGTATCTCATACATCCATTTACTACGATCCATCTACAATTTAAAAAATATACAAGTTTAAATTACTACGAGCCTCTTACCTTTCCAGGTATGTGTACAAAATACAAACATGAAAGAGTAAACAAAGAAATATTTATATACTAAAGTAGTATGTTCTAAAGAAATATTTATATACTAAATCAAAAGACGGAGGACCTTAGTAAATAAAGAACTAATAAATCAAAATCAAAATATAAAATAGAACTTATACCTTATTCTTTGTTGGATACTTAAAGAATTAACTGTGGGAAAATATAAAATAAAAAAGGTAGGCAGATATTAGGTGGAGATATATATATAATACTTATATAGATATATAGATAATGGATATATATATAGATATGAATCATATTTAATTTTTGAAAATCAGTTACATTTAAGATAATGGATATATATGGATATGAATCATATCCAATTTTTAAAAATCAGTTACATATAGATGAGATTTAGGAGTATACAAACCGGTTTGAACCGGTCTAGAAAGTTAGGATATACCCAATTTTTGAAAACCAGTTATGTTCAACGATATTTGAGAGTATACAAACCGGTTTTTACCGGTCTAGAAAATAAAGTTGTAAGTCACGGCCAAAGTGACGTACAGACCGGTTTTAAACTGGTCTAGAAAGTTGTGTCAACCGGTCTAGAAAGTTATGTCAACCGGTCTAGATGGTTCGGTTTAAGACACGCAACCAAGATCACTTAAAGACCGGTTTACAACCGCTCTAAAAGGCTGGGGCGCCTAATTTATTGGTTTTTGAGACCGATGTCCTCAAACCGGTCTAAAAGATGTCGTATAGACCGGTTAATTACCCTTCTAGAAAGTTGCTAATATTTACACACACACACACACACATATATATATATATATATATTGTTATTTAGTATTTTTATTGATTATATATTGAAATTGTTAACTGATTAATATCTATGAATGCCTATGTGATTGTTATTTAGTAATTAAGATTACTTTATAGTTACAAAAGTACGTATTTTCCGGATCTAACAATTATATATATTAAAATATTAAACAAAATTTTTTACCTTAATAGCCGAAACTCGTATTTTTTTCTTTGGCTAATCGCGTATGTAGTTCTTATTGTTGAACTTCTTCTTTCTCCTTCTACAAGAGCTACGTGCTGATAACGTGTTGTAAATATAGAACAAAAGAAAAAGAATAAAGACGAAGAAGTCAATATTATGCATTAGATAATCCCATATTTATAGTTATACCATTGACAAATCATCAAGAAATAAAACTCAAAAAAGAATTAAAAAAACTAATAGATGCTAATATATGAATAAAATTTATACCTTATGATTTGTTGGATACTCAAGGAATGAACTGTCAACAAATAAAAAAAGGAGGTAGGAAGGTTTTAGGTGGAGATATGGAGATATATATAATGCTTATATAGATAATGGATATATATGAATTTGAATCTATGATAATTTTGAATATCAATTAAGTATAGATAAGATTTGAGAGTATATAAAACTCAGGTACGTATAGGAATGTAGGATAATGAAATTTGGAGTATACAAACCGGTTTTTACCGGTCTAGAAGCTTAGGTTGTAATATGCGGCCATAACGACGTACAGACCGGTTTACAACCGGTCTAGAAAGGTTTTTCAACCGGTCTAGAAGGTTTGGTTTTCAGACTCGCATGCAGGATGACTTACAGACCGGTTTACAACCGGTCTAGAAGGATAGGGCGCCTAATTTGTTGGTTTTTTGAGACCGATTTTCTAAAACCGGTCTTAAAGATGGGTTATAGACCGGTTTCTTAACGGTCTAGAAAGTTTCTAATGTCTAGGCGCCAAATTTATTGGTTTTTTAAGACCTAATACTTAAAAACCGATCTTAAAGATGACCTTTTAAAGCCGGTTTTATAAAAAGGGTCTTGAAGCTTGGGTCTAAAAGCTTTATCCTGTAGTAGTGAGTTTTTTTTAAATGGTTTAAACCTTAAAGTTTTGTTAAAAAAACCGATTAATCACTTAAATTTTGTATGGTTTTTTATTTTAACCTCTCTATTTCATGATGCATTTTAGTTTTATTAAAAACTTAAAGGGTTAAACAATTTTTTAACAAAAATCTAACAGTTAAATCGTTTGGAAAAAAACTTTAAGGTTTAAACAAAAAAGGTGTAACTTTGATGATGAAATCATAACAAACTCAAACTTAATGGTAAAACCGTTTGATAAAAAACTTTGATGATTAAATCGAAACTGAACTAAAACTTTGATGGTTAAATCATTATTAACCCATTAATATATTATAAAGTAAATTCTATTCAATTCGAAGATCAATAGGGTCCTTCATAAAATGATGATTATAAAGGATACAGAGGTGTCTTTGAGAGAGTGTAAGAGATGCGACTGCACATGACTCACGTTTTAAAAGGTGCCTAAATATTTATATACATATATTAACATAGATATAATTTAATAATTTTTCAAAGTCCACTTATTAAAATAAAAATACTAAGAAGTTTATATTTAAAATAATTATTCTATAAGCCAAAAAAATTGATATCGGGGATATGATAATTTTTCAAAGTCCACTTATTAGATCTTGATGCAATTGAATTTCATATAGAGTTTTACCTAGTGAAACTATAGATCTAATGATGTGTTAAAATATCTTAAACAAGTTGATTTCTTTCATAATGCAATTATTTTATATAAAGTTTTGTTAATTATTTCAATAACGTTTGTAAACAAATTTCTCAAAACTTAAGTTGTTGAAGTCTTATTATTGTCTACAATGTTATAAGGAAGGCTTAATTGATTGAAAATGATAGCTTTTAAGAATGATATCTTAGGGGGTATTGATTATGAAGGGTTGATTCATAACTTTATTTTCAATAATGCTATAATTCATATACTTATATAGGATAAAATATTTATGCTACCGTTATTTTGTTTTAATTATTGATATAACAAATATCTTAGTTTTTCTTATATGTGTTTATAGAAGGGGCCCTTTTTTTCTTTCGCACAATGTCTAAAAAATTCACAGAGCGCCCCTGAAAAAGCACATTATACAAATTAATCCAGGTTATCTTAATTAAACACATTACTAATCCTAATCACTTGTTTAAGTATATTGTCAAACCTTCTTCCATTCAAAGTTCCTTCACATGCATGCACTTTCTAAAGTTTTCATCGTTCACATTGAATTTTTATGATTATAATACGATCTAAACTAAATAGGCCCCAATTAAATTGTTATTTTGAATATTCATATTTTTCAATAGGACTTAACCTTGATTAAATAATTTTTATAAATATAGAAACATTTTAAAGCGGTTACATGTTTTAAAACATGCAGAAATATGATTATAGTTAACCAGATTATCTTTTAATAAAATAAAAGGTTTATGGGTTTGCAAAAAGAAATGTTTATACAAAAAGATTTACGTTAACTCTTCTTAATTGAATTTGAAGTGTTGAATAAAGTAATGATTTTTGTTAACAAACTCTAAACTATACAATTATATAGGCATGTTTCTATACCATAAATAAGTTTTAATATTCTTTTTAGAGTGATTAAACACAAATTAGTAATTTTATCTTTTTTATTCATACTAAATATATTATATAGTTTAAATCAATCAAGAAACTAATAAGAAAAATGAGAGAAAATTAAAGAAGATCAAATCAACAATCAATAATATATAAATATATAAATACCATTATCTACCTATGTATACAGTGATAAATGTAAAATGAGAAAGAAAACAATCAATGCCACAACACTCTTGTCACCCATTCCGCTACTAACAAATAATACTTGTTTTTTTTTCTTTTTTCTCCTTCATATATATAACACCTCAAGTTCTTCTTCATTGGCGTAGGATGAACCGCAATGACGAAGTAGATGGGAAATGGTCCTAATAAATCAAGTTTGTGCTCTTAAGTGCAATATTGAAGACCTTATTGGAAAGGAATGGGTGTCGCTCGATTAGTAAATTCAAACATCTCCTTGTGGAGCCCTCTTTATTTTACCGGTACTTGAAACAAAACCTGGAGAAGAAATATGAAATTTTCATTAATGTATTGTAAAATTAGACTGAGAGTGTGTATATATATATATAGCAAATGTTTAAGGATATATATATATGAAACTCACATGATTGTAGCTTGGAAATGGTGAATTTATGAGAGTCTAATAATGAATGGGGGGTGGAGGAGAAGCGTAAATGTACACAGGCGGTGGAGGTGATTTTACTGGTGGAGGAGGTGATGTGTAGTGGTATGGTGGAGGAGGAGATTTAACAGGTGGAGGAGGTGATGTATAGTGGTATGGAGGTGGAGGTGATTTTACGGGTGGAGGAGGTGAAGAGTAATGGTACGGTGGAGGAGGAGATTTAACGGGTGGTGGAGGTGATGTATAATGGTATGGTGGAGGAGGAGATTTCACTGGTGGTGGAGGTGATGTGTAGTGGTAAGGCGGTGGTGGAGATTTCACCGGTGGTGGAGGTGATGTGTAGTGGTATGGTGGTGGTGGAGATTTCACCGGTGGTGGAGGTGAACTATAGTGATAGGGTGGTGGTGGAGACTTAACTGGTGGGGGAGGTGAGGTGTAGTGGTATGGAGGTGGTGGAGATTTTACTGGTGGTGGAGGTGATGTGTAGTGGTATGGTGGAGGAGGAGATTTAACTGGAGGTGGCGGTGATGAGTAGTGGTATGGTGGAGGAGGGGATTTAACTGGTGGTGGAGGTGATGTATAGTGGTATGGTGGTGGTGGAGATTTCACTGGTGGTGGAGGTGAAGTGTAGTGATAGGGTGGTGGTGGGGACTTAACTGGTGGGGGAGGTGAGGTGTAGTGGTATGGAGGTGGTGGAGATTTCACAGGTGGAGGAGGTGATGTGTAATGGTATGGGGGTGGGGGAGATTTAACTGGCGGGGGTGGAGATACGTAATGGTATGGTGGTGGTGGAGATTTTGTTGGTGGGGGAGGTGAAGTATAGTGGTATGGCGGAGGTGGTGACTTTACTGGTGGAGGTGGTGATGTGTAATGATAAGGTGGGGGTGGAGATTTAGTTGGTGGTGGAGGTGATGTGTAATGGTACGGTGGTGGTGGTGATTTCACTGGTGGGGGAGGAGATTTGTAATAGTATGGTGGAGGTGGAGACTTCACTGGTGGAGGAGGTGAAGTGTAATGGTATGGTGGTGGTGGGGACTTCACTGGTGGTGGAGGCGAAGTGTAGTGGTATGGTAGGGGAGAAGATTTCACAGGTGGTGGAGGTGATGTGTAGTGATACGGAGGTGGTGGGGACTTAACAGGTGGGGGTGGTGAGGTGTAGTGGTATGGAGGTGGTGGTGATTTCACTGGTGGTGGAGGTGAGGTGTAATGGTATGGAGGTGGTGGTGATTTCACTGGTGGTGGAGGAGATGTGTAGTGGTATGGAGGTGGTGGAGACTTTACGGGTGGTGGAGGTGATGTGTAATAGTATGGTGGGGGAGGAGATTTAGTTGGTGGAGGTGGAGATTTGTAATAGTACGGGGGAGGTGAAGATTTCACAGGTGGTGGGGGTGAGGTGTAATGATATGGTGGAAGAGGCGACTTCTTAGGTGGAGGAGGTGAGGTGTAGTGGTATGGAGGTGGTGGAGACTTAACGGGTGGTGGTGGTGAGGTGTAGTGGTAAGGTGGTGGAAGAGACTTCACTGGTGGTGGAGGTGAAGTATAATGGTATTTGGGTGGAGACTTCACAGGAGGTGGAGGTGAGCTGTAGTGGTACGGAGGTGGAGGTGGAGGTGGAGACTTATATAAGTAAGTCGGCGTTGGAGGTGGTGGAGATTTGTAGTAATAAGGAGTGGGCGTGGGCTTAGGCTTTGGCTTCTCACAAATCTTAGAAGGAGTCTTCGGAGCATATGCAAATGGTTTTGCAGACAATACAACCAAATGAGCATTTTTTGATTTGACCTTAAGCTTAGCACCCTTCAAACCCTCATGAAGATTTGTTGGTATGTTACATTTGGTACCATTTGGTGCCATATGAAGCTTAGCAACACAAGCTTCGGCTCCTCCATATTTAGAATAATCCAAACCCTCAACAGTAATTGCAAACTTGCCATTGATCTTAGTTTTTCCATATGAAACAATTTCCTTTTCACCGTGAGCTTTGCATGTGACCTCCACTACAGCACCTTTACATGTCACACAAAATATAAAATAAGTGAAGGTTAGTTGGTTTCCTAGTCAACCTTTTAAGCCTCTCATCAATAATTGATATCATATGCAAAATTTTCAAATCAAAATATTGCAAATGGAGATATAATAATTAATTATGCTTAATTAATAATATTTAAATGGATCTAATAAATTGAGAATAAAAATTATCGATAAAAGTTATTTCATCAACTCAAAAAATTATAAAAATAATTTTGATTATCTATAGTAGTTAAATAAAAAATTTAAATTATATATAAATAAAATAATTCGAAGAACATTTAATTTGTTTAATATTTTTTAATGTTGATTTCATTTTTTGTCTGTGTTCATATCCTTATGGATGTGGAAAACCTAAAGGATAGATCGAACATGGGTCAACCAGGGAGCACATGTATCTTGGCTAATTAATATATATTTAACAAAGTGGTGCGAGAAATATCTAGTTTATCCTTATCCTGTTCTAAATGAATGTTTGTACCTTTGAGATGGTGTTTTGCATGGGATTTGATTGGGTATTTCCAATCATAGCAGCTGTAGCAGTATACTTTCCCGACGACCTTTACGATGACCTTGTGGTGGTGAGGATGGGGATAGTAGGGGGTGGGTGGTGGTGGTGGTGATGTGTAGTAGTAATGGGGAGGTGATTTAGTTGGTGGTGGTGGGGATTTATAATAGTATGGTGGTGGTGGAGACTTAACAGGTGGTGGTGGGGATTTGTAATAGTAAGGTGGTGGTGGTGAATGTACAGGTGGAGGAGGAGATTTGTAGTAGTATGGTGGTGGTGGAGACTTAACAGGTGGTGGTGGGGATTTGTAATAGTATGGTGGTGGTGGTGATTTAACAGGTGGTGGTGGAGATGTGTAATGGTATGGTGGTGGTGGTGATTTCACGGGTGGAGGAGGGGACTTGTAGTAGTATGGAGGTGGTGGTGACTTTACGGGTGGAGGAGGGGACTTGTAGTAGTATGGTGGTGGTGGTGATTTAACAGGTGGTGGTGGAGAGGTATAGTGGTAAGGTGGTGGTGGTGACTTCACAGGTGGAGGAGGGGACTTGTAGTAGTATGGTGGGGGTGGTGAATGCACAGGAGGAGGAGGGGACTTGTAGTAATATGGTGGTGGTGGTGATTTAACCGGTGGCGGTGGAGATTTGTAGTAGTATGGTGGGGGTGGTGAATGTACCGGTGGTGGTGGAGACTTGTAATAATATGGTGGTGGTGGTGATTTAACCGGTGGTGGTGGAGATTTGTAGTAGTATGGTGGGGGCGGTGAATGTACAGGTGGTGGTGGAGATTTGTACAAATAAGGTGGCGGTGGTGAATGTACCGGTGGTGGCGGAGACTTGTACTCATAAGGAGGTGGTGGTGAATGCACCGGTGGTGGTGGAGACTTGTACTCGTATGGTGGTGGAGGAGAATGTACCGGTGGTGGTGGAGACTTGTACTCGTAAGGTGGTGGAGGAGAATGTACCGGTGGTGGAGGAGACTTGTACTCGTAAGGTGGAGGTGGTGAATGAACAGGTGGAGGTGGAGACTTGTACTCGTAAGGCGGAGGTGGTGAATGCACAGGTGGTGGTGGAGACTTGTATTCGTATGGTGGTGGTGGTGAATGTACAGGTGGAGGTGGAGACTTGTATTCATAAGGAGGTGGTGGTGAATGTACAGGTGGAGGTGGAGACTTGTACTCATACGGTGGTGGTGGTGAATGCACCGGTGGAGGTGGAGACTTGTACTCATACGGTGGCGGTGGTGAATGCACCGGTGGAGGTGGAGACTTGTACTCATACGGCGGCGGTGGTGAATGAACAGGTGGAGGAGGAGACTTATACACATACGGGGGTGGAGGAGAGGGAGAAGGCGGGGGTGGTGACTTGTACTCATACGGTGGAGGTGGTGAAGAGTACATGTAAGGCGGATCGGCAGAAACAGCCATAAGATTAGCAACAGCAAATACCGTAAATGCAATAACTATAGGCCATAGGCGTACCCTGAAAGGGCCGCCGCCACCGGCGGGAGTACCCATATTTTTCCGGTGAATGGGGTGGAGGAAGAGATGGTGGTGGGAAGTGATATTTTAGGGAGTAAAGTAGTGTTTATTTATAGGTACAAGACAAAGAGAATAGTAGTTAATGGGAAGCTGTCAGGGAAAACTCTTGTATGCAATTTCAGAATTAAAAAGTTTGTATACAGCTGGGACATTTACTACTTTTTTAAGGACTCGTTTGGGCCACTACCATATAAATTTATTTATATAATATATATATATATAAGTTAATATCAATTTGTAGCATCAGCCATCAAGGGAAATTATAGTAAAAGGTTTGAACTTTTCAGACGAAAGTAATACAAGGTAAAGAAGGGAGCTTTTCCAAATAAATAAAATAAAATAAAAAAGTAAAAAAGGTAAAGCAGGGAAAAAATAGAAATTTTTTGTATATAGTTTATATTCCAATGTGTAAAATGTATACCTATTTATGAGTAAGTTAGTTTTTAAGGGTGTGTTTATCGTAACTAATTGGAGCTGAAGCTGAGTTGAAGTTTTTAAAAGCTGAAGTTTTATTTACCTTGTAGACGCAGTTAAATATGTAAAATGTCATGAAATTAGACAATTATTACACTTCAAGTAAGAAACAAAATTCATTTTTTTAAAAAAAATCTCTAGCAACTTTATCTTTTCGTTTTAAAACAAAAAATTAAACTCTAACGATCAAATGAAACTTTTTTTTAAGATAGAAGTTATTTTCTAAAAACCAAACATTTCAGCCGGTAAAACTGTAAAAGCTTGATGTAAAACACACCAAAATATATTTAAATAAGCATAAAATTTACCTTGAAGAAGTAGTTAGGTATAAATGTAATATTGCATGTTTTTATAATTAAACACATTCAATTATTTATATATTTACAAAACTTGACAAAAGTAAAAATAGAAAGTGGTGTCACCTCAATATCATTTAATTATTTATATATTTCAACCATGATCATCTAGTCACCTCTAATTGTAATTAATATCATTGGTGTATATTGTATTTACTGCATGTAATTAATGAATGTAATTTTATAAGTTATAATATTATTATTTATTTGTGTAATAGATGATTTAAAATATTATTTTTAAGACCGTTAAATACCTGCTACAAGTTTTTATATGTTGTGATTAAGATCTGTTTTTATGTGGTGATACAGACAGATGCTCTGCCACTTATATACAATTAACACTTCCTTTGCAAATACTTCCTCTTCTGTAAAAACAATAAATAAATAAAAATTCCCACTTTTATTTTTGTTATTCTAGAAAGAAAATTGCTACTTCTACTAGATATTATTTTAAAGTAAATTAATTATTTATGGTTTGTTATAAATTATAGATTTAGTTTTTTAAATTAAAAAATTATCGAGATGATTTCTTAAATTGATAATTTATTAAAATGTTAGTTTTTTAGCAATTAAAAATAAGTGCCTTGGTGTTACAATTTTTAAAATAACCATTTTATTTTTTTATAACCGAACCCGACTCGTAACTCAACGGCTACCCTCATATTCGGGGTTATCAGGTCACCGGTTGCTCGGGTATCAGTATTCTCTATTTGGGATCATATTGGTAAGTTCGGTTCTTCAGTTTTTTGGGTTTTTTTAACATCCCTAGCAATAAGGTTAAGTCTTTATTGTTTATAATTAAAAAAAATTTAAAATGATTATAAAATATTTCAGAATTGATAAAACTAAGAATTTTGTTAAAATTATATGAAATGGTATAAAAGGTATATATGAGCTTTGTAAAGTAAGGTAAGAAAATACGATATTTTAAAGTTTCAGAAAAGCATATATGAAGTTTTCACTATTGATTTTGATTCAAATTCAAGTCAAAATTGAATTTACTTTTGTCTAATAAAAGTCAAAAATAGAATTTAATTTTTACAAAAATGGATGGTTTAGATTTATTAATAATTTTTTAAATCTAAATTAGTAGTTAGGATTGTCTAAAACATTTTATTTATTTTAGTCTTTTATTAATATTAGAAGATAAAAAGATGTTTTGGGATAAGTTGTACTAGCTAAGCGACCCGTGTGTTAACACGAGAGATGATATAAGTCAAATTTAAACTTATATAGCTTAAGAAGTACTAACATGTAACACCGTGATTTTGAGAACCAAATTTTTCTTTTTAAAATACAATTTAAGTTTTCAAACCGCGTGGATTTGACTGTAAATAGAACATTTAAACCTGTCTTATAATTTAAAAAATGCAGCGGAAGTAAAAACACGTGGCAAACTGTATAAACAATCAAAATGTTGCCACATACGACATTTGGTGTTACGGATACATAACCGGCCGACCATTATCTCTAAACAAACATAAACATAATATAACAAAGTTTTAAACATAATAATAGTGTTCCTCCCAAAGCATTTAGACTACCCGTAGGCTTCCAAGCTTACTATGATCACTTGCACATGTGAGATGTAGTATCTGTTAGCTATAATAGCTAGTGAGTACACGATAACATGCAATCAATATAAACATACCACATATCATCAATCATGCTCAAATAGTTCTATCCTAGCATCTCGCGATGAGCTGGCAAAGTCAGAAGGCGACATATCTCGCAAGGTAGCGAACCCGGCTCAATGCACCAAACTGGGGTACCAGACACATCAACCGCGCCGGTGGGGGAGCTGTAAAGCGTCCACCGTTGCGTTTCAAAATCAACAGATTCTTCTAAGTAAAGCCCTGAGCTAAACCCACAGGGGACAGCTTTGTCCCTTTGGTAGAACAGCTTTGTTCTAAATGTAGGACAACTTTGTTTGGGGCAAACCTTGCCCAATAGATCCGTACCGATCACAAACAGATAATCTGATTCAATCGAATTATCAATCAATGCATAATCATATCCACATAACATACACCTAAACAAATGCATATTATTTATATCAATCAAAATATCTAGCATCATCATGCCATTCATTCTTTACTTCATTGCGCGCATGCAATAATATATATCTATCATCATAACATACACCTAATCAAGTGCATGGTATTGTATATCAATAAGTTAAGCCTAGCATCATCATGCTATACAATCTATACTTAAACAAGTGTGTATCATACTGTGTCAACATGTTAAGTCTAGCATCGTCATGCTTTACAAACTACACTTAATCAAGTGCGTATAATATCCTGATAATCATTTATCATACATACTACAAGGTATACAACCTTTCAACAACATATACAAACGCTTAATCAATTGTTTACAAATCCGGGTATTCAATTCAAATCAATCGTTATGTTATCAGGCACTCACCTGTTAGGCTAGAATAAGCAAAGACCTTGCTTTGGCGCTCACGGATTGTCAACTCGACCTATAATACCAATATCTACGCATTAATCACTTGAACACGCGAGGAATGTCTAGGATACTTGAAACAATACCCTAATGATGTTATTTAACCATTTATTAACTAACTATAGCAGTCCAAGCAACAACACGCGAATACATAGCACAAAACAGCACCATAGGCTGTGTGCAGGGGCATCGCGCCGCGACACCCCCTTGGGTCGCGCCGCGACCAACCAGCAGTGCATCAGCAGCCTGCTGTTTTGTGCACAGCAACACCATTTTGGCTCAATTCAACTCCAAATCAATTTTAGTAAAATACTAGTGTTTCATAGGACTATTTGACACTTGTGGAAGCTTTCTAACATCAAAAACTCCTATCCAATTAATTCATACGAAAATCCCATTTAAATGGACAAAGACGTGCGCATAATGGCCAAAACTTGGTGTAGACCAATTCCAACACTTGAAACACACCATATACACCTAATATGATGTATTGAAGGTGTTGCAACTGACCAAAACCTTTAAACTCATTGTTTGGTATCATTTTCTAATTTCTTGCCTATTTAAGGCCTATTTTACACTATTTTAGCCAATTCAAGCAAAACAACCATTCCAATTCAAAACCAATGTTCTAATCAATTCATACAAGTCATATGAACCTATTAGAACCTTAAAAATCAGTTCTTGATGTATAAAAACAGATTTTGGCCATTTTGACCCATTTAGGCTAAATATTGGATTTGTGCAAAAAACCACTTCTAATGCACCAATTGAGTTCTAATCAATCCTAACAAGTTATAGGATCAATTAGAACACTAAATTTCAATTCTTGAATATCAAAATCAGTTTGACCCGTATTTGACCAATTTTGACCCATTTGAGCCAAAATTCAAAACACAACAAGAACACTACTTTAATTCATGAAATTGATTCCTATACACTTATAAATGATATTAGAATCTATTTCAATCATCAATTTCAGTTCTTGATTGGAAAATCACAATAACCCATCAAAACCTAAAATTTCAAGAACATGAAGAACACTAGCATGACAAGGATGAATTGGGACTTACAATGATCAAAGGATGATTAGGAACAACTTGTGGGACTATTTTGATCCTTATTTAGCTGCTGGAACAAGAGTTTATGAGTTTTCTTCCAAAACCCAAAAATTCAAGAATGAAGAACGAGCCATGGATATGGAACATACTAGATTAGAGATGAAGAAGATGATGTTCTAGAATGGATTAAGACTTCAATTTGCTGCTGGAACTTAGCTTGTTTAATCTCTCTTGACTTCTTCTTCTTGAATTTGCAAAGGCAGAGAATCAAAGTGAGGGTGTGTGTTTGATACGTGTGTGTGTAAGAGTCTGTGTATTCAAAAAGTGCTAGACCGACTTGTGGGTATTATTATCCACAAGTGGGTATTTTGTTCCCCTTTTCAACTTACAACTCATCTCCCATTTAACCGTTTCAACTAACGAGGATATTTTTGGAATCCTCGTTTGAAACCGTTCGATATTTTATAATCTTTATCTATTTTTATTAATATTTTTAATAACCCATTTATTTATTATTTTCATATTTTATATCATTTTCTAAAATATATATATTTCATTTACTTAAATTAAATATTCAACGTTTCACGATCGCACACGTTTAGGCCCGTTTTGAGGATGTTACATAACACGTATAGTAAAAATATTTAAAATAAACTAAAGCAATTCCGATTAACAAACAATTATAGTCTGCAGATTCGAGAAACAATGTTGATCATGGCAGTAAGTTCAAGTTCATTAGTTTATTGTAATTCATATCTTTAATTTTACTTAAAAATTTCATCAACTTTAATATATCCCTATTTAAAATAATCCGCAGATTAAAACGATTAGTGACTATAAAATGACGATGGAATCATTTACTCAATCATATGTGTATATATTTACACAAGTGTATATATATATAATCAGGTACTTTAAATAATAGTATATATTGAAACATTTCTGATTTCAAATTAATGTTTCATGTATAATCGAATACTTTAAATAATAGTATTATTTAATTTGAATTGATTAGTTCTAACTCATCTAAAATTCCTCATATATCCACTTATTTAGTAAAATTCGAAAGTTGTAACTTATCTAAAATAATAATATTATTTAATTTGAATAGATTAGTTAAAATTTCTTATAAAACTAAGAATTTTGTTAAAATTATATGAAATGGTATAAAAGGTATATATGAGCTTTGTAAAGTAAGGTGAGAAAATACGATATTTTAAAGTTTCAGAAAAGCATATATGAAGTTTTCATTAATAATTTTGATTCAAATTCAAGTCAAAATTGAATTTACTTTTGACTAATAAAAGTCAAAAATAGAATTTAATTTTTACAAAATTGGATGGTTTAGATTTATTAATAATTTTTTAAATCTAAATTAGTAGTTAGGATTGTCTAAAACATTTCATTTATTTTAGTCTTTTATTAATATTAAAAGATAAAAAGATGTTTTGGGATAAGTTGTATGAAAATATAATAAACTTTATTTTAATTATCATCGTATATGATTGACTTTTATTTCTTAAAAACAATAAAACAACTTTCATAATTGATAACTAAAAATAAGACATAGAAAAAATTGTTTACATACAATAGCAGAATTATTAAAGGTTGATTGTATTGTTCTAAAAAAAAGTTTGTTTTAGACAATTGTAAATTTGTAATTAAGACAAAGTTTGAATTTTTATGTAATTTACCCTTTTTATATTATTAATATTTTCACCAAATGTCTTTTTAAAAGCAGTCTATATACATATGCGTAAAGCTATGATTGCCTACTTATTATTTCCTAATATCACACTTAGGTGAGATTAAGTATTGTTGGTATAAGCATACAAGGTTAAAAAGGTTTTGCTTATTCATAACAAATGTCACTCTTACAGTTTTTCAAAGAGATGTGATATATCCTCCTACTTATCATCCTACTTATCATCCTACTCACAAGATGAATACAAGTGTCGAAATCAATGGAGAAGGTATGAAAAGAGAATTTGTGGACTCCACATATCATCTTGTGATGGATAGAAGGATGAATTAAGAAAAAAAAGTAGAAGGATATATCATTTTTCTTTTTAAAATGATAAATCATCGAGAAGTATAACATAAAATACATTAAAATTTGCTAAGAAATGTAATATCAATGTTTTAAACCCCGGGGTTGATCTGACTAGTTGAACCGGTTGACCCGTAAACCGGTAGGGAGAGCTGTTTAACAATGACCGGGTTGATGCCCTTTATTGACCCGTATTGAACCTGACGGGTTACCAATTGAACTACTTGACCCAGTCATTTCAACCCGTTATTGCCCTAGTTTTTTATTTTTAATTTATTGTCCTGTATCAAACCGGCCGGATTACCGTGTGGTTCAATTGGTTGACCCGTGATCCACTCATTACACTGGATCAACTAAAAACTTGAGTTTTACAACATTGCATGATATATAATTTTTAATGTAAAATTAATTTTGTTTTCAAAAACTACGTAAATGAATTTACAATTCTTTTCTATTACAAATTTAAGTATGGAATCATATTTTAATACCAAAAGCTACGTGTTATCTTTAGGGTCAATAATGGTTTAATTATTAAAGTTTTTGTTCAATTTCAATTTAACCATCAAAGTTTTTTTCTAACTGATATTACCATAAAGTTTGAATTTGTTATAATTTAAACCTTAAACTTTTTTTCAAATGATTTAAACCTTGAAGTTTTGTTAAAAAACCGAGTAATCACTTAAGTTTTGTATGGTTTTCGATTTTACCCTCTCTACTTATTATGCATTTTACTTTTTATTAAAAAGTTAACAAAACTTAGAGAGTTAAATCATTTTTTAACAAAAAGTTAAGTTTTTTTTTTGAACAGCTTCGCCTCAGCGGTAGTGGCACAGGATCGAAACCGGTTGATCTAATCCGGGCCCCGGTTTCGAACCACTCCAACTACCCCCCCTAATTAATTCGGTAGGGCTGCTTTCACCAACGAGGGAGTGACAATCAGCTACTCCTAGGAAGAAACCCTCTAGAGAGACTCGAACCCAAGATAAAACGTTTGGGAAAAAACTTTAAGATTTAAACTAAAAAAAGTGTAACTTTAAGGATTAATAATAATAAATTCAAACTTTATGGTAAAACTGTTTGAAAATTTTTTAATGATAAAACCGAAACTAAAATAAAACTTTAATGATCAAACCACTATTCCCTTTTATCTTTATTAACAAAGTTTTAATATTTATTACCTTTTCCAATAATTTGCCTTTCTTAAAACGGATCTTTCAAAAACTCAAATGTTGTTTCACTTCGTCATAATCATACCCACTAATGCATGTGTGTGTTTGATTTATGAATATGTAATTGATGTAAGGTCTTGACAATTTATGTCATTACTCACTGAGGTATAAAATGGTCACTATAAAAAGATTGAGCTCCAAATTTATAAACAAAGAAGCTAAACTTATTTCTCCAAAATTGATTCATATGCAAAATACATTAAGTTCCTATTTTAACTAAAAGAAACATAATAACTCTTGGAACTATTCCAATAGATCTCTCCTCCACAAGGGTTCATGCATACCCTCATAACAACTTAGAGCCGTCTTTGACAATTTGAAAACTCATATAAGGGTAACTAACTACAGAAAGCTCCTTTTAATTAAGAACCTCCATAGACTAACATCAATTCTTTTGTTCGAGAAAGTACTTTACCTCCACCCAATAAGCTTCACCCGGGTCCTTCTGATATTTGCTTGTGATGTTTACAGAATAAACAACGTACTTCTTGGATATTTGCTCCTTTTGAGATCAAGTTATCTCTTGTCAGGAGAGCACTAAGAAATGGAGCATTGACAAGATACTTTAGACCATCTCTTGTGCATACTAGAAGCGTTAGTTTCTCTAAAGCTTTTGAATGTTGATCGACTAAGTCAGCTAACTGACTGAAAAAATATTAGATTAACTTTTTAATTCCTAATTACTTTGAAAAAAACAAAACATCCAACTTCAGCTTTTAAATGTTGGAATTTGGCAAAAATATCCTTGGAGGCGAGTTAATCTTGTGTTTTGCTCAAAAGGTCTATTTCACTTAAAGTTTTTTACTCTTATGCCAAAATATGCACATGTGCATATTTTTTGAATTTGACTTCAAGTTACGCACATGTGCATATATCATAACAGTGCAAGAAAAACCTAGCAAAATGTGGTTTTTTCCCTTTATAAACATAGTAAACTCGGTGTCAAATTAAAAAAACAAAACATATCGTTTTTCTTGTATAAATTTGGTAAAACCTTTACATTTGGTTAATATTTTACTTTTATATACTTACTAGCTTAGCACCCCGTGTATAAACACGAGGATGATTAAAGAAAATTTTAAATATTTATGATGTTAAAGAGTATTAACATATACTAGCATCGTACCCGCGCAATGCTGTGGAGTCGAATATTTTTGTTTTATAATATGCCGCTTTAAAAAATGTAATGATATGTTATTCACAAAATTCAATGTCACAAAAAAATTTCTTTAGCAACATGTCCCATTTTTTTTATTTTTCTTTTATTTGCATAAACTATTTTATTAATTTTAAAAATAAAATCTAAAAGACATTAAAATAAGGAAAAAATCATATTTGTGAAATAAGGATAGAGAAGTTAATAAGATATTAGAAATTATGTTGTTATGGGTGTATAATTATATTTGTGTGAGAGTATATTCAAGTGTTAACAAATTAAATCATCTAAAAATGACATTTAAGTAAACAACTCATTCGTAGGCCATTTGAGAAAATTAAGGATGATGATTTGTGAAAAAATTCTAAAAATAAAACGATAACATCATAATCATTTTCTTTTAATATATATTAAAAAATTAAAGATTAAATAATAAGGGTAAATGTCAAAAGGCCCAAATTGATTTTTTCATATTTTTAAACATTGCCCTCACTACTATTAGTTTTGTTCAAATACTCTCCCATCATTATGAACCAGTATTCCTCAAAATCAAGTATTACGATTAATTCTTACAGTTCTTGCAATAAAATTGATTCTCGATCGAAACATTCCAATAAGATACACTTTTTTGAACGGCAAACACGCACACACACACCCACTTAAAATACTCATAAATCTATTATATTGTTCACTATGAGACTTGAACCCTCAACCTCTTAAAGAAATACACCTTTCATCAACAGCTGATACAGTGATATCGTTAAGCAACAAGCTATTTGATCAATATATAAGAGATACTTGTTTATTAAAGCTGTACGTAGCAAATGGTGTCAAATAAGTCGCTCGACCTTTGGGAAAAGGATTTCATTAATTTGTTGGGTGTCACCATTTGAAGTCAACATATTATTTGTCCCCTTAAAAGAACCTCTCAATAGACTGCTTAAATTTGTTTTGTGTGTATATATATATATATATGAAGGCTATTTCTTGGTCGTCCAAGGCCAGCGGTCGAGCATTAAATATTATAAAATGTACATAAAAATATAGCATACCGTATAAGCTATTAGAACTTGGACAACATAAGAAGCCGAAGAAACTACAAAAAGTTGAGCTTCTTCCATTTGGGCCAAAAAGGATAATTAATTATTTCTAAATTATACTTGTTATTTAATTATTTATTTTTGTTTTCATTTACTTTGTTTTGAAAATTATAACATTCTGTTTTGTTTTTTTAGTTTGTTCTATTTTGTGAGGCCTCTTCTTATAATTCCATCATTTTTACACTAGATATTATTTATGTATAACACTTATTTGTCATGCATAAATGGTATTTGTTTTGAGAAATAATACCTTTAAACATATGGATAAGAAAATTAGATAATAAATTTAAGGACATAAAGATCATTATGGATGGTTCAAACGAGAACTGTTTTTCGTACGAGAACTGCGAGAACTAATCTTGGACGTTTATTTTGGATAATGGAATTTATGGATGAAGAGCGTGGGGGGATTGAGTGTGGCAGAGTGCATGTAAGGAATTCATGGGTGGACAATTCAATTGAAGGAGGGGGAATTGGATGACTAAGATTGGTTCTCGTACGAAAAACAGTTCTCGTTTGAACTTTTGCCAAAATCATAATTACTATGCATAAACTATCTCATGTATGTGTGTGTATATATATAGGGGAGAGTTATTGTGAGAATAGATATTTAGGTGAGAATAGGAGAACAAATCATAGTCATCCATTAGGTGTTGATCTATTAGATCTAATGATTGCAATTCCCTTCACAATTCATGATTGAGTTATGAATAAAATAAAGGGTCAAATGAAGACCGCCCAATTAAATCAAACGAAGAATCAGTATTAAATATCTCATTCTCACCTAAATATCTATTCTTATTTGAACCTCTCATTAAATGTGTGTAAATATATACGTACATAGAGGAGGGTTCAAACGAGAACTGTTTTTCGTACGAGAACCAATCTTAGCCCTTGATTAAACTTAATCAATGACTAAGATTTTTTGGCGGCTTATTAATGCTTCATTAATGACGTATTAATGAGGATTATTTCGAAAAAATCAAGCCTCGCAATTTAATGACGGCTCATCCGGATGCAATTCACGGTTAGGTAAATATATAAATTACCAAAATACCCTTATTAATGAGTCATTAATTGTGTTAAAAATAGTTCTCGTTAAAACTTTTGGCTATATATGCATACATACATACATACACACATAATATATATATATATATATATATATATATATATATATATATATATATATATATATATATGTTTTGTCCTATCAAATCAAGTTTATAAATAAAATAGTATTGTGGCATGTGTCTTTTAGGTGGGGTATGGGCGGCTTTGCATATAACACTTTAGCATATTGGAAAACTAATTTATATATGTTCCAACACATAATTTTAACATTACGTGAATATGTTATTTATTATTGAAATAGTTGTTAGTAAATCCCCAATGTCATAATTGCTACTAAAATAAGACTATGTATGTAAGATACATAAAAGAAATACAATGTTGTAAATTTACTATCGAAGGTGTCGACAATGTTGTAAATTTCTATATGATACACGTATATGTTTAAAAAATGATTAATATTTAACATTAATAAAAAGATATAAATAATTATAACACAAAAATGAGAAATTAAAAAAATTGTGACATATGGTGTCAATACCTAGATCAGAGGTGAAAGAGTGACACGAGGGGGAGGGTAGACAATGCGGTAAAAACGTGATATTATAATACGAAGAAACGTGATTGCACATTATTGTATAAGCAATCAATCATTATTTGTTACAGTTAGGAGCAATAATGTTAAAATAATTTAAAACAATTATAAATTATTTTATATGATTAAGAATTTGGTAATATTATATTTTTAAATGTTATAAAGTGTAAATATGATTTTTATAAATTAGGTGAGTAAATTTTTGTAAATTGGATAGTCCAGATTTCATAATTACAATTTTCATCTGTTGTCTGATAGATTTTATCCAAACTAATCTGTTACTAATATTAGAAGATGGTTTAAACTTTAAATTAATTCCATCAACCATATTTTTCTATTGTGTAGATGGTTTAATCTTAAAAATGCAATTTGGGATGGGTTGTGAAAATGGCTAGTTTATATATGAAAATACATCTTAATATATGAATATGCATCGGGTTTGTCTTTCTTTTTATATGCATTATGGGTGTTGTTGTTTAAGGATATGCATATTGGTTATCATCTTTATTTATTTCTATTTCTACGAATCCTACTTTTTCATATTTTGAAGCAATTACATTTTAACAAGACGACACACATTTTCAAAAAAAATTAAAAAAAATATATCAAAGTTAATCTTGAATTAAAGAGAATGAAAAATTGAATCTAATGACAAAATTATTTTTTGTTAAAAATCTTTAACATGATTGAGATATGATTAATTAAATGTTTAACGGATTTTTATTTAAAATTTTTGATGTGTCTATGAGAAAATATGGAGGCCTTTGGGTAAGAGAGTGTAAAGAATTTTCTTTTTCAACTTTTACCCTTACAACACATGCCACGTGTACTAATTTAATGTTACACTAAAAGATATTAGTATGACTTGGTAACATGATAGGTGGCGCAAAGTATACATTTGTATAAGTTATGTTAAAGGTTTTTACCTAAAGGTTATAGGGACAGTGTCTCAAAACCTAAATGAAAAATGGTTAGGAAACATACCTCAAATTCTATCAGTGTGGTGAAACTGAGTGATCGTTAATGCATAAGCCAAGTCTTCAGTGCAAGCTAAATTATCATGAATGTTAAAGCTGAGTACTCGTCGTTTTGAACACTGAAGCTAAGTATTCAGCACATTAAGTGATCAGACATGTTTGCAAAGTTTTTACTAGAATGATAGTTTCTTACCAAAATAAGTAAAAAAAACTGTTAAATGATAGCTATAACTAATTTTGAGTACTATCAACGTCAAAATACAAACGTTGGATGTCTATAAAAGGAAGAACAAACGTGAAATTACTACTCTATAATCCGAAAACACCAGTTTAGAACAAAGATGTTTGTTGCCAAACTTCTCACAGATAACAAAAGGTTACAAGCGATGCTAAATCATAAAATTACAAAAGACTTTCTTTGTTGCTAAATCTTCAAATTTCAGTTACTAATACACTAATTTACTAACGGAAGAATGGGAAGTTATATTACAACTTTGAAGGTCGTGAAGATTGCAATTGTTGATGGTACACTGTACTGTTATGTTTGTTAGTAACAATACTTTAATTGTAGGAAAAAAATAATGCCAAAAAAGTAGAAACATGCAAAAGTAGAGGGGAGTGAAGTGAACTTTACTTCAAAGTCTAGCACTACTCCTCCACTATATAAAGTCTTGAGATTTTTTCTTCTTTATTTTTTTGTTTTTGCTTTATAATTGGATTTTTATAGTTGTCATGTTTGCTAAAACCAGGAAGAATATTATGACTGGCATACAATTGCAAGAATTCCCATTTTGCACAGCAGCCCCTTTTTTTTTTCTTTTCCTTTTTCCTTCTTTGGTAGCAGGCAATTTGATTAAATGGATAATGCACACAAAAGGGCAAAAGTCAAAATCACTTGCCCTCTTCCATTATTTTCTTTGATTTTTATCTTATAGCAAGCAATAATTATTGTATTTTCCTTGCAACCTTAACCAAAAATAAATAACCTTTTTATATGTTTGATTAATACAAAACCATTCTTATATACATAATTTATACAATCGATCTTAGCTTTTAGATTTAGATAATCAATGGTTGTGATTATGACTGCATATTCGATTTATAGAAACTACATATTCGGTCGCAAACTGCATAGTCAATTCATGTAAAATGCATATTCGGTCATAATGTCAACCATTGGTCATCAAAATATAAATACTGAGATTGGTTCTGTATTTAAATCCACTTCTATACTGAACCTTACCCTATATATATATATATATATAGAGAGAGAGAGAGGGGGGGAGGGGGAGAATTTCAAATGAGTACTGTTTTATGTGTGAAAATTATTTATAACATTATTAATGACTTTTTAATAGGAGTACTTTGGTTATTTATATATTTACCAACCGTGAATTACGTCTAGGTGTATGAGTCATTGTTTAATAAATTTTGATTTTTCCGAAAGGGTTGGTTTTCAAATTCTCTTCTCATTGGATACCTCTCACTAATGAGCATCCATATTATTAATCATTTATTTATTTTAATCAATGGTCAAGATTTGATCTCGTAATTTTTATACCAAAATCAGTTCTCGTTTAAACCCTTTTCATATATATGACTCAAGAACCACGAGAACATTTGTAACCACTGTTAACAACTCAATAATATAGCTATTTTAGTCATTTATATATTTAATCAAATTTATAGGAATATGTAATTTAATTTAAATTATGGGTATTTTTTTCTCATATATAACCATTAGATTGTTCTCATATAAACATATTCTCACAGAGTCGTGCAATTATTGGTTTAGTAGCAAAGTCCATTTCAAACAAACCTCAATCATGTGTTTATCACATGCAATTCCCTAAATATGTGATTTTGGAATATATATATATATAAATTACGACAATTATATTATTGATTTTTGTATTTTCTTCAAAATAAATACATTAATTAGTGTATAATATCCACGAGATATATATACTCGCGTGCATCGTTTGTTTGTGAACATATTAAGTTGATTCATATCTTTTATAAAGAAATACCCCATATTTGACATTTAATACTTTGTAAAATTTTACACAGCTGGTTGTGACTTGATTGTTTTTGCCATCTCTCTATAAGAGGACGCAATGGCACTATGACAAGCTCGTTTTAGTGCCTAGCCAAGCTTGTGATGCATGTGGTGTCCTTAAGAGGGCTTGCGAAAATGTTTTTTATAAGTGGGCGCGCTCGTCACCCGGACGACTAGCATGTTAAGCAATTTATTTTCTTCTTTGTTTTAAAATATTTTTCTTACTAAAAGATGTTAGTGATAGTAGTAATGTATAACATTACTATTAGATGTTAGTGATACCATGCTTAACGAAATGTCAAAATTAAGAGAGAAGATGAAAATAAAGAATTAATGAATTTCAAATGTCATCATCTTGTGAATAAGAGGGTGAAGTAGTCAAAGGAAACCTTAAAAAAATAGTTGTCATATCAACATTACTAACAGACTATAGATATAACATGCATCAATTTCATCGCTAACCAACACGTTAGCACTAATTTATTTTTTATTTTCTTTTTTTACAAAAACACATAATGATTAAAAAAAATACTAAATTAATATTTAAAAAAATAAAAATTAACTAAAATAACTTACATTTCATTAAAAATGAAAAACTACAATGAAATAAATAACTAAAATAAATTAAAATTGGTTGCGAATTGAAAGTCATCAAATCTTATATTAATCTCATTAGGCCTCGGACAGCTAGGCAATCCGCTCGCTACTTACACGCTAAGCAACCTGTGTATTGAGTAGGTAGCTACTCCCGATCCATGCATGAGTGTACATCAGACGATGTTTTCACTACTCCGAGTATGCAGGTACAGTACCGCATTATCGTTCGAATGTAAGTCAACTGGAAACCACCATTCGTCTCCTCCTTACACCTAGGGATGTTCAAAAATATTAGTATCCGATCCGAAATCCGAATACCCGAAAAATCTGACCCGAAATTAATTTTAGGATTCGGATAGCATTTTTCCAAAATTTCGAATATTCGAATATCCGAAATATATATTTTTTATTTTTTTAATAATAAATATATAATATGAAAAAAAACCTAGATGTCCAAAACTCTAAATCGATATCATATATAATTGATTATCTAGTTTCAACGTCGATCCATCGATTGATCTTGTTATTATATGTTTATTTAAGGTACACCCAGGTAAATATTTTATATCTCTGTTTTTGCTCTTCTTCATTCAAAGATAATTGATTTTCTATCCTTAATTTCTCCTCATTAATTATATTCTATATATTGCTTCAAGTTGAAGAATAATTAATTAGTTCGATTGTATGTATATATAGTATAATTTGATTGATGGGTAGTTAATTAGTTACTTATCAAGAACCTCGATAGTATGTTTTCAGGGGTTTATATTTTTGGGTGTTGATTATTAATTAATTAATTAATTGGTGAAGATGAAGTTGAATAAGTAGTATGTACATATGTTGTGTGTCATCCAACAATTACAAAGGAAATATATATATATATATATATATATATATATATATATAGTGTTTGAAATCTATGTATAGACAATAACGAATTTGATTCTGTTAAATATTATAGTTTTCATTTTAATTTGTTTTGCTTAATTGGCTTTTGATCTAATTTCAGCATTGATCGATCTAATATGTGTCATCCAACATGTTACAGGTAAGTTCGTTGTGATCTAGCTTTGCTAGCTAGCTTGCTGCTCGTGACTCGTGTAATTACTTACTGTTAGATAATATTAATTATATGATTTGGATCCGAATAATCGATCATTCTACAAGGCTTTGTTAGTTAGTCAGTACATTATGTGATAATTGTATTAAGCAATAAGTCCTTTAACTATATACGTCCTCCTGGTTTAAGTTTGAAAAAACTAAATTAGCTTTTAAAGGAATTGAATGATGTTTGTAAAAGTAGTTCTATTTACATTAATATTTAGGACATATAAACTTAATACTAAATTTACAGTAGGGGCCTTAACCAGGAAAAACTCCTTGAAAAAAAAACTTAGTACCAAATTTCAGATATTTTGGATATTTCGGATTATCCGATATCCGAATCCGAAATTTCATATTCGAATATCAGATAGCGAAATGCAATATCCAAAAATTTTGGATATCTGAAAATGAACACCCCCACGTGATGTATGATCAAGCTCACTTTTCGGCTTACATCACTCCAGTACACGAACACATATGTATCCATATACCATGTGTCATAAAGGTTATCTAGAAACTCTGCAACTTTGTGTAGCTACCACTTATACCTAGCGGGCAACCTAAACAATAAACGAGTCTTAATAAGTAATCAGATGATGGAAAATGAAAACAAAAGGTAACACGACAATGAATCATAAATTCTAATCTAGCCCAAGGAATCGCAATTCACACTATTCGCTAGAAGCACAATTCAACACTACCCTTGAATCGCAATTCTCATGTTATACATGACTAAATTGTAAATTAACTCTTCAAATTATAAAAAACAGGAAATTCCTTATAAAAAGTTACCTCGAAATCTCGGTTGTTACGCCATTCGATCCAATCAAATGAAGTGTTAAAATTAAGTCTTTTATTCTCACCTAAATATCCATTTTTCATTTGAATCTCCCACTAATTTATGCAATGTTGTTATAACCGCAAATTGTTAGTATATATATTGTGTTAAGAAATTGAAAAATCTCATTATTAGATTCAATATGATCCAACTCATGATTTTTTTAAGAAATATTTATTTTTGTTATTAAAAATGTGTTAAGAAACAAATCTCAATAATAGATTCATTATGCTTTTCCAAAAAAATATATTAGATTCATTATGATCCAATTCATAAGTTTTTGAACGAAATAATTGTTTTAAAAAATATTTATTCTGTTATAAAAAATGTGTTAAAGAAATCCAAAATTCTAAATAACAGATTCATTATGATCCAATTCATGAGTTTTTTTAACGGAATAACCGTTTAAAAAATATATATGTTATTTTTTATTTAAAAAAGTCATAGTAACACAAATTACAGAATATCAAAAGAAGGACGTTTCAATATTGAAAATTTCAAAAATAAGAATTCATCTTTTAATTAATCATAAAAAAACATAAATACAGAAATCTTGAAATAATAAAATGGTATTAAACGAATTTATAGAAATGTGACTATTTAAACTTTATTCTTTATCATTCTACCCGTTAAGTTATTATACATGAATTTCATTAATTCTTTTTTTAATTTTTTTAATTTAATATTTATGTTTATCTTATATATAATATGACAAATAGAAAGATTTAGTCAAGCTCTCTATAAGATTGTGATCCTATCAAGTTAAGAAAAACATGAGCCGTCATGTTTTCTCACAATAAAACTAGTAGACCCTTGTCTAAAGTAAGCAACTCTTTATAGGACTCTGGTTTTTGTTGTAAGGAAACATGATCGGTAATATTCTTGTTAACTTTAGAGGATCTCAACCTCGATAATAAGACAAAGTTAGAGAAAAGTTTGTATATATTTTCAAAGTCTATAAGTCGCATACAGAAACGAAAAGAATAAAATAAAAAACTTGTTGATCAATCGGTATCAGATTAATTAAATGTCATCTCACTTTATATGAACGAGAGACTCTTATCAATTAATTATAAAAAAATAAAACATATAAATTAACTTATCTTGTTGATTAGTCTGTCTCACTCTTGTATCAAAGCAAAAAATAAAGTAAAATTTAAAAATAAACATTGTATTCACATTTTCCTATAGGAACATAATTGGTAGCTCTAAAAATTATATTTTTATGATTGAATTAAGAAAAATAATTAAAAGAAGACTTATCCTACAAGGTTACAACCATGTATCCATCACCTAATAGTTTTGATTAGGGATGACAGATGATGCTTTGAAGATGATTATGAGTATACCGGTTAAAGCTCTGTACCCCCGGTAGCGTAAACATGAAACACACTTTGTTTACCCGTTTATAACCTACAACTGTATATCAAACATTAAATAACTTTGTTAAAGTTTTTGACCGATGTAACATTTACACGTTCATATTCGTCCATTCTCGAGTTTTTTAAGGAAATAAAGGGAAGGGAATGAAAGGATAGGAAAAGACATGATCAAGTTGTATTCTTGAGTTGGAAGAAAAAGGAAAGAAATGGAGCGGGAGCTCTTACCTTCCAAATCATCTCATATTTGAGAGGATAAGTTTGTAACCAAATAGCTCCTCATTCCCCTCCCTTTCACTCAAAAAAAACTCGAAAACACACAATCTTAATGATTTCCTTCCTTCCCTTCCCTTTTCTTCCAAAAAACTAACTCGAGAACACGGCGTAAAAGATTAGTTATCGAGTTAAAACTTTAAACAAGCAAGTTTTCGCAATGGTTGTGTACTTGTGTTTGGATGAACTTTTATGCTAATTAATATATTTTTTAAAGGCTGCTAATAAATAAATTTGTTGTAATTACTTATTGCATCAATTACGTATATATAGGAAAAAGTTCAAACGAGGACTATTTTTCATATGAAAGTTGCGAGAACAATTAATTAGCTATCCAATTCCCCCTCCTTCAATTGGATTGTCCACCCATGAATTCCTTACATGCACCCTGCCACATCCAATCCCTCCACGCTCTTCATCCATGAATTCCACTTACCACTTGAATGACCAAGATTGATTCTCGCAACTCTCGTACAAAAAACAGTTCTCATTTGAACTTTTCCCTATATATATATATATATGTGTGTGTGTGTGTGTATAGTGCAAAGTTTATTTGAGAACCGTTTTTATTGCGAGAACCGCGATAACCAATCTTAGCCGTCAAATTTCCCCTCCTTCAATTGGATTGTTCACCCATGAATTCCTTACATGCACCCTGCCACATCCAATCCCCCCACGCTCTTCATCCATGAATTCCATTATCTAAAATGAACAGCTAAGATTGGTTTTCGCGGTTCTCACAATAAAAACGGTTCTCAAATGAACATTTCCCTCTCTCTCTCTATATATATATCATTTATAAAAATGATTAAAATGTTACATGCAATTGGAATGGTGTTGGGCTTTCGCTTTACAATAAGGAAATATGAATCTTAGTGGTGTCGATGCCAAATCTGAGTTCCAACCAACCATCAATCATATGATTTTCCTCTCTTATTTTGACCCTAAAACTATAGTCGACATATCAGACACTTAATGGTTACATACGTTGTGACATATATATATATATTTAAGTTTATAATGAAGTAGGTTGTATGTTATCGAGTGAAAAAATACGTTTTTTTAACGGCAAACACACATATCCACTAAACTTATCTTTGAATTTACTTCATTGTTCACAACAAGATTTGAACCCACAACCAATTGATAGAAAGCATCACTCTACAATATCAGATACCGCTAAGCTACAAGTTTTTTGGTAGTTAAACAAGAAGTTTACTAGACTGATGACGGTCTACAAAATTTCACCATATGTAAATGGTAAATTTTTAAATATTACAATTTAAGGAATGCTACCATAAAAGTTAACATACAAATTAAGAAAATGACATAAAAAGGAAATAATTAGCTTTTGGATTTGTTAAATGGCTTCAATTTTCCTCATCACCCAGCTAGCACCCAATCATTTTGTACTTCAAGAGACACCAACACGCCATTGACCCAAACGCCATATTATTATCTATCAATCAAGATTTATTTAATAATTTAATAACTATTTATTTAGGAATGGCAATCGGGTGGATTCGGGACGGGGATTGGTCCTCCCGTCCCCGCTTAAAAAACCGTGGGGATTAAACGGGGATCCCTGTCGGGGATCCGGGGAAAACCGCGGGGAAACGGGTATCCTCATTTAATATAAACATGTGATTAAATAGGTAATTTTCATCGCAGAGATACCCGTAAACTAAAACTATGATTTTTCACTACGGGGATCGTCACCGTTAAGATTTTACCACGAGTTTTAGAAAATGATTATACTAAACTACATGACATTATCAAATACAAACTTATCTTAACCGAAATTAAAGTCTTAAAGATTTTAAATGCATCCAAATATCAAAACCAAATAATTCAAATAAAGACAACGATTAAAATTTGGTTGTGTGAAAGTGTATAAAGATTTGTATATTTTATATTTAAAATTAATTTTATGTATATTAATATATATATATATATATAGTTAATCTTAAATTATAATCGAGTATGTCGGATAATCAGGGCGGGGATCATCAAACCCGTCCCCATCCCCGTTTAACTAATCGGGTTTCCCCGTCCCCGCCCCGTTTATGTCGGTTTTCGGTTTTCCCTGTCGGTTTCTGTTTTTTTTGCCATCCCTATATTTATTTAATTTATTTAATTAATAAACGGATATTTGATAACCATAAACGTACGACTCTTTTATTGTTATTTAAATTAATTTTAATAAGTGTATAATTAATCATAATATTACTGGAAAAAAACTATTTAAAAAAGTAATCTAACATATATTGTTATTAACCATAATCATTATTATATCATATAAACACACAATTTGATAATATATCTATAGAAAATGAGTTAATTTTTTTACAGTTTTATTTAATTACGTCAAACACGTAATTAATTATTAATTGTTTTTTTTATTGTAATAAAGTCTAACTTGTCAAAATCACATAAAAATGCATTGAATTTAAATCATCTAATTGAAAATTACTATGTGCACATTCTAGAAACAAAGGTAATTACACTTGATGTATACCGATGATTTTAAAAGTACCCGAGTGATAACTAGTAATATTATCATTATTAGTCGTGGTATTAGCATCGTTAACTCATTACTAACAGTCGTAGTGATAACTAGCATCACTGCCATGATCACTAACCGTCACGTCAGCATGAATTTCTTTTTTGTTTTTACTTTTCTAGAAAAAACACATAATGTTTATAAAATAAGTATTAGATTAATATTTTCAAATTAACTAAAATAAAATAACTAAAATTCCATTTCATTAAAATTAAAATATTACAATACTAAAAGTTAAAAAAACTTAAACTAGTATGATTAATACCAAAAATTTTAAAACTTAAACTAACACGGTTAACGATGAGTCGATGACAGTTGTTGAAATTGAGATTGTGAAAATTGTGGATAATGTGGCTGCTGTTGTTGAGGTTGGGGATACAGATGATAAAGTTGATAAATTCGCTGGTGTTGAAACTGAAGTTAGTTGAAAAAGGCTTGCATCAATTCAGGCCGTTGCAGTGCGGGTGAATTTATGCTTGAATAAGTATTCGCTTAACCCGGTGAACAATAGACGTCACAAGCTTCATTGTTCATTTTTGTTCATCAAACACATCACGAGCACCCTTTGCATGTGCTCTAAGTTGTAATTGTTTTTGGTTTTTATCTCTTTCATACGCTTACTAGATTTAAATAAGTATTGAAGTGATTCGTAATTTTAATATGTATTGTCTTAATCAAGTTTTTTTACTCGATATGATTACTTGTGTTGGTGATAATGCTTGACATTGTTTTAAAAATGTCGTTTGCAAAAATAGGTGTTAATCTTTTTCTTCAAAATCACGTGCGTTTATAGGAAACAAAATACACAATAACAAACATCACTTTTACAAATTGTAAATGCTAAAAATCAATTTCAAACTATAATCCCAATCATCATTAAAGGGCTTGTAGCCCGTGATATCTGATATTGTGGAGTGGTGTCTCCTTCCAAAAAAATTGATTATGGATTCAAATATTGTTGTGAACAATAATATAGTTTTAGGGATAGATTTAATAAATGTGTGTTTGCCGGTAAAAAAATCCCAACCACTTCTACTTCATGATTATTGTTATAGATTTATGTGCAATGATTAATGACTTTTAGTCTTTATTATTTAAAATTGATAAATATAAACTAACATATAATCTAGACTAGACAACATGTGTATGTCAGTTTGTGATTATAGGGAGGTAATAATTTATATATCTTATAAGTGACGGAGACAGAGAGGCTGAAGGGTGCTTGCCCCCTATTCTAATTAGCCTACAGTCATTGTATATTACAAGCCAAGTTAGCCAATTTTCTATTAAGTTCATCACTAGATAAAATTAAACACCCAATATAACATCACGATAAACAATGAAGACTGAAGTTGCATTCTACCTTTAAGGATTTGAATGTTTTCTTATTTTATTAACTTTTTCTCGAGATGTTTTTCATGAAATTTTACTCCGCTTCCAATTCGTCGATTGATATTTTATTCTCTGTTTTGCAATTCTACCTATGCAACGTTTTAATTTAAATGTAAATGTTGTTTTTGATTATATCAAAACCAAACCATCAAAGAATTTGGAAACTAGAAGAAATGGGAGTAACGTATTTCACTATCTAGTTTATATTATTGAATTATAAAATTTAATATAATAAAGAACCTTCTGTTATTGAAACCGTGAGTCAGAGTTTGTAGTGAACAATTATTTTTGTTATTGAATTATTTAATCACAAATCTTGAGTTAACGTCATCAAATTAAATCGTTATTATTTTAATTTTTATGATCCGAAATATTTTTTATTTAATATTTTGTTACAAACATGTTAATTAATGACAAAAAGATTGATTTTAAGTGTTATTTTAATACATTATTTCTTGTCTTTAAACGAACTTCCATTGTTTATTTATCTTACAAAATTATCAAATGTAACACCCGCAAACCTGGAATAGTAGATTAGCGGGTTGGCGGTACGTGATTAATTGTGTTTTAATTGTTTATGTGTTAGTTTAAATTAAATGGTTAATTAATTAACTAATTTAGAAAATATATGTTAATATATATATAAAGTTACTGGAAATAATAAGTGGTAAGTATGCATGTATGTATGAGCATGATAGCATGTATGCATGTGGATTAGTGATTATTAAGAGAATTACACCTCATGCTTAAATATTGATGATAATTGGATACGTGTATGTGTATATGTCAATTTGGGAAGGCATCAACTTATCATTTGCAAAAGAAAGAAAAGTGTTATTGTGTGATAACCTTTGGTGAAGACACCTTTCAAAGTTACAAACTTGAAATCTCAAAGTGTGGATTTTGAAGTTGATAATTCAAGAAAAATGTTAGATGTTGTTCTATATATGTTTAGATGAAGATTCATGCTAGCTTGATTATGTTTTTACTGAGTATGATGATAGAAATATGAAGAACATCATTGTTAATGAACTTGAAGCTTTAGAAAGCTTACTTGATTGATGGGTTTTCTTAGTTTTGATGTTTTAATTTATTTTGAGGTATCTATGATGTTTGTATACATGATATATGAGATTTGTATATGATTTAGAAGTGTTTTGGTAAGAAATCAGATGTTGATATTAAGTTATAAATGGTATATGTCGGCTGAGTTTTTGAAGAAGAAGAAGAACAAGTTGCAGGTCTAGTCGCGACACGACACGTCCATTAGGGGACGCGACGCGTTCCCGACTTTTCATCCGACATTCGCATGATTTTGATCTGACATTTGCATGAAGATTCATCCGACCTTTGGTCCGACTTTTAGATGGTGTGATCCGACTTTCAGATGGTGTGATCCGACCTTCGGATAAGAGATCCGACTTTCGTATGGCTCGACGCGACGCGTCGGTTGCTAGGACACGACGCGTCCGCGTGTGTTCAGGAATCTTCGTTGTTTGATGAATTCTTTGATATAGAATGCTATATACATATTTATATGTGAATCCAATTAAGTGTGTATATGAAGTTATGATATAAATATATGTGGATGGATATATTTATGAATTCGAGACTGATTTCGTTGTTGCTGTGTTTTCAGGCAATCTAAAGACTCAGTAAAATAAGATATCTGAGTTCGCGTTGAATCACGAGGTGAGTGGACGTTAAATGCGGATGGTAAAGATAATGGTTGATGTTATTGATGTGATGCATGCGTATGTGATTGATAGACTGTTGAGTTTGATTATTGATTGTGATTGTTGATTGATTATATTTGTTGCATGACTATTTGGCCGATACGCGCTCTTTGGATGATATTTAGTTGCGTTTGAGAAGTCAGCTACACGTAGAATTGGGCTGGGCTCGTTTACTGGTTGGTTGTACAGTGATAGTATAACTGGTGCATGCGTTGCATCAAAAAGGAATTTTCACTGTGCCAACTCAGTAGAGGGCTATCGGTAAACCTTTGCTTTGGCCGGCATTGGTTGTAGGTTCTGCGCCGAACCGCCGGTCTTCTTGTTTGTATGATTACATGCTTTGATGTTGACTAGATGTTTGCATTTGTGCTTAGCCTCTACTCACTTAGCTTTGTGCTAATTCCCCTCAGTTGTTGCTTTTGCAGGTTTGTGTTTGTTGACGTTTGTAGAAGGAGAAGTTGACCCAGCTCTGATATTTTGTTTTAAAAGAAACGAGTCAGTTTGTTTTAGTAACACCAAGACAATTGTTGTTGTTTGTGAACAGATGTTTTTGTAATTTGTAAATATTTAAATTGTATGTAAAGTGGTTTGTTTAATTAAGTTTTCGCAACGCAGTTTTAAAAAAAATGGCTTTGGCTTTGTTTAATATACGAGGTCCCCCTATTTAAAAATCATAGCTCCGCCCCTACATCTTATGCTAAAGATCTTAAACACCTTAGTCTATATTTTTATCATTTTTGATTGGTTATGAGGTCCACTTTTTATTTTTTCCAAATGATTTTGATATTATTAAATTATAAAAATTATTGTTTCAAATCATATACTAGGATGCATATCTAAGCCTACTTATAGGGGTGTTAAAAAAGAGCAAAAAGAAAACCAGAATACAAACCGACCCGTATGATTCTAAACTAGAAAAACTGATAACTGAGGAATTTGAAACCTGTAAAACCTGAAGTACCATGGGTCGGTTTTGATTTTCACTTTTTGTTAACCACGGGTATCTGACCCATGTAAATATAAATTATATAAAAATATATTTATTGTTAGGTGTGACTTGAAATTAACGGTACGAATTTTGTTGATACAATGTTGTATGGTAGAACAACAATGTCTTGTTAGTGAAGTAAAAGATGCTTTGGTATCAAGGGCGAATTTACATATATGGTTCCTAGGTCTTAGGAACCACATTACATTTGAAATTTAGTTGGAGAAAATGTAATAATTTTTCATATAAACTATCTTAAACGTGTACTAAGAACCACCTTATATTTAAACTTACAAACAATGTTGTAAGCATCAATTTAAGATTTTAAATCTATTAACCAACCATTTTATGGTGTGTTCGACAAAACTTGTTGAGGTTGGAGCTAAAATTAAAAAGCTCGAGTCTTTTTTAAAACGTTACTTTAACGAGCTTTTTAAGAGCCAACTTATAAATCATTATTTCCTACAAAAAGATTTAGCTGGTTAACATCTGATTTATTTGAATAAAGAGATTTCAAAGGCAAATTTTCTAGGAAAGAGTTGAAATGACTTAAAACTATAATTTTTTAATTTAAAGTTTCGTATTAATGACTTCACCCATATGAACTTGACCCATATGACTAATCTTTCATTTTGTCATCTAAGTATGTTAAGGAATCACGTGGTTTTAGAACCTAGATTCGCCGCTGTTTGGTATTGAAGGAACTGAAATGAAGGGTATCTCGTAATGAGAGGGAGTCCAATTCAAGTCTGTATGTGGGCAAAAAAATAATGAATGATAGAAAATGGGCGGGTTGCGTTCCAAATAAAAATCCACGGGCAAATTTATAACTGTAAAGAGAATGGTCATATCAAGAGAGTCCGTCCTCAACAAAAAAGAAATGTTACTTTAGTTCACGATGATGAAGAGATTGGTGATGATTTGATCATATGCATGACTAGTTTGGCAGATACCTGGATCTTAGACATAGGTGCATCTCATTACATGACTTTCTCACCCGATCTATTTGTTTCTGTCAAAGAATGGAATGGTAAGGTGAAGTTGGGTGATGATGGGATATGATGTATTAAGGGTAGTTGTACGATACAAATTAAGATGCATGATGAGATAGTCAGATTGTTTGATTGCTAGTACGATCATGATCTCTGGGAGAACCTGATTTCCCTTATACTTCAGTGAAGAATGGTATATAAATATTATGGTAAAGGTGACGGGTTGAAGGTCTCTAAGGATGCTCTAGAGGTAATGAAGAACGGACTGCGGCGTGATATTTACGTTCTAGAAGGCAATTCTAAGAAGGGAATGACGGTTGTACTATCCTTGGAGTAACATGATGACCAGACAAAGTCAAAGCATCATGGATGGGGTTTGTCTCACAGGATGGGTGTTCCAACTTTGTGGCTCGTACAAGGAGGTATGGTCCTTCAGGCCGATTGGTAGGAAGGAGATGGTTATTTGGAAATTCTTTTACAGTTGAAAAGAATTCAAGTCAAGAGAAAGATTGTTAGGTGTGACTTGGAATTAGCGATGCAAATGACTAGAATCTAATTAAATGGTGCTCGACGTAAACCAAATGGAGCTCAAACCACGTGGACGTAGGTCGTTGTTTTGACATCCGAACCATGTAAATCTTTGATGTGTTGTTTATCTTACTGTTATTCGCATCTTTTAACGTGCGGTTCCTGTATATATCCTTACACTTATTAATCAACATCGAGTAATAATTAATATTTTAATAACTATTTTCTTTTATTTAAAAATGTGGTAGTTTGTTGATTCCGTGATTTATTTCATATTATTCATGTTTATTTCGTGCAATTCATGTTTGTTTCCAGTAAGTTAGCAATACTTTTTTCTATTTACTTTTTTGAATTATTGTTTAGTTCTTTAAATCAGTAGCAATAATATTAAGTTGGATTTTCAGTAGCTTCATGCCTAAAAATCGGGTAACTCAACATTACGTGGTTCGGTTAATATATGGATCAAGAGTACGGTTCAGTTTCAAATAGTAAAATCAAGTACCCGTCTCATGACTACGGTTGACATTCTTTCAACTACTCGTTGGAATAAACGAGCAACGAGACACTTTGTGGAGTTATATTGTGACATTAACTCGTGTAGTATTGGTTAGAAACATAAAAGTCACACAAAACATATTAAATAGTATATTAATAAAGTACATAAAATGAAATAATACATGCAGTTAATACCATCTATCTTAGGTGATATTGCTCTCGCATACCACTTAAATGAAGGATACTTATGTCTTTCAAGTGCTTTAATGATTTAAATGATATACGAGAACAACACCACTTAAGTCAGATAATGAAAAGCAAGAATAAAAAAAGAAAGTTGGAAAAGTAAAAGTAATTAGAAAGAGGGTAGAGAGGGAGGGAGCCACCATAAAGGACTAGCATCTTGTTGAATAAAAATTCAAAAGCATGGAAAATGAAATTAAGCTTTGAAAAGAATTGAGACCCAAATGAGGTTAAAAGTGGGGTTTGGTGGCTAAGCTAACACATGGCCTTTTCACCCATTTTAGACCTTTTGGTTCATGGTTTTGGTTTTTTACAGGCTGTGTGTGTAGACTGTAGACCACAGTAATAATAATAATAATAATAAGAACTATACAACAAGCAAAGCATTTACTTTTCTTTCACCAAACATATACTCAACTCAGCCTCCTCCCAATTTCAAATAATAATTTTATTAATTAATTATAAAATGTTACGAAAACGATATTCAAGAAAAAACAGAAGAAGAAGAAGAAAGACACACATATATATATACATATATATGGGGCTGTATCCTATCAACACCCCACGTGTAATTTACTAGAATTCATATCGGATATTCGGATATGGTGACTTCGATGCATATTTTGTCGATTGGTTATTTGAATGATTGAATTATAAGTTATAATACAGGTTAAGACACTGCTTCTAGTCTTCTGAAAGTTTTAAAACTACGTGTAACACTCATCTTTCCCCTCTGTTACTCAAATTTTATATCAGCGTTACATTATTTTTCTTATTTTTCTCTCTTACCTAAAACTCGAATATAATCTAACCCGATATTTTTTTTCTCCACTTACTCTCTCTAACATAGTAAAAAGAAAATGAAAGGCGTAGGGGTCAAGCCGAGACAACTAGATGAAGCCATATCACTACCCGAATGACTTTCAAGTCGACCGTACCGCTACGGTCAGCCTAATCTCTTGGAAGAGTAGTAACCGGAAAAAATTGTAAAAGAAATTGAAAAAAATTATATTTAAAATGTAAAAATATAAGATTGAAAAGTTAGTTACAATTAAATATAATGAGAAAATTGCTACAACTAGTATATAAAAAATAAGGTGTTGAAAAGATATCTAGGTCACTATTCCAGCTGCTCCATGAATCTTAATCTTTTCTTGGACCACATTCTTGATCATCTTCAGAAATTAAGTTTATTTTATTGAACTTTTATATTTATAGATACAAAATGTACAATTTAAATATTTTTTTATAATTATAAATACGAACATTACTATAATTTTCTATATTATTTTATCATTTTTAAAAGTATATATATTTTTATAATGTGATATAACAAACAATCGTGTAATTTCATATCAAATCCTATTTGTATTGTATGATTTGTCAACCAAACCACGAAGGTTGGTTAAACCTAATCCCCACACCTTGCATTTGAAAATTCTTATTATATGGGATCCAATGATTCTTCATTATCTTAAATATTTTTTCAAGTAATTCCTACCATTTTAATCTTGCCACCTTTCTTGATTTAAGTGGACGTATTTTTTGTTACTTAGAGCATCCGTAATGATACACTGACCGTCACATCAATATCATTAACTCGTCATTAACACCCCTCTGTAACAACATGCGTCACTATATGTCATCATTGGATCCACACATAATTATTAATCTTAAATTCGTATATAAAAAAACGACACCACGAGCTCATGGTTAACCAATTTCTTAAATTTAAGTAATTATTAACTAGCCCTTCTTTGTTACCAAAGATTATGACAATATAACTAATAGAATACTTATATTTATTTGTTTGAAATGAATACTTGATCAAAGTCAAAGCTTTTTATGTTTAAGAAAATGTATATGCATGTTACTTTGGAACAAGCATACACTTCTATCAATTATTTTGGTGTTTAAATCTTAGTATATAAAGAAGTGGGATATTAATTTTTATTCATTTATCAACCATATAATATAAATAGTTTGGAAAAAGTCATAATCAATAAGGTCAAAGGAATAATGTAGTATATTTGTAACATTATCGATAATTGCACCATTATATATATAGTTTGATATTAAACATATATTTAAGGATATTCTTTTATTCCAAAATAAATAATGTAGTAAGTTTAATGGTTGAAGGTAACTTCAAGCTTATAAGGTGTTTAAATCTCTCTCATTCTCGATACGTGATGAGTTCTTAACAATTTTTTACGTACTCTTTCTTATTCTTAAGTCTACGTCAGACGATTTTTTAACGAATTTCAACTGATTTACGTCGTTTGACATGAATAAAAATGTTACATGATTTCAAAACCATTACCATTCACATGCTAAAAATTAAGAATCTCTTCAATGTATGATCATGTTGGCTAATTCTTATTTTGAGTCAAGTTGTAAAATTTATATAGGATATTTAGTCAATGTTGGGAGAGCTCTAGTTTACTTTCATTTGTGCTGATTTTATTCATATATTTTGTTTTTTCTCCAGAAAATGAAGAGTTGAATTTAACCACTATTTAGCATGATGGACAGCACAACTCCTCATTTTCATGTATTATCATTTCAACTCCCAAAATAATATTAAGTTAATTAATTAATACTTTTAAATTTTTTTATATATAGCAATTATAAATTACAAACCGAATTTAATATCACTAGCCCGATTGTGAACTTGGTAAAAGTTGACTATCAAGTTGTGATTTTAGAACAAATTATTACGTACCCTCGATTCTACTATATATATGGTATACATACACATACACACACTGACACACACTAGTGGGTGTGTATGAGACGATTAGGGGCGGTTTTAAGCCGAAACTGAATCCAATCCGTTAATTTCAGTTTTAGAAATTTCAAATTTAATGGTTTTGATTTCTATCGGTTTCGATTTTTGATGAGCTCGTGTCATTAATGGTTTTGGTTTAAAAAGTAAAAACCAACCCACCTCTTCTTTTTAAGCCAAATCTATTTTTTGGTTTAAATTTGTTGTTTCATGACTTTATGGTATTTTTGAGCTAGATATGAGAAGATTGAGATGAATGATAAACAATGAACTAGAGATAAGAAGACAAATTTAATAAATAGTTATACATTTTTATTTTATTTTGGGCTTTTAAGATGCTACTTTTTGCAATGAGGTTCTTGATAAATTAAATTAAATATTAAAAAAAATAGTAGAAAATAATAATTAGTTATAAATTATACAAAACATAGAATGTATTTGATATTTGGTAAGGCGGTTTTTGTTTAAAACCGTCGAATCTACCGGTTTTTTAAAAGCAAAAACTAAACCGTTAGTTTTATTTCGATTTTACTGATCGGTCTTACGGTTTGATTCAGTTTTTCGATTTCTATACTCATACGGATAAATGTTTAAGCATAAAATGCCATAACATGAAGCAAACAAATGAACATGATTTGGGCATTAACTAGTACAAACTTTTTCTGACAATTATATTAAAAAGCAATTGAAATATTATAATTATAAACAATCGAATATTTGGTAATAATTAGACATGTGGAGTAGCGTAGTTAGGCTTTGGTATTACGTCACGGTGGCCATGTAAAAGGAGTTCTATGCTTAGGTAATGCAGAAGGCCCATAAACGTTGGTATCAGAAGCCCAAGTTATAAAAGTAGGCCCATTTTAAGTGTTTTACTAATCTAATTCTTCTATGTTGAGGCTTGAGAGCTTAATAATTTATTTTACGTGCAATAATTAATATGTAATTTTGTATCTTAAATTATTCAATCTAATCGATTTATGGAGAATGGTTCAAATGAGAACTGTTTTTTTACGAGAATCAGTGTTAGTCGTTGGTTAAAATTAATGGCTAAGAATTTTTGGCATCTCATTAACGAGGGGTACTTTAGGAAAATCAAGTCTTGTAAATTAATGATAGATTACTCGAACAATAATTTGCAGTTAGATAAATATATAAATGACCAAAATATCTCTTAATGAGTCATTAATGATATTACAAACACTTCTCGCAGTTTTCGTATTAAAAAAATTTCTTGATTTCCCTCGATTTATAACTTAAAAACATAATTTCAATTAACACTTTTCATGCAAATCCAACTAGTACATAGCGAATTAGTGATAGTGTTGTACATGATGAGTGGTCGAGTGTTCGATCTAAGTATAGTTCATAGGTTTTTAATGTCAATCTTTTGATTTTTAATGTAGAAGACCAATAAAAAATTCCAAAAATAATTATTAGAATACAAAGCATTTCAAACTTTGAATTTTAAAAAAGTTGCATAAGCCAATAGCTAATAAAAACACATGTAAAGTAGTTAATCTAATTTATTATCCATTTAATAAATTGATAATGTTATATTTATATTCATATCCATTTAATTTTCATTGTCAATATTCATATCAATTTAAAATAACTTCATCCGTCCATACATATATCCATTAAATTAAAAGGATAAATAAATATCCATTTACTTTCAAAAAACATTTTTCCTCAAAGGAAATATCATAGTTTAGTATATACTTTAAGATTTTGTTGGTATAAATACATAGCTTCTTTGAAAAAAAAGATATGAATCAAAATCTAATTTAATATAGCTACATATAAAACATAAAACATATTCTCTCTTGCTTTGGTACCTTTCTACATATGTACCAATACAACTGTACAAAAATATTATAGAACAAATGATAACTTTAACCTACATTGTTAATATTATATTTTGATATAAATTTTTAAAATTTAATAAATGTATAGATGTATACTTAATCAAATAAAATTATACTTTATAACAAGTTTAATTATACTATCCCTTCGTTAACCTTTAATCCATAAATATCATGGAGATAGAATATATGCTTCTAGTAGTACCTATCTTTAGATGTTTTTACACTTACAAACATTTTAAAAAAGTGATACGTTAGTCATTTCATTATTTACTCATATAAGTATTTGTGAGTGTATATAACACCTAATATAGATACTTTTAGCTGACACACGTCTTTTTCCAAAACGTCATTCCAATAAACATGCTCATAAACAATTTAAAGCTTTATCTCCTATAAAACCTTGTAAAAGACCGTCATACGGTCACTAATCAATACATGTAAAAAATTCGGTATGCGAGATATCTCTTGTGCTATCCATCATGTCGTGTGTAACGTTAATAAAATTTATTAAACAATTTTAGTCATGAATTTAGATAATAATTTTAAATATTAAACTTAAATTATCTATTTTGATAAAAGTTGAAATACAATTTTGATTTTCTTTGGTCAAAATTTGATTCACTTTTGATTTTAATTTGAGTCAAAATTATTAAGGATTATTTAATGTATGTCTTTTTGAAACTTCAAAATATTGTACATGTCGATCCTAATTTATAAATATCATATTTACCATTTATAACATTTCAAAATATCATATTTGAATTCTTAGTTTAATATTTTAAAATATTATATATCATTTTTAACTCTTTTTAGTTATATAAAACATTTAACACACACTCTCTCTCTTTGAATAGAATCTCTTAAATTTTAAGTAAATTAAAATTACTAACTTATCCCTCATTTAAACCTAAAAAGAAACTATTGAATGACTTTAATTAGATTCTTAAAAATCATTTTAATTACTAAATCTTCCATAAGAAACAATGTTTAAAATGTTAAGTTCATGCAATTAAATCTCAACCTAGAGGTGAGCATGGTACTGAACCTATACCGACTAGTACCGGTACCGATTTTACCGAATACCGGTATTATTTTAATAAAAAACTTTCATAGAAATATTATTTTAAATAATCTATCATATAACAAATATTTTAATTTAAGTATTAGAAAGTTCGTAAAATTAAAACTCATAAACATGATAACATGTAAGCCGAATTTATAAGCACTCATATAAGTAAATTAAAAAGTTTCGTTTATCATATATTTATCATTACTTTACTTGAACTCTTAAAATTTAGGCAATAGAAAATTATTAATGTAATCTTGAATATCCTTATATTTTTTAAAACACACCTCATTCAACTCAACACAATTCACAAAGTGAATATATGTTTTCATCATCTTTTTTATAAGTATAAAGTTTTTTCTCATTCTATTGTTTTTTCTAAAGTTATTTTAGAAATTAAGGAAAGAATTGATAGATAATAAAGAAATAAATAAAATGAAAAAGGGGGAAAGAAAATGAATATACTGTGAATGGAAATTATTCGATGTAATCATAGTGTGTAAAATTATACCTTACGTTATTGAAAAGGGACATGTTATCGAGTATGAATTATTTATCGTCACCGCATTACGGGGGTAACATGTTAGTAGTTAATAAAGACTTAACCATATTACCTCTAATTGTAATCATAATGATCGATTACATGTAAAAGAAATATAATCATGTCTCTTCGTATCATAATACCACATTTCTGCCGCAACGTCTGCTCTCCCCCTCACGTCAACGCTTCCACGACTGGTCTGAATGGTAACATTGTTTGTCTCCATTTTATAAACTCTTCTTTCTTTTGCTTTTTATAATTATTTAATATATTTTTATTAGTATTTATTTTTTAATCTATTACATTATTATAGTAATACCCATACTTCAATCTTCACTATGCCAACGACTTCTTGGGCCTTGTTTTATGTACCTCTCTCTCACAAAGATTGTATAGAAGCCCACTACTTATACAAAGTGGAATTCTCATTGCCCGACCCATTTTTCTATTTCATACATTTAGTGGGTTTGACCCATTTTATTTTATTTACTCATTCAGTTTGACCCGTTCAAAAAATATGATCATAGCAATCTATTTTGTTTTTTAATTTTCAATTATGTTACCAAGCCCAATAAGAGTTTCTGTTAAATGCTAGTAACCAAGTCAACCCATCAACATATATAATAAAAATAACTCATTAACTTGTCCTTTAGCCATCTATTTTTGCAATTTCTCTTCCTATAAATCATCACATTAGCTTAATGGACTTGTAAGCTTCTAACAAATTCCACTATCTATAAAAATGCATTAAACCCTTGTATATTGGGCTTAGAAAATAATACACATCATGATTAATTTTATGCTTTGAGACTTATCTTGTCGATTGGTTTTGAGTTGGAGAGTTCATGTGCCTTTGACTAACCACGCGTGAAACTTGTTCTGATACCATGTAAGTTTATGAAGTTTCAACTCAAAACCAATTAGCTATAAGTAAGGACGCTTATTAAGTACATTATAAAGTCACTTTTCGTCCAATGTAAAATATTACCTAACACACATAATTCAAAACATATTTCCATCTAGTCGTGCTTGCATTTTTCATTGCACACGGCTAATTAACATTCTTACAACCCAATTAATTCTATTTTTCACATTTTGTTTCCCGCTTTTCACGTATTAACTTTGGTTTTCTTTTGTATCAAAAGGCCATAATTTAACGGTATCATAGTATGATTAAGGTATCCCTCCATTCTTGAAGTTAAAGTTGACAATTTAACATAATTGTAAGGTGTGTTAGCTGTTAAAAAATATTAAATTTAAACGTGTATATTTGAATTCATCTAGTTATCAATTTGCAAACAAGAAAGGCAATTTCCATGAGATTTCTATGTTTTTTTAGAAAATAAAAACTACACTATCTTTAACAGAAAAAGAGGAAAATTTTCTCCTACAAAACAAATTGTAATACTTTCTCATCTATATGCAATTTTATTCACATATGCATCTATTTTAAAGTTGAATAAATAGCACATTATGTTAAATGTTTAATAAATTATTTAAGTTAATTAAACATAATAGAACCATAAAATAGAAATAAGAGTTAATTGCTTTTTTGGTCCTTAAAGTTTATCAAAGATGCACTTTTGGTCCTTTAGTAATCGAAAGTACATAAACCATCCTTTATTTGAAAATTTTGGATCAATAATAGTCCTTTTGGCAACGTCCGTTACATACTCTCCGTTATGTGCCATCATGTGAGGCTCACGTGAGGGCATTTTTGTCTATTCAACGCACACACTCTCCTTTATCTTCTATTACGCGCCTCTTCTCTGAATTAATTAGACTGTCAGTTGGTTTCACAAACTTGTGTGAGTAATTAACCTAAATCTGACCGAAATCTGACTCACATTGCTTACGATGGGTGATATTTGGCAACTACGAGCAGCCGATGATGATATTGGGGACTTGAATCAAGTGTATTGTAAGTTAAAAATCTTGTTTTTGATGTTAATACTAATGTCCAAACTATCATGTTAATTTTGGTGAAAACAGTAATGTAACCTAGTTTGGGTAAATTGTGTAGGTGGACACCCTGATTTGTTTTCGATGAAGGTTCATTTTGGTGGTAAGTTTACTAAATTCCCAGGAAGGAACTACGTTGATGGTGAGTTTTTGTTTGTTGATGCTATTGATATCGATGTTTTTAGTGCTATAGAATTGAATCATATGCTAGAGGAGTTTGGTTATCATGGTAAGAATTAGAAAATATACACACATTTTGTATTCCTGGTGAGGACTTGGATTTTGGCCTCCGTGCTTTAGGAAATGATGATGATGCGAGGTTGTTGAGTAAATATGTAAAGGATCATAAGCTTATTTCTGTTTACATAGAGGTTGGGAAGTCAAGGGTGCCCACCAATTTTTGTTCACCGTCGAAGGTGCAAATTAGAGAAATTATTGAGGATACAGATGAATCACACACTCAGTCATCTAATGCAGATAGGTATAGGTCACCTCAAATTCCATTGTTGGATTGACATGATCAATCTAATGTTGAATCTGTTACAATAGATAATGTCCAAGCAGCAAACACATGTGAAGCTGATACAATGGAACATGAGCTCCATTGTGAACCTGTTACAATAGATAATGTCCAAGAAAACACATGTGAAGGTAATACATTGGAAAACCCTACTGAAAGTGTTGAACTTGATGCATTGAATGCCAATCCTAATGAAGTTAGCAATGTAGATGTAAGCCAAGGAATTTCAATTGAATTGGATACACTATTAAATTTTGAACCATTAAGCCCACATATGACGGATGACTTTGAGCACACTGTGGATAAAGGTAAAGCTGTTGTTAGTGAAGATGGGGATGTTAGTGAAACTGGGGATGACAATGAAGATCATAAAGACAGTGAATAGCATGAAGATAGTGAAGACAGTGAATTCTGCTTTGAAAAAGAGAATTATGCATAGGATGATTATGTTGATATGTCAAACTTTAACTTGTTTGTTGACAAAAATGTGGAGGAACAAGACATTAATGAAGATGACATTCTATCAAATGAAGAACAGGTGGGTATTGATGAATCACTTGACAGTGTTTCCCAATCTGATGAAGAACCACAAAATAAGAGAAATAGGCTCATTCAAAAAATCAAGAAGAAGAAAGTTGGATAGAAAGATCAATTCAAATGGGGTTTTTATGTAGGTCAAACATTTGCATGTAAGGCTGAGGTCAAAGAAATGATTAAAAAACATTCAGCTGAGACAAGAAGGCAGCTTAAGATTGTGAAGAATGATAAAGAAAGAATTAGGGCTACATGTGGTGGGAAGATGCCAACATTTAATACACCAACAGCCACTGGTGGGGGAAAAGATCAAGGTGGGACAAGTGGGAACACAAATTCACATGCTACCAAAAGTAGCAAAAAAGATAAAGGACGAAATTTGGGTGGAAGAGGCAAGAAAACAAACCCTAATGACATATTTTGTCCTTGGGTGGTGTTAGTTTCCAAAACAAAAGAAAATGAAACTTGGACTGTGAAGACCCTCAAAGATGAGCACAACTGTCTTCAATCTAGATCTGTAAGTTCATGTACCTCTACCTTTCTCTCTCAACAGATCCTTGACCAAATTGAAACAAACCCTAAGATTCCTATTAGGGCTCTACAAGATCAGTTGCAAAAAAGGTTTGAGTTGGGAGTCTCAAAACATAAAACTTTAAGGGCAAAAGCAAAAGTACAGGTAATGGGAGATTTTAAACATCAATATTCCATTTTGAGAGATTATTTGCAAGAATTATGTGTCTCTAATCCTGGAACTACAGTAAAGATTGAAGTTGAAGAAGAAAACAACCCTGATGTCCAAACTAGAGTATTTAAAAGAGTGTATGTATGCTTGGGTGCTATGAAGGAGGGTTTTAAAGCTATTGGTAGAGATTTGTTAGGATTGGATGGTTGTTTCATGAAGGGACCATACCCAGGTCAAGTTCTTTCAGCCGTAGGTGTTGACCCCAACAATGGTATATACCCAGTATGTTATGCAATTGTTGAAGCTGAATGCAAGAACTCATGGACTTGGTTTCTAAAAAATCTTGGAGAGGACCTGGATCTTGAAAGTAACTCAAACTTTACATTTATCAGTGATAGACAAAAGGTAGAGGTTATGTGTACATTCTTTATTATTGATTTATAACATTATATTGACATATAACATTATTATTGATTTATAACATTATATTTTAATTTGTTTGTGTTAGGGCATACTACAATCTATAGAAACTGTTTTCCCAAGTGCTGAACATAGATTCTGTTTAAGGCATATTCATGAGAATATGAAGAAAGAATGGAAGGGAGTTGCATTCAAGAACCTACTTTGGAAATGTGCAAGTGCCCTTACTATGCAACAATGGCAGAATGCAATGGAAGAATTAAATGCCCTGAATCAAGGAGCATTTATTTGGTTGTCCAATATCCCTGCTAAGCATTGGGCCAGATCACACTTCACAGGTATAAATTTATTTTTAATTATGGCTTATGCATTGGAACCTGGATCTGTTTAAACACTAGGCCCTAAATCTGTTTAATTTGCTTTCATCATGTAGGAAGAGCACAATGTGATGTCCTGTTGAATAATATGTGTGAGGTGTTTAATAGACAGCTTGTAGATGGGAGAGACAAACCAATTGTCATGGCCTTGGAATTTGTTAGGGAATACTTAATGAAAAGGATAGTCAATGTGTTACACTCAATAGACAGGCATGGAGACCCCCTTGCACCAATTGCTACAAAGATTTTAGAGGGTGTTAAGAAAGAAGCTACAAAGTACAAAGCACTATGGAATGGTGGGGATAAATATCAAGTTACAGGCCCATAGGGGGACCAGTTTGTAGTGGATGTGAAACAGAAGGTTTGTGCTTGTAGGAAATGGGAACTCACAGATATCCCATGTAAGCATTTGGTAGCAACAATTTGGTACATGGCCTTGAATGGTCAAGAAGTTGGACAACCTGAACACTGGGTAAGTCCTGTTTATAGTATGGAGAGATGGAAACATGTGTACACCTTCAAAGTTAATCCAATTAATGGGGTGTCAATGTGGAAAAAGTCAACTGTTCCAACACAGTTGTTGCCACCAAAGCATCACACTCAGATTGGTAGGCCAAAGACAAAAAGGAGAAAGGGAGCTGATGAAGATCTTGTTTCGGGAGGAAGACCTAAAAAGAAACTGAAGTCAGTTGCTTGTGGTTTGTGTGGTGGCAAAGGGCATAACCAGAGGACATGCAAAGGAAAAGAGTCAACAACAAGGCCCTGAATCTGTTTTGTGTTTAACACATGTGTACTTGACAATTAAGTTTATGTATCATGTTATGAACAATGTTTAGTTTATGTTATGAACAATGTTTAGTTTATGTATCATGTTTAGTTTGTTATGAACAATGTTGTTTCATGTTTGTGTTAGGTTAATGAATATGTTTTGGTTATGAAAAATGTTTAGTTTATGTATATCATGTTTAGTTTGTTATGAACAATGTTGTTTCATGTTTGTGTTAGGTTAATGAATATGTGTTGGTTATGAACAATGAATCTGTGTATGTTTAATGAATCTGTGTTTGGTTATGGAGTTATTCATACAAAATAGAAATTGATGAGTACAAAGCATTCGGATTACATTAGAAATTACATTACATTAAAGATTGAAACATAAACCATACATAATTCTCCTTCCTTACAACCATTATTTCAAACACTACATGATCACTCTCATCCTAACTTAATTCATAAATTTCTAAGATCACTCACATCCATTTCATGAAACCAAAGTCACTTCAAACACTACATGATTATAAGCCCTTAAAACATCTTTGCCAATTTCTAATTTCAACCAACAACCATTTGGCAAATTGTTATGGTGCTTAAACCACTCAAACTCTCCTTTGATGACTACATTATCACTGACTTGATTAGGGATTATAGGTTCAACAACACACATTTCCATTGGGTAATTCCATCCATTCATCTGAAGTGTGCAACAAGTGTGATTTTGAAGCTCATACATTCTCACAAAGGGAGCAGGTATTGTCTGCAACATATACACATCAAAATTACAAATACATAACATAAGCAAAAACAATAGTAAAGGAAATGGAAAGTGTATATGCAATACCATTCGGCCATTCTCCATGATATCTTTTTCAAATTGCAACAAAAATGAGTTAGGAGTAGATGCTGCCATGTTTACAAGCTGGTATGGGAAGACATTAAACCTTTAAGGGGTATTTATACCAATACATTTGCACATTACATCCACCAAAATATTGATACATCATTCATTACTGCAAAAGCATAAGGAATCATATTCCTTTTGCATTAGAAAACAACAAAAACATACATCCAAGTTTTGTATCAAATTTCATTTCCCCAAAAAAGCTTCAACATCATCTTCAAAAAGAACAAACCCTACGGCTTCAAAGATACTTTAAAAAAGCAACAAACCCTACCCAATTAGCTATCAACATCATCTTCAAAATCCAAGCTTTTTGTTGACTAGCTGCAAGTCTGACTTCAAGTGCATTTTTTGACCTCAATAGTCCAGGGATTACATCCTTCGCACGATCACACATAACCGGATCATACCAACAAAAAAACGACAACTTGATCCCTGTAAAAGCTAGGGATATCAATTTTAAAACAAAAAAGCAAAACCTATAACTAAAATTTAAGACACATACCTCTTCTTTGCATGCAAAGAACCTCCTACCGGGGTTTTGGTTAGTCCATGACGTGCGTATCATAGCAACCTTACCACAATCGCAGAAAATCATGGCTTGAGGTGATTGCATTTAGGGTTTTGGTTGAAGGAGAGTGAAGCTCACAATGAATGAGAGGATTCGCAATGAAGGAGCAGAGTCGGTGTGTGCAGTTTGTTTTCCCTCCATTTGAAGTAAATAAAGGAGAGTGTCTGCGTTGAATAGACAAAAATGCCCTCACGTGAGCCTCACATGATGGCACATAACGGAGAGTATGTAACGGACGTTGCCAAAAGGACTATTATTGATCCAAAATTTTCAAATAAATGATGGTTTATGTACTTTCGATTACTAAATGACCAAAAGTGCATCTTTGATAAACTTTAAGGACCAAAAAAGCAATTAACTCTAAAAATAATAAAATATAAATACAGAATTTAGGATTTTCATTAAACCACAAGATATTATCGGCACCATATTCTTAAAAATGAGGGAATTAAGGAAAGAACACATAAAAGAAAATTGTGCAGAAAAACACGAAGAACCAAACAATAAAAACGGTCTTCGGAGGTATAAAAACCAAACCAACCTTCATACCCGAATGACAATCCCAGGTAGCACCTGGAAGAAGTTAACCTCTTCTTCTTCCTGGTTGTTTTCTTAAAATAAATAAATAAAATTTTATATTTTCTAATATCCTTTTTCTTCTTTAATAAACATAAATACATATATACTTGTATATATATACATACACAAAACTATATATATACGTATATAGTCTCTGGGTGTCTCCGGGATTGTGAAATGGATACCCGAAACTTCTGTTTTCTCATTGTGTTGCTATGTGTTTCGACGTCGCTAGTGAGGTCAGAAGATCCTTATTGGTTTTATGAATGGAAGGTGACCTATGGCACGATGTCGCCTTTGGGAGTTCCGCAACAGGCTATTTTGATCAATGGGGCGTACCCTGGTCCGGTGATTAACTGCACTAGTAACAACAATATTGTTGTTAACGTGTTTAATCACCTCGACGAGCCGTTCCTCCTCACGTGGAATGGTATCCAGCAACGTAAGAATTCCTGGGTGGATGGGACACCTGGGACGATGTGTCCTATTCAGCCAGGAACCAATTTTACTTATAAGTTTCAGGTGAAGGATCAAATCGGAACGTATTATTATTTCCCGACCACCGCGTTGCATAAGGCGGCTGGTGGTGTGGGGATTCTTCAGGTGCATAGTCGGCCGTTGATCCCGGTCCCCTTTGATAACCCGGCTGATGAGTTTGCGGTTGTTGTTGGGGACTGGTTTAACAAGGGTCATCGGTCAATGAAGAACCTTCTTGATGGCGGGAATTCTATTGGTCGGCCTGACGGGGTTCATATAAATGGTAAGTCGGCTCAGGTTGGTGCATCGGCTGAAGCGTCGTGGACATTCGAGGCAGGAAAGACTTACAGGTTTAGGTTTTGCAATGTCGGGATGAGGACTTCGGTGAACTTTAGGTTCCAGGGTCATGACATGAAGCTTGTCGAGCTCGAAGGGTCTCACCTTATGCAAAATGAATACATGTCGTTGGACCTTCATGTCGGCCAGTGTTTGTCGGTTTTGGTAACAGCCGACCAACCACCGAAAGATTATTACTTGGTGGTCTCGAGCCGGTTCACCAAGCAACCGTATTCCACCGTTGCTACCATCCGGTACAACGGAAACAAGGCCCCTGCATCACCGGACCTCCCATCTCCTCCACCAGAGAACACCGCCGGAATTGCATGGTCTATAAACCAGTTCCGATCTTTTCGGTGGAACCTGACCGCGAGTGCAGCCCGACCCAACCCACAAGGGTCTTACCATTATGGTCAAATCAACATCACTCGAACAATCAAGCTGATCAATAGTCGGAGCTACATAGATGGTAAGCTTAGGTTTGCTTTGAATGGTGTCTCACACATCGACCCGAAAACTCCCCTTAAACTGTCGGAGTATTACGGTGTGGCGGAGAAAGAGTTCAAGTACGACATCATCCCCGACGAGCCACAAGCGGATGTCGAAAAGAACGCGAAGCTGGCACCAAATGTCATGAACGCGACATTCAGGAACTTTGTTGAGATCATATTCGAGAACCGAGAGAACACGATTCAGACGTATCATTTGGACGGATATTCATTCTTTGCGGTGGCGGTAGAGCCAGGGCGGTGGAGCCCGGAGAAGAGGAAGAACTACAACCTGGAAGACGCATTAAGCAGGCACAACGTGGCAGTGTTCCCAGGGTGTTGGGCGGCGGTGCTGACGACCTTGGATAACGCCGGAATGTGGAGCTTGAGATCGGAGATGTGGGAAAGATTCTACTTAGGACAGCAGTTGTACATCAGCGTACTGTCGCCGGAGCGTTCCCTGAGAGATGAGTATAGCCTCCCGGAAACCTCACAGCTTTGTGGCATTGTGACAAATTTGCCAAAACCACCACCGTACGTTTAGATTAAAGTTATCTGTAAGTAAATTAATTAAGTTATTGTATGGCCAAACATATGGGGGATTGATGTCGCATGATGTGCTTCTTGTAATCATCATCATCATCATCCCTTTTGGACACATGAAGTTGGTCATTGTTTAAAATCGCTAAGAAAACACAGACGAGGATTATATCTCGATCCTCTCCTTGTAAATTTGTAATTATCCCTTGATCACATGAAATATTACATGTAAATTTTTTGTTCTACTTCATCTTGTACGCAAAATAGATACTGCATTTTTTTAATTAATTATTTCACATAAGGTACAACACCTTTGTAGCTATGTTATAAGTTATTAAAGCTTACAACTTCCATGAAAACATCCTTATAGCCATGTTACAAGTTGATGAAGCTTACAACTTTCATGAATAAATCAATTTCTTCTCTAAAAGAAACACCATCTTTCCAGTATATCTCATACATGACACATTCTCAAAATGATCAAAAGCATCATATCATTTTAATTCTTTAATATTATTTACATATGGTTCGTATGATTATAACCAATGCCACAAGTCAAACCGTGCGTAATGTTAAATTTTTAATTTTTTTTAAATTTTATTTTTCTATGAGTGCTAATACAGAATAAATGTAAAGGATAATATGAACATTGGAAGAAGAAAATTATAGAGTTAAACAAATATATTAACAAAAGGCAAATGAATGGTCAAACACAATATTATCCAAATTCCCATTCAGGCCAACAAACATTGAAAATGCTTCAGAATATTAAGAGGGGCAAGAAGGGAAGAAATTTATAAAAAAAAAAAAAGAAATTGATAGATAGCTAGCTTTGCTTGCTTATTCTGTTGCTGGTTATTCCTTGTGAGGTTATATCAGGAATCAAGCTTTAGCATCACCAGGATTATTCAAATTTCAATGGAAGGTAAAGGAAAGGATAAGAAATTCAACCCTTGGCACGCACGCGGCTGGTGGTCTATACACAGGTTCACAAAACGAAAGCAGAATATCCTTTTTTTTTTGCAATTCAGATAGTCGAAGTCCAAGCGAAGACTATCTTTGAGGCGGGTCCACATTTCGCACGTTTGCTCCAGTCATCCCTTCGATACGATCTTTGGTTATGTCCACAAAGTGGCCAACCATTTCATGAAACTGCTTCAGCCCTGATAAAGGAAGAATGATGGAGGACCGATCAGTACCTGCAACCTGCATGTCATTCCCATCTTGTTATCATGTCATTCATTCATGATGCATTTCATATAAATCTAATTTCTAAGATAGTAAACGGTTTTTCAATTTTTTTAATTTCATGTTTCTTGCAAACGATTGTGCTTGTGGACTGTAGCATCTTTTGGACATTTGCTCTAAAATTATGGTTTGTTATGCAATAAGTCAGAAAGTTAAATCACTTGATCAAGCTATAATTATCATATTTGTTTTTATTCTAATATTTAATAGACTGAACTACAGACTCTGCTAGTTTTTTTCTTAAAAGAAGATTCCCGGTTAGGGCTCCACCGGGGGGCACCAAGCTTTTTGGCTCAGATGTACACGGTCTAACAAGCATCCTTAGGCCACCCCTGATTGAAGCCCCCAAGGAACTCGAATCCTTGACCCCACCTATAGGCTAGCAAATTAAACGAGACTCATTCGAAACATATAGTCAAACAAAAAACTTTAGCCTGCTAGCACACAACTTTTTGTAAAGTATGGTCCTTTTACATGTTTAGCTGCAAAAAGATTTCAACCCCATAACATAATGTTGAATGTTCTAACAGTGACTTTTGGTGGATTCAAATTGGCAAATTTATAATAGACTTGAAGAAAAGAAGGGTAAACAAAGAAAGCTATAACCAACAGTTGGAGGCCCAGGCTCTCCAAGTCCCTACGAAAATAGAAGGAAATCAGTACTGATAAGGAAACTAATTAATTAATAATAAACGATAACTAAACCCCTTGTAAACTACACCGACTGCCTTAACCTCCCTCGACTATTTTTGGACTGCTTAGTTTCATTACTCCCGTCCCGGGAAACACTTGTCCTCAAGGTGTGGCTTTTATATCTCGGTCAGCACTTGATTCCCGGATCCCATATTCTTCTTTGGCCACTCTCCTCCAATTTGGTATGAATGTACAATCCTATCATCCTAGTTTGATATGAATCCCGGATCACAAATTCTCTCTTGCGCCGGTTCATTAAATGAAGATTTCTTTTAATGGGCTCCTGAATAAAATTCACATTCTCATTGGGCCCTATCTTCAACTGAAAAGACTACCTAAAATTTATGGAATGACCTGGAATAAATTTTTGTCAACCTCTACCCGTATTTTCTTTCCTACAGTGTCAGGTGCGTAAGGTTTGCTCGTAATCGTCGTGGTAAGGTTTGCACCATGTCGAATGTGGGTGATTGCACGGTCCTCCTCCTGTTGTCCATCGTCAGCCTCGCTGCTTCCCTACTGCTGTCTCAGAACTTGATTTTCTTTCCTTTTTCTCTTTTACTGGATTCAATTTGTCCTTCTCCGGTGTCAATAGTTTTGTCACCGTCAGCTTCCTCCAGCTTCCCGGAATATTTGGAACTGCCCACAGAAACCAGACATCATCAGAACACAGTCCAGTTTGCAGCATCTGTTGTGACACCTATGGTGGTTCGTATGGCGTTTGGTGGTCAAGATGGCTTCTAAGTTAGGGACAACAGTAGTTTCATGACTTCCTCATGCCTTTGATACACCGCTTTGTCTCTGAATCGCTTCGAATGTTAATGCAGCCAGTTCTGAAGCCAACTTGTTTTCCAAGGTACCAAATCTTTATGTAACTTCACTCTGGTATTGGCCATGTTTAGCTTCCAACTCCGTGATTTTAGTCATAGTTAATCAAAAAAGCAAAAGAAAAGAATTTTTTGTGTGAAAAGTAATTCAGGCTGCAAACAGTGTTTTCAAGGGAATTAACAGTATTTCCAGTGAGTGAATAGAGTTTTCCGGCATGAACAGTGACTTGTCTTTCTTTTTCCTTTCCCAGAAAAGACCATTCTGATACCAACTGCTACAAAACAAATTGCCAAATTTATATGAATCTGGAAGAAATCAAGATCAAACAAAGAAAAGATATCCCTGGCTCAAGATGTAGGCTCTCCTAAGGCACAAGAACTGATAATCTCTCTCAATGCCTAATCTCGCTCCCCCCACCCCCACGACCATTTGTAACATTATTCTAACTTGGCTAGCAAGAAACGTTAATAAAATAAAATCAATACTAATATAAGAAACTAATTACATAACAATAAATGATAACTAAACCCCCTTGTTAAAAATGCAAATTGCCATCCCTGGACTATTCTTGGATAGTTCTAATCAGACTTTTTATGTACATATCAAACCACCAAAAGATTCTTACAAGTTACATCTAACATTCAGCTAAAGTCCCTGTTATATGGGTAGGACAGTATAAACTATTTTAAAAATAGGCTCTATACATTCACAAAGTTTAATATAGATTATAGAAGTCTTTTAAGCAATATTTTAACACCTAAAATGATCATTAACTGATTAACAGCCGAAATTGAGAAAACTTGAAGACTGGATCTAGCAACATGTCAGGGTAGATAAAACTATTCAACCTGCAGGTACAAATGGGTTTAGTACATACACAGTTACGCACCTATGTTTTTTTTAGTACTCAATCCAATGAGTTTTTATAAGTACCCGTTCATCACCCCCAAACAGTGTTGTAAATATCGGTCTCGGCGGCCGATAAATCGGTGCCTTGGCGGTTGTCGGCGGCCAACCGACCTAGAAATTACAGAATCGGTCAAACTTATCGGGCATGGTCAAAATCGGTGCTTGGCAGTCCTCGGCGGTCCTTGGCGGTTCTCGGCGGTCAACAAAATGGTTTGACTTCATTTTAAAAACAAAAAACAAAAAAATTTGTTTAGGGTCTAAGGAATGAAAGGGGAGTTGTATTTAGGGTTTAAACTAATTATAGACTTGTGCCTTTTATTTTTCAAGCTTGTTAAACTTTTTGATGGTTATTGACTTATTTTGCTAGGATATTGCTAATATTTATTTTTTTTAAAATAAATTCCTTTATAATTTAGGGTCCCCGCCAAGAAACCGACTAATCACCGCCAAGGCCGATTAATCGCTTGAAGGTGGTCAACCGACTGTATACCGCCGAGCGATTTTTACAACCTTGCCCCCAAAAACTTTTCCCTGCTTTTTGGTAGTAAAAGAAAAAAATATGATTATAAAATAATTTCACATATTAATAACAACAAACAGATATGATGGCACAAACATTACAACTTAAAATATTAAAATTTTTAGTAAATTATAGGTTTTGTATCACCTTGAATTGTACATACTAACAGAGTTTAAAGTCTACATATTTTAATAAAAACATAAAAAGGGAAGAACAAGTTCTAATAATATATATTATCTTCCTTCTCATGACTACAAGTACGAAAACACCCCCTGTGATATGTTGGATAAATATAATTTTGCATTTCATTTATAGCATTGGAATAGTTGTCCAGAAATTAATCTAAGCAATATCTTATAATAAGCAAATAGAAAATTCTGGAAAGAAAAATCCTCCAAAAACTAATAAGATGTCTTGTTTTAGTCAAATTAATGGATTCTTTCATAGTTTTTAAATAACCACCACTTAGTTCATTTCGGCCTTGGTATAAAAACTTTTCTTTTTCACATAGTTCAGACGTCAAAACTTCAAGTCTTAGCATAAAGCGTCAAACACTGATTATATACTCTTCAGCCTTCCTTTTGATGGATATGATACCATAACCCCTAAAATTAAACCTTTTAAAGAAAAAAAAAGAACAAAGAAAATTCGCACCTCAGATATTCTTAAGTAATGGCCTCGATTGTTGCTTCCAAGATCAAAAAAGAACCTCTTCTGATCAGCCCTGATCACTTTGGAGACCCCAAAACCACCAGTTTCATCAGAAGGAGGCGGCAAGTCAAATGTGGATGTCCTGTCTCCTAAGTTCAACTCAGATGATGCTGCAGGGGCAGATTGAGAACTGTTCCCAGCAATAAAGCCAGCACCTACATCATCAGAAAGACCAACTAGTCGTTCTTGGGTAATGCCTTCAGAATTTTGCTGTTTATCAAAACACAAACAAAAAGAAATAAATGATGAAAAAAGGAGTGACATGGCGGTCTGTGATCATGACATGTGATGGAAAATGGAACCTGATTGGGCAGAACAAAAAGCTTAGATGCTTCATTTATTTCTTCCAAGATGTTCCTGAAAGCACTCCACCCTTCATCTCGGGTGCTTCCTGCAGGTACAATTATAGTACTTCGGTTTCTACTAACTGAAGCTTCAGATACCTAATCAATTCAAGGAAACAATAGAAAAAGATCGATGCATCACACCAGAGGGACAAAACTAAAAAAATATAATTAATGTTCAGGTAAACCTACTAGTTACTGAATTCAATATCAATAGCAAGGGAAGTTCAACACTGCTACCACTTTATTTTTTCTTTGAAATTATGAACCCACAACAACTATGAATATGAAAGATAACTGACTAGATTTCCCATACAGGACGGAGTCTTTTTTTTTTTACTTTTTGATTAACACAAGTATAATACTTCCGATATCAGCTTAACTTACAATCTATTATTATGTAAATAACGGGACATACACCCGTGCATGCAAATATTAAGCATTTTTATATTAATTCATTCCTAGCTGTTTCAAGTTAACTTGGACAGGATATCTAGAGACAATATCTATTGCATGGTTAATGACATAAATGTGATTGTCACAACATGATACATAAAGTTAATCCTAGGTGCAAAAGGCATCACATTGACCATTCTTCACAAAATAAAAAATTAAAATTCAGCAATCGCGAGGTCATGAAAACAATTAAAAGAAAGTTCTTGTTGTGCCACATAAATTACATTTCAACAAAATGTTCTTAAGGCCATATCAAACCACATGCTTTCAAATTCATATAGATAGTTACTATCATAATTTCCAGTCATCAGAAACATGAGTCCTGAGGATCACTGATGACAGTGATAAATCACTGAAAAAGGCCACATGCCTTGAATTGCTTCTACATATGGTGGTTGATTTGTCTCCTTTGTATACAGGCTTTTAAGATACAATCTTCTTTAATCTGGATCTTAATGAATAAATTGAAAGATTTCTTCATAGAACATTTCTTTATCCCACTTCCACTCTAACCAACGAGATTGACACCTAAACTTGCAATATCATTTATATTTTGCTAGGTAAGCAATAGTACACAAACACTTGATATCTGTGAACTTGTGACAGGTAAACAAGGAGCAAGTAAAGGGATCACCTACTTCCCTGGACCCACCATCACAAAATAAATAAAACAATATGTTTTTACCATGTGTCGTTTTAGTTCAGTGATCGGATCCACAATTCTGCCCCCCCCCCCCCCCCCCCCTCTCTCTCTTTTTCTTCTTTTTCCCCGAGAAAGGCCGCCCTTAGGTGGACTAATAGTCAAGCACCTTTCTTAAATGCCCAGTCAAAGTGTGGCACAACTTGAAGGCAAAAGGATCATACTTTATTAAGAAGAGTAGTGCAGAGTTACGATTTATGGAAGTGTCCGTGTTTTATATATAAATTAGACTAAGAAATCTTCTTCAACTAAAACTTTGGGTCAACATGATCTCATTCTCTTTTGTCCTCTATGACATCTCACTGAACTGAGAATAGTTCCCCAAGTTGCTCCTGCTACATGTATATTTCACCGTACATGCGAATTGTTGATATATAATGATTATTTGCACGCGCAAACAGAGAAAGACCTTCATGTTTTAAAGCATGTAGAGTTCGAGAAACTTGATATAAACAATAATTACAAAAATCAATACCTTCAGAAACCGCCCCCTCCTGTTCTCCCCAATATCAAAGTAAAACACCTGCAGATATATATGTACACATCAAAGTCACAGCTAGGAAAATCAATTCCGCATTATACAGAGAGAGATTTTGAGTAACATATTATATATATATGAGAGAGTGTCTATATTATGCGTAATGTAATTGCCTTGCTATCAAGCTGGAGTTCTTTGCTAGAAACATCCTGGTCATCAGAAGTGACGTAGTAATTGAAGATATCGAAGAACCAAGAGATTCCGTTGAACGGTACGATTATGGTGGACCTTGTTGCCGAAGTCTTCTCCGATATCTTCAGGTAACGGCCGCGTGGGTTCTCCTTAAGATCAAAGTAAAACAGTTTATGCTCCACCTGTAACGTCTTAGACAACAGCTCCACGTCATTTCCTCCGCTTCCACCACCTCCACCGCCGCCCGAGCTAAAGTCCATCTCCGCGCCCCCGCCGCCTTTAGATTCGAACAAAACTCGCCAAATGCCAAAAGGTTACTCGAACTCCTAGCTTGCTCAATGAATTCCAATCAACTAAATCAAGCAGGGTGAATAATTCATACTAACATAATGAATTGGAACGTGAGATAGCAGATCTGGAACTGTTTGAATGAGAAATTGAACTGAAATGGGATACTAGGGTTTCAAACTTGACCCAGTCTCGTCTTCCCTCTTCACATGAACAAAACCACCGCTTTTATTATATGTTCGTCGCAAAGGAATTTTACCTGTTTTACAGTTTAGGCACCTGTACTTTTAGCAAAAGTTATTATGTACCCAAAATTGTTTTAATTTTATATTTTCGCCCCTTCTTCTATTGGTATTCTACATTCTACAAATTAGTTGAAGACTTGAAGCATAGACCTCGACTTGGATGCGTCGTATAAAACCTCTCCTAATTCTTTTATGTTAGATGTTTATGTAGATCAAACGACCCTTTTTTTAACATATCGAACTTTTGTTTTAGAAAACGTCAATGATTTGTTTTCTCCGTCACCGTCATCGTATCTATCACATTACTCTTCATCATTGCTATTTAGGGTTCGAAGGTTAAGGTTTGTAGGTCGTTTTCATCGTCGTTATGGTTAATGTTAGTTAATTGACTCGAAGGATTAGGTTAGAAGGTCTTCGTCATCAAAGTCCAACTCATTGACATGTTCTCCTTAGGTCATTTGAAGACTTAGGCCTATAACCCGATAATATAAAATGTGCATAGCCATTTGAACCATGGTGTTATAAATGTGACACTTAAAGATAACATATGTGAGCTAGTGAGCATCTACGGATAAAGAATGTAATCGTTGGGACCAAGAGATTTTGATAGGAAGATGTTATCTAGTTATTGATAAATAAAATTGCAATTGCTTAAATTGAATTAACATTGGAAGTTATTGATAAATGTTTTAAGTAACGATTTTATCTATTGAGTAAATAAATAAGCCTATTTTGCAATTTAATTCTATAAATTCATTAGGCCTAGTTTTTTAATTAGCACACAAATTAACCTCCTCCTCCCAAAAGATCACGGCACCAAAGCTAATGATGTCAATTTCGTTCCTGCTGAAAAGCGGAGAAAACATTAAAACCGTATGCTAGTTTCTACTCATCCACAAGGATTTAAAACAACTAAATCTGAAATTCATGCACGAAACGAGTCATGTGTTAAATCATGTTTTCAAGCAATGATATAAACTGGAGACAAAGTTAGAACAAGAATGATCCAACACAATCAGGTACTTCGTTATAAAATGTTGCACAGATCGATGATTCAATCAACAATAGCTTTCATAAATTCGTAGCTTGTAACCTTACATGAATTTATCCACACTTAGTAGAAATTTTTAAATTTGTGAACTGAAGATGAATTTTTTTAACTTGATCAGGTGAAATAAATAATGAAACAGAATATACATTAATTGATGATATTGGCAAAAACGGATATCTTATGCCTAATGAAGAAGAAATTGATATTCAACTAGGTTTGGTTTAACTGGGATGAGCTCATTATTCTCTTTTTTTCAAACGTCTTTTGCATTGTTAGTTGAATCTGGTTTTTTATTTTGTTTTATTAGGTGAAAAAAATGATGATCACCAAGATGTTATTGACAACGATGTATATGATCAACACGAGTAAGATAAAACTCATTCAACTAATGTTATCCATGAATCTTTCGGGTGCTCTTTAATTGGAAAAACATTTGGTGATGCAGATGCTGCATATTTTTTCTACAATAAATACGGTCTTTCTAAAGATTTCGGTATTAGAAAGCATTATACTAATAGGCACTAGGCCACAAAAGAAATATATCGGCACGTATTTGTTTGTAACAAGGAGGGTTACAAAGATACAAAATAGAAAAAGGATAACACGAAAAGTCGTTGCATTAAGTGAACAGGTTATAAAGCTATGATGCAATTGACTTTGTCAAACCAAGGAAAGTGGGTGGGTTGACAAGTTTGAAGATGAACTCAATCATCCTTTTGATGATCCATCATAAGTACCAAGGCAATGGTCTCATAAGGTTTTTCATCATTCCAAAGAATGTAGGGATCTAGTAACTTTGTTGTCACAAGCAGGTATAAGACCTTGTGAAATCACTAAAATAGTGAATGCATACAGTGGCAACCAAGAGGATCAGCTAACATGTGTTCAGTGTTTAACTATTGTTACTAGTGAAAGGAGAAGTAACTTAGGTAAAGAGTGTCATGGAGTTATCATACATTTTCAAGACGAAGCTGAGTTAGATAACGATTTTTATTTCACGGTAGACCTGAGTACAAATGGGACATTTAGAAATGTATTCTGGGCTGATGGTAGATCAATATCGTCTCATAATCAATTGGGTGATGTTTTTATGTGACTTACAAGACAAATAAATTTAGCTTTCCTTTTGCTCCGTTTATCGGAGTAAATCACCATGGTCAGTCTATTTTGCTTGGAACGGGCTTGTTGGAAAATGAAACCGAGACAATGTTTACATGGTGGTTTAGACATTTTCTAAAATGCATGCATAATTGCTCACCTATGTCGATTGTTAGTGACCATGAGTAAAGCAATTAGCAAGGTCTTTCATAATGACAAGGCGCCGCTTTTGTGCTTGGCATATACTAAAGCATGTTTTGGAGCATCTTCAACCATTACAATCTCGATATGATGATTTTCAAGATATGTATGCTAAATGTATTAAAAGCCAAAAAATTAATGATTTTGAAGCAGGATGGAAAGATTTGAAGGAAAAGTATAACATAGATCATAATAGTTGGTTGGAAAATGTATAAGTTGCGTCATCATTGGGTGAAGGCGTTTTTTAAAGACACATTTTTTGTTGGCATGACAACAAGTGGGAGAAGTGAAATTATTCATTCATATTTTGATGGTTTCGTGAACTCCAAAACCATGTTAAATAATTTTGTGGTTCAATATGACAAGGTTGTGTCTACGAAGAAGTGCTGAATAGGAGCAGAATTTTAGAACATTAAACTCAAAACCTACGTTGCAAAGTGATCATCCAATTGAAGCCTCATGGCAGCAAAAAGTTATAAAGCTACTTCAAATTTTTTTGCAACTTGTTCATGCGCAAAATTTGAGACTTTTGGTATTTTGTGCAAACATGTTCTTTACATAATGAAGCGAAAGCTACTGACGTCCGTCCCTAATCACTACATATACTAACATGACAATAAAAGCAACTTATAAGGTGGGAAGTATTGGAACAAGATTGAATGGTGTTAACGATGTTGATAAAGAAGTTGATTTCTTAACTTTATGGTCTATTAGAACAAAATTCAACAAAGTACTTGAGGAAGCGTGAGATTCACATTTGAAATTGAAAAACTTGATAAAATCTTTGATGATTTTCTTGAGGTGCAATATGGAAGAAAGAACACGAGAGTCCACTCTAACATGCCAATTATTACACGAAGGAACATGCCATAACATATTTCTGTTTTTGATCCTATAAATCTTGTTAAAACAAAAGGGCGCCGAAAGATTGCTACGAGATATTGAAATGGCTATGACCTAAAAGAAAAGAAAAACATGTGCTCATTGCAAAGGAATAGTAGTTTATTTAACAAAAAGGAGTTTAAAAATAAGTCAAAAAATGATTAATTAGAGCCATAGGCGATTGAGTGAACAAATTGGGGGAATAATATAAACAAATTAATAGGCGTATAATTGAAGATGGTCAAATTACAAAAAAGACCGCATGTAAGTTCCCTACGATTGACTGTAGGGATTATTTGCCATAAATGATTAATTATGTGATAAAAATACGGTAATTAATTAGTTAATTACTTAATTTATTTGTGGAAATTGGTTTATTCTAAAAGATAAAAAACTGTATTATGGGTGCAAGAGTAAGTATCGGATCAAGGAAGTAAACGAGAGAAGTTAATGAAGAGAGAGGGAGAATCTTAAACCTTAATTAGTGGAGCTGAAGTGTGTATTTATAATAGTAAGACTATTAGTATCTAACCCGAGTTATCTTATGTCACATCAGCATCCACATCATCTTTCATCTTCAACCCTATCAAATCTACAAACCCTCACATCTAACTCTTTTCAACGCACATCAAATATTAATAAAAAAATATACATTAATTAAAGAAAGAGAGAGAAGAAAGAAAAGAAAAAAAACGGGTTTGGGAATTCGATCTGGAACCCCACCACCATCAACCAAATGGGGTGTTATGGTGTTCCCATTGGGTGGAACCTTAACCCAACATCGGATAGTCCACCGATGCGGATGGTCTTAAGAATGGTTATTAACCATTGGGTTTAGAGGTATATTCTCTCAGTTATTAAAGACTCTAAAGTACTTTTGATCAGGGTATTAAATGCAACCTTCTAGAATTAATGAGTTAATTAACTACTTTAATTTGTCTTTTATGCTTCTTTATATTTGTCCTATTGGTTTTATTATCGATGTTGATGTTTTTTTGTGGTTTCACTTGATAAGCTAGACCTACCTCTTGCTACGAAGGTAGGTGAGTACATACACTATGCTGTATTTTATATATATATATATATATATATGTGTGTGTGTGTGCGCGCGCGCGCACACAAATTATTGAATTACTTAATTACTCGTATATGTTTTCACATAATAAACACTTACAAGTGATTTACCAATTATCAAAAAATGAACTCGTTATTTAAATTAGATTTTTATTAAAAACCATTAATCCAAGTTAAATCTTTATTTATGCGTATTGCTAAATAGATATCTTTTGATACCACAAATTTAAAATCAAAGCCCTCGATTATGTTCATATATTTTCTCTTAAATTTTAATTAGGGTTAGCAATTAGGTGATTATTAATACAAGTTAACCACCCCTAAATAATCTTCTCTTTACTTTTATTTTAGGACGCTTCTAATCACTTTGTAAACAATCTTATCTTTAATTTTTTGAAAAATGATTTGAATCCAAAATCACAAATGTTTCATGACGCCTAGATTTGTGACAAATAATAACACAAAAACGAGATTATCTCATAATCTTGTAAATAAAATGTTAACAAAAAAAAGACGTTATTGATATTAAGTCACTATTATTAACCAAACTTAAAAGTAATATATTTCCCATAATTTCATAAGGTTGAATATGTAATAAGAGTCTTATCATCACCGCTTATGTGTATTATAGATTATCTATTATTCTTTTAAAAAGAGTTTTTCCCGATCAAACACTACTCCAAAGATTCCGAACATTTGGCTTTGATTTCTACAAATTAATCAAGATACAACACAACAAAACAGATCAAGTGATTGTTCTATAATGGGTATTATATGTATTTCATTTTCATATAAGCAATCTATGGTTTGATATTTGATAATGCAAATGTTCTATTATTCTTTATTTGTTATGTATTATATCTTTTTACATCCAAATACATATATTTTACACACTTTTGTTAAGAGTAACCTCCTTAACATTTATAAACCGAAATCAAAGCGATCCTTAAATAAACACAACAGAATCAACATATTTTGCGTCAATTCATACTTAACATAGTTTATGTTATAATGAAATAAATGAATTACGTAATTCATTGTTTTTCTCACAATCATCTACACCACCTGAATAACTATGCATATAACATGTTTCCTAATTGCTAAGAGGTTTGGAATGATCCGATATTATTCAAATATATATATATGCTAGACTAAATACTCGTTTGATATACGGGTTGGTTTAAACGATAATAAATATTAAACATTAATAAAAACGTATTAAATAATAATAAAACGCGAATTAAATGAGAATTTTAAAAATGACGACGTACGACATCAACACTCTAACCAAAAGTGGAAAAATCGACGTGAGTGGGAGTGCAGACTTGACGACAGAAACGTGGTATCATGATATGAAGAGGTGTGATTGTATTTCTTATATAAGTCACCAATCATTATTGTTACAATTAAGGGTTATAAAGTTAAACGTTATTGGTTATAATAAAAAAGGATTAAAATGATTATGCAATATTTTAGAATGATAAAACGAAGAATTTGGTTAATTATAATATTTTGAAATATTATAAAGGGTAAATATGATATTTATAAATTAAGGTGGGCAAATACGATTTTATATGATTTAATAAGGGCATATATGAAATTATCTCTAATAATTTTGACTCCAAAATATCAAAATTGATTTTCTAATTTTAAGTAAATAAATGATCAAGATTAAATATTTTTTTAAATGAATGGTTCAGATTGTATAATAAATTTTATAAAATTAGTCTTTTATTTATATTAGAAGATAGGATATATGTATATATTTAAGGTCTACAACATATTAGAAGGGAGAATTTTAATCTTATCCCTATAAACTTTGTTAATTACATATATATTCTTTCAAACCTTTAAATTACGTTAATATCCTTCTAAATACTTTTAACTATCATATATCTCCAAATACAATTTAAATATTAAATCCCCAATATATCCTTAATTACTGATTAGATCATTACCTAAAATGAAACTCACGTACATATATGTTGTCCTCCCTACAATATCGTGGTGTCGATTCCTCTTTCCACGGTGATTATCTTCTAGCTGATTCATCTCCCGGTCGAGAATCAAGAGGCCGATACACTGTTCTTCTCCAAGGTTGTTGTGGAGACTTTTGTTCCTGCAATCGGAAGATTTTTGCGTTTGTATCAATAAATCAATCTGTCAATCAGGTACATTCATGTTTATCTTTCATCGAGAACTTTTGTTCCTGCAATCGGAAGATTTTTGCATTTGTATCAATAAATCAATCTGTCAATCAAGTACATTGCCATCGAAATTTCATAATTACGTGCTGCAAGTGAAATCAATTTGCATTCAAATGTATGTCTATTTCTTCCTGCCATGGAGTCTTCATACAAATATATTGATTTGTATGAATAAAATTCGACTTATTAACTAGTTTTAGTTCAAAAGTATTAATTTGATCAAGAATTTATTACAAACAATGTATTAACTTGAGCACATAACGTGAATTCATTGCGTTGTATTAACCTCTTTTGTTTGCTCTAAAAAAATCGATTTCAATAGCATTAATGTAACCCTACGTTTTTTCAGGGAGGTGAGGAAAGAAAGCCGAACCAAACTTCTTAGAATTTAAAAGTTAACTAGTTATCGTGTACAAAACAATTTAAAGTTATTTACTTTTGAATTGTTTCAGAATTTAAAATTGATTTCTTATTTCAATTGAAGTTACTTTTGAATTTTTACATAGGGTTGTAAACGAACCGAACAAACACAAACGGGGTTTGTTTGTGTTCGTTCATTTAACTTTAACCGAACAAATAAACGAACATGAACGGATAAACGAACCGATTTCTGTGTTCGTGTTCGTTCGTTTAACTTTAGCCAAACAAATGAACGAACATGAACGATAAACGAACGAGCTTTTGTGTTCGATTGTTTAAAAAACTGGTTAGTTCATGTACATTTTTGTTCATTCATTTAAATGATAAACAAATGTAAACGAACGAACATACACTGTATTGCAAATCCAATATTATTAAACACAAATAAACACTATATATAAACACACACACACATATAATATATGTGTATATATAAAAAAATATAAACGAACGGATAATCAAACATTCACAAACATAAATGAACGAACGAGAGCTCTGTTCGTGTTCGTTCATTTAATTAAACGAACGGAAATAAACGAACGAACGAACATGAACAAACTTCCCGCCAAACGATTTTACGAACGGTTCATGAACGATTTCAATTGAATTGTTTCTTATTTTTAACAGTGGGTTGTATATGTTGTATTTCATTTTCCAATTAGGATAATATTGTATTAGATCATAAAGATACATATTGTCTTACATAGGGTCTTCAAATGGACCTGCATGCAAGTATAAAAAGTTGTCACTATTTATATGTCTAATGGGGATTTGATCGGTGAAGAAAGAGCATTTGGAGAGTCTTTGTAATATAAGCGTCAATGTGTGGATTAGTCGTGTTAGTTTGGTTTGGAACTATGAAAGATTTATGGTTGGCAAAAGAAAATGCTATGTGGATGCAAATGGGTTGATAGTAACCGAAGAAACATGAGAAATATGTGTGTGCAGTTTGGTTTGGCAGTGTTAGTCCTACAAATGCAGAGTTTTTAAAGGAAAATAGAGATGTCTACAAAGGGTTTGGAGTGATGAAAATTGCAGGTAATAAGAACTACTTTGACTCGGCTATGTGCGTTTTTCATGTCAAGTTATGAGACAATGTACGTGCCTCTAGACTGGTTATGTGCTTCTGATATGAATTTGAGAGTTGATGTGAGGATATAGCATAAGAATTGTTTTTGTTTTCATGTGATACAAATTTATGTGGATGTATTGTTACTTTAGTAATGAACGAAATTTTTGATATGCCCAAAAACTTGCAACTAAGTGTGAATTGGGTAGTGCACTACCCAATTCAACTTTTCAATTTCTTTTTAGCTTTTAGTGAAACCCAATTAAATTTGGTGAACGATTAGCATCACTTGAACTTCATGGACTTTGGCTTCGTGACACATAAAAGAGCACCACCACACGAGGGAACTCAAATCAGATGCTAACTTAAAAGTTGAACCAAAATGAACATAGATGCTAACTCATAAGTTGAAGCAAAAATGCTAGTGCACAAAAGTGAATAAGACTTTGCTAAACCCAATGATACATGGCTCTACACTCAACCTACTCAACAAGTAATTCAATCTCTCAGTAATCCAATCAGCGATAGATGACCCAAGCAGATAGATGAAGAAATACTACTCAAATTTCTACATCTTGTTTGGGCTTTAAACAGAGATAGATAACCACATGATTATTACCTTTGTCAAACGGAAGCTTTTATGCAGATTTTTCATATTAAATCACTCTATTAGGGTTCAAATAAGATTCTCTCCACTTAGTCGGCTTTCTTGATGACCACAAAATTACAAAAGCCCAAAATTGATCCCCCAAAATTGATAAATGGTTGTTCCTAAGACCCAAAATTGATCTGGTTGTTCCAAAGACCCAACATTGATCTGGTTGTTCCTAAGGACCCAAAGTCGACCTCAATTGTTAATTCACAAACACAATCGTAGGGCACATTACACTTAAGTGAAAGGGTTTTCATTGATCGCCGTTTTTTGTTGATGATTATATGTTTATAACTGTCTATAACAGCCCTTTAGAGGAATTTGACAACTTTTATTCTCTGATGGCAAAAAGATGATCGGATGGCAACAGATGTGTCGGCCTCTTTTCTTGCTGGCGGCAAGATGATCGTCGGGAAAGAGGTACACAAGTTTGATTTTAGGTAATGATATACAAGGGTATAATGGGGATTTAATATTTAAATCATATTAGGAATCATTTATCTAGTTTTTAAATAATGTAATTATGATTTAATTACATATTTGGACATATATGAGAGTTAAAAATATTTATAAGGATATTAATGTAATTTAAAGATTTGGAATTATATATATGTAATTAATAAAATTTGAAAGAATATAGATGAAATTGTCCCTTTTTAGAAATAGGCGCAAGTTGTTTTTGCGTTAGAATTTTAAGATATATTGCATAGTTTTAGATATTTGATATTTTCGAATAATAAAACAGATCATAGTAAAAAAAGATAAGCCTGCAACATAAAATAAATCATATTTAAAACAGACCAAGGTTAAAATAATAAAACAAACCATATTTGACAACATTACAATAATTAAATATAATATTTCAAAAAAATACAAGATTATTAGAAAGCGGTCAAACGTGTCTTAACACAACAATTAAAATATGATTAGTTAAGATAATGGTGTCTTTTTAGTAAAGTTTGGGTATGTATTTAGTGATTCCCTTATTTGTTCATAACTAGGTTACGAAATAACATTCTCCTATCAGAACCTTCAATCCCAAAGATAACAATTATTATTTATTAGTGCTTACCGGCGTACATCAACATCACATTATTAATACCCTATCTTATTTCTTTATGATTAAACCTAGAAGTTACTCGCGCTTTACATACTTTACATATTAAAAAAAATCAAAAAAATTTATCTCTCGTCCCTCTTCATTTCTCTCTCTTATCTCCCCCCTCTCTCTCCTTCGAGAGTGAAATGCCGAGAACCTGAGCTCAGTACCGAGGAAGTCGGGTGGTGTTTAGCTTCAGTACCGCGTGCCAAATCACCACACCGAGCATATGTCACTTGTACTCCTTATGCTCTTAGTATTATATGACGGTATATATGAGCCTATAACATCATATTCCAATTGGCTGTGTAGAATTTAACGCTAACATGTTATAGGTTCAACAATATTTTGGACGTTAAACTACTCTGGATTAACAGCGTGTAAAACTAGTTTGATAAGCTTATTTTATCTTTCAAAACTAAAAAGAATATATATTAATTTAAGGGTTTTGTTCAATATAGTCCTGATTTAAATCATAGTATTGAGGAATAATTTTTAGCCATTAAATTTCAAGATTCAATGGTCTAGATTTAATCGTAGATAATAATCAAAATTGATATGAGGGAGGACAATTCTGACTTTTTGTCTATTGGTCCCCACTTTCTCTCTCCTCTAATTTATTTAAAATTAATTATCTCACAAACGGTTAATCGTTAGACGAAACGATTTATACCGTTACGATCCTCGTGTTCCCCTCTTTTATTAGAGAGGTACTTGATATACTCTCGACAAATTTATTTTTTTCATTTTACTCGGTTGGATTTAAATTTTATTAATGTATAATCATATGTGATTATAACAATATTACATATGTTGTCTTATCAATTATCAGGAACATGAATAGTGATTTTTTTTTCTAGAAAAAAACGTTAACAAATAAAGAAGAAAAGGTAGCTTTGAAAAAAAGATCATTTGGTTGGAGTGGGTAAAGCATTTGCACATCACCTTTAGGTCTTCATGTCGATTACTGCATATAGGTAATCATTTTAGAGCAAATGATGTATACAATGAACGTCTGTCTTAAATGTTATTACACTCGTATAACATTAAATAAAAGTATTTTAGTCATTTGATTATTTTAATAATTTTAAAGTAATGTGGATGTAAAAGTACTTAAAATAGGTGTTGCGGAGTATACAATTTCCCCATCATTTTATTATTTCAAACTTTTCCTTTACTTTTTAGTACAAAACCTTATATAGTTTATAGCTTTTTCAATAATAACCTTTAAGTTTCATCTAATTTACAAAGTAGTCATAAAACTCTAAAAACTCTATAAATTTTTAAAAAAGAAAAATCTTATATTTCTTTTTTATAATTTACAACGATAAAGTAAAAAACAAATTTATAAAATAGATTTATTTTCAAAAACTAATTTATGATGTTTTAGAATGGTAAATTTAGAATAGTTGAAAATGATATATAACTTTTTTTCTTGACTTTTTCTCTATATTTGGTTTTTTCCTAACAATCTTATTTATTTTATGATTTAATAAATAAATTTATTAATAATTCTATTTATAAAGTTTAATTTATATGTTTGTTTGAGAATAACTGGAACTATTTTATAAAAGGTATATTCTCTAAAACCATTTATTCGGTTGTAAAAACTAATGAGTCAAATATGGTTTAATCATTAAAGTTTCGTTTCGATTTCGGTTTAATCATTAATTTTTTAATGATTTAACCATAAAGTTTAGTTTAGTATATATTTTAAACCTGAAGTTTTGTTTGTTTATGCTTTTACCCATTCATTTACGTGAAAACTTGCTAAACAGGTAAATACATAGGCTGTGTTTAGCAGAAGAAAAATTTTCTGTTTTTCGTTTTCTATGAAAAATAGTGGAGTTTTTATTTTGTGAAAAAAAAGAAAACTTATTTAGATGAAGGGGTGAAAATTTCTTTTTTTAGAAAAAAATTGAAAACATGCTTGTTTGAAGTGTTTTTTTGGAAAGTTGTTTGATTAAGTATGAGAGTTTAGAAACATTGAAGAGTTTGGAAAAATGTAAAAAAGTGAAAGAGTTTTCTGTTTTGTTGGAAAAATATGCAAGTGAACATGTTTTCTAATTTTCAATTTTCTTAGAAATTTTTTCTGAAAAAATAGAGTATTTTCCTAGAAGTGAACGCAACCATATTTTTTTGTATTTTTTGCGTTCTTGTTCTTCGTTCTTCGTTCTTCCCACATCCAAATCTTGAACAAAACTATAAAGTATATAATAGATAAAGAAATACAAAATTGATTTGTACATAACCCCACAGATCTAGGGATGAACATCGGTTAGTTTTTCCATCTCAATCCGGCGAAACAAGATCTCTCGTGACCCAATCAATTCTTGCTCATGTTTAATCTCCGGTGAAACCAGATATCTGGTGACCCCAAACTGATCGTCGATCCTAGACCAAAAGTCCAATCTTCGATTTGGCTCCCTCTAAATAGTGTTTCCGTTGATGGTGCAGAGAGAGAGAGATAGAAAGAGCAGATAGAGGGTGTATGGAAGGGGGATGCTTGGTAAATTGGTGTGTTTGGGTAAGATTTAGTGGTATTTGGGGATGGTTTAACCTAGTTATTAAAGATTAGGTGGTGTCTGATTAATGTTAATCTATATATAGTGGATAAATGGGTTAAACTAACAAGTAATTCAAACTTTATGGTTAAATCATTCAAAAATAACTTTAATGGTTAAATCGAAATTTACACGAAACATTGATGATTAAACCATATTTGACCCAAAACTAATATTAAAAAGAGTTAATTTCATAAATGCTCCTTTAACTAACCACATATTGCAAGTTTAATCATTTTTTTAAAAAAGTTGCAAGTTACATCCTTAAACTACCATTTTATTGCATGTATAGTCCTTTCTAACGTTTTTTATTAACTGATTCCGTTAATTTATACAAAATGACTATTATACCCCTAACATTCTTTTTTATTTACTTATATATTTATTTATTTATTTTTGAGGAAAGCATATATTCAAATAAAAAAGCACATATGTGGAAAAAGGAAAAAAAACAAAGCAGCAATATATATATATATATATATATTTCTTATCTTCTTCTACACACACCCAAACACACTACACACTCTTTTTTATCTTCTTCAGCACACCCATACAACCACAATCACCCAAAAAACCACCACCACCCAAAAAACAACCACAAAAAAAACCACCATCGTCGATGAACTGCAACCAAAAAACGACCACCACCGGCGAGCTCCACCCAAACAACCACCACCACCGGCGACCTCCACCCAAACAACCACCACCACCGACTGATGAACTCCACCAAAAAAACCACCATCACCGATGAACTCCAACCAAAAAATGATCACCACCATCGGTAAGCTCCACCCAAACAACAACCACCACCGGCGACCTCCACCCAAACAACCACCACCACCGGCGACCTCCACCCAAACAACCACCACCACCGACCGACGAACTCCACCAGAAAAATGGCAACGGTGGTATGTATGTGTGTTCTTGGTAGCGGTGATGATGGTAGCGGCGGAGGTGGCAGTGGTGATGGCAGAGGTAGGCGGTGGTAGTGGTGTTTTTCTTGGTGGTTGGAATCTTAGAGAGAGAGAGAGAGAGAGTGAAAGAGAGAGAGAATGTGTTTGTGTGTTCTTGGCGGAAGTGGTAATACCAGCGGGGGAGGTGGCGGTGGTGATGGCAGAGGCGGAGGTGACGATGGCAGAGGTGGAGGTGGGCAAAATCTTAGAGAGAGAGTGTGTGTTTGTGTTGGAATCTTAGAGAGAGAGAGAGAGAAAGGGAGTGTCTGTGTGTTTTTTAGAGAGAAAATGGGAAGAAATATATATTTAAAAAAGATTAAATATTTAAAAGCAATTAAAAATTAGAAAAATGGTAAAAAGACATAAATACCCTTGATTTAACGGACCTAGTTAACGGAATCAGTTAGAAAGGACTATACATGCAATAAAATGGTAGTTTAAGGATGTAACTTGCAGCTTTTTCAAAAAAATGACTAAACTTGCAATATGTGATTGTTAAAGAACCATTTATGAAATTAACTCTATTAAAAATTTGTCTTGAATTAACTCATTCAATCCTAACGTTTAGAAACAAATGTTTTACTTTAAATATTTATGTTTTCTTACAAAAGAATGCATGCACACACTACTAATCTACTCCTAAATCTACACCTTTTGTTCTAGCGGGATTTGAACCCATAACCATAAGCCATGAGGAACTTCTTTAAACACTTTGATATCGCTAAACTACAAGCCTTTTGGTTTTAAATATTTATGTTTAGATGTTAGTTTTTATATCTTGTTCACTCGATCATATTGCAATGCAATGGTAGAAAATAACTCACATAGTATAGTAATAAGAATATAATAATTTATTATATTCTTAAGGAATTGATAAAAAAGTTTGTTTGGCTTTGTTATTATTTTTTTTACTTTGATCTTTTTCTTTTTATAATACCTTACTATATACTACAATGTTTACCTTTTTAGATATTATTAGTGTAACGTCCCTATTTTAGAACCATTTTTTCAAAACAACACATCGTTATATTTTGAGTCAATCGACTCTTACAAACTATTTAAAGTAATTACCAACGCAGTGAAAGTCTTCTTAAAAAGGTAATTATAACATATTATAAAAACATGATGTGTTATTTTTATTATAAAGTCTTTTAATAGTGATGTCGCGAGATGGACATTTTCCTATGGCAATACATGCAAAAGGAAGATGATTATTACATTACAGTTTTTAGTCATACACAAACAAGGTACATGCACTTCATACACATGGTACAAGTTGATAATACATAAACTTGTTGTGTATTAACACTTTTATTGTGTAAGGATCAACTCCCCATGCAAAATGTTGAACATTCCACCATAAACAATGCTTAGTGAGTTATGTATGCTTATAGATTATATGGCATTTGCACACTTCTATTATGCTAACCATATAAACTGTATCATTTTAATCGACACGGGCATGATGATACACGTAAACTAATTACACATAAATGGGTAAGAGTAGTAGACTCACCATAGCCCTTTAGCAATTCCTGAACCTTCAAATGCTTTATACATTATCCTAAAATAAATATACAAATCCATATTGTTACACGTAGCTAAAAACTAAAATACGTCATAGTTGGCTAAAACATGTCGGATTTCATACTAAAAATGTGTCGCGACAGTGGTTTAACACCTTCCTTAGTTCGTAATTTTGAGGATTATGTGGCGCGTAACGAGACCTAACACGTCACGTGATCCAACTTACATAAGCGTGCTTTGTTTTTCACCATGTTAAGCCTATTCAACCCCAACCTTTCTAAAATATGTCTAATCACTCCCAAACCCTTTGAACATCAATAACACTTATTTTCCAAACTAAATATTAAGATTATCAGTTTGACCCGTTAATAGGTTTTTCTCAATACTTGTTTTCGCTTCTAGTTCACATCAAAATGCTCTACACGAGATTATAAACCCATTTCCAGTCAATTTTATCCATATTTCAACACTTTTGACAAATCACTACAAAATTCGACTTTAGATATATTCTTTCCATAACGGTTGATTTTACTCCAAACTTATCTCTGAATGTTCTAAATAGTATGGCGAACACCCTCGTACTTAACTTAGAGCAAAATAAAGGATTCTACCAAAACTCAGTAACAAAAGCTTACATGGAACAAACGATTTCCAGAGAGGTAGCTTGCATGGTAAAGAACTCTAACTAACTGTGGACTAAGGCATGCAATTCATGATATAAGACACACACAATAGCAGAGCAATAACTCCTTCACAAGTTCTATCCAATTATATATATTTTCAGATTTTCTAATCACATCCGATGATATAACTCACATTCTAAACATGTGATATTTGATAAATATATACATAGCTTGGAGAATTGTTCAACAAAAATTCATAATTTATTTATAACGAAATTTGAGGTGTTACAACTAGTGATTAATTAATATGTAGAATTAGTACAACAAATTTGTCTTTACAACTCAACCAATTCAATGCTCAATCCTATCCTAGACTATAGAGTATTTCAATTTTAGTCCTTTAAGCTAAAATCTTGCAATATTAGTCCTTTAAATGAGTTTTGTGCACATAATTAGTTCTTTAACCATTAATTTTAACAGTGTTACTATTAAATCTTTTAAAATGATTATTTTGCCCTTCATAATATTATAATCCTGGTCCTCATATAAAAATTAGATAATATTAAAAAAAATCTTTATTTCTTTCTCTTTTATTATCCATAAGTATTCATAACCATATTCTCTCACTACTATAACCATTCACACCAACATTCCCTCACTATCTCTCTCTCTCTCTCTCTCTCACACACACGCACACATACTCACTTCTTTCTTCTTCTACGCATACCAAATTTTTTCTTCTTCTTTCTGTCAACGTAGTACTCAATGGCGAGCATACCAAAATTGGATGTTACCTTTATTAGTAATTTTTAATATTTAAGTTATCTTTCTCGATAATTTTTCAAATTATAAATGACTGGGTTTGTAAAGGGTAAAATAGTCATTTTAAAGGATTTAATAGCAACACCATTAAAGTTAATGGTTAAAGGACTAATTACGTGCACAAAACTCATTTAAATGACTAATATTGCAAGATTTTGGCTTAAAGAATTAAAAGTGAAATACCCCTATACTAAAAGGATCAACGGTGTAATTGACTATTGTTCTAATTATCCCAAAGTTCAAGCCTAAACTTTTTTAAATAGCTTCCACCTTATATCACATACTACTCATTCCTCATTAATCATCCACTGCCTTTTAGTTACTTGCTATTCGACTTTTGGGAAAAAGAATTAATTGTTATTTGGTACGGTAATTTGAGCATGGTTCTTTGCTTGTTTGATTGGTCATTCTTTTTCTTTGTTGGAACAGTGAGTGTGTTCTTGATTAGTTACTTCCAATTAAAAAAAGGAAGAATTTTGTAAAACTTTAAAACTTTCTTATATATCCGGATACCTAATTTAGTGTTAATTAAATCAATCAAACATTAAAAAACTATATCTAAATATTCTTTTAGATATGAAGTTACTAAGATACCCTTCTCTAATTAAACCAAATATAACCCTTATTCCCTTGCACTTTTGTTACTCTCTCACCAATCACAGTCGACGATTCAGTTCCTTCTTACAATTCATTCTTGATTAGCTATACGATTTCCTTTCAGTGTAGTGGGTCTCCATTGAAGTACATGATTTCTTGTTATTACGCAACATTTTCCCCAATGAAGCTATCGCCACGAAAACGAATGTTCAATTTGTATTGTGCAATATCCATTAAAATTGACGACCACAAAAAATGAATGTTAACTTTATATTGTGGGTTTAGGCAATGAAACATGCAATATTTATTAAAACTCGATTGCCTTCATCTGTAGACTCAATTTTCATGTGGACTAGGTGAAAACTTTGTGCACTGTAGAAACATCGATGGGGATGAAGGGGTAGATGATTTTATTAGATTATATAAGGGTATTTTAGGATTTCACATGTAAATTAATTAAGGAGATAATGTTTTGTAAATTTTTAATAATTAAACAATAACTAATTAGGTATTTGGATATATAAGAAAGTTTTAAAGTTTTACAAAGATATTGATATAATTTGAATGTTTACAAGGATATAGATGTAAATTTGAAGTTTTAAAAGAATAAATATGAATTTTTCTAAAAAAAAAACACTAATTGAAACTTTTGAATTATGAGCAACTTCTGGTATTACCATTCCTGCTTTATTGACTTGTCCATTTAACAATGAATCCATATTTTTATTAACCACAATGCAACCTGGAGGATACTCATCTGCCATCATTGTGTATATTTATTCTTTGCTTAATATATGGAATGCACCAATAACTTTTGACAAGTATGTGCTTGAATAAATTTGTAAATCATGAAGGTTTTCAATATATGACCATTGACTAAGCTTACTATTTTGTAAATTGGTACAACTAAGCCCAACAAAATAAGTTATTCATAAGTAAATGTTTGTAATATTGTTTTAAAAATGGTTAGAAAGGTATTATTAATAATACATTTTATTAAGTTTCTTCAAAATATAAACATATTCTAAAACAGTTACAAGTATTTTAATAATATTATATATATGTGTGTTATTATATAACTGTTGTAGATAAAACAATTCTTATTGCTCAAGCCAATCAGCAAGTGGATGCCAACCCTAATCTATAGCCTCTTCCCGACCGATGCTAATAACCATGACAATTTCCAGGTGAGCGACACCAAACCACCATGCATACACTATACATGCTATTAGAAGTACGAGTGTCACACGTATGTAATACAAAGAAGCAATTAGAACATAAAAAATAGTAGTAAATTGTAGGTAAGATACGAATATTATTTTTTTAAGTCTAATTAAAACTATAATACATTAATACGTTGACAAATTATCAATAGTGCACTTACTTTTTATGGTGAAGTGGTAATTGTACATGAGAAGAGATCAAAATAATTAATAAAATGAAAAGTTAGGGGACTGGTGAGTCATTTGCTGAGATATAAAGGGTGGTAATTGTAAGTTAGCGAAATAAAAGCAGAATAATCGAAAATGAACCATCGAGTTCTTGCCAGTGATGGGGCTTCCTTTTTCCATTGTTCATGTTCCCCTTCAGAAATCAACACTCCTACTACTTGATTTTCACACGCATACAACATAAACACACACAGTGATTCTCAATTCTTGAAAGCTTACCTGAAAGTATGTTTGTTTCATTGTAGTTCTGTATCTCGAAATCGATGATTCTCTCTATTTTGATCGGTTAATCGAATCTGTGGGTTTTTGAGGATTTGAAGGAGGTGAGGGTTCGTTTTATGATGCTTTGTTCTGAATTGAACACCCAGATACAGACATGGCTCCATGATTACGACAAGATTCAATCCGTCGCCGTGCTTCTCATTTACATTCAAGTACTCTCCCTCCCTCCCTCTCTCTCTCTCTCTCTCTCTCTCTCTCTGTTTGTGTGTGTCTGTGTATCAAGACAAACATAGGTATATGTGTGAGTGCGTTTGCGTGTGAGTTTCTCTCTATACGTAGAGAATTAGAGATAAGATGGATTTATGTTAGTGTGACAATTATTGGGGATTGACAATATCTTTGATCTATACATGTGCAATATCGAAATATATAAGAATTGAATTCAGGGCCTATAGTTATGATATTTAAAACTTTTGGTATCAAGTTAGATTCAAATTGTGCATTTTATAATAAAGTTGATTAATGGAAGTTGTATTGATGTTTGAAGATTGGGTGTGCTTTGATTGCATCATTGGGAGCATTATACACCGGAGTTTCTCTGATTAATCTTGGGATTGCCTTATTCGCGTTAGTTGCCATTGAGAGTAGCAGTCAAAGACTCGGGAGAACCTATGCTGTTCTTTTGTTTTCTGCAATTTTGTTAGACACTTTGTGGTTTGTCCTTTTCAGTCGTGAAATTTGGTTAGTTTTCTCAGTTGCTGACTATCTTAAGTAAATTTGTTGATTTTCTATTTTACTAATTCGGCCCTTATTTGTTGTTGACATTATAGTTTAAACAGAGTATGTGAGCAATAGAGCTTATTTACATATTTAAGTATTTAACCTCCATTGGCAACACATAAAAGCACAAGAGGATTATCTATTTGGATAGAGTCATTGTATGGTTACATATATGTGTGCCTGTTTGTTTTTGTTTGGTTGACTGCAGCAGTTCCATTTGAAGTCATATTCCATGTTTAAAAGTTCGCTATGTGCTCTTGAAAGTGATATTTCTTGTTCTTTGCTAACGAGTTCCCATATTTACTGTTTCATCCTACCGTTCTTGTAGTAAACTAGACAAAAAGAGAAACGAACAACTTTTTTTTGTTGAGAAAATGATTAGCTGTGATATGGGTATAAGATGCTGAACATAACGACTATAAAAATTAAAACTCTAGACATCATATTTGTAGTGTAAGATGGGTGGTGATTTTATGTAATATGTGTAGCAACTCATATAGTCATATGTACTGTTCCCTCAAATTGTTGATTTATTTTTTTATGTATAGACTATATGTATACCTAATACCTCTAAAGTTCTTTAAGAAGGCATGGAGATACCAACAAGAGTAAGTGTAGGATGTTGAAGAAATTTGCTTGTTTTTTCCAAATTTACTCCAATTATTGCTGGACTTGGGAAGAGTTTCTTTCAAGCCTATTTTATGTTCAGCTAGACTTACTAGACTCTACATAGTATATTCATTCATTTTCAGTTTAGCTTTTACTTTGGTTGAATTCTACATGATGCATAACCGTATACACAAAGAGGAATTCCAAAAAAAAATTTCAAAATTTATAGGTTTCTTTATGCTTAAAGTTTAGTAGCTTTTGTTCACTTCTCTGTCCCTAAGCTATAACACTACCAAAACTTGCCACTCCATGAGCTGTAGGCAACATTTAGGACAGTAAGGGGTGTTTGGATGCTGTCTTCAAGGTGATTATTATGACAATTAAGAATCAAGTTTTAAAACAAATAACTAGCAGCAACAAAGAAATTAAAGTTAGGGATTTTCAGATGATTCTATATTTATTGTCAAAAACATTTTGTGCAAACAACTCCTTATCCGCTTCTCAAAATCTGATTTTTTTAGGTTTGCAACAGATCCATACACCCTACAGATCAATGTCGTATTATTGTCTTTGTAGTCAACTACAAGAAATCTCACGAACAATCCTTTATAGCGACTTTGTTGTGAGCGTTATAGTTTTGTTTAAGAATTTTTGTGGTGAATAAATCCTGACATGGTAATTTTTAAGAGAGTCCTGCTTTCTCTTGAGTGGATGGGAAATAATGATCCTTCCGTTATTCCAGAGTCAGTGGTTGCTGTCCTTGAAGTGTTGTTTTTTGGGTTTTTCATTGTTGGTGCTGTTTTTGGCCATTGATCCTTGTTGGTTTATGCTCATGTATTTGTTCAATGTATTATCATGGATAATACAGGTCATTGATCCATGGTCACCTGAAGTGTTTTTAATGCATACAACCTTTTAAATTGTTTAATTCAAATTCCAGATTTTTGTATTCATCATATATGGTTTGTATTATATTGAAAACACAAGTTATACGTAAAGAGTTTTGAAAAAATTATACAAAAAGCATTACATGTCAACCCGAATTAGTAAAGAGTTTTAAATTCCTGCCTGTGTTCCTCCTCTACATAATGTGTTAGAAATTAGTAGAAAATGAAAAGTTATAATTTGGATGAACTATCCATGCTCTTATTCATGGTAAAATTCTGGTCCTGAACCCTTATTATGAATGCAGGTACATGTCCTCTGAGATTTATGGAAAATTCGCCATATTTTCTGTGAAACTCACTTTATTCATGCAAATTATTGGGTTCTCAGTGAGGTCATCATCCTTGCTATTATGGATACAAATGTATAGGTTAGGGTCTTCACAGGTAGATAGTCTATATCCCCAAGATGGTGATCAGGATTTGAGGAACAGTTTTATAAATCCTGCCACCCCTGCTTTCATTCGACCTCCTCCTGGTTCTGAAGATGTATTAGGAGGTTCTATCTATGATCCAGTCTACTATTCCTCTCTTTTTTCAGATAACCAAGATGAAGGGTCTTTACGTGAGGTATGTATCTTTACTCTTTATTCTCTAATGGGTTACATGGGTAAATGAAGAATATTTGCTACAAAAAAAGTTAATTAAATGGGTATATGAGTATATCAAATAGTTTGACCTGTTACCTGCCTCACCCATTTTGTCACCTCTCATCTTTCTTGCCCTCCCGATCATTTGAATGATCTTGTATGAAATTGGTTTGTACTTTGTAGGGTGAAAATCGATTCAGTAGCTTGGGTAGGTCTACATCAGATGTTCCTCAGTTGAAGCCATCTTTGAGCGAATCTTTCCAGGCTATACATGTAAGTTCTGCTTTGGTTTTCTTACTTGTGTGATTAGTTGATTACTTGAGATAGGCAACCCACCCAAGTTTTGTTTGACTTAATTAAATTGTGCAAAAGATGGGCGTGCCAAAAAATCTAGCCTTGGTTTTATCTGTTTGGCCTCCATATTATCGACTAAAATTAGTCTCAATGGCTATAGTATCAGTATTCATTACATGACCATTATATCTCATATACTGAACGGCTTTTGCTTTGTGTTTCTAATTTCCAGAGACTCTGAGAGTGTTTTCACCAGTTTATCCATATTAAATGATATTATCTTAGGTTTGCCAAGGGCAAATTGGGTTGGAAAATGTCTGTTTTTGAAGGATGGTAGGACCAGTGAGCAAAAGGTGATCCGAATGTATTACACATAATGACTAGCTACATGAATTTTATAGTAGGGTGGTCAAACCGCAATTTTCGCAATAATACGATGGCAAAAACAAGGACTCCCCTGTCTCAAAATTATAGTCCCATGTTTCTATTTTCATTTGTCATGAATTACTAGTTTTCCTATTTTACACTTATTGAATTACCATTGTTGCAACTTTTGCAAGTCATTTGTGTCTTAAATGCAAGGTTAGAAGTGACATTTTGTTCACTAAACATTGAATTAATTACACATATCTAATATCTTATAATATGTGTTTTTTGTTTGTGGACAATAAATTCTGGGATGGAGGGATTAAGATTATTTTTCTTCATGTGGCTTGTATAAACTTTAATGATCTCTACCCATGATATGACTTGTATATGTTTTATGGTTTATATGCATTCATAAAGTAAAATCATATTTTATAAAAATAAAAAAGGTAAAAAAAAACTGTATGCAGAAGAGTACAAATAGAAGTATTAAAATAGGCATGGATAGTATGACTTTGTTGGCATCGAAAGTAGGTGAAGTTTGTATTGCGTTTGTATGTCGACCACTGTTCTGAATAAAGATATTATATCTGGGTCTTATCATGTCAATAAGAATATTAACCGCTACCTGCCTACCTTGTAATATGCAGGAAAAGAATGCAGAAGGCAGGCTTGGGAGCTTTTGAAGTGTGGGATAATGACATGATATTCAAAACATATTAGGATAAAGACCTTTTCCCACTTTAGAGATGGAGGAAAATTCGTTCGGGTTCATTCAGATTTACAAGCTCTGTACAGTTGCCCAGGCTTGTGCTATTTTTGCAGGGTAGATGGTATGTTACTGTTAGGTTTATGAGCTTGTGATGTGTAACAATGGCAGGACTAAAAGAAATGATGTAGCCATTGTTCACGACTTGTGGCAAATCATAACCGAATACCCTCCATTTTCTCTATACGATTTGGATCCTACATGTGCGTATCATTTAGTAGGATACGTAGTTGGATGCACCTAAAAGAAAAACATCGATAGTGTGGTTGATGGGACTTCTTAGAGAAGTTCTAATTCTCGATGGTACCAAAACTAAAACTTTTGGTTACTTATTTTATGTTTCTTCCCTCTTTTTTGACGGTCTAAATGACGTGGGTTTACTTTTTTTTTTTTCGAACGACAAAGATCTTCATTCATATTCATCGGTCAAATACACATGATTCAACTATTACAGACTCGATCATATCCAACCTTACCAGTAGCACCGGAAAAAAACAAAGGCTTCACATAAATCACATATTAGAGTTCACTAATGCTTCAAAATAAAATTAATTTAACTCATTGTAGCAAAGATCTTCCATTCAGATTACCATAAGTTTGTTCATTCTTCATCATGGGCCTGAATGCTTTTACTTCATGCTACAAATCCAAACTATCAATATCATGATGCCATCTCTATATATCACCAAGCCACCTCAAAGAACAAAGTGTACCTATCCTTTCTAAGTGATTTCCAGCTTGTCCAGGATCCAAATGTCATTATATAAAGGAAACGTCGGTTTTGGACCGGACCGTTACTGTGGGACAGGTACCCAACCAGATCGAGAACTGGTTGCTAAAAATGGAACCAAGAAAATGGAACAGATAACTGGGTTAACTATGTCAGGATGGTCGAGTCAACCATGCCAACTCTCTAAGATTTAAACCGTGTTGATATAAAAATCAAGGCAGCATTAAACATTGCCAACTTTTTGAATGAAGTAAAAAAATATTGAAAAAGTAAAATATACCACTTTATATCTTAGTAAATGATTACCTAAAAAATGTTTTGGAACTTTAAAATGTTTTTCAATGTCTTAAATATTTTAAAAATCTTAACTCATTTTATAAAAACCAAGATCTATCTGTTTGAATAGAAGTTGGATGGTTCAACTTACCAAGTAAAAGTACGTCTTTGGGTTGCTTGATTGTCGAATGGAATCATTTAGCGTATCTTTCAGCATTTAGCTTGTTTGATTATTATCTTTGAACGAAGATCACGGTTAATGAAAAGTTAAATGTTGTTAAATCATTCTATCTTAAAACACCTTATGAATCATTAAGCTCCCAATATTTTTCATAGTACATCTTTTCACATGTTGCCTTATTAAGCAATCATCTCTTATTTTGTAACCTTATCTTATAATAACCTTATTAAAAGAAACTTTTCACCAATCATAACATGCATTTTTAATAAAAAAAATTAAAAAAATTCCAAAATAATCACAAGTTTACGGAACTTAATGCCTCAATATCATATATATATATATATATATATATATATAGAGAGAGAGAGAGAGAGGGAATTGACCAAATTTTATGTAACCAAATTAAAATTTATTATAGTTTCTATAACTAATTGACCAAATTTTCATATTTTTAAGATTATTTTGATATTATCCCAAAAAATTTCTATAAATTATTGATGTTTGAAGAAAATCCTAACAAAAAGACCAACTATTATGTAACTAAATTAATTGATTAATATGGTATTAATTTTTTTTATCCTATAACTAATTTATCTAATCTAATAACCTTATTAAAAGAAAATGATGTATGACACCAGCATAATTTTTTACCAATTTCAACATTCTATTTCGCAAATTTTCTTAAAAACTCCCTGATTTACCAATCACAGCCTTCTATTTTTAATATATCACTTTCGTTATATCAAGGATGATTATTTAAAATTCAAACTAATTTTAGATACTAAAGTTTTTTAAATTTTCAAACTTTCCATATTTTTAAGTGATTAGTTTTAATAAATAATATATGTTTATTATCCAATAAAATATATATGTAAATAGTGATATTAAGTTTAGAAACTTTCCAATGTCATTATCTATTAGTTAAAAACATGTTTATTTTAAAAACAATTAAAAATGTTTAAAATCACCACCGCATGAATTGAAATACTAACCGCATATTATTTTATTTTTAAATTACTTTTTAAATATATATGTTAATTAATTGGATGATCATAACTATTGTAGGTCTATGTATCTTAATTTTATAAACATTGTTGCACTTTAACATCACACATGTTGCTCTAATTCTTCTTCATTTTGATAGCTATCAAATATGAAGAATTAATAACCCTCTTCATCATCTTCAAAGAGACCTTTATTGGGACAATCTTCAACTCCTACAAAGAAATTGCGGTTAAGAAATTTTACAGATGACAATTATGTTCAGAATACGTTTTATATTACTATGTATGTTTTACAATTGTATTTTCTATACATGTTAGTACTCTTAAAAACCTAAAACGTTTAAAATTGACTTTAATCATCCCTCGTGTTGATACACGGGGTGTTAAGCTAGTAACTTATTGTGACGATAAAATGATAATTTGTATCATTCAAATAATTCATTGAGAATTCGTACCAAATAGCATATTATTAGTAGCAAAGACGATAAATTTAACAAATCTCAAACACTCCGCATATCATATCACCCACCATTTAAGCTAATTAAGATACTCTTGGTTTGTCAACTTCATGCTTTTCGATCAAGTCAAACCAATCAACTAAGGGAAGACCTGCATAGATCTTAGACTCATAGTGTAACTTAAGAGTCCAAACTTAAGACTCCAACTCCCCTACAATTTGAGACCATTTCAGACACTCATTTAAAAGCATTCTGGAAAATCAGAAAAACTCTCATATTATTAAGTGATCTAGATAGCATTTGAGTGTAAATCAAATCATAGCAAAAGAAGAGACTTGAAGCCAATATGTGTGCATAGTATTAACTTTGTGAGACTAGCTTTTGAGTTTTATCCCTTGAGCCCTAGAAAAATAGGAGGCGGCTCATCTCCTGGCACAGACAAAGAGAGAAGTATAAAGATTATCTTTCGATTTTCAGAAAGACACGAGTGATATGTTCATCTCTTGAACCTTAAAATAGGAGAATCAATCAATGATGTGTCATCGATCTTTGGATTGAAATTTGAATGCTCGTAACAAAACCGCAATATGTTGGTGTTTCATAAATCCTAACGCGGTCTAAATTGCAAAGATCATAGAAATGCAGATAGTAAAAAACTATCAGAATCTACTTTGATGGAACTCCAAACGAATCCATATAGTTTTGTACTCAAGAACATAAATAAAACATGATATAATTAAGGTGTTAAAAACGGTCGTGATCAGTTAAAGAAAATGATGACATGTAGATGGCTATTAGCCCTTCGATTCTTCTCAAGAAACCTCTTCATGTTTTATGGCTTCTTCCCCATGAACCTCTTATACACTCAATTTAGGTTTAGAGTTTCAATAGATAATCACTTATACATGGGAAGAATAACAAGTTACAATAATCTAAGTTAGGTGATGTTATACTTACACGTCTTCTTAATAAGTAGTATTTTTTTTGTCATTCTCAGTATTTATATAGTAAGTCGATCTAAACTTATTTTCGTACAAAAATGTCTTACGCTCAATAACCCCTCCATGAAATCATCTAACATGGGCTTTACTAATTTGGACCTAAAAGATCCTTTACATAATTATGTTAAGGTGTTTCTAGCTGTTTCTACTTACTTTGTTTATTAAATAAACACGTGTTATAAACTCTATCTCATTATAATCATGAATGAATGATTAAAGTTTTAAAAAATGGATATAATTTTTAATTGATTGATTAGTTAGAAAAGTAAGAAACTAAAAATGAAACAATGTAAAAAGCTAAAATGATTATTTAGACAAAATTAACAAATCTCAGTTAGATTTAACGACATTAGGGATGAAAAGGACAACAATTTTTTAAAAATAGGAACTAATTACTAAAAGTTAGAGACTACAAATAAAGATAGTAAGCTAGATGGATGAAAATAATCATTCAATTAAAATAAAAATATGTTAAAAATATACTATTTTTATTTAAAGAAACTTTATATAAACATTTATTGGAAAAAGATTGATATTGTTAAGAAAACTCAAATTATATGTTATCATACTCGTATATCTTTATATAAAAAAGAGTTAAAGTTGCCAAAAAACTAGAATATTTCACCAATGTTTCAATATGACATGTGAAGCATTTTCTTCTAAAGAAACATATGCTCACTAAACTCCCTAAAAACGTGTTAATCTAGCCAATCTTTAACATGTAACCGTCTTAACCGGTAAACACATCACTTGAAAGATTTTCTGGCGACACTCATGACTTGAAAAATTGGCTTCTTGCTAGATCGAAGTTTTTTCCAGTGAGGAAACTAAATGAACAAGGAAGCAAATCTCGATTCAAATCAGATCAAAAAGGCAAAATCTAACAAACCTCTAATAAACTCATACACTCAATTTAGGTTTAGAGTTTCAATAAATAACCACTTATATATGGGAAGAACATGCATATAAAAAGTTACAATAATCTAAGTTAGATGATGTTATACTAAGGGGTTGTTTGTTAAAATAGAATGATTAAGCACCGAATGATTCTGTAGTATGAATAATTCAAAGGCTGTGAATGAATCTACCTCTGAATGTGACATGCTGTTTGATAAAGGTTTAAATGAACAATCTAAATAATGCAAATTACCATTTTAACCATAATAGTGATATATTATATCATAAGATATGATTGTTTAACAAGACAATATGTGAAAGAATGAGTATTAGGGTAAAATACTTTGTGCATAATGTTTCAGAATGTACTTTAAGGTAGACTGATTCAATAGCGTTATTCTGTTTTATTCAACACAGTCTTCATTCAGACGCAATAATCAAACACATCGAATGCTGAACAATTCAGCATTCAGTGCTAAATGGTTCTATTAAGCAGCAGAGCGCCATCCCCTAAGTTACTAACACACCTTCTTTATAAATAGTATTTTTGTCATTCTCAGTATTTATATAGTAAGTCAACCTAAATTTATTTTCGTAAAAAAAAGTATTATGCTCAAAAGCATCTCCATGAAATCACCTAAAACGTGCTTTACTATTTGTACCTAAAAGATCATTCACATAATTATGCTATGGTGTTTCTAGCAGTTTTCTACTTGGTTTATTTATTAAATAAACATGTATTATAAACTCTATCGCTTTATAATTACGAATGATTAAAGTTTTAAAAAACCGATATAATTTTTAATTGACTGATTAGTTAAAAAAGTAAGAAACTAAAAATGAAACAACGTAAAAAGCTAAAATGATTAGTTAGACAAAATTAATAAATCTCAGTTAGATTTAACGACATTAGGGATGAAAAGTACAACAATTTTTAAAAATAGGAACTAATTACTAAAAGTTAGAGACTGTTAACAAAACCCAAATGATATGTTATCATATTTGTGTATCTTTATGTAAAAAAGAGTTAAAGTTGCTAAAAAACTAGAATGTTTTATCAATGTTTCAATATGACATGTAAAGCATTTTCTTCTAAACAAACATATACTCATTGAACTCCCTAAACGTGTTAATCTAGCCATCTTTAACATGTAACCGCCTTAACTGGTAAACTCATCACTTGAAAGATTTTCTGGCGACACTCCTGACTTGAAAATTTGGCTTCTTGCTAGATCGAAGTTTTTCCAGTAAGGAAACTAAATGAACAAGGAAGCAAATCTCGATTCAAATCAGATTAAAAAGGCAAAACCTAGCAAACCTGATGCAAACCGGTGAATGAGACTAGATGAACATGGAACCAAATCACATTAACCAAATTGAACCCGAAATCAATGTTACGAGATGAAAAGGGAACCAAATTGAAACCCAAGTCGACGTTTATCAAACCATGAATCTGATTAGCGAACGTGAACCCTAATCAACGAAAGTGAGTGACAGCGTCAAGTAGATGAGCAATGAACCCTACTCGACATTAATCAATGAAACAATAGATGCACGATAAACACAAACCCTAACCAACATTAATGATGAACAACAAACCAGATGGCCAGCGATGCAAAAGTCCGGCGACCTTACTCAATAACCTAGCAAGAACCCTAAAGTGTTTACCTGCTAAATATTTGAAAATGACCATATGAACATGTTAATTAGAAGTTTAACAAGTACACATGAAAAAAAAATCACGTACCAAGTTATGTCATTTATGAAATGTTTAAGCTTCTTAGCAATTTTGACCTAATAAAAAAATATTTTTATCATTTTAATATTTACTTAGGCCCTGTTTGGTTCACTGTATTTCGTGGGAATGGGATTTCAAATACAGGGAAATGTTGTGTTTGGTTGGAAAAAAATGAAGGGATTTTAAATGCTGGAAATTCTTTAAAATCCCTCAAATTCCTTTACTCAAGGGATTTTACAAAGGGTTAAGTGCACCGAAATGTAATGAACTATACCCAATTTAATATTGTATGTAACAAACTGAACTTTCTTCGCTAAAATACATTAAACTACCCGAAATTTACGTTTAATGCAATATGACCTTCAATTGAAGGTTTCCCGGTCACCCCTAATTTTTTTCTTATTTTTTCTATTTTTTTATTATTTTAATGACATTTATTATTAATAATATTATTATTATTATTATTATCATTATAGCATCTTCACCAAAATCGTATCTGAAACATTGTATAAGTCGGATCACTCCGTCGACTACCATCATCACCACCATCCCGGACTCCGCCTCCTCAACCACCGTCGCCATCGCCGGAGTAGAAGACCACCACCGTTGCTGGAGAAGTGACCTCCACACCACCTTCTTGACATTCAACTACCACCATCGGTAACACCCCAAACATTTCTAATCTTTGAATCGAAATTAGTAACTCTCCCAAATCTAACATCAAACATCGTAATCTAGAAACCATAAAGCCTAATTTTGTTGAACAATTCACATTAGAAGTCAGATTTGTATTAGGGTTGCAAATGGTGGTGGTGGTCGGTTGTAAACTGAAGAAAACCCTAAAATCGAAGAACATTCATGTGTGTGGGTGTTTATACAAAACAAAACCTAAGCAGGTTGAACAAATCGAAAATCTTAAGTAAACAAATAAATAAAAATTTAAATCACAAATGGAAATGATCATACAAATCGATTTTTGAATGAATGGAACAGAAATAAAAAATCCTAAACAAAACCTAAGCATCGAAGTGCTTGAAGACGGAGGCGGTGGTGGTGGTCGAAGACGAACCAAGAAAACCCCAAATTGCGGTGCTAGTTGAAGTCGGATGCGATGGTGGTGGTGGTTGAAGTTGGAGGCGATGGCAATAATGGTGGTTGCAGACTTCGTATGAGGTTGTGAGGCGGCAAAGGAGGCTGTGAGGAGGTGGTGTTAAGCACACGGTGGTTGCAGACTTCGTATGAGGTTGCAGACTTCATTTTAAGCTTCATCCGCTTCATGTTAAGCACACTTCTAGATTAATGATGATAATAATAATAATAATAATAATAAAATGACAATAAAATAAGAAAAAATAGAAAAAATTAGGGGTGACCGGGAAACCTTCAATTGAAGGTCATATTGTATTAAACGTAAATTTCGGGTAGTTTAATACATTTTAGCGAAGAAAGTTCAGTTTGTTACATACAATATTAAATTGGATATAGTTCATTACATTTCGGTGCACTATACCCTTTTACAAATGCATCCACCCCCATGGTATTTCAAAATGCTTTGTATGAAGGATTTTTCATTTTACCATTTTGCCAAATGCAAATCCATTTTAAAATCATGTCAAATGCAAATCCTGCGAAATACAAATCCTTTGACAGAATACAAATCCCATGAAAAAAAATCTGCAAATCAAACGCCCCCTTAGTTAATAGAAATAACACAAATCCTTCAAAAATTCAAGAACATTTTCCCATCTATTTATCAAATAAAATTATTCCGTAAATCTAGACACAAAATCCTTTTTCAATCTAAACCCCTAAAAATTTTACAGTGGGAAATTGACAGAAACAAGACGATCAAAGACCACCCCACAAATTTGTTTATTACCCCTTTCAATTTTTCTCCAAGAAAAACTTTAAATTTTCAAGATTTGGAGACACAATTAGAACAAATCCATCTCCCTCTTTTCCTTGCTGTTTCTGGTAATTCCTCTCAATCTTGATCCTGTTCTTCCTTTGAATTGGTAAAAAATATGTAGCTGTTTATAGAATTTACTAGATCCAATATGATATCTCCTGAACCTGAAGCATTTAATTTTATATTTAATTTTAGGTGTTGGGTCAAACTAAGCATTCTTTCTTCAATTTCGTCGTGTGCCCTCTTTATCTTGTTCTAGATTCTTCGATATTCTTCTGTATTTTTCTTAGTTTTACACCTGCCTATTTACATATATTAGTTTGTGGTATGCAAACAAAAAAACGTCAACTTTACATAAAACAATAGTTTAGATAATTGATCTCTGATCTGGGTGTCTTGGGGGCCTCTTCTGTAACTCTGTTGCCTTAAACATCTTTCACAAGAAGGTTAGATGCTTTTCTTAGCTTGGTTTTTTGCTTAAATCATGAGAATAATTATGTTTATTCTGTTTCTAATCTGCTAATGATCATAATGGATGATTCTAGGGTTTTAAGTTTTAACTACTTCAATTCCAAGAAAATGTTGACGAAGAATCGCCCTAATTCTTCTTCTTTGTACAGCTTCGTGCTTAATGTTTGAAATTGTTTTTTTAAATTCATTCTGCTTGTTTTTATTTAATTTTATTCTATCATTTCTGTAAAATTTCATCACATTTTCCTGTTAGATCAGGAGTTTTCGTTAAAATTGATGATCTTTAGCAACTTGTGATAAAGATTTTCAGGGTTCTACTTTGTGGGTATTGATCTTTAATATCATGTTTAGGTTTAAAGATTCAAAAAGTTGCAGACTTTGCAAATAGTTTTGATCAATTATGGATTTCAATTTTAGTATAATCTTCAAGATCTCTCATGGGTATTTCTTGACTTGATTAAATTGGCAGAAATCTTAATTGAAAGATTGATAGAGAGAGAGATGGAGGAAGAGAGAGAGTCGACTAGATATTGGTGCCATGAATGTTCTAGAATTGTTAATCCAATAATGGAGGTGGAATCAATCAAATGTTCATTATGTCAAGGCGGATTTGTGGAGGAAATGGACAGTGTACGGAGTGATCACCACCATCCAAATGACGGTGGTTCTGAATCCGACAGTGGAATCTCATTATGGGCTCCAATCTTGCTTGGTATGATGAACACCCCTCGCCACAACCGGAGATTTAGGCTCGGAATCGATGATGAAAATGAAGAACAAAACCGCCGTGATTCTGATGAAACCCACCGCGAGGGAGGAGGAGGAGAGTCGGAATTGGACCCAGAACTCGAATCATTGAGGCGGAGGAGGAGCTCTGCTGCCATCCTTCACCTTCTTCAGGGGATTCGGGCTGGAATTGTGTCCGAATCCGAGAACAACGAGAGCGGAGACAACAACCGCGAACGCGTTATTCTGATCAATCCTTTCAACCAGACTATCATTGTTCAAGGCGGCAGCGGCAGTGGTAATCCGTTTGATTCGAACAATCTGTCCCAAAACCACCCGTTTGGCACCTTTGGTGATTACTTTATGGGCACGGGTTTAGAGCAGCTCCTGCAGCATTTAGCGGAAAACGACCCGAATCGATATGGGACACCACCGGCCCAAAAGGAGGCGGTGGAGGCAATGCCGACGATCACAATCGAAGAAAACTCGATTCAATGTTCGGTTTGTCTGGAAGAGTTTGAAATCGGAACCCAAGCACGACAGATGCCGTGTAAACACAGCTTTCATGGTGACTGTATCCTGCCATGGCTCAAGCTCCATAGTTCTTGCCCGGTTTGCAGGTATCAATTGCCAGCCGATGAGTCAAAGATTAACCGAGAACAAGACGGGTCAAGGGGTGACACGGGAAATCCAAACCGGGTTGCTGGCGAATCGGGAAATGAGGGGAACAACGAGGAGAGACGATTTACCGTATCTCTCCCTTGGCCTTTCAGTGGTTTATTCTCATCTAATAACTTAAATTCGAGTTCGGTGACAAGAACAACTTCAGGGGACTCGGGGTCATCCCCAAGAGCCAATGAAGCTGATCGTCGAGAAAATAGTGATTAGATATCGAGTCAACTCAAGCAGGTTTGACTCGACGTCTCTGAAACGGGTGCCATATCGAGCTTCTCTCTGTATCTTCTTCGTCTCTAGTCCTATCTTTCGTCGTGCGACCATTTATAGATCCATCTCAACATTCATATTGATTGATTTTGTGTATACATTGATATGATTGTTGGATGTATATATCCCCTGTAATAATTTATACAATTTGTTACCATCTTCTTATTACATGCTACTGCTAACACTGTCAAAGTAGAGTTTTTGCATCATTTAAACATTTTTTAATTTACTTTTGAACATATTATACTAACGTACACCGTCACGTTTTCTTCTTTTACTCAACCCATCATTTAACTTCCTAGTAGTTACAATCCACTCCATAAAATTCTGTGAACTATATAATATCCCACTAAATAATTAAATATTAGAAAAAGAAAGAGACAGAGACAGATAAAAAATAAAAAGGTAGAGACAGTCGTAAAGATAGTTATAGAGACAGACAGTAGACAAGTTAGGGGCTCCACCTTCTTCTCCTGCGCAATAGCTGCCACTCCGAGGTCCAAGACCACGGCACGACAATGTTTTAAAACCCGTGTTGACCCGGCCGGTCCGACTGGTTGACCCGTGACCCGGTGAGAAGACCAGGTCAATGTACACCGGGTTTTACCTCATTTCTGGCCCGCATTGACCCGCCCGGGTTTTAGCAATTAGTAATCTCGACAATTGATACTTTGAAACCCTCACTCGACAGAAACTCTAAAAAAGAGTTGTAAACCCCTCTCAACAGTCGACGGCAACTCTTCTCCTCTGTCATCTCTGGCATGCGACTGTCATTCAAGAATAAACCTCCATTGAGTTCACGTAACCCTTTCAATAGAATTTCATTGTATGATTGATAGTTTATTTAGTTTCTTAACACATTATTAATTGTTTCCAAGTTTATATGCATACATATATATACACACATATGCATATATATTTTTAAAAAATTAAAAATTTGAAAACTGGGTTGACCCGCCGGTCGAACCAGTTAACCCGTGACCCGGTGAGGAGCCCAGGTCAACTAAAATCCCGGGTTTTAAAACATTGCGGCACAGTGATGTGGCTCCGGTGATGAGCATGACGCCAAACCTCCCACATCTAACCTTATTTTGTGTTAATTTGAGCTTTATAATCTTCCACGGAGGTTTGTCCTCTGCCATAAAATTAATAACCTATTATGCTTCTATTTTTCTAGTTGAGATGTACTTCTTTCTTTTAGTTTAGTTTTGTTTGTTGTATAATAAATATATTATTAATCATGACATTTATGAAACACATAATGTATTAAATGAACACACACTATATGCGTTTTCATATTTCAACGATTTTTCTATTTTTTTGAGCCAAATTCTTTAAAACTCACAATACACTTGTATAATTATGAATTCAATAGATTTATATATGTATATAACGAGCAAACTATGACCCGTGCTTTGCGACTGGAACCAAAACATAAAGATTAATGTTGTTAAAACTAATGTAAAAACACAAATATATGAAAAATAAAAATAAAAACATAAACAATTGAAATTCGATATAGTAAAATTCAACTTTCATGAATTCGTAGTGATTTGACACCGTATTTGGTTCTAATTCAAATATATTTAAGTTTAATTTATTCGTATTACGAATAACATAATATTTACATTATTAATCTTTAAATCAAAGAAAGATTTTCACGGAAAGAACTCTTTTAGTACCATCATCTTTGTCATCTAAAAACATAAAAACTAAGATTGAAGAATAAGAATGATGTATAAAATTATTTATGAAATAAACTTAAAAGAAAGATTTAATGGGTTTTAATAAACAAAATGAAATAAAAATTAAAAGAAAGATTTAATGGGTTTTAAAAAACAAAATTAAAAAGTTTCGTTTATAAATTTTTAAATAGACTATTTTATAAGCAAAAGAAAATATGAAGAGAGTATTTTTATTACCAACTTTGAAACTAATATGAAATTAAAAATAAGATTTTTATTTTTATTAATATTAAAATCCAATCCAAGTCCAAATTCCAAACCACTAATAAATCGAGAGCTAAGAGGGTGTTTGGTTGGAGAGAATCCTTGGGATTCCTTTTGAATTGGATTAGAATCCAATTCCTAATAAATTCAATGTTTGGTTCATTTGAGGAAGGAATGGAAAGGAATTAAAATGCAACGGGGCAGGGAATCTAGATTCCATTCAAATATGGTTGGAATTTAAAATCTATGAAGGAAGGAATTTGTTTAGTTCACACTTCACCCACAAACTTACGCTACCTAGTCTGAGCTCTTGATCGCCACCACCATTGGACTCCCCATCTCCGGTCAGTGGGTCACCGTCTCCGGTCGATGTTGTGCGCCGCCTTCTCCGGTCAGTGCGTCGCCATCTCCTTTGTTAAATTTCGCGTCTGTCGCGTCGTAGGTCCTTGAGATATGTCGTTGTCTCTAGTCGGTGCGACACTGTTTGTCGCCTCGTTTGGATTCCCGTCTCCTCCGTCTTCCTCAACCGAGCTCTGTTGCCTCCTTCGACTTCCTTAACCGCCGCCGCCGCCACCTGTAGGTAAGTGTTCTCTCCTTCTCTCTCCCCCCGACGGCAGAAATTGCAATTTTGTGAGTTGTTGAATCTAATATTGATATCTTGTTGAATCAAGTTTCGAACCTACATGCGTGCATCAATTAAATAATACCCAACCCAGCTCATGTACAAGACATTTGTATACCAACAAGCAATTAATAGCCCTCGCAAAATGCGAGGGAAAGAATAAAATCCATGAAATTTATTATCATACGTAAAATATTGTTAAAAATCATTAGCCTTTAAATACATTTATAATATTTATATGTAGAAAACGGTATTTGCGTTATACATGACATCTCATTACTTTATATTTGAAAGAAAGAATCATAAAAGTTGTGAAAAGTTAATTTGAGAACCGTTTTTATTACGAGAACTGCGAGAGCCAATCTTAATAGAAAAGTTAATGCGTGTTGTTTAGTTATCATTGTATACAATAACTTTGTCATAAATTCTATAGTATACAACAAGTTGCATACAATGCGATAATTATGAAAGTTGGTTGTATTATTTTTAAGAAAATAAAGTTGATTGTATATAATAGTAACTAAGATAAAGTTCATTATATTTTAATGCAATTTGCCCTCCTCTTATTGTATACATTTGTTGTATACTATAGAAGTTATAACAAAGTTTATTGTATATAATGGTAACTAAACAACAGACACATGAAAAAGTTGTTTGCATACAATGTGAGGATTATGAAAGTTAATTATATTATTTATAAAGTTGATTATATACAATAGTAACTAAGACAAAGTTCATTGTATTTTCATACAATTCTCTATTAAATAAAATCAAACGCATCAAGTTTTTTTATCCATTAAATTAATTTTCTATCCATTATGTATGTGTTAAATTGGTTATCATAATATGTATTTATTTTTATGTTTTAATAATGTGTTTTTATTTATGTTATCATAAATATGCCTTATGCCAAATTAATAGCTTATAAGAGGAAGCCCAGTTGTAGCAGGAAGGTGACATGGTTATGCCATGACCACTGAAACACACTGCAACTGTATGGAAGGGGAAGTGAGGACGAGGTATGGGATTTACTAGTGTATCTCTTTTAATCTAATCATTATTTTTATTAAAATTATATTTATATTTTTAATCTAATTAATGTCTTTATAAACTATTTTAAGTATTTTTAATTAATGTAATGTTTTATTTTAATATTTATTAAATGTCTTATTAATTATAACTTTAATAAAAAAAGATTAAAAGGCTAAAAATAACCATTATCAATTTTTAAAAGAAATAATATAAGACTTATATGACATAAAGGTATGGGAACCGAGAGAGGAAACCCTCCTCTGCTCTCAAGACCATGCGAAACACTCAAGCCGAAGCAATTGGCTTCCCCATCGGGTTTCTTGGGTTTGTGGGGAACACCGCTACACCCATACCCCAACCTAGTGTTGTAAAACTCGCCCCTAGGCATCCGATTAGTTGATAGTCGGACCCCAACCTTGGCGAGTTTCATATAATCGGACTAATTACTCAGAATCGGTCAAAGTCGGACCAAATAGGACCTAGACAAGCTCGGCGATCAACATAGTCAACATTTTTTTTCCTATTCTATTTGGTCAGAGTAGGAATGGAAGACAGGTAACACACGATTTCTTCTTCCCCCTCGACAGCATTAAGGTAACACCCAAACCCTAAGTTGGAATTTGATTTTTGTAGACTCTTAAGTCGATTTTGATGTAGATAAAGATGTTGGAATTTGATGCTAGCATCTGCGTTGATTTATGGAATTTGATTTAGCATCTGTGTTTATTGTTATTTAGAACTCAATTTCGATTTAGCATATGTTAGAACTTAATTTCGATTTTTTGAGATAGTTCAAAGTTCAATTGATTTATAGAATTCGATTTTTAGCATACATGTTTAGAATTCAATTTAATTTTTTTTCTGTATAGTGCTAGATACTTCTGGATGCTTCATCGGCTTCTTTTTTTATTTATGTGATGAGAACTCAACTTGATTTTAGCATCCGTGTTTTGATTTTTTGTGAACCGAACTCGACATGATTTTTTTATTTCTGCATACTTCATCTATTATGTCTCAATCAATGAAAATTATTCTTCAATTAGTGTCTCTACACGTATATTTTGAGTCAATGAACAATTATATTTATATGTGAGTATATAATTTTGAGATTTATAAATAAAATAAATCCAATTCGAGTACTTCCTGCCTAAATCGAGTACTTGTTACTCCCCCGTCAACCGCTTGGCTCCCGTCTGCAACATTGCCCTAACCCGACCTGTTTCTTTCTTTTTGGCTTGGCCAACCTATGTTATCCTCTCCCTCACCCCCTCCACCTTCTCTCCCTCTTCCCTCTTCGTTTTCCTCTCTTTTTATATAAGATTGGAAAGGATTATACTAACTTTTGGGTTGGAAAGGTTATATGGAAACCGGGTTGGACAACCCATTTAGGTACTGCAACAGATGACCTTCAAAGATATACTAATCACCTACCAAGAAGGTCATTTACACTCCATATTAACTACCATAAGATTCATATGGAAATGGCAAACAACATAAGTTGAGAGACATCTAAGTAAATCAGAGCAACAAATCAAGCCTGTTTCAATACTCAATACTCGAACACCAAAACTTATAAAGGCTGTTATCGTTCAAACTCAGCAATAAAAAGGGCCTTAAAATGCATTAGGCATTACATATCGTTTCTCACAAAAATGTTAGACCAATTGAGTTTTGTCGATATTAAAATCGACTACAGTTTTTACCAATAGAATAATAATAATAAGGGCCAACAAACGGGCAAAAATCGACACAAAGTGCTCGTGTAAAGAATCACTTTACCGTAACAATTTTGATTATAGATGCAGTTCCAACACGATGTAGAGCCACGACAGCATCGCCAGTCTTGCACAGTCCTTTATCTTTAGCATGTTTCAGAGAGAATTCAATTGCTTCTTCAGTGGATTCATCATGAGAAGCTCTAGCAGATCCTGCAATCAAAACAGGAACCAAACCCCTAAAGATTAGACTATGTCGAGCCGGGGACTCGTCACTGCATGACCAATCAAATGAATCGGTTTTGATTTCAGGAACCACCACAGAAAGTATTGGCATCCCTGGTCGGTACTTAGCCACTAGTTTGGCGGTGCTTCCGCCTCTGGTCAGAACCAATATCAGACTTGCTTTGGATGAGATGGCGGTTCGAACAGCAGATGAGGCTAAACTTTCAAGTGGGCTCATGGGCACAGGTACATTTGCGGTTATTCGTTTGAAAACATCTGCATAATTTATTGTGTTTTCAGCTTCCATGCAAATCTTGGCCATGGTTTGAACCGCGAGTTCCGGGTAGGCCCCGGCTGCTGTTTCTCCACTAAGCATGACACAGTCTGTGCCATCGAGAACTGCGTTAGCAACGTCTGTGGCTTCAGCTCGAGTAGGCCTTGGGGACTTGATCATTGACTCCAACATTTGAGTGGCGGTTACAACCGGCTTTCCTTGTAGGTTGCACTTGTATATCATCACTTTCTGAGCTAGAAATATTTTCTCGATTGGGATTTCCATACCAAGGTCACCACGCGCCACCATAAATGCATCAGAGTTGGCCAGAATCTCATCAAAGTTTGCAACACCTTCTTGATTTTCAACCTAACAAAGTTTAGAAGTTAAAACCCACATTATTTCAACTCATTTAATTCTATCTCTAATTATTTAATTTATAAAATAATAAATACAATTTGGACGTGTTTCACGCCAACCCAACAAGATAAACCTATTTTGACTAGTTACATGACTTGTACACATTTTGACCCTTCTAGAAAAAACGCACCTTAGACATAAGAAGGATGTTTTTTGCATGTTCTCCAAGCAACTTGCGAACCTCAACCAAATCTGAACCTTTTCTGACAAACGACAGAGCGATCATATCAATCTTATTAGGAACACCCCATTTCATGATATCTTCTTTATCTTTCTCAGTCAATGTAGGGAGATCTACAATCACTCCTGGAAGATTAACGTTTTTGCGTTCACCAAGAACTGCAGTGTTCTCACAACGACAACGAACTAAGCCATTTTTAGTGTCACAAGACAGAACAGTAAATGAAATGGTGCCATCTGCACAGAGGATGACACTGTGTGGTTTTACATCATGAGCTAACTTCTTGTAGCTCATGCAGATCATCTGATCATCGCCTTTAATTGTGTAATCGGTAGAGATTGTGATCTCTTGACCTTGTTTTAGTTGGATTGGCTTGCCATCTTTCAGAAATCCGGTTCGAATCTCTGGTCCCTTAAGTAAAACAAAATTCATATCATCAATTATACATTGTATCAACAATATGTTTGAAAATACTTGAACCAAAAAAAAGAGAGCTTTTTTTATACTTTTAGCTACACATCCTCTGATAATGAACTGGATAAAGAGAATTCACAAGTAGTTTTAACTAGTAAAAGATAAGCATCTTGTTTCTTACCTAAAAAAGTCAACCTGATTTATTAAAATAAACGTTCAGTCAGTCGCAGATCAAAAAATCTATGAACAAAAACAAAGGTTACCAACTGATGACCACTTCTAATATTTACAGAAAAAAAAATTTAATCATGATTTATAAGAAATTTAAACACCACAATGAATTGAGAAATTGGGAGAGGTCTTGGGCCAATGGTTAAATGTTACATAATAATATGTTCTTGATCCAAAAAAAAAAAAAAAAAACTCCTTCTGATGCGACAAGTAGTTTGATAGTGATGTTTGCTATGGATCAAACACCCAAAATGTTAATCAATACAAGTTCAAGGAATTTTTGTAATTAAACTCAAAGTTACTAACCTTCATGAACATCTGAAAATTTGTATACTTAAACATGAACATATAATGTAACATTATAACATGTACTTAATCTTATTCTTACTAAATAATATGCTTAATAAATATATTAGATTTAAACTTGTTCGTTTATTAAGTATGAACAATGCCCGTACTAATATTATAAACATTTTTTTGTCATTGATATGATATAAATTGTTCAACCTAGATCTTATTAAATGTACTTCGAGTATCACAAAAAAAAACCATCACGAGATGGCCTACCGGGTAAGACACTAGCTCTCCGCGGAGGTCCAGGATTCTAGTCTCATGAGAGTTTCAATACAATGTCGGTAAGAAAATGGCAATGGTATCGATGAGGCCGTATGCATCTGAGCAAATACTCGACCTCCAGAGAATCCCAAACCAGAAAAAACTCCTAAAAAATAAATTTCAAAGTACCACAAACAAACAGATTTATATCCACCAATTAGCAATCAACATGAAACTTGAAGAGAACAGATGGACAAAGCAATAAACCCCACCAAAAACAAATATTATCCTGTATGCTATGTATAAAATATTCAATTGCCCAATATATTTTTTACACACAAACTATTTGACTTTGCAAAATTCAAGAAGAATTAAGCAATACTTCAGGACCAGTTAGAAAAAAAGGAGCAGTTTCTACTTTTTTTCTCATTTAAACTGTAAAATTGTTTACAATCCTTGCGATAAACCTATAGGATTTGATCTCAGAAGAACGTGGACTTTTAATTTAGGTCAAACGAAGAAATTTTGTAGTAAAAATCGATATAAAAAACTCAAATACCAAACGACTCGAGAACTAGATCTGATTTTGCAAGCATTTTACAAAAAAAGAAGCAAAAAGTCAGATTTGTATAATTTTCAACCATTAAAATCGACCATCTATGCACAACAGAGGAACTCTAGCGTTGACGTGGATCATACGCAACAACCAAATAGAAACTAATTCAAGCAATCGATTAGAAAAGAATAGAAGAACGTACTTTGGTGTCCAGCATGACAGCACAGAGAATACCAGTGTTATCCATAGCTGTGCGGAGATTATCTAGGGTTTCCTGATGGTACTCAAACGATCCATGAGAGAAATTGAATCGAGCAACGTTCATCCCTGCCCTCAACAGCTTCTCAACCATCGGAACCGATCGAGAAGCCGGTCCCAAAGTACAAACAATCTTCGTCTTCGGCCTCTTTGTTCCAACTAGTTGCTGGCTATGATCAGTCTTCATTTGATCCATTCGATCTTCGATCAACAAAATCAACCAACAGCGAGGGTTGAAGAAGAACCTAAAAACTGGGAACGGAATTAAGAATTGAGCGGCGGTTGTTGTGAGAATCAAATGGGGTTTGCTAGTTGAATTTATATAGAAATTGATTCGAATAATTAACTTTTAGTTTGAGTATGGTTTTGAGAATTTGGAATGGTTTATAATTTATATATGCCATAATATATATAGGGAATAAGTTAAGTTATATCATTATATATAGTCAGTTAGCTACATGATACACATGTAAATATTTGGTGGATCCTGCATGATAACCCTACTAAATATTTAGTTATTCCCATATATATATATATATATAGGTAAAAGTTTAAACGATAATTGTTTTTCGTACGAGAACTGCAAGAATCAATCATAGTCGTTCAATTCCTTCTCCTTCAATTGGATTGCGCACTTATGAATTTCTTACATGCACTCTGCCATACTCAATCCTTACGCTGCTAAAATTGGTTCTCACCGTTCTTATTTGAACCGTCCTCTATATATATATATATATATATAAATGCTTTATTTTATAAATATTTAATATAATATTATGTATTTACTTTTTCTCCAAGCTGTCTTTTCATTCTTCGAGAAGGCGATTTTTTAGTGAAGAAAATCTCCTTGGTTTTGACCAATTGTGGAATTGATGGTTTTGATTTTGACTTTGAACTAGAAATCTTGTGCTTTGGTTTTGTTTGGAAACAAGAGAACATGTATCGTAACGTTTAGTTTTAGAACCAAGTTTAAGAACGTGTTTTATGATAGTTTTTATTTAAAATTATTTGATCTTGAATAAAAATTAACCACGTTATGTTTAAAGATTATTGTACGGACTAAAGATGTGTCATATATAATAATTATGTTTATTTATTCTTATAAATTTGTGAACTGTGTTTTTCGTTCATATGTTTAACAGTATTATTGTCTAGAGTTAATTATATTTTTGGTCCATGTGGTTTGTATGGAATTTCACATTTAGTCTCTGTGCTTTAAAAATTACGACATTGATCTTCATGGTTTACATTTCGTTTCAATGTTAGTTCTTAAGACACTTAAAAAGACAAAACTGCCCTCACATTTTCTTTTATTCATTTTCTTTTAGCTTTAAAACCATTTTTCTTTATTAATAAATAATAATTATTAAAAAAATTAACAATAAAAACATAATCTCCTTCCCCAATACTAAACAAGTCTGTTTCCATTATTTCTTCCTATATGCACCTACCACCGCCACCACTGTCTCCGTCCGACCACCGCCATCTTGTCCATCTTCCATCACCATCTCGGCCACCCTCATCCCATTCTCTCTCCCCTTCGATTCCTTTTTTCCTTTATTCGCCTTGTCTCGAGATCCTCTAGCGGCAGCCCACCGGCCACCACTCTTAACGCCGCTGATGCTACCCGCATCATTGCCTTCTCCAATTCCGACCACCATCGAGGCCTCCTCCAAGTCTACCGACCATCATTTGTAGATTGTCTAACCTTTTCATTTCTTTTTATGATCTGTTTAGGTTATTCCGACTTAGGGTTCTTCATATTTGTAAATGATGTTGGATTTTGATCTAGGTGACTTTGATTTTGGGATATTTAATTTGGTGGGTTCTGATGTAGGAGTCGGTGGTTTTATTGTTGCTTCGAGTTCATGTTGCTTTCGATTTTTGGGATGTTTGGTGGGCGGTGGTGGTGGGCGGCGATGATGGATTCACCCTGCTTTCGGTTTTTTAATTTTGGGTTGTATTTTCCTTTCTATTCATGTTGCTTTACGTGACACACAGATCGGGGTGGTTGTCCAAGGGGAGGTGGTGGGTAGCGGTTGTTACCTACTCCAGTGAATGGGTGGCAATGAGTTGCGATGGGTGGCGGTGGGTGGGAGGGAGGAACGATAGAGAGGGAGATTGAAAAAGAACGAATTTTCAAGTAATTATTTATACCTAGAGTTAATTACATTTTACTCATAAAATTTGATTGTTTATTAATTAAAGAAAATTATTTTAGAATTAAAAAAATGAATAAAAGAAAGGGTAAGGATAGTTTTGTTTTTTCAAGTGACCAGAGGACTAACATTGAAATGAAATGTAAACTATGAGGATCAATTTCGTAATTTTTAAAGTACAAGGACTAAATGTGAAATTTTATACAAATTACGGGGACCAAAAATGTAATTAACTCTATTGTCTAAATATGTATTTTTTATGTATGATAATCCTTATTATCTACAAGTTATATCCCTCTTATGTATAGTAAAAATTTATTATGTACGAATATCTTTCTTTATCTAGACATTGTTTGTACCTCATGGAGGACCACTAAAAATTTTAGTATGTATATTATATCTTTAATGGATATTTATATATCTTATAAAATAATTAAAAACTTGATTAATCAACTTTCAATGTGAAACGGTTGTAAGATAAAGTTGGATATGTAATTTCTAACTTTATACGAAGATTATCACTGTCTTGTGTGTGTCTCTTTCTCTCTCTCTCTATATATGTATAGATATAGGGAACGGTTCAAATGACAATTGTTTTTTATACGAGAATCAATTTAGTTCTTATTAAGATTAATCAATAACTAAGAATTAATGAGGGGTATTTTGAGAAAATCAATGATCCACCCGGATGCAGTTCACGGATAGGTAAATATATAAATGATCCAAATACCTTTATTAACAAGTTATTATCTCATACAAAATTCGTTTATACTTTTTCATATATATATATATATATATATATATACACATGTATACATATATATATAATGTGATCGATGGATTAGAATTATCTAAGGATAAGAATTGCATGATCAAGAAGACCGGAGGTTCGGCGCAGAACCTACAACCAATGCCCGCCGAAGCAAAGGTTTACCGATAGCCCACCGCCAATTGGCACAGTTAGACCCTCTCCGATACAACACATGCATGAGAGGATCTACAACTACTCAACCAATAGCGATCAAGCCCAGCCCAATTCCACTCATAGCTGACTTCTCAAACGATACTCGATATCATACCTCAAGCACGTATTGGCCAAATAAGCATACAACAGATATAATCAACAAACGACAAGCGTCAAACTCAACAGTCTGCAATCACAAACACATGCATCACATCAAACATATCAATCATAGTCTTTACCATCTGTGAGTTAACATTCACTCATCTCTTCTTTCTTGAATGCCACACTCAGAAGTCTAATATCACTGAGTCTTGGTATTGCATGAAAGCATGGCAACACCAAATTTAGTTTCCAATTCATGAATATATACACACACATATATTTATATCAAAATACTCATGTTAGATACACATAACATAAACACATATAATTCACTCCAAAAGATTCAACAAACAAAGCTTCATATTCTGGAATTTGCCGGACGCGTCGCGTCTAACTAATTGACGTGTCGCGTCTAACTATCTTACGCATCGCGTCAGCTTCGAGCGGCCTTCCTTCGAATGGAGGCTTCGAGCGGAGCCTTCCAATTGAGGCTTCGAGCGGGCTTCGAATGGAGGCTTCAAGCGGGTTTCGAACGCCCCCCTTCGAACCAACATAAACTTCGAACGCCTCACTTCAAACCGACATGGACTTTGAACTTAAAGGGAACGCGACACGTTCCTTCCTTGGACTTGTCGTGTCGCGTGATTTTTAGTCCAAACGTGCAACTTTCTTCATCTTCCAGCTCCAACCAATTTCGAACCAACAAATATTCAAAGTTGGAAAATGACTTTTAACACATCTAAACCCAAAATAACTTCAAAAAAACATGTATACATGTATCAAGAACATATCAAATCCAATTAAAACACCAAAACAAACAAAACCCATTTGTCAAGAAAGCTTCAAACTTCTATCTATGGTGTTCCTCATGTATATACACAAAACTCAGCAATCAATTCATATCAAAGTAATCATAATCATGCACGAATCAAAAGCTAACCTTTTGTTGGAATTAATCAACACAAGATCTTCAAATCCCACTTTCAAGTTTATTAACTTTTTAGAGGTTTCTTCAAAATAAAGAAAATATACACACATAACACCTTCAAGTTTGTTTCAAAGTGAGGAGGTGACTCCACCATATTCTCTCTTTTACACGTATACACACATGCACAAATAATCAAGCATGAGGTGTTCTATAAATATCTAATTACATATACATACATACTTACATACTTTCATGCATATTTACGTACAAACATACATACACGCATATTTAATCAACTCATTTAATCAATTAACTTAATATAATCATATAATTATATTAAAAACACACATAATCACATATCGTTTACCCGCTGACTACTAGTCCGGGTTTGCGAGTATTATAGTGAATCATGGGTAGGAGAAATCATGAAACTCAACAAGTGAGGAATCGTAAATCTCACATGATTAGAATCGTAAATCACATAAGTAGGAATCGCAAATTGACTGAGTGATAGGATATTAAGGACTTCCATAACACGACAGTGAATACATGGATTATGACCCTGGGTAATATTTTGACATTGTGGAAACCTTAACTGTAAGTGAATGTCGGTAGACGCGAGTCTCTCGGATACATAATTGAATTACTGTTAACTGTTGTCCTGTAATCAGGTGAGTTACACCGATTTACTCATCATATTAGTGTGAAATGTGCATGTTATATGATCGTGAAAGTGTAACTAATGTGTTAATATGTGAAGTGAAGGATTGTGTTATATTGTGGTGAAAACACAACTCGAGCATAGTTAGACCTGTGAAATTCTTAGTACGACATGGATAGTCAACTGTGACTCAAAGTGTGAAAGCGTCGTCAATGCACTGCTTAGGTACTATGTGTATGGATATGTGACCATGCATGTTATGATGTGTACATACCTAGTGTAGTGTGTAAGTTATGTGCTCACTAAGTTTATGCTTACTGTTGGTCTTTTATATCCTTTCAGGGACCGTGGGAAAGCTCCAGCACAGTGAAGGTGGCTCATCCGTTTTGAAACGTTTTTACGTTGTTTGCTTTAATTTTCACTATTGTATGTTGAAAACAATAGTTGTAATTTATTACTTTGTTAATGTTTTTTGAAAATTGTAAATGACGTGTAGTTGCAGGTGCGAGACCTTGTCATGAATTTTGTTAGAATGATATGGTTGTTAATATGCCTGATATTAAAAAAAAATTAAGACGTTACATTAAGAATAGCTACTATCTATAATACTCTGACCTTATTGTCATACTTTATCTGCTTTTGATAAATAAGTTTAGGTATTAACTATAAATCACAAAATATCTAAAGTTAGATATGATTTTTTTAATCGATGCTTACGACGATTATTATGAATAGTCGATAGTCGATTGTCAATAATAACGTCAAGGGTTGTTGTTTTATAAAAATCATTGATTTTTTATATAGAATAATGATATATTTTAACTTTCTTTCGGACTAATACATACGTAGTCATTAATAATTGGTTTGATATTATTATTATTATTATTGTTATTATAATAATAAGAATACAATCGAGTATAAATAATAAATAATTAAGTATCAAGTACAAAAACACTTTTACTCACATGAAAATAGAAGCCCAGTCAAACCCCAAAAGAATTAAACATCATGCAATAACACTTTAAAGTTTATACAACCATACATAATTACTTGAATCACATAGATCATTGATAGGTAATGTATTTATTGAACTAACAGACTAAAATTTGTTATATTTATATCACATTCTGGTTCTTTTATAATTTTAATGTTGTTAAATATGTCTCAATTAAAATATCCAAAACAATAACAAAAACCAGATCAAACCACATACAACGAAGTACCGACTCAGTTAGTATGATCATGACCTTACTTATCCTAAACCAAAGTCTTGGGGTCTGGTCTACCGATTACACATAAAAACAACCTTTTCTTTCCTAATAGCATTTGTTAGTAATCACACGGAACCATACTATCACACCCTTATGCCAACATACATTCCTATCACACAGTTCATCACACCGCACATGTAGTATTCACACTTCATCACACCAACTTCTGAAACCAACATACTCATAACACGTCAATAAAAAGGAAACATTACTATGCAAGAAATATGGCAACAGTTTCCATCACATTCGCTCCACCACGATGTGATGAAGTGGGAGGAGTCTCTCACCGGTCACCATGGTGTGATGTTCACCACATCATCCCAAAACTTTTCTCAAATGCTCTAAGCTCATTTTTGGTACAAGAAAATGAGAGCTGAGAAATTGAAATAAAATTATCTTATTTGTTTAATGGGGACCGGGGAGAATTGTAAAATGGAAAATAAATCATTTTTCTTTTCCTATTTTCAATTCACCATATGATAGAGATAAATGATGAGATTTCAAAATTTTATTCTCACATATCTCTTTCTTGCCAACCATCGAGATTCATCCACCAGACCAAAACCCTTCACTCTCTCTCTAGCGGTGACAACAAATCGACTTGTGGCCTCCATCGAAGAAGGTATCTCTCTCTCTCTCTCTCTCACTAGTATTCAGGTTCTCTTTCTCCAGTATTCGGTGGCGGCTCTTCTCCAGTAAAGGTATATGTTTCTCTTTGTCTCGCACTCTCTCCATCTCTCTCCGTCTTGGTCTAAACATGAGGAACAAACTTGTTTTTTTTATAATTTCATTCTCTACTATCCTTTTTCTGTAATTTATATTTTAATTCACTATACGAACACTGTCTAAGTTTATGATAATACATAGTGACGTGGGGTAAAGACGTATGGGTCCACGAGGTTTTTCCTAAATATCTCATTGGTTCTAGGTTTTCGTATTTATAGATCCTAGTGGTGGCCGGTGGGGCTTCCTAGGCTTTTTGTTAGGTTCCGTAACTTGAAGAAGTGGGCAAGGCTGTGGTTATTGCTAATTGTTTTTATTTTGTGGTTTAAATTAAGATTAATTTAATTAATTAACAAAAGTCTAGTTGTGTACGGATTGTGTATTATAAGTTAAAGTTTTGATGCTAATCAAGTGGTTTTAGAGGGTCTGGAGTGGAAGGAATAACTTTTTGCCCTTGTTTTAGCATACATGGTTGAGATGATGCCAGCCCACATAAACACTTGTCTTCTCCACCCGATGCACATGCCATTGCTTACTACTATCACGTGTCTAAACATACAAGAGTCGGTGGTGTGTTCATTGTTGAACCTCGTGATACTCTTACTACTCCCAAGTCCGAACCTACGTCGTTATATTATCACGCTATATTTTAAGACTCGTCTACTTAAGCTGTTTATTTTAAAAAATTAGTCACGTCAGTTAAAAAGAACGCGTAATAAACAAAAAAAAGACTACGTTATAAAATAAACGGTAAAAACGTACTACGTTAAATAAATATAAATTACATTAAGAATAAATACTACATTAATTAAACAAAACTAGCATATATAGTATCCGTGCAATGTGACAGTTAAAAATAATTCATGTTCGATAACATGTCTATAAATTTAGGTTACATGTTATAGGTTTATGTGTTATAGTTATACGTATTTTTTAATACTTAAATTAAAATATGTGTTATATGATAAAATATTTAGAATACATGTTTTTATAAAGATTCTTTTTATTTTGTTTTTAATTTGTATTTAATATCATATAAGCTGAAAATTAATTTTCACCGACTTGATTTTTTTAAAATTATTTATTATGAAAGGTTTAGTTATAAAAATGGTATTTAAGAATACAATTAACTTCATATAACCGTTTCCTTACAGGTTTAAATAAATGTTAAATTAGTAATTTTAAATTACTTAAAAATTAAAATATTACAATGACCTAAATGCTTTATAATATAGCATAAATTACGTTAATAAAACATAATATATCGATCGAAGTTTGTTGGAACTTGGAAGTCATCAAATAAGTATATTCAAAGTCTCAAACATCATCTTGTCAAAGGTAATATCTCGTATTATTATTACATACTTTTATGCTTCTTTGAAGATTTATTTCATATTTCTTTGTAATAGTTCCTAACACGTTTTCTAGAGGAGTTGTGTTGTTATAGACCCACATGCATCGCTTACATAAGAATTATTTCACAAATGTAGAATAGTGCGGACTCTTTGAATTTTTTACAATTTTTGAACGAGCTTTTGGAAGACATGAATGTCCGTTTGACATCGTTTCTTGTACTTTTTTGTGTCTTTTTGAACTTTTTTCTTTTTCCGTCTTATAAAAACGGGAATCATTTGACAAATGCGAACTCATATCATTAACAAAATAACACCCTATAGTGTCTGTTGTCTCATTCATCATAAACGAACACTGAAGAGCAGTGTCCGAAAGTATGTCAACGAACAACGTTGACGAATTAAGAAGGTTGATGGCAATTTTAATTAAGCCCTACTACACCAAATTAAGCATGTTAAATCCACATATCATGTGAGACAATGCTTCAAACGTGATTTTCAGACAACCTTAGTAACCTCTTGTATATTGACATTTTCATGTAGTTGAGCAATTTTCCTATGGCTAGTGCATGTAATCGATGCTTTCATGCATTGTGTGAAACCCATGAACATCTTACGTTTTCTATAATAACATTGATGTCATCATATTTAGGTTTTTTTAAATACTCACTCGAATATAAATCAATTGTACACTGCTTGAAACTCGTTTAAGATATTTTTCTATGTATTTTAGTTTAAAAATCTTTTTAGTGTGTGTATTATAACTGGTGGGTCTATATAAACTCCTTTGTAATCATTTTTATAATCAATAAAATGCATAATCTTTCAATCATTTTGAGGGTGAACACCTAATAAGAGCACAAATACATCATAATTAGACACCATAAACCCACAAGAAGTCAAAATGACATATATATTCTTGCACCCAAACATGTGGTTAACTTGATATTCCTATCTCAAAAAATTTAAAACATGAAATAAATAACTACTAAATAGCTAGTATTATGATAATTTATCTAAAAAGTTTTTAAATTGTAAATGAATAATAACTAAATAGGTTTATGAAAATTTTATCTAAATTTTTTTAATATTTTAAATATATAATTACCAAATAGGTTATAATATACTAATTCATTAAATTTATAAAATAAGAATTATCTTAAAATTCATAAATTAGACGTGTCATCATTTAAATGATCATAAACCACTAATTCTCGTTCCTTCATTGATTTTGACGTTTATTTTGATCTTGTGACATATATTGATCATGTGAGTAGGTGAAAATAATAGAAGGATATATCATATCTCTAATATATGTTACACTTTTAGTTAGATATATAGATATGAATATGATTTTGAAAAAGGAGATGATTTGTACATAATAAGTTTTTGTCACACATAACAATTGTGACTTTTATGTACGTCCCTAGAACTTCATTGTTTTTTATTCTCATCCACATATTCAAATGTATGATAGTCCAAACAACAACTAATTGTTATGTATGGTAAAAATCTGTTGTGTATAAATTATCTTTTTTTTGAAAAACGTGACGAAATATTAAATTTACATAAAATGGGTAATTGTGCAAAAATATATTTCTCCGACGACTAAAACGCATCGTTTTTTTTCTTTTTGAAAAAGTAATCTTTCGATCGAGGAATGTCAATAAATTATTTTATTGGTCGGAGCCAAAACCACCAACTTATAAAAAACCATCTTAATTGATGAATACGTCAATGGTTAAGTTTAAATTATTTAATAATAACCATTAAGTCCCTAACCAAGTTTTTTACAATAAAACCATCTTAAATTATTTTACAATAACCATTAAGTCACATTTTAAAAGTCCCTAACCAAGTTTTTTCGTAACTAAATTATTTAGGTTATTGAGGATAACTCGTTATAAAATTGATTCATTCATGAAATGTATAACATCTTTAAAGTTATATTACATGATAGTGAAACATATATTTTTCTTGAATATCAACTTTATAAGTGGACGATCATCACCAATTTTAAAAATGTATATTCTGTGACCTGTGTTGTACAACTCATCAATGATAAAAGAAAATGTATGTATGTTTTTGTTATGTTTTTTTAATTACTTTAACAACATGTTATTACTTTTATATACACGGTAACTATAGTTGTATAAGTGATGTTATTTGTACACAACACTATTTTATTATACATAACAATAACAATCATATATAGTTTTTATACACTTACAAACTTATCATTCAGTTTTCTTATTCGTATATTAAAAGGTATTAATTATTATGGTTTAAATTGACATATTTTGCTATATTAACAAATAATTATAAATCATCTCCCTAGCTTCTTATAATTACATTGATTAATAAACATATAATATTATTTTTATTTATAAGATCCCATTAAATAATTAATAAGTTTTGCACATAGAATACAAAAACTCAAAAATACACTTCATCTATTATTACAAAAATGCTTATACATAAATACGGGGCCTAATTTATTTATTATTTATGTGTAAATATTTCTAGATGGCTAGATGCTCATGAAAAACACGAACTTAACCTTCTAGATGATCGAAATTCTAATAATAGAAAGTCATATTATAATGCCCACTTACATTATATATATTTAATTCGTTATGTTGAGAGAAAGTAACGTAAAAAATAAATTTTATTTAATAATTAAATAAACATGTTTTTTTAATTAAAAATGTTATTTCCAATCTTGCATTAGTCTAGAACAAGCTACGTAATAAAACTATAAAACCGTAATATTATCTGCGAAATTCGCTTTCTCTCAAGCATCATTCTAGTTAATTAGGGATTGTAAGTTTGTTATATTAAGGATGTAACCTTCTTCGATGAGACAATTTTGTCATGTTGTCTCTTCAAACATGCCAAGAGTTGGTGTGATATACCTAAATGTATAGCTCTTATAGTCTTATGAAATCGACTATTCTCTCTTTATTACATCTTCACATTACAGAGTTGTGTTCAATAAAGTCTATTTAAAAAACATAGTCTTTAAATTTTAATATTTAATCACATGTGATTTGTAAAGCATCACATATGAATTATGAAAAATTACAAAAATGACACTCCGCCAAAATTTTTAAAATTTAATATGGATCATTGATTACATTGATCTAAAGACTACAATTAGTCTCTTAGGACTATGAATTAATTATGAACTATATTGAACATTCTTCTACATTTATATACCAACGACAATGATATATAACATTTGGTACGAGAGGTGGAGAGGGTACGATGTAGATGGTGGTGTGTGTTTACCTGGTACGAGAGATCGTTTTCTTGAAAAATATCTAACTTGTAAAATGTTTGGCAAAAATTTTGTTTCTAAAATATGAGTCTCGATGGTAAAATATTAAAATCAATTGCGGAATACCAATATATTATTAGATACTATTTTTATATTGCTACTAGATTAAATACCTGTCTGATACACGGGTTGGTTTAAAAATAATAAATGTTAAATATTAATAAAAAATATTAAATAATTATAAAACACGAAAAAAACTAAAAAAATGGCGACAGATGGCGTCAACACCGAGACCCGCGGTAAAAGCGTCGGCGCGAAGGGAGGCCGGACGTGATGGCATTAATGTGATATCATGATACAAAAAGACATTATTGTATTTTTTTATATAAGTCATGAATAATTATCGGTACAATTATAAGCAATAGCTCAAATATTTATTGGTTTTAATTAAAAGGGTTTAGTTCATCGAAATGTATCCAAGTTGTCATGTTTTGCTATTGTATATATTGAACTTAAAAAATTTCTATTGTGTGTATCAAACTTTTAATTTGTTATAATTATGTGTATTAAACTTTCTATTGTATGTACTAAACTTGTAAGTTTTTTACCTTTTTATATATCCAAAATACATAGAGTCATAACAAATTAAAAGTTTGATATACACAATAGAAAGTTTTAAAGTTCCATTCACACAATAGTAAAACGTGATAACTTAGATACATTTTAATGAACTAAACTCTAATTAAAAAGAGTTTAAAATGATAAAACTAAAGTTTTGGTTAAATAAAAAAATTTGAAATGTTTAAGGTTTAAGAAAAACATATATGAAATTATTTATAATAAATTAAATGAACAGTTAAGATTTAATTTTGACTCAAATTAAATAACTTTAACTTCTAAAAATTGAAATTTTAATTTAAATTAATAGTTGAGATTTAATTTTACCAATAGGAATAGCTAAAATTGTCTATACTCTATAGAGAGAATTCCAATTAGTCTTTTATTTAAATTTTGAGATAAATATAATTCTTCTAATTTAAATAAAAGCCTAATACGAAAAAAATTTATTAAACTATCATAGCCATTAATTTAGAAGTTAATTACACAGATAGTCCTTAAAGATAAATACTATATCACACTCTCAGTCCTTTATTTGAAAATCTTGCAAACTCAGCCTTCTTTTTTTTTTTTTGAAAATTTGCACAACATTGATCAACTGATCATTAACTTTGGCATAGTTATATTAAACTTTGTATAAAGACAATTTTACCGTTCGTTGGTCTTTTCACATGCTTTTCAAACCCAACCCAATAAATCTTTTTTATGACTTTGACGGATCCTCTCAAGAGGCAACCTCTGCCACTGCCACGCCACCACCAGCCTCATCCATCACCTCCGTTACTTAATGCATGGCCACCGTCGGCCTCATGCATCCATTGTCTCTACCGTCTCATCTGTAACATCCTCGATTTGGACCTAGCTGTTAGATGTGTAATTAAGTTAGTAAACTTGTAAGTTAACCATGTTAATGAAAAGTTAATTGTATATATATATACATGTTTATGTGTTATGTGTTTATATATGTTTAAATTAGAAAAATGATAAAGAAAAGGAATAAGAAGAAATCCAGAGGCGGTGCCTCTGGATTGGTAAGATATATATATATATATGAAAACACTTTGACTAAGTCAAAGTTACCAAAGATACACACCCTTTGTAAATGTAACAGCCGTAGTTTCCAGAAATTGAGATTTACAAAAACCTTTTCTACTCAATCAGATTCATCGCAACGGAAGACTTTTTAAACATCAAATTGATTAAAACAGATAAACCATTTTAAACATTCATTAAACAAAACCACTGTTACGTCTCAAACACATCATTGTTTTAACTTTGTTCATTACACAACCACAAGTTGATACTGAGTATCATCATAACAAACGAAAACTACCCATAAGCCCCCGTCTCACAAGGCCACGCACCTAAGCAACCTGCACGAGCACAAGACGTATTTCAAAGAAACAAGTGTCAGCTTTCGCCTTGTGAGTCAGCTTAGTTACCATTTCAAAATCATCATTTAAAAACATTCGCAACATATTTAGGTTAAGGCATTAAATCCCAAACCGTAACTTGACCCACCCACATAGCATCGTAAATCCCCACCTGGTCAAGTATCATCATAAAACAATCATATAACATCTTTTAAATCATCATAATCATCCTTTAACTTCATTTACATCATAAATCATCTCATTCATCTCTTAACTTCATTAACATCATATACGTCTTAAATCATCTTAATGGGGTCTATCTTTTGCTTTGCTATCAACACTACCCCAAATACCAAGTGCGTGCCCGACAACCACTAGGGTTACAAGGTCCGTCCGCAATAATACCATATGCGTGCCTAGCAACTGCTAGGTTTTAGGTCCGTCCGCATTTGGTACAAGTTCACTAAGCGTGTCGAGCAAGTATGGTACAATGTAGGGCGCGAATCCCACTTGTACACACACTTCTAAGATCCGTCCGCTATAGTTACTCCGACTAAAAGTCGTTTAGGTGAAAGTACAAATGGTGCCCCAATTACCGATGGACCCTCCTTTCACCCTCGTGATGTTTGCACATGACCCATCTCTGTGGTCAATACATCACTCCAGTGTACAAGTACACCATGTGTTGCCAAAGTTATCTAGAAACCCGGCAACTAATCTTCACTTGGCTAGCATATTCTTAGCAGGCACAATATTCCTACTAGGCATCATCTTTACATCTCTGAGTATAACTACCCCTTCCCATATCATCATATCAATCTTAACATCAGAACATGTATCTATAAGTATATATGCATGCGTCACAAACATTATATAAGTCAATCGTATTTCATCATTAATAAAGGAGCATGCATAGCAATCAATCGTTAATCTATCACAAACATCATATATATATATATATCGTCTTAAAAACCGTTAATATTATCAAAACAGATTTTGTCTATATGCTCGGTTTTGTAAAACAACTGAACTCACCTTAGTCTGAATAATGAAACGTACGATCTTAAAACGACAAACAACGCTCACGAATCAACCAAACAGCGAACCGAAACACCGCGAACAACCTACGAAGGTTACTACATGTGAAACACGATCTCATAATCTTAAACAAGTCGGATCTTGCCCAAAACACCAAAATACGGCAACGAATAAACCCCGATTAAAGATTTACGCGTCACGAGCTTAAAAACTTCATAAAAATGCATATAAGCGACATGCATGCGGTCCAAAACACCAAATAACCGGAATGGAAGCATAAGATTAGAGAAATGTACCTTTCGGGTTCACCCACGCGAAACTACGGTTAAAACTACGCTCTTGACGGTTTCTCCGAACTCCCGTAACTAAAGATACGCTCACGAACAAAACCCGACACTATTGTAGGCTCAAGAATCTCGGGAAAACTCGTAAATTTGGCAGAGTAACGACTCTCAAAGTTTGTGTGTGGAAATGGCTGCCAAAAACCCGTATTTATAGAAGCTGGTACATGCGTCGCGCCGCGACCGCCTCCAAAACGCCCAATCGCGCAACATGCAAATTTGACATTTGTACCCTATTGCTTCTGACACACGAAAGCCGGCTGACACACGCAAGGTCTGACACCAGCTATGCGTCGCACCGCGACACTTCGACTCGTCGCGCCGCGATCCATAAAAATCCGAATTTTCATTTTTTTTTCTTTTCTTTTCCAACTTTTCTTTTCTTTTCTTTTCCTTTCTTTTCCAACTTTAATATTTTATTTAACTAACAATAATTCTCCTTAATTATCATTATAATTAAATAAACTCCATATAATATTATTTATTTCTCCATAAAATAATATTACAATATTTTCTTAAAATTTCGGTCGTTACAATTCTCCTTTCGTTAAAAAGATTCCGTCCTCGGAATCTGCTAAACAAAAAGTTGGGGATATCTAATCTTCATTTCTTCTTCGGTCTCCCACGTCATATCCCCCCATGCTTGTTATTTCACTGAACCTTCACGAGCCTGACTCGTTTCTTTCTTAACTGCTTGACCTTGCGGTCCAAGATTGCCACTGGTTCTTCAATTAACCTCTTGCTATTGTCTACTCGTAACTCCTCTAACGGCAAAATGCTTGGTTCCTCAGCCAAACATTTACGTAGATAACATACGTGAAACACATCATGTATTCCCTCCAAAGTCGGTGGTAACTCCAACTTGTAGGCTTGGTATCCAACTTTCTCCACAATCGTCAACGGACCAATGAACGGTGGACCAAGCTTGCCCCGCTTACCAAAACGTATGATCCCTTTCCATGGCAAGACTTTTAGCATTACCTTTTCACCAACCTCAAACACTTTCGGTCGGTGCTTTCGATCCGAATACTTCTTTTGTCTTTCTCTCGCTATTCGGAGTCGATTCCGTGCTACCGCCACTTTCTCTGCTGTCAACTGCACAATTTCTGAATCCGCGAATTGTTTCTCTCCGGCTTCCAACCAACAAGTCGGCGTGCGACACTTCCTTCCATATAACATCTCATACGGAGCCATGTCGATACTTGAGTGATACGTGTTGTTATACGCAAACTCCACCAATGGAAGGTGAGCATCCCAACTCCCACCATATTCAATCACACATGCTCTCAACATGTCTTCGAGTGTCTGAATAGTTCTCTCACTTTGCCCATCTGTCTGCGGGTGATAGGCTGTGCTCAAATGCACTTTCGTTCCTAATTCCTCTTGCAACTTCTTCCAGAATCTTGAAACAAATCGACTATCACGGTCCGAAACAATGGATAATGGGACTCCATGTCTCGTAACCACCTCACGCACATACAACTTTGCTAGGTTTTCTAGCTTTTACGTCTCTTTGGTTGCAAGGAAATGTGCACTCTTGGTTAGACGATCGACAATAACCCAAATCATATCATTGCCCTTCGTAGTCCTGGGCAGTTTCGTAACAAAATCCATTGTGATCTTATCCCATTTCCACTCGGGTATCTCCAATTGTTGCAATTCTCCGTAGGGCTTTTGATGTTCCGCCTTAACTTGCGAACAAGTGACGCACTTCGACACATAAGTAGCCACGTCCGTCTTCATACTTGGCCACCAGTATCTCGGTTTTAGGTCCAAGTACATCTTTGTACTCCCAGGGTGTATCGAATACTTTGATCTATGGGCCTTTCATAGCAACACTTCACGGACTCCCCCAACTTTGGGAACCCAAATACGTCCCTGGAAAGTCTTGAGACCATGGCTATTCTCACCAAGACTTGCTTGTTGCTTCCCCATCACTTCCCCCTTTAAGTTTTCCTCTTTCAAACCCTCGATTTGAGCCGCCCGAATCTCATCAACCCAATCCGGTACAACTACCATACTCATATATTTCAATCGGTAAGCAGATCTAGGTTCCTTCCGACTCAAGGCATCGACCACTACATTGGCCTTTCCCGGATGATAACTGATTTCACAGTCATAGTCGGTTAACAACTCCATCCATCGTCGCTGTCTCATATTCAATTCCTTTTGATCTCAAATATGTTGCAAGCTCTTGTGATCGGTAAAGATCGTACAATGAGTACCATACAAGTAATGCCGCCACAACTTAAGAGCGAAGATAACCGCCGCTAGCTCTAAGTAGTGTATGGGATAATTCTTTTCCGCATCCTATAGTTGTCTAGAGGCATACGCAATAACCTTCCCTCGCTGCATGAGTACACATCCTAAACCAGAGTAAGACGCATCGATGTACACCACAAAATCCTCGTTGCCCTCTGGTAAGGAGAGTATCAGCGCTTCACATAGATACTTCTTCAAAGTTTGGAAAGCACTCTCTTGCTTCTCCGTCCACACAAACGATTCCGTCTTTCGAGTCAACTTCGTCATTGGCGATGCTATCTTCGAGAAATCCTTTATGAACCTTCTATAATAGCCTGCTAAGCCAAGAAAACTACGAATCTCGGTTGGGGTTTTAGGAATTTCCCACTTCTTTATCGACTTGATCTTTGCTGGGTCTACCTTTATTCCGTCCATTCCCACGATGTGACCTAAAAAGTGTACTTCTTTTAGCCAAAACTCACACTTTGAGAATTTGGCGTAAAGCTTCTCTTCACGCAAAGTCTCCAATACCTCTCTCAAATGTCGCCTATGGTCATCCGCACTCTTGGAGTACACCAAGATATCATCAATAAACACTATCACTGATTTGTCAAGATACGGCCTACACACCCGATTCATCAAATCCATGAAAACTGCTGGTGCATTTGCCAAACCGAACAACATAACTAGAAATTCGTAATGACCGTAACGAGTACGAAAAGCCGTCTTTGGTACATCACCTTCTTTCACTCGCACTTGGTGATAACCCGAACGCAAATCTATCTTTGAAAAGTGACTTGCACCTTGCAATTGATCGAACAAGTCATCTATTCTTGGAAGTGGGTACTTGTTCTTCACCGTCAACTTATTCAATTCTCTATAGTCGATACACATCCTCATCGACCCATCCTTCTTCTTTACAAATAGGACCGGAGCTCCCCAAGGTGAAGAACTCGGCTTAATGAATCCTTTTTCTAGAAACTCCTTCAATTGCATCATTATCTCTTTCATCTCAGAGGGAGCCAATCGATATGGTGCTTTAGCAACTGGTGCAGCACCTGGAACCAAATCAATCTGAAATTCCACCACTCTTGGCGGCGGTAATCCCGGAAGATCATCTGGAAAGACATCGGGATATTCGTTCACCACCACTACCTCCGCCAACACACTCTTTTTCTTCTCCGAATCCACCACATGAGCTAAGAACACAGCGCACCCCTTCGCTAGACACTTTCGTGCCTAAGGACCGATATCATCGCTATGTTCCCCGTACATCGTTCTCCATAGGCGATAGCATTACCACCTAATGGAAGAGGAACTCGGACCAACTTCTTTGAGCACACGATTTCAGCTCCATGCGCGGACATCCAATCCATTCCAATCCCTTAATTCCTAACGGAATAAGCGTCAAAAGGAAAATAGTGCCATCAATATCAATCGTACAATCGTCATATTTCTCACTTACTGTAATCGGTTCCCCGACCGCTATTTCGATCTCTAAAGCATGTTCTAAGGAACTACGAGGCACATTCAACTGATCACAGAATCTAAGGGACACTACAAACCTACTAGCACCCGAATCGAATAATACAACAGCAGGTAAAGAGTTAATCATAAAACTTCCGAAAATCACCTCATCATCTCAGCGTGCCTCCTTGGTTGTCATCTGATAAGCACGGCCGGTTGCTTTCGGGGCTGGCTTCTTTCCTGCTTCCTCGATCTTCTTCTTCGGGTTTGGGCATTGTGTACTGATATGCCCCATTTCCCTACAGTTGTAGCACACGGGCTTCTCTCTTTTGCAGTTCACTGCCTTATGCCCCATCTTTCCGCATCGACGGCAACTCATCGTCTCTGCAGTGCACGGACCACCGTGGCTTGAGTGGCATGTTGTACAATACCCTGTCTTTCCTTGTTTCTCCCCTTTCTTGTTGTTGCCACTCGGGAACTTCTTCTTGTTGGAGGACCCAGATGGCCCTTCCCACTTTCTCTTTTATCCCACCACCCCATCACTCTTCTCTCTCAGTTTCAAATCATGCTCGATTCTTTCCACCTCAGCCATCGCATCACCCAAATTGGATCTCAATCTCACCGTCCCACGGTATTCATATGGCAAACCCTCCACATACTGGTTTACCGTGGAAGCATCATCATAGCAGTACCTCTTGGCAAACTGCATCCTTTCAGAAAAAGTAGAGTTGTACTTGGCAATCGTCATGTTGCCCTTTTTCAGATCCAAAAACTCTCTTTCCACGCGTTGTCTAGCCCCCAAATTACAGAAACGGTTCTGTAACTTTTCTTTGAACATTTCCCAAGTAAGGTTCCTCCTTTTTACTGTTGATAGTGAACCTTCAATAGAATCCCACCACTCTAAAGCTTCTTTCTCCAACACACGGATCGCATAACTGACCAGAGTTGTATGTTTGTTCCATCATACGGATCCAGCGTATGCAGTCGAGGGGATCAGTCCCTCCCGCATACTTAGGTGGTTTGCATTCCCTGAACATCCTGTAGGTGCTTCCCACTCGGTACATTGCACCTTCATTCCGGCCACCTAGACCCGCTTGATCATCCTCGTTGTCATCTCCTTCCTCAGGCGTGATTGGCTTTTTCCCTAGAATTCCCGCCTCACGCATTGCTCGCTTCATTTCGTTTAGCTCCTCCGTTTGCTTTCTCAGAGCCTCGTCCCTTTCCTTCAACACTCTTTCCAACTCAGCCACGCGGATCATACTGCTGGTGCTGTGCGCAGTACGACTACTATGCACCGACGCAGTTCTTGGAGGTGACGGAACTCGCTCACTTTCCGCTTCTCTTTCACCCAGAGTTCTGAATGATCCCTCCGCGTTGACCTGCTCCCCTTGATTCATCACTTGCTTCCCGTTACCTCTCCTCGTTTCCACCATTCTATACGTAAGGAAGTCGAGTAAAAGTAAACATCTATAATCATCACAAGGAAAAGAGCTACCTAACAAGCAACTCTCGCACACACATCCCCACCCAGTCATCCTATAAGAGCTAAGTTGTGAGTCTAAGCACCGGACTCAGTACTTAGATCTCTCATAACACAGCTCTGATACCAACTTGTAACTTCCGTGGTTTCCAGAAATTGAGATTTACAAAAACTTTTTCTACTCAATCAGATTCATCGCAACGGAAGACTTTTTAAACATCATATTGATTAAAACAGATAAACCATTTTAAACATTCATTAAACAAAACCACCGTTACGTCTCAAACACATCATTTTTTTAACTTTGTTCATTACACAACCACAAGTTGATACTGAGTATCATCATAACAAACGAAAACTACCCATAAGCCCCCGTCTCACAAGGCCACGCACCTAAGCAACCTGCACGAGCACAAGACGTATTTCAAAGAAACAAGTGTCAACTTTCGCCTCGTGAGTCAGCTTAGTTAACATTTCAAAATCATCATTTAAAAACATTCGCAACATATTTAGGTTAAGGCATTAAATCCCAAACCGTAACTTGACTCACCCACATAGCATCGTAAATCCCCACCTGGTCAAGTATCATCATAAAACAATCATATAACATCTTTTAAATCATCATAATCATCCTTTAACTTCATTTACATCATAAATCATCTCATTCATCTCTTAACTTCATTAACATCATATACGTCTTAAATCATCTTATTGGGGTCTATCTTTTGCTTTGCTATCAACACTACCCCAAATACCAAGTGCGTGCCCGGCAACCACTAGGGTTCCAAGGTCCGTCCGCGATATTACCATATGCGTGCCCAGCAACTGCGAGGTTCTAGGTCCGTCCGCATTTGGTACAAGATCACTAAGCGTGTCGAGCAAGTATGGTACAATGTAGGGCGCGGCTCCCACTTGTACACACACTTCTAAGATCCGTCCGCTATAGTTACTCCGACTAAAAGTCGTTTAGGTGAAAGTACAAATGGTGCCCCAATTACCGATGGACCCTCCTTTCACCCTCGTGATGTTTGCACATGACCCATCTCTGTGGTCAATACATCACTCCAGTGTACAAGTACACCATGTGTTGCCAAAGTTATCTAGAAACCCGGCAACTAATCTTCACTTGGCTAGCATATCCTTAGCAGGCACAATATTCCTACTAGGCATCATCTTTACATCTCTGAGTATAACTACCCCTTCCCATATCATCATATCAATCTTAACATCAGAACATGTATCTATAAGTATATATGCATGCGTCACAAACATTGTATAAGTCAATCATATTTCATCATTAATAAAGGAGCATGCATAGCAATCAATCGTTAATCTATCACAAACATCATATATATATATATATATATCGTCTTAAAAACCGTTAATATTATCAAAACAGATTTTGTCTATATGCTCGGTTTTGTAAAACAACTGAACTCACCTTAGTCTGAACAATGAAACGTACGCTCTTAAAACGACATACAACGCTCACGAATCAACCAAACCGCGAACCGAAACACCGCGAACAACCTACGAACGTTACTACATGAGAAACACGATCTCATAATCTTAAACAAGTCGGATCTTGCCTTGTGCAGTTATATATATGAAACATGATTTGAAATAAAACGGAAATACTAGACTAAACTACACACCGCGCCCTACATTGTACCATACTTGCTCGACACGCTTAGTGAACTTGTACCAAATGCGGATGGACCTAGAACCTCGCAGTTGCTGGGCACGCATATGGTATTATCGCGGACGGACCTTGGAATCCTAGTGGTTGCCGGGCACGCACTTGGTATTTGGGGTAGTGTTGATAGCAAAGCAAAAGATAGACCCCAATAAGATGATTTAAGACGTATATGATGTTAATGAAGTTAAGAGATGAATGGGATGATTTATGATGTAAATGAAGTTAAAGGATGATTATGATGATTTAAAAGATGTTATATGATTGTTTTATGATGATACTTGACCAGGTGGGGATTTACGATGCTATGTGGGTGGGTCAAGTTACGGTTTGGGATTTAATGCCTTAACCTAAATATGTTGCGAATGTTTTTAAATGATGATTTTGAAATGGTAACTAAGATGACTCACGAGGCGAAAGCTGACACTTGTTTCTTTGAAATACGTCTTGTGCTTGTGCAGGTTGCTTAGGTGCGTGGCCTTGTGAGACGGGGGCTTATGGGTAGTTTCCGTTTGTTATGATGATACTCAGTATCAACTTGTGGTTGTGTAATGAACAAAGTTAAAACAATGATGTGTTTGAGACGTAACGGTGGTTTTGTTTAATGAATGTTTAAAATGGTTTATCTGTTTTAATCAATATGATGTTTAAAAAGTCTTCCGTTGCGATGAATCTGATTGAGTAGAAAAAGTTTTTGTAAATCTCAATTTCTGGAAACCACGGCTGCTACACTTATGCTAAGTTTGTGCTCACTAGCTAAGTGTAGCTAACGGTGCCATGTTAACTGTTTTTGCAGATCGAAGTTAGATTGCCTGGTGAGCCGGGTCCCCTGCCTCTGGATATTTTGCTGGAACACTTAATGTTGTAATAAATACATTATGGTCAGTTGTGGTAGAGTAACACCAGATACTGAAACGATGCTTTATGTAAATATTTTCGCTGCTTAATGATAATTGTTCGTGATGAGGCCGACTATGGATAAGGCCAACAGAGGTGGTAGATGATGTAACACCGGCTTTGCATATACTAGATTTTAGCAAAAATTTGCGTTTTTAAGTGGGTTCCTTCGCCACCATCTATTTATTGATTTACAAAATTACAATGCTAACAAACTCAAAGTGATTTAATTAGGTTCTTTCGTCACCATCTTTGAGTTGATTTACAAATCTACCCTCTCCCTTTTTCTCTCACCCTTTTCCTCGAGTTCCTCTGCCACCATCTATTTACAGTCCACCATCAAATGGGATTAAATCAATTTGAGTTTTTATGGTTCAAGATTTGTGCAGATTAACCAATGTTTTTCAACGGGTTTCTAGATATGTGTTTGAATGGGTTTTCGATTTTCAAATGTGTGGATTGATCTGGGTTTTGATGGATGAGCAAACACCACTAGACCAGAGCGTGGCAGAGTTGTGTTGCTTTAATGGTGTTTATAACGGTGATGGTGAGCTTATTAGAGAAGCAGTTTATGAAGGAAGAGGGGTAAGGGGTTAATATTTGTTTCTTGACTCTTCTATTAATGTGTCATTGAGAAGGTCTTTGACTTGATTGAATTGAAGCTTTGATCTTTCCGTCAACCTTGTTGCTTCAAGCTCTGTTAACACTTTGACACTGAGAGAGATAATAGGACCATTCATGTAGTTTACAAAGGGTAGAACTGTCATTTTAAAAAGTTTAACATAATTTTGTCAAAGTTAATGATTAAAGGACCAGTGGTGTGCGATTTATAAAAAAAAGACTAAGTTTGCATGATTTTCAAATAAAGGACTGAGAATGTGACATGGGAATATTTTAAAGGATCATCCGTATAATTAACTCTTAATTTAGATAATGTTAAATTATCAAATCTATACTATTCATTTTAATAAAAACTGAAATCCAATTTTAACTTTTTTGTCAAAATTGAATTCAATTTTGATTTTAATTTGAATCAAAATTATTAGACATAATTTCACCCTTCATGAATCTTAATTATCGTATTACATGAATGAATATAACAAGTAAGACCTATTTTATCAAAATTTTACTTAAAAATGTAGGATATATTTTACACGTATATAGTTTTTAAAATCAATATTGCGTTTATTGAAACCTTATAATTATCAAAATTTGTCTGATTATAAAGCAACTAAATTTAGATGAAATTTGTTTTTAAGGAATAATCTAAATTTAAATTGTTAAAGATAATTTTATTTGTTTTACTTGAAAAAGTCAAAATTGGATTTGAATTTTGATTAAAATAGATGATTTAGATATGATAATTAAAAGTTTTTATATAAATCAATGACTAAAATTGTATAATAAATTTTTTTAAAGTTAGTCTTTTATTTAGAATAAAGGTAAAGATATTATAAAGTGACATGCTAGTATTGTGCATCTAAAATGTGTTTAATGAAGTGTCGTGGGCAAGTTTAGATATAATATACACATGCAACTAAGACCACTCATACGTAGTTATGACAAGTATGATTGTCACATTGATTTTTCAGAATATAACATATTCATGACTAAACAGTCATAGTCATGACATACATGACTAACGTCTACATCATCACCTATTTTTATTTTTATTTTCAATTTTTTCAAATATAAATTACAACTAATATTTAAAAAGTAGAAATATAAATTTCGCATTAATAAAAATACAAACTTTAAAATGCCACAATAATTAAAAAAACACAAACTTAAATCGTTAAAAATACAAATTCAAAATACAAAGCCTAAAATATTACATTAAAATGAAATAATTCATTAATAATAAATAACTAAAACTAATATGAAAAAGACTCGGTATCGCTCATGTAAGATGACGACGAGCCGGAGGAGGATTCTCTCACTCCCAATCATCGATATTTATGTAAAAAAGTAGACATTGACACTGCCAAGCCTACTTGCGAGGCTAATGAGTGAGTCAAAGTCGATATCCCACGTCTAATATCTTTTGTCCAGTGATGTCGAACAGAGCACAATATAACAAGTCTTCAAACTTGTGAAACTGCTAATGCAAGAACTTCTTAAATGTTGTGACATCCCAACCGGTAAACTCTAGATCTTTGAACTGGTATATCTAGCCACTATAGTAATGAAGAAACAGGTAAAATTCGATTTCACCTTCATAGGAAATGTTTACGCTGATATAACAAGGACGAGTAACCATTGTTAAAAAAAATTAAATTTACTCGTTGAAGCTCGTCACGGTGACGACAAGCAACACAACAACGAGCGGATGACATGGTTGGCCTAGTGGATGACGAGCACAAGAAAACGTATTCAAAACATCACATTCTTCCTTCTCCTAATTTATGGGTGATAATGATAACTCTTAACTCAGTTCTGAATGCACAATTAAGTATCTTGTCTAACATGGTGTTACGCGAGTCCGCATCAACATCCTTATTTCCGCAACTTCAGCCTTCCTTATCAGTGCCTCCTTTATCGCCAACTCAGCCCCAAGCCCCGTGTAATATAGTAGGCATAACCGTCAGATCCTATATAATTTTCTTTTCAACATCAATAGTACATGAAATGAAAGTTAGTAACGAGGCTATACAAGAATGGATGACATTATAGGTGCAACCCGAGTCCACAAGCATGGTGACAACGTGTCGGATGATGTGACTGGTAATGTGAAGTAAGCGGAGTAACATGGTTCTAGGAAACACACCTACGAAGACAAGGCCAAGAGTTGAGTTGTTAGCATGTCATTCAGAGGTTCTTCAAATCTTGTTTCTGTAGTTGATATGGAGGAAATGTGGTCCAAGGTTAGAAGCTCTTTGATTGTGGTTCTGATATCAAGTGTCAACGATGTAGGCTCATTATTTCAGGTAAGAGGAACTAAAATGAGTTCCAATGTGTAAGGCGATGGTTGGGTAAATGGAGTGAGAATGTGATGAGGTTTTATGTCATTCTTCTTCTTTTTTTTTTTTAACTTTACAATTTGGTTGATTTATGTGTAGATGAGTCTCAAAATTCAGTCTGAATGACCTTGCTATGAGTTAAGTAAAGAAACGTGAGAATACAGTAAGAGTAACGAGAGTTGGGGTCAAATATCATTGACTAGTGGTGACCTCCAAGGAGGGGTGTACGCCTGTACGGCGAAGTATGAAGTATCTATTTTGGTTTTCTTGTTAGAAAAATGCTAAACCACAGTTGATAAAAATAAAATAAATGTTATCTTTAACTTTTAAAATGATAACTTTGTTGCATGTATGAAAAATTAAAAATTAATTAAAAAATAACTATACAAATTATAGAAAGTTAATTATGTCGACATAAGTTGTGATTACCATTTTTAAAAACTAAAATTATTTTTTTTTATTTTTAATCAAATGAAATTAAGTATTCAAAAATGCAGATCATCATCAAGAAGACAAAAACCAACATTTTAGAAGCATTTTCTTTCCCAACTGAATTGCAAAAGAATGGATTGGATTCCCGGCGTCTTAGGCCTCTTCAAATCTTCTAATGCAACACAAGACTAATTTCCACAAATTGGGAAGTCCACCTTTCAATGAATGAGGTACAAGTTACAACTATAGCATTGTTGTTCTAGAGTTGCTGATTCTAGCTCTCTCTCGAAAAACGAATTGCCTTCTTATAAGCGTCACTCCACATTTCATGGAAGTGTGTTGTATTGATGTTTCATCCTATTTAGCAAGTTCAGTCCAAAAACTGGAAAAAAGGACAAATGGGTCACCTTTGATTCATACATTGTTAACCTGCAGAAACAATTTTCACCTTCATCAATCCACTTGCATCATTTAAGATATTAAGGCAGGTTTTGTCAAATGGATTAATTCATAAGTAAATGTGTCAAAATTGCCACATCTCCTAAACTCATTCATTTGCCTCTCAGTTTCACATTGGCTTTTATTAGAGAGGATAGAGAAAAGGCTGCTAACTTACTTTAAAGCAAGAGGTGTCATAAATAATTAGGAAGGATTCAAAGCTCGTCATGACCATGAGGTTGTTCCTTGTTCACCGCGTCTAGTTTATCTTGTAGTTCCTGAAACATTCCATACATGTTTTAGTCAAAACACCCTGGCTGAACTGCAAACATGTTTCAGGAGAGTATGCATATGAACACACTTTGGATGACTTTCAGCCTGTTTGACCCGTTTCCTTTACAGTTAAAATTTATAACATTGCCCCTTTAACTAGTTACACATTAAACATAACGCAACTTGACTCATTGTTAAAGGGGTTGCAATTGCCACCTCTAGTCAAAACTCAAAACAGTGAAAGAGATGTACCTTGAGTCTTTCTTCCTGGCAAAGGGCCGGAGTAGTTAACAACGCTGAGTATCTGCAATGAAATATCATTTTTCAGGGGGTAGGATACAAACTTGTATCTTGGGATGTTTCATTTTTAATCTTATTAGGGGTAGAGAAAGTTCTTACTCGCAACGGCTTGGTTCGTCTATATCAGCAAGTTCAACTTTTGATCCACATCTTAATCTGACCTGTTATATGTTGAAAAAGAAACCGCATAGATTGGTATTCTGAGGCAACCTCCTTATGACTTCTTAAAGAAAGTACAAAAAAAAAATCGTTGGACTAGAAAAAGAAAATGGAACTCGTCTTGGAACATATACCAGTTCTTACCTGATGTCAATCTCTTATTTATCTAATTCTAAACAGTAAAAATGATATTTACACAACTGAAGGGACTGAATACCTAAATTTATACTTATATAGTTATATGACTGACTTTATACACAAAGGATGAGCTTGAAAATAATTCGGGTACAAAACTTCGATAAATTTACAGCATCAAAGGGTGATAATGTAACATGGTGGAGTTAGATACCGTTAAGCTTCTATAAGGCCCATTCCAGCATTTGTCACCGTTTGAAAAGAGCATGACTCTGTATGACTCATCAAATTTCTCCCAATTCCTATACAGTTAAATGGAGGAAATCATACAGGTTAAAAGAATCCCGGAAAAAAAAGATTCAGGAACTATTTCATATCAGGTTCCAAGTGAACGTTTATGGGAAACACCTACCCCAAACTAGTTGTGCTGTGGCCCTCCACTTGGCTGGCTTCCTTAAAAGGACAGACTTTGTAAACATACCTGAATGGGTTAAAAGCAAAACAGCCAATAAGATGATTAAACAAAACACACAAGAATATCACTAAAGAAGAAAAACGCAAAAAATGAATAGGGATTTGAAGTTTTTAACTTGTTTTCTTTTATCTCAAAACATTGACCAAATAATGAATAGAACTCTTTATCTGGTCCTGTAATATCAAACAAAGATCAGTATATAGGTACTAAAGAAGATAAGCTAATTACATTTAGGTGCAGTCTAGAAAAAAGATAAAACTTACCAAAGTCATGTCCTAGCTTTTTCGTTAAACTCGATATCCTTGACTGAATTTTAGATAGCTTACCACTCGCATCATCATATTCTTTCCGCACATTTTCAGACTCTGCAATTTAAACAAATAAAGAACAATTCATGTAAATTTTAAGCATGTCTTTTTAAGTTCAAATGAACAAAAGTCTTTACCAGATGTATCCACTTGAGTCTGAAACGGGTTAACAGCCTCAAGAAACTTCCGCACAGTTTGTTGAATCTTCTCCAACCATGATGGATTGGTTGTGCTTTCCATATCTTAATCAAGTAAATTCAGGAAACCCACCATCAGAAAGTTCTACACTATGCAACTTGTTAACAAACTACAAAATCAAACATTTTTAGTAAACCAATTTAGGAGGTTTTTACACTTCAAATGACTTTCATCCTGTTTGACCTGTTTGATCAGTTTTCTTTTTGGTTAAATCATTTAGCTTATATAACTGATTTAACCCGCATTACAGATATAACATAGCCTAAATCGACGAATTTATATATCACAAAGAACCATTATGCACCTGACATGTCTGTTTCATCATCTGACTCGTATTTGTGGGAATCACTGGAATCATCATCATCAGCTCCATTTCCAACACCATTCATGTGGTCATCATCCTCATATTTTGGATGGTTTTCCTCAGTTTCAGTATCATAGCCACTGTACTCTTCATCGTGTGCATGATCAGATGTATCGTCATACTCATCATCATCATCATCTTCTTCATCATAATTCCTAGCAGCAGTACCTGCATCTTCATCTTGTTGCTCAGTTTTTTTACCTGTCCAACGCGAACCAATGGCACGACCTAATTCTTCCCTCGATAATGAATTGGTATCTTCAGATGGATCTTCTTCCTGAACAGAACGGTAAATTAAGGTTGCAGGGAAAAAGGAATGACATGATATGTTGATTGCTTAATATTTGTCAGAAAATTCACTGTACTATGTGTAAAAGGTTAACTCTAATTAACCAAAGGTGGTAAACATAGAAGATGGTGTGATGTATGTGAGTATGTCTGACTTTTTATTGAAGCAATAAGAAAGTTTCAAAAGAATATGCCCCTCCAACAAAAAATTGTATTTGGTTCTTTCAAATCATGTGTGTCTCCTCAACCAAAGGTTGTAAGTTCAAACCTCGTCAAAGGCAAGTATGAGTTATTTGCCAAACACAACAAAAAAAATAAAGAGTTCAATAATTTCCACAATTTCTCAAATTTTCAACCAAGGTACCTTACTTCCAGGCATATGAGAAGAATCATATTCATGTGCAACCTGAGATGGTTCCTCACTCTTTTTAGCATGCTATACAAAGAGAGGAAATGTTTAATACATGTGAATGGTAGACCCAAAAAAAAGTAAGAAGAACAAATATCGGTGAAGAATAACATGAATGTAACAAATACCTCTTCTATGTTGTCAATTGATGCATCCTTGTCATCAACATCATTATGTGTCACTCCATCCCCAAGGTCATTAGGGCCCTTGTTTAGATCCTAATAGAAGAACCTCAATGAGTGAGAGGAACTAGGAGAAATTGAATAACAAAGAAGAAATAAGCATCAAAAGAAGCATGAAATTTCAAAATATCATGATTTATAGAACCATTCTAACCTGATTCAGAGGAGAAAGATCATGAATCCCTGCTTCATTGTCAGAGTTACTTCTTCCTATAGATTCTTGCTCCTCAACATTCACTTTCTCTTCAAATTTTTCTTCCTTCAATTTTGCTTCTTCTGCTTCCTTTTTCTGATTCTCCTCTTTTTCTTTCTGGATTCGTTCTTTCTCCTCTGCCTTCTCTATTTGTTCCTTACGATCTGGAAAATAGGTGACATGATCCAACACAAAAATAAAATATATGAACAACAAGCAGACAAACAAGAGTGCACCATGAAAATTGTCAAAAAATATAGAGTTGACAAAAGAAAGATACAATTTTGCAGAAAGAGGTACCCTTAAGCTGCTGGACAAGCCCCTTAAGAATGTTTTCCTCATTCTTTAACCTAGATAATTCTGCCTCGTCTTTTGCTGCTGAAAGTTTGGCCTGTTCAACTTCATGATTTCTTATAGTAACACCTTCCTGAAAAGTTGCAATCTTCTTGCTTAATCTATCTCGTGCTACTTTACCAGCTTCCCAGCAAGTATTTTTGCACTTGATTTTTCCATTATATTCATCACTTCCATCACAGCAATCTGCTCAATAAAACCAGTTAATATATAATGACATAGGCAAGCAAAATAAGTTAATATTTCATTACAGGAATCTGCTCAATAAATAATTAGTTAACAACTACAGTAATATTATTTACATGATTCACATCTATGGTATTCTCAGTAACAGGAACTAAAACATATGTATTCAACAAGCTAATCTGTATTAACATGCATATATTATTTAACTTTGACTTGTAATTATTCTATGAAACAGGCAAAAATACATTAGTCCATAAATTTGAATACGTGTAAAGTAGACTAGAAGCATCTGAAGAGGGAGAAACCATGCTTTGATGGAAATTTCAAAAATATCAAAGTTAGACTTCCCAAACACAGATAACAAAGCAAGAAAGAAAATCCAAGATTGCCCGATGGCCCATAACATTTCAATCCACAAGGTTACATGTAGCACCTTAACATGAACATATTGCATCTATCACAGACGTGCATCTACATTTGAAGCTTCTTTAGTCGATCATAAACTTAAAGATATACTTCCTAAACTTTTATGATTTGCAATTCAAATCAATTCACGAACCATAGCTTCATATTGGAATATAAATTGCATTTGTGTTGTCTTGTACACTCTAGTATATATTTTATAGATCCTAACCATATTAATAACCAAATGAATAGAAATATCTTTCTAAGTTATGAACTCTTGGTACGCTCTCATTATATTTCATCTCCAGTTCCCTAACTTAAACACCACATTTAAGAAGATAAACACTTCAAAAAAATTTAAAGATGTAACTGAGAAGTTCAAACTTCAAAAAATATTCAACGCAGATAATACGGATACAATAAGAAAAAGATAGTGAATGGAAACTCTGCTTACCGCATATCCCATCATTAACCCTCGAAGAATATATAGAAAGTGGACTATGTCCGGCGTTTCGACAGTAGAATTTCCCGCTAGGACATGCAGATGTTCCTGAAATGCCAAAAGTTTTGCTAGTTCAAGATTTACTGAAATTATATTTCAAAAGTTGTCATCAACAACTTTGTTGCTAAAAAATGCTTCATTAAAAAACTTCCGATGCACTGTCTAATTGTGAGCAAGTACTATGACTATCAACAATCTTGTTCTTAAGTATTCACATCTATCAAAGAGACTCAAGCTCTTGGAAACCTAAGAGCGAAACATGATGATCATATGTTTCAACAACTTGAACTTGTGGTCTTACATTACTTCTAGTGAATAAAAAACAGTCATCAATGCGCAATAAGAAATAAAACATCAATGGTTATCAATTTACATTGCCCTCTCTAAATGTGAGCAAGTACTATGACTATCTACATTCTACAATCTTGTTCTTAAGTATTTACGTCAATCAACGAGACTCAGGCTCTTAGAGGCCTAAAAGCGAAATATGATGAATTGATGATGACATGTTTTCAACAACTTGAACTTGTGGTCATACAATCTTAAGTTACTTCTAGTGAACAAAAAACAGTCATCAGTGTGCAATAAAAGATAAAACATCGGTGATTAACAATTACATATCTGGTTCAAGTGGTGAATTTCGCGATATAACTTTATTTCTACAGAAAAATAGCTTACAGACCTGGCTCGTCGGTGCCATCAGAGCAATCACAAAAATCGTCATTAAGTTGTGTCTTCGTGAATGTTTTAGATCCATCTTTGCATTTAATCGCTGCTGACGAAGATAAACCCTTGTAGTATTCCTCGTCTGTTCAAGAAAAGTAAGACGAAACTGAGATTGAAAATAACGAAACAATCCTTCATTTGGTCAATAATCTACATCATCAGAGTAGAAATTACACCTTGCGGAGCAACTCCGATAAGGTTTTCTGATAGAACAACGGCCGATCTGAGAACTAACATCGAACAAATCACGAACAGCAGGAAGGATTGCGTATATATCTTCATTTTGATCTTCTATTACTAATTTATGTTCCTACTTGGTAACAGAAATTGGATGCCTTTATCTCAAAATTCACAGGAACTGAACTCGAAAGCTATGTAACGCAGCTCCGATTGTTCAACGCAATTCTCAGATCATATACTCGGGCATTTCAATCCCTAACAACGGCGTTTACCTACACAATATACTACACTGCGTTGCAGGGGTGATAAGCGAGAAGCAGACGGGGTTTAACTTGAACCACACTAAACGACGACGTCTGGCTTCGGTACTTCATTCCCTTGCCCTTTTTCTGCTTTTACTCCTTTGGCAAATTACAATGATTTGATTATTTGATTGTAACCCTCCGTTCGTAATAAAAAGTGTATGTTTGATCATGGTTTTTAAATATGTGGTTAATAAAAATAGTTAATGAATTTAAAAGGGTAAAAAACATGATTATTATGTATGATAAAAAAAATATCATGTATAAATCAATTACAATTACATCATTGTCATCATATCGTATTAGTGTACCATTGTCATGAATAAGTTCTTTGATCACAACAATAACATCACCAATATGAGCATATGCTAGCTTCTATGATTCAAATACAAATCAATTATTGAGCCTTGCTGTAATCTGTTACATTCAAATGGATATGAGGTTGAATTTGCTTAATCAAGAAGTAAGATAGATGAGATGCTTCATTCCCTGGATGGATAAGCTTGACTGGATATTCGTTTGTATTGTGTCGCTATATTCTTTGTCTCGATTCATCTCACAGTCGTACTTAAAAAGAAGGGGAGACTTAAAGAAGCTAATAAAATATGCGAGTTGTAGCTAACTAGTTATCTAATATTCAAAATGTGAAATTAAGTCACTTTTGGGTATGATTATATGATTGAATTATTTATGCCTCATAATATAAGCTAGAAACATGAAATGTCAGTGTTTTAAAGGGTTTTTCGTCAGCCGAGCAAGCGTGTTACCAAAACTCACAACATTAGGAATGTGCTTGTTCTTTGAATGTAAGAGGTGTTGGTTTGAATCTAACTCGTGAAAAGGAATCCATACACAAGACAAAGGCATCGGGAAGAGGGGCGTATCAAGAAATTGTTTAACAACAGAGATTAGAAAACATTTTTGTATGAATGGCTATTGGTTTGATACCAATAATAGAAGCCGCTTAAGTATGTTAAAGATATATATGTATCCTCGATTTACGATTTTGAGTTTCCTCTTAGCCGATCAAAGGTTTATTGTTATTTAGTATTATTATTAAATGAATATTTATATTTAAGTCGTATTATATAGATAATTTTTAATTTTCTTGTTCCAATTAATTATTTATAGAAATTTTGGTGATCCTAGTTTCAACTGTTGCCTGCGAGTCAGTTTTTTAACACGAGTGATTGTGCACTAGACCAATATAGCTCTTTATCAACTTCATTAACAAGGACTTGGAAACCTTGATCAACATAGCTAAAGGTAACACCAAACAAAAATATAAAACTAGGTATCGTTTTCAAGTTTTTCATGTGTAACTAAGTGTTTCTTGTATTCTCTAATCACGTATATTGTTCAAAAGAGGAAGTTTTCAAGTTTTTATAATTTATCCTTTTTTTATTATTTTACACTATTAAACTCTACCAATCAATTTATTAAAGACATATATAACTAAAATATCCTACTTTCAGCTTCTAACCAACAACTTTCAACTACGGCGTCATTAAAAATTACACTTCTCTTTGGTAACTTTTAACCTCAGCATGCCACAAAAACCCTATAAAAAGTATAATTCAAAAACCCTTGTTTTTCTTATCCATACCTCTTCTTCATCCTCTATTCCCCGAACCTCAAGCAGAAGTCATTCAACTGTTGCAATGGACGCAAGCTCTTTCCTAATCTACGCGCCATTATCATGCTCATATTCATCATCTTCTAAACCTAAAATCACTCTAAATTCTTCATGTTATCCTTTTGTGAAATGCCTCCGGTGGAATTTCCACCCGCCAACAACCACCATGCTTTTCTCTTCGCCTCAAGCATCACTCTTCCGCACATCCGCGCTCACCGTCGGGGAAATACTGGAGAAATCTACTTTGCAGGACTCAGTTTCGTCGTTTGCTAAAGAACCGATGCCAAAAATCGATAAAAGTGGGAGGTTTTGCAGTCCTAGAGCCGCCAGAGAGCTTGCGTTGTACGTTATTTTTATCTCAAAGGCGTAAACAGATATAATTGTATTGAATTTTGAACTTTGTTTACCCGAATTGGATTACACGCAACATCATAACTTTGATGTAGTTTAATTACTGATCTACTTTATTTTTGTTTGTTTTGGACGAATTGTATCTTGCTGAATGTTAGGTCGATCATATATGCTGCTTGTTTAGAAGGATCTGATCCAGTACGCCTATTTGAGAGGCGAATGAATGCCCGAAGAGGTTAGTATATACATGTGATTTGTGAATTTAGTCATTTCTCGATGCGTTTTTGCTTACAGTATCTGCTTAATGTCTTAAAGACTGAGAAATTCTGGAGATGTTTATAAGAAGTTACATATTAGCATAGTCATTGAGCAATGAAGATCTGAGGTTGATACAGTGTTGTATGGCTAAAAATGGCAGATCTTTTAGGACATAAAGTGTTCCATACAATTTTTAAATATCATACAAAACTCACCCTGAATTGAGTTATGTTTGGACATTCAAGAAATAGGGTATGAGTTTGATAAAGAGACATTGATGGAATACAATCACATGAGCTTTGGAGGACCTCCTGTCAAGACCGAGACAGCTGAAGAAGCTGATGAGCTTATGCGATTAGATGAGAAGGCATCTGAAGTTGGTAATACTTGATGCACTTGATAAATTATTCACATTACAGTGAAGTATATTTGTAAACCTCCTTTATGAAGCTTGAAATAGTTTTGGTTTTGTATTCCAGAGGCAGAAGTACTTTCAGCCCCTCCAAAGTTGGTTTACAGTAAATTAATCCTGCGGTAAGCGTACAACACAAGTGCACTACAAAAATGATAAAAATTCTGGTTCTAGCAGATCCCTGACTAAGGAGTTATAATTTGGTTTCTTGTCCAACTGCAGCTTCACAAGGAAATTATTGGTGGCTGTAGCAGAGAAGTGGGATAGTCATGTTCTGGTTATTGACAAAGTTGCACCACAAAATTGGAAGGTATGAACCACATGCTTGCTTATTAATGTAACAATATTGTTTTCAGAGATTTATAGTTTATTATTTCAAGAATGTTTTTTTTTTGTATTCATAGTTAGTCGATTATTTATTTTTAACACTTCTTTTAGAGATCGTCAAGATTCAAGAATGTGCTTGTGGTTCAACCCTTACTAAAAACTGACCCGTTTTGACATGTTACATTATCGATCTAACCTACCCATTCAGCCACCTCTAGCTGTATAGTTAGATATCACTACTTGGATTGCTGTATTATGTGTAATCACATCTGCGTTATACTTTGGTCAGAACGAACCAGCAGGCAGAATCTTGGAGCTTTCAATTCTTCGCTTGGCCATGTCTGAAATTGATGTGCTTGGAACACGTCATCAAATTGTGATTAACGAGGTTCATCTCTTTATACCCTTATAGAGTTGTAGAGTCTTAATTCTTTTTCACATGTGTATCCTTGTACTGAATACTGATAACCATAACATATTTGTAAAGGCAGTAGACCTTGCAAAACGATTTTGTGACGGATCAGCCCCCAGAATAGTCAATGGCTGCCTCAGGACATTCATTAAAGATGTTAAAGGAAATAGCATGACCCCTGCACAAGAACCCGAAACCCAAAAAGAAACAATCTCAACTGACTCGTAAATTTTCTTTCTTTAAAAGCCCCACTTTCCTGTTTGGGCATGGTGAATGCCAGAATACTGAGTCAAGAAGGAAGAATCCACCAAACTTTTGCATAGGCAAGTTCAGAAGAAACTGGATTTTGTGCACTTGTTTGTGTAAGTAGTGCCTGGAATGACAAGAGAATACTCTGTTCCTGTGGCATTGTAAATCTAGTAGATTTACATGGTTATTAAAGTAAATGTTCATTTAACGACATAATCGTGTAAGATATTGTTATTAGCTTGGAACTAGACATTCCTATGTTTAAAGGAACCTGCAATTGGCATTTTGGCTTGTACTAAATATGTATAACTTATGTTTTTTTTAATTAGTGGCCTCTGATCTTGTTATGCATTGACTTTGGAGGTATCATTACATTACTTCTCTTATAATACCCGTGCGTTACTTGTGTCACAAATTTTTAAACGAAGCTTAAAAGTTGGAAAACATATCTTAACTTTTGTTCAACTTCAAACCGACTAATACTTTATTAACTATACTAGATACTAGATACTAGATTAAATGTCCGTATTATAGACTGGTTAGTTTAAAAGATAATAAACACTAAACATTAATAAAAACATATTAAATAATAAAAAATGCGAATGAAATGAGAATTTAAAAAATGACGACATACGGTATCAACACTCTGACCAGCGGTAGAAACGTAGTATCATAATATGAATAGACATTATTGTATATCTTGTGTAAGTTGTCGATCATTATTGTTATAATTATTACGAATAAAGTTAAGTGTTTATTAGTTATAATTAAAAAATAATTTAAAATGATTATAAAATATTTTAGAATTATAAAACTAAAAATTTGGTTAAATACGAAATTTTGAAATATTATAAAAGACTAATATGATATTTATAAATTAAGGTGGACAAATACGATATTAATGATAGAAGAAGAGCATATATAAAATTATCTTTAATAATTTTAGTTTAATTTAAAGTCAAAATTGAATTGAATTTTGATCAAGAAAATTCAAAATTGGATTGTAATTTTTATCAAAATGAATAGCTAAGATTTGATCATTAAAATTTAATGGCTAGGATGATCATGATTTGTGATTTCAAATAGCAACAAAAACTAGAAGTTTGATATATTCTAACCATATAAATTGAGTTAAGAAGTTTTTGTCCTTGTCCATTTGGGTTCATGATATTGAACTAAAAAGTTTATAGCCCAGTAGTAGCTGATTTTCTTGATGCTTTACAAGATTTTGAGTTCAAATCCTGTAGTGAAAAAAATGGTATAGAATTAGATTTAGAGAGTGTACGTGTTTAACCATTAAAAAAAAGGAGAATTTCTTCTATATCCTTACAAAACTTATAAATTACTTCTATATCCTTTCAAACTTTTAAATTACTTATATATCCTTCCAAACTTTTATAAATTACTTCTATATCCTTTCAAACTTTTAAATTACTTATATATCCTTCCAAACTTTTATAAATTACTTCTATATCTTTTTAAACTTTTAAATTACTTATATATTCTTCCAAACTTTTATAAATTACTTCTATATCCATTCAAACTTTTAAATTACTTATATATCCTTCCAAACTTTTAAAACTCTCATATATGTTTAAATACCTATTTAATATTTATTAATTCATTTAAATATCAAGGGAGAATTTCACCTATGTATTATATGATAAGTAGATGATGATAAAGAACTTGAATATGTATTCCTAAATTGATGTAGTGGATTAAAAGTTTGAATTAGATAATAATTCTAACACAAATTAAATTTATTTTAAATAAAAATGGAATTAAAAAAAAACTAAGTCGGAAAATTAAATTGCTTTATAACAATGTAACTAATATTTATAATAATATTACTATATTAAAATTTAAATAATATTTTTTTACTAACTATTTTATCTCCTATTAAATTAAATTTTAAAAATTGGGTTTTCAACTTTGACTACTAAAAGTCAAAATTAGACTTTTAATTTTAATAAAATGAATGAATAGGATTTAATTTTGATTAAATAAATGGTCAAGATATTCTAATTAAATTGATTAACGTTAGTCTTTTATTTATATTAGAAGATGGTAATATAGTAATTTTATAAATAATTGAATTTGATGATGATGATTATTGATATTTAAATGATTTAATAAATATTAAATAGGTATTTGGACATATATGAGAGTTTTAAAAGTTTGAAAGGATATATACGTAATTTAAAAGTTTGAAAGGATATAGAATTGAAGTAATTTATAAAAGTTTGAAAGGATATATAAGTAATTTAAAAGTTTGAAAGGATATAGAAGTAATTTATAAAAGTTTGGAAGGATATATAAGTAATTTAAAAGTTTGAAAGGATATATAAGTAATTATTATTTATACTAATAATTTGATATAGTAGCATAAATGTCTATATTATGATATAGAAATATCAAAACCTTGGTTTCTACTTTGGGATAAACATTCAAGTCTTGTGGTTACTCAATATCCAAATGCATGGACAAGGCAAGAAGCTTTCTTGATTACATTAATATTGCAACTTAGAAACAGTGATTTTAAATACAAGACATTGATAAACATTAATATGTCCAATTTGATGATGATGACAAAAGCAAATGAAGATATTTCATGATTGGTTTTTACTACTTAGGAGGTCTTCCTACATCACGCTATTACACCGTGTCATGTAAGTCTTTTTTTCTTTCAATCACACTATCTATCACATAAAACCATTCATCCACATACTATCACGTTCACTTACCAACTCATAAGAAAAAAACTCACTTCACCAATGTGAGATCCCTTACGTTGGAGCATTTATCACCCACCTACCCCCATGATGATCAGAGCCTTCGTGTTGGGAATTATGCACCATAACAAACCCGCTTCTTGGTTTTTCACATTTGCAAGTTGTGAACTAAACAAGTAGAATAATGAACATTACAAGTCAAGTAATGTGAACTTTGACGTTTACAATATCAACCTAATGAATAATGATATGAAAGGATATCTTGTGCATAATTCACTAAGATTTAATCATGTCTCAACCCACACAACAAGTTTCAAGTTTGAGATCCTACCTAACAACATTGAGAGCCTTCATGCCTAACAACATTTAGATCTATTTGAAAAGAATCATGGTGGTTATGATGAACTAATGCAATCATATTTTGTGAGTTTTTAAAAATAGGATTGTGACAAATAGAGAAAAAACAAGAGAGAACAAGATAAAGCCAATTCTCATGATCCTATCGAAGAAACACTTGGAATGAAGTTAAAGAAAAAACGGAAAAAGAAGGAGAAAGATGATTTAATTAGATGATATTGGCCAATTGGTGCGAAGATGAACACAATCACGTTAACATAACTCACTTGAGTCTGGGAAGTTCAAATGTATTGTATCATGAACCTAAACGGCCAAGCATATTCAAAGAACTTTCTTTAATGGACTTTTACGTGGAACGATAGCGGGTCAAGTATTTTTGGGTAATAGTGATACAAAATATAAAGTAAACTAAATAATTGAAAAAACCATACAATTCTTATAAAAAATGATAACTTACATCTTACAACTATTCCTTACATCCTCTCATATTATTGGAAGCGAATCGTTAAACTTTATTAGTAATTTTGACGAGTTTAACATCATTATGGTGGCAATCGAGAATACAAGAGCACCTTAGCGTCATGTTGCCAAGTGCCAAGTCGGGGTCAAGTGTATGTACCTTAGAAGACTAGCCAAAATACAAAGATTGATCGAAAATGGTTACCATGTTGTAGATTAAATCTTTTGGGGCAATTTCAAATATGCCGGTGTCTCTTCTAAATTACAAAATATTTTGTTGGGAAAAATAGGCTTATAAATATATCCTTTTTTGTTGACACAAAAATATACAACTTGTTTATATAATTGTATGTATTAACATTAACATATGTGCACATATATATATATATATATATATATATATTCAATCAAATATATTCTTATCTATAATCTACAAAACAAGCTTCATCAAATGGCCAAGCTCCAATCGTCAAGATCCGAGTTCAAGTAGAAGCCGTTGTCGAAGATTCCTACAAACAAACGTTTGAAGTTTATGAGCTTACAAAATAAATAATCAAATGAGTTTAAGTTTTTATAAAATAATTTTTATAAAAATTGAGATTTTTTTTATAAAATCACAAGCTTGGTAGTCAAAGCAAATGAATTCCTATTTTGGCAAATACTAAACATAATTTTCTATTGAAATAAGCCAAAACCATATTTAGCAAAAGGAATCTCTCAAAGAGGTAAACTTCCAACATGCTTTGTGCATTTGGTTTCCAAACTACTATTTTCATGATTAAATTCAAACTTTTCTAAAGCTTCTTTTCAGTGCATTTTTATGGTAAAAATGGGTTGTGTGTGGTTTTGGTAAAAGGCAACGTCTATATTCACAAGGCTCAAAAAGTTCCAACAGGCTGACGGTCGATGCCACGGTCGACCGTGGATCGACCGTGGACAGTCTGGACACTTTTTGAGCTTGCACCTTTTTTTCTTATTTAAGGCAACTCAAGTCTTGTTTTTTACTAAGCTCTTGCAATCTGAAAAACACATAATACATACAAAATCTTGTGAGCTCGTATTCTTTGATAAATATTCAATCTTTTAAGATCAAGAATGAAGCAAGAGTGAAAGCCTTCAAAGTTCAAACACCACATTACCTACTTATACATTTGTAATAGTGTGAGGGTCATCTCTAGCCTTAGAATTAGAGAGAAGTAAGGATCATCTCTAGCCTATAGAATTAGAGAGAAGTGAGGATCAACTCTAGCCTTTCCAATTAGAGTGAAGTGAGGTTTATCTTAACCTTGTTTGCAAGAGTGAAGTGTAATTCTTGTAAGCTAAAGAGAGAAGTTGTAAAAGGTTTATCTCTACCTTTAAAGAGAGAAGTTAGTGGAACAACTCTTGGTGGGTGAGACCAAGGAGTGGATGTAGAGCAAGGTTGTTAACCCTTGCTTGAAGCACTATAAATCATTGCGTCCTAGCTACTTACATTGGTGTATCTTTTCTGCTTAAACTCTTTAATTACTTGCAAATATTGTTAGAAACTTTAAAAAGTGGGCATATAACCTATTCACCCCCCTCTAGGTTCTAACATATCTTATATACTCAATGCTTTAAAACTATTGTATTTTATACATAAAAAATTCATGCTTTAGGTATATAAGATATTTTACAAGTTAAGAGAGACATATTTTAATAGGGGTGTAATCAAGCCGAGACAGCTCGCGAACCACTCGAAAAATAACCGAAATCAACTCAAGGTGAACCGAGTCGAGCTCGAGCTACTCAAGTAGTTTTTTGAGCCGAGTTCGATTTCTAAAATACACAGCTCGTTAGGCTCGTGAGCCTAATCGAGCTTATGTTATATTACCATTCCATCCTTTTACAAATACAAAAATTACCTTTTGTACCTATAGTATATAATAGCAAGGGGTGTACCAAGGTTTGGGCATTCTATGATTCAAACCACATTAAGAAAACCCACTTCATACTTCAATCATGCTTAAACTCCCTCTACTACTCACGGTTCGTATGCTTCTTTTTGGTTTTTTTTAAAAAATACTCTATTTCTTTTCTACTCTTTCCTCTTTCGTATTTTCTCTCTTTCTCTCTCATATCTCTCTTTCCTCTCTCTTCGGCAATGAAATGCCGTTTGTTTTTGTTTTTCTCGATACCCCCCTTGGGGGTGGTGTTTCATTTGGTACCACATGTTCCACCTCAGCATGCCGAAAGCATGTTGAAGGTATACCCTTTGCTCTAAGGGAGAGAAAAAAAAATCCTAACCTCATTTCCACTTCTTAAATCTTTCACAGTTCCAGTTGTCACCTACAAACTTGTTTGCCCATGCATTTAAACTAACGATTCTTGGAGTTGAAGGAGAAGGAAGCATATGTGTTCTTCATTTATCAAAGGAGGGATGTTGTATCCTAATATTTCCTTTTCATCTGTCGAATGTTACCTGATGCGAATCCTAATGTCTTAGTCCGAATCGAAGAATGAGGGAAACCGAAAACCTAGGGCGTGTTTGGCGAAACTAGTTGAGTTGGGGTTGATTAATTGATAATATCAAGTTTAAGCCATAAGCTACTTGAAAAGGCTTTTATTGTGAGGAATTATGTTTTTAATAATCCTCACAAGATGTTAACACCCGAACGAGGCTAGAGGGCTGCGATTATGAAAACTAGAATCCCAAGCCTCTATAATCCCTCATAAGCCTGTTGCCAAACACACCCCTAAACGAAGTCAAAAGTTGTTCATTGAAGCATTCATCCTGAATTGAAGAAGTAAGAACCTGTTCATGTCATCAACTATTCATGGAAGCTTACCTGTTGAAGATTTCATCCCTAATCTTCCTTGTTCTTCATAACTAAAAGAAACTTGAGATAACTAAAAACATTACAAGGGTCAAAAATGAGATTCCGTTCAAGACTTCAACTGTGAGTCTGTTATTTCGAGGTTAGTCCCCATCTATGTATAATCTATTATTTCGAAAAACACCAAAGAACAATGGATTTTTGTAGTCCTCAATCAAGTCTGTTGTAATTCTTTTGAATTCATTAAATTTCCAAATATATTCATAGTTTAGTTTGAATGGAACCAAGTGGGTTTGCTGAAAGTTGAGAGAAAGGTCAATGTTACTCATGATCTAAGTTGACGAAGACATAATTTTTAGTCAAGAAATTAGGATATTAACCACTTGATTACCAAATTGATAATTTGTTGCTTAATTATAAGATAAAAATAATAAACAATTTGCTGACTTACAACTCCATACGTGGGCCAATTTGAAGTCCATTTTAACAGCAAGCCCAAACCCTCATAAGAAAATCAACTAATTTAATTGAGCCTGGGCCTTCAGAAAAAGCCAATAAGAAAATATAACAGGAAGCCCAGAGCCTCATTAACCTAGGGTTTTCTTTTCTCATCTCCTATATAAAACACAAGCACCTTGAAACCAAAGCATCATCTCAAGCACGGCATCGTGTATAGTCTCCACATACCAATTCCTCGTTTTCCTCCAGTCGATTCAGAGTCTACGATCCAATCGTGCTTTCTTAGGTTAGATCGATCTTTTCTTCGTATGCATATGTTGAGTAGTTGTATTACGAAGCCTAATATTGCAAATCTCTTGATCGTAGTTTCGGTGGATTAAGGGATCTATCGTTAGGCGAAATGAAATATTTCGATCACATATACTTTGAATTCTATATGTGGCTATCTTTAGCTCCGGATTCATCCATTGCTAGGGGATTCCGGTGACGAGGTAGATACATTCTTAAATTATGTATTTATTATACTTTTAATGTGATTTTTTTTGCTGTTTTTGAATTGATGCTATCGGTGATTATGAGGATGATGAAACAAATCATTCGGATTCCCAATGATTTTCTCTTTATAATAGTTTTTATTTGAAGAGGAAGATGATCTTACATCTTTATTTCTGACTCGCGATCAATAATTTTTTTTATTTTAATTAAAAAAATAAAACTGTTGTTGGCCGGTGATGTAAGAAAGATATTTGCTACTCTTGATGGGGTTAAAAACCCATTTGATGATTCATTATCCACCAAGATCTCTGAGGCCACTTTTTATTTTAACTAGTTTTGTAATTTATTTTGAATTTGTTTGTTTTTTATAGATTAAATAAATACAGCTATTTTTAAAAAAATAATTAATAAGTAAAGAAATAGAATTTGTTAATTTTTATACTGCAAAAGTGTAAAAAAACCATTTTTACTGGAATGTTATTTATAAAAAAGCTCTTTCTTTATTAACTTACCATTGGTAAAGTTTTGGTAGTTCTGATAAATTTGATAAACCTTGTTTTGTCTTTTTTATGTTATTTAATAAATATTACTTTCTTCTTATTAATAGTTACTAATCTATATGTTTATATTTTTAAACCTTTTATTGTAGTATGTATATCAAGATATTTACAAGGGTTTTGTATTTTTTTTAAAATTACCAATTGATTAAGTACCCTGCTTCAGTTTCATTAACATTAACCATTGGTTTTGAGATGAGCAAGTAATTGCTTTTCGTTGAAATAATATAATTTGTTTTATATATTAGAAGTAATAGTTGAATACGAAATAAACTTTAAAAATAAGAAAAAGCTAGAACTTATTAAAAAATTTTTTCTAAAAATTAAATATTTCAGTAACATGATTAATTAAGTCATCCAAATCCGTACTATGGTTATAACCATGATCTTAGGCCACCCGTAGCATCTAAGCCGAAGTGCTTGGGTTGGGTTTCGGCTTTCTCGTCTTTCTTCGGGAACACCAATACCCTCCCATTTTGGTTGAGACTTGGCTTCCCATATCTGTACATACCCGATTGCTTTTTTTATGACGGGACATTTGGTTTGAGATCTTTCTTAAGCTTTACTGGATTTAAGAGTAAGAGATAGGATCTTTCTGCGTTTGAGATGGTAGTTAATTGGTTTGTGTTAACCGCTAATTATTGTCTTATAAAAAAATTTAAAATATACTTAGGTTCCTTACTCTCACCAACTAAAATGAAATATAATGTTTTACTGATTTAATAGTTAAAATTGAATTCTAATTTATCGAAATAAGTTAATTTAAATATTAAAAGTTAAAATTAAGACTTATTTTTAATAAAATAAATGTTTAGAGTTTAATTTTATGTAAATAAAATATTGAAATTATTTACCTAAAATTATAAAGATTAGTGTTTTATTTATATTAAAAGATAAATTAAGGGTAAAATATATTTTCTAATAAATGTTTTAATCCTTAAACCTGTTATAATTCGTTGTTTTAGCCACTTGATATTCTATAGCAAGTTAACAAGCTTTTAAAGAATATTTCAATCCCTAAGCTTAGGGATGCAATCGAGTTGAGTTGAACTCAGTCAAATTCTAACTTTTTTTTTGAACAGCTTCAAGGAGTGACCCTCATCTACTATTAGGAAGAAATCCTTCAGAGAGACTTGAACCTAAGATCTCTACTTCACTGGGAAAACTCTCTTACCGTCAGGGCAAGCCTCTTTGGTTAGTCAAACTCTAACTTGACTCAGCCTCTAAAACTTGAGCCGGTGAAGATTGAAGAACCGATTGGTTAGTGTTCACCGGTATTCAACGATCGACAGATTCACGAATCAACATCTCATGGATTACCTAGAAACTAGAAAACAAAGATAGAGATAGAGGAATCGAAGATGTGCAAACATCAAACTAGTGTAATTATATGAACCTATGAGTGCAAATATTATCTGTGATATCCAAGGAGTTAGCAATGGAACTAGGGTCCGTATGTGAGTTAGCAATGGAATTAGGGATTAAAACATATTTTACCTATAAATTAAAGATGTTTTTTCTCCTATTTGTCAAGAAGTATATGCTTTTAACAGAAGATGTACTCATAAGTCACATACAGTGTCCTAATCAAACAATTACAAATAAATGATTAATAATCTGGCCATGTTTTCAAAATGAGTGTATGACTAAAGCCAATACTTAAATATATAGGTGGCAATTTCAACTAATTATTAAACAATGGACCACTTGGTTTATTTTCAATATTCACACATGGTCAAATAGATAAAGTTTAAGAACTTGGCCAAAAGGGAAACAGGTTAAAAATGTGGTTGAACATTGCCTAAAGAGTAGTATAGTGTCTTGAAAGGTATATTGCCTCCTAAATTGTTTTATAAAAAAAATTACTCCTATAAATAATGTTTTTGAGGGAAGTTTATAAAAAGGTCAACAATTCAACTTTTTACTAGATCACCCACATATCATAACAAATGCATATGGTACAAAAATGTGTATCTGGATTTTTTTTTAACAAAGAAATTACTTTCATTTCAACCAAAAAAAACCACACAACAATATACACTTCTTAGGCCCTGCGTAGCGCCTAAGCCGAAATGCTTCGGGTTGCTTTGGGTTCGGCAAGTACCTTTGGGTACACCGCTACGGGTCCTTCGGGTTCTACCCTTCCTCCGTCATTTTAGGTTTGGATTGTTTGGGTTGTGTGCTACTTGTATTTTGGGTTAATTTGACTTGGCAAGAAAAAGGAAAGAAAATGTGATGAACAGGCGATATGACAATTGGGTTAATTTAGGTTGAAATAGTTTATACTCATAACCTTACTACATGAAGTAGAAAGAAGGTGAGCAAGTCGTAAACTATTTAACTAAAAAATTAAATCAAATCAACTAAAAGCATGAAACTCAATGCAATCAAAAGAATCAATTTAACCTCCATTCCTAGCTGCATATGTTGGGTCCAACCACCATGTTATCCAAGAAGTATCTTTCAAAATTTTGACACGATACTTGAACCAGTCATATGATGTTAGTTTAATCTCCATAGCGACCTTTTTGATTGATGCGCGATTTCCTTCAAAGATCAATTTATTTTGGAACTTCCATAACAAATAACCTGTAATTCTAATAGTCACTTCCTAAATTTCAAATTGGGTCGAGGATTGCCTATTCGAAGATACTGCTACAAGCTTCTTGAATGAACTTCTTTGATGAAAATCTATACCCTATCAAGTAAAAACATCTTTCCATATTATGTGTATGTTTGCCTTGGCATAACTAGTTGGAAGCTGGAACTGAACTGAAGTTGTGCCCGGAACTTTTAGGAGCTAGAGCTGAAGTTTTTATTTAGAGCTGGAAGATGAAGTTTTATTTGAACAAAAAAAGTTGTAGTTGTAGCTTAAGATGTAAAAAGCCACTAGAAGTGGCTTTTCATTTTGTAGATTTTCAGTTTGAAGCTTTTATGAACTTATTTTCTTAAAAAAATAAAAGCTTAAGTTCTTACAATCAAACAGGGCTAGTAAAGTTTATTTTCTAAAAACTAAAAGTTATAGATCTTAAAAGCTTCGAAAAGCTCAAGCCAATCATACCCTATGTTTGATTTTGAGCATTTAAAAATCACATGTTCTACTGTTTCTTGTTCTTCACAGCAAAGCGGACATAAAATAGATATATCAATACCCCTCTCCATTAAATTTGATCTTACCGATAGTCTTTCAGATTAGCTTTCCAAGCAAATATATTTAATTTTTTTGGAATGAATCTGGACCACAAAGTTTTTGTGACATCATCTGTATTTGAATACATTCTTCCATCATCTATCTAATTTTTACAATGGAATATTTATTTTCTTTGAACACCAACCATCTCCTTTTATCCTCCAAGCTATTAGATAAGGTACAAGAGTTTAAAACTAGATAAAGCCAGATGATGAATATAACTTTCAAATTTCTGAAAAAGTTAAGAAGTCCTCTTGCTTACTATTTGGATTGTGTAGAGATTAAAATTTTAAATAGTTAAAAAGTGAAGAAATGTTTGTTCCTTGAAATTTATATATGAATTTGGTATAAATGAAATATAAATCAAATTTATAATGTACGAATAAGTTATGATGATGATTGGGCGGCCTTAGTACCGTTTTCGTAATCGTAACACATTAACTCAGATCTTTCGTAAACTTTTATTTCTATTTCATTTGACGCAAGATTCAAAATAGGTCACTGGTTCTACCCTGACGGATCTTACAATGAATAAGTCCATTTTCATTTTAGTCTGTAATCTTGTAAAAGAGGGTTTCAACTAGACTACGAGTTTTTATTCTAGCAGACATAACCCGAAAGCCGCACAAGCCACATCTATGAAAATCGATTGCTTGTTTTTACCAAAATATGCGATTTTTGATTAATTGGATGATTACATGTAAAATTTTATTTTATATAATGTATTGTTTTCAAGTCATTTTGATCTTTAAAAGAAAATTAGGATTGTTATTCAATTTTATAAAAAAATTATTAAATGCTTCCTGGACCAACCTTAGCAAAGGGTGAGGCTTGCTACTCTAAGGAGATGCAGTTGATTAATTATGTTATCATTCTCTTAATTAAGGAAACATTTTGTATTCAAATTTGAAGGTTACAATGTGTTTATTGTAAGAAAATAAATAATACAACATTCTCTGTCCTTTCTATTATTTGTTAGTTCTTGAACGCCCAAGGCAGACACTTTTTGGAGACGGAATTCCAATCGAAGAAGCAACCATGACGATGTTTAGAAATTCACGGTGTCTTTGATTGCATCAAGTATCTGCACACAACTTTCAACATCAGTCTCGGCAACAATCTAATAACCTTTACGTACTAATTTACATATTAGCAAAGCAATAACACAAGCATTCCAACCTTGTTCTTTGTCGGCATGTAAAACGGCTCAAATACATGAGGGAATGGAGTGTCCAAACCGCAAACTCTTGCTACAGGCGCTTCCAACTGCAAAGTGTTTAAATTCTTTAGCTTTTTAACAAATAACTGTAGAAACATATTTGATTTCTGTTAACTAATGCATTAGGTAATAGTACGACTTACCCTCAAGAAGCAACGTTCAACGATTGATGCTGAGATCTCGGCACCAAATCCGCCGGTAACAGGAGCTTCATGACTAATCTACACAAATGATAAAAGCAAACAAAGTGGGAAATGAGAATGAGAAGCAAATGGTTTTTTACAGTTGCTTTTTTTTAATGAAAGTATGAATCTCGTACCAGTAGTCTTCCTGTTTTCCTCACTGAGGCCTCTACTGTCTCTCTGTCCCAAGGTAATAGAGTTTTTAGATCTATAAGTTCACAAGAAATTCCTTCCTGCAAATATAACATAAGTTTATTCCTTTTCTCCATTTAAATATTAAAATTTTGAAATCTGAAATTAAAAGGTTCCTTGCCTTTTGAGCATCAACACAAGCTTGTTCCATGACAGTGAGCTGAGCTCCCCAGCCAACAAGAGTTATGTCACTACCTTCTCTAATAACCTAATGTTCAAGCAAATTTTTTTTAAAGATTAGGTGTTGGAACTGATAAAAAAAGTAGAGGGCTTTAAAATACCTCTGCCTCAGATAGAGGCAATGTGTAATCCCCTTCCGGAACCTCCTCTACAGCTAAGCGGTATAGCCCCTGAAAGTCCAAAAAAAGTAAATAAAAAATAGATAGAAATTTAGTTCATGTGGATATATCCTGGAAAAGTAAAACAGGAAGAAGAGAACAACTCAGCAATGATGATGACGACCAAATATGATAATTTCAAGCCTATTTTACTATTGAACAGATTGATTTGGATTGGGTTTATCACAATTATGTCAAATAAGCAAAATAAGCTAAAAGGAACGAGTCCAACGGGTTGAACCAGTTGAAAGTTGTCCAACTATTTCAGTATTTTTAATGCATATAATCTCTTAAATTGCCTTTATTTAAGCTATTGTGTCGACAATCATGATTAACACATTATATATTTAACAAAAGAAGGGACAAAAAAGTGTTTTCAGGCTAACCCAACCAAATCTAAACTAATTCCACCCCCTGGCTCGTTTTGACTCATTAACCAACCCATACATACAATAACTTAGACTCGAGCAAAAGAAAGAAATGACCTTTGGTTCAAAAAACAAAACAGGGTTTGGATCACGTATACTGGCCAGCAACAATCCTTTTGCTTCCTTTGGACTTCGAGGTATAACCACCTAAGGAGAGAATTTATTCGTAAGAGGGAACCAGAGAAATATGCATGGGGTCCACATATAGCACTCATGAACTCAATACCTTGAGACCAGGAACATGGCAAAAAAATGCTTCAGGAGATTGTGAATGATAAAGTGCCCCATGACCCACAGCCCCATAAGGTGCTCTTATTGTCAAACCTAGCAAACCACAAAGAAATATTATGATAACTGAGTAATGGAACTTTATAGTAAAGTCAAGAAAATGTTTTTAAGTTACCTCCACAGTTGAATTCGTTACCACTTCGATATCTGAATTTAGCAGCCTCATTGACAATCTAGACAAGAAATAAAACCATGGAAATAACTGCTGAACGTTCGAACTTTATATAAACTAGCATAGTGGAGACATATATATATATATACCTGATCAAAAGCAGGAAAAATATAATCTGCAAATTGAATTTCTGCAATAGCTCGATTCCCCTGTCACAGTAATATAGAAGATAAGCCATGGCTAAAGAATATACGACAAGATAGTTTGTAGAAAATCTTTAAACACTTACCATTGCAGCCAGACCAATAGCAAATCCAACAATGCCCTGTTGTAAATAAACATTAGTTTAAACTTGAAGTAAACTAAATGAAGAATTAGATTTCAAGAAGGAAAAAGATACAGTAAATCATGAATATCCTGTATCAGAACAAAGAAGATGTGGAAATGAAGAATCTTGAATCAGGAACACCATCTTTTTCTTTCCTTTTTTAGTAAAAATTGTCATACATATGATTCTCAAATTTGAGTAGCTTAAAAAACCATAATGTTGGATTTTTCTTTGCAACTGAAGAATATGGATTTATAAATCCAAGCATGCTTAATAAATGAAATTACCTGTTCGCAGAGAGGAGTATTGAAAACTCTATGTTTACCAAATTGATCAGCCAATCCACTTGTGCAACGGAACACACCACCAAATCCCACATCTTCTCCAAAAATATATGAACTGTGAATTGATCAGAACACATACTCAGCACACACACACATATAGGGGAAATTCCATATTTATGCAAGATTCATTTCTCAATTTGTGCAATCCTTATTCAATTTTTCTAATTGGGTACACTAACTACGCAATTTAGTTCCCAATTTACCACCAACACAGCTCTACTAGCTTATTAGCTATGAAATTCCATGTAGTAGTAAATGAAAATACTAAGAATCAATGATAATTTACAAGTAAAAGTAGGGGTTTCGACTAGGGCAAACTATAGCTTTTTGATCTACCTGTCCCACATGTAAAATAATCAAAAAAGGAATCAAGGAATTGGCAATAGTTCATGCAATTCTTAATACTAATAGAGAATATACCTAGATTCAAAGACATAATTTTAATCAAAAGGGTTTGTAAAAAGTACCGAGGATCAGAATCTAAAGCTATATGAAGTGCTTGATTGATTGCAGTGTAAAGGTTTATTGATTTCCTCATTCCACCACCCGGTTGCAGAATCTGGCCGTCAACAGAACCCAAAACGCCGGGAGACGACGGGGATGAAGACAATCTTCGGAGATGATTGGATTGATTCTTGAAGATCGAACCAAAACGCTTAAATCTCCTAAGATTTGTGGCCATTTTTTCTGGGTGTTTGTGTTCGATAAAACACAGTGGAGAATTTTGTTGGGTTGGGTTTTTAAGATGAGTAGGTGAGATAAGAATTCAGCAGCTGCATGCTCTGATTGCTTTCTCCAGTTGGGTTGCTAACCGCTACTATGGAAGTCAACCAAAGGAGATGGTGATAATTGCTGTCAATAATCAAATATGAGATAAAGTTGGGAGATGTTTAACACATGTGTATTAATTTAATTTAATTTAAAGATTGTTTGCCAATTGACACCCTCCAAGTCAAAATTCAAAGGAGAAGATAAGTATATTTTAGAGATCTTTTAGAAATTTGGTTCAAATCTAATATTATATTTAAGAATCTCAATTCCAACTATATTTTCATATTCATAGATGGCCAATTTAAAAACATATAATAATATAAATCCTTATTTTTATCGATATATACAACAGTTTTAACTTTTATCTCATATCTACCTTGTTTACGTATCACCCAATACTACAAACAACTTTCCCGTTCACATCAATAACAATTTCACTCTTCTCTTACTTTCTCTTCTTCTCTTTTCCATAATTTTAGATTTGCATTGTGTGCGTTTGTGAGAGAGAAAGATTGATACGTACGTGTGTGCGTGTTTGTGTTTGATTTGACATGTTTGTGTTTCATCTATGATTATAGATCTAGGTTTTTGTGTATGGGTTTTGTAGTCCTAAAATCAGGCCCGACCCATAATGGGGGAAATCTGGGCAATGGCTCAGGGTTCATAAAATTCAGGGGCCATTTTTTAAAAAAAGAAATTGATGAAGAACTAGTTTTAATCAATAAAGATGATGAACTAACGATTATCAGTTGATATATATACCGAAAAATGATCAAATAATCATCCCTTTTACACTTTTAACTTTAATTTTCTTTTTATTTGATCTTATCCCTATATATATATATATATAGGGGAGGGTTCAAACGAGAACTATTTTTCATACGAGAACCAATCTTGATCATTTAAGTGGTAAGTGGAATTCATGGATGAAGAGCATAGGGGATTGAGTGTGGCAAAGTACATGTAAGGAATTCATGGGTGAGCAATCCAATTGAATGAGGGAGAATTGGACGGCTAAGATTGGTTCTCACGGTTCTCTTACGAAAAACCGTTCTCGTTTGAACTTTTGCATATATATATATATATATATATATATATATATATATATATATATAGTTCATTATTACTTTAGTTTAGATATATTGTTTGTTTTGCAATTTCATTATTTGTTGTGTAGCCTCATTACTTTATGGGTAATTCTATATAGCCCTACTTGATTATCTACTTAGCCTTCTTGATTTGACATATGTGAGTGAAAAAGATACATTAAAAATGTAAAATTCTTGATTTGACATATAAATTTATTAGAAGAGGAGACTAAATAGTAGCACCCTTACTTTATTTGTATTCATCCAGATGGTGAGTTTTTGCTGCAGTCAATGCTGGTGGTGAGTGGAGTTCTACAATTTTGATGGTTAAAGGTCAAGGGTGATGAACATGAAGATAAACATGAAATTAATATCCATACTCAAATAAAGTGATAAATATCCTATAAAACTCAAAAATAAGCATACAATACTCTCTATTCTTTAAAAATTTAGAGTTCTTAATTTTTAAATCAAAATTAAATCTCTACCTTTAATTTTATTTATATTAATCTCGTGTATCAATTCATTAAATATTTCACTTTCTTGTCTCATTTAAAAAATAAATGTCTTGATTACGATGAATTATAATCTATTTTTCTCTGAAAACATACATTCAATTTTTTTAAATAGTACTTATGATCTTCAAATTCAACATATAATATATAATATTAGTATTATTTGTACTATCTCATATTCATTTGCAAGCATCATTGCCTCCTCCGTTCTTGTCACCACAAGTATTAACCATTATCCTTCTTTAATTGTCATTACACGGGTACCCTACTAGTAATATATAAAGCTCAAAAACAAGATACAATAAAGAAAAATATATAACAATAAAAACATGATATTTTTAAAAAATCTGTATAATTACTTTAAAATAATTTATTAAAAAGTTAAATAAAGGAAACTATAAACAATCTTTAAATCTTTAAATATAAATAAAAGACTAATTTGGATTATCTTAATTAGACAATCATGTTCGTTTATTTTAGTAAAATTAAATCTCAACCATCCATTTATATTGAAAATTCAATTTAATTTTGATTTTTATGAGTCAAAGTTCAATTATCCACCACATATAATTTTAATATCCTCAAATTGGTTTTAATTTTCTAATTCATATTATCCTCAAATTAGTTTTAAATATTTAGTCGTATTAACAAGTTGTTTTTAATTAGTACTTGGTATTATCCTCATATTAGTATGAAATTAAAATTAATTTTACGTCATGCACTTTAATTAACAAATATATATATATATATATATATATATATATAGGAAGGTTCATGTAAAAAGAAGTTTATTTGCTAAAAGTGCAAGAAGCTATTTGGACCATAGGATTAATCAATTAATGGTTAAGATTGATCATGGTATTTTAGTAAATAAATCAAAATTTAAAAATATTATTTAATTAATAAAAGGGTAAATTAGACATTAAGCTACACCTATTCCTATTTTCACTCTTTACCTACGTCAGCTATAATAACCATTTATCCTCTCCTCCTTATTTTCAAAAACCCTAGATTTTGTTTCCCCACTCTCTTTCTAAAGTGGCTGCCAATCTTTTTCTAAAGTGCCGCCGATCTGTTCGCCGCCGACCTGCTCGCTGCCGACTTGCTCCGTCGCCCACTTCCTTGATCCGACGATAGCTTGCTGCTGTCGAGCACCACAACAACCACATGTTCCACCTCAATCCTCTGTCGAGCACCACAAACAACCATCGCCGTTCTCACCCTGACTCTGTCGACTTGACTCCGCTGCCTAGCTATTCCACCACTGACTTGACTCCGTCGTCGACTGCTTTTGCCTGAGCAATTTTGAGGCCATGATTCCGGCGCCGACTTGTTCTACTTGAGTGATAGCACCCTGCTCCCACTCTCCACTACCGTCGGCCGCTTGTTCCTCGTTGCCCCGTTGTCCGTCGAGCACCAAAACAGAGTCAAAAGCGTTTAACATATCTGTGAGGAGTCTCCTATCCTTAGATCTGTCATGATGCACTGTTAATCTGTTCATTGGCAGTCACATGTCACGACCACCTCCACCACCGACTCCAACCCTAAACGCCATTGTGAGTCTCCTACTTCACTGCATCAGTGATAGTTGTTTCTCTTAACTGGAAATGGTGAAGGTGAACAAGATGGATATTGGTTTTTTGATTTTCTGTTTATTATAAAGTATCTAATCTTTTTATATTTTGAGTTTTAAATTATATGGTTTGTTAAAATGTTAGATAGTTAGTGATTCGTTATGATATGGGTGAATAAGAGAGAAAATTGACGGTTCAATATTAAATGCTGTAAAATTCATCATAAAACGTGTGTATCTAGTTCTATTCAATATTGAAAATTGTAAAACTTGTATATCATTCGTTGTGTTTACTATTGAATATTGTAAAACTCGTATATTATTTATTTGTGTTTAGTGTTGAATATTGTAATATTTATTTTAAAAATAGTATAATTTTGGCTGTGTTCAATTGTTCATTATCGAACACAAATAAGGATGTAAAACTCGTAAATTTTTTCGGTGTATTAACCGGTGAACTCTGGTAAAATTAATTATTTACTAGTAAATTATTTTTTATTTATTTTATTTTTTTAATAAAATATATGAGAAAGAAATTGATTGAAGAGAGAAAAGTTTTTGTTTATCCATTATGCCCTTTTAGATTAAACTAACACGTTATCAATATAGTATTCTCACAACAACCACATAGTGTGGTTAGTCCTCAGGACGCGAAATTTCGGGACTTGCCACACACAAACCAACACCAAAATGTAAAAAAGAAAAAGAAAAGGTAAAACCACCATGTTGCCTTCTTCCTTATGATCACCACCACACTACTTGACCACAACCACATCATTTTTCATTGAAAATAATAACATTATTTAAACTCAGGTTTATTTTTTCTCAAGGTTTAAGATTAATCTTCATTTTACAAACAAAGGTAGTTTTGCTCTTTTGGTTTCTCTACATCTTAGTTTGATGAACAATTTTATTATTTTTTTGTTTATATTTTTGAAAATATTAGGAAATGTCCATCTCATAAAGAGCTAGTGATATTGCTACGATACATAAACTTATTGGGTCACACACATAATATGAAACGAAAGGTAGACTAGTATTCGAAAACTATTCATCCTTAGGAACTTGTAATTGCAACCTCAGTTTATATACTAATATGGCAAACATGGTTGTTGGTGTATGTTAGCCAATAACTCTCTTTGTATAGATTTTATGAGATTAAATAGTATGTATGGTATTAGTTACTAAAATAATGTATTTGTGAGTTGTGTTCAATAAAGCCAATGTAAAAAACATAGTTATAAAATTTTAATATTCAATCACATATGATTCAGTATACAATCACATGTGATTTATAAAAGCATTACATGTGAATTACGAAAATATCACTTCGTCTAAAATTTTAAAATGCAATCTGGACCATTGATGTCATTGATTCAAATATTAAAATTAGTTCATTAGAACTATGAATTAAATATGGATACTTAGAAATTTGAAGATTTTGTACGTCAAGTTAAGGAGTCAGCTTGAGCCGACTTGACAATTGGTCTTAATGCATTAGTGGAATTACATTACAAAACTCTATCCAAAGCTTATCTAAGAATATATGATAAAAAGACTAAGATAGAGTTGAATACTTAAACAAGCCTTATCCCCTAAAAAGAGGATATGATAAAGTTTGTTCTATCTTTCTAGTTAAGAGTTACGTGGTCTTTGTTTTCGAAAACATAAATGTTTTATGTCTTATTTCATATATTTAAGAGAATATGTGGTTTAGAAAGTCTTAAGTTTAAGAATATGTGCAAAAAAATATGTAATTTTTAGTTTATCAAAATAAGCAAAAATAAAACAAATTAAGGTCTTATGTCTGCGAAAAAACGAACAAAATTATTAGAAACGTCTGCTGGTGCGCAGACGTTTCTTTAAAAAAACAAACAAGCTTATTAGAAACGTCTATGCACCCGCAGACGTTTCTTTATAATAAGGCATTATTTTAAAAAACAAATAATGGCTTAATTTTCTAATTATATTCGACATATGTTGTATATATAGTTCTAGAATATAGAATTATTAGAATCAACTAAAATGCTTTCATATGCTCTTGAATTTGTACTTAACTACCCCTTTTACAGTTTCTTCGACCGATTATTTGGTGATACTAAGTTAACGGGTCGTTGAAAAGATCTTGTGAAAATGATCTCAATGTCAAAATTATATGACTAATAAAAAAAGTACAAATTGTATTAAAAGAAAATAATTTTTTATTAGTTATCATTATATACAATCAACTTTATTTTCTTAAAAATAATACAACTAACTTTCATAATCTTTACATTGTATGCAACTTATTGTATACTATGGAAATTATGACAAAGTTCATTGTATACAATGATAACTAAACAACAGACACATAAAAAGTTGTTTGCATACAATGAGAGAATTATAAAAGTTAATTGTATTATTTTTAAAAATCTAAAGTTGGTTATATACAATGATAACTAAGATAAAGTTTATTGTATTTTAATACAATTTGCTCTAAAAAAGTATCAAACACGAATTTTAATAAAATTTAATATTTATGTTTGAAGAATTTAAAAATATTCTTATTAAACATGTTATTGCGATCAAATAAAGATGAAGGTGATTCATAGTCAAGAAATTTATTGCGTTTTAAGGTTAATAGTTTTATATAACTAACCCTAAGCCAACCTATCTAATTAGTTGAAAATGAAACGTTAGCTTTGACATTTTTATTAGGGTTGATGAAACCTATTTTTTTTAAAGTCCATTTAGGTAACTTAATTTTTTTATTACCAAAATAAATAATCTACTTTTTATGATCTATTAAAGTAATTAACGGTTTTGGCTCTACTCAGAGTTTTCACCGTTAGATTACCACCAATCATTGATTACTTGACAAAATTCATTCTTGGTAGTGATGGTGGAGTCTAAACGGCATCCTGTAGGTCGTCGTTGCAACGGGGATGCGTTGTTCCTTTTTTTAAATTCAGTAACGACAACCGATGGGAGGTGGATCAGACTCCACTATCATCACCAGTTAGGATTAATTACGGTCAAATCAACAAAATTTGGTAATGATCTAATGATGAAAACTCCATCCGAAACAAAACTATAATTGTAAAATTCAAGTTTACTTAAATATGTCATAACAAACTAAGTTACCCATTTAAATAATAGAAAAAAGTAAATGACATAAATTGACTTAAAAATAATAAGGTGCTATTATTTTCATCAACATGGGTATACTACTATATTAACACGGTTATAGACGGCCCAATTTTCAAATATTTAACTTAAAGTCACCCCCTATGTCTATTAGACCACCTGTATCGGTCATGGAACCCGATGATGAGTTCTATCGGGTAACATGGTAACACCAAAACACCACTTTGGGTAAGTAGAGATTGGGTTGTGCAACGGGTTGTAGAACCTGTTTATTTTTTTTCTTCCCTCTCACATTTAATATATATATATATATATATTATTAATATTTGATGTGGAGTTGAATAGGGTTGGATGTGGAGGTTTGTAGGGTAAGTTGGGTTGAAGGTGAAAGATGATGTGAATGTTGATGTGGCAGTAGGGTAAGTTGGGTTGGATGCTGGTGGTCTAAAATTGAAATACAATTTATATATTTTAGTACTTAATTATGATTTTAAATGGTTTAACATGTTTTAAACGTTTTAGTCACATCAATACAAACTTGACCTGTTTATTCGAGGAATTAGTCGTGTTGGTATACTTACAATCTAAAAACTCATATAAACTCAACTACACTTCGTTTATTTAGTGTCAGATTCGTACCATATTTTCATAATTTATCACGTATCGTCGTCTTTTTCATGACACATTTTGCATATACAATATTAACTACACAAGATAAAACAACACACAATATCCTATACACAAAGTGAGCAAATAATCCGTACTACTAGCATTATCTAAGTTAGGTAATGATACATTCATAAAAAAATTAATAAACATTAAAATAAATAAAATACATTCGAAGTGTTTGTAAGAACAGTATTCTCGTAAAAGTTATGGGGTTCCCAAAAAATAATGATCTTATTATATTGTATAGTTAAAAACCTTAATGGCCTCAATCTTCATAGGGAAAAAAATTAGTTTAGCATAATTTTGGTTTTTTTAACAGCAGAACATACGTAAATTTTAAACCTACTCTTAAAATATATCTATTGTCTATAGCAGGCCTATAGCTCATGATCATGAGTAACATCTTTCTAATAACTTGGTACTACTAGACTATACTTTGGTAATAGAAAACTTTAGTTGATAAAAGAGTTTGGCAGGTTGATTTTAGTTTCCTGCGTTGATCGATAATAAAAGTTATATGTTTTAGTTGGACAAGGTCGAATAAAATAAAATCTGTATGTGTTTTAAGATCATCTGTAGCATTTTCACTCGTTGTATCTAATATCGGTCATTTAAAAAGTCTATTGAACTTACTTAAGGCGTCAACTTATAACGTTACAAAAATGAACGGTTTGGATTGACATTCGAATATAGTCATGTACAAATCACTTCACATGGATCATATCTGATAATTAATTTCAATCATTTAATTAGTCTATTGAATTTACTTAAAGCGTCAACTTATAACTACACAAAAGGCACGGATAATCAAGGGTCGTCTTCTAGTTGATCCTGTATACTTGGATAATTCATGTTCGGCTCTTGCATAAATTTCGGGATCAACCCATGAAATCATTTAATTTTTACATAGGTTCCATTTATTTAAAACATGTTAGATCCGTCAACCCGTTATTGACCTGCTGACATGTTTATGACACATCCACTCGTATAATTAAACAAGTTATATGAATCATGTTCGTTTATCATATACTCACAATATTCGGGTCATGTGTTCATGACCCACCATCCAAACATAACTCCTTTGTCACCCCATTTATGTAACAATTTTTGGGTATTACCTAATATATCAATTTACAAAGGGAATAGACAATTTATCGCGAGATTTTGAAGGGAAATTATGTAATTATGGTAAAAAAATGCGATGACTTAAATTATCATGACATGATTAGTGATACAAATAACGCGCGCTTCTATATTCTCTTTTTATTTGTCTCACTTCTTTTTCCCGTTACCATTGTCTCCTTCATTCATCTCCAAGACATATTTATTCTCTAGAACTTTGCACGTAGAATCAATATTGTACAAATGTATTTCACTCTTTATTTCTTTATTTAGCAATGTGAGACGTTTTGTTTGTTTTTATATATTTTGCTTGCCTATCTATAAAGAAAAATTAGTGTTTTATTCAAACCTGTTTTGATAAATTTTTTAAGTTTTAGCCGATCACAAATATTGTGAGTTTACTATTAGAGAATGTGTATTAGAGTTTAATATAGAATGACCCAGCCGTATTGCATAGATATGCTATGACCCATTATGAATTCTCTTGTACCCTTTGTATTTTATTAATAGTTATCAATGTAATACAAAATATTAACGGGGTTTTCATTATACACAAACAAGTTTGAACAAATTTTGTGTAATGAAATTAAAACTTATTTACCGTTGAAAAATATTTTTTAAAATAAAACATATACGAGATATGTGTAACAAGTTAATATATTAAGTTGTTTTACTGGCGCAGTGTGTGGGCCATACAATTACTCGTTTTGATCAATAAGCATAACTATTCTAAACTTGATTATACAAGCCGGATGGATGTGTATACAAGGACTATGATATAGGAAAATGAACATGTTACCAAAAGGTGTTTGGTTTGATGGTATAAAGGGCTGGTTAATGTGTTTCTTATGACTTGTTCTCAAGTTTAATAATGATAGAAAAGGAAAGAAACGAGGAAAATAATCATTTCCTTTTAAATCTTCTAATTTTTGAAATGATAGATTTCATAGTAAAATTAGGCTACAGCGAAAACTTTTTTCTTTTCTGTCATTTATTCATCAAACAAAATTTAAGAATACAACTTTACATTTTTTTCTTTTAAATCATTTTATTTCTTTGTTAAAAAAACTCGATATATATATATATATATGTAGCTATGTTATTCGGTTTTTATTTTTGGTTATCGGTTAATTTAATTTTTAAAAATTAACCGATAACTGATCCGTATTAATATTCGGGTATTGTTACGGGTAGATTTCGTGTACGATTCAGTTATAATGAGTATCGGGTATAACAAAAAATGACTATTTTAATTTATTTTATGTTTTTATATTGTAGCTTAGCTATATATGGGTGGTGGTTTATATTTTTTTTATTATATTAATTTTAACGTGTATCTTATATGTTTTATTACTCAAAAAAATTTAAGTGTGTAAACATTTTAAAGGTTATCTAACCGAGCATAAATGTAAAAAAATCACTATAAAATGTTACAAAGATTTCAATGACATTGTATTCGTCAAATTTTTAAATGCTAGTTATCGAAATAATTATGTTGTAAAAATAATGAACTATTTGAAGTGAAAACTATTGACATTTATTATAAAGATTGAGCTTAATAACATAGACAATAGACCTTTGCAAGATGTTTTCTTTGTATTTTTTTTTCCCGGGTATTTCGGGTAAACCCGAATAAAATATAATTTAACTGATAACCGAACCGCAATAATACGGGTAACCTTAAATGACCGATTAATTCCATCCGATAACCGATTTGCTTTAACTACAAGTTGAACGATTCAGTCTGTTTTTCGAATATCGGGTTTTTTTCTAATTTATAGATTTCAAAATTACAAACAAATATTTATATAATTCAGATCGGAGATTATTGCATCGCTATGCATCTTCTTCGCAGTAAGTGTTTCACGTTAATCCGTTCTTCGTTTGAATGAACATTGCCGAGTGGCTACATTCGGTCAAGCATTTTGTCGAACATCTGTATTGCAAAACTGAAAACCAAAAGTTTACGATAATGACGTAAATCACAAAAAAGATGTAGTCATGTAGAATACTGCAACTAAAAACTGACAATGTAAGAGGCGGGAATTCCATTGGTGCTATCTTGTTATTCACTTTTAGGGGTCAAATTCAACTGGATGAAAAGGGTTGACAGATAATTGAAGTTGGGGAAAACGCGATATGCAGAGTGTAGACTAGGTTTTCTAAGTACGGGCAAGAGCCAAGTGTTGATCAAGAGCTTGAGAAGATTCATCAACGGTGGTCGCAAGAGTTGCAGTATTAACATACACAACTAATGGACTTCTAACGGTATGGAACCCATCTGACCAAACAATCTCACCATAATCATATCTCCCTTGTGACACCTTTTGTGGTTTGAGAGTCACATAGTACGAGATTTCATTACTGAAATGTGAGAAAAACAAGATTCTTGGCCGAACTGTAACCTCCACACCAGGAGGACTAAGAATGCTGGCAAAGTATATGACTGTTTTCGTGGGACCCACATTTCGAACTGTCCTTTTTATAGTCATTGTGGACTGGAGACTCGAAACTGTAATCGATGGATAGTTTAGATTCGTGTTTGTTGTGTGTTCTTTTGGGCAGTTTAAGCTAGTCCCAGGAGGGAGGATGATCATTCTTTTGATTTGATCTTTTGTGTAGCCATTGTTGCAGAGGAAAAGAATGTAATCATCAGTCTTCATGTCGTAAACTAGGCCAGGATCTATAGCTTTCAAGGGATTAAGGTGACCAGCTCCTATGTCAAATGGACTAGATTCTTCATTTGTTCCCCCTGATAATATGGTATCATGATTGCTATCCCTGTTGTATGCTGTTGACATAAATCTAACAATGTTTCATGGTTTCTTTATTTATTTAGAAGAAATCAAAGTACGAATAAGCATCTTGTTAATTACCTGTTGTCATTAGAGCAGATTTAATGGCCGCTGGAGACCAATCAGGATGTATTGATTTAAGGAGAGCAACTACACCAGATACATGAGGGCATGACATTGATGTTCCTGACTGAAAATTCCATTCTGCAGATCTTTGATCAATATCTGTTGAAGTTGGAGATATTATTGGAGGCCATGCTGCCAATATGCTGATTCCTGGAGCAGTTATATCTGGCTGGATATTGATATAATTTCTTGTTAAACTTTCCTTTTTTCTAGTTAATTACCTAGTCTATATATATATGGTTAAATAGCAAAGTGGTTAATTTACACCTTGTGAATATCAGCTAAAATCGAGCTTGGTCCTCTTGATGAAAAATCTGCAACAACAGGTGCTGGTGATGCTTTTATATTTGTTTTACTTGGAGATATGTGCACCTTAGTCCTACATTTTTGTAAAAAAATCAGCTCCTTAACTATACAACAACTAAAAGTGATTACAAACTCTTACATGTTTTGCGACAGATAATTGTTTATTTTAGAGCCTTGAATCATGTCAATGCGGACGGTGGGAATTATATCCACTTCAACATACTGACGAGTAGGTGAGTCTACAAAGATCAATCCGGTGGCATTTGCCATCCAAGCTGCTACTTCTGCCTCTTCAATCTGCACTTGTCCTTGGGTTGAGAAGCACAGGATCACTGCCCCAACCGCACTTATATTTCTCCATCTATTCATTCTGCATATCCTGTAAGATATATATCTTCATTCACTTTTGATTTAACTATATTTTCATCTCATCATAGTCCCATTGTCTTACATTTTCCTAACTTGCATTCTTTCTGTTATTTGTTAGTCATCAAATTTGACATATAGTTCAATTCCTTACTAGAATCCAATTATTGTATTTTATATTTTGTAAACAACACAATATGTACGTAAGCGTGTGGGTGTGGAGAGGGAGAGAGAGGGCACCCTCCACGGAAATAATTCCAAGCTCCAACCAGATTTGCTTTTATATGTTCAGTATTGAAGCTTTCTCCCTGCAGAGAGCAAGTTAAGAATAATGTTAATATGAGAACTGGTAACATGTTTTTTTTCCTTCAACATCGTTATATGCAATGTGTTAGGGAGCATGCATGTTTAGAAGAATACGTTAATCTGATGATAAAAAGGTTTATGAGCATGCACTTTATTGAAAATCAATGTAACTAAAGAAAGAAATCAAGTTAGTTAGTTACCGTAAAAGTGAGACTATCATCCAATAATACTCGTGTTGGAAAATTTCGATCAATAGATGAAGCAGCAACACAAGTACTCCAAGGTGCAACATTTTGGACCAGAGATGGATCTGGTCCATTATTTCCAGCTGAAAAAATGACACTAATACCCTTCTGCATAGCATGGAAAGAGCCGATATCAGAACTCGAGCTGTATAAAGGAGGCAGTGGTGGTGGTGAACCAAAAGAGGCAGATATCACATTAACTCCATCATGAATCGCTTCATCGAAAGCTGCAAGAATATCAGCTTCACTACATTTCCCGTCGTCCCAACACACTTTATACACTGCTAACCTTGCTCTAGGTGCTCCTCCTCTAGCAACACCCTGTCCAATCCCAAAAAAGCTAGCCATTTTAACAGTGGACCCCACTGCTATTGAAGCCGTGTGGGTCCCATGGCCATTAGCATCACGTGGTGACTGGTATTCTGAGGTTGTTCCACTTGTATTCAGCGGTCCATGTTCTTGCTCGTATCCTTTGAGGTAATAACGTGCTCCTATGAGCTTTAGGTTACAAGCTGTTTGAGGATTGAATTTTTCTCCACGGATACATTTTCCTCTCCAAGTTCTTGGAATTGGATGCATGTTAGGCTCTTCATGGAAACTTTTAGATTCTGGCCAGATGCCTGATTCATGGAAAATAATTATTATATAATTTGCCTAGAATGTATCTAATTTATTATATATTAATGTGTATTTTACCAGTATCAAATAAGCCAACAATTGTGTCGTCTCCATGAGTTAGTTGCAGTGGAGTTGCTTGATCAGCAGTAGGGTTTAAGCTGAGACCCATGAAATCCCAACTTCTAGTTGTGTGCAACTGCAGTATCTGGCTCTTGAATACTGATATCACTTGCTCCGTTCCTGAAATATAGTTTTGTTGCATTAACTAATAATAATTATAATAAATACTTATATATTTATATATTTGAGATAAAATTACTCTTTCACATACTGGCTAAGGTGGCTGCTTGTGTTGAATTAATTTTTGCAGAAAATCCTGAGAAACTATGTTTGTAGTTATAAAGCATGGATTGCTTTGCATCTTCTTTGCTATGAGGAAGAAAAAGTAATAAAACAGGATCAGTAGTAAAAATGTCTTAAAAAGTTTTGAGATGAAAAAACATAATGAGACCTGTGAAAGACACTAGAAAGGAGGTGAAGATGGTAATTTGAAGTGAGGAGAGGATCTTGATCATCTTTAAGCCCTAAATAGACAATGTAAACCTGTGTAAAACAATGACAACAAGAAACCAATATGACAGATGTGAGAATTACATCAAAGGGTGGACCAAAACATGAAAAAGTTGGCACTTTTGGTGGTAAAGTTACATCTGAAGTGGATGCTGAGTGAATAAAATAAAGTGATATAAATCCCAGTCCCAGAAAGGAGTGGTAGCCACTGGTCATTGTTCCTGATATGGAAAAAGCAACACCACGTTTCACACTTAAATACTGAAATGAAAGGATGAAATGTTATTTTCTAAAGAAGGTGGCTGCTAAGAGATTCAATGGCCGACGAACTGCGTGTAGTCGAAGATAATAAAGAAGCTAATTAGAGCCCTTCTGACATAGAATCATGATGGTATAGTTTATTATGCCATCTACTGTAATAGTCTTGTCTCTAAGGTGACAAACAGCCAAATGCCACTTCTTAAAGCTCTATAATAGACGCTATGGATACCACCAAAGGGTAAGGCATATGCTCTTCATCATTCCTGAGTTAATAAAGTAGAAAATCACTTTTTATCCTTCATCTAGCTCATATTTTTGATTAATAAAGTAACATAACTACATTTCGATAATACTAACACAGATTTTACTTATCACATTAGTTTTGCTTTATTCCTTGTTTTAGACGCTATTCTTTAAGGATATACGGTGTCCAAGCATGTGAGAATTGAATGCACTTAAGGTCTGCATTGTATAATATCATATAACATTATGAGGTATCTCACATGCGCTTTGGAGCTCTAGTTAGTAATATATTCAATACATAAACTATCAATTATTCAGGCAACTTTCTTAGTATAGGCCACATTATAACATATATATATAGCCAATATAATTCTACTCCTATAATAAAGTTCATGTGACTTGAACAAGAGCAACTCAAATCTATTAAAAAAGGCATTTTTGATTCCTTATATCTTGAAGGCTCATTATGCACTATGCTTTCTAACGACCTATTGCTCAATGTATATATATAGGTTTCTGGTAGATATGGAGGACCATCATGTGGTACAAAGAGGCTTAACTTGAAAATGATTATGCTACGAACAGAATCATTGCATAGGCAAAATCCTGCTCAACAAATTAAAGTTGCGTAACATGCGGTCAAATGTCTTGCGTAGAATGCAGGATTATTAGCAAGAATTGCAGCTTTTGGAACACGCAAAATTGGTAAAAAAAAAGATCTGAATGATGAAGCACTATACACATGCTTGGTTAGTAGGTGTCTGATGACATGTCATAGCTTGGTCTGAAATAAAGAAACTTGTTTGCTTTTGTTAAGAGAAACTTTATGTATAAGTTCAAGTACAATTGCTCAATGGGAATGTTGTATATAAACAGTCTACACTAAGTTCATTTAATTTTGGAGAAATGGTAAGTATATTTGCTGAAGAAATTTCAGAGGATGACTGTCTAATTACAATCCATATATACATGAATAAAAACTGGGAAGTATCATATATACTTACCTTTAAGTCTTAACAACCACAAAGGCTGCAAAAGCAACGGCTTCTCATTCTTTTTTCTTCATATAATAGAATTTCTTTTCTTTCGTCTGTGCTATTAAAGAAGGAAGTAAAACTCAATATTTTCATCAATATTATTTTAGATAGTTGTATAGAAGAAATTTCTGCAAATATCTGTTACTAGAAACTGTTAACTAATGTTGATTGTGCAGGATCTGAATCTCTCATCACTTCATACCTTGCATTTGCATGTTATCTTCCATGCGAAGTCTATTTATTATTTGATTGTTTCAGGAATGGTATAAAGTAGCTTCATATATAACAACAATGTCTGGAGGGAAAGCTGGTTTACTAAAATAAAAGGTCAATAAGATTCAGAAGTCATGAAAGTGAAAGGGAAAAAAAGGTACATGTTAGTATGATTAATTTCAGTGAATATTTAACTGAAATATTTGCAAGCGATTGATCTGTTATTCAGCGATTAGTTAGCACAACGAATCTTAGTATCGTACCTAATGTAAACAGACATTAAGTATCATGATTATTCTTAAACCTTTTTATTTATTATGATTAGATAATCTAAATATGATTGCTAATACTTTTTACAAATAGGCCGCATGTTTTTCTCTATGTGGTCCAGACATGTTTGATGATACCATCGGTCGAATTAAGAAGACTAATTAGCAAAAGCTAGAACAATTAGGCCCATGGCCCAATGGACTGATAATTTAGTTGTAAGAAACTTTAAGCTGTATCAAGAATGCTCATTACACATGCCTTACAAGGAAATTGAGAATATGAAAAACTATTAACCAAAAATGTGTCATTTCTCTTATTACTAAGACAACCCATTATTAGACTTGTAATTCTCTCTACATGTACTAGTACTATTTGAATCTACAAACAATGAACAATCTGCATTTCCTATATTAAAAGCTACCAAAAAGGGCACTAAATCTTGTCTGCTACTTTATATTTTCAACACAAACCACTTAAGGGTAGATTATCTTGTCCCTGGATACTCATTCCTTTATGTATGGTATAATTGATTGATAGAATACAATTTCTATGAAAACGTGTCATAACTTACTCTCTTCTTATCAAGCATGAAAATGATCATCACCATTTACCCAATCATAATCATGTTAACACAATTTTATCAATTAATGTCAACCACACATCAAATAACCATGTACAAATTTGCATAATTACCACGATATTTCACTTCTTATTGCGGGTCAATTATCTTGTCACTATTACATAAATTTGATTGGTGATTTGGTGACAAGTGGTTGATGCACTTAATTTCATCATGTTCACATTGCATTCAATCCATCCTCTTATTTGCAAGGGTACTATAAAGTTGCAGATGCCTTAAGGACCACTTCAAAGTAAACAAATTTGATGATAGCATGTGCCTTTCCATGTAGATTATCATTGTTATTTTGGTGATACTTGCCAAATTATTTCTTTTTCCTCTCATTTTATAAGCTAACTTGTGACACACTTTAAAATATATAACAAAACTCAGATAATGAAATAATCTAAAATTCTGGAATAAATAATAAAAAATAGTTAAGAGCTTGCATCTCATGAACAGTATGATAGTGAATTACCACCAACTTGAATATTTATTATTTCATAACTGCTGCTTTTTGTTGGGCATGAAATTAATTGCACGTGCTGTTAAAAGGAGTAGATTAAATAAATTGGTAGGTAATATAGTTGCCAAAGTTTGGAAAAATAGGTAGTTGTAGGAACTAGAGGCCCATTGATGCACTATTGAGGGAATCTAAATCTGTATGAATAGAATGATAAGAAGGGTCAGGCGCAGGCTTATAGACAAGGACTGATGGCTACTAAAATGCTCCAGGAGCGCACTAACACACCCAAGTCCAAACAATAAAAAGAAACAGCACACACAGCACAATTTAGAAATCAAAAACAAAGCAAGGCATCATTCATGCCTATGGAAAACAGCCCCCACCACTTCAACACTCCACCTCATCATTACAATCAAGAAAGATGGTTGGTTCCCACAACAATTTTCCCCACAAACCTCTTCAAACGCTTTTAATCAACTATCTTTCTTGGGTTTTCTAAAAGATTCAAACTTTGAAGAGTTCCCATAATCTTTTTTTAATGGGTTGTTTTTCTTGTTTATGTTATTAGTAATCTTGTTTTTTTTTCTTTAGAGCAAAAGAAAGAGCGAGTGAGGTTTTCTTGGGCTTATCTCTGTTTTTCTAGGGATGGGTAGCTGCTGGTGTAAGTGGAAACCCTCGATATACAGAGTTTCATCCAACTCAAAATCAGGTTTGTTTTTCTGATAAGCTTCACAGTTTTTAATCTTCTTGAGTGAAACGGTTTCATAATGTATAGTTTGATACAAAATATGACCACCGGAAGAACGACTGATTTTTTTAAAACTTTTTTTCTGAAAATTTTAAATTTTGTTAAAGAAGAGGTTGATTAAAGTAACACATAGGGATCATCATACTCTGTTTTCTCCTCCTCCTTTAACTTTGTTGCTACAAGATGCATCTTCCTAGGTATGTTCCTGAATTGGCATCTTCTGTACTGATGAAAAAGAAAAGAAAAAGGTGGCGTTTCTGAATATGCTTTAATACAAAAAATAAATATATTTGATTTCTTTTTTCTTTATTATAGTTGCTTTTTACCTTTCTTTACTTAATTTCCTTGCAAGTGTATCCAATAAAATTTTTTTTTGGTAGCTTGTACTGATTACAGAATACAGAGTACCTTATGAACATAAATAACGCAATACCACCCTTCCACTCTATAGTGGGTGTTTGAGTTACCTTATTTACACAACTTATTAGCTTATGACATTAACTGAACACAATATACTGTTTTGAGTATCCAAACTGCGTCTGGCTGACAGCTTATTGGCCCAATTTGAGTTTCTTTTTGTAAATAGCTTATTATTTGGACTCATAAGCTGATAATTTATAAGTACAAGCATATTTCCAATTTATCTTTCAGTTTATGAACTTTTACGTTCATACCCACGACCCAAGTCACCCATTGATGTTATGGATAAAATAATGCAAGAACGTTGCTACAATAAGAAAGGAAAAAAAAAGTTAAAGTACAATGCTCTTCTAAGGAAATGAGAAATGAAATGAAAGTAGGATGCTAGTTCTTTATTTTAATCCTAAATTGTCTTTTTAATTATATACTATTTTGTGAGAAGTCACTAGGAATATGAAGTAGACTTTTATTTTTATTACTTGCTTATTACCTTTGCATGACTTTGTTCTCAGAGTTGCCCAAGGATGAAGGATCAATGGTTAAAAATAAGGAGGACGAAAATGATAGGTTGCCATCAAATCCTGAAGAAGTAGAAGACCTGCGGCGTAGTTCTGCTATTAATCCATTAATCGTGTTCACATTTGACGAACTTAGAAAAATCACTGATAACTTTAGACAGGATCACATGCTCGGTGGAGGAGGATTTGGTAGTGTTTACAAAGGTTTCCTTTATGATGACCTTAAAGAGAGTTTTCCGCCTGTTCCAGTTGCCGTTAAAGTTCATGATGGAGATAACAGTTATCAAGGCCATAGAGAATGGCTGGTGATTACAATTCCTTTCCTATGTAGACATGCATACATATATGTTATGTATGTATGCTTTCAGTTAGAGGGGGCAAGATGGGTGGGCTGCGAGTTATGTAACTCGAGTGCGGGTTTAAACAGGTCATTTCAGAACACGGGTTGAAACAGGCGGGATGGGTTATCCTGCTAACATATTTTTGCCAATTTTTTAAAATAATAATTAATGCAAGTATATATGCTTACAAAAACAATACTATTGCCATATTAATCTAAATCTTTTAATAAAATGATCTAAGAGGCTGTATGTATGCATTATAAATGGACTTCGAGTGACCTTCAATCCGTTTGACATGTCCTTTTAGCTAAATTCTATGACTTGACCCGTTTGAGATAAAACACAACCCGAATCAGCCCATTCATAAGTAAGTGGGTTGGTCTTGCCAACTCTACTTTCAGTATATCATTTTCAGTCACTTTCCAATTAATCATAGTTCTTGTGTGCATTGTAGGCTGAGGTCATATTTTTGGGGCAGCTCTCTCATCCAAATTTAGTGAAACTTATTGGATATTGTTGTGAAGACGAGCACAGAGTTCTCATATACGAGTATATGGCACGTGGGAGTGTGGAGAATAATTTGTTTTCAAGTAAGTAATCCTGTGATTTCACTTGGAAAATGTAGTCACATTACATAGTGTTCTTTCATTCAATATTCCCCTCCCAATAGATTGGGTAATTAGTTTCAGCAATCAATATAAAATTCTTCTAAGATTCAGAAGAATTTATAGATTACATCGAACTTCATAACAAACATGTTATAGTTTCATGAAGCGAGTGATTTAGCATCTACAAAAGTTGTTTTGTTGCAGGAGTGTTACTTCCTCTTCCATGGTCAACCAGAATGAAGATTGCTTTTGGTGCTGCAAAAGGACTTGCCTTCCTCCATGATGCAGAAAAGCCTGTCATATATCGTGATTTCAAAACTTCAAATATTTTACTAGACCCGGTTAGTCCCTGAAATCATACACACATTCTATCATCTTACAAACTTTTGTTGATAATTTAAGAAGCTCAAGAGTTTAACATGTTTTAGTGAAAGATTGTTCATAAACCATTTAACATTTTCATTCTGTGGGTTCTATTTATATGATACGAGGAGATGAAAAGATGTGTATGGGTCCATTTTCTGAAAAGATGTAAATAATAAAGTAAGACGATATAACTAGACTAGCATCCTGTTTTTTGTCTACGGAAGGTCGTTGTTAGGTCCTTGCAACAATTTTGACTTGCTATTTAATGGACAGGACTACAATGCAAAACTTTCTGACTTTGGCCTTGCTAAAGATGGTCCAGTTGGTGATAAATCACATGTTTCTACTCGCATAATGGGAACATACGGTTATGCAGCACCTGAGTATATTATGACAGGTTTGTTAATGCTCCCCACTTCATTTCATATTCACACAATTAGAACATAATAAGAAATGGATATTTGGATTAGATTTATGTGTTAAAAGAGATTACATGACATTGAATAACTAGAATAAGAGGAGTAGTTGTGATCATTTAAAGAATTAATTGTTGAACCAAAAAGGTCATTTTGAGAAAATCTGAGACTTTGTAACAAATGACTATATGTTTCTCAATTAGATTAAAACATAGATAACTTTATTTGCCCTTAGATAATCAATTTGTTGCAGTTGATATAAAGCTGGTCATCCAAATTTGATTATTTGACCATAAATATTCAGATAGTTAACTAGAAATTGCAAATTTAGATAATCTGTTCTAAAAGCAATTCTGGTAATGAGTCCATTGTATCTTGCTAATGTAACGTCCCTCTCATTTTCTAGGCCATTTGACTCCAAGAAGTGATGTTTATAGCTACGGTATTGTTCTTCTTGAGCTTCTAACGGGAAGAAAATCATTGGACAAATCAAGACCACCCCGAGAACAGAACCTTGCAGATTGGGCTCTCCCATTGCTTAAAGAAAAGAAGAAGTTGCTAGACATTGCAGATCCTAGGCTAGGAGATTATCCCATTAAAGGGTTCCAAAAGGCAGCCATGCTAGCTTACCATTGCTTGAACCGTAATCCTAAAGCCAGACCACTTATGCGTGATATAGTAGACTCACTGGAGCCACTACAGATCGCACCTGAGGTTTTAACAGAGCGGACTACGTTGACCTTGATTGCTGATAAGTGAACACCTAGAGTTTGAAGTAAAGATGCATACTGTTGTTCAAGCTGCTTTTTGTCTAAAATACATTTTCAAGCTTAAACCTTCAACCTTCATGGGCAGTTTTGTGCCATATGTCATCGTGTATATGGAAAATGAAGATAGCTCATTGGCATGTGCTTGTATAAGGTAACTAGTCCTAAAAGTTCACTAATATAATGTTTTCTTGAGTATTTCGTCTAAACTAGGGCCATAAATGAGCTGAGCTGACTAGCTTGAGTTCATTCGATGGTGTTCGGTTAAGTTTGCATTTAATTTGATAGCTTGACGAGTTGTTCTGATGGAATCTATGGGAGAGAGCTTGAAGTGCTCAAAAATATTTATCAAAGTTTCGAAAAACCATGCCTAGCATGACTTCTTTTACTTTTATAGTAGCTAATTTTTTGTCTTTGTTTTTTTTTTCTAAAGAAACTTGAGGAGCTTCCATGTGAATATTAAGTTTGACTTCATAGAACAGAAAAATATAATGTTCGAAGGTGCAAGAAAGTTGTATATTATATATAATAGAAGAAACTGTAAAATATAATTTAATCTTTAGACTTTGTATTTTGAAACGGTTTAACTCCTAAATATTTAATGAACGTTTTAATCCTCAAATTACATTTAGTAAATCTTTTAACCTGCAAACTTTGGTTCACTTTTTTCCCGAAATCAACAATTTTTTTCCTTGTAACCGGTTAAACTGGTTTTCGTTCATTTTTTTCCACTAGGGTGTAATCATCAAACTTATACTTTATTACATTTTAACTCCTAAACCCTTTTAATGAGTGTCTTTAACTAGAAAGTTTCATTTTAAGATGTTTTAACCGCAACGTTTTATTTAATCATTGTTTTTACGCAAAATCATTTTTTTAACTTTTAACCGGTTTCTGGCATTGACGATCATTTCCAATTACACTTTTCTGTGACAAGAAATCATTGTTCTTGCTCTTTCTTCATTGGCCACAAACAAATCGCACACACATACATATACAGTTGATCACCGGTTTGAGAGGGTTTCAATCGTCAAATCTTTCATTTAATTGGACGTACACATATAAAGAGAACTCGATTAACCTATAGTCAGAAGTTTAGAATCATCCACACACTTGGATTATTGACCATCCGTTTGCGAATGTTTGTATAAACCCCATCTAAAAAAAACTAGAGGTCACATCAAATATGAAATATGTATCAAAGCACTAGTGTGAAAAAGATTCTTATATAGTCAACGTATTAAAACCAAACCAAGTTCCATCCACAAAGTACAAACTCCAAGAAGCAAAAAAACAAATGCCAAGGTATAAAGTTTTATTCAAAAAGAAATTTTAAATAAAGTATCGTGTCATGAATTCAATCTCTAAAATTCTCACCATATTTTTCTAATTACCTACTACAAAGAAAAGAAAATAGGGTATTGCCTAGTGCGCTAATAGTGATAACAATAAACATATAACAATATTGTAAACAACTTTCGAATAAAGCTATATAAGAACATAATAAAATAAGATATTTTTTTTGTTTCTGAACCCCCTGGGCGTAAAATAACTCATTAACACATGTAGAAACAAAGATATAAGGAAGAGGTAATGATGAGTTATGAATTATTTTATATAGAGTAACCTGCAAAATAGATATCCAAAACGCACACCTTGGGTGCCAAAATCACATCATAACATATTTCACCTGTTGAACAAATACACTGGATTCACGACTCTAAGTGTATCCCAAGAATCCAAAGGAGTGTAATGACAATACACCCCGCGATCGCAAAAGAATAATTACATATTATATCCTAGGATGCATCCGTCGCCTCCTAAAAGTTAAAGGTTCTCCCATGAGCATTATTAGACGGTGAAGTAAAAGTGGAGATGTCGCTAACTGATCACATTGCCATGAAAAGTGTCATGCTATTGGTGCCATAATGACATGCATGTGATACCTTTAAAGGTAGTTAACTCGGTGTAGCTCTTTCCTGTATAGAAATCTATGAACACATGAGAGTGATCATACACGAAATGGTTAAGGAATGTCGTAAGTGGTGGGGGACAACACTATGGTCAACAGAAATTCTCACATCCATCTGCCGCGCGTGTAGAATTTCTCAAGGTTTCTTTTAACTCGTAACTTTATACATAATTTTCTCGATGTTTATCAAACATACATTTCTAAAAAAAAGAAAATCGTAAATATCTAATAACATTTTGTTACTCGAATAATGAAGTGTATGTAGCAAATATCACACAAGAATACATTCAAGTATAGCTTGTAAAGTAATTACCGTATATCCGAAGTCCTCTTTCTTAAAATATAGATGATTCTTTCACTTTTAAATTTAATTCATTAAAAAAATATATATTTCATTGATTTGTAATAAGAATGTTATATTTTTCGTAAATTAATTAATTTTAGGTTCGAGAATCATCACACTTTCTTAAAAACGTCGCTAGTAAATTTTAAGTTCGATTATGAAGCTCTTCTAGAGGATTCTTTACAACGACAAATCGAATCATCAAATTGGTTAATCCAACGGTTCCAATCCATCGGAACCTTCAAGACGAGAGTGGAGCCGTTTATCTTGCAATTCATTATATATAATCTATATATATACCCTCACTTCTATCAATCGCTGCACTAACCTAACTCGATAAACCTCATCGTTACTCGCACCCTCTCCTCAGTCTACGCCTCCAACTTTCTTCAAACTCCGTCTACAATTTCTTATCCGGTAAGTTGTTCAACTTAAAATCGCATCAATTTTCGTGTATTGTATGGTTGTCATGTTACTGCCTGCTTATATATGTCTAACAGTGGCCTCCATCGAGTCCAAAAACTCGAAAGAGTGGATTTTGTGGTTGTATTTTGACTTGGGTTTCAATCTTTTTGAGAATTAGGTTAGTTACTTATTTCTAGTGGTAGCGTGATGACTGATGATAGCGTTGGATTTGTGTTACTGTTCATTTTGACTTTGCATTTTAGGATTAGGTTTTGCATTCGAAGTAAAAGTGTGACTTTTGATGTGAAACAGTGGATATAGATTAGTTCATTTATTCTTCATGTTGTAATGAATTTGAAATGTAAATGTGGTGTAGATGGATTTCTTTTCTGTTCAGTGGCTCTTACAGTCAGAGTTTAAAGTTTAAGCCTTTTCTGGTTTAGTGGAGATATGATTTTGAGAATGTTATTTGCATCAGTTTATGTACAATAACAGCGCTTAAGATTTCTTTTCTGTTCAGTGGCTCTTACAGTCAGAGTTTAAAGTTTATGCCTTTTGTGGTTTAGTGGAGATATGATTTTGAGAATGTTATCTGCATCAGTTGCATAACAGCGCTTAAGATATTATTTTAAGCAAATAAGCAATTTTATATTTTTGGAGACAATTTCTGCAGTGATACATGTAAAAATGCATTTTGAAGTAGAAGTAGATTATGGTAGTATGGTAGGAGCTGATGTTTTGAGGTTACATATGTAGAGGCAATAAAATACAAATACAGTGTGTGATATAGAGTTATTTAAATGATATTGTTTTTGTGGAACAGATGGCTTCGACGTTTGCCGGAGTTACAGCAGTTGGATCATTGGCTTCATCCAGTAACAGGGTGATGGATAAAAGTCTCCCAACTTCCTCGAATAAATTATCGTCTTTTGCTTCAATATCTTCTAGCTCATTGGGCAGGAGACAGAATCTTGCACTCCGAAGAACTCCTCAAACCTCCCAAATTAAAGCCGCTGCAAAGGAATTGTACTTTAACAAGGATGGGTCAGCCACAAAAAAGATGCAAGTGAGTCAGCAATAGCGTTAATAATTGCTTGTTTTTATTCCAGTTATGTTCTTACTTCATCTTCTAATATTTCAATCTTTTTTTCTGTGACAGATTGGTGTAAACAAACTCGCAGATCTAGTTGGGGTTACTCTTGGTCCTAAGGGCAGAAATGTGGTTCTAGAAAGCAAGTATGGTGCTCCCAAAATTGTGAATGACGGGGTTACTGTTGCCAAAGAGGTGCTCTTCATAACCAAAGATACTTTCATTAGTTGAAAGATTTAAAAGTGTAACTAATATGTGATTTTGGTAAATCTAGAAGATTATGTCAAAGATAACTTTATTGGGTCTTTGTTTATATAATATTGTTTTTTGCTTCTAGGTTGAATTGGAAGACCCGGTGGAGAACATTGGTGCAAAACTGGTTAGACAAGCAGCTGCCAAAACTAATGACTTGGCTGGAGATGGAACAACAACATCAGTAGTGCTTGCACAGGGTCTTATTGCAGAGGGTGTCAAGGTCTGTGAAAATACTTACATATCTAAATTCTTTCAGGGTCCTTTCATTTGTGTTTCAATCTTTTTATTTAATGAAGTTGTTCTTATTAGGTTGTGGCAGCTGGTGCAAATCCTGTTCTTATTACCAGAGGTATTGAGAAGACAACTAAAGCATTGGTGGCTGAGCTCAAGTTGATCTCAAAAGAGGTTATTCATTAGACTACATTGATTGTATATAGCGATTGTTTATTATAATTACTGCTATCTGGAGTCTGGACCACATTGGTTTTTATGTTTAAATTTGTTGCTGTAGGTGGAAGATAGTGAACTAGCTGATGTTGCTGCAGTTAGTGCTGGGAACAACTATGAAGTTGGAAACATGATAGCTGAAGCAATGAGTAAAGTGGGACGTAAAGGTGTGGTGACACTTGAAGAGGGTAAAAGTGCTGAAAACTTTCTTTATGTTGTTGAAGGCATGCAGTTTGAGCGTGGTTACATCTCACCTTACTTTGTAACTGATAGTGAGAAAATGGTTGCTGAATACGAGAACTGCAAGGTAGAGTTATGATTTTTCTTGTAATATACATATCTTTGAGAAGTAGGTAATTTTTGAAGGTTGTCTGATTAAATTACAATTGGTTATGTTTGTGCAGTTACTATTGGTAGACAAGAAAATAACAAACGCAAGGGATCTCATTAATGTGTTGGAAGATGCTATAAAGAATGGCTACCCGATACTCATAATTGCTGAGGATATTGAACAAGAAGCTTTAGCAACTCTTGTTGTAAATAGACTTAGAGGGGCATTAAAGATTGCTGCATTAAAAGCTCCTGGTTTTGGAGAGCGAAAAAGCCAGTATCTTGATGATATTGCTATCTTGACCGGAGGTTATTTCTAGTCTTTTGGTTTATTTTTATTAAAATTAAATGTAGGGATTTTTATCTTCACTTTGGTAGGTATTTATATAATTTTTTAAAAAAATATAGGAACTGTTATTAGAGATGAATTGGGGCTCACCTTAGACAAGGCTGACAGTTCTGTTCTGGGACATGCTGCCAAGGTGGTACTGTCTAAGGATTCTACTACAATAGTTGGTGATGGGAGCTCTCAAGAAGCGGTAGAAAAGCGTGTCGCACAGATTAGAAACCTTATTGAGGTTAAGACTTGAGAAATATCTTTTATTCACTAGCATATGCACAAAATGTTATTGAATTTGTGTTAATTGTGGTTATGTATGTATTGACAGGCAGCAGAGCAGGATTATGAAAAGGAAAAGCTTAATGAGAGAATTGCAAAACTCTCTGGTGGTGTTGCTGTCATTCAGGTGAGCAGTTAAGGGATACAGGCAGAGGTGGTAAGATGGGCTGGTCAGGTGGGTTGGGTAACTGGTCAAAAGGGCTCGGGTTGAATTGGGCAAGTTTTGGTAAAAAGCAAAACAGGATTGGAGTTTTGTAGGCTGGGTAATTGGTCAGATGGGTTAGGGTTGAAGTGGTTCAGTTTTAGTAAAAGTCAAAATGGGCCGCAGTTGGGGTTGAGTTGGGTAAGTGTCTGAAAGGATTCGGGTTAAAATAGGGCAGCTTTCGTAAAAGTCAAAACAGGCCTCAAGTCGTGTGGGTTGGGTAAATGGTCAAACGCATTCGTTTTGAAATCTGATGGTTTAATATAAGTCAAAAAGGACCTGGGTTGTTGGGTGGGTTGACCTGCAAACACTATTTTATAAGATATGTAGATCTTCAATAAATGATTAATGTGCTAACTATGATTAAGTAAACCTTGGTGATGCAACAATAATCTAAATCTGTGAATGAAAAGGTTTTGGGAGGTAATATGCAACTAAAACCAGCCTTTTCGATCGGTTCTACCTGTTTTAGATGGAAGTCAACCAAAATTGGTCCTCTCACTTAAATGATTTGAAATTTTGTTCTTTAGTTAAAAGGTTAAATTTGCTTATTCTGTTATAAATTATACACTGTAGGTGGGAGCACAAACTGAAACAGAGCTGAAGGAGAAGAAACTTAGAGTAGAAGATGCTCTTAATGCAACAAAGGTGAGCAGTCATTAAATCTATCTAATTGAGGTGTTTTAATTCTTCTAAAATCTCATCATTAACATGCGACAAATGTTTTTGGTTTGCAGGCGGCTGTTGAGGAAGGTATCGTTGTTGGTGGTGGATGCACCCTGTTGAGGCTTGCTTCTAAAGTAGATGCTATCAAGGAGACCCTTGATAATGCTGAAGAAAAGGTATGTATTTTATATATATTTTATTTAAATATATATATTTGTCATTTTATTAATTCATCTCTCGCATTGATGGTGTGATGCTTTATATAATTGCAGGTTGGAGCTGATATTGTTAAGAGAGCTTTGAGTTATCCCCTTAAGTTGATTGCAAAGAATGCAGGTGTTAACGGAAGTGTTGTCAGTGAGAGGGTTTTGGCTAACGACAATGCCCGATTTGGATATAACGCTGCCACTGATAAATATGAAGATTTAATGTCAGCTGGAATCATTGATCCCACAAAGGTGAGTTACTGCACTACAAACACTTGTTTACAACAACAATCCATCAGTTTTTGCTTAAAAATTGGATATAGAATTGTTATTCACGAGAGGACTTTATATGTCGGGATAAATTTCAGGTGGTGAGATGTTGTCTGGAGCATGCTTCATCAGTTGCAAAAACTTTCTTGATGTCGGATTGTGTAGTTGTAGAGATCAAGGAGCCTGAGCCTGTTCCTACTGGAACCCCTATGGACAATTCTGGTAAGTAATTCGTTCCAACTTCACACTTATAAGATCGCGTATTTAACCATCTTAAATGTTGGTTTTTTTCTATTGCTTAAGTTGCTGAGACTATTGATATTGTTTGTTCAGGTTATGGATACTAAGAAGAATGAGGGTAATAAAGAGAAATTGAGCTTGGAAATTTACATGTAGGAAATCCTGTGGTTTAGTTTATATTTCCAGGATGCGGCAAGGCATGTATGATGACTTTTTCGAGTATAAAATGAAAAAAAAAGGTTTCATGGCTGTTTTCTAGTGTAATAATCTATTCAATTTATTGTTTAATCACATAGTATAGCTAGGGGTGTAATTGAGCCGAGTTCTTTCAAGCTCAAGCTCTGCTCGTACTCCAAACTTGAGCTCTACCAAGCCTCAATTTTTAAGCTCGAGCTACTGCACTAACAGACATCACTTGTATTGATGTACTTAATAAATCATTAAACACAGTCGACGTAGGAATCTTGAAGATTCATTACAATGAATCTTCTTGGATTCATGCTAAGATTCATCAATCTTGATGAGGGTGGAGGCGAATCGGAAGCCCTTTAATAGGGGTAGCCATGGGATCATATACGATTTTCTCATCTGGTATCAACAAATCCCATTTGAAATTGGTGACGATGTTGTGAAGAAAAGCAAGTACTTCCAATCGTGCGAATTCTTTCCCTAAACACATCCTTGGACCCCCTCCAAACGGCACAAATGTGAATGGAGCTGGTCCTGCATCTTCAAACCTTGATGGATCAAATTGCGACACATCTTCAAAGTTAGCCTCGTCTCTATGTGTTAATGCAGCACTCCAATATAGCTGATAATTCAACAAAAATGCAACACAAGTTTAGATACTTATTTAAGCTTATTATTCTAATAATTCAACTAAAGAAGACCATCACTAGAATGGACTTGTAGTTTCTTGATTACCTTCCATCCTTTCGGGATGGTATAACCCGCGTACTCGAAATCCACCAACGCCTCACGAAATGATCCCGTAACGGGTGGACTTAGTCTCATGACTTCACATACAACATCCCAAGAGTATCTCATCTTTTGTATGTCCTCCCAATTCAGCAACTTCCCTGCTTCTTTTGCCTTTGAAATCTCCAATTGCTCTGGAAACCATGACTCAGTTACTAAAATGGATCCAGAAATATATAATATTTGGACAAAAATTTTACAAATAATGATTTCAACTGACCTTTCAAAACCTTATCATAAACATCTGGGTGTTCACCAAGTCTCTTCATGAGTAATGTAATGGAAACAGTAGAGGTGTCATGACCAGCAAAGAGTAGTAGCAAGATGTTGTTCGCAATCTCCATCTCGGTTAAATACCTGCCATTTTCGTCCGAAGATGTAAGCAAATGTGACAGGAGATCTTGTGAAGATGATGCCTTTTGTTCTTCCAATGCCACTCTTCTTGCTTTTATGAGGGTCATAAGTTCGGTTCGAATAGCTGCTGCCGCTTTTTTAGAGCTATTGAATCGTGTTCCTGGGAAGTCGATTGGTAGCTCGATCATACCTTTTAAGAAGATGTTGAATAAGGAACCAAGTTTCGAAACGTGGTTTGGCTCCTCGAGGCTTAGAAATAATCGACACGCGAGCTCAAAGGCGTATAACTTAACGGTTTCGAAAACGTTCACCTCTTCCTTCCCTTCAACCACACAAATGATTTCGACATGCAGATACAAAAAACAATATTATTAGAATATTAAATGTTAAATTTGTAAGTGTGAGATCACAACCAGGGAACCGGCCAACGATATTATCCGTTTTAAGTTGTCCCTTACGACTTTAAAACGTGTAAACCCAACCGTAAGCAAATCCAACGGTAAGTAATTTTAGTGTCATTTATTTTTTTATTTTTTATTTTTTTGTTATGTTGTATAAAAGAATTACCTCGCCAGTAAATTTCAATATGGCGACGGGTGACGACGTCCATGGTTGCCGCATAGTGACTTGCGAAAGCATCAGGGCCTAAATACGATAACAGCATCCTCCTCATCCACTTGGCTTCTTCGCCGCGAATCGTAATCAAACACCTGCCAAAAAGCTTCCTGATCCCCGATGGCCACCACGCCGCAACCAGCTTGTTCTCGTTACCAAACAGGAATTTGTTACCGGCGGGACCGCATAGTACCGCCATACGGTCGCCCAGCAACGATGTCTTAAACACCAGAGGACTGCCGTGTTTCTCGATTCGTTCCCGGACGAATCTCTCCGGGACTCCATCCCTAGCTGCACGAAGCAGTGAGAGAGACTCTCCGATTAATGGCCATCCGAAGCTTCCTGGTGGAAGATTTATTTCACTTTTTCTTCCAGATTTCTGGTTTCTCCAGAAGATGTATGAAATTATTAGAAGGAGAAATATTGGTGTTAAAAATTGAATCATGATTTTTTTGTGTTCTACTGAATCCGAAGATAATTATCAAGTCCTCATATACAAATAAAGTTACGTGGGTTTGGTGATTGTTGACTAAGAAAACCGAAATTAATAAAGATAATATTCATCAAAACAGCTTATAGTTTAACGGTATTAAGATGTTAAAAGGTGTTTCTTATAACTTATGGTCATAAGTTTATCTTATGTTATAAACAAAGATGTAAATTTAGAAATAAATTAATGTATAAATGTTTTCTACTCTTAAAAAAATAAAGATAATCTTGCAGTTGATTGTCGATGCAGAACCAACATGAATGAGGTCAACCATTAGTTTTCTATACCTTTTTGTCGTTTCCGAAGTTCCAGAATGTCAATTACTCAGTTGGATGGAGGGTCGACATCTCACTTGAGTACTTAACAGAATGATTGTTTAACATGATGATTCTTCTGAGAATATCATTGTTTAATGTGAAGATATAGGGGTGAACCGAATAAATCGAAACCGAAAAACCTGAAAAAATCAAACCGAAAAAACCAAACTAATATAGAAACCAACGGTTTTGGTTTTTAAATTTTCAAAAACCAACTTTTCGATTTGGTTTTGGTTTTCACAATTTCAAAAATCGAAAAAACCGAACCGAACCATTCCATAGGACAACAATGTAAATACACATGTCCAAAAAATCAAATACTCTATGATCTCTCATTTAAATAGCCACCTCCCATTTACATTAGGGTTTCACCAAAGAGGTTTCCCACCAATTCAGATATCTTTCGCAATTGCAGCTTTGTTTGATTATTGGACTACTCGATTGAGTTCACCAACATCACTTCATTTCGAGTAGACGAGTCCACTTCTTTTCGATTTTATCCATTTTCACTTAATATAGAAATCCAATTTTAGTTGTTTGTCTCGATTTTCATATGCTAGTTTTCTAAGTTGTATACAGTTCATCTGGTGTTAGTTGTTCATCTCGAATTTCAGTTTTGCTAATATGTTATTTATCTATTTGCTTTGAGTTTTAATTTATTTCAAATTTGACTTTAAAGTTTAAACATATAACAGTCATTTTGTTTGTATCAATTAAAATATGTATAGCTTGAATAAGTGACACACATCTTGATGTTTTTTATATAGCTTTAATTTCATTTAATTTTATAGCTTTACAATGACGATTATATGACTTCAAATCTTGATGGTTAAAATGGAAAAGATGTAAAACCAAAAACCGACTTCAAAACCGAAAACCAAACCACTCCAAAACCGAACGGTTTCGGTTTTGGTTTTCCAAAAACCAAAATTTTCGGTTTGGTTTTGGTTTTATGCCAAAACCGAACCAAACCGAACCATGCTCAGCCCTATGAAGATATGTTCGACAAATACTAAAGCTACGCCGCTACGGGTGTAGCGGTATCAAGAAATAATTAACGCGTTTCTTCCTTTTTAAGATTGAAGGTTTAAGTTTGATTGTATGTATATATGTGTAGTCATATCGATTAGAGAATCTGTGTTTGTTGTTAATAAAACGTGTTCAATTAATGCACTTTATCAAAAGTGTTCAATATTTGTCTACTACGAGTTTGTTTGTTTTTTTATAAGGTTTACTTCAAATATATATTAAATTATATTCTAAATATTAATATGTGTATTTATCTTTCATAAATGTTATTGTGTATATTAAACATTTAATTTGTTATTATTATACGTATTTTGATTATATAAAAAAGCAAAAAAAGTTATAAGTTTAGTATATACAATAAGAAGTTTAGTACATATAATAGAAAGTTTAATACATACAATAACAATATTTTTAAAAGTTTGATATACATAATAATATTTTTAAAATATAAATACACATATTAATATTTAAGATATATTTTAATACATTTCTAAAAAAGAAACCATTCTTTATATTACGGCTGTGTTGAATAAACAGTACTTTCAAGTTTCAACATCTATGGGGGTTGTACCACAACTAGAAGTACGAGTGGGTCAGGTCCAGTTTGAGACCCTATAAACAATTCGCTTTCAAATATATGAATTAACTAGCTATAAAAGCTACTAGTCAACTCCTACCTATTGTTGTTAATTCATGGTTTTTGGATTAAATCAAACAGTAAATTATTTTTTTTAAACAACGAAGTTATGTTAGTATGTTAGTAGGTTGGATCCGCAGTGACATCTATATAGGGCAGTATGCGAGTCTCAAGTCACGCGTCAAGTTAGTAATTAAACGTCTTTGCTTGGGTTTGAACCCAGTACCTCCAAGGAAGACTTTGCCTTCCACCTCCCTTTTAACCATTAGGACAAGATTATTGAAATGGTATGTGATTTTATTAAAATTATTGTTTGTTCTTTTAAGATAAAAAATTACTTTAGATGTATCTAAGGTTTTATTTTTCATACCTAAATGGTGCTTATATGTCTGTTTCCTTCATTTGTTGAAGTTATTTTGGTAAATTCATAAGTTATCTCCTTCTTTATATACTTTACTTCATCTTCTTCCCCATTTCTATTTATCATCTCCTGCCACTCTCCATTTCTTCTTCAACAATGATGATACGTTGGTGTGATAGAGAAGCAATAGTGATCACATCTTGGATTCCAACTCAGGTCGTCGTTCAGAGAGATACATATCATCAGTCGTTCAAAGAGATACATTTCAGTAATTTACTCTTTAATTAAAGACACACCTTTCATTTCCCTCTTTTTCATCATTAGTCGTTCAGAGAGATACAAATCATCCATCACGCACAGCGATTGCAGAGCACAAACCTAAAACCTCCATGTCTCTTCTCCTTAGGGTAACTTTTATCTTCCATTTGGTGTCTGTAATTTTATCAACTACTATTTAAACAATCTTTTACAACTACTGGGTCAGTTTTAGTTTAAACAAATTTAATGTTGTTTCGATTCTCTATAGTATTTAGATGATTAATTGAAGTCGATTTCGTGCTTCTTCGTAAACCCCAACTCATGAATTTATGTTATCTGCACTGGAATCGTTTGTTATTTCCACAAATCAGATTCTAGTTTTTCTTTATATATTATGAAAATTGAAGGCTACAAAACTGTGGAAGTGTTTCTTTTTCTTGGTAAATATTGAATTATGAACGCGGTTCATCAATACCATTGTTAAGGAGCATATCCACCTGTTCATTCTGATGAAAAATTTGGCTAATTTTTTGTGGGTTTTGTAAATTACTTGGATTCTTAAGGATATGTGTGAAATTGGTTCAAGACTGAGTAGCATGTACTTTTCCTATCGAAGTGTGATCAAATGCCATCCATTTTGATTCTTTCTGTGAGCAAGACAACTTATTTCATATACAATCAAAAGGGTAAACTTGTAAGTTTGAATCCTTTGAAAGAATCAAACAAAAATAGGCAGATAAGTGTAAGCACTTTTCTTCAGCGAAACAATCAAAATTGTTTTCTGCTCAGATAAGTTGTTTAAGCAAGCGATACCAAACAACTCCTAACACTTCATTCCTTTAAGAATATCCATATGATCAAGTAAGATCGGTTCAACCGTTTGGTGCAACTTTCATGGGTAAAGTAAGAGTTGGTCCCTGGAAGAAATAGAGAATGGTGGGAGATGATAAACAAAAATATGTGAAGAAGATGAAGCTGGTATATTGGGGGGAAATAAAGTATATAAAGGACATAACTTATGAATTTACCAAAATAACCTTGGCTAAAAGACAAAAAATGGAGGAAATAGACGTCTGTTAGACATAAGGATCATTTACGTATGAAAAATGAAACCTTAGGGACATGTAAAGTAATTTTCGATCTTAAATGACCAAACTAGCAAGTTTGGTGAAATCACAAGGACCATTTCAGTAATTTACTCTAAACCAAAAGACAAATAATATGGTTATTAATTACCACTTTAGGGCTCATTTTTTTGGAAATAATCAGCGAATGAACATTTGGATATCAACCATTTCTTATACTCAGCTGTGATATTCAGATTATTGGCCTAGAACCTGTTAGAAAACAAGCAACACCAATCATTTTCCCATTAAGTTGATTAATCAAAGAGATATGATATATCCTTCTACTTTTTCTTTCTACTTACAAGATCAACACAAATATCAAAATCAATAAAGAATGTGAGAAAAGAAGATCAACACAAATGTCTTCTTGTGAAGGATATATTATTTTTCTAAGTTAAAATCAAACACCACCTACATGTCCTACGAGTACATATATGTTATAACCTGTATTTAATAAACTGAAAAAAACTATTTAAAAATAATAATAATTTTACGCGTATTAAATAAAGTATATGTCTGTGACTATGTGTGATCCGACCAATGTGATCCTGGTCTCAGTGCGTTATGAAGTTTCATATTTTCCAACCGTAATGACATGAAACCATAAGCAAGATCCACGTGGTACAACGTTATTTAACGCAAAACTTACACTGAAGAAAAACGGTTTATACGGATTTTGTTCGTATCTTACATATACATGTTAGAGTTTGAAATCCTTGTATATTTATATAAACGCAATGTGTTTAAATTATATGTTTTTAACCAGCTAATCCGAACACACAACACGATTGTCATCCCTACTAAATCTAGGGATCCTAATCAATCTTTTTTTGTAGCATCAATTAATCATATTCATGCATGACAATCTTGTCACATGATACATGCATGAATCTATAATAATACTATAATAGTAATTATTTTATAGACCATCTATATCGCGATATTCGATTGCTAGTCACAATATATGCATCTTATCTTTAGTACTGAACTACTGATACATATACTTATCCGACATGCATGCGGACATCATAGTTGATTATACATGTTTCATCGTATGTCATTGTTTCCATGGTGAACTGGAAATCATGGACATTCATTACAACATAATCTCTTCGATTCATGAAAATCGATGAGGATGGAGACGAATCGGAAGCCCTTTTGCAGGGGTAGCCATGGGATCGTACTCGATTTTCTCATCGGGTATCAACAAATCCCATTTGAAGTTGGTGACAATGTTGTGAAGAAATGCAAGTACTTCCAATCGGGAAAATTCTTTCCCTAAACACATCCTTGGACCCCCTCCAAATGGAACAAACGTGTATGGAGTGGGTCCTGCATTTTCATACCTCGATGGATCAAATCGTGTTACGTCTTCAAAGTTAGCCTCGTCCTTATGCGTATATGCACTATGCCAGTATAGCTAAAGATGCAACATGAAAACAACAAGAGGTGAGAATAGTTTTATTCAACTCGATCATTTTCCAAACGGGTTTAATGACTTAACTTCCAAACTCGATAAATAAACCAAAAATTTCGCTACCTTCCATCCTTTGGGGATGGTATAACCGCCATACTCGAAATCCACCAAGGCCTCTCTAAAGGCTCCAACGATGGGTGGATTTAGTCTCATGACTTCTGATACGACGTTCCAAGAGTATCTCATCTTCTGTATGTCGTCCCATTTAAGCAATTCCCCTGCTTCTTTCGCGTTACGAATCTCCAATTGCTCTGGAAATAATGTCACATTCGTCATTAATATTTCTTCCACGACATATAACAAATAAGGATTAATTAAGATCCTTTTAAGTCGAGCCAAACGTGACTGATCATGTTCTTTTACAAACATTAGATCACTACTTACAAAGAGGCTCAAGTTTGATTTAAAATAGTGGTCCCCGCTCTCATGTTTTTTAGAGAACATGGCCGCGTAAACTCACCTTTCAAAACCTTATCATAAACATCAGGGTGCTCGCCGAGACTCTTCATGAGCAATGTGATCGCAACAGTGGAGGTGTCATGACCAGCAAACAATAGTAACAAGATGTTGTTTGCAATCTCCTGTTCAGTTAAATACGTGCCATTTTCGTCTGAAGATGTAAGCAGATGTGATAAAAGGTCTTGTGAAGAGGATGCCTTTCCTTCTTCCAGTTCCACTCTTCTTTCTTTAATAAGTGCCATAGTTTCGACCCTAATAGCTTCTGCTGCTTTTTTTGACTTATAAAACCGTGTGCCTGGGATGTCGATAGGAAGCTCGATGATCCCTTTTAAGAAAACGTTGAACAGGGAACTGAGTTTCGCAATGCGATCAGGTTCCTCAAGGCTCATAAATAAACGACATGCAAGCTCAAACGCGTATAGTTTAACGGTTTGGAATACATTCACCTCTTCCTTGCCTTCATACAAACAAGAAAAAAAGAAGATTAATCATTAATTTTATACAATATTTGCACGAATTCATGGATATTCAAGATGAAGCAAACTTCAAATACACGGTTGTTTGGTATCATCATATATTCATATTCAAGTAATCTGTATAAAATTTCATATTCATGACAACTAAGAAGTGGATCTAAGTGTGGATATCGATGTATCCAGAACAAATTCTATGAACATGTGAAATCACATCTGATTTGTGATTATCTGTGGTGCGTATGCGTTGTTTAGTTCACTAGTAATTCGATTTGATCCCCATTTCCTGTTATTTTGACCAAATTTAGGGCACAATTAGAACAGAAGCTAGTCAGATTCACAGAATTATGCATTTTGTTTCATCGAACAGCATACACAATAGCTAAATCACTGAGATGTTTAATTACCTCTCCAGTGAACTTCGATATGGCGACGAGTAACTGAATCCATGGTGACAGCATAGTGAGTAGCGAAAGCATCAGGGCCGAGATACGATAACAGCATCTTCCTCATCCATTTTGCTTCATCACCACGAATCGTAATCAAGCACTTACTGAAAAGCTTCCTCACCGGCAACGGCCACCACGCTGCAACTAGCTTGTTCTCGTTCCCAAACAGAAATTTATTACCGGCAGGACCACACAGCACCGCCATACGGTCACCGAACAACGACGTCTTAAACACTAGAGGATTGCCGTGTTTCTCGATCCGTTCACGAACAAATCTCTCCGGAACACCATCCCAACCTGCACGAAGCAGCGACAGAGATTCTCCAATAAACGGCCATCCAAAGCTTCCCGGCGGAAGATTGATTTTGCTTCTTCCTGAGTTCTGGTTTCTGTAAACAGTCCAGAAAATGTATGAACCGATAACAAGGAGAAGAATTGACGCCAGAATTTGAATCATGATTATGATTTTTGCTTGTGGGACTGAATTTGTAGAATTTAGACGGAGATTTAAAAACGACGCCACAGGCCACGGACAAAAAGTCACGACTTTAGAAATTAAATGCCCAAACCGACATACGGATTACGGATTTACGGCCCATACATTTTAATATTTCACCACCATAAGTTTTTCTTTCATAATTGTATTTGGATATATATATCATATTATGACGGGAAATAAAAAATAATGATGAATAAAGTATAAAATATTTATTTAAAATAAAATGAAATAGAAATAAAAACATCTATGACTAGAAATACAGTGAAATAAATCTTATTTCAGATAATGAAAATGTATTTTATTGAAGTAGAAAAAGAAAATAAAAAACTATAAAGTGTTTTAATTTTTTCATCCAAAAACATAAAATTATACTTTATCTCCGGTTTAAAATGCGAAAAGGTACAAAAGACATTAGTTGTTTAATGTAAATAAACCAAGTCTTCGATTAAATATTGTAAAAAACAATCTATTTAATTTATACATGTTAAAATTTAATTTTAAGTATTATGGCTTCAAGAAAATATGATAATCTATTTAGTATTATGATTTCGAAAAATACATTACTTAGATAATAAAGTATTGCGATAAAATTTATATCAAAATGTTGAAAAAGAATGACACGGTCACAAATACGTACTCATATTTACATCGAACATTATATATTAAAAGTTATAAAAGATAAACAAATAATATATCAAGTTAATTGTTTTAACAAAATAATACTAAAAACAAAAACTCAATAGGGAAACCTTTCCTCATATTGAAAAGGGAGCTGATCCGTACACAACAGCTTTTAGTCATACACAATAAAGTATAAACAATTATTGCACATGGTACAAGTTGATAATGCGTAAAGTTGTTGTCTATGACCACTTCGTCAAAAGCTTAATTTCTTAATAATTATGCTTTACAATATATAAAGAAGATCTAAAAGTAGTTATTGTTAATTCTTCCTAACAAATGTTGTATATAGTATAATTACTCACGTTTAAATCAGTAATATTAATCCTGAAAGTATAATTTTTCCCAAACAATCTTTAATTTTTGCTGAAAATGTCCATATCACGTCCAAGCTAAAAAAAATATGTTTTTTTAACAACGAAGTTATGTTAGTAGGTTGGGTTTGCAGTGACATCCATATAGGTTTTATTTTTCATATATATTACACTATTAAGACTATTAGGAGGAGCTAGTTGCTAATTGTTGATTAATGAGTTGTTTTTACCCGCGTGTTACAAAGAGATTTTCAGGTGAACAAAATATAAAAACTAACATACAAACACAAAGATAAAAGCATAAAAAAAGATTAACGTTGAGGATGCTTAGATTCAAAGTGATTTAGGTTTTATTTTTCATATTATGTTTGACTTTTTTTTCTCTTATAAGTTTTAATGTATCTTGTTTTGTATAAATCTAAATAAATGTTTTCTATATTTCAATAGGAGATACCAAATTAGTTCTACAATATCAACTTTGAATAGCAAACATCACTTTAGAAAAATCTATAAAGTCATGTAATATAGGAGTAAATGAAAAATTGAATAAAAAAAATACAAAGAAGTGAAAAGAAATCAATTCTTTTTACAATATCTGAACTGAATCTTTAAGTATTTTATCCGCGACTTGGGGTAGAGTTTCATGTAACAACTTTTAAAATTTGTTTTTTCGTCTTTGAAATATAGCTCATATATATTGAGTTTTATTTCATAGTGTATTGTTTTAAAATCATTTTAAGAAGCATAATAATATAATCAAATTAAACTAATAGTTACAGTACAGAAATAACATAAACTTTATGAAAAAAAAGAGAAAACATACATATTGTATTTTAAACATAATAAGAAATATATAATATACTACTTAGTTTTTAATCATAAGTAGTCCGTAAAATTTTCTATTTAGAAGTTGGGCAAGAATGTATTATTAAATAGCACTTTTTTTCTTGAAAAGTTTATACATATTTTTGAGAAGGTAGGGTTTTTTTTAAAGTCAACATGAATATTAAAGTGATTAAATTTGACTTAAAAACTCAAGCAATTTATAACAAGATAAAATTGACTTGACGACATCGTTTATAAATAAAATATTGATTAATTAACAAAATAAGTATATGTTTGCATAGGATTTGATAGTCAACATTGACTTTGAGAGTGAACGATATGTTTGCAAGTTAAAATGACTTCATAAACTCAAGAAATATGGTGTAAATAAAAATAAATTGAAAAATAGTAAGAAAATAAAAAAAATTGTGTTAACGGGTCAAAGCTCATGTCTGACCAAATTAGACTCTTGAACGGTTCAAAATAGTTTTAATTGGTTAAGTCTATGTCGGTTAGAAGAGTAGTATACCCAAATTAATATAGTCACAAAAAAAAAAGCTAAACAAGAAATACATGATACAAATAGTAAACAAACTACATATAAAATTATGTCCATGTTTAATAGATTCGACAATTAATTTCTTCTAGAACTCATACTTTGCTGAAAAAGAAAAACTATGAAATCTACAAAATATTTCCTTAGAAGTTGTAAGTCATCTTGTGCGGTTGTAGAGTATCTTAAGTTCTTGGATGTGAAGATTCATTAGTTTTCAATACATAGAAATAGTTATCCGTTTACAAATGACATTTCTTACTATATGCATATTGCAACTTATTGTGAAGAAGTTGTGATCCTTAGCTATTCAATATCCATTGACGTGATAATAATGTGTTGTTAGATTTCATAATTTTTTTTATTTTTCAGCACAAATTAAAATCACCTTTTAGCATCATAATTTATTACTAGCTTATGGACACGTGGGATTACGGGTATTACATAAGGGAATCTAAAAATAATATAAAATAATATACGGAATAATTTTGAATTAAAAAACAAATAATATTGTAATAAATTGACAAAAGTTAAAATCTTACAAAGATAGTAAAGAAATTTCACAAGAATTTTTAAAATGAAAATGTTATTTCATAATTTCTTAAATAAAATATTAATTATAACTTTTAATAAAAGGATTTGGTCGTAGACATCAAGTAAGAATTAACTACTTTTTATACAATTAACATTTAGATATATCTTTATTAAAATTGGTTATCCACATATTAAAACATGTTTTGGTGAATTAGTCCATAAAATATTTTTGTTGATAATTTCTGTATGTTTTTGTTTATATATTAAGATTTTGCGAAAGAAATAATATGTAAACATACACATATGCAAGATCAAATTAATGTCATGATCAATCTCAAATATAAAGAACCCAAAATTGATTCAACAAATATTTTTAAAAAAAGTTTAAAGCATAAACAACCAAAATTTGTAACCCAAATTGTACGAACGGACAAAAAAGAGTAAATTACTCTATAAAAACTCAAATATAAAGATGTTTAAATCTATCAGATTGGTTCCAGTTTTGGTTTCTTGAGCTTTTGAGTAAATTGTAATGTTTTTGAACTTGAAGACTGGATATGAATGTCATGATCAATCTCTTCAAAAGCTTATTTTGAGTTAGGAGTTGTTGCAGTACTTGACAACATCATGAGTGGAGTACAATTTTCTGCAGTTCTTGAAATTGCTTCCTAAATATTCATAACTATTATATGTTAAATAAATTTAATATAAACGTTTTGATAAATCATTTTGAATATTTATGTACATATGAAAACATAAAAGTGTCATACCTTTGAATCAATACAACCCTGTGACAATCCAAACATTGACGACAGAGAATCAAATTCAGCAATTAAATCCTACAAACATATATAAAAACAAATTAACGGAAAAAATAATTGTTAAGACATAGTTATTGTAAATTATGCATATGAGTAAAAATTTATTACCTCCAAATGTGGTTTTCCTTATAACAAATTTTTAATAACGTCTACATCGTCAGTCAATTTGCTAACAGTAAAGTTGTAGTACTTACGTTCAATGTTATAGTTAGATACTTTAACCTTGAACATAAACCTCCTGATCAACAATTGATTAAACTCCTCTGGGTATGGAGTAAATCTGTGGATTGCTATACATAATTTTTAAAAATATATAATATTACTAATTTTGTAAGTAAAATTATTCGAAAATTCTAACAATCAAACTTCATATGGGACATACCTTCTTATTGTTTTTCAGCAGAGTAGATGTGGTCTTGTTCAATAATCCAGTAATTATTGTCTCAAACAATGTGAGAGAAACAGTACCAGTACAATCTTGAACACGGATAAAAAACTTCATTCTATGTCAAGAAGTTTAATTGAATAATTTATTAAAAAACAAAAGAATAAAAGAATTGAGAAAGTACTAACTTTTAAATATGTATCAGTAATTTACCTATTATAAACGTTTGAAACACCACCGCATGTATGTCCTCATTAATAAATAACTTCGATCCATATAGAGAATTGGATACTTGAGGAATGCCTATATTTAAAAATCTAACACGATTAGAACACTTATACACATAAATGTAAATAAAATAAATATATTTATTTAAATGAAATAGATTACCACTCCAATTTTGAAACTTCACAAGTTGTAAAATAATTACAACTGGATTGTTGACATTGTGATGTCCTTGAATGAACTTTTGAAGCTTCAATGCGTGTTCACCCCACAAAGCACATGAAATTTTTTCACCACTAAGATATTCATTAAAATTAAATATTGTTTAACTGAGAGACAAAGGTTATTATATTCGACACATACATTTAAGTAGACTCCTAATTAAATGAGTATAGTGCAATTGACAGGAAAACAATAATTTATGAAAATTACCTCAAATCTTGCAATTCACAGTTGAGCAAACTTTTATCACGTCCAGAAACCTTCATAACCTTCAAATTATTTAATGAAATCACACGGCCTATAACATCTGATAAAAGAAGAAAAATTGATGTTTCTAGTTCTTAAGTCTGTCAATGTAAATGAAAATTTTAACATTTCATATAAAATGACATATAAATCGTAAAGGGTATTATACAAATACTAAGTATTAACTTACCAAACGCAACACTCTTAGTAAATCTACCTTGGTTAACATCAACAAAATCAATAAAGCAAAAATCATTAGCTAATTCTGATTTAAAATCAGATGTTGGTGTCACAAGAGTGCCCTTGTAAAAGTAAAGCTTTGAATCATGATCAACAACTTTAAAGTTGGGATTGTTTTCTGCAACTCCAAATTAGAGATAAAAAAACTCCACCCTCCTTTAATTGATTTTCAAACTGTGGAATAAGAACATTTTTCACTGTTGCAAAAATCCTATCACCTTACAAAAATGAAAAAAATATATATAATTAGCCATTGTATGAGTATATGTATAAAAACAAATAATTATAAATATTAAATACTAAAAATATGTAAATTTATATAATGAAAGTTGTTTCGATTTTACCTTTTCATCTTCCAAAATCATGTCAAGACTTGTCAGCTTCTCTAGATTATTTGCATAATATGCATTCCACTTCAAAATAATTTTTACTTTGATACGGGAGACATCAGATTTACCATCAATGAACTTGAGAAAAGTGACATCCTCAACTGGTAAAGTTTCTGAAGACATAGACATTTTTCTTTCTCCAAAATGAACTAAAGTGTGAGTTAGTAAGCTTTATTATGAATATGCACGTAAATATTTATATATACATATACTATATATACAATTTTAGAAATGTATAACTACTAAAATTAATCAAACTATTACTATAAGTAATTTTATAAAAATATGAAGTAATAATAACACAATAATGACTAATTGTTTAATTTAAGAAGTGTATAATTAACATTTTTGGAATGGTCATGTTTTATTTAAATAAAGATAAATTTTTACGCTAAAATTTTTATTTCCAGAAATATCTATCAAAATTTTCATTACTAAAAATATAAATTTTGTTTCCAAAATTATTAAATAACGATAGATTATATATATATATATATGTGTGTGTGTGTGTGTAAACTACTAAATCGAATAATTGTATGTAATTTTAGTATGCTTTTGTTATAATATTTTATTCAAAAAAATTTTTACTCAAAAATGTGTTTATTATGCGTAATCCTTTAAAATTATTTAATATATTAATGTAAAATACTAAATGGAATAATAATATAGATTAATTTAATGAATTAATTATTTTCATCATGATTTGACATTTCTATATTTTTCCGTATAATAAAAAATAGCAGCATATTATATCCTAATCACTTCATGCCAAATGCCAAAACATATACCACACTATCAGATATAGCATGATCTCTAAAAAAAGACTATAATAGTGTATCATGTATGTATCCCAAAAACCTATCCTAATATCCCACAAAGTATAAATTTTCAATAACGCATCTAAAAACACCAATTTTCTAGAAATAAACATAGCGGCATATTATATCCTAACCATTAATGTCATAATGCCAAAAGATAAAGAACTATTAGTTATATCAAGTTTCCATTAAAAAGGACTATAATAGTGTATCATATATGTATCCCAAAAAACTATCTTAATATGACACAAACAATAATATTTACAAACAGATAATAAGGTGAAACTCAAACATTCTAAACCAATAAACAGATTTAACCTCATGTGCTAAGTTTTAAAATATACTGTTTGATTGTTGTAACATCAATGATGTTATAAAATTGAAATCATGATATTATAAACTTGATATTACACAAACAATAGGTATGTCGACTTACATAAAAGAATTAAGATGACATAACAAACTGTAGTTACATTTACAAGTTTAATCATCATGGCAAGACAGTGAAATTCCAACATATGCATAAACTATAAATGTGTTAACTAAACTCCCTAATTAAGTCAATTATCAAAATACAATTGACTCATTTATCTGTTAAATCAACATGGTAATACAGTTTAACCAATGCAACCATCAAATACCATGGATAATACATAACAAACAGTAGACTAATTTACAACCAATAAACAGATTCAAACTAATATGCTCCGATTTTCAAGTTAAATTTGATAATTATATCCTAATCATTATAGCTGTAATGCCAAAACATAAACCACTGTATCGGTTATATCATGTTCCCAAAAAAACGATATATGTATCATGTATGTATCCCAAAATACTATCCTAATACCATCCAAAGCATAAGTTTTCAAAAAACCATGTCAAATCACCGATTTCCATCCTAAGTTTCAAACAAAAAACTGAGCCAATTTACCCCAACATCAATAAACAGTGAATACCACGTACCCACTTTCATCGAACGTGTCCACTTGGAGAACAAACTTTAAACTTTTAGTGCCACGCAGGTTTGTGTGTTGCTGAAACTCCTTCCATGCACCTTTCAGAACAACATGATACGCTGGAGAAGAATCACCTGATCTTGACTCTCCATATACCTTGAAGCTCATTTGAGTCTCGTAACCTCCACATCGAACCATCACTGGAGCCAAGACCTGATTTAGTTTATACTTTTTAACAAACCATGCGGGAACGTGCTGCAATAATAATATAACAATAATAATTAAAATTAAGGTTTGAATATAAACATGTATTACAAAATGGAAAATTTATGATTACCAATGCATTATGTGCAAGGATATCCTTCATCCTTTTCGTAAAAAACTGCAAATATCGAAATCTAGGATGTACCGAATTGCTGGTAGACGCAGCATTGGAAGCTACATAAAATGAAATTTTAATCGGATTTATTAAAAAGTAACAATAATTCTATTTAATAAAAATAAATATAACATAGAAATCTGTTACCAAGATGATAAAACTCCTGATGTGATAAGGGATTAAAATGGCATGGAACTACAATTTAGAACATATAAACAGTCAGATAAAGTAAATACATAATAAGGTAAATGTCATATTATTACATTCAACTTAAATATATAAAAATTTCTTACCAATTTCCTTGCAGAACTTTACGTCAGAATAAGGAAGGAATACGCCACTATCAGTTGTATAATCAGATCCATTCAAATCAAACAGTTTCATTTTAAACTCAAACACTCCAGAATAGTTTTCAAAGACCACAAAACTATCCTTTTTAACCCTAAATTTATAGAACATGTCAACAAGACTTTTACCAATAAACCCACATGGTAATTTATCATGAAATAAACAACTTTGCATCAAACTTTTGGTTAGCAACCCAAATGACAACATCATTTTTCAAAATATGGGTGAATTGGTTGAACCAACCCGTCTGAATGAATTGGTGCGTATAAAATAAATAAAGAAAATAAGATGAAGAATTATATAATAAATCATGTATTGCTAAATAATACAACAATTTAGGATTTTTAAAAAATATGTATATATATAAGACTCACAAGAAAAGCAGCAGTAGGATTTTGAATAGAGACTCCATATCTTTTACGATCACCTCGACGAAAATTTGGACACAAATCCGTAAAGCAAGCACCCAAATTATCATAGAAGTAAAGAAAGATAGGACCATTTCGGATTATCAAGAAATACAAATAATAACCAGGAATCACATTCTTTTTTTGAATCAGGTTGGTAAAATTGTCACCACCAATTTTGAGTACATCTTTCTGGATATCAGGCAAGATGTCAATAAGATACTTGTCATCATCCACATGAACGACAAATCCAGTAGGAATGTTTGGTTCAAAGTCACGTTTCACAAATGATGGTAACTTTTAAAGTAGAACCAGAAACAAAATGAAATTTAACATAAGTATTAGTGTTATTAGTAACATATACTATTTTGGAAAGTTTTAAAATATGATGTATAAAAATATAGTCTGTAATTAAATTACCAGGGAGACAACCGGTAATTTATTGATTTTGATGACAAAGTCCATTTAACTGCAAAAGTTCAAATAAAGGACGTAGTATTAGCAAACATATCAAATGTAATGTCATTAAAGAAATACAATGGCTACGATCTTCAATCACAATTATATCATACTAATTTTATTTTTTACCCATTCAAAAACATATACCTAAAGTTGTGTTCGAGAGTATCCAAAAATCTCTCATGTAAAGAAATAAAGAGAGTGAAGAAGATGATGATAATGAGAGGATACCAAACTAAGTCAAACAATATATTTTTGAATAATACTCGAAACGGTAAACTGGCAAATAAAATCATGGATATGTATTGTCCTCTTAATCTCATTGTCAAATAAGCCAAAACTATGATTTTAAATTAAGTATAAATTCAATCTAAGAGACAGTATTAAATATATTATCAGTACGCAGCAAAAAGCAATAGAATTGCAGTTGCATTATGCCCCCTTTAAACATTGATTTTATTTATATACAAAATAAAATTAGTGTATGTACATTAGAATCTAGCATAAGATGTAACTGTGTTTATGTGCAACTTCAAATCTGTTATGTTCATGTAGATCTTGACAATCTTCTCACTGGACCAAGACAAACAATCAGAATTAAAGCATTCTTTGATAGCAAAAGGAATCAGCCAACAATATGAAGAGACAACATTAAATTCAGTATAAATTCAATCGAGTATTATTCTCTTTATATAATCTAAAATCAAGAACTAAACATGAAATTATAATGGTGGTTGTAAACCAAGAATCTGAATGGATTTTAAAAACTTGAAATCAAAACACATAATCTTAAACCAAGAACATGGTTTAAATTATGTAAACCATAAATATATTTACATAAGTAAAAGTTAAAAACAATGGATATAAATATTACGAATAACCCAAACACATACTTATGGGACTAACCTAGAAGCATTTGAAAATCTACAATTTTTTCGGTGTAATTTTCATCCAACAATATGTTAAAAGATTTTACATCTCTGGTAGATATTTTAGCATCTGTATGATGATAAGAAAGCGCGAGAGCTGATTCATGTGGTATCCTTAAAAGACTATCCCATGACAATCTTCCCATCCAACCTTTTCCCTTATATAAACTATATCATGAAAATGTGTGGTAAAAAGGATTGGAAGATCTTACATGAAGCACTTTTGCAACATTGTTAGCAATATAGATTTTGTGAACAAAGGCAAATCTTTGAGGATGATTGGGAGGAAAATAAAGAAAAAACAGGAATTAGTTTTTTTAACGGCTCCTAAATCTACCCCAATTTGACCTTTGGTTTATGAGCAATTATCACACCAAATCACTTAAGTGCTTACCACCGGGCTACAACCCAAGTGACAATAGAACCAGGAATTTAGTTAACAGAGTTGCTTACAGTTTAGTATAAAATTATACTCCAAATACATCTGTACCATAATAAAGATCATAATCATAATGAATTTGTAGGATTTGTTGATTTTCCAACTCATAAGGTGAAAAGGGCAACCCTGATGCATTTATGATGCTCTTGATGACTATCAAGAGTCAAAAAACCTCTTAAGGAGATCAAAATCAAATACACAGAAAATAAATAGAAAATAAAATTTCTTGGTATTAGAATCAGAACAAAAGGCAATAAGAAATCAACAATAGCAAAAGATTCATATTGTGGTTCATGTCCAAACACCAACTTTCTTTCATGGCATTATTTTTTTCATGGTAATTATTTTTTTAGCTAAATGAATCATGTGTCTAGGATGATATTACCCCACTTAAAATACCAAACTTGATGGCGTAGTAACCTTTCATGCGAGAATAGTTACCAAGTGATCAAGTTACTAAGTAACACAAAAGGAACCAAAGTGAACCTTGAAACCATCCATGTGAGAGGAACCAAACTGATAATGCAACCATCCATATGAGAGGAACCAACTGAAAAATCCATAGGAGAGGAACCAAAAGCGCTAAAACACATGCTATTGAATATCTAACACATAAACTTCCTCCTATATGCAGAAATCCCAAGTCCATGCCCGACAGTTAAGATGGACCAGTAACATAAATATTTTTTAACATATAGAAGCCATTTAATCGAAACCACGCATAGCAAAAAGAGCACAACCCCCAAACCAGAGCATTAAAACAAAAAGTCCGAAACACAAAATCAGATCTGCACACGAAAAAAACAGAACCGCCTTATACCAACGTATGAGGAACGACCATGCAACTTTGCACTTAGAAATAACTCAATGTAATTATGAGTCTGACCCCAAAATGGATACTATGTGTGACCATGTTTTTGTATAACAAAGATTAGCTTGTATATAATTTCTAAAGAATATGAATTACTGATTTTGTTTTTCCTTCCGAATTAAGGAATCTTAACATTAACTCTTATCTTCCTCAATAATTTTAAGAGGCCGAAAAAAACAAAGCATTAATAATTATGTAGTCATTAACTCTCATCCTCATCAATCTTTTATCTTCCCACATAGAGGTTGCAGAAGATAATTTACATCGTCTTTGTGACCACTAAACCTGTTTTGACACCTTACCCAACCCACCATCTTGCCACATAGTCGGGATTTATAGATATACATATGACATTTATTCAAGTTTGAAACACGTTATATATCAAAAGTCCGGTGTGCAAAACTAACTTTGAAAACTTGTTGCGAAGGTTCTCAAAATTGAGAAACGTCTCTGCTTCTACTGGAGTTGGCTACTTCATTTACAGAACATGTGCACTAAATAGTTTGTAGTTACACAAAGAAGCATATAGAGATGAGGAAAAAGATTATCTAAAGTAACACTTAAGAACATGTTCTTCAAAATCAAAAAAATAAGTGAATCAAAAAAAAGAAAGTCAATCCCAACCAATTAGGAATAGAAGTCTCAGTTTCTGTAACTTATTTAAAGGAATTGCCAACTTCAAATCAAATATTTTGATTTGAGTAACTTAAACACAACTAAAAAGCACATATTGAAGCACATATGACTATGCCTTCCATCAAGTAAAACATAATTGACATTTGACTATGTCAGATCAAAACCATATAAGGTCAATAGTTCTATGTTTTTACCAGACAAAATAATAGATTACAACACTGTGAGTTGACTAATTGCAAAGAGCCATTAAACAGATACATACCTATTTGAGATGAAACACGAAAACGTTGAAACCTTGAAGATGAATCAATTGGTAAGAAACACGATGAACCCTAATCGCAAAGAAAACAATTTTGATTAGAACTATAAAACACGAATCAAGAAGAAAAATATGAAAGGAATTTGATTCAAGAATATTACAGAATATATCCACGACACTATCAAGACAAAAGAAATGGGAACCAAATCAAGATAAAATAACAGAATGAAGAAGATGATGATGAATGAGATTGAATCTTGAAGTTTACCTGTCGGAATTGTTGAGAAAAAACGCAAACAAAACAGTCCGTAGTTTCTGTTGAGGGAGCTGTTAAGACAAAATAAATCAGAACCAAATCAAGAAAAAGAAATAGATTGAAGAAGATGATGAATGTAACACTCTCTTGAAGCACACCTGTTGGATTTGTTGAGAAACAGCCAACGCCTATGAAATCGCCAAATGAACTTTTAGGGTTTGTACCGCTCGTTTGTCGACGAAGAGAAGCAATGGTAGCGACTTGGATAAAGCGGCGTTAATTGAATCCGGGTTATGAGACCCGCGTGTCTCAAAAAAATGGGTTAAATTACCCATATTGTTTAGTTAAATGGGTATTTCTAAAAGTGGTAGTCAAAAATAAATGTGTAGATTTTAAAAATGGTAGTTGCTGAAGTGGAGGGTTATGATTGGTGGAGATAATTTTTTTTATTGCTATTTTTAGTAAGAAAGTAAGCCTTTTAATAATATATATAGATAAGCTTTTGTTATGGATAATATTGTAAACATTTACGTTTGGTATTCCTATCTTCATTGGTGATGGGGAATGTGGACGCCGCTTTGCATCGGCTACAGCTGGCTGATGACCTTTCACCATGTTTTTTTTGGTAAGTGAATCCTTAACAACCTTATATATTAGATGTCCGCATTAACCATCATTACAAACAACACTATAGCGTTATTTATGGGTCGATGTTACATTATGTGATAAAAAATTTATGCTTATTTTCTAGTGAACAATCAAGTGTTTTCATGTGAGTTCTTACAAGGTACTAAAAGGATATAGAAAATATTGCTTATAATGATATTGAGATAATTGTTTAGCATGTATCAAGAGCATGATCAATCTATGTTAGAGTGTTTTGAGGTTGTACTTTGTACTCATTTTTCTACTTTTGTGTTTGTAATCCTATATATTTGATTATTTAACATATAAACCTATGTTCTTTAAAATCATGTCTATAGATGATATGACCCAAAGATAAGGATATATGTTAGACTAAGCTCATGCAAAATATTGATGGACTTTAGGATGAATTGAGGACTCTCTTGCAATGTTTCACAAAAACAGTAATGAGCCATATATGTGTATCATTCTACCCCATTTATTGTTAGGCTTGCAGTAGCGGCTGTAGCTATAGATGGTGCATATGAAATTCAAGCCTGACATTCTTTCTAGATAAAACCCCATAGGCCTATATCATGTAGATCCTATGAAGGAGGTTTCCAACAAATAATGATAAATACGAGAAACGACTCTAATTCTTGGTGTTAGGTAACCTAACTTTCCCTTGATAAAAGACAAATTAACACACGGATAGAAATTTCCTACATAAGAGCTTTTATATAATCTTGTAAAATGTTGATATGTATGATCAGTTAATCTAGGAAAGTAATAATTATTTGCACTATGTAGATTTTTGAGGCAATTTCATATATGTCCATTTTAAATTATAAAATATCTTATACCCAAAGCATGCTTTAAGATCATTGTACTTTATGTATAAAAAACTTGTGCTTTGGTTATATAAAGATATTTTGCAAGTTAATTGGGGTATATATGATATTTTCCATATTATAATGTTATTACTTAAGAGGGCATCTTAGACTCTTTTTCCTTGAAAATATCATGTAACACCCCAAATTTTATAAATGTTTTTATAATGAGTCGTGGAGTAAAAGTTGAGATAACGAATAAAAGTTATAAATTTTTAAATGGTTTGAAATAATGATTCCAAATATATCCCCTTTGAGATTTATGAGTATCGTATGGATGATTATAAGTTGGAAAGGGAAGCGGGATACTCGCTACTTGAGCTAACCAACCCTAGGGCTAGCAGCTTCTTTTTCCATATGTTTCTTCTTGTGCTTCTTCTTTCTTTCATTCTTATCATTCTTCTTGCTTCTTCACAAGACCCACAAACACATCTTTAATTCACATGATTTGGGAGCTGTGATTGGTGATTAACTAAGAAGATTAACAATTATCAATTGAGGAATCACGTCCAAGGATTGTAAGTGAATTACATGTTTGTATTTTGAAATGTTAAATTGATTTATTGAGTTTAATCGATGATTAATGATCAAAGAGTGCTAGTATGCCATATAATATAGTTGGGGAGTGTTAAGGGGATGTTTTTAAGTACTAGAAATGCTTTGAAAGTGAATTGGTTGAATTCTGGTCGTAAATAGTGAGTTCTGGTCAAATTACTGTTGTAAGTTGATGGGCACAGACGTGCCCCTCAAGAACAAACCATGCCCAAGGCGTACCTGAGGAGGCATGAGCATGCCTTATCCTAGAGAGGCCCAGGGTGTGCCTTATGACCACGGGGTTACCTTTGAGTAAGGGCACGGGCTATAATATACTAGCTCATATTTAAATAAGCTTAAAACCTAGTTATTATCTAACACATATTTATTACTGGTTATAACAAATTCTTGTTCTATCTCCCTTCTAAAATTAGGTCCCTGTTAATGTATCCCATGTAGGGTGAAAAGTACGTAACATGATATCAAGTTAATTACCAAAAAAAGGACAAAATTAGTTACATCCAAACAAGACGATTCTATGCACATCTCTATATGGTGTGTGGACCCCACTAAGGGAGATATATTTTTGTAACTATATATATTATCTAAATTTCTTGAACCACCCATTACAGAAAGGACCCTTAAATAATGTTTATGTTAAATTAAACTACAATGCTAAGGTTTTCTGAAATAAAATTGGTGAATCTACTTCAAGCGATATTCTCAAAACAATAAATGTTGAAGAAACAATTGTTAAAGACAATAAGTAACGAAACCAATAAAAGTATATTAAAATTGATTTAGATTCACTTCTTGAAGATCCGGTACAACAATTGTAATTACTTTATGCTATTTATTTTAAATGTATATATAATGTTTTATCTATTTATAATACTTTTGATTTACATGTTACCCGACCTATAACTAAAAAAATATATTTCTCCCGTTATCCAATTTTTTGACCGACTCTCTTTGTCATATAATAGACCCCGGTATGTTTAAATCCTATATTCACAATAGCATCCAAACTTACAATAGCTAATAAGGTAAGCCAAGATATTATAAGTTTTGTTCATCTTTATTAAGTCAAAACCATTGCAAGCAAATTGAATGGTACGTAAATGATAATATAGGATTAAAATTATAAAAAAAAAACAATTAAAGTTTCACTAGTTTGACGTTTTAAATTTTATGATTTAACTACTAAAAGTAACTTTTTATATTTAAAGGCATTACCTACTATCGATTTTATCGATAACCATTTTCTTTCTCCTCTTTGGTGAACTCGTTTTTTCTACTAGAACACTCCTTTTCCTTCTTCTTTGGCTTTACCTCTTCTTTTGCCTTATCTTCTATGGCTAAATGACCCTCTCCTTTCTTTTGAGGCAAAGAACACCCAATCTAAAGAGCTTGTATGTTTTTAATGAGTCCCACTTCCCTTTCCTTCTTCTCCCAACGCCTCGCTCATTCCCTTCTTCAATCGAAAACCACACATATTCCGTTTTTCTTCTATTGTCCCTCGTCGTCTCATGAGTGTATAGCATGTGCATAAGTGCATGTGATGGACTTGTCATTGGAAAAATGAGAATGGGCTAGTAGCAGGTTGTAGAAACAAATGACCAGCCAATGGCTGAATCAGAACCGGACAGAAGTTCTTTGTCTAGTTTGTTCTTTAGAAAATATTGTTTCAACATAAAACCAAATCTCGGGTTTTTGGAATGGTAAACATACCGGTTTGATAACGGTGTTTGACCAAACCTATTTTTTTAATAATAATGCAGTCTTCGGTTAGAGTTTCTTTAATTTTTGGTCTTCAGTCAGGTCCGGTTTTAGACCAGCCCGGTTCTGATTTCGGCCCACGCCTAGTCATGTAGTGCATTTGACAGAGTTGTGGCTAGAAAAATGACACATTATGAAAAAAAATTGTGGCGGTCAACTGTTATCTACTTAGCAAGTCAATTTATATACATTTTGATCGAGTCACACATACTTAAGTGTTTAAATGATTGGAAAATTTCTTTGAGTTAAACAATTAAATAAGTAAAACTTTTTTCTAATATTAACTTTGTATTGTAGTAGTTATGATTCTAAAAAATCACTAAAATGAAATTTATAACATTTTACAAAGAATTTGATATTTTTATACTTTTCATCCTATTTTTTTCTTACATGTCTGTCAATTACTTGACGCTACTTATGACAAATGATATTCTTAACATGAGTATCACATTCACTTTTAAAAATGTAATAGAGTAAACAAGTTAGATTTAACATTGAAAGATCATTATTTTACTCATTGTTTATTCGGTCAAAGACAAACATCAATTTAAATAACTTTATATTTATATCTATTAGATACGTACATGATTTATATCTAATTAATAGTATTTCATTTATGTAAGTAACTTTTGCATCTAAAAATACAAGTCATAATAATTTTTATGGTGTCTAGGTCATAAAGACAAATTATATCATGTTTATCATACCATCGTAACAAAACATAGAATCTTGCATTGTATTTATATATTCAAATAAAATGTCTTGATATCTCAACCATTCTTAAACATGCATAAAGGTATACCAGTAATTAATTCATTTATATATTTTTATTTTTTCATACTTTTATGATAATATTTTTCTTATGTTAAAGTCTTGAACGAGAATAATTTTATTTTTTTATAGAAGTAAGAAAAAAAATCATAAAACAATTAGCGGTTAGGTGTATTTTTCACCAAACAAATTGTTTTTTAATAATATTGAAATCTAAAATTCAAATTTGACTGGATAGATTATTTAATATAAATATAATATGCGTTCAAGAGGAAGCAAATTTAAGTAAATATAATTTAATAATCCCAATAAATGCTATAAGATATTTTTTACATTGATTTCTTAAAATCTAGTTATCTATATTCAAATAAAATAGGCCGATGATTTATTGAGGTGTCTATTTAATAATTCATATATCTTGTTTCTTTGAAATCGATATCCTTTGAATTTATTGGTTCAAATTTTGGATGATATCAACACAAGTATGATATATAGAAAGTTAGAAACTATTTAACTTTCTCTCTTCTTAATTTTAAAAGTTTTTAAAACTCAATTAAGATAAAATATTGACCTTTCATTTTATATAAATTAATCACATCCACTCAATCTTCAACCATTTCGATCTTTTTCATAATCTACTTTAACTTTTTATTTATTTAAAATATACTCTCTCAGATTAACACACTTTATCACGCAAACACGATTATTCACCCAAATGAACATAATTTTTAAAATCTTATTAACTTCTATCTCCTTATTTTATAAACATAAATAATTTTTCATATTTTAATGTCTATTAGAATTTATTTTTAAAGTTAATAAAATAGTTTATGCAAATAAAAGAAATTTTGAAAAAAGCGGACAAATTGTTATGGAAAACTTGTTCGTGACATTGAGTTGCATGAATAACATATCATTACATTATTGAAAATGACATGTTGTAAAACATAAACAATTTGTCACCACAGCATATATATATATATATATATATATATATATACAGGCAAAAGTTTAAACGAGAACTGTTTTTAACGTCATTAATGACTCATTAATAAGGGTATTTTGGTAATTTATATATTTACCCAACCGTGAATTACGTCCGGGTGAGTCGTCATTAATTTGCGAGACTTGATTTTCCTAAAATAACCCTCATTAATGCGTCATGAATGGTCCATTAATGAAACATTATTTAGCCGTAAAAAAATCTTAGCCATTGATTAACTTTAATCAAAGGCTAAAATTGGTTCTCGCAATTCTCGTACAAAAAACAGTTCTCATTTGAACCCTCGCCTATATGTATAGTGAAAAGTTCATTTGAGAAGCGTTTTTATTATGAGAACCGTGAGAACCGATCTTAGCCGTCCAATTCCTCCTACTTCAATTGGATTGCCCACCCATGAATTCCTTACATGCATCTTGCCACACTCAATCCCCTCACGCTCTTCATCCATGGATTCCATTATCCAAAATGAACGGCTAAGATTGGTTCTCGCTGTTTTCACTCTAATATTGGTTCTCAATGTTCTCACTCTAATATTGGTTCTCATGCTCTCCATTCATTAATTTCACTTACCAAATGAACGGCTAAGATTGGTTCTCGTGGTTTTTACAATAAAATCGGTTCTCAAATAAACCTTACCACATATATAGTTGTAAATGAAAGAGTTTAATGGCTTGATTTCATTGATAAATATTTGCGGATAATATTTACATCATGAATACAAAAATTTACTTCCATGTTCTATCAGTAAGTCCGATAAAATCATTTTTAAGAATTTGATGATTAAAATTTGTCTTGACAATCAATTATCAACTATCTAGAACTGCTTTTATTATTCTATCGATTGCCACTCTTTAATCAATGACTATTCTTTCACTTTAAGTTGTTTCATTGGTGAGTTAAGTTTTTTTTTTTCAGAATCAATGAAATAAGTTTTACATTTAGAAAATTTTTAAAAAAACACATAAATATAAATTATGTGTCGACTTTGATTTTTTTAGGTAGATAATAACAATGCAATTTTAAAAAATAAATTCAATCGTTGTATCATTGATAAGAGGTCAGATTGGTGTAATTCTCCTTTAACTTGTTTCTAATCTTTTTTGTATCTTTCGCTAGATTTTTGGTAGTTTTATATAATTTAATAAAAATTTTGCTTGACATTCAAAAAAAAATAACAGTGCCATTTTAAAGTCTCGCTTCATGGCATTTTTTTCACTTCTTATACGATCAGTAATTAAATAAACGATCAATAATTAAATAATAATGAGTGACTAAACATTTACAAAGAAAACATTGATATGCAATTTAATTTTATACCAATGAAGTAACTTTTTTGAAGATTTCTAGGAATTTTATACGAATACAGTTGGAAAGCTTACATTAAATACTAGTTATATTCATAATACAATAAAATATATACGGGCAATGAGTTATTAGACATTAAACATACAAAAGCATATATAGTTGATTTATAATATATAGTGCCGATAAAGTGTAGTGAATATAAAGAGAACAGGAGGAAGAATATAGAAGAAGAAATTCGATTATGCAATTAGATAATCCTTTATTTATAGAAGTATAATATATAAATGGATAAGTATTCAATATTCAAATATCTTATCTAGAATTGTATATATCTCTAATATATTTTATCTAATATTAGAGGATAAGAATATTTACCAATATCCATAACAGTTTTATGTATGCCAATTTACTCCTCGTATCAAATTAGATGAAAATCATTGGCCAAAATGATTTAGAATTGAAAATCATTGATAACAAACCTTCAATAGTAAAATATTTAGAAAATCAAGTCTTCTTAAACTAGATTACGGTAGTGTTTGTTTTAGCTTATTTAGTATTTATTTTCTGAGTTTATAGAAAATATTTTCCAAGAATTTTAGCTTATTTTTAATTTATTTGTTGACTTATTAACTTATTATGACTTACGACAAAAAAATAAGCCAAGAAAAAAAAAACTTGAAAAAAAGCCATCAATAAGTTAAAACAAACACCCTCTGCAATCTATAAAAATATTAGATAAAAACTAATTTTTTTATCAAATATAATATTTATAAATATTTGAATATTCAGTATAATTAAAATAAAATAAAATAATTATTCAGTTATTTAGGCGAATGTCTGTTAATAAAATTTAGTTTAATGAATGTCGCTACATGCTAATGAAGTTCACGAAGTCAACGCCATGGATAAGTACAAAGTCAACGAAGATATTTCAATGGATCAACACAGCAAGCTATGTACGAAGAACAACCAACACTCCTAATCCAACATGAACTCTACTTCTATAATGAAATTTCCAACTATTAATTCTACACACAGAGAAGCCAATCAATTCTGGAGATCGAAAAATTTCAGAGATGGTATTCAACGGTGCGTTAATTGCAACGGTGGCCACCGTCTCCGCCGACGTCTGGCAATCTGCAGCGCGTGTTCCCGATCGAATCAGCAGCGAAGAATTGCTAAATCTCGTGATTTGTTTTCCGCTTCAGCAACTTGGCCGATTTGCGCTTTGTCTCTGGTCATGTTTCTGTGTGCCTCCGTCTCCTGATGAATTTTATCATTATTCTTATGCTTATGTTGATGACGATTCGGATTCAAATTCGGATCTGGAGTAACTTCACGGCCGTCGGAATTCATACTCCGATTCGCATTCCGACTGAATTTTTTCGTATTGAGTAATTGAGTTATCGATTTTTTGATCAGATATAGTAACCCTAGGGCTTGTAATTAGTCATGATTTGGGGTTTTCGTATCCTAAAGCGATAATTTATCGATTGGATTCTGAATTGTACATAACATGTTGATTTGTGTTTATTCGTTCATTCATAATAATAATAATTTTTCTATTTTTCTTCCTTCGCTTTCAATCGAAAATCAAGTATCTGGAATTCGAGTTTTTTTTATGGTAGAAAAGAAATGATTTAAACAGAAATTTGACTAATAAGTGTTCTTGAGTTTTATTTAAGAAAGAAGGAAGGGAAAGAAAAAGAGGGATTTGGATGGAAAATTTAGTGTTATTTTAATCCTAAATCTATCCTCCTAATTTTAAGATGATTTGAAAGAAAAAAAATTTTCTTTCCTCTCTTTTCATTTCCTTCCCTTATTGAACTCGAGAATAGGACGGTAGCGAACAATATATTGATTTAAGAGTAAGTTTAGAAGTGTGTGAGTTTTGATATACAAAAAACTTATACCATCACTTTAAATATCTCCAAACTTTTTCAAGTGGATATACCTTTCACAATGACTACAAATAGTTATGGCAATTTGGCTTGTGATCGTGCTAAATGGTTTGTGTCGATCATTGTCAATCCAATATAGTTTTGTGATCACTTAATTTGTGTTCGGTTCATGTTGTGTTTTTGTGTCAACACAATTTTCGGAGGAAAAATTCGAGTTGTGTTTTCGGTCAGACAAATCTTGATTTCGGGTCCGGTATTGAATCAACTTATTTTCTGAAAAAAATTACATGTTGAACTTTTTTGTACTAATTTTGTTAAATTTATTTATTTTTCTAAAGGTTTATTTAATCATTTAAATTACGATTTACGTATATTCATTATTTAGTTTTTTTATTTATATGTTGTTTTTTAATTATCATTTAGTCATTTAAATTAGCACAATGAAAATTTTAAAGTGCTATCAATTTTGTGATCGTAAATGTTGCATAAGTATAATCATTTACATACTGAGCTTAAAATATCTATATTTTATAGGGAGAATTTCGTTTATATTTTTAGAAACTTTTCTAATTACGTATATATCCTTATAAAAATTAGAATTACGTATATATCCTTGCAAAACCTATAAACTCACATATATACCCAAACACTTAATTTAATAATAATTTATTGATATAAAAACTAAAATTGTGATTTAAAATTTATTTATTATTATTAAAAAACTAATAACTTTATCATATTACAACTTAACCCTTCTAAATTAAAACAACTAGTCAGTCGGTTCCCATCATCCATTCACTACAATGTTCAAAGTTCAAACCCAGAACACCATCGCTTGAAACAGAGTACTAAGAATGGGTTCATTTTCAACAATCCAGCCACAATTTAATAAAAATAAATATCAACTATAATGACAGATACCCATCACTTTTTTCAACCACAAGATACCCATCACTTTTATCATCTTTAATCATATCGAAGTTAAATAGATGCAATCCAAGAGCCTCTCTTAAACCTTTCGACATCTCAGCAAGAAACTCCGTCGCCGGCTTCTTTAGCTTCTCGTCGGAGTTATTATTACTCCATCCCTCTTCACCGGCAATTACAGCACTTGATATCTGAGAGAAGCTCATAACCCCACTGGATTCTGACACCATCTTCTTCATCGTCTCCTTTGAAATATCCGGCAACGAACTCCGTTTCACACATTTCACATACTCACCGGCGACGTAAACCTTGAAGATAGTTCCACCGTGGTTCACAAACTGTTGAAGCACCATTGGGGGTTCCAATTGAAGCCCTTTGGTCAAGCCCTCATGGTTGACCACCAGTGACATACTGTGTGCTTTTGTGCTACCGTCGGCGAGCAGGGGATTTGCGATCACCGGAAAACTTAATTCATGGACGGAATTTAAAGATTCCGAATCTTGAATTTGGAGTTGATTTGGGATGTTAAATCTGGGGATTTTGAGTTGAGAAACGGGTTCGAGCATGGAGATGCGGTTGTGGAGGCGTTGGATGGCAGCGGGACGGTCGATGATGGTTGCGTTAGGGTTGTCGACCATGAAATTATCGAGATTGAGATTCCATTCATGGCCGTAAAGCTTGTGAATGATACAATCGAAGGGGCCTTGATCGGTGAGAGGTTTTGAAATGTCGATTGGGATGAAATCAATGCTGTGTTCTTTAGCGTAGTTGATGAATGATTCCACCATGAAAGCAGAAAGAGATGAATGGATTGATCGACTGTAAGAGTTGAAGCACATGATCGATTGACTGTAAGATAGTTTTGCAAATTGAATCTATATCTGTAATCGACGGCAAAAGATGAAGGGATTGATCGAAGGACAGTTTGATTATTGACTGTAAGGTATTACTAAAATTACAGAAGTTAGTCTCAACCGTAAGAGATGAAGCACCCGATAGATCAATAGCTTTGCAAACTGATCGTATGTACTTGACTGTAAGAAATCAAATATGTCATCGTTCCATAAAAATATGAAACGGCAGTTGAAGGAGATGTGGATAGTGACTAAGAGAGGGAATTTAAATGGGTATTTTTGTAATTTTAGTAAGAAATAAATTTGAGTTAATGTTTATTTTTGGTTTTTAGTTTTTATATTGATAAATTATTATTAAATTAAGTGTTTGGGTATATATGTGAATTTATAGGTTTTGTAAGGATATATACGTAATTCTAACATTTACAAGGATATATACGTAATTAGAAAAGTTTCTAAGAATATAAACGAAATTCTCCCTATTTTATAATAAGCTAAGTGAATCATTACATAAGCAATAAAAACCATATTGTCAATTTTTATTTCTCTATTATCTTTATTTCTTTATTCTCACACATTAATAGTTCCACAAGCTTAAACTTTGTGAGTGAATGTTCTACATGCTAGTATAAAAATAAACAAAATATAGTGAAAAGTTTATTTGAGAAAAGTTTTTATTGTGAAAACCAATCCTAGCCGTCTAATTCCCCCTTTTTCAATTGGATTGCCCACCCGTGAATTCCTTACATGCACCCTGCCACACTCAATCCCCTCATGATATTCATCCATGCATTCCATTATCCAAAATGAACGACTAAGATTGGTTCCCGCGGTTCTTGCAATAAAAACGATTCTCAAATGAACCTTCCCCTATATATATATATAGGGGAAGGTTAATTTAAGAACCAATTTTATTGCGAGAACCATTTGAGAACCAATTTATATATTTATTTATATATAGTTTTATTACTAACTTTGTGAGTGAATGTTCTACATGCTAGTATAAAAATAAACAAAAGGATTATATATATAATGGAATTCATGGATAAAGAGCGTGGTGGGATTGAGCGTGGCAGGGTGCATGTAAGGAATTCATGAATAGGCAATCCAATTGAAGGAGGGGGAATTGGACGGCTAAAATTAATTCTCGCGATTCTCGCAATAAAAACAGTTCTCAAATTAACTTTTTAATATATATATATATATATATATATATATATGTGTGTGTGTGTGTGTGAATAATTTCAAAGCTTCTAATGTCAAAAAATGTTTACATCATTGCCAAATACACATAATCAACTGATAATTCTAAATAATATTGAAATAAAACTTTAAAATCTTAATATGTTAGTAATAAAACTATATATAAATAAATATATAAATGGTTCAAAGTCGGGTAAATGAGACCGGGTAATTGGGCGGGTATTGACTAAAAGCATAACCATCCTAAACCTGTGAATTTTTTTAAAAAGAAATCTCATACTTAGGGGTTGTTTGTTTGCTGCTTAATGGAACCATTCAGCGCTGAATGCCGAATGATTCAACATAACGCTACTGAATCATTCTACCTTAAAGTGCATTCTGAATCATTAAGCATCAAGTATTTTACCCTAATACTCCTTCTTTTGTATGTTGTCTTGTTAAACAATCATATATTATAATTATAATATATCACTATTAAGGTTTAAATGATAATTTACATCATTCAGATTGTTCATTCAGAACCTTTATCAAACAGCATGTCTCATTCAGAGGCAGATTCATTCAGAGCCTTTGAATTATTCAGATCACATAACCATTCATTACTTAATCATTCTATTTTAACAAACAGCCACTTAGTCTCATAACCACATATCAGCCTCAAAAGTTTTGGATTTTAGATATCTCATTAGATTGAGGAATTTTTATCATCCCTAATAATTATACACAAATAGCCATCTTAGTTAAAGAGTGTGGTGACTGATTAAAGCTTAATGCCTTTGGGGAGCATTAGTCAATTAGTACTCACTGAAAATTGTTGTTATGCAATTAAGTCTCACTCTCAGCCTATCATATCATTCTACTAGATGCACTATTATTGCTCATCCCTTTTTATGGGATCAAAAGATTTCATAATGATGCTTTAGGATAATTTTTTTACCATACTTGGCAAGACTTTGAGACATTCTTCTTTTTCCTTTTGTGTCTGTGAGAGAAACACAAGCAGATGGAGACAATTTGCATTACATATTACTAAAACAACTATTACCACTATCTGCTGTCTGGCTATCAATTAAGTACATCATATAATATGGACTTTGTTTAATCTCTAAGGATCACATAATGTGGTGTGCTTGAATATTATGTTGTCAATAGAGAGTGATTATGGTTGGCTAGATTTTATCTCATCTTACTGTAGTTCCATTATAGTTTTGCACACCGGGCAAGCGTTCAATTACCACGATCTTTTGTTGTTGTCAAATGTGATGTATAGAGCCGGACGTGTGTTGGTCCTAATGGTGATATGAGCTAACAGTCAATCAATCATGCGGGAGTGAAACTATGGATTTAGGTATCTGTTTTGTCATGCTAGTGTGCCACTAATTGAAATTTTAAATTCTTACTAGCCAAATTTGCGAAAATATTAATCAAATTTTGTTAATTTTGTTACCATTGAAACTTAAACTATTGTTAATTTGAGAAGTTTTGTCTAGTTTTATATATAAAAAATCAAGGTTTATGTTAAAAATATAGCTTTTTGGCCAGAATTTAAGTTTAAACTTGAAAAAACTTTAGGTTTTAATTCGATTTGTTTTATTTTGAAATTTGATTATTTTTCGTTGGATTATTATTTTATGTCATCCCCATCACAAGCATGGCCATGGAATAAATGGCTTCCGCCAAGAGTTAATTGGTTTGTTTGAAGAGTGTTATTAAAAAGATTGCCAATAAGATTAAATATTTGCTTGAGAGGCATATTTATGCCCACGGCAACATGTCCCTTCTGTGAACTCGATTTGGAAACAGAAGATCATTTGTTTTATTCATGTAAGGTGTCTAAAGAAGTGTGGAAGTGGATGATTCAATGGTGCAATTTGAGGGTGGATCGGCATGCATCCTTAGAAGATCTATTTTACAAGTTATTGGAAGGAGGTTTAAAAGGAAAGAAGAAGAAATTTATAGAAGTTGTAATGGGCACTTTGATATGATTCATTTGGAAGACACGCAATAACTTAGTGTTCCATGGAAAAAGAGTACCCACTTCAATGGCGACTGGCGAAATTCAGGCCTCCTTGTACACATGGATGAAATTAAAAGCTAAATATACTTTTGTAATTTGGTCAATATGGTGTTGTAATCCTCTTTATTTATTTTAAATTTCATGTAAACTATTTGTTACTAGCATCTTGCTAATCTTTTAATTTATTAATAAAATGCTTGGTTGCTTATGATTGGGTGATGGACATGCCAAAACTCTCTCACTTATAATCTTTGTGTCGTTCAAAAATAATAATTAAAATTAGGGTTTGCCCGTAATAATGTGTATGTATTTATTATGGTCCAAACTTTTTCCATCAAGTGAGACAATAAAGTGGCATGTTTCACAAGAAGTGAAACAAGATGAATTAATATACAAACATAGTTTCTTAGAATACGCAAGACTCGCTAAGTTTGCACTTAGTAGGTTGTAAACTAATCGAACGAATATGAAGGGGTTTTATTCGTATTCATTAGTTTAACTTTAGTCGAACAAATAACGAACATGAACGGATTTCTATGTTCATGTTCGTTCGCTTAACTTTGGCCGAATAAATAAACGAACACGAATGATAAACGAACAAAGTTTTGTGCTTGACGTTTAGAAGATTGTTTTGTTTATGTATATTTTATGTTTCTTCTTTTTCAACTTTGACCTTAAACAGTTTTGTTTGTATTATATAATACTTGATTAAACTTATGTCAATGAAAATACATTCAAAACACAATCCATCCATATATGTTGCATCAAGTATTATATAACATAAACAAAAATATTTTAGACAAAAGTTGAAAAAAAATACTTTAAAAAGTCAAAACTGGACTATATTTTTTAGACATATGGAGTGTGTATGTGTGTGTATATATTGCATCCAGGTGGACCATTCTTGATAAGAATTAATTATTGGGCCTTAATTTTTTAAAAATACATTTCATTAATGAGTCACTAATAGTGGTAGTGGTGTTTAATTCCTTAAATTATGTCATTCACATTATTAGTCGTTGATTTATTTTAATTAAAAGTCAAAATTGATTCTCGCACCAAAATATGTTCTCATTTGAACCCTCCTCTCTCTACACACACATATATAAATGAACGTTCACAAACATAAATGAACGAATGCGGCCATTATTCTATTTGTTCGTTTAACTAAACAAACAAAAAATTATGTTCATATTCTTTCATTTATTAAATAAACGAACTTCCCGTTAAATAGTTTACAAACGTTTGATTCGCTTACATTCCTATTAGTAACCTCCAAGATGGAGATTCTTCTAAAAGAGAAGAGTGTCGTGGCCCATTTTGCAAGAAGAAAAGAGATGAGAATTTATGGTATGTTAATTAGGACGAATAGGCCGGATAGCATGCAAAAGGGCTTTGAGTGAGTCCATGACTCCAAGATGGATCATGTGTTTATAACATGGCCCATTACAAAAGAAGTGTGACAAAATTAGTATGTGTTTTCTGATTTTCACAACGTGCAAAAGGGATTTTTCTCCATTTGGTGAAAATATTATGAATTTATGATATACATACGATCATTTTGTTGTCCATTTTTGTGTATTGCATAATAGAATAAGTGAATAACTTATAACCATATACTAAGGGTAAATAGAACCCGAACTATCAAAAACCGAAACCATTTTAAAACAGACGGTTTGGTTTCAAAATATGAAAAAAAGGGTTAGTTTGGCTTGGTTTCGGTTTTAACCAAAATCTAAACGTTTAAGAAACTGACCCATCAAATACTAACTAATTATTTTAAGAATCCTAACATAGTGGTCATATGATTTGGATGAGGGTTTTAAGGTTACTCTCGAATAAGTTGAGGGTTTATTTCTTTTGTTTATAGAAAAATATATGTTACTTGTTAAACCAAAATGATGGATAATAATATTTTTTTAGTCATGGCAAATCAACGCATAAAAATCAAACATATGAGTCCATCAGGTAGAGAAGATGTAGGTTTGGTTTATAAACTGTACTCATTAATGATAAAAACCTGACAAACCAAAACCGATAGGTACCGAACTTATTGGAACCAAATATTCTAAAATCAAAATTAAGGATTTGGGTTCGGTTTAGAGTTAAAATTGCCCCATGTTCACCTCTATCATATACCCTTTTTGAAATTTTTAGGAGCTTTAATTTTTTGTTGTGAAAATAAAAGTTTTTAGTCTTGTTCTAATGTGAAGCCGAAAACTTTTATTTTGCAAAAAAAAAAAAAGCTCAAGAATGAAACATTATAACTATACTTGAAATAGCTTTTAGAAACTTTTAATATGTAAATTTACATAGAAAAATCATCATGAATTTTTTTAAATTCTTTTATCATTTAACTTTTTTTTATTATTAAGAATGGCTAAACACATTCTTAATACAAATAATGAATTAAATAAACAAGATTATTACAATAATAGTTTGAAACTTTGAATATATGATGATATTGGAGGTTATATACATTAACAATAGTTTTTTGTGTCAACTTTCAACGTTCATCCATTTTGACCCATTCTATAATACTTTTGGCTAACCATTCATAATTTGACATACCGGTTTAAGATAAAACATAACCTAAATCAACTTATTTTAGAAGTATATGCGTTACAATTTAACACGTACGTCTATTTCTTCGACTTAAAAGACGACTCTCTGTTGTTCTTTGTCTTTGCTAGATTCAAGCAAAATCCAATATTACCTTGCATGTTTTATATTCTTTGAAACAAAAATCCGGCAGAGTAACGTTCCAAAAGAAGCAGATCATTCTGCAACAATTGAATCCCATCTTATATAGCTATTGACATTTTAAGTCGGTCAATTTTCACGGGAAGTCATATTTGTTTCAAACGGACATCACTGTTTTGTCTAGGGATGTAAATGAGCCGAGTTACTCGTAAACTACCCGAGCTTCGATCGTTAAAATTTTAAAACGAGCCGAGCCTAAACGAGTTCGAGCTCGAGCATAGATTAAGGCTCATTAATTAAATGAGCTCGGACCTGAGCCTTGTATACTGGGCTCGTTTAAGCTCGCAAGCTTAAACGAGCTTTGATATAATATTTATTTTTTACTTATATAATTGTATTATATATTTTTATATCATTAAATATGAAAAATTCAAAATTTAAATTGTTTTTATATCATTAAATATGAAAAAAATAAAAATTTGAAATTTAAATTGTTTTTTATTTATTATTTATATAATTTAAACTATTTAAAAAACAAAAAATAAATAAACGAGCTTTAGCTAGCCAATCACGAGCTTCATAAAAACGCTTCGCGAGCCGAGCACGAGCCTCAAATTATGAGCGAGCTCGAGCTTCAAATTATAAGTGAGCTCGAGCTTCTGTATTGTTAAAAGAGCCTGACTTAATTAGTATAAAGCTCGGCTTAACTCGTTTACATGCCTAGTTTTACCTTTTTGACAGGAAAACAACCGCTGGCAGGGGCTCTGCGTGTGACCCCGGACCCCATTTTCCCGCGACCAACTTAGCTTATCCAAGCGACCAACTGACCAAGCATGAACTCAGCACCTCTAAACTTGTATTATAGCTAAATCTAATTTCGGCTTATCTCAAGTTAAACCCAATCATGCATATATACCGAATAACTTGATAATACTTCAAACTTGTGTTACTTTTTCTATATATGCGCATGCATGATAGTTTTCCTTAGGAATCATTATATATATGCCATCACTAATTGACTTTCATAGCCATTGCATTACCTTCACTATGCATGTTGTAAGCACTTGACTTCTACAGCAATTATATTTGCCACGTACGTACTACCTCTCTAAACAATCATCCTACTTCCGGCCAAAATATCCTCAAAATTAAGATGACGATCGAATTAAACATCGTACTCACTACAAGAAATCCGGGGCGACATAAGGCATTAGGGGCGACACCCAGTATTGTCGCGCCTAATGCCCTATGTCGCGCCTAATTCATGGTTTCTGAACCTGCTTTTTCTTTACCGTTTCATGCAGATCGAAGCTACAAAAATCATTCATGTGTCCATAATTCATAATTTGTAGGCTGTAGCTAGCTTTAAATGATCTGATTTTATGTGTAATTACAGTATAATGATTTTGCTGCATGTTGTGTGTTTTTTTTTTAAATTTGTTTCATATATATCTGCACCTACAAAACTCCATTTAGATGCTTTAAAGAAACCAAACAGTAGATATTGTTGTATAAAACGCGCGTTTAGTAAGATATCCAATCGCGTGTTGTGAGTTACCATGTATCAACAGGGATTGAACCCGAGTCTGAAGTTTCTGTTTACCAAAATTGGTTATGGTTTTGCACCAACATCTGATTCGACAACGGGTACGTATCATACTAGAGAATGGAATACAAAAGATAATTCGGTGTTTATTTTTAATTTTAAAAAATTAAGAAAGATTAAGGGTAGAAAGATACTCTTTAATTTTTTTAGTTGAAAAATAAGTGAAAAACAGACAAACGAGTTATCTGACGCTCATATGACAAGAAATAGACGAGTGTGGGGTAATAACTACCCCACACTCTACGCGTAACATCTTGAATTAATTAAACAAACTAGAGGGGATATAATAGGTGGTGTATGATTGTGCATATATAATACATGTGAAATGAAGGCACTAATGATATAGTATATTAATGTATTTGACATAATTCATATATATAGTCTATAGAGTATGGGTGGGGCCATGCTTCAATATGTGCATCAAAAAGGTCTCTACTCATATTTTTCTCCCATGGAATTATTTGCATATGAAAAGGTGGTATGGGTTTGTTGCTTATATAAATGGCACAATCATGGAGTGATACTCAAAAGCTATATTTTCATAGTTTGTTGTTGTCATCATCACAATAAACCCCCAATCAACTCCTTTATGATGGAAAACTGGTTTCCAACTGATTTTGATTTCAATGATTATGAATCATTTTTGTAGGTTATACCAAACATCTCTCTTAAAGAAAAACAAGTATTGGTTGTTGAAGGGTGAAAGTGAATTTGTTCAATTTACCAACCAATCATAAAAGTTCAAACGAGAACTGTTTTTCGTACGAGAACCAATCTTAGCCGTCCAGTTCCCCCTCCTTCAATTGGATTGTCCACCCATTAATTCCTTACATGCACCCTACCACACTCAATCCCTCCCCCCCACGCTCTTCATCAATTTCCACTTACCACTTGAACAATCAAGATTGGTTCTCGCAGTTCTCGTACGAAAAACAGTTCTCGTTTGAACCCTCATATATATATATATATATATATATATATATATATATATGGTTTCAACTTTAAAAAACTTTGTTATGTCTAATGTATGGTGAATGGGCAACCATGATTCTATTTTGATATTATGAGATATTGAAGAGTGGTAGTGCCTCCAAAGATGACTTTACACCTCATGTGAGTTGTTTGACAAGGAATGAAGGAATTCTTTTGGTTTGGGAATAATCATACATTATATCATGGAAAGATAGTAAAAGTTTCATTTTCAAATAATAAATTAAAGAATTATAATCCCGAACCCTAATGCGTCTTTTTTTTAATAAAATTTATCAACAAAATGGAAGGGAGCATAGCGGTCAATATGTTTTTTTTATGTGTTTCGCTTTGTTTTTGTTATATGTATGTTTATATTCGTGTTTGACATACGGGTTTGTAAAATCGGGCCGAACCCGATTAACTTGAATGACATAACGGGTTTTGGACCAAACCAACCAAAATAGGGCACATATATACAATTGATTTATATGTGCGTGTAAAATTAATTGATTTATATAAGTATTTGATTGATTTTTTGTGTGAAATTGTTACAGCCCAACAATTTAAACCCAATATTATTTGCATTTTCAGGATGTGAATCCAGTAATAGGACAAACAGGTACTTTCGGATCTAGGATTGAAACAAAACATAAATTCTCGAACCGGTTTTCTAACAATTCTGAATTTTCAGTTCAAGCCGATTCAATCGGTATTTAAACCTGGCACGACCCTATGTATGTGTTCCAAGCTGGATGTAAAAGAACCACTTTTACAGTTATACCTCAACTTTTGTTATATCATTTAAGACTTTGTGTTCTAGAATTTATATTTTACTAGCATTATATTCATGCAATGCTGCAGTGATAATATTTGTGCTCGACAATATATTCAATTCAAGAATTTAAAATATGGTATTTGTGAAATCCGGTGTAAGAAAATGTAATCTATTTAACAACATATCCGTTTTTTCTCCTTTTCATGTTTTATTTATTTCTTTTTTTTCAATTGACTCTTTTATTAGCTATTAAAATAGTTTTCCAAAAACAATAAAATAAAAAATATATTATTATTTTTAAATTATTAGAGAAAAAGATAATCTAGTTCTAAAAAGTGTATTGATGTAAGTGATTTAACCAACATTAGATTAATTAAATTATTGTTATAATGTATTGATTTATTAAAGTAACATGAGTTGACATAAATTAGTTGAGATAATTAAGAAAATGATTGATTAAAATATTACTCTAAATTTATATAATTTATACATAAAAACATATACTACTTAAAATTAAATAACCTTAGAAGATTTTAAGAAAGAAAAAATTAAATATTTTATAACGTAGTAAAGATACTTTTTATAAACATCCATTCCCTTTCCTTTAATTTGTTGTTGTTTAAACAGAAACCCCACTACAATTAAGAATGGCAAAAGGAAGGATGTACTATTATTCTTCTTGTGGTTGTTTAGATAACAATGGAGTGATTGGTGGGTGGAATTTTGACTTTTGGTAAGATAAAACTCCATAGAGTCCTCCTACTATTTAATTCTCTACTTAGTGAAAGAACTTTCTTCCTTAAATGAAAAGGCAAAAGGATTATTTTTATTTTTAAAAAAATGTAACCCAACTTTTTTAGATTCTTTATCAGAATTTGATCTCTGCACTTTCAGTATAAATCTCATATATGTAACAATTAGGGGAGATGACACATTTATAGAATTAATTTTCAAACAAATCACATACTAACCAAATTTTTTGTGAGAGTATGAAATTTTGTCATCTTAAGTTAAGTTATGAATACATAGAGATACCAGATTCAAGTGAATAAAGTTTTATAGTCACATGAATGATTCGAGTAAAACATGTGAAGAAGCTTCAACTTGAAATTATATAAATTTAAAAGCATTTGTTTCTGAGTAGTGAGTAAGTAGTAAATGCATTACATCTAAATAATTTGTAAGTTGATTTGGAAGTAAAAGCTAGCATAAAATTAGGGGTGTTAATTTTTGTTGTTTTTTAATGGACGGGCTCGAGTTAACCGACAGGTTTATATATCTTCAGTAAGTTTGCGGGGAGTTTTTAATAGCTGCAACTTTTAGTTTTTAGAAAATAAGATTAACTAAATTTGTTTAGTTATAGAAGCTTAAGCTCTTATTTAATAAAATAAGTTTATAAAAGCTCTAAAGTAAAGTAGCTTTTAAAACTCGAATTATATAAATAACCTTAGATTAATTTTGTTTCTTATTTAGTTGTTTATTTTGTGTCATTTTATGTCCTTTTATATTTTAAGCTACAACTACTTTGATAAACATTTTCGTACAAATAAAACTTTAGCTTTCATTTCTAAATAAAAGCTCAAGTCCAAACTTCAGCTAGTTACGTCAAACATGCCCCTTTACTCTAACCCAACTCATTTTATTAATCGTCTAAAAAGGTAAACCATAATTGTGATACGTTTATTAAATAGGTTAGATGTGTCATCCCAATTATCACTCAAACTATAATCTAAGGCTACATAATGACTATTAGAACTTAATTAGAAGGTGGGTGTCCAAATTCGTTAAAGGTAAATAGTCACTATTAAGGTATAAACATAAGCAACTATTTAATAATTTTATAAAAAAAGTTTATGTGTATTTCTTCATGTTTAACATCTTAATTATAATTTTAAATGGGTTAACGGGCCAACCCGAACCAAATCAGTTTATTAAATGCGTTGATCATGTTGATTTGCTTACGATCTTAACTTGTTAATTTAATCCAACCAAAACTCGTTTATTTCGAGTCATGTTTTCGTGTCTATCATAAATCGTTGTCCGAGATATAGACGATCTTCTAAATGATATATTTTACATTCAAACAAGAAATTAGCAACTAAGTTATCTAACAAAATAAAACGTAAATTATACATTATATATATATATATATATACTATAATTCTCCATGTAGCTAACTCGTGTAAACTGTTACCTTATACTTACATATTACAAATATATTTTAGTACCACTCTAAGTCACACTTAGTGACGAATTTATGATTAATAATCATATGGTTCCTTAACTATATCTTTTGTTCATAACTGTACTAGATCGAACTCATGACCATAGAAAACACCTTTCACATAAGGACTATAACTTATGACCATATATTCTCATTCAGACATTTTATTTAGACAGAACTTAATACAAAAATAAAACAAACAAGCCCTAAACATACTCCTAAACTACATTTTTTATTCACATTAGGACTAGAACTCGTAATCATAAAAAACACCTTTCAAACACCTTGATACCGTTAAACTATAAAACTTCATCCTTTTGAAAATAAAATAAAAGCTTTCAAACAAATATATGGTATGCAAATGGATGTCCACAATGTGTACAAATAGATGATATGAAAAAGCAAAGGAAATGAAATGAAATGAAGCATGCATGCATATTATACGCACATACACATGCATACCCTACACGGCTACACCTACATTTGTGTGGCTCATATGATTGCATGTAAATCCAATTCTAAATCACGAGAGCCAATATTATCATGCATCTTCTTTGCCTTTTAACCATCGATCCCTCAATAATTCCGAGGTCATTATTGGCATCTCATTATTACGTACAACCCTTAAAAAAATTATCTTTCTTGTTCACAAAAACCGAAAGGAACCTGATTTGTATATAACAGGATTTCTCTGTATATAATCGGTAAAAGTGGTTAATAGTATATGATATAAGTTGATAATACATCAAGTTGTTATGTTATAACCAATATTATTATGTACGAATCACTACCTAAACTGAAATTCGTAGTGGGAATCGAAAAATTAAATCTTCCCATACTAAACTATTCTATGTTATCCTTTTATATATCTACTAAGTTGTGTTACATGAAATTCACTAATTTTATTTCTTTGTTTCCTATTTTGAATTTAACATTTATCTTTATTTTATGATGAGTAGAAAGATAAGTAAACGAGTTTTCTTAAACGTATAGGTAAGATTTAATATACGGATATAAAATCTTTCATAGAAATAGTATCTTCACATGTGATATTGAAAACCTCATAAAATGTTTGTTTATGCTATAATATATACTCTTAAACATGTGAATTAGAAAAATATAGAGTATGTTTGTAGTAGTTTAAACGTCAAATTCTTATGTATGCTTTGCACAAAAGACAATTTTTCGATACTAAATAATTAGGGTAAATTGTATAAAAATTTAATAAACTTTATCTTACTTATTATTGTATATAATAAACTTTTTAGTTTAAAAAACAATACAATCAACTTTCATAATTTTCTTATTGTATGCAAGTTATTGTATACAATATATAAGAATTGTGACAAAATTTATTGTATACAATGATAAATAAAAACCAGACACAGAAAAAAGTTATTTGAATACAATGAAAGAATCAAAGAATTATGAAAGTTGATTGTATTGTTTTTAAGAAAAAAAAAGTTGGTTGTATACAATTATAACTAAGGAAAGTTTATAGCATTTTCATGCAATTTGCCCAAATAATTATAACGTTTATGTCCCTATTAACTTACTTTTGATTTTTCTCGTCGATTCACATATATAAGGATGTTATAGTCTAAACAAACATTTTTTATTACATTAAGAAACAATTTACACACGAATTATCTATACTACTATATAAATAATTTAACATTCTCTCTCCTCTTAAATTTTAAAATTTCTTAAAATTTAATCAATATAAAATCTTGACCCTTAAATTAATCTCATTCACTCAATGTTTAACTATTTTATTCTCTTCTAATTTATTTTATTCAAAATATATTCTCTCATAACACAATTATCCACCCAAATCAATATAATTTTTAAAATCTTATTAATTTTTCTCTTTATTTCATCAATATCAATCTTTTTTCGTATTTTATTGTCTTTTAGAATTTATTTTTAAAATTAATAAAATAGTTAGATGTAAATAAAAGAAAATTTGAAAAAAAACGGACATATTGCTGTAGAAAACTTTTTCGTGACATTGAATCGCGCGAATAACATATCATTACATTCTTGAAAGCGACATATTAGAAACCAAAAACTATTTACCGCCACAACATTACGCGGTTATGATACTAGTCTCTTAATTTACTCTATAAAATCAAGAGTTTAAGTCATGTTATAGATACGAATATAGATTAAAACGAGTAAGTTTAAAATTAAAAAAAATTTGAAGTTACAAATTTACTAGCAGGGTACAAGCCATCAAAGCACGGATGGTCTAAATGCATTACTGTTAATGAGCACGCCCCCACCCCATGTGATATATGCCGATACAGACAAAGGTTCAACAGGGACAAGCCATCTCCGTCGTTCATAATTATCTGTACGTTTCAAATCCAATCATGTCCTTTTTTTTAATCCAAAACCGGCTAAATTTACCCTCACGAATCTTCTCTCCATATACTTTACAGCTCCCTCGTGAATCGTGATCATCATCGATCACTGTAATTCAGACTTCGATCACCATCAAGAACGCCGTACACGTGATTCCGGCTGATCTACGGAGGTGGTGGTAGTAAGTAGTTCACGACGATTGCCGGAAGTAACGGCGTTTGATGGCAAACGGTGGTCTCCGTTTTTCTTCCTCGGTACTAGCGCTGATCGCCCGTATTACTGCATTCTGACAGATAAATAGGCATCACCTTATTGTTACTGCATACGACCGTTTAAAAGCTGATTCGAAATTACTAAAAACCCCTCTCGTCCTATTTATATCCGATTGCCACACAGTCACTCACCCAAAAAATCTCTTTTTTGCACGTCTGTTTGTTTTTGGTGGTGTTAAAACTTTATTTATTTTTTTTATTTCATATCTTTAAAAATAATGTATTACGTGTAACTTTTTTTTAAAGCATACGATTTTATTAACGAGAGGTTTATATTTTACTATTAAATCTTTGTACTCGTTCGGTCATCCTACTACGTACTAGGTTAATAAATATTTTGAAATCAAGAAAGGGGTGAGAAAAGAAAATTCGTAGGTGTTTGGTTTGCAAAATTTCCTACGATATAACATGTTTTGCATTTCAAATCCCATGTAAATGAACTAAACGAATATGAATGAAACGAACACGAATGAGGCGTGTTCGTGTTCGTTTGTTTAACTTTAGTTGAACAAATAAACGAACATGAATGGATAAATAAACGGATTTCTGTATTCATGTTTGTTTGTTTAACTTTAGCCGAACGATAAACGTACGGGGTTTTGTGTTCGACTGTTTAAAAGATTTGTTAGTTGATGTATATTTTTATTCATTAATTTAAATGATAAACAAACAAACTCACATTATGATGCAAATCTAACATTATGAAACGCAAATAATCACTACACACACAAACACACACACATATATATAAACAAACATAAACAAAAGGAAACGTAAATGAACGAACGAGAGCTCATTTCATGTTCATTCATTTAATTAAACAAACGGAAATTTTTGGTCGTGTTTGCTCGTTTATTAAACAAACAAACATAAACGGAACTTCCCACCACACGATTTCATAAACGCTTGGTTCGTTTGCGGCTCTGGTTATGGGATTTCTTAAAGGATAACACACGCAATAACAACAAATTAAATAATCGATACACATTAGATATTTTTAAAGTTCGATACTCACAATAATAAAAGCTGTAAGGCTGGATAAATTTCAAAGAACGTTACCCTTTCTTAAATCCCATGGGGGAGGGTGTTGAAATACAATGTAGGAAGGATTTTCAAGGCCGACACATTCAGACCACGATGTTGACGCCACTTCCACTTTCGACCACTCCATACCTGGCAGTTCCTCCACCTCCGGCTACCTCATCACCGACACCACCTCTACCTCTGGCAGTCTCGCTGACGCCGCCTCCACCTCCACAGCAGCTAATGCCTTCTCCACGTCAAGTCATCCCATTATTGATGTTGCCTTAATATCCGGCCACCTCATCACCTCATGCCAACTTTACCTTTTGCTACCCACCACTAACGTTGGCTTTATCTCTGGCTATCCCATTGCCCCAAAGCCTCTACCACAGATGCCATCAACAACCTTCATTTCGTTGATTTGGGGAACTAGAATATGACTCCCTACTAATCTTGTTTATTTGGATAACTAGAATCCACCCTCTCTATTGATCTCGTTGATTTGGGGAGCTAGAATACACCTCCCTACTGGTCTCGTTGATTTAAGGAACTAGAATATCATTCCATGCTAATAGAGTTAACCCGAACCAAAATAAAGAGATGTAATCAACCCGAAACCCAAGCATTACACACACACACACACTTTTGGTTATCCAGGTTAATTCGATTAAGCATTTTAGACTCTAACAAACCAGACCCAAATAAGCTTGTTCGAGTATTGATTAGCTTGGTTTCACGTATTTTTAACATCCTTAGTTTCCACACATACACTTGGTAATTTAACAAGTAACTCGTCAAATCAACAAAATTGTTTTAAAAAATAAGTAATTTATAATTTTGGCATTTATGACAAAAATGTTTCAAATCCTTTGACTATTTTACAAAATAAACTTGATTTTATATATAAAAATCTTAAAAAATTATACTAACCAAACATAATACATGATTTAGAGTCTTGTAAAAAACAAATCCCATAAAAAATCCAAGAACCACACCCCTTGGTGAATTAATTACACAGGTTATCAATTAAAATTGTGTAAAGGATTTAATAAAATAAGATATAAATTTCTTTTATTGAAATGGAAACGAACAGGAACCAAAGGGAACCCTTACCAAGTTACATCATTGATGACACAACATTTACCAAACTTAAATCTATTCTCGTTAATTATAAAATTGGTACTTAAGTATACCACTTATTTCACTTTTAGTTATTTCTTTTAAAAAGTTACGGTATTAATCCTTTAAATGAGTTTTTTTGCACACTATTGGTCCTTTGACCGTTAACTTTAACAGTGTTGCTGTCAAGTTTTTTTAAATGCCCATTTTACCCTTCTAAAAGGACCAATTTTGTAATTAACTCAATATTATATCATACAAGGAAAAAGAAAAACAGAACACAAATTCAAGATCCACCGCTCGAAGAATGACGATGATGAGGGTGGCGGTGGTTAACGGCAACCACCACCAGCGACGACAGCAACGGGAACCTAGGGTTTCGTCTCCTTCCAGAAGAAGAAGTAGGGAAAGAGATCCACATCAACAAAGATCTGGTAGTAAAGAAAGAGGAAATGGAAATTTTAGCGGCGGCGGAAGGAGAGTAAGCAGATCCCCAAACCGAAGATCTGAATCACCCAATCCTAATTCCAATGACGCCTCCGCCGCCGGCGGCGGCAGTATTAATCGGCCTGGGAAGATGGTTTCCATTCCTGCCACTGATAAGAGCAATAATGGTGGCTGTGGAGAGCTTGTTTCTGGCGGAGTGAAGAAAATTCAAGTGAAGCGTAACGGCGGTGATGCGGTGGTAGCCATGGGTGCCCGCACTGCAGCATCCCCACGTTCTAGATCTCCGGCTAGGGCAAACCTTAGGGTGTTGAATGAGAATCAGAATCAACAGCCATTGACACTGAGTCGAAGCAATTCCAGAAAGGCAGAGCATTCTCCCTACAGAAGAAATCCATTGGGTGAGATTGACACCAATGCTGTTGGATCCGACCATCTGGGCAGCAAAGTAAGTGTTCTTACTTTTTCCACACATATATCAATAATGTTTAATTGTTCATAGGGTTTGGATTCGTATTTGCATATAATTCAAGATTTATTGATTTTATCTGTAACTACCTTGAGAGCAAAACGTATGTATTTATAAAGTTCATGTCTTGTTTGCAGAAACCAAATGGTGAGAAGACAATGAATAAGAAAACCACCACAGTCGGCACTGCGGCCACAGTAACGGCACCACCGACTTTCTCCCTCCCAGCTTGTGTCAGCAAGGCGTGCTCGATTCTTGAAGCTGTAGCTGTAGCTCGATTCTTGAAACCCTAGGTTCCCTTTCGCTGAAACCCTAAATCGGAATCACAGGCTAACTCTGAGTTCGACGGCATGTTGTGAGTCGCCGGGAGGAGATGATTTAGTTAATTACAAAATTGGTCCTTTTAGAAGGGAGTAATACTACATTTGAGACCATATTTAATTTAGTTATCAATCGCTTTAATTAATTTGTCCATTAATTTTTTTTTTACTAACATGAAACCATATTTAAATACTTATGGAAACTCGTGTTCATCTAAATGTTGACCAGCGAGTCAGTGACGAGAATATATATATATATATATATATATATATATATATATATATATATATATATATATATATATAGTGAAAGGTTCATTTGAGAACCGTTTTTATTGCGATAACCGCAATCTTAGCCGTCTAATTCTTCCTCCTTCAATTGGATTGTCCACCCATGAATTCTTTACATGCACTCTGCCACACTCAATCCCCCCACGCTTTTCATCCATGAATTCCATTATTCAAAATGAACGGCTAAGATTGGTTCTCGCAGTTCTCGCAATAAAATTGGTTCTCAAATGAACCTTTCCCTATATATATATATATGGGAAGGTTCAAACGAGAACTATTTTTCGTACGAGAACTAATCTTAGCCGTTCATTTTGGATATGGAATTCATAGATGAAGAGCGTGGGAGAATTGAGTGTGGCAGGGTGCATGTAAGGAATTCATAGGTGGGCAATTCAACTGAAGGAGGGGGAATTGGACGGCTAAAATTGGTTCTCACGGTTCTCGTACGAAAAACAGTTCTCGTTTGAACTTTTGCATATATATATATATATACACACTAGCATCATACCCGCGCAATGCTGCGGCGGTAAATAGTTTTTGGTTTATAATATTTCGCTTTAAAAAATGTAATGATATGTTATTCGCGCAAGTCAATGTCACGAAAAAGTTCTCTACAGCAATATGTCCGGTTTTTTTTTTCAAATTTTCTTTTATTTACATTTAACTATTTTATTAATTTTAGAAATAAATTTTAAAAGACAATAAAATAAGAAAAAAGATTTATATTAATGAAATAAAAAGAAGAGTTAATAAGATTTTAACAATTATGTTGATGTGGGTAGATAATTGTGTTAGTATGAGAGAATATATTTTGAATAAAGTTAAAAGTAAATTAGGAGAGAATAAAATAGTTAAAAATTGAGTGGATGAGATTAATTTAGATTAAATGAAGGGTCAAGATTTTATAATGATTGAATTTTAAGAAGTCTTAAAATTTAAGAGGAGAGAGAATGTTAAATGCTTTATATAGTAGTATAGATATACGGGAAGGTTGATTTGAGAATCGTTTTTATTGCGAGAACCGATCTTAGCCGTTCATTTTGGATAATTAAATTCATGGATGAAGAGCATGGGAGGATTGAGTGTGGCAAGACATATGTAAGAAATTCATGGGTGGGCAATCCAATTGAAGGAGGGGGAATTGAACGGCTAAGATTAGTTCTCGCGGTTCTCGCAATAAAAACGGTTCTCAAATAAACTTTTTACTATATATATATATATATATATATATATATTTCATACACCAAATTTGTTATAACTTATAAGAGATTTATACGAAAGTGTCTAAGACCTAACATCAATAACACGTAACACATACTTATTATGTTATATGAATATCAGTAATCTATAACTAAAACATCGCGGTATTAAATGCATGTTTTTGATCTCTAAGCCTGTGTTACTATGTACTTAAATCATATATCTAGGATATTAGTTGAAACATAAAATAAAAAATAAATAAAAATGTATAACAATATTCATCCCGTAACGAGTTTCAAAGTAACGAATGCTTAATCAGCCGGCCACAGTAGTCTCACGGCCATCACATGCGTGTGATGACAATTTTTGAGCTTATTACAAGCTGATGGTAGTATTACTCCGTCCGCTTTGACTAGTTACCATAACGATATTATGTATTTATGATGTGATAATCATCCCTTAAAACTATAAAATTAAAAGAGAAAAGCGGATTCCATATTTAGTCTGTTAAACTTATTGTGTCCGTTACATTATTATGACGGTCACTATCGATGCTCTAATAATAAAGAAACTAGTGTTATACCCGTGCGGTGCACGGGTAAGTAAATAAAACTTTTATATTAATACCTTCTATATATATGTATATATATATATATATATATATTTTAAATATAAATTTTTTTCGCGTCTAAAAGTTTTAATACAATATCAATGTGTTTATTATATCTCATGTCTAAAAGTTTTAATGTAATATCAAATGCTTAATTTGAGCAAATTACACCACATAAAATTAAGATCCTAAAATATAATAGATTTTTATTTATAAATACGTAAATTGTTCAAATACAGTTTTTAATTGTTTAATTAAATATAGTTTAAAACATAATACTACATTGAATTCAAGTATCTATTTATTAATAACCAAAATTTTAGTACAAAGTTATTAGTTAAAAATAAGAAAACTTAAACAAATAAACTCTTTATATAAATTTTAAGTTGTAAGGGTCGTTACAAAACTTATTAACATGACCGTCGTTTCACTACCCTGTAATATGTTACGTGACAATTTTTGGACGGTTATTTACTCATCCACTAACCAACAGTTTTGAAAGACTCACTAAGTGGTTATCAAATATATTAAAAATAACTTACTACCAGACAGTATACGAATGATTACCAAAGTTCTATGTCATCATTGAAATCATCATCTTCGTGCGAATAAAGCAGATTATCTCCCCACTCTGTCAAATATATGAAAATTTTTGTTAATAATTAAATGAAAACATTCATTATCATAAAAGGAAAAAGAAATGACAAACAATAATTTATACGCAAAAACAACTGATATAACTAACAAATAAATACAATTTGACGAACGATAATAATTCACAATGATGGTTCAATATTTTAAGTTTTCACATGAATTTTAATATTGATCAGTGTTTCTTGATTTGAATTGAGTTCTATTATAATAAGTATTTTTAATTTTTAATTCTAAATTAGTTCATGTATGTTTATTCATTACGTTTAATGATAAATCCTTATATATTTTTCAACACCAAGTTACTAAACAATGACAAACCATTATAATAGATTATTAATTATAAATTGAGTACATCATCTATTTAACATACACCTTAGTCATTATAAATCTTATCTACGTTTCGATATAAATATTGTCACAATATGATAAAAAATAGTATATATATATATTTAATCTTTTATCGAAAGATCAGGAAATTAGTGATTATATCGACTATGATGCATAGAAAGAGTGAATATAAAAACAAAATAAAACGTCCGTGAATACTCACTACCCTCAATGGATAAAAAATGTTAAAAATATACTAATTTTGAAACAATGTCATATTGCGATAAATTTTATATTAAAACGTAGATAAAAATGCGACGATTACAAATATATAATTATTTTTTCTCTAAATAAAATATATCACAAGTTATTAAACATAATTTACAAATACCTTATAATTAATTACATTAATATGCAATTTTCATAAAACCCCTCATATGTTTCATTTAAATCCCTTACAATTTACATCCAAACCCCCCAATTCATTTGAATTTGAACATGATATTACTGTTTTCATTAGTTTCCACCAATAACATGTTATTTGTCCATCTGCCCACATCATCATTTTCTCACTGCTCCGTGAACAATATATATATTAAATTGTGAAATCTAATAAATGGTGTATTTATAATGTATTTATAACGTGTAAAGTAAGATGAATGGTTAAACGTGCAATTTATTAAATTTATTTTGTGTTCATACTTAAGATCTTAGGTTAAGCAATAATATAATAACCAATCATCTTATTAAGATACTAGATCAACTACGCCTAAATGGTTAATATAATATATAGTTGGTTTTATTTTAATAAATAATGATAATAATAGTGCTCTGACTACTGGCTTTATGCTAATGGGTTGCCATATATTTTACACCTGCAAAGTTGGGATTTTAAGAGAAACTATAATAATTAATAATAATAGGGGGTGTGTTACAATTAGAAATCCGAGCTTACGATGCAGAATCTTTGTCTTAAGAATATAAACATGGAAAATACTATTATTCTAGCCTCATATAAGAGTATGTTCTTTCCTAGTGAATTATTATTATTGAAAATACTATTATTCTAGCCTCATATAAGAGTTTGTTCTTTCCTAGTGAATTATTATTATTATTATTATTATTATTATTATTGAAAATACTATTATTCTAGCCTCATATAAGAGTTTGTTCTTTCCTAGTGAATTATTATTACTACTACTATTATTATTATTGTTATTTAATTTATTTGTTTACTTATCATTATTATTACTTATTTTTTTGAAAAGGTATTATTATTATTATTATTACATAAAAAATCGAGTTACCATTATAAATACATCTTATTTAAATTCATTTTATTCACACATTTCACATTTAACATCTTTCTCTTTTGTTATTAATTATACACTATAAATTCCAACATTTGTATACCCTCTTCTCTTGATCGCTAATGGACCCTAACCACAATCATTAGAACACCAACATCGTCCCATAACAAATCACATTTAAGTGGTTCATAAACACCGACATAATCTCAAAATCCACCATACTTCAATAAGTCGTCACTTCAATAAGTAATTGAACAAAGCTCATTACCTAAAAGAATGGTTTTTTAGCAAACTGAACATGTTAAAAATAATTATCATCTGAGTCAACTTTTGTATAGTCATCAATCTAGATAAGATTTCTTTAAGAAATACTACATTTTCGTCTACTACCTTTCAAAATCACCAAATCCCAAATGATCAACAAAATTTTACCAGGCCTAGAAAGTTATTGATATTGATTGGCGGCTTCCTTACATGTTGGTGATATCGAAAGGGTCCATTCGTGTATTGATATGTCGTATTTCGAGGTTTACACTCTTATTCATTTTCTTTTTTGGCATCTTTAATTTAATTTTTTCAACTTCTCTTCAAATACACATGTACTTCAATAATCGTAAGTCACTCTAAAAATGAACAATCAAGAAAACAAAAAAGAAACCATTCAAAACCTATGTCTCACAAGCTTGATCAACCTACTTAGTTAGGAGCTTTAAGTGGTTCCAACAATGACCTTTTACCAGAATCTTTCTCCAACCTCCTATATTATCCAAACCCTCCTCTTCAAATATGTATCAAAACATGGACAATAACTTTTAAGTCATCAACCTTTCACTTCCTACATAACAATGTTTCAATTTTTTTATCCACAATATATATGCATTCACTTTGATGTTAAAAACAAAAGGCCATGAAAAAAAACATTAGAAAAAGGGTAAACGATGTAGATAAGAGCATGTAAGTGACATGTTGTTACATTCATAAACAACTTTTAAAAAAGATATATACGTTATTTGACTATTTACTAATCGGAATAACTTGTAAGTAAAGCTGACAATTTTTAGGTTGATACGAAAAAAGTGACAGGAACTCGAAATGGGTCAAAAGCGGGTTGACACGAAAATAAATATGTCGGGTTAGGGTCAATCTGACAACCCAAAAGTGACCAGTATGACATGTTTAAGGGTAAAAGTATAACATTATAAAATTTTCTTTAATACTTAAAATTTAAATTTTGAAAAGAAGATTGTAAATTGGAATAAGAGAATGACATCTTAAGGCAATAAAACCCGCCAAACAAAAATATAAAAGCCTTAAACGTTAAAAACTTAAATAAAAGATTTTTAGTTAAAACAATAGTACGTCATTTTGATATTTGTTATTTTAACTATACGATTTTGGTACTTTTATATTTTATACTTGATAGATGGTATTGTATTTGAATCGATTCATAGTTCTATTTAATGATGAGTAAATTTAAATTATTCAGTTGTTCAATGATATTATTTATTAGTACTCGATAGAATAGTAGTAAATTATAGTTTTTATTATATTTATTTATATAAGTTGAATAAAAAGTAAAATCAAAATTTAAATCAGATCGAAATAATTATCGCATTTAAAGTTCGAATACAATCGAAACAAACATTGAATATTGAAATTATAATATAAACGAAAATCATTTTTGAAATTCTTACCGAAAATTAAAAAACAAATATGAAATTTGAAAGATAAATTATAAGAAGACATAAATTAGAAGCCGATAGTTGCATGAATCTTAAAAAAAAGGTTCAAGAGAATAAGAAAAAGAAGGCCGTGACTCATGAGGGTAGTATCGTCAAATGGTAAAATGGTATTTGAAAGGGGTAAGGGCAAAATCGTAAAACCACGTTCAAAACGACAAAAAAGCTATTGGGTGGCCGCTGCTGGCTAAATTCATCCTCGCCCATTTTCTCCGGCCGTACCCCTTCACACACACACACACACTCCTTTCTTTTTCAGCATTTTCTCTTTTCTCCTCGTGTTTATAAATCCAAAAATAATCCGAAATCCAATCTAGAGAGAGAATCTGTGTGTGTGAGCGTGTGAGCGAGAGGATTCTCAAACCAAATGTCTTGGAGTTTTAGGGGTGCGTAGGATAAGCAGTTCGTGTGTGTTTCTTGGTTTTGCTTGGTCATGGTGGTGGATGTGATTATCAGCGAGATCTTCTAGTTGGGAAATTGAAAAGCTTCTCTCTTTGCTTCTGGGTTTTTTCTTATTACAGCTTTTGAAAATGGCAATTGCGTATTTTAGTGGAGGCCGGAAGAGAATAGGCGCTAATGGTGTTTTCTTGTTCATTTTCATCGTTTTGGGTCTTGCTTCGCTAACTAGCGCTGCTAGGCAGCCACCAGCTTCTAGACAGAAGCTTCAAGTTCATAAACATTTAAAGCGCCTCAACAAAACCCCTGTCAAGACTATTCAGGTTTGCAAATTGCAGATTATTGTGTTATTTTCAATTAATTATTTAAAAATAATGAAGAAATAAAGAATATCCATTTGTTAATTACTACATTTTGCTTCAAATAAAGAAAAGCCCTAATTTGTGTTGATTTTTATCATTTTATGTTAATTTGAAGTTTTCTTGTATGATTTCACAGAGCCCAGATGGGGATATTATTGACTGCGTACACATCTCTCACCAGCCAGCTTTTGATCATCCATTTCTCAAAGACCACAAAATTCAGGTCACTTTTATAAGCATGCATTGATGATTTTATAATTTTGTTTCAATCATTTATTATTTTTTAAAATTTTAATTTTAGTTTGTTTTTGGTTTGATTTAGATGAGGCCTAATTATCATCCAGAAGGGCTTTATGATGTGAACACAGAGTCCAAAGAAAAAGAAAACACAATCAAGCAGCTGTGGCACGTGAATGGCATGTGCCCTGAAGATACAATACCCATAAGAAGAACAAAAGAAGATGATGTTTTGAGAGCAAGCTCTGTTAAAAGATATGGGAAGAAGAAACACATAAGCATTCCTGTGCCTAGGAACATCATCCCTAAGTCTGCAGATCCTGATCTTGTTAATGAAAGTGGGCATCAGGTGAGGAAGACAAAAAAAAGTCCAAAATTGAAAAAAGAAGATACAATTTCATATATTTTAATTGACAAATTAAAAAGAAATTACCCATGTTAAATTTACTAATCAGGCAATTATCAATGTGTATGTTTTTTTAATTTGTTTTAATGCAACCCTTTTTGTTTAGTGGGCACATGTGGTGTTTCTGAGCTCAAATGATGCTAATGAGTATCTTTTAAGAAAGACCCATGTTTATTTGCACTAATTACTTACTGTTTGAGCTAAATTGGTTGGAGAAAAGACTAACTTGCCATCATATGATTCATGGTCAAATGCATATTTGTAGTTTCTTTATGTGTAATAATGTAATAAGATATATTTCTATGCATTTTTTATTGGCTTTTGTCTTACCTTCTTATGAAATGTATCATTTTCTGTTTGCTGATTACAAGTTGGTTGTATGTGTTATTTGTTTTGACATGTAGCATGCAATAGCTTATGTGGAAGGAGACAAGTTCTATGGAGCAAAAGCAACCATGAATGTTTGGGAACCAAAGATACAACAACCAAATGAGTTTAGCTTGTCTCAAATTTGGATTTTGGGTGGTTCTTTTGGTGAAGATCTCAACAGCATCGAGGCTGGTTGGCAGGTACTCCCTCAAAAACAAAACAAAAAAAGAAAAAACAGAAAAAAAGAAACACACACACACACATAAACACACAATTTGAAGCTTTTGTAGCTAAAAGACTAAAACAGTTGATTGTGATACTAAAATGTGTATTATTTTTTCAGGTTAGTCCAGACCTTTATGGTGATAATAACACAAGACTCTTCACATACTGGACTGTAAGTATAACCTTTGAGTATTTCTTAGAATGCTTATTTGTATCTAACACCATCTTTCTTGAACAATTTTGATGGGAATTTGTTTTTGTATATATATATATATATTATTTTTTTTATATTTGATTTGTTTGTTTTTACAGAGTGATGCATATCAAGCAACAGGTTGCTACAATTTACTGTGCTCAGGTTTCATTCAAATCAACAACAACATTGCAATGGGTGCAAGCATCTCCCCTGTTTCTGCATATAGGAATTCACAATATGATATCAGTATCCTTGTCTGGAAGGTAACTTCCAAATTCAACCCACTGACTTTGGTCTGGACCTCAATAGCCACTAATATTTGTTTATTAGTTGAAAATAGCACTAAGTGTGAAATGGGCTCACTTATCTTGATTTCACTCATTATTATAAATTCACCCTACAAGAAAAAGTGGCACCTTTTTCATACATATATATATTTTCCATTATCTTGATTTAATAAAAAATGGTCATCGATTAAGTAAAGAAAAAAATAAAAAATGGAACAAATGCTGAGAATCTTTGGCATCTTCGTTGGGTTCCACACCGACAGAAGTAGTGGTCTCTGTATGATTAATCGAATCTGCTGCCAAGGAACACAAGTTTTAAAAAATGGGCAGCAATTGATTGTAAAATATGCATAAACTGGACAAAGAGGTGGTAAAATAGGTGCGTTTAACGGTTAAAATCGAAACCGGTCTGGTCTGGTGGTTTGACATGCAAACATCTTTTTTGTTCTAAACAATTAATGCGTTAAAATTTAAAGAACATGTTATGACTTATGACTAATAATTAACTATTTAAAAAAAAAAAAACAGTATAAGACATTCAATGTGTTGATCCATTTTATCTGTCAAGGATTGACCATAACCTGAAAGAATATTTCTTTTTAATGTTTTCAGGATCAAAAAGAGGGAAATTGGTGGATGCAATTTGGAAACGGTTATGTGTTAGGCTACTGGCCATCTTTCTTGTTTTCATACTTGGCTGACAGTGCTTCGATGATCGAATGGGGAGGTGAGGTGGTTAACTCAGAGCCAGACGGGCAGCACACTTCGACTCAAATGGGCAGTGGGCGGTTCCCTGAAGAAGGGTTCGGGAAAGCTAGCTATTTCAGAAACATTCAAGTTGTTGATAAAGAAAATAATCTCAGAGCTCCTAAAGATCTTGGCACTTTCACAGAGCAATCCAACTGTTATGATGTCCAAACTGGGAGCAATAGTGATTGGGGTCACTACTTTTACTATGGTGGCCCTGGTAAAAACCCAAATTGTCCTTAACCTCCTTTCTTTAACCCTAAATCTGAATTCTATGTTATATAATTTTCCTTTTATCTTCTTTTTTGGTTTGGTTAATTTCTAGGGTTTAGATGGTACATGTGACCTTTTTTCTTTATCTTAATTTTAAATCCTTTTCTAGGAAATTTTGGGTCCTTTTTTTGTTGGTTGTATTTGAAAAGTTCCCTCTTGATTAAGTGAATGGAGGGGAATGTAGCAAAGTTTCTTGAAATTATGGGTTTTGCTACTTTTCTTTTACTTTCTTAAAGCTTTTTGCTCTTTGTGGACTAGTTTGTTACTCAGAAAGTGGAATTGGCTTCTGAACATGGTTTCACCAAAGTTGAGGGGTTGAATTGTAACTTTGCAAAAGTACAAGCTCTTTTCTTTTCTTTTGGTTGTTTTGGATGTGAGCTGCACGTGAATACATGACTACTGATGACACAATACCTTTTATCATTTCTGGACTTCGTTCAACAACCGAGTCAGAAAATAATCAAAACTTCCCCCTCAAGTTTTAACTATTTATATATCTCACCCTGTGTTCTTTGTCCTTCACCTTTGTATATTTGTGATTCATGTATGATTCTACTCATAGTCTCGTGTGTTATTTTTGGCTCGACTTCTCTAAAGTTATTTGTCATTCCTGTGAGTGTCTTTTTATCACGTGAAAAGAAAAGATTGTATGATTGTGCATCTCATTTTTCATCTTTTTATGAAGTCATTATGATCATCTAATTACTAATAATTACTAATCACTTTTTTAGTTAAATAATTAATCTTCAATAATAAGATTCATATTAATTGTAACAAAATTGAACTTTGAAATCTAAGAACTAAAATTATTCACCCACATCTAAGAGCGGGGTGGATAGGCCAGGGAAGGGGTTTCTTGTAGGGGTGGTAATTATCGACCCGACACGCAAATAAACGGGTTTGGGTTGTATAAACAGGTTCGGGTTATTTTTGGGTTGGCCCTCCAACCCGTATAAATAAACGAGTCATGTTCTGGTTGGATTGCGGGTTGACGGATCGATCCCATCAACCCGTATATATTTTTTATATTTTATATTTTTCTATATATTTTCATGTTTCCTATTTGGTTATTAGGCTTTTATCCTATTTCTTAGTTATCGTAAACCTAATCAGAAACAAATCCATCATCTCCCTTTTGGCTTTTGTTCCTTCTATGTTTTGAACATACTAAAAGTAGACATTATCACTTGTAGCTCAAGTGTTCTTAGAATCATCAAGTTTTTATATTTGGATTAAACTATCTAGGTATGGTTGAACTTTATTTAGAATTTGCATTTGAATTGTGTATTTTAACAAACAAGGGACAAAATTAGTAAAACTAGACCTGTTGACTCGCCAACCTATTAATGACCCGCCAACCCGTTTATGACCCGCTAACTTGCGAACCCGTATATTTAAACGGGTTACGCGGGTTGTGTTGTGTTTAGTGTTAATCGTGTTTCTACTCTGACCTGTATAATTAAATGGGTTGTGTTCATGTCAGCCCTTCTTGACCCGCCAACCCGCGACCCGCCAACCCGAACACGACACGATTGCCACCCCTAGTTTCTTGCAGAGGAGGGCTATGAGGGGGCGATGTTCACCATGGGGATGCCGAAAGCCACCTTTGGGTTCACCGTGAGGCAGTTATCCATACTCGATAACTCTAATGTTTAAGCTAGTTTAAACTTTCTCAACGTCACTTCTACTTTAGCAAAACGTGCAATTAAAGTTAAACTTTCGCATTGAAAGCTAGAAGTGTTAGCTTAGTTTGGTGAGGTGACTTGTACTATCACAAAAATGTGATGTAGTACTATGTGGATCAATAATATGAGTTCTAATCACTTTTATTATGCATAGATCACATCATACAAGTTTTAGGCATGAATTATAGTATTTTATAACTTTTTGTACCATTTTACTTATTAATTATTTTGTAGCACAACCATATATATGTTTGTATTTCATTATGGTATAAATTACGGGGTGTTTTGATGTACACCCCAGAAGACTCACAATAACATTACCAACATTACTCAATCTCATATGAACGTCGTATGTGAGAGGTAATATGCACACAAATCACATAGTTAGTTGTAAAAATAAAAATTAGTAAATATTCATCTCAAAACAGAGTGTAATAATAATCATAGAAGTTCTAGTGGCAGTAATCATGACATTAGTTTAACTTCTTGATGGGTTAATAAATATGGTAAACTGTTAAAGTGTTATTGGGGATAATGAATAGACAAATCGAGTATAAGAGTCAATTATTAATGCTTCAAGTACAATTTATTGTATCATAACTAACTTTGAAACTGCTAATTCAAGAAATGGATATGTTCTCAAAGGGCTTATAGTCTAGTGGTATCTGACCGATGTTATGGAGTGATGTCCCTTCCCTAAAGATATGGGTTCAAGTCCTGTTATAAATAATAAAGTAGATTAAAGAATAGGATTAGTAAGCGTGTGTATTTACCGTTCAAAAAAAAGAAAAAGAAATGGATATGTGACAGATTTGGTGGATGATAAAAAATTTCTGTTGTCCATGAAATAATGATTAATGCAAACAGCAGCATACATAACTTCTGGGCCCATGGGTTATGGTATCCAAGGACCAAGGCTAGTTAATATTGGACCTCTTTTCAAACAAATAAAAATTCTTTTCATATACATTTCAGTATTTCACCTTGCTTATGATTTAGAGGGAAAAAAAGGGAACATAAAAGAGAAATCAATATAACACATGTGAATATTGATCATTATATTATATTAAATTCATACAAGTACAAATCAACATAAGTTAGTGGTATAAAAACTACTCTCCTATGTTCATATGTATATTTTGCATTTTATAAAAGAAATTAGTTTTACAGTAAAATTATTTAAAAAGTAATGCATAACCTATTTTGTACATTTACTATTTAAACCAATATTTACATAATCCTATTTTCAGTTGCATACAACTTTTGTACTATACACACAAATCCAAACACGGCTATCCTGAAATGCTAAATTACGGAGATGGGTTAATTGTATACAATGATCATTGAGAAATTGCTATGTGGTTTGACAAGGTCAACCGAGGTGATTGATTATGCTAGAAGCGATAGCCCTTCACGATATATGGTTTTGGCATGCATTTTAATGGAGTCGTCGGGTTTAACAATGGACATTAATGTCCTCATTCAATCGCCATTATTCAAGGACGAATTAAATGGAAAATCACTTGAGTTTCTATTCAAGGTTAATGGAGCACAATACAAGCATGTATTTATATAATATAATATGATTTTACAAGACGATAGTAATGCGATTAGTCCTCCTATTGAAAACGAAATTTCACCGTCTTCTAAAACAAGAAAGAAGTCTCTGGCACAGTTTATGAAAATAGTTTTCGGAAATTAGCTTGCCATCAAATTCATAACACATTCATTATAATCCAGAGTAACATAAGCAAAAAACTTACATACCTAAAGGGGCGTTTGGTTCGCTGGAATTTGATGGAATTGGAATTGAGAATTCCTAAATCTTGTTTGTGTTTGGTTGGGGGAATTTATGGAATGGAATTTGACTATTCCAATGAATTCCTTAAATCAAGGAATAGGGAATTTCTTCCTCAAATAGATGAAATTCTTCAAATTCATAAGGAATCTCCAAATATAATTGTTGTCTTCTATCCGCCGACCCGACCCTACACTACCTCATCCCACCTTACTCTATCCTACTCACCCCTACCCCACACTCTATCCTATCCCACCCTACTTTACACCATCCCATCCCACCCAATTCTACCTTACCCTACCCTTACCCTACTTCATCTTTACTTAACATACCTTACCCTACCTCACCCCCACCCCATCATAACCTATTCTAACACCGCCATTGCCGCCACTACCACCACCGCCACCGCTACCACCGCCGCTGCTGCCGTCATCAACACCACCGAGCCCCGCCGCCGACCATCGCTCAATGTCACCCCCTACCACCACCCACTCCCGTCGCCGTCACCACTGCCGCCCTAGGTAGACTTTAGGGTAGGGTAAGGGAAGGGTGGGGTGGGTAGGGTAAGGTAGGGGTAGGGTGGGTGGAGGTGAGTGAGGGTAGGGTAAGTGTGTGGGTAAGGTGGGGTGGGTAGGGTAGGGTAGGGATGGGGGTACTTATTATATAAATAATTAATATTAAATATGTCGATTTGAGTAAGGATCCAATAGTAATTGATCCGATCCAAATCCAATTAAATGGATCTTCATGTTATTGGATCTGATCAAAATCCAATTAAATGGGTCGACGAGTCAAGTCAAATCTTTAAAAGATCCGATCCGATCCGATCTGTTCCATTGACAGCCCTACCTGTGTGTATCGTCGGCACCATTGCTGCTGACTCAACCAGTGGGGTAGGGTGGCAGAGGGGGTAGGGAGTGGGGTAGGTTGCAGAGGGGATAGGGGGTGGTAGGCGGTTTATCATATAATTTATTTTGGTTTATACATATTATATTAATTTATTTTTGGCTAGATTCCAATTCCGGTCTTTACTAACCAAACAAAATATAATTTTTCACAAATTGCAATTCCTATAAATTCAAATTTCTATGAATACTAATTCCTTAGTCAAATTCCAATTCTTTCATGACAAAGAGAAAAAGATAGTGGAATGAAATAAGGTGTGTATTTCCTTTGTTAGCAGGATAGATTGGGATAAGAGAGTAGGTGGAAATGATGTATGCTCTTGGCGCAAATGAGACGGAGTATGGTGAGATGATTATTCCAGCACCGTTAGGTTTGCCTGACAGAAGATGCTAATAGCTGAAAGCTATAAATTTTATTGTATATATGTGTTTGAAAAAGTAGTTCGTAGTTGGAATAAGGAAAAATAAAAATGTCACAATAGGCATAAATAAAGACTTATGGGTTATTTGTTTTTTTTTGAAAAATGTTTTAATGCATCTTAATTTGATTTAATAAAGGTTTTAAGATGTGAAGTTGTTTGTTTTTTTTATTAAGACCTAGAAACATCTTAATGAATCAAAGATAATAATACCTCTTATTAACTCTTAACAAAACTCATAATTTATTTTCCTATAACAACTGGATTAATTTCTTCACACGTTCACGCCAACATCTACTCCTCCTCTACATGCATGGCATTCTCCTTCTCTCAGTCGCCAACAGCCATGGCACGCTGCCACACATCTCTTTCTTAAATATTTTGGTTTTAATTTGTTGTATTATTATGGTTTGATATTTTTTATTAAAATATTTTATTTTATAATTAGAAAATTTCATATTTTTGTTAAAAATGTAATATTAGAATACAAAATATCATAAAACAAGTAATTATAAACATTCAGATGTTCTAAAAAACAAACAACAAAATATAATAAATATTTAAACGTTATAATCACCTCTTAATGTTCAGATACAACATTTAGATTCGGACTCATAACCTTTTAAAAAACAAACAACACCTTAGTTGATAACAAGCAACAGTATACAAACTTGTATCACCCGATTGTCACTCAGCATTGAATCTTTTTTAAAACCAAATCAAATACAAGATTTAACTTAAAACATTTTGTAGTTAAAGTAAAAGCTTATAGAAAACACTGGCTTCAAATATCAACACTTCTCATAAACCATATACAAAAGACATATGTGACCCAATTCAAACAAACAGTGTTAATGCTGTTTACCTATGAGTCTATGACCATTAACATACACAGTATATATAGATATACCAACACTATCAAACACACCTTCAAAGTAAGTGCCAAGCATCTACCTGCCTAATAGGACATTGAAGTACATATCTTATGTGAATAGAAAAGATATTTGATAAAACATGGCTCAGAGTGAGTGCACCATAGCTAAAAGTCCTTATTCTTATCAAAACAAGTTAGGCAAGGTCATATCAGACAATGATGTGGGGTAAATCCAATGAGCACTTCATCACATGGTAGCTAGCCATGGTCATCAAAAACTTACACGTGGGAGAACCCGCATCTTCTGTTCTATGAAACCACATATTGTTCCATCTTCAAGCCTAAATGCGTATAACTAGATTTGGTTCGCCTGATGGCTTCTTGCACCACATGAAAACGTTGAAATTAAGCATTTATTGGAGCTACCTGCCCGGCTGGCCTTACCGATTGCAAGCCAATCATATTCAAGCCCACACATGTATATCTAGGTTCACTTTGCACACTCTTCGTTTGAATCCACATGACAACCATGGCTTTGAAGCATTTGTGCTATGACCCATGACATATAAAGCATACCACAGAATAAATTTAGTGTTCACATATCAAATAGGCAAGAACATTATAAGTATCATAAAACTTATGTACGATGTGTATTTCACTCATTCATGGAGCATGGACATTTCATTGTACATATTAATTATAATCTAAGTAAGATCCATCAAAATCTGCATTCTCAACTTCCACGTCAAGCATTTGCATCACATCGTGCATATCATAAGGCGACAACATAAGGCAACCATTGCTCAATGTGCATTTGTCATCTCCGATTAAGCATTCGCATCACCAATGACTAGGGGTGTTCAAAACCGGATATCCGAATTTTGGATAGTTGGTTTTTAGTATCCGAATCCAAATCCGAAATTTCGAAAGAAAATGTCTAAGCTACTCCTTTTCTCTTATTTTAATTTTCAGTAAAATTCTCTCATTTTCCCCCCATTTCTTATATTCACCAAATTTGTTTGTAAAATCAAAATTCCTATTTACCTTCATTCTTTGTCTAAACATAACTTCACCAGTGATTATAAAACTCACACCAGATACTATAGAAAAGTGGTTTCTGCCTAATGAAGCTAGCTAAAAACTATGAACAACATAAAAACATATATTAAGTTACCAGAAGCCAAAATACACACTAGAAATCAGGTATTCCCTAATGAAAATCCCTTTATTCACTTGATTTCAATTAAATTTTGGCATTGATGCAAAGTTTAACATTTTGAAAATGAACACAAAAGAAGAAAAATGGATTGAGGAATTGCAGATATACATTTTATATATATATTACATAAGTTGTTTACCTCAAGTCTAATGTTTTATAACAACAAAAAATTAAGGGTTTTATCATTGTGCATATTTATACCCTACATATTAACCTCTATACTCACCTCCATTTTTTCATTATGCTTTTGCTGATGAAGATGTTTCTCCCAAAGATACAGATGCTAGAGACGATGCCAATGCACGAGCACTTCTTGCTCCATTATGAAACTTCCGGCTTTTGCTAAGCTTTAGCTTATTAAAAGCAGACTTTACATCAAACAGTTGGAGCGCGTGTGCCAAAAGCTGCTTTGATTCCCCAAAGATTGCTAGATTCAACCGAGGAATATATGTTACCCACAAAGCTATCACGTTTGATACAATCTCAGGGCATAAAAGTAATAGCGCCTTCAATAACACAAATAGCAAGGAAAACACCAGATAGGGTTCATCTAGGTTCCATGAATGACTGTTTTCCAAAGAAGGATCCAGTTGATATTCTTCAGTGAGGTTGAAAACATGCTCAAGCCCTGACAATGAAAAGCATATGTGGGGTTAGTGTTGGATTTTGTCAATCATAAATATTAGAATGATAACAGCTAGACCAATGAATATATAAAAATGTTACCTGTAGTTATTTGATAGAAGTCTAAAAGGGAGTGTAAATCTTTTGGACCGTGATACTGAACGTGAGAAGTTCTGTTTGCTATTAAAATTGTGGGGACACTGCGAATTCCATGTCTCGAGAAAACACTGCATAAATCATATGGGATTACCAATTAAGAAAGAAAATTAACACTTCCCTTGTATATATACAAACAATAGTATAGAACTCAACCAAATCAGGATAGGTCTCAGGCTGCTATTAAAGGTGACATTGCATACGATGTAATGGTTTAACAAGTTCGTTGTACTAATTGCAAAAAATTGAAGCTCATTGTATGGCCAAGATAGCTGCATTATGGTGCCGTTTGCCCTTTATTATTTCCTAGCTTATTCTCTCAAAGCGGATTAGGTAACACGCCAAAACCACTTAAGTTGAAACATGTTATTTTTAGAATGGGTCAGAATGATCTAGGTGGGGTTGACCGACAACCACCCTTTTGTCTTTTTATTTAACAAAATAGAAAAATTAACGTTTTAATTATTATACCAATATTAAACAAATGATAAATTTAAAATTTTAAACAATAACGTTTGAGGATGTTGTATGCATTAAAAAAGACTTGGATACTTTCAAGCTGTTTGACTTTTTCTCCTTTTAGTTCATTTTTTTAATGTGACCCATTTGAGATAAGCCAAAACCCAAAAATGTCCAATCACATGTTCCTGGATCAAAATTGCCACATCTAATTATGAGCCTAAAAAGTAAAAACAGAATGGGAATGAACAGATAAGGTGAGTATGTATTCTAAATAGAAAGCAGTCACTTACCTTGGCATGGCTGAAGATTGTTCTAGTTTTACATGCTTAATTTGTGGGTACATTGAAGCGAGAGCATCAAATTTGGGTAGCATAATCCTAGAAAACGGACACCATGAAGCATAGAACAATATGGCTGTATATGCATTCATCTTACGTGAGCTTAAAAGTCTATCAAGAGACTCCCCATCCATCTGTAACGGGCATATGATTAAAAACATTATAGGAAAAAAAATCCACAAACGAGCGCATATAAACTCATTCTAAAAGATTAAAAGAGATGGGAAAAAATACTGCTATTATTATTTCCAAGATTAATGTGGACAATATAGAATGCTTTAAAACAGAAGAGAGCTACAAATAAACATCAAGAGTGATTGACCTAAATGCAATATAAATAGTGAAGAGAAAACTCATGTCAAATCAACAGGGAATACTCCTAGCATTTACATAATCCTCCTCATGTGAATCCTGATTAACTAAATGGATTGAAATTGAACTCTATTTGGGGAAATCTAATTCTTAGTATGGAAAACCTCGTAACAGTTTAATGTACCTCACACTAGCTTAAACAATAATCGTACATTTGTTGCAATGAGCCTCTTATACCATATACAATTACAGAGGAGACCATAAAATGACAGACCCTTCTCCCCCTCCTTCCTTTTGAATTAAAATCAGCACTAGAAGGAAAAACGGGTTGTCGTTTGAGGAGCATGAGACAAGGAAGAAAGACATAAAAGCTGAATGTGGAAAGATGTGTCACAGGACTACCCACCTAGACAACATCGAGATGAGATCCAAAGGTGAAGAAGACCTTGAGTAAGAGTACTTTGTAGGTAGCGGATTATGCGCTTAAGGGTCTTTATATTCAGGTCACAAGGGCCATGCATATAAAGGCAGACGTGCTGCTGGCATATAAAGGCAAACGTGCTAGACTGCATATGCAATATCAGCAAGTGGAAAGTCATGTATTGCAACACACCCACAAGGCTACAGTAGAGAGGGGTATCAGAAAGCAGTTTACCGAGGGACAGTAGTTTCTTCTTAGTGTTGACTATTGTGCCGCAAGGATTACATGTAGTTGTATCTGCCTAGACAAGAATATTTTGAGCAAAGGAGACTTGAGACAAAAATAGGTCCGAGGAGCAAGTGGAAGCAATGCCAATAAAATATGAGAAGTCATGGCAAACTTAGCCAACACAAAAGAACTGACACGAGTGATAAGACTAGAAAAGAAGTTGTGAGAAGAATATCATCGACATATAATAGAGGATATATAGTGTTGTGACCACGATGAAATGTGAAAGTGATTGCTGCTAGTGAACCCCAAGGCTGTGATTCAGACATCAAGCTTGAAGGGTTTGCTTAATGCTATAAACCATAAAGGGCCTTTTTGAGCCAACACGTGATTGGGATAGAGGTGGATCTCCTCAGTCAAGTCACCATTCAAGAAAGCATTTTTAACATGAATTTGATGCATGTGTCAGGCGTGAGATGCAACAATCCTGAGAACAGTAGTAATGAGGCTGGTCTGGCAACAAGACTAAATGTATCATCAAAATCCAGGTCAGGACGCTGAGAGAATCCTTGGGCTACTAAAAAACCCTTGAATCTAGTCTGCCTTGGCGTTTGTATTTGTATGAGAAGATCAAAATAACAACCGATGTCGTTGGCACATGGGTGGACATGGTAAAAGATCCCATGTATGATTGGAAGTAGAGTAGACAATTCCATGTCTGCTTTCAAGTTTGGATCACACAAGGACTCTATCATTGTGGAATTGTAGACAACTCAGTGAACCAGGAGGTTGAGAATTTGACAGCGACCTCGTCTTAGAGTCGGAGGTCGTCAGGTGACCGGAGTTTATGGTAGAAACTGCAGCAAATTGAGGCAGTAGATAGCACAGAGGTCGAAGTCTTGGCAGTGGTAGAAGAGGGGGCTGCTAGATGGCTATGGTGGGTGGAGTGTGGTGTAAGCTTTTAGAAAGCAACTATGAACTATGGTAGACATATTAGGTTAGTAGAGACAACCAAATTATGCAGGTGTGTATAGGTGGGAAAGAACCAAAAGGGATTTCAAATGGTACAAGAAGGAAACCGACTGCCCTCTTCTCATCCAATCAAGCCTGCAATTATGGTCAGAAGGTCAGGTCTCCAATCATAAAGCTAAACCTAGCCCTCAACCATCTCCATCTCCTCAACAAGAATCCCAACTTGATTCCTACTTGATTACATTGCATCTATATTCCAAACCACACAATGGCTCCACCTGCTTGACCAATTGTGCACACCATGAACCTCTGTTTGATCCATAGACCAGTTTGTGTCCATCCATACAGGTATCCCTATGTGCATAAGCGGGATACAAAAGCAGGTATAGGAAATGTTTAATATGGGGATCAGTGTTGTAAATATCGGCCTTGGCAGCCAATATATTGCCGCCTAGGCGGGTGTCGGCAGCCAGCGGACCTACAAACCATCTTATCGGTAAATAAAATTGGGCATGGTTAAAGTCGGTCAAAATCGGCCGGTCAACAAAAATGGTTTGACTTCTTTAAAAAAAATTAAAAAGTTAAGGACTTATGGTTTTATTTGAGTTTATTAAACTAGTTATGGACTTATGGCTTTTTTTTCAAGTTTGTTAAACTTTTTAATGGTTATTGACCTATTTTGTTAGAATATTGCTAATATTTGTTTTTTGTAAATAAATTCCTTTATAATTTAGGGTCCTCGTCGAGAAACCGATTAATCACCGCCCAGGCCGATTAATCGCTTGAAGGTGGTTGACCGACTGCATACTGCTGAGCGATTTTTACAACCTTGATGGGGATAAAAGAGCTTATTTTCAATTTCGGTAATCCTAGTCAAGAAAAAAAGACACGCCAAGGAGGCTGTGCATTGACTACTGGCCCTGAATTGAGCAACAAATGCTGAGAGATACCCTATATCAGTGGTGGAAAAACTACTAGATGAGCTGCAGGGTTCCCGTCTTTTCTCTAAAATTTACATAAAAAATGGACTTTATCAGGTTTTGGTTAGAGAATCAGACATTGAGAAGACCGTGTCTCGCAAACAAGACTTCAAGACTTCAAGATTTGTCTAATGAAACTCTCGCACCCTGGGTTCACACTCGTCAAAGGTCAGTTATACCATTAAAACAGAATAGTAATACCGTCATCCTCTCCTTTTACAGGGGTGCTCTGGATTCTATTGAACATACAGGCGGTTAGCAGCTCACGTTTACTGGATCTGGATGACTAAGTGAACTAAACAGTATGTCCAGACTTGCGACACCTGCCAGTGGTACAAAGCATCCACTGTAGCTCTCTCTGGGCTTCTTCAAGTCCGCCCCATACCAGTTGTCATTTGGGAGGACAAATCAATTGAATCAAAAGAGATTTGAGGATGTTTTATGGTGGTGGATCCAAATATTGTAACTTCATCTTGTTAAAGCTTCCTTTTACCACTCGTTCTTTGGCTGAAGTTTTCTTAAAAGAGGTAATCCATCTTTATGGATTTATAAATCAATTCTTAGTGGGATCTTTTGTACTTGAATAAATTTTGGCAAGAAGTGTTCTCTTTACGAGGCAATGAGGCATCAAAATCAAATTCAGTTTATCATATCACCCCAGAGACAATTAAACAGAGTCGGCCATCGAAGTTTGGAATTTGGTCTGAAATTTGGCATTAAAACATCTTATCATGTAATTGGCACTACCCAATTGAAATAGTATGTGGGAGAACCGCACCCATTGTATTTCAATTTATCCAAGGGGAGGTTCTTTGTAAGATAATCTTGCAAGACTCGTTAGACCGATATGAAGCTCTAGAGCAACTAAAGTATAACCTACAACAAGTCCAAGACTACATGAAATCGTCCACCGTAGCAATGTTGAGAGTGCCATAGAGGATTGTTGCTCCTCAACCCCCCCCCCCCCCCCCCCCCCCCCATCAACAGCAATCTGTGGTGATAATAATTAATCAAAAGTTGTCCTCTCGCTTCTACAAGCCATTTCTTATTACTACCAAGGTAAGACCAACCACTTATCAGCTTTAGCTAACCCATTCCGGCAAGAGTTCACCCAGTATTCCATGTTTCTCTCCTTAAATGTTTACCCAAGGTAGTGCATTTCCCACAATATCTTTAAGGAGAGTATTGATATACGATGGGAAGATGCTTGAGCTGTCACAAAAAGGACCAGACTTCAAAGCTACCCAAAAATTTCTTAGCTACGGGAGTTGTCACTAGGGGGAGGTCAAACTAGCAGTTGTTGATCCAATGGAAACACAGTTAATGTCGAAAAAGCTACATGGGAGGATGCATTTCCCATTCAAAGCTAATTCCCGGACTTCAGGCTTGAGGCAAGCCTGTTCTTCACAGGGCGAGTATTAATAGAGAACAACAGGCACGCGAGTCAGCGAGTGGGAAGTTTACCGCAGGAGGTATGAAGGAATGACGCATGTAAGGTTGATAAATTATAGTCTTTTTACAGATGAGGGGGGAAAATATTATATAGGGTAGGATACTAGGATGTAAGAATGAGAGGCTATGCATGTATAATTGTTAAGTTTGCCCTGCTAGTAGTTTTGGGATCCTCTCTGATTTTGTATTACCTTTTTTTTTTCAATTAATGAAATCATACATCCATATTACTAGATTGCCTTAATCTTCATAAGTTCTTGCGGCTTTCCAGTGCAAGGGATTTGAAGTTTGCAAATCTGACTATAAAGACTAGAAACCATCTAGCTACTCACCTCTTAAAAGAAGAAATATAAACATAAAAAGATGGTATGTGCACTTATCTTGTTTATCACACAGCAACTCTCAAGCACCTCCTCATATGAAATATATTTATATAAAGGCGTTTTTCAAGAATGTCAACCACCAATATTCAAATACCCTAAGCTATTCATGAAGCAATTGACGATAAACAATCAATTCACATGACAAGACGTCAAGACGGAATCAACGAAATATACCAATTAATTCAACAATTAAGATATAAAACAAAAGCAATTCATATATATGTTCTTCAATAAACAAAATTAAAACCACAACGCACCTCAATCGGCGAATAAGATACCATTGTTGTAGGGCACTGAAGCTGTAGATCGCGAAGGAATGGATTAATTTGAGGATAACACATCGATGATAAAGACGGAGAAGATGAGGAAACGGAAAACAAAAACGATAGCATAATGAACATCAATAACACAGACGACTTCATTGACGATGTCATTATCAATCAAGAACGATGATTCCTCTCTCAATCTCCTTGTTCTTGGTAAAACTCCTGGGCGTTTCGTCCACAAATCTCTATGCGATCTATCTCTTTGCTTCACCAAAATCAAGCAATTCAATCATCTTCTCTCTCGCTCTTCTCTCTGTCAATATCTCCCTGCGTGACAATCTGACGTTGTACGGAAGAGTGATGATGATTTGGAAAAATCTAATCTACAAGAAGTGGAACCAGGGAAAATTGCACTTATATCCCCCGTTTTATATCTTCTTGTAAAATGTTAATAAAAAAAAGTCAAACAAAGAAAAATAATGTATTAAATATTTCTTGTTTGGGACATCATATAAAATATTTAAAAGATGGATCCGATCTTACTTCACCAAATTTGACACACATGGACACATGCATTTTAGATTTTTTAGATTTGTTATGTGTCCCACCACCTATCTTATTACACGTAAATTTGATACTTAACACTTTATATTTGAAATATTTTACATATGATATTATAGAATAAGACTGACTTAAACTATAAATACTCTCAGGTATAAAAGGTATGTAGAGGGTTTATTTATATTTTGGCTCTTATGGGCGTTTATTTTAATGAAATTGGAAGGAGATTTCATCTCGTTTTTGTGTTTGGTTGTAAACTTGCAATTTAAACACACTTGGAATGGAATTTGATTCCATCAAATTTCGCATATGATGGAATTTTTATTCCTTCTAATAAGCTAAGGAATCTGATTCCTGAAAACAGTTTTGATTAACCATCAATGACTTATCTCTTAGGTGGTTATCATTATCATCGTTTCTGTGTTTATTGTAAACAGTTTTGGGTCGAATCTGTGTGTTCGAAACTTACGTTTGGGACCGAGAATAAAAATGGATGTTAAACCCTTAAATCTTGATGATAATGAAATTTACTTGGTAATGTTTTGATTAAATGATGTTTAGAATGTATTGTGACAAGAATCATGAAATTAACTTGATGATAATGTTTGGTTGAGATTGGAATTAAACATTTAAACCCATCGACTGGGTGTTCATGAATCGCGAAGTATAATAGGTTCTAAATCTCCAACCTTGAATGAATAGCCAAGAGTCTTATTGTTGAATATCCAAGTAATATGTATGTTAGATCGCCAAGTCGAGTTGAGTTCCAAAAAGGACTCCTCAATCGCTAACTCTAGGATGTGTCAATCGGAAAGTGCAACTAAAAGTTTGGTTTGGATTGCCATGTGCACCACAACATTGGATCGCCAAGTGCACCCCAACACTAGATCACCAAGTGCCAATGGGCATTGGACCGACAAGTATATTTCAGCTTTGGATCACGAAGTGCTTCGGGGCATTGAATCGCAAAGTGTAAATCAGATTTAGAATTTTGAGGATTTTCATAGAGAGTCGGTGTAAATAGAGTATGTAACTCTAGTTGATGATTAATACTGTGGGAATCTTACTTATAGGTGATTACCGGTAGATGTATACTCCTCGATACATATTAACCTGCCACTATTTTTACTTAAGTTGCAATCAAGTGAATACTCTTACTTACATTTTATACTGGTGACGACTATGAATGATGTGTTGTAAGTATAATTGTGTAAATGATGCCAAAACTATGTATATGTTGTGATGAGACCGATTACTACAGTATCGGGTATGCTAGACCGTTTTGTGGTGAAGGGTATGATAAGACTGTCCAAAGTAGACAGGTATGAAATGACCGACTACTCCGGTAGTGGGCATGTTATGTAAGATTGGAAGCTTATGTGATGTATGCGATTGATATATGTCTACCTGATGTGATATGTAAGTAATGTATTTGCTAAGCTTTATGCTTATTGTTGTTGTTCATATATTTTTGGGGTAATGACTGTGGCAAGACTCCAACACAGTAGAGACAACTCATGGTTTTAAGGACATCCACTTAAACACTTGGCTTTTATGATATACAAATGTTTTGTTGTTAAATGACCTGAAGAATAGTTGAACTCAGTTTGGAAATTTATGGAATATTACTAATGTAATTGATGATTGAGATGTTTTAAGAATGATATCTATCGTCTTTATTTTAAAAAAATTGGGACATTACATATAAAACTTGAAGGGATTATAGATTATACAATTCCTCACAATCTCCTAAAGGATAATATCTTTCAAGTAACTTATAAGTGGTAATTGATGAGCTTATGATAATTAAAATTACCATGTAACCCCTAATGATTTTCTTTAATAATTTCTTTTGTTAGTTATATATCCTTTTACATCGTTTTGTATTTTCCAGCTTCAGCTTCCTTTCGTAGCACATTTTTTAAAATATAATCTCTAGCTCCAGCTCCATAATCAGCCAATCTTCATCTCCATCTTCAAAACAAATTTCAAACAACATATAAACAAATAAATCGAACTTGAATTTTGTTAAATTCAACATCAACGTCTTGTAACAAGAGAGTTTCACCATGTTTGTGTGAAGCATATGCTTTGAAAAAAAGTTCAAACATTAACGACGGCCCTCCTTGTCAAGATCATGATACAAATATATTAATTTTATATGATCCCTCAACTAAAAGCGGTTAGACCATAGGTTCCATTCTCCTTGTCATACCAAGGCTATATCATTTTTCTTTCCTTTCTCCTACATCTCACTAACCTTTACATTCATCCCTTTTAACAATTCTCTATTTTTTTAAAAAAGAATAAATGTAGAGAGAGGAGAGAGATAGAGAGAAGAAGAAAGAAAAAAAAGGAGAGAGAGAGAGGGCGTGAGTGAAAACTAGTTAAAACAACTCAATCAGAGTGATAAGAAAGGGGGAAGGGAGGGGGCGATGGTGTTACAAAATACCATGCTCCAACTAGCTCATCACCCGCCGATTGGATGCACATGGTCTTAAAACATGTCAAGTAGGGTAAAAATGATATATTAATTATTTACTCTTTCAAAATTAATACTTTAAAAGATTATAAGAATTAGAAACATTTTTTACTACTTTATACCGGATAACATTAACATAATTCATAATGATAAACGATTTATCATAGGGGAGCTGATTTATACACAATATAATTCGTCTGTACACAACAGATACAAGTGTTTAAAAACACATGGTACAAACTGATAATGCATAAATTGTTATAATGTTATGTATGAATATTTTTTATTGTGTACGAATCATCACCCTATACCAAAGGTTCATCTTATTTCTAATTGATTCCAACTTAATGTCCAAATGTACACAATAAAGCTACTTGAAGGTAATGTTATCACTTATCCACATAGATCTAGTGAAATTGCCCTAATGCATCATAAACATGATATCATAATCACTAAAACTATAAAACAAAGATCAAAATAAGATTGATTCTTATTATATGTAGTTATTAAGATAGACTTACAATACTATGTTAACCTCTAAAAACATAAAACTTTTGCAAAAAAATGGGTCATAAGGGCACTCCTTGTCCTCTTGAGACATGGAGAGCTTGACAGTAGCGAAATTAAGGTAGAAGGAACTTGAGGGACCTTAGTGTAAATTTATAACCAATTAGTCAAAAAGGGCCAATTAGGCATCTTCTTGACTTTTTTCACTTGCTAGAAACATCTGAGAGTGAGAGAGAGTTTACCGAGAGAAAACTTGAATCTCGAGTACAATGGTTGGATCTATGTTTTGGCTTGAAATTTGAAGTTTTAATGCTTCCTTAGTATATTATTGCAATGTGACCACTCTAAAAGCTGGAGATTTATTAAGGTAAGTATTGTAATCTATTTATATGTTTCAAATGTATGTTATTGCAATTTGACCACTCTAAAAGTGGGTCAAAACCCACTTACATGTTCTTTTGGGATTTGCATTTAGTACTTTTTGGGTTGTTTTTTATGTTAGTAAGAGTCTTAGGGGTGTTAAAAGACTTTTTGAGTTGCAAACGAGTTTGGGTCGACTTGGGTGCCAACTAGTTGTGTCCGTGTGCAAAAATCTAGAATTCTTGTTGAATGGGTCAACCACGATCAACCGTGAGCATCAACCATGAAGTTTTTGATTCTCTGTCTAGTTTCACGGCAGGTCACAATTGAAAATAAGATTTTATAATAGTTTTGTACAAATTGTATAAAATCAACCATAACTAAAATTTTTGTGCATTATATATGGTTATAAAACTTTTGGAGTCTACTTCAAGTTTATTTAAACTCTAGGCCAAAAAGAAAATGTGGCAAGTCAAAATGTTGATACAAGATAGCAACTTTAAATTAGAAATATGTATTATACATATGAGTTTAAGTTTTCGATAATTTGGGCTATAAGCTTTCATGTGTGTGTATATAAAAGCAGGTAACTCTATATATATATATATATTTCAGTGGTTTCTAAATCTATCGAAAATTTGTCCATGATAAGACTAGAACCTATGACCTTAGGCCATAAGCAACAGTAATGACTAAACTAAACTACCCAAATATCACTACGCTAAAAGCCTTAGGTAATGAAAAGAAGAGGTATATCCTAGCATCAATCATAAGAGATGATTTCTAATAATTCCTAACCCATCAAAGACCACCTTGTCAATCCAAACCGAACCTAAAATGCCATTACTCAACCTCTATGAGTACTCATTTCCAACCATCAACACTCACCAACCCTTTTGCCTTCTTTCCATATTTAGCATAATTCCAAAGAATTACCAACCACAAGTTTGTTGAGAACAAAGTAATTTGAGGTCCCCTTTGGAAGTCAACAAATCTAAATATAGAAACTCAAATAGAAAACAATATCAAAGAAAGAAACACCTACCTCCTATAACCATCAAACCTAACTACAAATTGCCCCTTGTTATCAGGAAGAAAAATCCCAGGAAGAGAAATGAAGCAAAAGACAAAATTATCCCTTCTAAAGCTCTTCCTGATTTTGAAACCATAGATAGAGAGATAGAAGGGGATTACTACAAACATGAAGACCATAATCTGCCTTTTTCTAATCATGTTGGCTTGTTTTAGCCACAAGGCACAGGCGGATACCGTATGTATGCGTGAATGCCCACCCCAATGCATGAAACAGAATACCGAGGCCCAAGAAATCGAATGCTACTTCTTCTGTGTTCTCAATTGTGAACACTGCCCCGACAGCCCCACAGGATGCCCACCTAGTAATGTTTCTCTTTCTAATCATTTTGGTGAAACTTTTTTAGTTAAAAGGCAAACAAATCATACGGGTTTAAGGACGTCGAATGTTTTATATAATGCATACAACCTTTTAGTTCGTTTTTTTCCCCAAAGAGTTGGACTGTTATTGGAGTAACATTGTTTATTTGTTTTATGCAATCATAACTAATGCAATCACTGATTTAAAAAAAATTTAAAAATTAACAAAAAGTGTTTGTGGGTCAACAAAACCCAATTCAACCCTTACAAAAGACTCAACTTAACCTAAACCTGCTTTGACCCATTTTCAAACTTATGTATCTTGCCACTTCTAGTTGTCATTATAATTCCTGCTACTTGTGTTTTGTTTTGTCAAAAGACGAGGAAACTTCAAAGAAGCTGGCAGAAGCAAATTTGAATGGTTTGGAACAGATACTCTTCAAGGGTCAGGGTACAGGTACCACCAGAAAACTCAAGAATTAATAACAAAAAGACAAAGTCAATGGGCACCAGATTTGACCATAAATTTACTCTAGTATTTCTTCGTTTTTTGTAACTAGTATTTGGAAAAAAATAAGCAATAGTAAAAAGGTTATTTATTTGAAAAATGTTTGGTCCATTTTGCATTAGTTGGTTGTGTTAAGAGTATGACTTTAGAAACAACATTCCAAATAAATCACGAGTGACCCGAAGTACATCGATTTATTTGCTCAAATAACATTTAGAATCAAGGCTCCGGGAGCTAGATTCTGGTGGTGTGAATGGAAAAAGAACAAAAAAACAATCTGTGAAGTTAATCCTACCCTAATAGTTCTGATCATACAGGCAGTACATAATGCTATAATAATTTGCCAAATAGAATGTTTTGAATTAACAAAGTATACTTGGAGATGTGGATTGAGCAAAACCTGCAACAAGTACAACACTGTTATTTCTGATAGAGTGCTTGACTTCATCTGGCTTCTCTATTTAAAAAAAATAAATATATATATCATAATCCAGCCTTCTTCTCTAGTTTTTGAATTTGATTGAGGAAGATCCATGTCATCTGTGTAAACCAGAAATTCGTGAATCAGAACACGTGCATAGTAAGAAAGACAAGACTGCGTTTTGCAAATAAGGCTTACCTATGAGGTCAACCTTGATATATACATTACAGACAAGTTAAAGCATAAATAAGATTGAATTGTGCAAAAAAGAATACAAAGTTAAAGCGTTACCTTGTAATTTTATTTTTTAACATGCCTATCGAAAAAAAATTAGGGCACACCAGACATTTTTTATACTTAACTCAATCATTTAATGTTTCTTCTTTATTTAGACCTTTTTACTGTTTCTTTTTTTAACTTATATATATATATATATATATACATAGTACTTTGTAAAGAGGTCATCTGCTCTAAAATTTCTAGATTTGCCTCTGCATTTTGTTATAATATCAACAAAAATAGATCATAGTGAAAGTTGAAATACAACCTCAACTAAGACATTATTCCCATCTCATTTAGATGAAGGAACAAAAACAGAAAAAAGGCGCGTGTGTGTGTAAGAGAGAGCGAGTGTGTGTGTGTGTGAGTGAGAGAGAGAGAGAGAGAGAGAGAGAGAGAGAGAGAGAGAGAGTACCATGACATGAGGGGCAATCCTAACACAATAAACAGGGAATCCTGTGTAAAATTTGAAAGGTCCTCCAGCTTTGAGGGTTTTCATAGCACAATCTAAAGATCCCGTGTAGGGGTATTTTCCCTCTGCATCAGGCTGCATTTTCTGAATCTGGGTTTTCACATAATCAAAAGGCAAACTGCACGCTGCAGCAAAGAATCCTGATACAGAACTTGCACCTGCCAAAAATAAATAAATATGATTATCGCAACTAGAATCATAAAGTATACACAAATACATACATACGTATATTAGGAATATAGATATAGATTTTTAACTTACCAAGAATTGTAGCAGCCTCGCCGAAACCCAGATTATCCTTGAAAAACTCAACACTTTGATCATAAGAAGCAAGCATTCCCATGTTTAATGCCATTGCCCTTACAACAGTTGGACCAGCACCTTTCCAAAGAGCCAAAACACCTTCATCTGCAGTTATTCTATATAAAGCATGAAATGCATTTGTGTAATTACGTCTCTGGGCAGCGGGTAAGGTGGCATCAGCCTGCATACGAATCAGTGCCAGATCAGCAGGGCTCCCTACACATGCTCCAATTGCTCCAGCTGTCAGCCCACACAAAGCCTTCTGATATAAAGGAAGAGGCTTTCCATCATTTGCCTCAAGTGCCTTGGTTGTCAAAATCCTGTCATAAAACAAATCAATGACACTAAAGAGAAAGAAGACCCCCCCCCCCCCCCCCCCCCCAAAATCCCCCCTGTTTACAAAAATTATTTTTTCTATTTGACACATATAGAAGCTAATGATTAATGAATATGGATGTTGTTAGCAGAAGCCAGACGAAACTTGAAACTCGAGTAAACAGCAACAGACAGTATCATTTATCTTTATATGACACATATAAAGGATAAAATCCATATATCCAATCTAACTATCCTCCAAAAATGTTTATTTGTCAAATACTTAGTTAATTGTTCACCTGAATGAACCAAGTCTGGCAGTTGTATATGTTGCTTGCCTTAGCAACCCAGCAGACAGGCCCTGCTCCAAAAAGCACCATATCACTCATATGTAAACCAGCCAAAAAATAGTTTCTTTATTTTGCATTAAAGGTAACAATACAGCCATCAATAGATTTCATAGATTCATACCTGAGGTTGAACACAACAAACACATTATAATCGACACAAACATTATAAACTTACAAATATAAGTAACTCTGTAATAAAAAGTATAGTACTTTAGTGTTTTAAATTGCGAAGATGTTAAAAAGAAAATAACCAGTTAACCACATACAAATTAGTGCACCAAAAGTCAAAACCTTTTACATGTTTTACACATAGGAATTTCAAGCATTGTCGGTATACTAAATCACAGTAAAAGCACTGGACATATAACAAAAAGCATACACTACTAACAAAAATGAATCAATGTTCATAATGAACAGAAAATCTTGAGAAGAATGTGTCCTCAGTTGAGATCACATACATATACAGAATGAGATATTTACATATAGGACATGTCATTCTACTTTACCAGTCACAATCCCAGAACTAATAGGAGTTAATGTAGGGCAAACCTTGTAAAAAGCACCAACGCCATCATTTTTTAGCATAGTCTTTGTCACCGATACAGCAGATCCTTGACCCAGTTGGATTCTCACCTATAAGTAATTAATGAATCACCACAACTTAGCAAAAAGCATAAATATGATGCCTAAAGATAAAAAAATATAATAAGGGTCAAATATGACATCACCTACAAGTTACAACTCAGGAGTCAGGAGTTAACAAAGAAGCCAGCATTATATATTTTTCGTACAAAATCTTCACCCTAATAGTGTTGAAACATTGAAGTTGTATAACTACTAACATATAACCACCAATTTTCAGATAAACAAAAAATTAGAAGACACATTTAACCTGAGTGTGAATCTGAAGTAGTGTAAAATGTCGATGTAGATCAAATTTGAAGCACAAAAAACACCAAAAATTTAATTAAAAATGTCAAATTAGGCAAAAAAAGATTAACAATTAAAAAACAGACAGGTCTAAGAACAAATTTCTTCTGAGCATATCATCTCAAAACAATAAATTCACCAGCTCCAAGTACTAAATTGATACTTTCTTCGCTCATGAATCCAGTTTTAAACAAATGCACACTCTTACTATGATTGGTAAAATCAGCCTACAAATAATGCACACAAGATCTTAAACCCTAAAACAAATGTCACCGAAGAGCTAACAGATGCGATATTTTACAATTACAAGAAAGGGAAAAGAAACAAACAGAAAAGATTCAATCCAATTGAATAATTGTACCTTTATCATATCAATGGGTTGAATGACACAGGTAGCAAGCATACCAGAAGCTCCGCCATTGACGAAGGGCTTAACTGTGGGCCAAACACCGCCGGTAGGCTTTGGTTTCTCCTCTCCCATTTTGGAGAAACTCTAGGAAAATCAAAATAGTAAAGGGGAGAGAGAGGCGATTCAAATGCAAGAGGGTTCTCTGAATTCAGTATTTTTGTAAAATTATTACAGCAGAACCAAACGCTACAAAAATTTGTTGACCGTAATACCCTTGAATCTTGATTGCTTATTCTTTTTTTCCCTTTTTTCCTTGGCCACAGACTGATGTGCGCTCTCGTTGTCACGAATTTATTTCGCAATAATTTTTATTTTTAAATTTATTCGAGTTATTCGTTTTTTTTAATATGTGTCCACAAAAAATAAGATACTTGCTTATTTTTCAATTTTCTGAATGTATTTTTGATAAGAAGAAATTATACAAATTAGCCTGTGAATATTATGTACCAATCTAAAAATGTAATTTGAGTTTATAACTTATAAAATAAAAGTCATAGACAGAGCCTGTCATGTGAGTTCTTATGATATTGAAGACGAAAGATTAGACACATATCTAAGTCAAGCTAGACGACTCATCCTCACGTCAAAAATATTATGTACCAAAAAGACAACATATCACAACTATATATATGAATAATAAGATGACACATGAATTATATATGCTTTTGAATTTCAAATTAAGGGGTATTTTGTATGTTACACAAAATAATGCGTTAGGTTTATAAAAGACTTCTAGCATTTCGTGGTTAAATTGGAGCCTTATCCTTGTCTTTATATCGACCTGAAAAACATGAAAGTTGTATTTGATAAGCTACAAGAGCTTAGTGGGTATGTCAAACTATTAACCATATAAACACATGTATAATTCTCATAGAGATATTACATATATATCATGTATTATTTCCACACATACATTCAGATACATATGGCTACCATCAAGAATAAGACTTTTACACATACGATCTCTATTCTTTATGATAGATATACATCTTAATGTAAGTTAAGAACAGATACTAAGATTAATACTCAATAAATCAAGATTCCTATGGCGGCCTCTCGTACTAGTCCCGGAGCTGCAAATCACGAGTCACAGTACTATATTAAAACTGAGTCCTACTACATAAAGTAATATGTTGAATAACACATTTGATTGATACATATATTACATTTCTATATGATAATACATGCAATGCACAAATGATGTAAAGTTTGGTATAACTCACCTTATGATTCAAACATAGCAATATACAACATATATCTTTCAGATAGATAGTCAATCATTTTCCTATATAATTAAAATAACTAAATATCAAGAATTGTATAATCTGACTTAAAACATGACCTACATAGGCCGTGTAAGAAAGCTACACGGGTCGTGTACCCCGATACTACACAGGCACACATAGTTACATGGCATGTGTTGACCTAAGGTCCTACACGGGTCGTGTACATATCAAACACAACGAATGGTTATCTGAACAGCTGCTGTTCTAGCCTCACAATCAATAGTGAACACTTAGGGATGTTTTCCTACATCTCATACATCATATACAACTGATTTTATTTATCAAAGCATGTATTCACATGTATATAGCTATAATCCATCAAAATGAAATCCTTAATCAACCTAAACTCATAATAGCACACCTAATTGCTTAAATGATTGAAAGGAGTGTGTTTTGTGACTTGAATTAGCTATGTAATCTCCTCTCCTTCTTCCAAATGACCTGCCCTTAGCTCTCTAATTGTGTAATGAATTTTTTTATTTAAATGAACACACACACACACACATATATATATATATATATATATATATATATAAAACATTTTTGGCACTTGACAAATTTGCCCCTTGCACTTTCTATCTTTGTTTTTTTGACAATTTAGTCCTTCAAGTTTTATAAACACATCCGAATTTCAATTTATGCCTTTATGATTTTTATAATATTTATTTATTTGTATTTAATTAAAGAATTTCGAATATTGTGTGTTACAAATAAACTAAATTATCTTTAATATACTAAGAAATTAAATTATAATAATTATGCTAAATACCCGGTATGGTAAAAGTTAAGGTTTAGTTCACCAAAATATATCTAAGTTGTCATGTTTTGCTATTGTATGTATTGGACTTAAAAATATTCTATTATGTGCATCAAACTTTTAATTTGTTGCTATTGTGTGTATTAAACTTTTTATTGTATGTACTAAACTTGTAAGTTTTTTACTTTTTTATATAACCAAAATACATACAATAACAACAAATTAAAAGTTTAATACATACAGTAGAAATTTTTAAAGTTTGAATACATTTTAATGAACTAAACTCTAAAAATTAAATGATAGTTACTTTGAGATCCCATCAGCTTTAGTAAAACAATGTATTAGAGTGAATTTAAACCAAATATTGTGATATGAAGTGAAGATGTTAATAAAATGCCCAATTAACAACAAGAAAACGTTTTTTCGACACATCCTAACCAAAAACGCCCAAAGTACCTTATTTCGCTAAATGCCATTAAGAGGATAACCGATTAATGCAAAATCAAATAAACCGATTCCTTATTTTGATGGGTTTTCGTGTATTTTTCAAAAATAAAATACACGTATAATTAATTACCGGACCCGATTAAACCGCAACCCAAATTATATAAACGAAAGAAGTACATCTATTCTTTTAAATCACATAAATGTTCTTACCATATATAGTGTTGTAGAAGTCAAATAATTACATCGATAACTTTATTAATATTTTTGTTATTTTTTGAAAAGCAATACATGAATAACATAGCATATAATTTATGTATCAACTCCAATATTTTGGTTTCTTTTGTATGAAATGTGGCTTAAAAGTGACAAAATGTCCTCTAGATTTCCAAGCATGTAGTTATGATGGCTTGCATAATTCGCATTACATAATGCAAATCCACACTAAATTAGAAACTTAATGGGTTGAGTAACGCACAACAGTAAGACAAGTGGGGAATGTTGGGGTGAACCAGAAAAGTTTGGTTAGAGCCGAATCTAAGCGTTGGTTAGGTAAACGCCTTGTAGTAAAATGAGTCGTTATAAACCCTTTAGACAATCCAATCTACATGGGGGTGGTGAAGGAAGGGCCCCAATTGGTAGAAAAAACCCCACAACCCCTAGGGGTTATTCTACACTTGGAAATAGAAGTAGAAAAAGGAAAAAATATAGTGATAATTTGATTCTTCGTCGTCGTAGTAAATAGGAGAGAAAATAGAATATTTTTCTTCGTCTTTACAAGAAAATAAATAAATTAAAATTTGGGCGAATGGCAGAACTGAATCCGTGTACAGTCAGAGGTGGATCCAGGAAATGGTGGCGATGGGGGTACTAATTAATAGATATGTTAGATAAATCAAACTATCCTATTTCTGTAAGTTATATAAACGGGTCGGGTCGTGTAGTTCAAAAACATTTTGTATCTATTCTAGAGATTCAAAGGAGCTCACCTTAAAATGAAGACCGAGTTGTAGCAGTAAGGGTTGAGGGGGTTAAAGGAACACAAATATAGCGGCAGATCTAGATATTTTAATTAGAATATGCACTTCTAATAGATACATTATATAAGAATTAACCAATTATTTAGACTATTAAATAATAATGATGCATTATTTATCCCGTTTCTCTTAACAATTGCTTTTGTGATTATTATCATATTATACTTACTTGTCTCCAACTCTACAAGACAATATAAATAAAAACATGAAAAACTAATAAAAGGACATTTGACCCCAAATCACCCACCTGGTCATCCATCTCGATTTCATAAACCAAATTACCACGTATCCAGATTCCGAATAGATTATCTTCACACCAAGTTTCAACAAAGGTAAGTGATTTATATACAACACAAATTAATCATATATAATAAAAAGTGATAATTTGTACTATTATACCCTTGAATTTATAGATGAGAATAAAAAATAGTGGGTTGGTATATAATAGTCACGATTGATATGTATGACTAATTTGTGTTGTTTATAAACCATCTCTCTTCAACAAACCACTTTTACCCAAAAGAAAAAAAAGAAACACAAAAAGAAAGAAAGGGGAGAAAAAAAATGAAAGGTAGAGTTTCACGAGAGACATGCAACTTGAAGCTAGTTTCTCTTTTTCTTGAAGTTGGGGGCCTTGTCCTATTTTTACCAGGGCTTAAGTTTCAAAGCCCATAAATTATATCTTGATATTTCAAAAGTCATTAGGGGCCTTTCCCCCTAATTACACTGTGGACCCGCCGGGGTGCACGGTGGCGGATTTACAATCCACTGTGTTGATCCACTTGACTAATCCGCCCCTCTACTATTATTTAGTATTATCTAGTTATCTAGTATTACTGAATCTAATTGGCTATACTAACACATTTTATGTTAAATTATTAATTGTTTGACTCTCTTTACACAGAATTTGTCAGATAAGTATGTAGCTTATAAAGGGGAATCGCATCAACTTGATCAAGATAAATTGACCACCTCGTAGATAGTAGAATAGCACCTTTGAAAACCCGAAGCCTGAACATCTAATTCGTCTCTATTAGAGTGGATTTAAGCAATATTTATGAGTAAAAGCTAGCCACTACCAAAAAAAAATATATATTTAACAGCATATAAAAAATCAAAAAAGTGTCACTAAAGACCTCTTTAAGAATATATGACACACGAATAAAAATGCTACTATTTAAGTCCTTTAATGACACAGTGCTACTAAAACTTTTAGGTTTTTAGTGACACTTTTTTTTGCCCCAACAAACAAAAAGACATTTATGAATACAAAATTTTATACCAGTAAAAATATTGTTATTTAAAAAATTCTACCACTTAGTGGCACATAGTTTGTGCCACAAAATCCCATTGAACAAATTAAGTGTCGTTATATACCAACTTGTTTATGATATATATTTTGTTTTATTGATTTCATTATTTATTTTACAAAATAAAACTATGAAAACTCAATACTTTAAAATGTAGTCATAATATCCTCATGGGAAAATTTTACAGAATAGCGGCGACATGTCACCGCTAATATCTTTTATGGTGACAATGGGTATTTAAGTAGTGACATGTGTCGCCGCTAAAAGCTTGTTTTCTTGTATAGCTATACAATTAATTCTCACAAATATGATAGACAATGAAATTAACGCCTACCATATTTCCTTAACTTACCACCAATTAAGCATTTGAAGAGTCTCTAATGGATTTGCTTAAAAGGATTAACCTAATTCGAAAAAAGACATGAATTAAAATTAGTCAGACATCCGATCCTATATAATACCTGATCTGATTTAGCTTATTATATATGGTTGGGTTTATTAAGGTCTAATGTTTGACCGAGTTGATCTGACGAACCTGAAGTTTATATAACATTAGACCTTAATAAACCCAACCATATATAATAAGCTAATTCAGATTGGGTTAGTCGGGTCCATGTATTATTGACACCCTTATGCGTATGTATCCTTCGGCAATTGCTATGTTAGATATTTTCATCCATACATATACTATACAGATGTATATTTCTATTAGTTACAATTATAAATAAGAAAAGACATTGTATTCATGTTATATCATATAAGAATTGGAACCTTTTGTCACTAAGTTTCTAATCGGTACTCAAATTGTGAGTACCATTTTTGTGATCAAATACATTCACTGACTTGCGACCATCAAATCTGTCACTAAAAATCGTCGCCACTAGCCTTGATAACTCGTCTAAACCGAAATGTATGACATAACATGTAGTGACACTTATAAATAGACACATTCGTTATAGATTGGAATATCGTCATTCATTTCACATATCATTTCAATACTTGGGATCTCTGCTGGAACAGGTTGCACTGCAAGAACGTACACATGAGATCATGATATAAAAGAACTAGAAATTGAAAGTTAATCAGAATTTTAAAGTGGAATTTAGAAGCTTAATTACCTGACTGTTGTATGTTTGATGCATCAGACGAGGGTGGAAGAGCGACTACATTTGTGTACAACTGATTCATCATTGCAAATTGTTTTTCAAGGAGATGATTGAACCTTATCATTTGTTCTTTCAGAATAATACTCAGATAATATGCCTTGAAGAATTCTGGATTTTGTTTTTCAAGATGCTCCCAAACTGAAATTAAGACAAAAACAAATTATGTGTTTTTGAAAAGAGTAAGAAAGGCCATTTGTGTAAAGTAAAGAGAGAAACAAGTTATGAGGACTTAATCTAGCTAGCTACCTATGTTTGTAAAGGAAGGCAGTATGTTTTGTTGTTGATGAAGAACATGTATGACCTCCTCCTTGTTCATGTAATGCATTAAACATTGTTCTATGAGAACCTTGACCTGAAGTCAAGTCAACAATATATACAACACAAAATCATGATTGATCAGCCATTTAAATAAATAACAAGTACTACATAGTACACACATACATGCATGCGATTTTAAGCTGCCTACGTATATACTCAAGTTGGATGTACTGTCTATTTTACTAATTATGTGGAAACTATTTGATTTTGATTGATCGACGTAATAAAAGTATTAATTAAATAAGACACGTATATACCCAAGGCTTCTAGCATATTAGTATTGGGGTAGTTTAAATTTGTTGTTGCTTACGGTTTAAGGTTAATTATGGGTTCAAGTTCCGTCGTGAACAAATTTGAGATAAATTAAAATCAGTATAAAAAAGTTAAATAAGATAAAATAATGTAAGTCATATATATATATACCCTGTCGATCTCGTGAGATATTGAAGATTCTGTGGTAAACATTTTAAACAAACTGCTACAGTAGGACCTGCAAAGTTAATTAGAAAATAAAATTGTAAGTTAAGAGGAAACAATATTCATAAATGTTCATATATAAACGTAGTACAGTGTATATATATATATGTATGTATGGGGATGGGATCAAATAAAAAGAAAATTAAAGTAAAAAGTGTAAAAAGGATGATTATTTGATCATTTTTCGGTATATATATCAACTGATAATCGTTAGTTCATCATCTTTATTGATTAAAACTAGTTTTCATCAATTTCTTTTTTATTTCAAATACAGATTTTGAAAACAAAATTTTGGATTAATTTGTTGATGAACAAAATGCTTTCATCTAAAAAGTGATGAACATGTTGGATCCATCAAAAAGAAATTGATGAAGAACTAGTTTTAATCAATAAAGATGATGAACTAACGATTATCAGTTGATATATATACCGAAAAATGATCAAATAATCATCTCTTTTACCTTTTTTACTTTAATTTTCTTTTTACTTGATCTCTACCCTGTATGTATGTATGTATTTATATATAAAAATGAAGGGATATATAGCTAGCTAGCGAGGTCACATACACACATTGTTGTATATAATTAACCAGAAGATCGATTAACAATCTTTCTTTTAATTTTCACAAACAATTAAAACATATATTACATTTACAATAATTACATAAGATCGATGGATTGCAGTACAAGAAATATTCATAATAGCCGTGACATAATTAGGGGGACATGTGGTTGGACGTGTCAAAAGTTCCTTAATGCCAAAGTCACCCATAATAGTGTCGCGCCTATTACCCTAAGATACTCGGTAAGTCACCCCCAACCCTCCTATATTTCTTTTTTATTCTTCTCTACAACCCTAAGAGCTCTAGTTATCATACACCTACTTAATTAATTTGATTTCATTTGATTGTTCCATTTCTATGAAAATTTCTATGAATTGAATGTGGTCAAACTAACACTTGTCAAATGTTGTCATTAGTTAACCGTACGTTCGCTTGTTAATGATATCCAAGTTAAGATAAACATAATTAAATACATACTACGTTAATTAAACAACCCTACGCAACCCTTTGAACGCATATAGATATTTTCTTTCAGATTAATTAAATTCTATTTATGTGTTAATTTCTTCTACAATATGCACGCATGATGATCATTTAAGCTAGGTTTACGATAATTATGATGATCATTCGATCACTAAAAGCTAGGTTTACGATAATTATGAAGATCATTCAATCAGTAAAAGCTAGGTTTCGATAATTATGATGATCATTCGATGAGTAAAAGCTAGGTTTACGATAAGTATGATGATCATTCGATCAGCAAAAGCTAGTTTTACAATAATTAGGATGATCATTCGATGAGTAAAAGCTAGGTTTACAATAAATATGATGATCATTCGATCATAGCAAAAGCTAGGTTTTACGAAGCTACCTTAATCGTTGGAACTGGAAGGATAAAAACGAGAGATACGCACGTAGGGCTTTAATTAATTAATTCGATCCACCGGGTAGGTGTTATATAATACAAAAATTAATCTAGTAGCCCCTCATGTATTTTACTTTTAGAACATTAACCCTTCATAAATTGACTTCATTTATTAATTTATGTATTATTATTCATTCATCGGTTAATATAGTTAACTAGATTATATTTCTGTGTGAAATACGGTTTGAGTTTTAAAAAAATTAAATGTTAAACATTAATAGAAAAATATCAAATAGTTATAAAACACGAAAGAAATGAGAATTAAAAAAGTTGACGACAAACATCCTCGACATCAAGTTAGCTTTGGAAGTGTCAACGCTAAGTTAAGGGTAGACGTGATGGTTAAAACATGATATCATAATACGAAGAGACATGATATATTTTATTTCTTGTATAAGTCATTGATTATTGTTATTACAATTAGCGCAATAATTTTATTACTAACTTTAAATAATTATAAAATATCTTACATTGATAAAATCGAAAATTTGGTTAAACATAATATTTTAAATGTTATAAAGGGTAAATATGATTTTTTTGAATTAGGATGAACAATTATGATATTTTAATGTTTGTAAAGGATATATATATGCAATTCTTCTAATAAGTTTAATTCAATTTTGACTAAGAACATTCAAAATTAGAATTTTAATTTTAATTAAATGAATGATTAAGATTAAGTATTTTTATGTATTTTATTAAATTAAAGGTCAAAATCGTCTAATAAATCTGATATAGATTAGTGTTTTATTTATAATTAAAGATTAGCCGATCGATTGATTAATAAGACACTTAGGGGGTGTTTGGTATTGAGAAAAGAAATAGGGAGAATTGGAAATAGAAATGGGGAGAAATGAAATTGTGAGAAATGGAAATGAGTAAAAAATGTCCTTGTTCGGTATCATCAATAAATGAAAACGAGAAATGGTGGCTCAGGTCACCGAAAACTCATCGGTGGTGGCGAAGACACCGCCTTGCCTACGTCGGACTACTCATCATCGCCAGAAATGTCAGACCACTCATCATCGCAAGAGACGACTTAGGGTTTAATCGAACCACACATCGGTTGCGGCCTCGGCGGAATCACATCGAACCAGACATCGCAACACGACGGCGATAGCGATTTAGGGTTCAATCTTTAATACCCTTATATTTGGAGATTATAAAATAGATATATATATATATATATATATATATAATGCAAGTTTGATAGGAGAATTAGTAAAATTATGTGTTTAAATGTTGTATGTTGTGTATGTGTAGGTAATGTATTAACATTGAGGCTTTAAGTGCCCAGCCTTGATATTATAGGGGCTTGATTGCAATTTCTTATTTATATATATATGACCAATATTAGGGTCAAAGACCCATTTTTTCTTTTGTCTGGAGAAGAAGGATCGAGAAGGGGGGAGGAGAGCAAGAAGAAGAAGAGAAGATCATCAAAGGGTAGCTTTGGTGACTTGTGATATTTTGGCTTGAAATGGTGTGTTTTAATACCTAAATCAAGAGTTAAACTTGGGTTTTGCATAAGGAAGACCAAGAGCTAGATGGGTTCTTGATCAGGTAAGTTTTAGATAACATTGATGTTTGATTTTAGCTATATATAGTGTATTTGGTGATGATTTGTTGATATATATGAGATTAAAGTTTGGCAATTGGGTCAAAAACCTTCAATGGAGAGTTTGATTAATCAAGCTCATGTTTGTTGTAATTATGTTTTAAGTGTGTTTTGAAGTATTATTAAGTAATTGGTAAGTTGTAAGAAGTATAGTGTTGAAATGGTAGCAAACAAGGTGCAAAGAATAAAAAACTGTGCTGTGCAGGGCAGGTCGCGGCGCGACGCAGCGGAGACAAAGAAGTTTTGTTCCAGAGAATTTCTCGCGGCGCGAGGAACCCTGAAACCTCCATAATTCATGTTTTTGACCCCATTTGACTATGTTCATGTTTGGGGATTGATTCTAAGGTTTTATAAAGGATAAATGAAGTCTTTTTAGACCCGAAATGGTGTCTAAGGCTAGAATTGAGTCTAGAAATCTTGTTTTTGGTTAACTTATGTTAGTTAACCTTGTGTTTTGGTGATCATAGGTTTATGATCAAGTGTTTGAGCCTTGGTTTGGATAGGGTTCTGATCCTCATCACACCCTCAGGTGAGTACACCCTGTGGATACCCAAAACTTGTTAAAGTTTTCAAGTCATCATGATTGTGTTTTGATTGTTTGGCAATTGTTTGATGAAATTTGTTGAATCAAAGATTGTGGAACTATTGAATTGTTTCATAATGCAGCTAATATGATTTGCAAGTGTTTATGAGGTTTTGAACTTAAAGAATGTGGAAACCATGGATTGTTTTATAACATGGTTTACGTGAATTACAAATGCTTTATGAAGCTCTTGGATTCAAAGATTATGGAAAATTTTGAATTCAATTTAAAATGTGTTTTAATGATGATTTTCAATAGAAGACCATTACTCAATGTTGGAGATGGTCTATGTTTAAATTGTGCTTTAATTAATGGTTTTGAAACATGATACTCCATGAAGGAGTGAACTTTGATTTTTGAAACAACAAACATGATTTTGAGTAAAGAAAGATATGTTTACACTTTGTGTCCATTTCGGGCATTGAGATGCCAACTGAAAAATGATTTTGAGTAATTGAAAGATACGTTTATACCAATAATGTTTTGGGCATTGAGATGCCAAAAGTGGTTTTAATTGTTGAGCATTTGTGCTTAAAGAGATATAATTATGACACGTTTGTATTGTTTGATAAACTTGTAAGTTTGGATTACTTGGCCTTTGTGGCACTTGATTTGTGGCCTTTATGGCATGTGATTATTTGGCCTTTATGACATGTGATTATTTGGCCTTGATGGCATGTGATTTATATGACCCTTCGGGGTATGTGATTATATGACCATTCGGGTTATGTGTTTATGTGACCCTTCGGGGTATGTGATTTATGTGACCCTTCGGGGTATGTGATTATATGACCCTCTGGGGTATGTGTTTTGGTCCGGACCACTGTGTGATATGAACTCTGTACCATATGGTTCCTAGCCATTGAGACGTGCACATAGGTTCATGTGGCTTCGGCAATTGAGGAACCGCGATGTACGGGTGGTTGAGGAATCGGTGTAGAGAGTGGAGGGGTATGTCAGTAGCCATCATGACCGTGTGGGTTCACTGGGCTGACGAGCCACCGAACCCGGGGCAACACGAGTGGATTTGGTGAATAGGGCATGCACTCCAGATAACCGTTGTATGGTGGACTGCTTCGTGCATCCCCCACCTTGACGGGGTGATATGGTTATCCCCATGTGGACACATGTTGACCGTGGCTAGCTACCACGTGGATACATTGTGGCCCAGTGGACAAACCCGCATCCTTATGTGCTATTGTGTATGCTTTTAAAAAGTATATGGATTGCCAAACATGTGTTTTCAAAAAGAGAAAGAGGATGACTTGGTTTTGATAAATCAAATGTTTTTGGTTGTACTCACTAGCTATGTTTATAGCTAACAATGTGTGTTAAATGTTTTGTATCCACAGGTTGTATAGAGGCCTTGGTGAGACGGGTAGATGCCTTGGGCATAGTATTTGATTGATTGCATTTCCGGTAATCTTGGATTTCCTACTCTATGTTTATGGTCGTGAGATTGACTGTAGTAACACCAAAAGGCTTTTGGGATATATTTATGAGATAAAATTTATTGTTAAAATATTATTGTATTTCTTTGAAATACTTTAAGAATATTACAATGCTTCCGCGAAAAGTTTTAAGAGTTTGTGTAAAATATGTCTTAAATTGAGATTTGGAAAAGTTTAAATTTGGACTAAAAATTAGGGTGTTACACAACCGAACCAGACATCACAACAGACGACGACGATGGTGATTTAGGGTTCAATCGAACCAAACATCCCAACAGACGATGGTGACTACGGCGATACATCCCAACAGACGATGGTGACGACGGCGATTTAGGGTTCAATCGAACTAGACATCGCAACAGACGACGACGACGATTTAGGGTTCAATCGAACCAGACGTCGGTTGCGGCCTTGCAGCCTCGCCGGAAAACCAGACATCGCAACAGACATTTCTCCCCATTTCTCCCCAAAATACAGAGAAATGAAAATACAAAGGATGAAGGGAAATGGAATTGGCATTTCTCCGCCCAAAATGATATACATTTCTCCTAAACAAGAGAAACTCATTCTTTTTTCTTTCTCTCCTTTTATTTTCCCAGTACCAAACACCGCGTATAAGAATTTCAATAAAACTGTTAGTGTATATATATATATATATATATATATATATATATATATATATATAGGCAAAAGTTCAAACGAGAACTGTTTTTCGTACAAGAACCGCGAGAACCAATCTTAGTCGTCAAATTCCCCCTCCTTCAATTGGATTGCCCACCCATAAATTTCGTTTAAACCCTCGATCCTCTATATATATATATATATATTTAAACGAGAACTGTTTTTCGTACGAGAACTGCGAGAACCAATCTTGACCGTTCATTTTGGATAATGGAATTCATGGATGAAGAGCGTGGGGGGATCGAGTGTGGCAGGGTGCATGTAAGAAATTCATGGGTGGGCAATCTAATTGAAGGAGGGGGAATTTGACGACTAAGATTGGTTCTCGTACGAAAAACAGTTCTCGTTTGAACTTTTGCCTATATATATATATATATAAACAGTTCTCGGGAACTGTTTTTCGTACGAGAATCGCGAGAAACAATCTTAGTCGTCAAATTCCCCCTCCTTCAATTGGATTGCCCACCCATGAATTTCGTTTAAACCCTCGATCCCCTATATATATATATATATATATATATATATTTAAACGAGAACTGTTTTTCGTACGAGAACTGCGAGAACCAATCTTGGCCGTTTATTTTGGATAATGGAATTCATGGATGAAGAGCGTGGGGGGATCGAGTGTGGCAGGGTGCATGTAAGAAGTTCATGGGTGGGCAATCCAATTGAAGGAGGGGGAATTGGACGGCTAAGATTGGTTCTTGCGGTTCTCGTACGAAAAACAGTTCTCGTTTGAACTTTTGCCTATATATATATATATATATATATCTTACTTCTATATAATGCATTTACCACATAAAAAACTCTTAATTTTAAGAAGAGTAAATTTACTAAAATACCTCTATTTTATACCTCTCCTTTACCCCTCTTTTAAGTCCACCATTAATGAATTTAAACAAACTTACTCTTATATAATGAATTTACCACCTAAAAAACTCTTAATTTTAAGAAGAGTAAATTTACTAAAATACCTCTTATTTACCCCTCTTTTAAGTCCACAATTAATGAATTTAAACAAATAAATATTGAAAACATAACCGACAATTAATGAATTTAAACCAATACTTATAACTGAATTATTTCTAACCATATATTTTTAATATGAACTTTTGATTAATGAGATCACCATACTTATAATTGACTTAAGTCTAATTATATATTTTTAATATTAACTTTTGATTAATGAGATCACCTAAATTCCTGTTTTCAATAAATCAAGTTCAAGAGATTTCATAAACACCAACCAAATGAAAGAGTCAAAGAGTTGAAATTTATAAACACTGCATTCTAACTCAATTACATAATAATTGAAACTATGAAACATTACACACACATATACATACATATATATAATCAGCAACTTTATGATTCAGCCATGCGACAAAACTCTTCCACAAAACTGAAAGATAAATAACTCAGAGTTAGCAATTTAATTCTTAATTTCAAAGTGACTTTCGCAAAGAATCCTCACAAACTCATATTAGCTCTTTGTGATTATTCTGCACAAAACTCATCACAACCTTCTCTTTATTCGCCGCCGTCGCATTGCGCGAGTACCCCACTAGTATGTATATATATATATATATATAGGGTAGGTTTCTAGAGCAAATGTTATTAAAAAGAGAACGTGAAGAATGGTTTTACACCGTCAGATTTAATTGGATTTAAGGGCCACGATTAGATGAATGTTTATACGAATTAAGCAAGAGTGTGTGTCAGATGGGCAAACAGTAAATTGAAAATAAAAAGAAGTCCCCCAAATCCCCACTTACCCGTCGAAAACGGGAGCACTCACACAACTTCCACTCCGGTAGGTAAAAGCTTCAAAATTGGCACTCAAAACATTCCCACCATGGACAACTTCAGAGGTGAAGCAAATGTTTACGCTAAAAAATCTATCCATTTAAGTACATAAAATGATTCGAGTACTAACGATTTAGGGTTTTAGTGCAGTAATACGAAGAAGCGGGCTATTGCAAGCATTTGGAATGAAGTTGAAAAAAATGGTGGCGTCAAGTATGGATACTCCGATCAATGTAGACGACGATGAAGATTATGCACCGACGGCACACAGTAATGAAGATAATGCCCAAGTAGTACGACGGAATGAAGATGTTGTGCCCGAAGAACGAGCCGCTAGAAATGTTGCGCCTAAAGCACCCACAGATAAAGATGATGCAAGTGGAACACGTGTTAAGAATGGTGGTGCGCATCCAATGCACGAAACTGAAAATGCAGCACATAGGCTGCAAGGTAAAGTGGTAGATGATTCGGAGAGAGTGCTTGGTAAGCAAAAATCAAGTCCCTTTACTTACAATTGAGAATCATAATATATAATTCCTGCAATTATATGCATTAGTTTTAACTGTATGCATCACTTTGAATATACCAAGTACATTTTATTATACATTTGTTCAAGTTGTAACTTGTTGTCTGTATGATTTATTATTTATTTGTATACAATTATTTCAACTGTATGAATTGGGTTATAGTTTCAACTGGGTGCATTAGGTTTAAGCCTTTGATTATTTTTTGAAAGGTCAAATTAAATTAATATAAACTTCTATAAAAGTGATGTAACTCGTGTAACTAAGTTCCATATTATCTTAAGATCATGTATTTCAATCTGTTCAAACTTGTCAAAGTTGGGTTTCCCACAACCTCAAATCTTGCCTAGCTTTGTAGCCATTAAAGTGTATCTCCAAGAGTAGCCCTGTTTCGGAAAACTAATAAATAAATCCAGTATGCTTACCCCCCTTATAGTTCATGAACTATCACTGTATGAGATTAAAATACACCAACAACAAAAGGCTTTAAACCCTGGCATTCATCAAACAGTTCATATGCCTAAAAAGGAAAAAATCCATAAACTGAGGACAACATGTAGTATTGATAATAAATTGAAGTGAAACGAAAGACTATTTCAATCTATGATTATGTATAACCCAGAAAAATTCTGTTCTGTATAGCAAAATAATCTTTTTAAACTAACTTATGCACTAACAGATGATCAACCTATCAACCAACCAACACGTCAGGGAAGAGTTGGTACAAGAAGATCATCAATTATAGATATAACATCAAGTAATAAGAATCCAAAGAATTCTACAAAGAAGAGGAGGGCAAGTTCAAGTGCCATAATCATGAAAAAATATACAAGCAAGACAAATTCTGTGATTAATATTGCAACACTGGGTATACTAACATTTAGAATTTTCTTATTGTTATATATTGTAATTTAAAAGACATGTACATACTGCACATTACATTGAAACAAGAAAATAGTAAAACATGGTTGAAATTAATATTCCAAATAATTAGAAAGTACATGTATAACAACTCAAACTCTGATGCAGATGATACGGATGATTTTGTGAGCCCACCACAAAAGCAAAGAAGAAGCCTACGTAACAGCCAGGAAGATATATGCTTCTCAAGAGGAACAAAGCGAAAACGTACAGGTAGAATTAACAGCATACGTTGTTTTCATAATTGAATATTAAAACTAACAAAAAGGTATTTCAGACTTAATAAACCACAAATATATGTTACTCGGGACATATGAGAAATTAAATTACAGATTAAGTTGTCAACTTCTATGGATTATATGAAAATTAGATGACATGTATTGCTACCATAGATCTAAACACTGCATACACTAACTAAGCATGAGTAATATAATCTTATTTATTAATGCTGCATAAGTTAAATTTGCAGAGTCCGATGATGATTTTGTAACCCCTCCAAAGAAGCAGCAACCAATGATAAGGTGTAGTCCACGGAATACAAACACAGCCAAAGCTCCTACTAAAAAAAAACAAATAGATGCACTAGAAATAATAACGATAGGAAGTGGCAGCAAGTCAAATCTGATGAGGAAAAACAAAGCTGTAGAAACAACAAAAACAATACATGAGGGGCCTATACCTATCAGTCGGAGTGGTAAAAACATATTTAACAGAATATTAACGAGGCAATCACCTGCACACTTGGTAAGGGTATTCAACGAGATGTCAGATAAACGAAAAGAAGACTTGAGAAAATTTGGGTTTGGGAGAAAACTAGACTTGAAAGTAGAAGCAATACCGTATAAATTAGGATACTGGGTGGTAAACCAGTTTAATGAATCAAAGTTTGAGATGAAAGTGAGAGGTGTGGCCCACAAGGTAACAAAAAACACCGTGGCATCTATACTTGGTTTTCCAAATTCAGGAACAAGGGTTGTCTCAACTACAAGAGCAAATCAGGGGAAAACAATTCTAATGCAGCGATGGAGAAACCAATTTGATTTTCCAGAAAAAGGATCACAAAGAATCTGTATGAAAGGTGTGGTGTTTAAGATTATCGAAGATAGAACCGGAGATGAGATGTTCAAGTTAAACACACAAGTTCTAATTATGACACTAATGGCAGAAGGTATAAAGAGTGGAACAGTGAATCAAAGATTTTTGAGTTGCATTGATAATGTTGAAAGTATTCCAAAAATGGACAAGTGTCAATATGTATTAGAGTGCCTAGTAAGAAGTAGCAAAAGTTGGAAAAACTATCCAACAAGATCATGGTATACAGGACCATTGGTATTTTTAACGGTAAGATGATCATCGTGTACAAATATTTATTTTTTTATCCAATAATTAAAGAGAATTAATATCTTGTGCATGTCTACACAGCTATGGTACGCGGATACAATCATAGACACAAAGAAAAGAGGCATGATTCGTTGTCCAACATTGTCATATTGGACAACAGAAAGACTAAAAACCTTAGAGAAAACATTGATTAGAGGATGCAAGTTTGAGGAACAAGAAACAAGGCCTGGACCACCAATAGCACATGTTGCAGATCCATCTAAAGGTGCAAATGAACAACCAGCTTCGGGAGATAAAAGAAATGCACGTGAAGGTTTGTAAACAACTACGATGAAAAATACATAGTTTTACAAGAAAACAACATAATATCTATAGCAAATTAATGATCAATAAAAAAATGTGTACAGGTAAAGGAGGAACAAAAGATTATGATACAACTAACAACACAAAAATCAGTGATCACACCGTGAAAGGGAGTAAGGATAAACAAAAGGCAACCAAATTCTCGGGCATTGCAAAAGAAAAAGAAGCACTGAATGATAGAAATGAGCGAAATTTTGAAAAGCTTTATCGTATGTCACAACTAGAAAAAGATTTGGCAGAAGAAGACCAAGAAGAGTTTCTCAACAGTCACCATGCATACTCAGCTAAGTTAACTTTATACATATGCGTACAAATAACAAAAAATAGGCATGCACATTGAAAACGAATGATATTAGACCATCATAACAGTCCATAGTACGCACAATGACTACTAATTATATCGTTCAAGGGATTATATGCATTGTTTTTATTATATGCATACGTGAAAAAGTGTTGGGTGCATTAGTTGTTGATTAATGATGTAATTATTGTACTTTTATTTTGGGATCTTGCTTAACAGGTAATTGATGTATTTTTTAAAGTATAAAGTAAAAACATTAATGGATAATTGTAAATTTTGTATCCGCGTAATTTAAAGGTCATTGAGTCTGTTTATCATAAAAAAGTGATAAGTTAAACTCATAAATAGGAGTACTATGACAACATCATTAGTTGTGCTTAGGAAATCAAGGATCTTAATCAACACCTTGAGGATATGATATGGTTTGCATCAAGAAAATACCCCAATGACAATGACTTCGAGGAGAGCAATAATCATAGCGAGTGAAAAAACAAAATCAGGAAAAGACAATTCATATGCTGAAGATGAGCAGTACGATCCGGAAACAGATAATGAAGGTGCTGAAAAAGGAGATTGTGATGGTGCCATTGAAAACATCAAAACGCCGATAAAAGAGGGTACCAGTACAATCCTGCAACATCAATGCAACAAAGCGAAATAAATGAACATTTAAGCCCAACAAATACACAAATGTTCTTCAGCACACAGGATTTGTCTGAGCTTGATGCGCTTGCCGATGAATATATAGAAAAATCAAAAACACCGACAACCCATATCAATGTTGAAAATCAAAAAGCAGATGGAATGGTCCAATATGAGGCATCTTTGAACAGTGACAACATCAACTTAAAGTTTTTAACTCCTGAACCAAAGGATAATAAAGACGGAGCTGCTAAAAGGAAGGGAAAGCCAATAGCTGCAATCAATGATCAACCAGAAACATTAACAAATGTTACAATCCAAGCTACTGACGCATACAAAAAAGAAGAGAGCAGCCGATCTGAGAAGGTTCAAAAAATATTAGATAATTCAAAAGGAGTAGATGATGATGTTGAAGAGGAAAGAGAAGAAATGGGAATAAAAGATAACCGACGATTAGGATGTGTGGAACAATCAAAAGAGAAAGAAAAGCCAAGGAGAAAAACCAAACCTAGTGCACAATAGAAGTCTCCATACTGCAACAAAGTAATAAATATTAAAAGCGCAGTAACAAGCATGGAGAGGCAATTGTGTCAATGCCTCTTCTCCGGATATGGGGAACCAAGGTAGTGAATTCATATAAAGCAGATTACATATTGTAGAAAATTAATGTTCTTTTTAAAAAATTTGACCATTAAATGTGCAGTGACATTGTCTTTGAGTCAAGAGGTGAAATCAACCTCCGGAAGCCTGTAGCTGAAAGTTTGATACCAAAGATCCATTTGCATGTACATGTAATAGATGCTTGGTCTACAATATTAAATGACGAATCGCGGTTTGATGGCGAAGGATCAGTGAAGCGTATATTCGTATATTCTGCCACACAACATTTATGGTAGAATTTAAAAAAATGAAAAAGTGGAAACAAATATGAAAGTTAAAAAACATAAATTCATGATTGTTAATAATTGAGTTTAAATAAGGGTGGAGGAAAACAAAGATGACACAGAAGAAGAGAAGGACATAAAAGAAGAACAAGGCTATGCAACATTTGCGGATACTATGCAACGAAGCTTGAAAAGAAACACATTGAAATTGATGAACGTAGACTTGGTAAGTAAAATCATTTGTACTGCACTGTTAGTTGTTTGATGCACATATTGGAAAAAAGAAGTGCATCATTAAAGATGCACTTATATTATATAATAACAAAGTAAGTTACTATATAAGCTGTTAGTTTTAAATTAGAAAGGTTTTTAAATTGAATGAATTACATTTAGTAAAAATTGAGCATACAACAAATGTTCACACTAAAAAATGATGGCTTCTAAATAAACTATCTCCGTATAACATTATGCAGATCATTTGCCCGATACATGAAAACCCGCACTTTTACCTCGACCTGAAGAATGAAAACTTCCATATAATTGATAACTTGGCATATGGAAAGGAGAGCATCGCGCCTTACCAGAAAAATGCTAGAAAAATGGTAAGAAAAACTAAAACACTTTACAAATATGAAAAAGTATAGAGGTATCCAATAAAAATGACATTGATAAGAAAATGGTAAGAAAAACTACTAAGAATTGATAAAGTAAAGTTTTAGTCAATAATTTATGAGTTTTTTAAGATTTGCAGTAATATTAATGTTTGAGAAATAAATTGTATGGCTTACATATAACAGTGTTTTACTGTTGAAATATAAAAGAAAAAAAGAATGCATCATAAACCCATTATCCAAAAAAGCACTTAAAAGATCATGTTTGACATTTTAATTCCAAATACTGAACATCACATACATGAATCCGAGCTTACTACACATGATGAATGCAATTTAATTCCAAAACTAATCCTCAAAGAAATACACAGCAAAGAGGATGATCCAGCCATGAACTGATTTTACAAACCCACGTAATCTAAGCAACACCTTTCAACTTTCTCTCAGCTTCCTCTTCGATCCTAATTTTACAATTTCGCGTGTCATGACCAACTCCTTTGCAGTATACACACTTCCGCTTACGATCATTGGAATCTATAATGGCTTGCTCACGTGCACTAACTATCCTTTTACGGCTACCAGAACCTTTATTCCTAACACCAACCGGTGGAAGAACGGTAACTTTTTCCGGAGGCGACAGTCCTAACAATGCACCAATAATTCCATTCTTGGACATTGATGGCATGGGCCCAACTTCAGAAAGCGTTTTAGAAGACAACTCCCGTTGCTGGATTAGATATTCCTCCAATTTGAGTTTATTATATGCAAGTCTATCCACAACCAAGTCAACATTGTAAAAAATTTGTCTAATAATATCAGCTACACCTTCCCTACCTGACAAAGTCTCTTGAGCTCCAACACATCCATGAAACGTTTTAGGGGGAACAACATTCCTAGTCCATCTCTTGCAAATATATTTCTTAGGAAAATGCTTAAAGTTAAGAAGTCGCAATACATAAAACACATGCCTGCATAATTTCCCAGATCTTTCAAATTTTTTGCAAGAACATTCAAACTCTTCCTCCCCTGCATTAAAAAACACCTACAGTACTAACCAAAAAGTCAAACATCAATTGAATAAATTCATCAAGTCATACGAAAAAGTATTGACTAAAAAAACACACCTTGCTTTTCATGAGGGAACAACTCATCAAAATAATTAGGATCAATGTTTCTATCAATACTATCATCAATAGCCATAGTAGTCACACTGGTGTCAACAACAGAAAAAATCTTACTACCACAAACATCACGCACAGAGCGCGACATACACTTGAAAAAACAGCATTAATATCTTTTTTGACGTCGAGAAAACAGACTTAGTATATATCATTAAAGCATCCTTCTCAAAACCGGAATCAGTTCCCAACACAGGATTAGTATAATTACTCTCAAAATCGTTTTTGGATTGTTTAAAACGTTGGGCTTCCATAGCGGTATCATATTGGGAAAAAAATTCAACTAGAGTTGAACTAGGTGCGCATGAGGCCAGACATACTCCAATTCGTGAAATAAGCAGGAACCCAATAGAATCTTAGCACAAACATATCGGACAACCAACGGTTTCCAGATCAAATCTACCCAACGTGCATCAAACTCATCTGTTGATAACTTGTCAGTCCATATAATCTTGCTTAACTGGGCTTTAAAACCAGCACCTATAGCAGCAGAACCAACCTAAAACAAGCCACCAAAAATTGTAGTTAAACACTTAAACATATTATATCAACTAGTATCACTACCAAGAAAAATCAAAATTGAAAGAAATACAAATGATAAAAATTTGAAATTAAAACAGATGAACATGCATATGCCAATTAAGAAGATCAGAATAGAAAACATATTTACTAAGAAATCATTACTTAAATTAAATTGGAAACAAGTACATCAACCCACTTTGACTAAATTTACATACAACATTTGAAATAACCCATCAACCAAAAGTAGGAAAAAAATGTCTAGCAAAGATAAAATAATACATTTACATAAAAATTACATTAGCAACAACATAAACCAAGGAATTAGTTGCTCACAGATGCATATTATCAATTATCACATTGATGATATGGGTCATAATAAAAAAAATCAACAGACACTATATTACATAACAAAATGAATCAGCATAAAGTAAGAGATAAATAAAAATACAAATCATCTAAAAAACTTGCTTAGACAAACAACCAATGAAATAACAAACAGAAAACTACCTTTGAAGACACCTTCTTAGTTATATGCCACATACAAAGTCGATGTCGAGAAGATTCAAATACTTGTTCAATGGCAATTTTCATGGCTGGGTTTTGGTCGGTAAGAATCAACTTGGGCTCTATTGGAAACGCCTTTTTGAAAGAAGATAAGAGCCATCTATATGAAAACACATCCTCCTTGGTTAACAAACCAGAGCCAAAAGTGACACACCGATTATGATTATCAATTCCAGTAAAAGGAATAAAAACCATGTCATATCTACAAAAAAAATAAAAATTCCAAACGTTAATAAACATATAATTTGAGATAGTATAAACAACAACACACGAATACAAAAATTACTTGTTGGTCCGGTAGGTAGCATCAAATGCAACAACATCACCAAAAACATAATAGTTTCGCTTAGCATTCTCGTCAGCCCAAAACAAACCTCCTAATCTACCATCGTCACGTGTAAAATATTCAAATGAAAAATCAGGAAGCATTTCTTTCTTCTGTTTCAACATATCGACTACGATATGACAATCAACATTGCCGATAAAAGCATTAACATCTCTTCTAAAATTCTTGAATTCAACTGCAGTCGCACCAAGGTTATCAAAACCTCCAGACATCTTAGCCAATATTCTGTGTCCCACAACAGGACCTATACTAGCCGTACTCAATTGTTGAATTTTAATCTTCTGTGAGAAATTAAGCCTTCTAGCAGGTTTCATATGCTTCTTGTAATCAGGATGCACTAGACTATGGTTATGGGTCTCAATAAACTGATAAACCCTATATTGTCCCCCCGGAATAATCTCAATCCTAATTTGAGCTAAACAGCCACATCTTTGGGATGACCTCCGTCGTTTTTTAGTAGGATCCTTTGATCCAACGTCACTAGATTCCTCATTGACTAGGCAATCAGAATTAGCATAAACATGTCCATCACATAAGTTATTGTCACTAGTACCTGTATTGAAACCTTGCTTTCTACAAGCAAAGTACTTTAATTTCACACCCCTATCATGAGGCAATTTCTTCGAAGCATACCTCTTCACTTCAAACCCCCCACGCATACCATAATCTTCATAAAACAAAAATGCTGCATCGATAGAATCAAACAACATACCAACATGAGGTTTAAACGACTCTGGAACACTGGGAACCCAATACTTGGAACCAATACTTGGTACCCAATACTTGGTACCACCTGGAGTAGTTCTTTCGTTACCAATTTCATAATTCGTACATACATAGTCTCCACCTAAAACGCAATAAATAAAAATATGCTTCAAGACCTTATATACAAATATAGGTACAAAAAAATCGAAAATACCATGCATCCAAAATGATGCACCAATACCGAATTCATTATTACAAAAAACCGATATATACACTTGAAAGCAAATCTAACATTAACAAAGAAGCAAAACCAAAACGATACATACTGTACAATTCCATATGTTCCATATGTAATACATTGGTGCATCATTCATGGAATAGAGGCTAACTTGTGTTGTAATTTTGAACCTCTGTTTACTTAAATTAAAAAAAAAAACACTGCATACAGGACATAGCAAAAATCATATGATAATCAAACAAATCATAATAAAGAATACACTAATGTTACTAATTGTAAACTATAACAACACAAAACGCAAAATTACAAAACAACAATTAAAGAAATAAAAGACCCTTACAGTATACAGTGGAAGGATCGCAAGACGTTTGTTCCATTACAAAATTGAAGACCGAGAAATATAGTATACTACACAATTAGATTTGATTACTCTATTCAGAAAAAAAAACTATTAAAAAAAACCGGGAACTATAAATTCTGAAATCAAATCAAAATATAGATTACGAAAATTAAAATCTACAAGAACGGTTAATTGAAAGAACGTGTGTAGAGATTGCTACCTGTAAAGTTACAAACGTACCCTTATATAGTTAAAATAAAATCAACGGCCAACAAGCGTTCTCCCTGTTCTCCCGATTAAATTGTTCTCTTAGGATCTCAACTCTCTCTCTCTCTCTCTCTCTATATATATATATATATATATATAATCAGCTTAAAATTTTAAAAAGTATCTAAAAAAATCAAAAATAGAAGAAAATCAATCAACAAATCAATGAAAAACAAAAGTGGGTTTAAATTTTATACAATAATTTCCTTCTCCTAAATTGATTGTAACATTCATATTCCAGGAGATACCGATCAAAAATTATAGTGCATGTTTTTAAATTCTTGGCGATATTATGTTCGAAGATTATAGCGATGTCGAAATTCCATATATATTCAAAATTCCCGGCTTTCCTTTGACAATATTAAGAGGCGGGAGGTACAAGACGGCACTGATCAGACTGTACTTAATTATTTTAGAGGTGAATCAGCGCGCAGGGTAGCGAAAATTAACCACCTGACGGGCGTTTGGTTCGCAGATTTTTTTTATGGGATTTGTATTCTGTCAAAGGATTGTAAAATGGATTTGCATTTGGCAAAATGGTAAAATGGAAAATCCTTCATATAAAGCATTTTGAAATACCATGGGGTGGATACATTTGTAAAATCTCTTGAGTAAGGGAATTTGAGGGATTTTAAAAAATTCTCCGCATTTAAAATCTCTTTCTTTTTTTCCAATCAAATACAACATTTTCCTGTATTTGAAATCCCATTCCCACGAAATACATTTCCCTTCCTTTTTTTCCAACCAAACACAACAGTTTGTTTTTTGGAAGGTTGTTTTCCTTTATGATGCTAATGTTCCTGGTGAAGGGTATATTGTAGTTTTAGTTGATCATCAATCATAAGGTATGTTTTATCAATTGATGATAAGTGACATCCATACATAGCTCTCATCCAAGTAGTAACCATGGGGCCTCGATCAATATTATGTATAATGGGAAGGAGATGTCGTACGTGTGTGATGTAAGTTTTATCTTATAATGGCAAATTCGTAGCTGATAAAGTTATATATATGCAGATCCTAAAGTATTCTTTTCAAGAGATTATACAATGTTCTGTGTTGTGTTGTTCATACTGCTACATACTTGTGTTACATCTACATAGTGATACTTGAATCTTGGATAAACAATTGTTACAATTAATGAGATCACAACTAATGATCTGAAAGCCACAATTCGAGAACTTATTCCAGTTTCAAATCCAAATCTGACTCTGATTCCTGTATTTGAGGTCTACATTGTTGGATCATAAACTTGATTTGATCCAACAATAATGGTTTAGGCCAATCCATAAACATGAAAGTTCTAGAAGTATATATCTTGAAAATATCTAGATACATATAAGTAAAATATCTAGACAAAAATATCTAGAGATAAATTTATGGAAATATCTATTCATCCATGGAGTAGTATAAATAGGTGTAAGTTTCACATTGTAATCAACCAAAATCAATCAAGCAAAGCTTAAGTAATATACTTCATTTCTAAACATTCAATTCTTCATGTTTTCAAAATTCCCTTTAAATCTCTCCATTAGGGCTGTAAATGAACAAAACGTTCATGAACCATTCGTGAAATCGTTCGGCGTGAAATCGTTTGACCTTTGTCCCTATCAAATACTACATCACTACCAATTCCTATCACCAATTACATGATTTACGATGATTTCATCCTACAGCAAATAGTTGGACTTGCAGCAACAAAAAGGGAAATTTTATGAAAAAGCGTACGCATGTACAGTAAATTTATGTAGCAATAACCATAAAAATATATCTTAAGTGATCGAGCTAGCTACGTACCTTCACGGCTACTCTACGGATCTCTGCCTAAATTCTGATCATCCAAGTTTGTTGATAGATTGGGTTGTCACGTATTTTCTCGTGAAAAGAAACTCCGAACTTGCAATGAGCTAGAAATACATATGAAACTAACAAACTACAATGGTGAGCATAAAAAATATATAAAAAATATCATACTTTGGTTCTCTATTGTACCACCATTGGGATGCAATAAATTGTCTACACACGGAAATGGTAATAGATATGGAGGAATGTTATTTGAAAGTGTTTGATGAAACACATTATCAATTGTCATATCAGCCAAAAAATTGTCTAGTCGCGGAAGCTGTAATAGATTTGGATCCATATAGTTAAATGATGAAACAAATGCATTATCAATAGTCGAATTACCCAAATAATCCCATTTGTTATCGATTGGAATCCCATTAGTCATTTCACGTATCATTCCAACATTCAGGTTATGAGCCAACAATAGAGCATGCTGCATCTTGGAGTGGATAAATTGTTCACAATTATAAGAGCCACTTGGTGGTATCATTCCAACATTCAGGTTATGAACAAACGAAGAATGAGAAGAAAAACATTGTTGCATACTTGAGTGGATAGATTGTCGGCTATCTTAAAGGCACTTGGTGGTATCATTCCTATGTTCGGATTCTAAGCCAACGGAGAATCAGAAGAAGAAGTATGTTGCATCTCGAAGTGAATAGTGTCCACAATTATTAACGTTACTTGGTGGTATCATTTCTACATTCGGGTTTTGAGCAGGCAATGGAGAGTGAGAAGAAGAAGGGATAAACTGTCCGCAATCATTAAAGAGACTTGGTGGTATCATTCCAACATTCAGAAGAAGAAGCACGTTGCATCTCGGAGTGAATAGATTGTGCACAATTATTAAAGTCACTTGGTGGTATCATTTCAACATTTGGGTTTTGAGCGGACAACGGAGAATCATAAGAAGAAGCATGTTGCAACCCCGTAGTGGATAGATTTTCAGCAAGTGTTAAGAAACTTGGTGGTAAATCTAATGGAATAGGTTGCACTACATGCAAGAACAGATGAGATCCATATATATATATATATATATATAAAACTAGAAATAGAAAGTGTCAAAGTTTTGAAGTGAAAAGGAGCTTATATTACTTGGTGGTGGTATATTAGATCTAGCAGACGCGGGTGGAAGTGAGACTTTATTTGTGTTTAGTTGTTTCATAATTGCAACTTGTTTTTCAAGCACCTGATAAAACCTTGTGATTTGTTCTTTGAGAATTACCCTCACATAACATGCCTCGAAGAATTCTTGATTTTGTTCTTCAAGATTTTGCTAAACTGAAACACAAAAGCTAATTATGGTGTAGGAGATGTGCACTTGTTATGTAAATATGTTAGATTATGTACGATTGTATACACAGGCTGAGGTAGATGCCATGTTTGAGTCTCAACGTTTCCAATTCTAGAATGAGTTACGTGTTTGAAGTAATAACACACAAGCAATCTATCAATCCTTACTTCAGGCGGATATTAGCAATAATATTCCCTTGTCTTCCAACATTACCCCAACACCGATTTAGCTCGTGATGAAGAGTCTAGCGATGAAGATGATAGTGATAATTAGTTTGTTAAAACAACACGTGATTGTGTTTAAAACGTTTATGTTAACTTTGAAAGTATCATTTGTTTCGTATGAAATGGTTGTTTGAGATCGTTTGATTGTTGTATTGTTATATTGTTGTTGTTGAGGTCTTAAAAACAGCAGGTTTATAAATATAACCTGGAAATATTGGGTGGGATACAAAAATACAGTGAGAAAGCTGAGAAATTTTTTTAGGCTTTTTGCGGTGATTATTCGCCGCTAAAAGTCACTATTGTCGCCGCAAAAAGCCATTGATAATTAATAATATTAAAAAAATAATTCATATAGTCGCTGCTAAAAGTCATTATGTCGCCATAAAAGACCGTTACTAATTAAAAATATTTTAAAAAACAATTAATATGGTCGCCGCTAAAAGTCACTGTGTCGCCGCAAAAGACCATTAATAAATTATTATTTATTAAAAAATAATTATAATAAAAATTATATATGTCACCGCAAAAAGTCTCAATGTCGCCGCAAAAAGTTTACACGTGACAAAATCTGGGTCTGATGGCCTTCAATGCCAAAAGTCAAAACTTTCACCGCAAAAAAGTTTTTGGCAAGAGTTTTTGTGGCGTACTATTTGCGACGATGTTTCGAGCTAAAAGACATTTGAGGCGACAGTTTGGCATTTTGTGGTGACAATTTACGTCACAAAAAGGGGTTTTTTGTAGTGCATTGTCATGCTAGCAAGTCCTAGAAGTCACAATCTACCTACTATTCTTTGGTAAAATGAAGCCCTTGTTTTACCATGTTATTCTCTTAATATCATTGACAACATCTTTACATGGTGCTTTTGAACATATACATGTTTTACCATGTTATTCTTGTTTTTACTAATATTAACTTATTTATTAATGGAAGATATACATAAAGAAGTTTATTTTATATGAAAAATGGTACATGTTCGATAACTCAATTTAAAGTTTACACCAAAAATTTAAAAGAATTAACTTTAGAGAAAAATAAGATTAAGAAGACAACCATGAACCATTATTTACATTTTAATATTTCGAAGTTACTATATTGTAATAAGATTTCATCATAGTGCTAATGTACAATGTACATGGGGATATCAATATAAAAAAGCTTTTTACGTAATAGGCATGAATACATTTATACGGTGATAAAACCATATAGACTTATGTTAGTTTCTCTTACTATGGACCCCTATAAATTTCATTTCTGAATTCGTCACTGTATAGGACTTATTTATTTAAATTAGGCAAAGTCAACAATCTCAAGCCTAATAAATGGCTTGTCTAGCTTTTCAAATAATAATAATAATAACAATAATAATAATAATGGTTTGTCTTGATTATGTTGCTTCTTCATTAACATATACCATTAGGCTCAATATCAGATTATTATCCCTTATAATTAATTCACAAAAAATAATATTATTCATTACAATTTTTGTTTTACCCCTAACGAATTTTTATTTTTCACCCATAAATTTATATAAATTACATTTGATCTTTAAGTTTTAATTTTCACCCGTATTGATATTTTCATATTCACCTTCAATTTATATAAGATTACGTTTTACCTCATAATATAAATATATTTTCATATTCACCTTCAACAGCAGGTGTCGATGCGAAACTAAGGGGACAATTCCACCTGCATAAGCACAAGGAAAAAAAATATAACTTTAAAATGTTGAAAAACTCGTATATGACACATATATAATGTTTATAATGTAGTACCGTAAGGTTTGTTATTTATTTCATCATCATTAGATTCAACTTGTGGCAAAATTGGGGGAGTGGCAGGAATCCTACACCAAGCTCATAGCTACAACAACATACATCACTCCCCCAACTAAGTCCAATGCGTTTGTCTAAGTCCTCTAACAGACTTAACAAATTCATATGTATGTAGGCGTCTCTATGTGGTCACGCAAATGTTTTGATTTCAGATGTCCCCCTCCGAAATACGAAGATTGTGTTAGAAAGTCGAGCAATTGCAAACACTTGTCATGTTGCTTCTCACCTGACCATTTCTGTTCTTTTCCCGTCACTGGATCACCATCGATACGTAAACCCCACATAACTTCTACATCTTGGAGGGTTACCATCACCTCTCCAATCAGTAGATGAAATGTGTGAGTTTATGGACGCCATCTCTCTACGAGTGCGGCTATAAGACTGTGATCAATTAACTTATAACCGCACTCACACACACCTCCAAAACCGGTTGCACGTATATATTCATCACACTTGCCGGGTGATAGTGTATATGTATAAGCTCAACACTACTAAAACTCGATAAGCCCAAATGTACCTCTAGCCCAACCTAAACGAATATATATATATATATATATATATATATATATATATATATATATTCTTGCTTTTGACCTGAAGGCAAGAGATAGCCAATTGGAAGGTCCCTTTGACAAGGTCCACATCCCAAGGCAGAACCAAGAAGAACAGATTACATTATAGTCTTTTTAATAACACAAGGACCACATCTCAAGGCAGATCACAACAGCAGAAGACAAAATGGATCGGTAACCATCTGTTTGAAAAGCTGAAGGAAGGCACAACATTAACCGGTGGACAATAGCGCACACCCCTGGACTTTCTCAGGGATAAAAGAGGAGGTTCAAGATCTCAAGGTAAGCAACACTCATTCAAAAAGAAAATATACAAAGACTAGCTCCTATTCAAAAACCCATCTGATTCTCACGCCGGAGCTTGGTCACGAGACTCAATCCTCGTGACGAGGCTAACGGTGTCTTGTTTTGCAGGAACACCAGAGCTTTAGTGATCTGCCCACGTTCGTTGATTTCCATCCCCGGAGCAATTGTAGCAACACCGGGATTGGGTTGTTTTTAATAATCCACCATAATTTTTGGTCGGCTCTTCTTATGTGCAACGCATGATCATTTGGACCTGTCATGAAACAGTTACACACTCTGTGCTTATTCGCTAAAAACAACAACTCTCTGTTGACTAGACTAAGAGTAACTCTAACATTCTCCATTATATTATAATTTCAAAAGGATTAAAATATGAAAATAACAAAAATAATTTGCTTCAAAGAACTCTCGAAATATTGCTTCTCAGAAAACTCTCTAAATATAGCTTCTCTTTCTTAATTTTCTTCTTACCGTATATATGTTTGCATGTAATATATATAGACATGAGAATGAATAGATAAGCATTGCATGTACTCTGCATCATCACATGTAATCTACAAGAATTCACAAGCCATATTAAATTTTCGATGGAGCTAAAAGTTTTGTCAGCATGACAAAAATTTATCTGCAAGCCATGCATGTGAAGGAATAATAAAAGCAAAAGCATGAACCGATCGAGAATTGATTAGCCGGTTACTCACTAAAAGACATAAATGATATGATATTACACCGAAGATCAAGGGAATGATTAACCGGCTTTTCAAAAGCCGATTTGTGGAGGAGTAACCAATATTTGAAAGGCTGAATACAATACAAATGAAATCCATGCAAAAATGAACTTACTTATGAAAGTTTTTTTTCAAAATTAATGTATTTCTAAAAAAAATTCTTAAAAATTATTTATTTTGCTTCACCCTTCGATAGTTCGATCATCTTTTGCTTTACTAAATATATATATTTGTTTGGTCTTTTATGGTTATAAACATTCATATGTGATATAACCTTTAAGACTCTTAGTATCTTTCTTCTTCTGATTGTATCAAGTATTCATATACAAATACAATAAATAGAATGAAATTTGGTGTCAATTTGGGTCACGTTTTGCATAGGGTTTGACCGTTTGAACAAAATCCCATCCATTGCAATTCCGTTGCAAAAATGACAAAACCTTTTTCATTTATATTTGTTTTTATGATTTCCATTTTTTTCATATTAAAACAAGATGCAAATACTATAAACATACAAAATAACATAAATATTAAAAAAGTCATTCAAATCCTAATAAACATAATTCATTTAGACGATAAGTTTTTCATAATAATCCAAAATAAACTAGTTCTTAAAGTTTTTTTAGCTCTTAACATTTTTCTTGATATTTTGCGATTTGCGCAAACAACTCAGCCAATTAGTCATTTGTTTCATTTCGGAGGTCCTCGAATTGTTTGGCTAGTATTTCCCTCTCTTCTCTTTCATTCTCTCTTTCTCTTTCCCTCTAGCTCTAATCTTTCTCTTTCTCTTGTTTATAAGCGACTCTTTCCCATTTCCTTTCTTCTCTTTCGATCTCCTTTTCTTTTTCCATATCTTCAACCACCTTTGTCAATTTCTCGATCTATAAATTATAAATCTTGTATTAAACACATAAATATATAATCCAATACTCTTTGTTAAACTAAACAAATAAGAGTAATATATTAAACCACCTCGCTTCTATGTTGTGAATAATGTGATAAACCCGTGCTTGATGAAGGCGTTCTCGCGAGCACAAAAACAGGATCAGACATGTCATTAGCCCTATGAAGAAAAAATTATACGCCTATGTCGCACATGTCGTTACATGATAAACGATATTTCAAGTTTAGTAAACTTGTTTGTACACCTATTAAAATGCACACGAGCGTGTCTATAGACACACATGTAGAATCTCTTACTTTGCCAAATTGATAACACATATAAGAAACGAGAGAATACTTACTTGTTGGTGTAATTTGATCACTTTTTAATCTAAAAATACAAAAAAAAAAAAAACAAATTCAAGGCCATCACAAATCTATCGCAAACTATTTGTGACGGACCCAAATTTGTCATTTTATTTTTGAATTGTTTTTTATATAACAAACTCATAAACCCTTTAACACACTATTAAATGACTATACAAACACAAAAAAAAAAATTATACGTCTATGTCGCACATGTCGTTGTATGATAAATGATATTTCTAGTTTAGTAAACTTGTTTGTAAACCTATTAATTAAAACTCACACGAGTGCGTCTATAGACACACGTGTAGAACCTCTTACTTTACCAAATTGATAACATGTATAAGAAATGAGAGGATACGGAGAGACCAAAATTCGTAAACTTAAATGAATTTGTGTTTTAGTTGTTGCAATGCCCATTTATCCATTTCCTTCATTGAATTTGAAAAACCAATACAAAACTACAAGTATAAACACGTTCATCTTAAAGATGTTGATGTTTAATTCGATCAATAGCAACATTTACATGATTGATACGATAAGCAGGATTTATGAGAACTCTAATTATTCTACAACCCCAAACCAATTGACGTAAACAAGACTCGAACAAGATATAATAGCACACAACCATTACCATTACCATCTCCATCTCCATCTCTTTGTTTCCACTGCCTTCTCGGGTAGACATTTTCACGAGGCTCAACGATAAAAATTTCCTACAAAAATAATCGTTCGATATCATCCACAAATAAAGGTTACCTATCGAGTCTAATTCTCCTAAGAACGTGATTTCGTAAAATCAAACATCCTATGGTTGATTTTATTATACATTGAACTCGCAACAATTTCTTAACAAGAAAACATTTATTAAGATAGAGTATATTAGAAAGACTTATACCTTCCTTTTGTCAATCTTTGTCACATTCAATTCCGCTAGGGTTAATATTCGTTATGTACGCCGAAAGCCGCACTTGAATCGCGAACGAGAATAACTAAAGTGATTTATTATAACATCTCGAAATTTTTTGAACTATTATGTATAACAAGCTAATAAAGTGATTTATATACATATATAAGGAGTTGTATTTGGATTACGTGAAATAACAACGAGAAGTTGTTGATAAATATTATATTTCATAATAATTGTTATGTTTTATGTTTATGGAGTATTAATTAACTAGTTGTTATGTATATTTATATATTTTGAAAGATTGAAATTCATTTATTGGAAACCTTGCTACATAGGTTGCTTAAGTATATTCCATAAAAGTTTTATGTTCTTTATGTAAACTAATGAAACCTTAGGGACTCTAGATGTCAAGTTTGATACTTCAGGGACTAAAGGTGTAAATTTTGGGTTTATATACCCAAATCAAGTTCGTTGGACTCATTTTAAGTCCAGAAATGTCTTAGAATCATTGAGAAGAAGAAGAGACGGAGAGAAGATGAAGTGGTTTTCATGAATTCTTGAAGAATTTCGAATCTATGTTGAGATTAAAGCTACATAAGAGAGTTTTAGCCATGATTCTACTCAATTGTTGCCAAGTTTGCTATGTTTTGGTATTTGGCAGAATTAAAAAACCCTCATCAAGTAAGTTCTATGTTTGGTTCTTATTCCATCCTAGTATTTCATGAATGAAATTTGAGACCAATGTTATGTTTTATGATCTTTGAGACAAATGGGTCATTTATGGTTGAAATTCTTGAATTTAGGGTTTGATACCCATTGGAGTTGCAAGTAGTGTTTATGGCCTAATCTAGATTTGTTTTAGGGTCTATATTGAGTCATAAATGAGTTGGAATAGTTTATGGTTATATGGTTTAAAAGATATAGTCAATTCCATGTCACCAAGGATTTGGAATTCTTGCGACCAAACCTTTTTCCTCCAAATTTTTCACGACGCGAAAGTGGTTCTAATGATTATAAGTGGTCAAAATATAGTTTTTTTAATGATTCAAACATGTGTTTGAACATAGTTTGGACTTTGTAACTTTTGGGGTGCGTGGATTTGTTATGATATCTTTGTAACTCTTGTATAGGATTTATTACATGAGGTTTTTGGAATTATTGCAGACTTTTCATTGGGTAGTGATCCTCATCACACTCTCATGTACACCTTGCGGATACTGGTTTTTATAAATGCATACAATTCATCATGCTTATGTTTATTTTTGTTTGGCAATCTTAATTATGATATTATGGATCCTTGGCACGTGGGATATTATGGATTGTTATTGCAATATTCATTGACCATGGATGTCAAGAGAAGCCAATGATCCATATAAAAGAGGTTCAAGTTGATTAATATGTTGCTACTTGATATATGCGTATGAGATAAGATACTCCACGTAAAAGTAGTCTATGCTCATCGTGTGAATTCAAAACTGTTTATGGTATGATGATTAAGTGATTTATGCACAATGTGATGCTGAATGCACATTGTGATGTTTGTAAACTGTGGACTTAGTGATTTGGGTATTGTGAGACCCTAATTGACTATTGAGTATTGGTTATTGAATTGATATGATTGGCCTTGATTGTTTGTGCTTCTTAATGGCCTTTGTGATTTGAGTTATAGTCCGGACTAGTATTGGTTAAGTTGCACATCCAATGTTTCTTTTCATTATTAAGCGTGTGTGGTTAAAAAGGCTACCGCGAACCGAACCATGTTACACACGTATAGTATTGATGAAGGATGTTGCAATTGGTGTTGTTAGGATGATGAATACCCATTATGTCCGTGTGGTTTAAGAGGCTGACAAGTGAACCAAATCAAAGTATACATGTGTGGACTTGTGAGAAATAGATCATCCGCTCAAAATAACCGTTGTATGGTGGAATGTATTGTGCTCCCCCACCTTGATAGAGAAATGTGGTTATCCCCCATGTGGACATGTATTGACCGTGACTAGCTACCATGTGGAGATGCTATTGCTCAATGAGCTGACCCACATCCTTATCTGTTGTGTGCGTACTCTTGTATTTTTGAATTAATTTCCAAACTTATGGTTTAAATTGTGATGACTTGGTTTAGAAATATAACTTCTTTTTGGTTGTATTCACTAACTATGTTTATAGCTAACACGTTGTGTTAAATGTTTTTGTATCCGCAAGAAGTCTTGAGGCTTGTGTGAGATGATGAGTAAAAGCTTTGGGTTTTGCTTTGGCGTGGTTGTCCTATTTGCTAACTTTGGAATACCTAATTGTTTGTTAATGGTTGTGATATTGACTTTAGTAACACCAAATATTTAGTTCATGATTGAACATTGAATTCTAATTTGCAAAGCTATTTTAAAAGAAGTTTATTTATCAGTAAAAGTTTAGAATGCTTCCTCTTTGTAGTAAATGTTTTATATAAAATATATTTAAAAAGGATTTTGAAAAAGTTTAAATTTGGATGGAAAATTAGGGTTTTATAAAAATGTCATAAGAAATACTTAATGGATTGAGAATAATAGCTATTGAGAACGATATGTTGAAGAAAATTGATGACGAATAGTTGATTCATAAATTTGCTTCCAAAAAGGCTAGAAAAACTTCATCGATCCATGTAATTATGTATGATAAACTACTTTATCACAGTTCTTTTGTTTTAGTTGTTGATAGAACAAATGTTTGCTAGCTTATTTGTGTGTGTATTGAAGGTACCCTTTTCCCTCTTCTCACAAGGCCTCAAAAATCCACATTTGCCCATGTAATCGGGATATGGTTCTCTTCAACCAGTTATCTACTATTTTCCAATATCTCGAGTTGAAGTCTCAAACAAAAACCCTCAGGAATGTAAGGAATCAAAACATATTGAGTTGAAAAAGTCTGTACACGTGCAAGCAATTATTCAAGTAATGTAGGAATATGGTTCTCTTCAACCAATGCACCTATAGTAGCATAGGTTTTCTTTTGAACAAATCAAGAACGTAGGTCAAGAATGTAATTAAGATGATAACCATGAGAACAAGTACGAGAAATCGCACCTCTGATGGATATTTGACCTTATAAAAACCCCTAGATAAGAACCTATATAGTAGAAAAAATCGATTGGAATTGAAAGAGAGTACAAAGGGATCGACTATTGGAGATGGATATGATGGAGGGGATCGGCGATCCAAGACTGCTTAGAACTTAGAAGGGATCGCTAACGTGTTAAGGAAGAGTGGAAACACAACAATCAACCTTACAATGGAGGGGATCATTGGTACGAGTCTCGTAAGAAGGTTACCCTTTTTTGCTACCAATAGAGAGAGATAAAGATCACATCTTGAGAAGATTGAGCGTGGTCTAAAAAGATAGGGAGAGCGGGTTTTCTTCTACAGATTCCAAAAGTACCCTTTTTCACACGGTCAAAGTATAAAAACGTGGCAAAATTTTAATCATTAGATTAAAATGATCAAATGCTTAAAAATATTGATATAGGATCATCTAAAAGGTAAGATCGAGGTCATGATCATGGGATCGGTGCTGGGATCGTAAGATCGATAGTCAATCCCATCACATGAATAACCTATTCCAAAATTTAGTTTTAAATTAAAAGGTTTGAAGGTAATAGGCTTTGGATCACCATGCATTTATTTAATATAAATGTATGTGCAATTTTTTTACTTAAATTATACCAAGTCACGCCCAGTTTCTATATAACTAAGTTTTTTTTATCAAACTTTTTTGTGGCCTGTGATTGTTGGGCCACTTGTTGCGTTGCATCTATGAATGCCGTTTTCTTTAGAAATAAACAACATATTAAATAACCGCTATTAATAGCTAGACGACACTAAAGAAAACATGCTGATTTACGATAACAAAAATCTATCAATAAACGTTTCTAGGGAACGCAATCACTAGGAAAAGGGGCATCAGACGACGTTTTAGACCATCGGCATCAAACCCATGTTACCCAATTTACCTACTGTCATATCAGCATTCACATTATCTTTCACCTTCAACCTAACTTATCCCATAAACCCCCACATCCAACCCTTTTCAACCCTATATCTTTTTAATTTTTATTTTCTATTTTTTTGTTCTAATTTAAACAATTTAATTATTTCAAGGAAAAAAATATAAAATAATTAATAATATTTCATATTAAAGTTTCATTACATAATTTCAAATAAAAAAGTGAAAAATACATAATTTAGAAAATAACAAACTACAATCTACCACCCGTGTTATCGTCGAAGCTCCTCTTTTTGTTTAAGAACGAAATCCAATTGATCACCCGACAGATGAGTGTGTGGAGATAAGAAAAACTCGCGATCTTTTCGAAGCTCTCGTTTTTTTGCCGCCTTTGCTCTCATAATTGCCGCCTCAGCTTTCATCTTTGCAGTTTCGGTTTTTTCCTCCGCGAGTTGTAATTTCTGTTGGTCCACGCTGAGCAATTTTTCGTTCTCTAAATTGAACCTGTCGACATACTCCAATACACCCGCTAGCACGTCATCTCTATTCGTGCTTCTTTCTTGGTTTGCACGTTTTGCCGTGTCCCGCTCCATTGGTCTTTGAGGTTCCTTGATCTGAACCTCATCATCCTCGTTGTTGAGGTCGAAGCGAGCACGTGCATCGGAAGACGTCGTGTTTGGGGTTTCATCGGGCGTTGTCTTGGACCTTTTAGAACGTCTTTCAATACCCTCCTCCATCATGGGTGCCGCAAACCATCTCGGTTGATCTTTTAATACCCTCCAAGCCTCCTCATGAGGAAAAATAGAGTGACTGGCTACCGTTGCCCGATATTGGGCGTTTGTCTTCGTGAGGATGTCCACCTCACTCCATCCGAATCGACAATTAGCAACGAAATTATTGTAAATCCCGTTGAACTTAGAAATCTTCCGGTTCATGTCACTCCACTTGGAGTGGAGTTGGTCTCTGGTGCATTGAGTTTGGCTTCGAGCGCTGAAAAAGTCACACACCTTTCCCCAAAAATTGTCTACAAATATATAAATTTATGTAAGCGTATATAAATATATCAATTTAAGTAGGCGTATATAAATATATAAATTTATGTAAGCGCAGAGGCGATCCCGTGTATAATTCTTTGGGGTGTGTTGACCCCATTAAAAATTCCTTTTATTAGCAAGTATACATGCAACTTTTTTTTGGACCTCCCTATAATAAGTGAATGGACACCTCTAATAGAGTTGAAATAGGGAAATTATGAAAGGGGCTCACAAGTCATAGACCACATGTACTAAAGTAAGTAATTTTCTAATTTACTATATACTAAATAGTTTATTGATAAGTGATAGATCCTAAATTTGCAAATTTTTAGTTCATTTAGTTTACTCTAGTTTTTAAACATAGTTATCAAAGTATTTCGGTTGCAATGTTGATGTTTTTTTAAAAGAGCGATGACTCGAGTTTAAACGACCCGTAGCTAAAAATGATTATTTTATGAGGTACCTAGTCCTAGTAATATAATATTTTTTCACGCTATCTGAGTTGGACCCCAATAGGTTTAAGTTCTAGATTCGCCACTGTGTAAGCGTATATAAATATATAAATTTATGTAAGCGTATATAAATATATAAATTTAAGTAAACGTATATAAATATATCAATTTAAGTAAGCGTATATAAATATATAAATTTATGTAAGCGTATATAAATATATAAATTTATGTAAGCGTATATAAATATATAAATTTATGTAACCGCTACCACCTTTAACCACAGCCACCACCACTACCGCCTTCTTCTTCAACCACCATAACCGCCACCACCATCTGTTTCTTTAACCACCGTTGCTGTCACCTTCATCTACAACAACCACTCCATCTTCAACACCGCACAACCACCACTTCCAACAGAACTGAGATGAAAACCGTAAAAACATTCGACCACCACCAACATATCTGAAATGAAAACTAATTTTCTCACATCGATAAAAACCCTAATTTTTTCAAACGAACAATCGAAGAAAAAATTAATTTTTTCAAACGATTGATGAAAACCCTAATTTTTTCAAACGATTTGAAGTAAACAATCTAATGAACTAAGAAGAAATGAAATCCACATAAGGGATTTTTTAGTTCTTCGCTTTAGGGTTTTCTCACTTATGTTTTACCAAGTCCGGCGAGTATGAGGTACCCGGAGCATCAATCGATTGAAGGATATTGTTCCTTACATCTTCACGAGTAGCTTGAGGGTTGAAGGTGATGGTGGTTGGTGCTCGCACATCAAGCGACAGTTGAAGTTTCTAAAAACCCAGAAACTGTTTGAGTTGAAGGTGGTGGCGGCGGTGATTCCATGAGACAGAGAGAGACGAGGACGTTACATGGTGGTCACTTCTCCGGCGATGGTGGCGGTCTTCTACCATGACGATGGCAGCGGTTGAGGAGGTCTTCTCTACTATGACGATGACAGCGGTTGAGGAGGCAGTGGGAGTGGTGGTGATGATGAGTGGTCGATCAGCGCATGTCATGTTCAAAGTGAGCCCGGTTATAAACTTAAAAAGAATAAATAATAATAATAATAACCCTAATAATAATAATAATAATAATAATAATTAATAGTAATAGTAATAATAATAATAATAATAATAATAATAATAATAATAAGGGCTAAGTGCACCTAAATGTAATGAACTATCCCTGTTTTAATATTGTATGATAAGGTAACAGGATACGTCAGCAGTTTATCTGCTAAGCAGGTCAAAATTACACAAATTGTAACTTTTTGGTAGTTTAATGCATTTTATCGAAGAAAGTTTAGTTTGTTACACACAATATTAAAACGGGGATAGTTTATTACATTTCGGTGCACTTAACCCATAATTAGGGTGATTCTATATAGCCTCCTTTGACATATGTGAGTGAAAAAACTATCTTAAAAATGTAACATTTTTTATTTGACATTTAAGTTTGTGAGAAGAGGGGGCTAAATAGTAGCATCCCTGTAATTAATCTTTGTTTTGACAGCGTTTTCAATCACATGCTATAATAATAACACATTTAATATTCTATATTAATATATTATTACTAGAAATTTCTCTCTATATATAGACCGGCCCTATGCATGCAACGACGTCATTACCGCCGTTCATACTAATTACCAACTTAATCTCCCCTATTTAAACGACTATCGTACATCTTTGAGATTATGCATGCACTAGTAATTAACCAACAAAAGAGATCGAATAAGCTAGTCAGTTCTCAAAAGGGATATGGAAGATGACTCGGAGAGGCATTTTATTTACGCAATGCAACTTGTTAACACCATTGCATTACCAATGGTGCTTTCAAATGCTATCAAACTCAATGTCCTGGAGGTTATAGCACAGGCGGGCCCAGATGCCCGACTCACAGCTCAAGAGATCGCTTCCCGTTTGTCGATCCCAAATCCTGATGCCCCAGAAATGCTTGACCGGATGCTTCGGTTGCTCGCGACCTATTCGATTGTCACTTGTAATAAACAGGATCATGAATCTAAGTCGGTTATAGCGTACGGGCTTGCACCGGTTGCGAAACACTTTATCCAGAATGAAGATGGGGCATCGTTGGCTCCCATGTTGGAGTTCCAGCTAAAAAAGTTGAACATCGATATTTGGTAGGTTCAATGCTTTTTTCTAACAATCTTATCAATTTTAGTAGCTAGCTAGATATATTTATGAGCAGTTAACGTTTTCTTAGTTTATATATGGAAATGTTAAATTGAAAACTGTTTTCGTACGAGAACTGTTAGAACTGTTTGTAATGTCGTTAATGACTCGTTAATAGGGTATTTTGGTCATTAATATATTTACCCAACCGTGAATTGCGTCTAGGTGATCCGTCTTTAACTTGCGAGGCTTAATTTTCGTAAAATATCCCTCGTTAATAAGTCATTACTGAGCTGCCAAAAAATCTAAGCCGTTGATTAATTTTAATCAAGGGCTAAGATTAGTTTTTACAGTTATCGTATGAAAAACCGTTCTAATTTAAACCCTCTCATATATAGAAGATGGATCCTTTGCAAACGTTCGCAAATTGCGAACGCCTCGCCGGTAAACAAAGGTAGGCCAAATATATATATATATATAATATTATATTATATTATATTATTATTATTATTATTATTATTATTATTATTTGTGTGTGTAAAGATGAAATGCAACGTTCTTACACAAGATGCAGTGATTTTATGCTAGATGTAGTGGTTTTTAAACAAGATGTATTGGTTCTTAAATAAGAATCCACCGATTAACTTGTGCATGATGGACTAGTTTTAAGAGAACTCCATGTTTTTTAGATATTATGCAATGATTTTAAGTTTGATGCAATGATTTTATAGACTAGATGCAGTGTTCCTAAAGTTCTTATTTTACGAACCGTTTCTATTGGATTCCAATTTCTTCGGATTCCCTCATTCAAAGGATTTTAAAATCCCTCCATCTAGTGATGGAATTCACTTGCCCTAATTTGATGGATTCCAATTCCTTCAGATTCCCTCGTTAAATTGAACCAAACACAGGAATTCTTAGAAATTGGATTCCAAGGATTCCTGCCAACCAAACACTACCTTAGGGTATGGGGGATCCCCGCATGGAATCGAAGATTTTCTTCGTCTATAAAAACAATTTTTCTAAATAGATATACATGATAATTTTCATTCAAAATAGAATTATAAATATAACTTAACCCTTCCTACTAGTTCACATCAAAATGTAATCAATCAAGTATCATAATAGTTTTGCAAGATAGATATTGTTTTTGATAAAAAGATATAATATATTTACTAAATCATTTTATAATACATATAACATTATTAATCAAATAGATAATTCTCTAACATATATACTTTATATATTATTCTACAAAAACTATATTAGTAGTTTCATTGTATTAGTTTCTTTTCATTCTCTATGTTTAAGAAATGGTATGAAACAATCATGTATGTTCAAATAAAAAACAATTTTATTGATATGTATATTAATTTAAAAAAAGTTAAATTGGATACAAATTCATATTTATACGAGAAATTTAACTTTAAATTTTATATATATATATATATATACTATCTTATAAAACATTTAAGTCTTTTGTATTTCTTAATTTTAAGTAATTTAAAATTACTAATTTACCCTTAATATTAAACTAAATGGAAACTATTAAATAAAGTAACTATTTGGTAGGGTTAATGACAATCTTATATACAATTTTAATAACTAAACCTTTTAAAATAAAGAATATTTAAAAAATCAAATCAATCAAAATTAACTAAATAATTATAAAAATTAATAATTAACCTTTCATATTAAACTTAATTATTAAATAATTACGTTTAATTAGAATTATTAAATCTAAATAACATATAACCTATATTTATAAAAATTTCTGAAATTTTTTAATGGGTAACGTAATTAAAATAGCATAGTGTTATAATTTCAACAGTATTGTTGGATTTTACCATCCATGTAAAATTTTATTGACCCTTTATAATTTAGAGAAGAAACACACAAACGGTGTTTTAGAAACGGACAAGTTGTCGACAAAAAATATTCGTCGCTGCTGCATTGCGCGGGTACAATGCTAGTACATACATACATATATATATATATATAAAATATGTGCGGGTTATGGGAATCAAGGGGTATCCTCATCCCCGTTTCTAAGTTTTGGGAATCCCCGTCCCCGTTTCTAAGTTTAGGGAATCCCCGTCCCCGTCCCCATCCCCCGCCAACTCAGAGATTCCCAGGTCAAATTAGGGTCGGAAAACGGATACGAGGTTTTTTGCCATCCCTAGTCGCAAGAGAGGGGCGGTGAACATATTTTTAGGGTTATGAAATAGAGGAGGTGGTGGTGGTGAACTTGGCAATAGGAGATGAAAGTTGCTCCGATGACGAGGTGGTGGTCTAACGTTAGAGAGATTTTACAATTTCTAATTGGGGGATGGCAACGGCGACAATGAAAAGAGAGAACATCGTGTTTAAAAAGACGGCAGTGCATCCGGCTACGACAAGTTGTAACAGCCCGGTTTTTTTTCTTAATAATGATAACTCAATAATATATAAGAATATTTTGTAGACATTCCAAATGTTAATCGCCTACCCTACACACAGGTCTTATGGTCAAAATATTTGTATTAAATGTATCTTTGTTCAATAAAATTAGAGTAAAACATTTGGGGAATAATCATGTGTCACGCTGGGGCTTTCCCTTTGTCCACGCGAGATGGTCCTGAAAACATTCAATAATTATGTGTTAAGCACAAGCTTAGTGAGCACACTATACTAATACATTATATGAGATAACATATTCAACATATAATACACATCACACCAATTATTCCACACACGTGGGTTGACTAAAATTCAACTAATCAGCAATACAGAGATAACAATATGTTACGGGAGTTGTAAGGTTAACACATCCGACAATAGGAACCTACAAGTAGGGTTCCACTAAATTAAACATTGTGTATAAATTCACCGTCTCTCTCTCTCTATATATATATATTATATCACCAATAATGTAAGGTTTGTGATTCTAGTCATATCTCTCCAATTTGTGATTCACACTTTAAAACCAATTTGCGATCACCCGTCATGAGATTTGTGATTCCAGCAACACTTGCTAATTTGTGATTCAACTTAGAAATTTCAATTTGTGATTCCTTTATGTGGGCTGATTTGCGATTCAAGCATATTAACTGATTTACGATTCACACCTTAGAGATAATTTGTGATTCTAGTTGACCAACTGTTTTTCAATTCATACTCGTTGACCAATTTGTTATTCAGTGAATCTATTAAAGAACTCAACCCATGGCTCATCTCCATTCCTTAATTTACGATTTACTTACATAAACATATACAATTTACGATTTGGTCATTCCCTTGATTCACGACTTTCTCAACCCTTCCAGTTTGCGATTGTGCCTTACTAGAGAATTGCATTTTATTTTACAATCTAATTTGCGATTGTTGTAATACATGAGACTTGCGATTCATATGAACATATACGATCACTAAATTTACAATCTATACTCCCAAATTCAATCCCATCAAACCTTAATCTTTTTGAATGATTCTTAATCCTATGAGTTCCTAACACCATTTGGGCAAATCCTTAACTTTTAATTGAGTTTTAACCACATTTTCATGAATCAAACTACCTTAAAGGATATTTGATCAAAGGATGCAATAATCATATGCAGTGAATCATTAGAGTTACGGGATCATTACCTGATAATTCCTTGATTGATTTGCTATGAAAACAATGGTGATTTGGTCCTTCTTCTTGGTAGATAAGCACACATGCACAAACACCTTCTTCACTCACTACAATCGACGGCTACAGTATGGTGCCTAGGGCTTTGTGCCCTAACTCGGTATTTAAACCTTCTTAACAAGCCCATGTCCAACATTCCCTTGAAGCCCAAAAAGACCATTAACACTTATATTGCAAGGAAATATCAAATCAATGCATTAAAAATTATTATAAATACAAATTGGGAAACAGGTACTACAGATATGGCGAGGTAGTGGTGGTGGATGACGTCGACGGTTGCGAAAGGGGAGAGCGGCGGATGTCTCCTTGAGAATAATGGAGACACTGCTTTGGTAGGTTTTTAATGTGAGAGAACACATTAAATGACATTTAATGTAAAATAATTAGATATAATCAAAAGATAATAATACCCTTTGAGCACTAATGCCACATGTCATCCTTTACATGCCTCTTACGCCTCTTACAAAAAAACTCCTCTTACTTGATCATATATATATATATATATATATAATATGTACATATATTATATAGGGGAGGGTTATCGAAGGAATGAGATTTTAAGTGAGAATAAGAGAAGAAATCCTAGCTATCCATTAAATGTTGATCTATTAGATCTCCCGGTTGCAATTCACCCGTTGTAATTCATGGTCGTCACAATTTATGGTTGGGTTATGAATGAAATGAATGATGAAATGTAAACCATCCCATCCAATCAAATGACGAGTCGGGATTAAGTCATTCATTCACATGATTATTTGCATTCTCAATTAAACATCCGTCTGTTTATATAGGAAAATGTGTAATCGAAAATTGTTTTTCATACGAGAGTAGCGAAAACTCTTTGTAACATTATTAATGACTCATGAATAGGGTTATTTTTGTCGTTATATATTTACCCGATGGTGAATTGCGTCCAAGTGAGCTGTCATTAGTTTGTGAGGCTTGCTTTTCTAAAAATACTCCTCGTTAATGAGCCGCAAAAACTTCTTGCAAAAATCTGGCGAGTACCATTTTTATTACGAGTATCGTGAAAACCAGTCTTGACCCTTGATTAAAATAAATCAATGTCGAATAAAAATGACGAATCACTAATGACTCATCAATATCTCATTAACAAGGGATATTTTGGGTAAATCAAGACTCACACTTTGATGGTCCATTTAGACATAATTCACGGTTAGAATTTTTTTTTAAAAGACTAAAATACCCATGAGCATTAATGGTAGTTACAAATATTACTCGCGATATTTACAATAAAAAACGGTTCTCAAATAGACTTATATATATATATATATATATATATATATATATATATATATATGGGAGGGTTTATGTGAAAAGTGGCTTATTTGCAAAAAATGAGAGAAGCAATCCTAGCCTCTTATTTGTATTTGATCTAATAACTTAGATTAATCATATTTTTTTTGTTTTTTTAATTCAAAAGGATAAAATAGTAAACAATATTTTTTTTCTCTCTCCTATAATTTTTACACAAAATAAATTAGAAATAATTTAATAATATATTAATAAATGTACAGTGTTTAACAATGAACACAATAAAAAATTTATGATTTTTTAGTTATTAAATATTATGTTGTAATCTTTACTTTTTTTCTATATGATTTTTCTTAAGTATGTTGTAATCTTTATTTTTTCAAATTAAATTCTTTGTTTTTTAGGTTTTGATTTTTTTCTACTTATTTTCTAAGATACTCTTTATTCTTTGTAAACTATAATAAATCATAACCATAATTAAAAGGGTTTAGTTTACGAAAATATATCCAAGTTGTCACATTTTGCTATTGTGTGTATCAAACTTTAAAACTTACCATTTAATGTATTGGACTTTCAAAACTTGTCATTTAATGTATTATATTACCCATCCAGCAGGTAGGTAGCAGGTAAATATTTTTATTTTATATTTAATTTTAATCCACATCAGCAATTCATTTTCAGAATTTTTATTTCCTATAATGATATTCATCTTCAACCTTCTATCTTGAAGAACATTCATCCTCATCTTGAACTCTTGAAGATACAAAGAACAAGAACATGTTGATCAAACAAAATCAAAGCTTTGCAAACCAATTATTCATCATGTTCATCCATCTAAGAACACTTGAACAATCAACAACTTAAATCAAGAACTTAAACTGGAACTTTCAAACAAGAACTGATTCATAAGAAAGATGATAACATATTAGATTTGAAACCACATTTCCGAACAATCAAGAACCCATATTTCGTAAAGATGATAAAAGATCAAATTTGAAACCGAAACCTAAACCCCCAAAATCGAAGCTCAAATCGAAAGTCATACCCAACATTGAAACCCTAACTTAGAACCCATAATGGAAACCCAAAATCAGAAGTTGCAAACCCAAAATCAGAAGTTGCAAACCCAAAATGACAACCATCGATTAAGAAACCCAAAATTGAAACCCTAACTTAGAACCCGCAATGATAACCTTCGATTAAGAAACCTAAAATCAAAAGTCGCAGACCTGGATACCTAGAATTGCAAACCCAGATTGATGAAATGTGTATGAACAAATAGATGAAGTCGTAAACCGAGATCAATGAAACCCTACAAGCCGCCTGAGAACCAAGAACCCTAAGCCATCGATTGATTTGGTGGATCATGATCTGTAATCGATTAAGATTCAAAACTCCGGTTGCATCTGAGAATCAAGTAGATGGAGCCCTCAATGGAGATCGACTCACAGATGAAGATCAACCTTTAGACTCTAGATGGAACACATATGTGGGATGAACTCGAATCCTCGAACCTTGATTCGTGGAATAGAATATGGGTCTGAATGAACCCAAATTAATCGATGGATCCAGATTTGTGAAATTTGTTATCCCAAATGAATCGGACCTCTAAGACCTTTTCATCTTGTTATTCTTATTATTCTTATTATTATTATTATTTAAAGTAATTTTTATTTTTTAATTTTGAAATGACATGTCACATGCCACATCATTCGCCACGTCAGCGAAACCGGTGCCACATCACCATGTAACCTGCTATTGCAGGTTGGGTACATTAAATGAAAAGTTTTGAGAATCCAATACATTAAACGGTAAGTTTTAAAGTTTGATACACACAATAGCAAAATGTGACAACTTGAATACATTTTCGTGAACTAAACCCTAATTAAAATTAAAGAATGTTCAATAGTAAACAAACTCTAAACACAGTTAATAAATTGATCAACTCATAAATGTTTAATAATAAACAACAGAACACAAAAAAACTATTAAACACAACTAATAAAACCTATATTCAATATTGAAAACATCTAATAACGCGATCTAACTCATGAATGTTTACTAATAAACAAAAACTGAAAAAGAAACTATTAACTAAATACAACCAGGTTCCACAACAGAAAAACCAAGATGAATGATACAACAAACAATCAAGGTTCAAAATAAAAATTCTTCAAAGATTCATGTCTGCTCGCATAACAAAAAAAAACTTCTTGATTCACCATTAAACTTTCAAGTTGCATTAAACAAACAAAATCATGAAAGAAAATCAATATTAACCTCTTGTTTTCATCTTGATTCATCATGGACGGCGTGCTCAGTGGTAGTCTAGAGAGAGAAGAAAGGGGCAGTGTTGGTGCATAATAGAAAAGGGCAGTGGACGGCGGCAAGGCGGTAGATCTGTGCCGCGATGTGTCAGTGGCAGCAATAGATCTGGTCACGTACAGCAACGACAATAGATCTGGTCACGTTCAGCGGCGACAAGAGCAGCGGTGGTGGTTGGCGACAACCATGAAACAACAAAACGGCGGCGGGCTTTGATGTTGTGGTGCCTTACTAGTCGCCAACAACGGAGATCTACAGTGGGAAGGGTTGGGGTCAGCGGTCGAATAGTAGGTGGTTGGTGGTGCTCGCTAGTGATGCAGTGCGGCATTAGTCGGAGGTGGCGGGCAGCCAGGGAGAGAATTCAGGTTTACATTTTGAATGGGGGAAGAATGAATAAAAGAAGAGAAATTAATGGACGTTATCATGAGATCTAGAAGAGAGAAATGGAGATATTTTAGGAAATGATGAAATATATTTTTAAGTAAAAGTTTATTATACCTTGATTTTATTTAAATTTATACCTAGAGTTTTATTTATTTACCAAAATACTATAATTAATCCTAATAATTGATTAATTGATCCTAAGGCTTATAATGCTTCTGTAATGCCCCAAATTCTAAAGTAAAGTAAAACTTTGATAATAGAAATATCTTAGAAATAAAAGGAATTTACACAAAGCGGAAGCTGAAGTTAACATTGAACCCTCTAGTTCAGTTACAAAAGTAGTACTAAATATTTACAACAAAGATTTGTTTAACAAAACTCAACCGGGCGTTATGTTTTAAAATACAGATTTACTCCCAAATCACAACCTTTGTCAAACTAGGGCCTTGCCCTTGGAGGAATCACGTCCTGCAAAACAACAGTAAGCAGTATCTGATAAGCCATAAGGCTTAGTGAGAAAACTAAGCTGTAAATCATATAAGCATGCGCATACACATATACGAATGCTGTAACAGTTCTTATGGACACAGTACTGCACCATCTTAGCATCCGCCAAGAAGGCTAAAATGCTGCCCGTAGCAACTACTGCACAAAGCAGTGTGCTACAGCTCTCTCTCTGGTGATCCTCTGATCAATAATATATCACATTGCAATGTACCACACACATATCACAGATATGAATCAGAGTTTAGAAAACTCATCTCAGCAACTAGTATCACACAAATATAAGCCAGATAACTCAGTACACGTCAAACAGTAATCCCTACAATTATATAATCATATAATTAAGATATGTACTAATCAACACTTAACAAATAAAACAAGGCAGGGGACCTACACGGGCCGTGTACCCCTACACGGGCCGTGTCTCAAGTACTCTACACGACCACACCTGGCCACATGGCCAGTGTTGTCCACGTCACCTACACGGGCCGTGTTATGTACACGGGCCGTGTACACTACATGCTACACGACCATGTCTCGTCTACATGGACGGTGTTGACAACTCACCGACACGGGCCGTGTGCCTTCACACGGGCCGTGTACCTCAATCTCTACATGACCATGTATACCAACATGGCCCTGTGACCACCTTCTACACTACACGGCCGTGTACCGCTAGACGGGCCGTGTACTCTACAGACCAGCCGACTGTTCTTCATAACAATCGGTGTTCTTGACCAAAAACTCAACCAAACTCACATAAAACTCGACTGGGATGTCTTCCTACACCCCAAAACAACATGTAAACTGACCATAACATAAAATAAGCTAGAACTATGATTCACCATTGAATCAAACATAAAAACCCACTAAAGTTATCAAGAACAACCAACAAAGAGAGCTTACCTCAACTTGTTCTAGCTAGGAAAGGTTGGAACCACTTGATCTCTGCTATCTCTTGCTCAAAAACCCAAAGAAGCTCTGTTCTCTTTCTCTCTCGATGGCAACAGATGAAGTAATGGAAACTTTGACTCTCAAGAGTCAAAGTTAGGCATATATATACATATCTTTCAAAAATGGCACAAATAGCCCCTGGACTTTTCTAGTTCCAGAAATTACAACACAAGTCCCCCAAGTTTCTAAACACCTCCTAATCTTAATTAGGCAATAACAAAACGCGTCATATCGAAAGGTTACTAATAATAAAATTTCTGAAACTTGGGTGTTACAGCTTCTCGTACATTTCACAAATAAAATACTTTTTGCATAAACATTCCTCTCTCCCTATATATTATATAATTGAATTATAGTATTTATAGTTATAATAATTAATTAAATAATTTACTTGAAACAAACTGTTTCTTCGTTAGTTATAAAAAACAAAAGAAAGGAAAGGAAAAACCCCACTTATCTCAAACAAGAAAAAATAAGTGATATTTTGAGCAAATTCCAATCGCAACAAAATATATGTTAATTCTTCATGCTTTATTAAAAATATGTAGGAAGTTTAAAGTTATATTTAGGGGGTGTTTGTTTTAGCTTATTTAGGGCTTATTTTCCAGGCTTATTTTTTATAAGCTAGTTTTTTCCGGCTTATTTTCTAACTTTTGAGCTTATTATGAGTTACAAGAAGAAAATAAACCGAATTCATGAAAAATAAGCCAGAAAAAACGAGCTTATGAAAAATAAGCCCGGAAAACAAGCCCAAAATAAACTAAAACAAACACTCCCTTATAGATTTTTTGGAAATAGTTTAAATGTTAATTTTGTTGAAAATAATTAAAATATTACATTTATAGATTTTTAACCATAAGCATACGTACCTATAAACTTACTTATAAATCTACTTCTATCTACCATGAGACTAAAATCCTTTTTAATCTTTAGGGTAGGACACCTTTCATACCCACTAAACTACAAGCCCTTTAGTGTTACATTTATAGATGTGTATATTTTTTTTAAATCTGTGCTTTTAAATGCATGGAGCTAGTGGTTAAAGGAGAACCAAAAAAGTTTTTAGAAACATTTTCATACTTTCCATGTGTAAATGTGTAAACATTTATATAATTTGCCCACAATTTTAAAGATTTGATAAAATTTTGTAACACCAAAGTTTTCTACACTTGTCTATAACTTTTACATTTAGAAGTCTTATGATATTGCTAATGAAATGGGGATAATCAATGAACTTCTTGTTCTAAATACGGTTATACGTTTTTTGCTTTTACAGTTCGAAAACCTTTGTCTAATTCCAAATGAATAAGTAATTATAACTAGTGTAATATTTGCATGTTGTCTTGGTTAGTGTTTTAAAAAACATATATGATTTGTAGCCTCGCTGAATAGAGAAATTATAACACTTTTGAAAGAAATAACGTCTATGAAAAATTTCTTAATGCAATGGGGATATCCAAGGTTATTTATACTAATGCTATATTTTGTTGTTATAAACAAGGTTCAAACTTAAAGATTCAGTATATGAAGGAGGCATTGCATTTGAAAAGATTCATGGGATGCAAGTATATGAATATTTGGGGTTGGATGCAAGGTTGAATGAGGATTTCAACAAGGCCATGTCCCATACTTCTACTATCTTGATCAAAAAGTTACTCAAGTGTTACCATGGTTTTGAAAACCACAAATGCTTAGTTGATGTTGGAGGTGGTGTAGGAACCATCCTCAATATGATTGTATCCCAACATCCTACCATTAAGGGTGTTAACTTCGATCTGCCACATGTGATACAACATGCACCACTCTATAACGGTATGTTAAATTGTTGTCGCTTTTATCATCTCTTAAAAGCTAAAGCAATCATACTCTATTCATTACAAATTTAGGTATAAAACATGTTGAAGGAGATATGTTTCAAAATGTTCCTCAAGGAGATTGCATTTTCTTGAAGGTAATATTGCGTACTCAAACATGTTTATGTTTTGAATTTACTTCTTTATAGTTAAGATGATATAACATATATTATGTAATTAGTGGGTATTACATTGTTATGATGATGAACGTTGCGTAAAGTTGCTAAAGAACTGCTACAAGGGTCTACACGACAATGGAAAGATAGTTATTGTAGAAAAGATTGTTCCATTTCTACCTGATACAAGCTCTTCTGTGAAAACTGTGACCCTAATGGATGCAATCATGATGACTAATCTGCCCGGAGGAAAGGAGCGCACAGAGGATCAATTTCTAGCCTTGGCAAAAGAAGCTGGATTTGGTAGTATGAAAAAAGTATGTTTCGTGTGTAACAATTGGGTCATCGAATTGTACAAGTAGAACTATCGTCGTTTGTGTATGTATACACATGGCTTTGTACGAGTGTATTTGAAACTTCTAATAATGATGCATGTTTTATACTTGCGTACTGTATTAAAATATAAGTAGGATGTTTATCTTATTTAATGGCAAAGACATCTCTAAAACTTGGTCAACACCACGAATCAACACTTTTTAAGATCATTTCTATGCGAATTTATTTTGATTTAATTAATTTTCTGAACGTAACATGCTGTTTGATAAGAGTTATAAATAAATAATCTGAATGATTCAAATTATTATTTTAACCTTAATAGTGATTTATTATATTACAAAATATAATTGTTTAAGAAGGTAACGGGTGAAATAAGGGATATTAGGATAAATACTTGGTGCTTAATAATCAGAATGCACTTAATGTGAAATTATTCGGCAACGTTCTGTCTTTTTCATTTAACACAGTATTCATTCACAAACGACCCTCAAACGCGTTAAATGCACATTAAATACTGAATGATTCAGTATTAATTAGTGACGAATGGTTCCATAAACAAACATCCCCTTGTTCTTCTTTCTCATTTAAATTCAATACGACGCCTGTCAAGCCATATATAGGACTTATTGATGTAAATTAATTAGGCAAAATCATAAATCTCAAGCCTAATAAGTAGCTTGTCTAGCTTTTCGAAAAATAAAGAATAAAAATAAATGGTTTGTCTAAATATTCGGTTATGTCATTAATCAATTCCCATTAGATAGAAACATGAATGGGGTTTGGCTTAAAATCACTCACGAATCAAAGTTTTGAATTCCACAAAACCATTACCATCTCCATCTCTTTGTTTACACTGCCTTCTCCGGTAGACATTAACGATCAAAATTTCCTACAAAAACAATTATTATACTCTTTTAACTAAGGATGTCAGTTAGGGTCATGTTCATGTTATATTGTGTTCGGGTCAGTTTTATGTCGACTCATTTTGGCTAAATGTGAGACGACTATTTTTTCGGTTTTCAAGTACCATTTTTTAATATGGTTTTCCGTTTCGGTCACGATTTTCTTTATCAAATTTTCAAACTCCATGTTTATTTTTCAACTTTCGATAAGAATTTCGAAAATGATTTTCGTTTATATTCTAAATGTAATATTCAATGTTCGTTTTGATTGTTTTCGAACTTTAAATTCGGTATTTGTTTTGGTTTCATTCGAATGTTGATTATGTTTTTATTCAACTTATATAAATTAATATAATAAAAATGTGATATACTATTATTCTACCAAGTACCAATAAATAATGTTATTAAACAACCGACAAATTTTAAATAATTCACTATTAATTAGATTTATGAATTTAATTCAAAATACTAAAATACCACCAATCAAGTAATCAAATGTCAAATTAACAAAATTATACAGACAAAATAATGTACTATTGTTTTACGTGTAAATCTTTTATTGTTTGCTTTAACTTTTTAATGTTTAAGGATTTTGTGCTTTTGTTTTGGCAGGTGTTATTACCTTAAAATGTCATTTTCTTATTTAAATTCACAATCTTCTTTTTAAAATATAAATATAGTATTAAATAATATTTACAACCTTTTATCAACTCTTGTTTAGTGCATATTGTCTGAAATTACTTGATTGGTTGCATATTAGTCTCCAACTTTTGCTAAAAGTAATACGCAGCAAAAGACCCTCACTGAAAATCGCATGACTTGCCTGTTTGGACGGGTGCTAGTTTATTTGTGCATGCAAGAAAATATTGTATTGTCCATCTGTTGTAAAGCTCTCAAGATGGGTCTGATTAATACTAGTCATTATGAACATCTCCCACAAGGGCTATTGAAATGCTCTTTAATTCCTTGTAAACTCTCATTTGGATTAGTCATTGTGAACAACAAAGTAATCTCTAAATGAGTTTGGCTAATACTAGATGCTCTTGCATGACACTTAGCATTGATCCCTAATAATTTCTACGTAATTATCCAACACATTTGTTGCTTGTGCAAAGGGAGGAATTCATCTGTAATAATTTCTTTTTTGTATTATGCATCTTGTAGCATTTTTGACACCGCTACTTTTTTGGTTATATATAGATAGTAACTTTTGTGTATATTTATGTGTTTACAAATTGTAGATGTAAAGATTGAAAGAGATGGTAGCAACACTCCAAGAGAGTGAACAAACATTAAGACAAGAAATTGAAGCACAAAAACTATCCACAGAAAAACAAACGAAAGAGTTGCAAGAAGAAGTGAGAGCCTTGACTCGGATGATGTTTCAACAACTTTAAACTCGAGATCCTCCTTCATCCAACTAGGATTCATATTTTCCCTACTTCTTAATCAAAAACTTGAATGTTTGAACATTTTGTCGAATTTGGATCGTATTTTAGATATTTTATAAACTTCGGTATTGTAGTTTATCTAACTTTACGAAATTAATTGTGATGGTGTTTAATTTGTGCATGAACTATTTATTTTTATATTGAATGGAAATTTTAGGTAATAACAAAATTAAGAATTGATATTTTTGGAAAACTTGATATTTAGCGAGGGTTTTCTGATAGATTTGCGATCCCCATTGTTCTCGAAAATCCGTTGGAAACTTATCCTCACAAATCTCTCGGAAATATGTCGGAAAATGTTCTTAGAAATCTATCGGAAATTATCCCTCGGAAATCCGTTGGAAATTTGTCCTCGGAAATCCCTTGGAAATCATTATCTCGGTAATCCCTCGGAAAGTTTATGTCAATGAAATTCTCTCGGAAATGTATGTCATCGGAAAAACCTCGGAAAGTTCCCTAGGAAATTTTCACTGAAAATAAATATAAAAACTCATAAAATTGCACATGAAAAGAAAGTTTGGTACTTCCACAACAATAAATATAAAAACTCATCTATTGTATGAGCTATCCACCATGAAAAATAAAACGAAAAATAGAAGTAAAGAATGCGAGGGAAAAAACATTTGAAAAGGAAAAAAGGCACCCCAAGTCTAGGTCCACGCAATTTTCACTGTGCGATAGATGTCATGCCAAGAACTTGATCACGGTGCCATGGAGTGGTTGCTCCTCCCTCCACGCCATGGTGGAGGCATTTCCACACGGGTAGAACCACCCACTCCGTTTACTCTAACGCCATTATTGTCTTATATATACTACATATGCTCGTCTCTATTGGTGGATCATTAGTTTTGAAACAGGTTGACGCGAAACATATTTTTTTACCAAATTTCTTAAAACATATATGGTGTTTCACGTATAATCACTAAAACTATATATCTAAGGTTTATATGTATTAAGCATTCATTTTGAACGAATCTCAAAATCAAATAAAATATGCATTTTGCTTATTTAAAGATGATCATGTGCATTAATTGTTTAAAGTTAATCATATGCGCGCTTGGCATAGATATGTGTATCCCGATATCATCATATCAGCTTTGTATATTCTCAATAATCTTAAACAAACAGATTAACTTTGACTTGTAAATATACATCACAAGTTCATTAACTTAACATTTAATTTAAGAGTTGTGTTTAATAAAGTCCATATAAAAAACATAATCATAAAATTTTAATATTTACAATCACATGTAATTTGTAAAACATCACATATGAATTATGAAATGTCACTTCGTCCAAAATTTTAAAATGCAATATAGACCATTGATGCTATTGATCCAAAGACTAAAAATAGTCTCTTAAAACCATAAATTAAATATAGATTATATTAAACATTCTTCTTTACTTTAAACCATATAAGCAATAAACTTTCGGTTCAACGTTTGTACGTGTTGCTTAAAGATGCTTACATGAGCTTGGTATGCGCATATAAAGTGATTTACACACACACACACACATATATATATATATACTACTATATAAACTATTTAACAATCTCTCTCCTCTTAAATTTTAAGACTTCTTAAAGTTCAATCAATATAAAATCTTGACCCTTCATTTAATCTAAATTAATCTCATCCACTCAATTTTTAACTATTTTATTCTTCTCCTAATTACTTTAACTTTTTATTCAAAATATATTCTCTCATACTAATACAAATATCCGCCCACATCAACATAATTTTTAAAATCTTATTAACTCTTCTCTTTATTTCATCAATATAAATCCTTTTTCTTATTTTATTGTCTTTTAGAATTTATTTTTAAAATTAATAAAATAGTTAAATGTAAATAAAAGAAAATTTGAAAAAAACGGACATGTTGGTGTAGAAAACTTTTTCGTGACATTGGATCGCGCGAATAACATATTATTACATTCTTGAAAGCAACATATTATAAACCAAAAACTATTTACCGCCGCAACATTGCGCGGATATAATGCTAGTATATATATATATTTATATATATAGAGAGAGAGAGATAGGATCAATATAGAACATGTCTGTGATCTAGGTAGTCGATAGGGGTTATGAGTAGTGTGCAGATTTGATATAGGCATGACAACAAAACACAAGAGGATATAAGAAATCGGATATATAAACACTAAGATTTTGGTTGCGCTGTTAATACAAAAGTTCTAGATTTACATACATATATATAGGCGATGTAGATGGTGGTTAATGGTGGTTGTTTGGCGGTTCCCTTAGCAGCCAAATTAGCGGCTATTTCTCACCAAAACTAGTGTCACACAAACTTAGGATATCCTATAATTATTACATAATAATATGAAATACTGTTTATAACTAATAATAAGTTTGATGATAATTACAAGGCCAATATTCAACCCCCTAATTATCATTAGCTTTATGGTCTTTCAAGTCTTCGAGCTTATGATGATGAAATCACCATCAGCCTCTTTGTCTTCAATATCTCCTTCATTGTAGTGGTCTTCGATGCTCTTCCTTTCGTATCCTCATTCTCCTTTGCACGATCTTCTTCATCAACAATAATTTATGCAAACCCGAGGTCACCTAGACCAATGTCGCCAATTGAACCATGGTCACACAGACCATCTTCAAACAATGTCAAATCTTGGCTCACCAATTTTGATCCTAGGGATGGCAAAAAAAACCGAAGCCGACGAGGAAAACCGAAAACCGACATAAACGGGGCGGGATGGGAAAACCCGATTATTTAAACGGGGATGGGGAGGGGGACGGGTTTGATGATCCCCACCCCAATTACCCGACATACCCGATTATAATTTAATATTATATATATATATATATATATATATATATATATATATATATATATATATGGGGATGAGATCAAATAAAAAGGAAATTAAAGTAAAAAGTGTAAGAGGGATAATTAATGATAATTTTTTTAGTATATACATAAACTGATAATTGTTAGTTTATCATCTTTATCGATTAAAACTAGTTATTTATCGATTTCTTTTTGATAAATCCAACATATTCATCACTATTTACAGAGCAAAAGAGATTTTCAAATACAGATTTTGAAACCAAAATTTTGAAATAATTTGTTGATGAACAAAATGCTTTCATCTAAAAAGTGATGAATATGTTGGATTTATCAAAATAAATCGATAAAAAACTAGTTTTAATCATAAAAGGATTTTTATTGTTGCCTCTTACCCTTTTTACCATAAAATCCTTTTTACTTGATCTCTACCCTATATATATATATATATATATTAATATACATAAAATTAATTTTAAATATAAAATATACAATCTGTATACACTTTCACACAACCTAATTTTAATCGTTGTCTTTATTTGAATTATTTGGTTTTGATATTTTGGATGTATTTAAATTATTTAAGTCTTTAATTTCGATTCACATATGTTTGTATTCGATAATTTCGTGTAATTTAGTATAATCGTTTTCTAAAACTCGTGGTAAAATCTTAAGAGTGATGATAACCGTAGCGAAAAATTATAGTTTTAGTTTAACGAGTATCTCTGCGGTAAAAATTACCTATTTAATCACATTTTTATATTAAACGGGGATATCCGTTTCCCCGCGGTTTTCCCCGGTTACCCGACGGAGATCCCCGTTTAAATCCCTGTCGTTTTTAAGCAGGGACCGGGGGGGACCAATCCCCACCCCGTTGCCATTCCTATTTGATCCGAATGCATAGGATAATTGAGGAGTTAAAAGATAACGATCAAATACGTCTTTGAAAGCTTCTCCATATTCATCTGGTTACCCGAAGTACATAGCCATCTCATTCCACTTCCTTTCCTTGCAAATTAACTCATAACCTCTAGATCTTGTTATGAGTTCATATAATTCAAATATGAAGATATCTATCCCGTTGAGGTGTGGTGGTGATGCAAGTTCAATTCCATCTTTTGTTAAGTAGAACTATTCCATGGCTTCTTGAAACTTTTTAGCAAACAATTTTCTAATTATACCGACAATCCGATCATTGTTTGCTAATTTCATAAATTTAAAGAAATCATCATAGCTCTCAACATTTAAGGACACTGATTGTCCTTCAACTTCTAACACATCCTTTTGTTTTTCAAAATGTTCATAATTGACATGAGAGATAATACAAGTACCATTACTTAGTGTTAACATCAAAACCTTGCTTTATGAGATGATTCAGACTCAAAACATTTCCATTTAGATTTAAAGCATATCCAACATGTGGTATCTCAAAAAATGTTTCATCAGTTTCTATTTCCACTTGACCAAAACCTTGAACATTTATATCAAGATCTCCTTATTTATGTACAACCAAACCATTTTTAAAACTAGTAAATAAATCAAAGTTTGGAGTCAAGTGGTTAATTAGAAATAACCGAGTTCACATACCATATTGAGTTCCGCATTTTCCTTTCGATCCTTTTACAACATAGTCACATTTGATTAGAATTCGGTCTAGGCTTGTTGAAATTCCACCAATTTAGATTCTTTCATCGGACACTTCCACGCGAAATGACCACCTTTATAGCAACGATAACATATAGGTTTCCGATTGTGTGTTTCCCTGATTTCTCCTCCTAAGTTCCAATCTTTTAGAAGATTCACGAGTTCTTGGCATCTCTTAATGCCTTGCCTCTTGTCCCTTCTATTTTTCAGTTTTCCAGCCCTCATTTGATCCAAAATCGCATCATTAGATTGAGAAACAAGACCCGTTGGAAATTTTCCGGTACATCTTGTTGCAGTCCTTTTCAATTTCGACTTTTCTGTCTTTGTTGAAAATGAAGTCTGCGAAGGAAATAATTCAGACTTTACTGCAAATCGAGTGTCTCCGTCATTTTTATATGCTAGAAGATGATCGGTACTTTGATCGACATCTTCTACCGTTGTTGGATCGAGCCATTGGCTCTGATACCATGTTCGTGATCTAGGGGGTCGATAGGGGTTATGGGTAGTGTGCAGATTTGATATAGGCATGACAACAAAACACAAATCAGATATATAAACACAGAGATTTTGGTTGCACTGTTAATACAAAAGTTCCAGATTTACATACATATATATAGGCGATGTAGATGGTGGTTAATGGTGGTTGTTTTGGCGGTTCCCTTAGCAGCCAAATTGGCGGCTATTTCCCACCAAAACTTGTGTCGCACAAACTTAGGATATCCTATAAAATTACATAATAATATGAAATATTGTTTATAACTAATAATAAGTTCCATGATAATTAAAAGGCCAACAGAACATATATATATATACATATATATATATATATACGGGAAGGTTCAAATGAGAACTGTTTTTCGTACGAGAACTACGAGAACCAATCTTAGCCCTTGATTAAAATTAATCCATTGCTAAGATTTTTTACGGCTCATTAATGCTTCATTAGTGCTTCATTAATGGGTCATTAATGATGCATTAATGACTCATTAATGGGTCATTAATGACGCATTAAGGAAGGTTATTCGAAAAAATCAAGCCTCGCAAATTAATGACAGCTCATCCGGACGCAATTCACAGTTGGGTAAATATATAAGTAACTAAAATACCTCTATTGATGAGTCATTAATAGTGTTTAAAACAATTCTCGCAGTTCTCGTACAAAAAATAGTTCTCGTTTGAACTTTTGCCAATACATATATGTATGTATGTATGTATACTAGTGCGAGAATTAACCATTATTATTCGAGAACCATTATTAGTGCGAGAAACGCGAGAACCAATCTTAGCCGTCTGATTCGCTCTCCTTCAATTGGATTGCCCACCCATGAATTCCTTACATGCACCTTGCCACACTCAATCCCCTCACGCTCTTCATTCATGAAATTCATTATACAAAATGAGCGGCTAAGATTGGTTCTCGCGTTTCTCGCACTAATAATGGTTCTCGAATAATAATTGAATACATATATAGAGGAAGGTTAATGCGAAAAGGGTTTTATTTGCGAAAAGTGCGAGAAGCAATCTGGACCATTAGATGATTTAATTAAAGGCTGAGATTAAATATGGCATTTAAGTAATTAAGTGAAACTTTTAGGAAATTTAAATAAAATAATGAAGGACATAAGAGTCTTTTTAACTCTCAAAAGATAGTTACCCTAATAAAACCTCAATCTTCCCCATAAAACCCACGTACGCCTCTCACCCCTCTCTCTCTCTCTCTCTCTCTCTCTCTCCCGCCTGAAGATCACAGCCGCCTCCACCATTGGAGACCACCATCGCCTCTCCTTCTCTTTGATTGAAGCATGGCAGCAGACATCCACACAGCCGACCACCACCGATCCGCATGGTTGCTCTCCTCCACCTTCGTCGTTGCCATCAAATGACGCCATCATAGCCGCTGCCTTCCTCCACTCGCTGTGCTCCTCTTCTTCAACAACACCACCTTCCTCCACCCTCGCTCGTGGGAAAATTAACCCACCACCACCACCACCACCGTCCCTACCAACATCCATCAGCAACGCCGAGTCGCCAGTCTCGATCCTCGATTACCTTCATAGATCTAAAGGTGCCGAAGCCAATGAACATGGGTAAAACCCGACTTTTCAGATCTGAAGCAATAAACCACCGCCACTGCCTCCGCCGAGCCCCCGACGCTGCCGAGCCACCGCCACCGTCTCAATGAACCGTCTCGATGGGTTTAATTTTTTCATTTAAATTTTATGTTTTTTATTCTGTTTTTCATATGTTTTATTAAAATTTTTGTTTTTTTATTGTCTTCTCCAAAACCAAAACCAGTTTGTTAGGATTTCTTTTATGTTCATTTCTTATTTTTTTTCTTGCATTCAACAATGTATATTTTGTCCTTTTTTGATTTTTTCCTTTTATTCAACTATGTATATTGGCAATTTGGCATTGTTTTTCAATTTAATCCTATCTGTGAACGGTGAACATGGGATTTTAATTTTTAGTACGTTGTTAATTAGTGAACAGTGAGTAATAACTAGAGAAAATTGTCAATGTGCATTGTTGAATTATAAATTTTTTTAACAAAACACTTATATCATTGGTTATGTTCAGTATTAAATTTCCTAAAATTATCTTAAAAATGAGTATAGTGTTGGCTGTGTTCATTATCGAACACAAATAGTGTTGGTTGTGTTCTTTATCAAACACAAATAGTGTTGGTTGTGTTCATTATCGAATACAAATAAACGTAGTGATTAGAATTAAGTAAGTGGGCATTTTATAATTTTTAGAAAATGCTCATTAATGAATCTCAAAAGATCGGCTAGTAGAGATAATAATAGTTGAACAAAAATATTAATTGTAAAAAAATTCTATCAAAATATTGTGATTCATTAATGAACTGAAGAAATTTCTTAAAAAAAGAATTAATTTAAAAAATAATAAAAACAAAATAATAAACAAAAAAGAAAAAATTTAATTAGAGAGAGAAAATTTTAATTAGAAAAAGAGAAATTAATTAGAGTCAAAAAGTTGAAATTTATAAACATTGCATTCTAACTCAATTACATAATAATTGAAACTATGAAACATTACACACATACATATACATATATATATATAATCAGCAACTTTATGATTCAGCCATGCGACAAAACTCTTCCACCAAACTGAAAGACAAATAACTCAGAGTTAGCAATTTAATTCTTAATTTCAAAGTGACTCTCGCAAAGAATCTTCACAAACTCATATTAGCTCTTTGTGATTATTCTGCACAAAACTCATCACAACCTCCTCTTTATTCGCCGCCGTCGCATTGCGCGGGTATCCCACTAGTATATATTATAAATATATATATATATACTAGCACAGTACCCGCGCAATGCGGCGGCTAGAAATAATTCCTACTCGATGACATATTCGTTTTTAATAACGTAAGACTACTATATCACCCATTATAATGACAATGAACAATTCCGTTCACATTGTATCTATTTTCTTTCTCGTTTTCTATTTCTTTTATTTCTCCTTTCTTTATAACTCTTTTATTAATTTAAAAAAAATAAAATCAGAAACAAAAAGAATATTAAATTTATTATAAATTAAACATTTTGTTTTGATTACACGAGTTAATATTTAAAATTTTTGAAAATGTCTATAAATTTAGGTTACATGTTATTAATTTAAATTGAGTTGAATTTTTTAAACATTATTTATTATGGAAGGTTTAGTTATAAAAATGGTATTTAAGAATCTAATTAACTCTTATAATAGTTTCCTTATAGAGTTAAATAAAGGATAAATTAATAATTTCAAATTACTTAAAATTAAGAGATTTCAATGACTTAAATGCATTATAATATAGTATAGATATATAATGAGCTTAAAATTTTAAAAAGTATCTAAAAAAAATCAAAAATAGAAGAAAATCAATCAACAAATCAATGAAAAACAAAAGTGGGTTTAAATTTTATACAATAATTTCCTTCTCCTAAATTGATTGTAACATTCATATTCCAGGAGATACCAATCAAAAATTATAGTGCATGTTTTTAAATTCTTGGCGATATTATGTTCGAAGATTATAGCGATGTCGAAATTCCATATATATTCAAAATTCCCGGCTTTCCTTTGCCAATATTAAGAGGCGGGAGGTACAAGACGGCACTGATCAGACTCTAAGCCGGTTATAGCGTACGGGCTTGCACCAGTTGCAAAACACTTTATCCGGAATGAAGATGGGGTATCGTTGGCTTCCATGTTGGAGTTGGAGCTAAATAAGTTGATCATCGATGTTTGGTAGGTTCAATGTTTTTTTCCTAACAATCTTATCAATTTTAGTAGCTACCTAGATATATTTATGAGCAGTTAACTTTTTGTTCAATTTATATATATGAAAAAGTTTAATCGAAAACTGTTTTTCGTATGAGAACTGTAAAAAGTGTCTGTAACATTATTAATGACTCATTAATAGGGTATTTTGGTAATTTATATATTTACCTAACCGTGAATTGTATCCCCTCATGCCATTAATAGGTTATTAATAAATCATTAATGAGTCACCAAAAAATCTAAGTTGTTGATTAATTTTAATCAAGGGCTAAGATTATTTTTAGAGCCCTCGTACGAAAAACAGTTCTCATTTGACCTATAGATGTCATGGTAGCAAATCCTAGTCATCAATTAGATGTCATGGTCGCAATTCACCCGTCGTAATTCATGACCCTCACAATTCATGGTTGGGTTATAAATAGAATGAAGGATCAAATGTAAATCATACAATCAAATCAAATGATGAGCCGGGATTAATTCTCTCATTCTCATGATTATTTTCATTCTCAATGGAACCTCCCTCTATATATATAGGAAAATTGTAATCGGGCACAGTTTTTCGTATGAGAACAGTTAGAACTATTCGTAACATCATTAATAACCCGTGAATATATATAGTTTGGTCATTTATCTATTTACGCGACCGTGAATTGAGTCTGAGTGCGCGGTCATTAATTTGCGAGACTTGATTTTTCAAAAAAAAACCTCATTAATGCATTATTAACGAGCCATTAATGAGCCACCAAAAATTCTTCCAACAATCTTAAGAGTACTATTTTTATTACGAGTACCGCGAGAACAAATATTGACCATTGATTAAAATAATTCAATAGCCAAACAAAATAAAAGCTCATTAATGAGGGGTATTTTAGGTAAATCAAGAGTCACTCTTTAATGAATGTCCATTTAAACGTAATTCACGTTTAGAAAAAATATATAAAAGACAAAAATACCGTTTAGAATTGATGGTAGTTACAAATGATACTCATGGTACTTACAATAATAATAGTTATCAAATAATATATATATATATATATGTATACGCATGGTACCCGCGCAATGCGGCGGCATCAAATAGTTTCTACTCAATAACTTGTTCGTTTTTGGAATTTACGTAATACGGTGACAACGAATAATTTTACTTTGGTAACATGTCTATTTTCTTTATTTTTCTGTTCTCAATCAACTCTTTTAATATTTTTAAATAAACTTTGAGAACAATTAAATAAGAAAAAAAAAGTCTTTACTTATAAAACAGGTTAAATTGCATGAAAATACAGAGTGTAAATTAGTAACTTAAAACTATTTAAAATTAAGAGATTATGAAAATAGAGTAACTAATTTGAAACTATTAATTATATGAGCTATTTAAAAAAAATTTAAAATATATGTTTATAGATTATTTAGATAATTATTATAGATTATTTAAACTATTATAGATTATTTAGATTTATGAATTCTACTTGTACACAATTTCTGATAATTATGTTAAAATATTTATTACATGATAGAATATTTAATATAAAAGGTTTGGTTATGAAAGTATTTTTTAATAACTAAGTTAATTTGTTTGAATTTTTTTTAAATATGGAAGGTTTAGTTATTAAAATAGAATATTAGATTATTATTAATACTATTTAATAGTTACTTTATATAATAGTTTTCATTTAGTTTATATGAAGAGTAATTTAGTAATTTCAAAACACTTAAAATTTAAGAGTTTAAGTAAAATATCTAAATGTTTTATAATATAGTATAGATTATATAATTAAATTATAGCAGGCATAGTAATTAATTCTATATCTACGGAAACAGTTCTTTTTTAATTATAAAAACAAAAGAAAGGAAGGAAAGGAAAAACCCGCTTATCTCAAACAAGAAAAAAAGAAGTGTTATTTTAAGCAAATTCCCATCACAACAAAATATATGTTAATTCTTCATGTTTTATTAGAACATACTAGCATTATACCCGCGCAATGCAGCGATAACGAATAATTTCTACTCGTTAACATGTCCATTTTCAAGACGTAGGAAGTATAGCATTCATATAATAAGGTGACAATGAATAATTTTCATTTGATGACACGTCTATTTTCTTTATCTTTTTTCCATTTCCTTTAATTTTTTGTTCTCCATAATTAAAAAAAAAAAGGTTACGAAAATACTTTTTAATAATTAAGTTTATTTTTATTTGCTTTGGCTTTCAAAAAAATTGTATTGACTTTAATTTTCTTAAATATGAAATATAAGAATCTTATTAACTATATATAATAGTTACTCAATTTAGTTTATATGAGGGGTAATTTAGTAATTTCAAAACACTTAAAATTTAAGAGTTTAAGCAAAATACTTAAATGCTTTATAATATAGTATATATGTATATATATATATATATATACTATCATCATAGCCACGCAATATTGCGGCGGCAAATAGTTTTTTGTTTATAATATGTCGCTTTCAAGAATGTAATGATATGTTATTCGCGCGATTTAATGTCACGAAAAAGTTTTCTACAACAAAATGTCAGTTTTTTTCAAATTTTTTTTATTTACATCTAACTATTTTATTAATTTTAAAAATAAATTCTAAAAGACAATAAAATAAGAAAAAAGATTTATATTGATGAAATAAAGAGAATAGTTAATAAGATTTTAAAAATTATGTTGATGTGAGTGGATAATTGTGTTAGTATGAGAGAATATATTTTGAATAAAAAGTTAAAGTAAATTAGGAGAGAACAAAATAGTTAAAGTTGAGTGGATGAGATTAATTTAGATTAGATGAAGGGTCAAGATTTTATATTGATTGAATTTTAAGAAGTCTTAAAATTTAAGAGGAGAGAGAATGTTAAATGGTTTATATAGTAGTATAGATAGAAAGTTTAAAGTATATATTTATAGATTTTATTTTCGAAATAGATTAAATGTTAATTTTATTGGAAATAATTAAAATGTTACATTTATAGATTTACTTCTAAACGTATCTACTAAACGTGCTTCTAAATCTACTTCATTTTTTATCACGGGATTAGAACCCTTTTCAATCTTTGGGGTAGGACACCTTTCACCAACATTTGATATCGCTGGACTATAAATCATTTGGTATTATATTTGTAGATCTGTAGAACTATTTTTTAAATACACGCTTTTAAATATTTGGATTTAGTGATGAAAGGAGATTAAAATTTTTTTTAGGAATCTTTACAAACTTTTCACGTGTAGATATGTGAACATTTAGATAATTTATCCATACTTGTAAATATTTGATAAAATTTTGTAACACCAAAGTTTTCCACGCTTATCTATAATTTTTCACATTTGGAAGTATTATAATATCGCTAATAAAATGTGGATAATCAATGAATTTCTTGTTGCGGATATGGTGATATGTTTTTTGCTTTTACAGTTTAAAAACCTTTGTCTGATTCCAAATGAATAAGTAATTATAACTAGTGTAATATTCGCATGTCGTTTGGGTCGGTGTTTAAAAAAATACATGATTTGTAGCATCAATGTATAAAAAAATCATAACTCTTGAAGGAATAACGTCTATGAAAAATATCTCAATGATCAATATATCTAGTTTGTGAATTGTGATGAAAAATTAGGCTTACTACTCTCTATTGATATCCAAGGTTATAAATAATAATGCTATATTTTATTGTTATAAACAAGGTTCAAACTTAAAGATTCAGTATATGAAGGAGGCATTGCATTTGAAAAGATTCATGGGATGCATATGTATGAATATTTGGGGTTAGATGCAAGGTTGAATGAGGTTTTCAACAAGGCCATGTCACATACTTCTACCATCTTAATAAAAACATTACTCAAGTGTTACCGAGGTTTTGAAAACCACAAGTGTTTGGTCGATGTTGGAGGTGGTGTAGGAACCATCCTCAATATGATTGTATCCCAACATCCTACCATTAAGGGTATTAACCTAGATCTGCCACATGTGATACAACATGCACCACTCTACGACGGTATGTTAAATTGTTGTCACGTTTACCATCTCTTAAAAGCGAAAGCAATCATACTGATTTATTCATTACAATTTTAGGTATAAAACATGTTGAAGGAGATATGTTTCAAAATGTTCCGCAAGGAGATTGCCTTTTCTTGAAGGTAATATTGCGTGCTCAAACATGTTTATGTCTTGAATTCACTTCTTTATAGTTAAGATAATATAACATATATTATGTACGTAGTGGGTATTACATTGTTATGATGATGAACGCTGCGTAAAGTTGCTAAAGAACTGCTACAAGGCTATACACGATAATGGAAAGATAGTTATTGTAGAAAAGATTATTCCACTTTTACCTGATACTAGCTCTTCAGTGAAAACGGCGACCCAAATGGATGCAATCATGATGACTAATCTGCCCGGAGGAAAGGAGCGCACAGAGGATCAATTTCTAGCCTTGGCAAAAGAAGCAGGATTTGGTAGTATGAAAAAAGTATGTTTCGTGTGTAACAATTGGGTCATCGAATTGTACAAGTAAAACCTATCATGTTTGTTTATGTCTACACATGGCTTTCATGTACGAGTGTGGTTGAAATTCTAATAATGATGCATGTTTTATGCCTGTGTACCGTATTGAAATATAAGTTGGAAGTTTTTCTTATTTAACTAGCTGATAGACCTGTGAGATCACGGGTATTACAGAAGTAAACCTAAAAAAATATAACATCATATACAGAACATTTTTGAAGTATTATAAACAGTAATTTTATAAATAATTTGAAGATATGTATTGACATAATCAATTAGATACAGATTGTTATTAAATGAGTAATTTAGATAAGTAAAATCGTATAAAGAATACTAAGTCTATATATACAAAGCGTATAAAGTAATTTAGATATGTACATACGAAATAGAACTATTTTTTTTAAAAAAACTTCTTTATATACTTTTCCTTATTGTCCCATGCACACATGAATGTTATCAGACAAAACCTAAAACACAACATAATAAGATAATGAACGTCCAATAACACTTGTGGCACAACCCACTTTACGAATTAATAAAAATAATAGACTTTTTTTATTAAAGACTTAGAACGTAAGTGAAGCAACAGAGTTACAAATAGACAAATTACATGGAGACAATAAACCTAAATTCCTAAAAAAGTAAACCAAAAAAGCCATTATGAATAAAAAAAACTTGGCTGGAAAAAAGTATCAACTTAATTAGGAATAACTCAAAAAATGCATCTCAATATATAGCAATCACCTAATGGTCCTAAACTTGTTGGGGTTACAGTCAAGAAATTAAGGCATTCTATAGAACAATAAACTCTACTACAGATCTCTTTTTAAACAAAAACTTACGACCTAAAAAGTTCAAATAAAATAATATCGAATTTTAACCAACTTCATATAGCTAACATTTTGGTGCTGCCAACATATGCCAGGTGTTGGTAAAATTATCTCAGCATGTATCCTACTTGTTGGCCTTGATAGATGTATGATATATACTCAAAAATGTCATTCTATAGAACAAAAAACTCTACTACATATAGAAATGTCTAAAAGCTTTTAGAGTAAAGCTACAAAGCCCTATTTCATTATTTGGAACTCAGAACAAAGCAAAATTAGTTCAACTTAGAATCAATTAGATCTAATTTCAGAAATATTATGGTTATCTCACACATTTGTCAATCGTATAACTCAAACTACATACCGAAATCAAATTAGCATTCTATCTACATGCTTCGACAATTAGTAATCACAAAAAACAATTTTACCACATCTAGATATATTTGTACTTTTCTGGCATCGGGTTCAAGATGAAATCATGATAGTTAAATGGCCACTAAAATGCAAGGACCATTAGCGAAGAAAAGACAATCACACCCTGAAATGCTATAATGACCGATTATTAAACCAAAATGTTATGTAACCCATAGTTAAAACCTACATAAGCAATAAGAAGACACAATTAGAACTTGCAAAAACAATACAAACTTTTAGGTTACTTAACTACCTCAAGGAAACACAAAATTAAACCACAATGTGTGTGTGTGTGTTTTAGGCTGAAATGCTATATGACCCACAGTTACAACCTGCAAAAACAATAAGAAAACACAATCACAACTTGCAAAAATAATAAGAAAATCTCGGGTTAGTTAACCACAACAATAAAACTCAATATTTCCGCTATTTGCTAAAACCGCAGGTTGAAACATGCTTCGGTGATCATGCTCTTCATGTGCCAATAAATAAAAGAGGACAATAACACTCACTCTAAAATTGGATAATTTAATAAAAAACAATAAATGTGAAGTTCAATGAGATACGGACTTTGATCATGCAATACATAAAAACATTAGTCATTATATTATATCATGATATAGTGTTCTTGATTGAATGAAATTACAGTAAAAAAAAGAAGATATAAACACACTCAAGCATCTCATCGAAAAATTCTTGTGCAATCCATTGTAAGTGAATTACTTATGCATAATTATAAACAAAAGAAGTATATAAGAGAATGAATTGATAAAGTTTAAGAAGAATACCTCATTGTATATTTTTTCATTTAAGACTTCGAATATTCCACCTATGCAACATGCACAACTCTCCTTAATAAAAATATAGGTGGGCTTTGACAAAAGTTATGATTGACAAAAAACAATCACATGATACTTGCTACCATCAATCTTGCACAAAACCGTTAAGGTTATCGTTGTGGGGGACTATTATAAACGACCCACGGAGAAACAATCAAGAAAAAGAGAAATAAAAATATTAAGATCAGGAGAAAAGAACCTTGAGTTGTAACAATGACTTATCAGATCTAAAGTGTCAATGACAGGATGGGATAATCAATACCCAAAATTCGATGAACAATTAACAAACAAAAATCGAACCCTAATGTCATAAAGAAAGAAGAAATTGTACCTAAGATGATGAATTGCCACCGAATTGAAACCTTCCCTTGTAAGCCATAGAGAAGAAATGGGGAATCTTGAATATAATCCCTTGAAATCTTGAATCGATTAACTATTCAAAGAAGTAAAAAGTGTTAGAGAAGTTAGAACCTAATGAAATCCCGTATGTAAACATTAAACAACATCCAAATCCTTGTAGCAGATTTCTTGATCTTTTATCACATGAGAGAAAGACGATAGAGTGAAGATTAGAGTTTCACTAAAGAAAACTATAAAAACTTGTAGAGAAGAGGATGAAAATTAGAACCTGGCGAATTTAGGGTTTTTACGGAGAGTGTTTTGTGATAAGGAAAGAAAGAAAAGGAACCATATACGGAAAGAGAAGATCGGATCCTTCAAATAAAAAGATCCGCGTATGTGGATTTCTATGAGAGTGCTTTTTGTAGCCGGATCTTTCCCAAAGATTGGTTTTTAAAAATGGTATGTGGTGAAGTGGAGGGTTATACTTTGTGGAGAGAATTTTTTTTTATTACTATTCTTGATAAGATGGTAAGCCTTTTAATAATATATATAGATGGCAAAGACATCTCTAAAACTTGGTCATGACCACGAATCAACACTTTTTAAGATCATTTCTAAGCAAATTTATTTTGATTTAATTAATTTTCTATATGGGACTCAACTAGAGATATGATATATACTTGGAGACTGTTTGTTAAAACTAGGGGTGTTCATTTTCGGATATCCGGAATTTCGGATATCCTAAATTTTCGGATAGTGCATTTCGCTATCCGATATCCGAATCCGAAATTTCGGATATCAGAAATTTCGGATATCAGAAATTTCGGATTTGGATACCGGATAATCCGAAATATCCGAAATTTAATATTAAGTTTTTTTTACAAAGAGTTTTCTTGGTTAAGGCTCCTCCCAGAAATTTAGTACTAAGATTACATGTCCTAAATATTAATTTCATTAGAACTAGAACTACTTTTACAAACTTCATTCAATTCTTTTAAAAACTAGTTTAGTTTTTTCAAACTAGAACTACTTTTACAAACTAATTAACTACCATTCACATAATTAGATCATCAACCAAATTATACTATATATACGTACAATCGAATTAATTAATTATTCTTCAATTTGAAGCAATATAAAGAATATAATTAACGAGGGGAACTTAAGGATAGGAAATCAATAATCTCTAGATTAAGAACAAAATCAGAGATATAAAAAGTTGGTCTAGGTGTATCTAAAATAAACATATAATAACAAGATCAATCAATCGATCGATGTAGAAACTAGATCATCAAGTATATATGATATCAATTTGGAGTTTTGGACATCTAGGGATGTTTTTCATATTATATATTTATTATTTAAAAAAATTAAAAAATATATATTTTGGATATTTCGGATATCCAAATATCCGAAAATTTGGAAAAATGCTATCCGAATCCGAAAATTCGGATATCCGAATTTTCAGATAATTTCGGATCGGATTTTTCGGGTATTCGGATTTCGGATCGGATATTTTTGAACACCCCTAGTTAAAACCGGATGATTAAGCACACAATTATTATATGGCTAGAATTATTCAAATGCTTTATATGAAACTGCCTCCGAACGTAACATGCTATTTCATAAAAGTTCTAAATGAATAATTTGATTTATGCAAATTATTACTGTATCCTTAATAGTGATTTAATGAGACGTACAACATATAAAATAAGTAGTATTAGTATAAAATACTTGGTGCTTAATATAAGATTCATAATATACTTTAAGATGGAAGATTCAGTTCACGCAGTCTTTATTCAGAGACGACAATCAAACGCGCTCAATGCTAAGTATTCAGCACTAAATGGTTTCATTCCGCAGCAAAAACACCCCCTTATTCTTCTTTCGCTTTATGCAACTAAAATTGACCTCTACATTTGACACCATATCTATCTATCTATATCAACTTCAATAATAATTCATTTAAATTCATTACGACGGCTGTCGAGCCATATATAGGACTTATTATATTTAAATTAAGAGTTGATTGGTCAAATGGTCTTTTAACTTAGCTATTTCTGCCATTTTACTCCTTTAACTTCAAAAGTGGTGAGAATAGTCTTTTATGAACCATTTTGTGACCAGGATAGTCCTTTTTAAGGATGGACGTTAACCAAGTCTGTTAAGTTCACTTCATGTCCAACACACATGAGGGCATTTAAGTTTTTTTACCCTCTTTTTGATTTTTAAATCATTTTAAATAAGATTTAATTTTTAAAAATAATAAAATATCCCCATTCTCTCTTAGTCAACTCTCCTTTCTCATTCAACTCTCTCACTCTAATCTCTTTGTCTCTCTCTCCCAAACTCTCTACTAGAAATTACAACCATAATCACCACCATAACCAAAAACCAACACCATTCTCTTTCAAAACCACCACCGCCGAACCCTTCACCGCCACCACAAACCACAACTAACAACCACAGTTCCACCACGAGAAATCAACATCGTTCTCTTTGAAAACCACCATCGCCGTACACAACAACACAACAACACAACAACTCACAACCACCGTTCACCTTGAATCAAATCCCTCATTTGCAGAAAACCCTAAATACGATTTGAAGGATCAAATCCCCCATTCGCAGAAACCCTAAATACGATTTCGTAGAAAACCCTAATCTTTAACCAAACGACCACCTTGGAAGTTAGTACCTCATCACAACTAGTCGAAAGTTCCCTACCACTACTATCCTCGACGTTGGCGGCGGCTGGGGATCGCCTCAGAGGCGCCGGTCACGGTGGGTGTTTGTGTGCTGTGTTCGTGTGTGAGAGAGAGTGAGAGTAGGGAAGAGATCCGGATGGTGGTTGTGACCGATGGCAATGGTGGTGGTGAAGCCGATGGCGATTGTGGGGGTGAAGTTGAAGGCGACGGTGGTGGTCGATTTTTGGTCACCGGAGTGTGCAAAATTGACAGTGGTGGTGGACTGGTTGTGTGTGTGTGTTTAGTGTTTAGTGTTTTAGGTTTTATATTTATATTTTAGTTTTTATAATATTTATAATTGTTAAGGATTTTTAAGTTTTTTAGGTGTTATAGTAAGGGTAAAAATGTCAATTTAACATGGTTAACAGAGTTTTTTAACGTCTACCGTTAGATAGGACTATCCTGGTCATAAAATGGTTTATAAAGGACTGTTCTCATCATTTTTGAAGTTAAAGAACTAAAATGACAGAAATAGTGACCAATTAACTCTTAAATTAATTAGGTAAAGTCATCAATCTCACGCCTAACTATTGGCTTGTCCTGCTTTTCGAAAAATAAAAATAAATGGTATGTCTAAATATTCGGTTATCTCATTAATGGACAAAAGAACCATTAAATTGTTCATCGATCATCACGAGGTACCTAAAGGTTCTTTTGTCCCCATTTTACATCATCTCCGGCACGTATCTCCTCTATCGAAGCCACTAGTTTCGTTGAACCAACTGCTGAGCCCGGAAACACCTCCGCATCTCTGGCCTCTGTCAATGACTGAGTGAAACAGATCTGCCGTATCTCCTGCCTTCGTCACCGCCTCTGCCGCCATATGTCAGCCCTTCGTCACCGCCGGATCAAAAGAACAGTCATTAGCCACTGACTGACTGTTATTAATGATGCGGCCGCTAGCATTTGAATTGGCATGCGCTCTTCGATCTACGGCCAACGGACTGTTTTTTGATTGTTTATTTTTGAATCGTTGACTGTTTGTGATGAAATCTATGATCTGAAATTATATTTATTGTTCATTTTTAGCACAAGTGTTCTTAGCCAGCATAATGGTTAAATGATCGAACTCCTTTTCTTTAATTAAGATGATCATTGTGTAATATTAATATATATATAGAGGGTAGAGATCAAGTAAAAAGGATTTTATGATAAAAAGGGTAAGAGGCAATAAAAAAATCCTTTTTATTGATTAAAACTAGTTATTTATCAATTTATTTTTGATGAATCCAACATATTCATCACTTTTTACAGAGCAAAAGAGATTTTTAAATGTAGATTTTGAAACCAAAATTTGGAATAATTTGTTGATGAACAAAATGCTTTCATCTAAAAAGTGATGAATATGTTGGATTCATCAAAAAGAAATCGATGAAGAACTAGTTTTAATCAATAAAGATGATGAACTAACAATTATCAGTTGATTTGTATATCGAAAAATGATCAAATAATCATCCCTTTTACACTTTTTACTTTAATTTTCTTTTTATTTGATCTCATCCCTATATATATATATATATATATATATATATATATATATATATTAGGGGTGTTCAAAAATATCCGTATCGGATCCGAAATCTGAATATCCGAAAAATCCGATCCGAAATTATTCGAAAATTCGGATATCCGAATTTTCGGATTAGGATTCGGATAATATTTTTCCATAATTTCGGATATTCGGATATCCGAAATATCCGAAATATATATTTTTTTATTTTTTTAAATAACAAATATATAATATATATAAAAAAATCCCTAGATGTATAAAACTCCAAATCGATATCATATATACTTGATGATCTAGTTTCTACATCGATCGATCGATTGATCTTGTTATTATATGTTTATTTTAGATACATTCAGACCAATTTTTATATCTCTGTTTTTGCTCTTCTTCATCTAGAGATGATTGATTTCCAATCCTTAATTTTCCATCGTTAATTATATTCTATATATTACTTCAAGTTAAAGAATAATTAATTAATTCGATTGTACGTATATGTAGTATAATTTAGTTGATGATCTAATTATGTGAAAGGTAGTTAATTAGTTTGTAAAAGTAGTTCTAGTTTAAAAAAATAAATTAGTTTTTGAAAGAATTGAATGAAGTTTGTAAAAGTAGTTATAGTTCTAATTAAATTAATATTTAAGACATGTAATCTTAGTATTAAATTTCCGGAAGGAGCCTTAACCAGGAAAAACTTTTTGTAAAAAAAACTTAGTATTACATTTCGGATATTTCGGATTATCCGATAGCAAAATGCACTATCCGAAAATTTCGGATATCCGAAAATCCAGATATCCGAAAATGAACACCCCATATATATATATATATATATATATATATATATATATATATATGTTAGCTATGGTATGAGGTATGAGATAAAAGTCACCATATATGTAGACTATTAAAAATTATTTATCTGCTTCACCCTTCGATCATCTTCTGCTTTACTAAATATATATATTTGTTTGGTCTTTTATGGTTATAAACATTCATATGTGATATAAATGTGTGGAGAATTGGAATTGATTTCCTTGTTTGGTATCAGGAAAGAAATGAAACAGAGAAATGGTGGCTTAAGTCGCCGGACGGCGGTTGCGGCGTTAGCCGCCTTGCCGGACGTCGACGATGATGATTAGAATGCTAGAAACACATCGCAACCGGACATCGACAATGATGAGTAGACATTGATTGTCATTTCTCTCCATTTCTTCACAATTTGAAGAGAAATGAAAATACAAAGGAACTGGAGAAATAGAAATGGGTGGAGAAACCATTTCTCCTCCCAAAACTATAACCATTTATCCCAAACAATAGAAACCAATTCTCTCAATTTCTTTTCTCTCTACCAAACACCCCCTTAGGTTCTTTATTCTTCAGATTATATCATGCATGTATTCATATACAAATACAAGAATAGGATTTTGGTGTTTAGAGAGCATGAATTATAAGGGGATGTTTGTTTTAGCTTTTTCCGGGATTATTTTTTAGGGCAAATTGCATTAAAATACAATGAACTTTGTCTTAATTACCATTATATACAATCACCTTTATTTTCTTAAAAATAATACAACCAACTTTCATAATCCTCCTATTGTATGCAATTTGTTGTATATTATGGAAGTTATTACCAAGTTCATTGTATACAATGGTAACTAAACAACAGACACATGAAAAAGTTGTTTGCATACAATGAGAGAATTATGAAAGTTAATTGTATTATTTTTAAATTTTTAAAGTTGGTTGTATACAATGGTAACTTAGACAAAGTTCACTGTATTTTCATGCAATTTGCCCTATTTTTTATAAGCTGGTTTTTCCGGTTTATTTTCTGACTTTCGAGCTTATTATGAGTTACGAGAGAGAAATAAACCGGACTCATAAAAAATAAGCCGAAAAAAATAAGATCAGGAAAAATAAGCCCGCGAAAAAAGCTATTAATAAGCTAAAACAACCACACCTAAGGGTATGTTCGGTATGAAGCTTTTTAGAGCTTATTGGAGCTAATAGCTTTTTAAGGGACAAAACCCGACTGCTGGTCATCACAGGCTAAAGGCAGAGCGCTAGAGCAGTGGTCCGTTGCTTGTCGATCAAATTCAAGTGAGGCTGCCAGGTTTTGGAAACTAATGAAAATGGAATTTAATTATATATACTTACAGGAGGTCAAACAAAAGAGAGGCAAGACTTTGTCCGACGGTTGTGTGGGGGGCTTAATTTTGGGATGGGGGCACAAGCTATTCGTTATTGGTTTTACACAAACTGAGAGAAAACACCCACAAATAGGTTATTAGGTAAAAAATTTGATCAACAAAAGCCAATTACCTGGTTTAAAAAACTGGAACAGGCAGGGTATATGATGCACTACAAGAAGGTATAAATGCTAGTAATAAGCTTTAACTTACCTGTTGGTATAGCAGATGAAGCTGATTGGACTGTTATTTCTTGCTCTTTCATTAACTCGGTTTGTCTATTCACCAGATCATTATGCCAGGTTATTTGATTGTTAGTGGGTGACTTTGAAAATGGCCTAAAACCAAATTAATGTCGCTCGACGTGGGAGTTAAGTCCACGGCGTGTGCTCCTCGAGGTCTCACGGCGTGAGGGAGGTGTACACGTCGTGGGGAATGTTGGCCAGCAAATGGATTTTTTTCCTTTTGGTGCTATGCGGGCGCTGTATGACTTTATCTTCTAATATAGGAATTAATGCTTAAATATGGTTATGATTAATTCCTATTATGGATTAGGGCAACAGTTAAGGTTATGTGGTTTATTATAAATAGAAGGCCTAGGTTTCAATCATTGTATCCTAAAATTATAACTCTCTCTGATATCAGTAATATAGTCTCTCCGGTTCCTGCCCGTGGACGTAGGTTGATACACCGTTAACCGAACCACGTAAAACCTCTGTGTTCTTATTGCTTTATTATTTCCTGTTTACGCATAACAAGTGGTATCAGAGCCACGGTTATTCTCTGTGTGGCTCACATCATTGAACGAGGATGTCGTCTTACAAGTTTGATCCAGAGAAGTTCAACATGGATGTGCGGTTGCGTTGGAGGGGAAGATAATTTTCCGAGGGACATGAAAGAGGAGTCGAAGAGGGAGATTGTGGCGAAGGAACGTTCCGTGATTTTGCTGTCGGTTACTGATGAGGTGTTACGGGAGGTCGTGAATCAGACGACGGCTGCTGGGTTATGGACGAAGCTGTGTGAGAAGTATCAAAACAACTCTCTCACGAACAGACTGTATCAGAAGCAGCGTCTGTACACGCTCCGGATAGATGAAAGCTCTCAGGTAAAGGATCATCTTGACACTTTTAACCGTATCATACTTGATCTGCAAGGGGTTGGGGTTAAAATTGATGATGAAGACCAAGCCCTGATATTACTATGTTCTCTGCCTGGGTCATACAAGAACTTTATGGATACGATGCTCTATGGTAGGACCTCTATTTCCGTGAATAATGTGAAGGATGCTCTTTTGTACAAGGAACTGAAAAGAAGGGTTTTTGGTGAAGAAGAGTCTGGTTCTTGTTTATTTGCAGGTAGAGGGAGATTGCAGGAGAGGGATAATGAGAAGGGGAGATCGCGTTCTAAATCTAAATCGGCGAGCAAAGTTACATGCTATCTTTGCGAGGAGAAGGGGCACATGAAAAAAGACTGTCCGCAACGGAGAAAGGGAAGTTCTAAGGGTGAATCTAGTAGCAGTGGCAGTGCCTCTGTGGTATAAAAAGACAGTTATAATGAGGGTCTGAGGGATGGTGATGTCTTGACAGTCTGCAGTGCAAGCACTGATGATACCTAGATCATGGATACTTGTGCTTCTCACCACATGATGTTCTCTCGTGATCTGTTCGTTTCTTTTAAGGAATGGAATGGAACGGTGAAGTTGGGTGATGATGGGGTTCTTGCCATAAAGGGTAGCGGGGTGGTGCAGATTAAAATGCACGATGGGATTGTCAGGAAGTTTGACTGCTGGTATGTTCCTGGTCTGAAGAAGAACCTTATTTCTCTTGGCACCTTAGCCAAGAATGGTTTAAAATATCATGGTGAAGGTGAGTGGTTGAAAGTCTCGAAGGGTGCTGCTGATGAAGGGAAAACTGCATCATGTGATTTATTTCTTGCAGGGCAGTTCTATTTTGGGAATGGCAGCGGTATCTCAGTCCTCTGATAAAACTGATGATAGGACAAACTTGTGGCACCGGCGATTGGGTCACATGAGTGAGAAGGGGTTATTATGGATTAGGGCAACAGTTAAGGTTATTTGGTTTATTATAAATGGAGGGCCTACGTTTCAGTCATTGTTTCCTAAAATTGTAACTCTCTCTGATATCAGTAATATAGTCTCTCCGGTTCCTGCCCGTGAACATAAGTTGACACACCGTTAACCGAACCACGTAAAACGTCTGTGTTCTTATTGCTTTATTATTTCCCGTTTACGCATAACAAGATCGATCACAGCTTGATTCATGTAATATAACTTGAAGAATAGTTGATTTTGTTCTTCAAGTTCATGCCAAACTGAATCACCAAAACAAACAAGGTTATTTTAATATATTATGTCATGGATATTAATATATACCAATTAAGTACAAGTTAAGATTCATAAGATTAGGTTGTGAAGTGTGATGATATGTTAAAAAGGTTGGAAGAAAAGGATTGTGTAACTGAAAACTAATAAATAAAGAGATTGAGGAAACAAGTAAATGAAGAGTCAAACTACATACTTCTCCTTGTAAAGGAAGGCTCAATCCCATGTTTTGCATAGAGAATATCCACCACCTGATTCTCAATCTGGTTATGCATCATACATTGTTCTATGAGATTTTTTACCTGAAGCCAATTCAACTCGAGTAAACAACACACGCAAAATCTTATATACATGTGGATATGCACGGAAAAATCCATGTCTTAGTGCCCGTTTATCCATTTTCTGCACGATTTGAAAATCCAACCCAGAACTACAGGTACAATATGTTTCATCTTCAATCAAATAGTAATTATAGTCCGACTTGACCTACAAAGTCAATGTGTACCTTGCCTTTTTGTAATTTTAATGAAAAAATAATTGGTCAAGTACATGAATCCAAGTGCCAAATTCAATCTCAAGTTCATATATTAGTTCAACATTCATGAATCCCAGGTGAAAGCGCAGAATAGATTTGTTAACAGAAACCAAGCTCAACATGCAGTATGTTTTCAAACAATAATCAAACAGGATAAAATCAATAATAATATAACTCAAACATGTTACCTTTATATTTTGAACTACAAATACTAGAAAAAAATTCCTTAAAAAAAAATAAATTCACATGTATGTGCTAGCTGTAGCTGAGCCCATTTACTTTTCTGTTTTCTTATATCCTATGAGTTTTCAAGTTCAAGAGTCAAGACTTTAAGCATTCCATTCACAAGATGCCATATACATAAACTAGATAGACATGCAGCAATATGATGAGATAAAATTAGTCAATACATAAATGGCAATCAATTGCAATAGCAAGGGTAACTAGTTCATTTAGATTTCAAAATCACAATCAGTATATAATTTCTAGAATTTAGATTTGTGCCTCTTGTCTAGAAGCAGATCCAGACTGCTAATCGTTGTAGAGCGGTGGATCCTGAAGTTGAAGCCCCAAAGGCTCAGGTTGATGTAGATCAGTTTCAAATGACTGTCAGATTTTGGAAACAAATTAAAATTAGTAGTATAATTACCCAACAAAAAACAAAAAAAAAGGAGGTAAAAGTGGCACTTGGAGCAATTCCCCTGCCCCTTCCTTAGATGTGTCTTCGCCCCAGCGTGTGCGCGCGTTGTGTAAATAAATACAGCTAACTGACTAAACTGATGCATTGCCAATTGACGGATGGCGCTTCCTGGATGTTGGCAACGTGAGCCTCGAAGACAGAGAGAGTGAAACCTCAAATTGCCCAAAATAACTAACCAGATTCACAATTTCTTGCAAGCCCATCCATTCCTTGTATTATTCCAACATTTGTGTGTATGTGTCTCTGAGCCAACAATATGCTCAATTCAATGGACAATTAAAGAATCACTTTGCATCCCTGAGGAGTATATAGATGGTCCACAACACAATTATTAAATTTGTTAGTTAAAAAACACTAATGGCAACGACTTGTCATAACATTAAACGTCGTCGCAGGAAGTTGAACATGACGTCACAGATGAACATTGTAAGGCGACGCGAACACGTCTTTACAAAATAAACAATAAAAGATTTACAATTTAAACAATAGTACATCAGTTTGGTATTTGTTATTTTGACTATATGATTTTGGTACTTTGAAATTTGATTACTTGATAGATGGTACTTTAGTATTTTTAATTCAATTCATAATTCTATTTAGTGATGAATATTGAACTTATTCGGTTGTTTAATGAATATTTTTACTGCTACTTGGTGTACGTCACATTTTTTTTATTATATTCATTTATATAACTTGAATAAAAAGGTAAAATAAATATTTGAATCAAACCGAAACAAAGACTGAGTTTAAAGTTCGAATACAATCTAAACGAACATTGAATATTGAAGTTAGAATATAAATATAAATAATTTTCGAAATTCTTACCGAAACGTGGAAAACAAACATGGAAGTTGAAATTTTGATAAAGCAAAACCGTAGTCGAAACGGAAACCGTATTCGAAAAAATTACTCGAAAACAATATTTGAAAAAAGTACTCGAAAATTGAAAAAATACTCGTCGATCACATTTGGCTGAAATGGGTCAACACGAACCCGACACATGAAACAATGACACGACCCAAGCTTGACACGAATATAATGGGTTGAAATTGGGTTGACACGAAACTGACTTGAACTCAAATGACACAAACCCGACCCAAATTGATAGTCTAAAATTCAACACATAATATCAACATGTTTGCAATGGGGATATGGTTCTCTTCAACCAGTTATCTACTGTTTTCTAATATCTTAAGTACGTAGAATTAGTCTCGAACAAAAAGCCTTAGGAATGTAAAGAATCAAATCATACTGAGTTGAAAATTTGTGTATACATTCAAACAATTATTCAAGTAATGTAGTAGCTACATAGTATAAAAAAACCCTAGATTAGGATCTACAAGTATGAGAAATTGCACTATATGATGGATATTTGACCTTATGTTCGTAGAAAACCCTAGATTAGAACCTACATAGTAGAAAAAATCTATTGGAATTGAAACAAAGTACGAAGGGATCAACTATTGGAGACTAGATATGATGGAGGGGATCTACGATTCAAGACTGCTCAGAACTTAGAAGGGATCGCTAAGGTGGTTGAAGAAAGAGTGGCCGAATTCAACAACAACCAACCTTCCGATGGAGGTGAGAGCGGCTTTCCTTTTCAATTTCCAAAAGTACCCTTGTTCTCACACTCAAAGTATAAACACGTGGCAAAATTTTGATTATTAGATTAAAATGATAAACGTCTAAAACATATTCTCTATGTCCTCTATCTAGGATTGTACTCCATTGCAGTGTTATCAAGAACGTGAATCACAATCAAGATTGTAAAATCCTACGATTCCACCAATCAAATTCGTGTTAGATCGAGATCATAAGATCGATAGTTGATCCGATTCTATGAATATTCCAAAATTTAGTTTTAAATTAAAATCTTTGAAAGTAATAGGATTTGGATCAACATGCATTTATTTAATATCAATGTACGTGCTATTTCTTTTACTTAAATTATACAAAGTCACGTCTAGTTTCAATATATATAACTACTTTTTTATCAAACTTTTTTATGAATAGTGATTTGGAAGTTGGGTTTAGTTTTTGTAACCCCGCTATGGTGAAGACATTATTATGCCATTACATGCATTGCACTATCATTAGGAATAGGATGTATAAAGTCTTGAACTTTGACTCTTACATGAATTTAAATTATATTCTTGTATTAGATAAGAACCGTAAACAGTTATAAAATATATAAAGTTTTAGTAAGATCTTATGATCTCAATCAATCTTATGACCCCAATCTTGCGAAGATGGAAACTATCATGGTAGAATCATCGGTAGAATCTCAGATCTTGACAGCCTTGCTTCATTGATCCTAATCAGTACTCTCTCTCTCTCTCTCTCTCTCTCTCTCTCCACACACATTTTTAACAGATAAAATAGGGGCAACCACGGGGTTGGTGCGTTAAGTAGATAGAGTACCACATCTTGTAATCAACCTTCGTCTAACGGAAACAAAAAAAATCAAGATACAACACCGCTGTTTATGATATAATATCAACAGCAGCAAGACAAGTATTATGTATGAGTGACGTGTCAACAATTAAAGCATGTTCATGTCCATGAGTTTTCATGCATGTGAGACTTGAAGCTTTCTCATTTGCAAGAAGGATTGGTATTTACAGCAATTGGTTAGACCTGCATGCAGATAGAATTAGTGGATTAAATAAATAGCAAACGATCATAATAGTAGTGTTCATGAAAGGTAATATTAAAAAAGTATTAGCTAATCTTGTTCATTGATGGCGGTAGTGATTTAATTTTGTTCTACCATCACAATCAGTAATACCAATTTCAGAAATTAGATTTGTACCTGTTCTTAAGGGACAGAACCTGGCTGCTGGTCATCAGAGGCTGGAGGCGGAGCACTAGAGCGGTGGTCCGTTGGTTGTCGATCAATTTCAAGTGAGGCTGTCAGTTTTTGAAAAAATGAAGATAGAATTTAATTAGAGTTACAGGAGGTCAAACAAAAGAAAGGAAAGACTTTGCCCGAGGCTGCTTGGGGGCCTTAATTTTGGGATGGCGACACAAGTTATACATCATATATATGTATGAATGTATGTGTGTGTGTGTGTATAGCAAAGAGAGACCCTTGTAGACTAGGAGCAATTCCCATGCCACCTTGCTTGTATATTGCATTTGTCCCTGACTCTGTGTGTGTATGTGTATATGTATGTAGGTATATGTGTAAATAGATAAATAGATAAATAAATAAATAAAAGCTGCTAACTGGTTAGACGGTTTCACTGTCAATCATCAGGGTGGGAGACAGCACGAGCCTCATGGAGAGAGAAAAACCTCACAATTGTGCATATAAACCACCAGATTCGTTATTGACTGCAAGCCCATCCACATTCCATGGATCATTCCAAACTGCATGTGTATGTGTGTGTTCTTCTGAGCCAACAACATATTCAATTTAATTCAGTAAAGTCCCCTAGGCTCTAGCTGCTATAAATAAGATTACAAAAAACAATAAATAAAAAAAGAATATATCATATAACTTGAGGAATTCCTTTACTTCGAGGGCAGGTAAAGCTATTGGTGAAGATGTTTGCCAATTAATGAGCTGAAAGAACCACTTGACAGGTGAGATATACCATATAGGTTGTTCTGTTCAATAGGAAAGAAATGTTGTGGTTTTGGGGTTAGTTTTTTTTTTTTTTGGGGGGTTGGGGGGGTTAAGGAAGGATGTGAAGTTGTGAACCGACCGTCCATATTTATTGTCTGGGACCCATAATAAGGGAGGAATTAAGAAGGGCTTGGAAATATAGAGTACATGATTGCAAACAATATTGTCTTGATCTAGTAAGCAAGACTAAGACGATAAGTAGGCAGAGTATATGATGCACTCCAAGAAGGTATAGATGATAATAATCAGCTTTAACTTACTTGTTGGTACACCAGATGATGTTGATTGGACTGCAACTCCTTGCTGTTTCATTAAATCGGCTTGTGTACCAAGCAGTTCATTAAACCTGGTCATTTGATCTATCACAGCTAGTCTCTTGTAATATGCGTTGAAGAATTGTTGATTTTGTTCTTCAAGTTCCTGCCAAACTGAATCGCCAAAACAAAACGTTATCTACCAATTAAGTAGAAGTTAAGCTTCAAAAGATTTTTGAACCACAACTGACAGGTCAATTTTGGCTCTTAACAATTATTATGGTGCAAAGTGTGATGATATGTTAAAAGATAGGAAAAAAAGGATCATGCAACTGAAAACTAAAAGGATAAATAAATAAACAAAGAGATTGAGGAAAAAAGTAAATGATGAATCAAAATACATACATACATAAATAAATAAAGAGATTGAGAAAACAAGTAAATGATGAATCAAAATATATACATACATAAATAAATAAAGAGATTGATGAAACAAGTAAATGATGAATTAAAAAACATACATACCTCTCCTTGTATAGGAAGGCTCAATCTTATGTTGCTCATAGAGTATATCCACGACCTGTTTCTCACTCTGATAATTCACTAGACACTGTTCTATGAGATTTTTTACCTGAAGTCAATTCAGTTTAATCAAACAACACACACAAGATCTTATATACAGGTGAATATGCGTGAAGAAACTTAAAAAAATCGTGTCTTAGTGCCCGTTTATCCATTTTTTTAACTGAATTCGAAAACTGACAAATTGGATCTTAATGTCAGATAATATTTCAACATTCATGAATAATCAAACAGGATCAAATTAAAAAAAAAAGATTTGTTAAGAGAAACCAAGTTCAACATGCAGTATGTTCTCAAAAAATAATCAAACAGGATAAAATCAATAATAAAAAATAGATAACTCAAACGTGTTACCTTCATATTTTAAACAACATAAACTAGAAAAAAGAAATCATCTTTTTTATAATAAACAAATTCAAATGTTTACAAATGGCAATCAATCACAATAGCAATGGTAACTAGTTCATCGGTGGTAGCATTTAATCAGTTCCACAAACACAATCAGTATATAATTTCTAGAATTTAGATTTGTGCCTGTTGTCTAGAAGCAGAGCCAGACTGCTGATCGTTGTAGACCGGTTGGTCCTGAAGTTGAAGACTCAAAGTCCCAGGTTGATGCAGATCAGTTTCAAACGAGTCTGTTAGATTTTATAAACAAATTAAAATTAGTATTATAATTACCCCCAAGGCAAAACAAAAAAGGAGGTAAAAGAGGCCCTTAGGCTTAAAGTAGAGGGCCTTCATTTTGAGCTGGGGGCACCTCTTATACACTACCCAAAAGATTAGACATACAGGCCAAAGTTGAGAAGGAGCAGTTCCCCTTCCCCTTTCCTTAGATGTGTATTTGCCCCTTCCTGCCTCTGTGTGTGTGTGTTGTGTAAATAAGAAACTAAATAAATTAATAAATTAATAAATAAATACTGCTAACTGATTAAACTAATGCATTGCCAATTGTTGGATGATGCTTCCTGGACATTGGCTGCACGAGCATCATGGACAATAGAGAGAGAGAGACCTCAAATTGCCCAAAATAACCTACCAGATTCACAATTTACTGCAAGCCCATCCATTCCTTGTATCATTCCGACATTTGTCTGTGTCTGTGCTTCTGAGCCAACAATATGCTCAATTCAAGGGAAAACTGAAAGTACTTTGCATCCCTTGGTGTATAGATGGTCTACAACACACTTATTGAAGTTGTTAGTTGGTCATTAAATCCCTGTGAGGATCAACTGTATTACATCTAATATATAAATAAGATGACAAAAACAATAAATAAAAGAATATGAATCCTTTGGGTGAAGAAGTATGCCAATTGATGGGCTGAAAGAGCCAGAACTGGGTGCTCGGCTCGATAGGAAAGGAGGGTTGTGGGGAGGAGATAAAGGAAGGATTTGAACACCGAAAATAGGAATAAGAAGGGCGAAGGGCTTGATATAGTAATTTTTATGGTATTATTGGTTGGTTCCACTATGCCATTTTTTTGTGAGGTAAATGGAAACGAACGAATGCTATTGGTTACCCATAAATAGCTTAGTTAAGTCCTTTGATTAGCAAAATCCACTTAATTGGTAAAACTATTGAAACAAGGAGTTATATATGTGTGCTGCACTACAAACAAAAAAAGCAGGGTGTCCAAGTAACAAGCCATTTTACAGTAAAAATCATGAGGCGAAAAGAAGCTTACTTGCTGGTATATTGAGATTCATCCTTGCATTTGCTGAGAGTCTTTTTACCTGAATTAAAATCAATCATACAGCACAAAATCATATATGATCGCAGCCATTTCAAATACACATTCTAGTACTTGAAAAGGCAGACCAATACTTGTAGACTTAAAAGAATTAGTGATTCAGTTGTTGCAATGCCCATTTATCCATTTCCTTCATTGAATTTGAAAATCCAATACAAAACTACAAAAATAAACAAGTTCATCTTCAAGCAAATTGCAACAATTATCAACTCAAAAAAATTACCAACACATTCTGATTTGACCTACAAAGTCAACATCCAGCTATTTTAGTCTACTATGAAAGTAAAACATCATATGAACTTTTAGCAAGATATTGATGACCCACAACTAACCAATTAACAAAGCTACAGGTACAACCACAAAGATGTTGATATTTAATTCGATCAATAGCAACATTTACATGATGGATACGATAAGCAAGATTTATGAGAACTCTAATTATTCTACAACCCTAAACCAATTGACGTAATCAAGACTCAAGAAGATATAATAGCGCAAAACTATTACCATCTCAATCTCTTTCTTTCCACTGCCTTCTCCGGTAGACATTTTCTCGAGGCTCTACGATCAAAATTTCCTACAAAAATAATCGTTCGACATCATTCACATAAACAGAAAAAATTTCGATAACCAATAACAAAAATAAAGATTATACATCGAATCTTAATCGTCTACGAACGTTATTTCGTAAAATCAAACAACTTATGGTCGATTTTATTTTACGAATTGAACTCGTAAGAGATTCTTAACAACAAAACATCCATTAATATAGAGTTTATTAGAGAAACTTACCTTGAATCTCACCTTTTGCCAATCTTTGTTGCGTTCAATTTCGCTAGGATTGTTATGCGTTAAGTACCGCCAAAATCAACAATTGAATCGCGAACTCTGAATCCTGAACTGAATATGTAGTTTGTTCAATTTGTAAAACAGGTCCCTCGGTTTTGTAGTTGAAATTATTATGCCCCTAACATTGGAGAGGGATTTTCTTTTAACATACTAAGAAGGTTTGTTTATTAAAACGTAATGATTTGGCATGGATTGATTCTATTACTTGAATAATTTAAATGTTCAGCATAAAACTGTGTTTGGATGTGTCATGATGTTTTATAAGGTTATGAATAAATAATCTGAATGATGCAAATTACCTTTTTAACCTTAATAATGATTTGTTATATTACAGTATATTAAGATATGATTATTTAATAAGACAACATATGAAATAAGGGGTATAGGATAAAATACTTTGGCTTAGTTATTCATAATGTACTGAATAATTCAACAATGTTCTTTTGTTACATTAAGTAATGTTTTCATCCGGATGTAACAATAAAGATGCTTTAATTAGCATGAGTAAAACTTTTATGATTTTAGTAAAGTTGATTTGTTTGAAGTCAAACCACATCATGTGTTAAGTTTGACGTATAATTTTAAATAGATATAAAATGCATTGTTTTGAAAAGTGGGTCCAACGTCGAACCGACATCCTACTGGTTTGCCAGTCGAACTGGATTAAAAAACCGAATAACATTATAATTATTTAAAAACTAAAAAAATTTGATTTGAAAAAAAAAACTATCTTTAATCACCTAAAAAATGAAAATACTCTTTTGAAAAAAGAACTAAATAAGAACTATTTTTTTTACTGCACCCACCTCCCAAATAACAATGTCTTTATCTCTCTTTTCTCCTCCCTTGTCTTGTTTGTACCACACTTAACGACCTTTTCATTAGGGGTGTTAATTCGTGTTAATTTCGGGTTATCATATTCAGGGGTGTTCATTGATTGGATAAAACTGAATTGCCGAACTGAAAATTTTGGATACGGCTATTTGGTTTGGATATTTCGGATTTTTGGATCGGATTGGATAAAACCGAATAATTACTATAGATTTCGGTTTGGTTTTGGATACTATAATTTAAACCAAATAAACCGAATAAGAATATATATACACACACACACACGCACATATAATACTAGTGGAACAAAGTAATCCATACGTGTCATGTCTATATTTATTTACAAATTATTATTTTTAATTATATATTTATATAGCCACTAGTCGCACTAGTTATTGTAACTTAGACAACTATAGTTTAATCTTAATAGTATATGTATCGAATCTAGTTTTTGAAATATCACGACTCTTTAAACATGCATTTATGTGATAATGAAAACCGAATTTTAAAAACCGATCCAACCGAATTGTAATTTGGATGGTTTGGTTCGGATCTTAAGATTATTTTGAATGGATTAGATCTCACTTTTAAAAACCGAAATCCAATTGGATTTACTCAATCGGATCGGATTGGACCGATCCATCCGAACGTACACCCCTAATCATGTTCATATCGTTTGTATTCCGTATCAATTTCGGGTTGATCCATTTTTGACTTATTTATTTTCGTGTCACGTTCATATTGTGTCATGTTTTCTCCTGTCGGGGTTGTGTCGTGTTTCGTGTTGACCCATTTTCAGCCAAGTGTGTTGGACGAGTATTTTTTCGGTTTTTAAATATGAAGTTAATTAAAAAAAGGCAATGAATTACAAATGAAAAATGTAAATTCTACTTATAATTTTGAAGCGTACAACCGCAATAAATTACTATGAAATTCTTATGTGGTTGATCAATCCACGTGAGATAATACAGGAGATGGTGAGGACAAGAAGGTAACAACGACGACAAGTCTCAAGATTGAGAGATGAGTGACAAGAGAGATAGTACTAACAACGACATTATTATTCACTTTAAGAAATAAGAATGAGAAAGAAAGAAGACGGAATGCTTATAAAATTTTAAAATACTAAAATTAATCTCTTAGAACTATAAATTAAATTATGAAACATATTTAACATTTTTCTATAATATATACATATGCCTGAAAGTATAAAACTCTACAAGAAATTCTAGAAACCAGATCCAATAATGTTTACAAAATCCATATTCTTGGGATACGTAATCGATCATATGCATATCACAATATTTTTTTTCTAAATATTTAATACGTATGTACCGTCTCAAATTATTTCTATGGAATACATAAAGAAAATTAATAGAGGAAAATACAAGACTTAGGTTTAACTTACCTCTTTGTAATGAAACAGTTTAATTCTGATGAACAAGTTTTTTCTTGCCTTCTTGCCGTCGATCTCCTTCTCGAGAGCTTCGTGCTTATAACGTGTTATGAATTATATGAAGAACAAAAAAAAAGAATGAAGAAGAATAAGTTCATTATGCGTTAGTTAATCCTTTATTTATATATATACAATGGATAAGAGGATAAGTTTTCAATAATCAAATATATTATCTACAGTAATCTATATCTCTCTATTGAGAGTTGAGTTCAAATAAAAACAATTTTAAAGTAAAAAAAGTAAGAGTGATTATAACGATAACATACCCCTACCACTTCACAACCCATTAACCCTAAAACTCCTCAAGCCTCTCCCTTATGAGTGTGTTCAAAAACGGACTTACGGAGGATTATAAGAGTTTAAGATTCTAGTTTTCATAATCTTCAGCCCTCTAGCGTTGTTCATGTGTTAAAATCTTGAGAGGATTATTAAAAACATAATATCGCATAATCCCCTAAAATAAAAGTCTTTTCAAGCAACTTATATATGGGGCTTAGGATTATCAATTAATCAACCCCAGCCCCAGCTTCAGCTCCGGTTAGTTTCGCGGAACACACCATATGTGTTGTGACCACCGCCACTATAGTCGGCCGGCTCCGCCCCGAATTCTATCGGCACCACCGACAATCAATTTCTCTCTCACAATCAACCTTATTCCTACGAGAGGAACCGTAAACCACCACCATCTTCATAACCTTACAATCGGTTTTCTGCTTCACAACCGTTGGCTAGTCTATCTCAATCCAAGAGCCATAATCGCCACCACTCGTAGCCACTCTCTCCCACATCCCCGCAAGTTCTGGAAGTTTGCTTGTCGGAGGTCATCATCTCCCATCAAACAATTGGTGACGGGAAAAAAGAGATATGCAACTGTTGTCGTCGGAAAATGAGAAGAGCAATGATTGATGCAACCTTCATCTTGTTGTCGATATGGCGTGGAGAAAAGGACAACCACCATTTAGATGTGTAACCCTAAAAGCACGCTCCTTGCCTCCATATCGGCTGCTACTCGACTTCGACCGCATCGATATGCTCCTTGTATTTCCACATGTCTTTTCTTGCATTTAACACAAGGTTTCTAGTTTCTACCCCCGTCACCGAGTAAAAAGAGCCCAATTTCTAGACCGATGGTTTCTACTTCTTGTAATTATATTTGTGTATTTCTTTTTCCTACGGTTATTTGTTCATAAATGATAATTTTATTACTGATTGTTCACAAAAATATGTATCTACAGAGTATTTCATCAAAAATTCTTTTTCTTATCTTCTATATGTGTGAAAATACCTCTTCATCAATTTAGTTTGTACCAGGTTTATTGAGTCTCAATATATAACGACTCTTGCTTATTAACTTGGTGAATTTGTATCATCTAGATGAATTGTGTAATCGATATGTATCAAAATGAGCTATTCCTCAATTTGATGACGTAGTTTCTGAATTTGCAATATTTGCCAAAGTGATTTTAGGAGATGATTATATTTGTATAAGACTATGGTCATTTTTTAGTTGATTATTTTTCAAATGAAAAAGTTATCTATTAACTAACAGATTTGATGAATGTAACGGTCAGGATTTACTCTTACTCTTTTTATCTTATTCTTCCTTTTACTTGATCTATACCCTCTCCACTGATTCTTATCTATCTAATATTAATAAAATAAGGAAAACTACCAATAATTATCCATGACAAAGTTTACGTTTTTTAAATAATATTTACAAAGGATGAAACTCAACGACAAATTCATTTGAAATAGACTTACACCGTTGTGCGATCCCTCCCACACCCCACACACACACACAACCACCTTGAAATTAGTGATGCTAAATTGCTAGTCCTTTAAAAAAGAGAGAAATGAAATCAGTAGACCAAAAAAACGACCACCTCTAAGTGATAAATTACCGGACATCGGCGACAAAAAAACGAAGAACGGCCACCGATGAGAACCGAGAAACAATAGAAAGGAATTTAGGCAATAGAAAGGAATTTAGGCAGAGACAAGAGGGATGTTGCATATACCCTCAAATGAAAATTTTTTTCGTCCGAGAACCAATCTTGATACTTGATCAATGACTAATAATTGTAATGGTTCATTAATAACACATTAATAAGGAGTATTTTAAGAAAATCAAGTCTCGCTCATTAATTACGGTCTATCCGGATGCAATTAAATGTATAAATGACGAGAATACCACTGAAGCTATCTCCTTTTACATCTCAAATTCTTGTGAAGATCTCACTGAAGCAAACTTTTGAAAATCGTTGATTCCTGTTGGCAAGTTTGTTGATATATACATTGCCCGAAAAAGGAATATGGATGTTAGGAGAGTTGGTTTCGCAAGGTTCTTAGGCATCTCGGATTCATTAAGCTTCAAAGGCAAACTTAAAGGGTGGCTAAATTTGAAAGAGAAAAGTAGGTTAAAAAGAAGAATGTATAGCAATCACCTTCTGTAAAAATCAATGAGAAGATCAACACAGTGGTGTCATACAGGAAAACATATGCTGAGATGGTTGGGGAATCAATTATTAAAGATAAATCGAAGCAAATGCAGCCAATTAAGATGTTCACTGCGAATGAGATGAAGAACTGGATCCAAACGACACTAATCGATAGAGTGGCCTTGTTAGACAATCTTTTTAGTGTGAACAACTTAACAGAAAGAGAAGGGTGTGAGGCTTTCATGTTATGCTGGAATCCGAAACAAAGGAACTATGGTGGTCTTCAGACAACCAAGGAGAAAAAGCTTCGCAGCGGTCATAGTAGGAGTCAGTCAATTGCTCAACAGTTCAAACTCCCATTTCCTATGAAATCTATGGCGATCCTGAGCCAATTGAGGAGAAAATTTCGACTAATTCAATACACAATACATCTTCTCTCAATCAATTCTAGGGGCGTTGCTTCTGAATTGAAGCAAAAATGGATTAAAAATCATTGTATTAGTAATAAAGTAAACTTTATGGGAATTCAAGAAACATATGTTTTGTACCCTGATCATTATTTAATTAAGACCTTATGGGGGAACATGAGTTAGGAGTTATGGTTTCGAGTATGTTAATGTAAGGGGCAGATCTCGTGGCATGTTTTCAATATGGGATTCCTCATGTTGTTCTAAATCATGTGTTAATTAGGGTGAAGGTCTTTTGGCAGTGTTTGGCAACATTAAAATCTATTCAAGATATACAAAACAAAAGAACACTATGGTTCAATTTTGCTTCTGTTTTCAAAGCAAATGCAGAAGTTAAATTGTTAGTCTTTGGAGATTCCAACAAAGTACTTCCGAATGAAGAACAAAAGGGGACGATTCCGAGGCTAGGCTTTTCAATGAATTCAACCATGATGCGGATTTGGTGGAAGTAAAAAGTAGGGGTAGGAAATTTACAGGGACGAGTTCCGACGGTTCAAAATTAAGCAAATTGGATAGATTCTTTGTGTCATCCTAGTTTTTCTCACAATGGCCTAATCAAGTGTTGTGATCTTTCAAGGCTTTATACCAATTCACTGAATTTACAAGTATAACATGTATCAATTCACTGAATTTAATTAACTTCAAAATCCTAACCAACTCTTAGATGGAATATGTCAAAATAAATCATACATTTTCTCTAACCATATCAATGTCAAACACAAAACTGATTAATATTTATGCATAAAGATTAGCAGAAAAAACAAACACAACAAATATACAGGTTACTTTTAGCTTTCCCCAGGTTTCTTCGTCTTCAATCTTGCAGATCTGCCTCCGAAACCACAGACAAACTACATGAGAATTCATCTCGTCACATTTGTTTGTTTGTTTGTTGCAAAAAGATCATTGATATAAAATATAATAAAGACAGTTGCACTTTGTAGGATTGATCGACTATTGATAAATTGTGGAAATGTTGAGTGCTTAAATCAACATACTCACTTTCTTCCAAAATTATTGCCTTGTGAATGTGTAATGCACAAGGTTTCATTTGTGGGTTTGCAAATACGCAAAGTATCAAGTAAAATGGTTCCAAAATATAGTGGTTTGAAGTTTAGTCTGCAACTGTTTTTATCAGGAAAAGAAGCATCCTATCATGTCCAGATAACATGGGTACACAACAACACAGAAGGAGCATATGTTAATCCTCGGATTTCTCAAGTTTATAGCTCTAGATCAGATAATTAAATTACATTGGTAACCTAAATCTATATTTTCTTAAAACAAGATTATATCTTAGTAGATTTGGCAATTTCTACCTGTTTACTTGTAAAAGTTGGGTTATTTATTATTTCTAAAGGGTCAAACTGGTGAAAATAACTGCTTAAAAGCACATGCTCAAAATCTTCAAAGTCGCCTGAATTGTATTTTGTATGTCAAAAGGCCAACTAAACATTATGTTCAAAAATTAGATATTAAAATACTATGTTTCTAACATTAATTGACATAGTATTTTAATATAAAAAAGTTCATATTTTTGGACAGTGTCAAATTAACCAAGCTACTTGTTTTAACCTGTACAAGTAATTACCTGTTTAAGGCTGTTTTTACCTGGACCCTTTAATTAAACCCACCCCGCTCGATCATTTTCCCACTACTAGATATTGGGAATGTGCAACTTATCAAAAGAAAATCAGTCAAACTCAGAAAACAGAACCATAAAACATATTTGAAAGCAAATCAACTTAAGAAAATGAAATGTGTATATGAATCCTAACCTGGTCAGCACGTATTTATCCCATCCTTGCAGTCACTGGTCAAGTTGTAGAATGTCTCAACTTGTGTCTTTGCCCTGTAAAGTACCTCAGTGTCCACTGCAACTCGCATATATCCATCAAACTCAACAGGCTTCCCATTTAAAAGGGTCGTCTCATTGTACCATTCACTTGTATTTCCCCATAATTCCTTATAGTCTTCAAGCAAATGAACCTTATAATGAGATCTTAATCTATCAAAGTAGTTATAAAACGGTTCATTGGTGGCAACATAAAGATTCCTCCAAGGCTGGATAATTCCCTGAAGCTTTGTAACCAAATTGTCGGGAGATGTATCATCATCAAGATGAGGCCACATTTCTTTGTTTTGTGCCTTTTCTCCTCGAACAACATGTACAGCATCAAAGTCCCAGTCCATTTGTCCACTGATTTCAGAAACTATGTTCATAAGTCTCTTTGACTTCCACAGTGCATGCCATGGCCTCTGAATAAAATTTGCAGCTTTACTTTCACAAACCCGATACCAATAGTTCTCTGGCTCGGGGGTATCAAACTGCCTCCAGATAATTGTACTCTTATCTTTCTTCAATTGCATTGGTGTAACTTTGTATGTTGGAACCTTTCTCACTGAGATTTTCCTCTTGTGATTTTTTTCCCATCTTTTCCAATCTTTAAGGAACTCTTCTTCCTCCACTATCGAAGCATTCTCTTTCAAATGCTCGAAGTCAAAATAGAATCTGAAGTCCTTTCCTTCTTCATCTTTCTTGCTTGAGGTATATGTTGCTGCCAAACAAACACTCAAATCCATAACGAACGTGCGATTTAAATACTGGGCTTCCCCGAGAGCACACAAGAAGCTCCAAATGTAATGATTCATATTCTTACAGTAATCCCCTCCACGTGAATAATACAAATATTTTCCGTTCTTAAAAGCAGGATCCGAGCCCAATACCGGGATTGTGTCATTAATCTCATCATCACGAAATGATGGAGAAATCTTGGCCCTCTCACCAGTAGTAGTGCTATTAAATCTACTTCTAGGACGGCGTGCATTCACACCCGAATGCCATCCTTTTGCTCCTACCACTTTGTAAGTACAACTATCAGTGTATCCAATTCTAAACCTCCTGAAATCTCTATACCTTCTCCAAGACTTTTCTTTCCTGTTCCTGAATCTCCATGACACATCACACTCATTTGGATTTGATCCACTCACTGGTGATTGATAATCAAGAAACACAATTGACTTGAAATGTTTTAAATTGAACTTCTTAATAGCCATCAAAACTCCTCTGTCAGAACAATTCACCAATCTAGAATCATCACAAGTGACAGAGCTTAAGCTTATGTTCATATTGTTATCTTCTGATTTCTCAATCACCGGTGAGTCACTGGCCTCAACATCAGCCTCAGCAGGGGCTGCAGCTGGGCTGAAAACAGTCTGCACAAAGTCCTCCCCGGTTTTGAGAACTGAGGTATCTATCTGGAAAGTGGCGTTTTCCACATCCGTAAAAACCCTAGTTAGGGCTCTCGAAGATTCCCATGGATCAGGGGGTTGATATGTAATGGCGATTACAGTAAATACAAGGACAGTAAACACAAATACAGAAAAACAGACATTGCTTACGAGTTTTATCAGGTTTTGCCCGATTGGATCTGTAGTATAATTGGGTTCTTTCATCTCCCTCTATAGTAAAAGAAAACACTTAAATCACTAATCTCAATTATACAGACAACAATTTTAAGACAAAATTTGATCCTATGAGCATATCATATGATGAATATGAACATTCAATTGCAAGAAAACAAAGAAAATTATATCAAACAAAAAGAAATCCGACTTGATTCTCGTATTTCAATCTACTCACCAATCGTATTGAATCGGATCTGTAGTTACTCCAAAAATGAGGTCATTGTATGATCAATACTTGAATCACCTCAGATCTGAAATGAAGATCCGAGTTATTACGCGATTTAATAGAGAGAATCTTTTGTGTGTGTAATGAAGGAAGAACACTGAATCCGCAGAGACAGAGATACTACACCGACTGGTTTGAGTCGAAGACAAACCAAAGACAAAAGATTGAGCAACTGGTAAGTAAATTTCGAATTTGACCTTCAAATATTAGATGCTTACAATTACGACCCTTTTTTTTTAATGTTTTTTTTGAACGGCAACAAAAAGGAACTCAAAGCAGGAGCTACGGCATGGCCATCACCCCTGCCACGAGAACCCGATATATTAAATAAAAACTAGCAAGATGCTAGTACAAACAAGAGTTTAGTACAAAGGATTATTACACCAAGAATTCCAATCAAAAACACAATCCTTGTTAATAGGTGTCTTCAAGAAGACTTCAAGATTGCTAATCAGTGCTAAAGATACGCTCGTTGAACCTGAAGCATAGTGATCTCATAAGTCTGTCGTCTGAAGATCAACCGGTCCCCTACATTGACGTCACTACTATCACTATCAATTACGTGATGCAAGTAGTTTAAATTGAAGCTCTCATATTGGTCGAATGTATGTGTGAGTTTGTATCTCATACACTCATTAGGATCTTTACACGTGTATTTATTTATAAGGCTATGATCATGTTCTTACATATATATAAATATGTCTCCTATAGGTTTGTAAATTGTAATTAGCTAATAAACTAAGTTAGTCCTTTGCCAATTATATAGTTAGCAAAATATCTCAGGCTTATTCTTGAGTTATTTCTGAAGTTTGTACTTCCTTTATCAATATAACAAACAATTAAGATATTTGTACTTTGTTTCTATATTCCGCATTTAGAATTATAAAATTATATACTATCTCATCTCACTAAGAAAAACAAGGTCAAAGTTTACTAAAATGATTTACTCAACTTTAAGGATATTCTCATCAATTATCAAACTTTAAAACTTTTATTGTATGTAACAAAAGTTCATAAATTGGTATTGTGTTTATCAAACATGTTATAGTTGATTACATTACATCAGTTTTGCCAATGACAAGTAGGTTGGATTGATTTAAAAAATTAAAATAAAAAAGTTTTATATAAATTTACTATTATTGCTATTTAAAAGCCTAATTATTACACTATAGGGCAAACTAAGTAGAAATCAATAAAAGTGAACACTCAAATCAATTAAAGTTCGTCGATTTAGCGGCTCGATGTTGGTTGGTGTTCATCTTCATCTTCAAATTTAGGTTAGGGTTAGGGTTAGGGTTAGGGTTAGGGTTAGGGTTAGGCTTCTTCATCTTCTTTGAATATAGGTTAGAGTTCTTCATAGTCGAATTGAATACATTCATTTATGTGTTAGGTGTAACACCGCTTCTGAATTCAGTTGCTTTAATGACAAAACAGATTTTAGCAGCGGAAATTTCTTCTTTTTAAAACAACCAAACAGTTATTTACATTAATAACTTCTCAAAATATCATTGGTGTTACCAAGTACAGGAACCGATCATAGTATCTATTTACAATACATCATAAAACATAAGTGTTCCACCCACAAAAGGGGCAATACATTCCCATAAGCAACCCGCCTCGCAGGCCACCTAGTCTTTACCTGAAAAGGGAAACATAGTATCATTAGCTACGCTAGCTAGTGAGTACATACAATCATAAGCATCAATATAGCAAGTCATGCGTCATATCATAAACAATCATTGCTAACTTAGCACATAGCGGTGTGCTGACAAGATCGGCAAGAGTCGTGTCTTGCAGGGTAATCAATCCCGCTCAACAACTCAGACCGGGGGATCAGACACAACCAATCCGCGCTGGTGGGGGAGCACAAGGCAGTCCACCAAGCATCGTTCACAGAGTCAAAGACTCCACAGGTAATCCAACTACAACCGGCTGATCACCACTCACGTTAAGGGACGGTGGTTCTGCAGAACCTCGATCCGGGATGCACCCCGAATCCCCGTTAAATCCATAAATGACCGAAGTCCTGTTAGGATCCAGCTAACCGGCTGACCTTAACCATGCGTCAGATAGTCTGCAGACAAGTAACATACACATATACGTACATTCGATCCCACAGGGATCCATCATCTTACATATAACATCATTAAGCAGTTATTCATGCATAGCATCATATACTAACTAAGTGGTTCCAAACTGGACCCACTGGCATGCTCCTGACACATATTCTAACATCATACAAGTCACACACTTACTTCTCTGAGCGTACCTGCAAAAGCAAGTTAGTCATAGTACATTCACACAATCACTTAGCAAGCAAGCCTTACTCTACTGAGTCACATGATCGTAGGCACTCACCTGAGCTATTACTAGGCACAGGTATTCAACCTTGACTTCACAGATACAATAAGTTCACCTAGCATGTCACATTGACTTCAATCATTCACATGTGCATTCAAGACTTCACAAAACAACATTCAACTTTGGACATTACACAAATCCGCTAGAACTGTCGGATTTGGGGAAATCCGATGGTTCTGTCGGATTCATGAAATCCGACACTTGCGGATTCCAATACATAGAAGGAAATCCGATACTTATCGGATTCCAACACTTAGAATCCGAAACTATGGAAATCCGATAGACTTGCGGATTCCATATTTAAAAGGACTACAAAACATGAAACCCGACAGAGTTGCGGAATCCGACACTTCTATCGGATTCCGACACTTCTATCGGATTCCGACACTTCCTTCGGTTTTCATCACATTCGGATTCCGACAACTTCATAGTTGCGTAATCCGACAACTTCATCAACTGTAATTCCGATAACATCATTTGATCATCTAAACAACTTCATTTTGGCTTACTTTAAGCCCAGAACATTATAACATCATCATCTAATCATCATACACTTATGAAATCCCAACAAGAACACCATTCTTGCAAAACCCACTTAGAAAGTGAGTTTCCATATTCTTCAAGATGTTCTTGCATGGATTCATGCTTCTTAGCATGTTACACACGGTTCTAATCTCCTAAACATATCAGAATCATGTTGCTCACCTTCGTAGATCAACAACCGACTTCTTTTCTTCTTCTTTTCTGAAAATCCGAGAGCAACAAGAGGATAGAGAGAACAGAGAAAAGCTTGCGGTTTTGGGTGTGTGTTTGCTATGTTTGACTTTAGTCAACAACCACACACATATACATTTCTAATTTCCAGAGGCGGTTGCCTCTTTCTTCACTATGGGTTTTCCTCTTCTTTTATTTCTAACTAACTAGTTACATACACACTTAACATACATACATATTTAACATGCATGCATACGTACATACATACATATAAACACATAATCACATAACTTGCATTTAATTCAACAAGTATACACAAAATACTTCTTATTACAATAACTATACATACGTACGTACTAATTATAACTAGGCCCAAGTTGAGGATGTTATATTAGGTTATTTTGAATTCTTTACAACAGTTGACTAACGGTTGAGTACATTAAATCTAGAAAGGTTTTATATCTTCTTACTAAATCTTCCTACTAGTTAGATGAATCAAAACATGTGTTCAATCAAGATCCTAAATTTTGGTGGTTGTATTTTTGTTTCGTTTATAAATTGCTTAATTCATAGTTCTGACATAGGTAGGTTTGAGTTCGTTCAAAGACACGAGTGCCAAAGGGAACTAGTGACCTTGGTTTGAAAAAGCGTGAAGCGCTCTAAGGCGTTAAGGGTCCAGAAGCCAAGGCGTGATGCATGATGCGCTCGCATCATGCACCCGAGGCGTCTGGTATTAAGAAAATGCTTATAATTTAATTCCACATAACATACTTGACCTTTTAATTTAATTCAAGTTTAGAAGGCAAATTCGACTATTGTAAGAGACAATAACTATGGTAGGGAGAACTTGAGGTTGACTTTAAGAGATTAAGTTATGATTAAAAAGTATTTTTCTTTATAATTGGCTCACTCCACATAAAAATTAAACTCAATAGTCCTTTAAAACAGCCCTTTAAAGTAGCTAGAAGATAAAAGAAAGCCCAAACTACATGATGCGTAAAAAGCGTACGCCTCGCGCATCGCAACGCGTCACACCGTATCATGGAAAACGCATCGCATCACATACGGGATGCGTTTGAGGCAACGCCTCGCAACGCTTCACGCATCAGAACGCCTCAGGCGCGCTTTTTTAAACCAAGCTAGTGACGAGTCATGTCATTCGTCTCTTATTGCGGTGGCTAACCCAAGACCAAGAACGAAGGTCTGTGACGGGGGTGAGCCAAACTCTCCCCTTGTTCCCATAGCTTGGAATTAGTCCGAGCATCGAGAAGACAGGCACATCATAATTTTGGATTCTATGTTTTTTCCATATGAGCAATACAGTCATTTTCGCGGAGCTAACTATCAACATTGTCTTCTTTACTCTTTAACAATGATGCTCAGATAACAATCAGGATATGGTTTCTAGTTGTTATCTATTTTGTTCAAGTTAATTAGCTAAGACCCAAGGCCAATTTGTTTTATAATCAATTGGTTAGGATCAATGGTGCACTCTAATGTACTTCATGCTTTTCTTCAACTCATGCTTAGTAAGTGTTCTGTATGAAAAGCAAAATTTTATGAATTTCTTTAACCTTAGACTAATTCAAACAATGTTGATTGATGATAATGAAAGCTAAATGGTGAAAAAGCAAACATATTGTATTATGATACATAACATCAGTTAGTTTTTTTTAAGTAAAGAAACCTCATTTAAAGGCGTGATTATAGTCATGGAAACGAAAGTTTTTGTAAATGAAATGAGACAGCCACTTGGAGCCCAGAAAGCACAAAATTGCAGCGACGACAAGTGTATTTGTTGCTGCAACTGATATCATCCCGTGCTTGGTAGCAGCCACAATAGCCACTGAAGCAAGTGAAACCACCTGAAGAGACACTTCAAGTGCATTGAGACCTTTGTAAGCAGCATTGCAGCTGCTGCAGTTCACCACATGGGTCCAGTACCTGGTACAATAAATCAACAAACAGGTTTAAGTTCAAAATGGATAAAATGTTATAAATTTAAAGCCTAAATGTGGTTGAAATTTTTTGTAGAAAAATAACCTGTCCATGAGCTGGTCTCTAGGAGGGGTAGGAGGCAGGAATCCATCAAATTTATTTCCCCACTTGATTTGGCCGCCTGCATATTTCTTTAGCCACTTTCTAAATGCAACCACATTAGCATCTGCTTTGGTAGGCACAAAACATACTTTTTGCCAATTAGAAAGACCCGCTTCCATCAGTTTTTTCTCCTGCAAAAGACATAATCTTTCAAGAAACTGAATGCTACAATTCGAATCACAAATAGAAGGTTGTGATTTTACCTCGATGTGAAGAAGATTCAAATCTGAATCAATAATCATATTCTGCCCAATGTGGAAAATCCATCTCGGAACAATTCTATCTATCCAAACATAAAAGTTCCTAGGGAATAGAAATATCACTCTGCTATTACCCGGACTCACTGGCGTACATATGAAGATTAAAGTAAACTTTTTAGATGGCTTTTCAGATAATTTCCTCTGAATCAGTCATATTTATATAAGTAGTTAAGTACCAAGATGATAAAGTTCTTGAGGTATATTTTTGAAGCTAAATGCATACCTTTGTGTTTCCAGCTGATTTATGGGGATTTCCCTCAACTGTGATATTACCATGAAACAGACAAGGAGGAACAAATTTCCATACACCATCTGGCTCGGTTGCAGTAAAACCAATTTTCTCTATTTTTTGTACGGTTAAATCAATAGGTGCACCCCCTTCCCGATCAAGCTTAACAGTGAAGAAAACTTGTGTTAGGCAGCTGATTATCAAGAAATAAGAGAAACTGAGAATATAAACAATATGTGATTGCGTGTACTTATCTGGGCTGTGATGTCCTCAAAATCCCATAATGTGCATATGGAACATGAGAAGGATCCATGAGATTTTCAATCAAGATTTCATACCTGAAATTGTTACACTTTTGATCAGTGATTAAGTAGATAGTAAATTAGATTTTCAATGGATGCAAAATTCGAACTTCTATACCCGTATGGTATATCTCTATTAAACATATGGTAGGTAAATGAAGGATCGTCAATTTCAGGGATGTATGGAGGTTTCTTCTTTGTGATGATATCTTTGTACTGAGGATCGGTGTTTGGCCAAAACCAAACAATGCCATTTTGCACGGTGCTTGGATAAACAGCTACACAAGCTTTCTGGAAAGTATGAACCTGCACAAAATCCTATATTGAGCTCAAAAGAATCATGAGAATTGAGATCTTACAATCGTGACTTTGTGATCAAATTAAGAAAGAACAAATTTAACTGATGACATAAGAATAGGGTAAGAATTAATAACATTTGTTAACAAGTGAATTATATATGTTGAAGGGTCCATGCTAAAATCATCAACAATGGTAAAAAAAAAAGGAATCTGTGTATGCCATTATATATATAGTAGGAACTTAAGTTATAAGGTCATCAGAAATCAATATGAGTGACAAGAAGATTAATGGAAAAATGAGATTCACTCAATTTATTTAAGAAAAGAAAAGGAAAGATTAAAAAAAGAACCTAAAAGATAAAAGTTTTTACCGGAGGACGATCAGAGGGCGCTTGAGGGATCAATTTGCAGTCACCGGAGCCACCAAAGCACCACCCGTGGTACACACACTGCAGCATACCCCACTGATCAATCCTTCCTTCAGAAAGTGGAGCCAATCTATGTGGGCACTTATCGTCGAACACCTTCCATGCATTCTCATTCTTATCCCACCACACCACAACATCAAGACCCATCACTTTCTTCCCATGAGGAGTCCTTTTATCGAGATCGCACACAGGCATAATTGCATACCATTGAGAAAACCAATCAAATTTCCCATCTTGATCAAGGGTTTTGATTTCCTGTTCAGGTTGGGGTGTTGATTCGGTTGAAACAGATGCAGAAATGGCCGTGAGCTTTCTGAATTTGGATTTTGTAGATAGAGTTAAGTTAGTTAAGGGTGATTTTGGTTTTCTCTGAGTAAATGAGAGGCAGAAAATGGGTTGCGATGAGTGGCTGATTCTGATAAGTGAAAGCGGAGCAACAGAGTCGGGAGTTCTGAGAGCATCCATGATGATGGTTTACCTTGATCATTTGCGCCAGATTTTTATTTCAAAAAGAATTAATTTGGAAGGAAGGAACGAATAATTAAAATAAATTTGTGTTTTAGAGTTTTTTTAAGGTAGGAGAAGGGGTTTGGAAAAAAAAATTTATTAATATTTTGTTCTAAGCTGAAAGCGAAAAGATTTGGATAAAAAAACAGTTTTATGATTTTTTATTAGTGACTAAATTATTTCTACTAACAACTAATAATTTTAGAAAATAAAGTTATTATTGTAATACAACTCATTTTTTTCCATTTCTTTCTGACTCGGGAACACAAAATTAAAACAATACTCTTTTTCCTCTCTTCTTTTAAACTTGTGAACGTGAAAAACTAAAACTATTATCATTTATTTTCTTTTCTTTTCTCTCCTTAATTTTCTTTTCTATTTTTTTCTTTCGTATCTAAAATTCGGGAACGCAGTGCTGGTTACGGTTACGGGTTAAGCTACCCATATAAGGCCACCCGTAGCGGCGTAGCACCTTCCGGAGCACTGCTACGGCCCCCTCGGGTTGATGCCTTCCTCTTTAATGAAACTGAATCTTTTTTCTCTTATTTGGTTTTGTAAAAAGAGTAAAGAGAAAGAAAATATTTAGATTAATATGAGATGAGTGCTACTTGGATTTCGTATTAATTTGAGTTAGAAAGAAAAAACTGATATGATAGCTGATATGATATTTAGGTTACTTTGAATTGAGTATTGTTATACTCATGATCTAATACAATGATCCAGCCATTATTTCCAAGATTTTCATGTAGAAACTTCAAAGTCGTATTTGAAATTTTCGTTTGTTTTGATTTTTGAACAAGGGACATTGTGTTATTTGATGTGGACGTACGAGGACATTTCCTTGAAATGACTTTTGACATTTAAATTCAAAACACATAAAATCTTTCTAAATTTGTTATTTAAAAAGTTATCATTATTAAGATTTAAATTCACATCAAATGAAGATAAAGTATAGTGGGTTTTGTTTAATATAATCCTTAATAAAAGCATAGTCCTGAGTGATAATTTTTAGCCATTAGATTTCAAGATTAATGGTCTAGATTTAATCTTATATAATAATTAAAATTGATTTAAGAAAAGACAATTCTGACTTTTGTCATATTGGTCCCCACTTTCTCTTTCCTCTAATTTAATTAAAATTAATTATCTCACAAACCGGTAATCGTTAGATGAAACCAATTATACCGTTGCGATCCTCGTGTTCCCCTCTTTTATTAGAGAGGTCACTTAATATACTTTTGACAAACTTTTTTTTTCATTTTTTTAGGTTGGACTTAAATTTTATTAATGTATAATCACATTTGATTCATAACAATATTCAATGTGTTGTTTTATTAATTTTTTTATCTTCTTAAATTGTATATCATTTAACGTTTATTAATTTTGAATGTTTGCTTAAATAAATCAACGTTTGCTTAAAACCGTTTATACATGTATGTACATTTCAATTTCACCCAATCCAATTGCATTGTCTACTCATGAATGCATATATTGTGTACTAACAACACCCTATCCCCTCTATCAAAGGTCTAGATGTGTTCTTCGAATTCGATGTCTTTTATATTGGTTCTCGTAATAAGAATGGTTCTCGTTTGAACAATCCTCTATGCAATCATATATGATTGAATACTAAATCTCATGTTTTTTGGTATTCATTCACATTTGAATTTGTACAAACTCTTGTGTGATTTTGTACAAAATCACATGTGATTGAATACCAAATCTTATGTTTTTGGTATTCAATCACATGTGATTCTGTATAAAATCACATGTGATTGAATACGCAATCACATGTGATTGATTCTGTCAAATATGTGACATAAAAATGCTACATTTAATCTAATCACCTGTAATTATGTGCATGTATAATAGATAGATAATCACATGTGTTATGAAACAACTAATAACTTAGAATCACTTTCAATTGTTGATTTTTGTTACTAAACCATAGAACTTTGCCGGATTATCAAACACCAAACTATAATTTTATAAAGACTATATTGATCACACCTTTATGAATCACATGTGATTATACTTTAATAAAATTTAAGTCCAATCTAACAAAATAAGAAAAAAAAATTGTCGAAAGTATATCAAATGACCTCTTTAATAAAAGAGGGGAACACAAGGATCGCAACGGTATAATTCGTTTCGTCTAACGATTAATGGTTTGTGAGATAATTAATTTTAAATAAATTAGAGGAGAGAGAAAGTGGAGACCAATAGTTAAAAAATCATAAATGCCCTCTTTTATACAAATATATCAATTTTAATTATAATCTAAGATTAAATCTGGATCATCGAATCTTAAAATTTAATGGCTATAAATTATCCTTTAGAATTATAAATTAAATTAAGACTATATTGAAATATTTCTCAAAGTGTAGTTATGTATGTAGATGTTTATGATTTTACTAGTACTTACTACTAAAACTTATTTGTATTCATCTGTTAGTCGGCTTGCTGCCTTGCTTAACTGGTCATTTTTGTTACCCGTATATATACATCTATTTTTTAATTACAATGGATCATAGGATAAATAAACAAATGGATAAACTGTCATCCAATGAATGCTGGAAGGTGATCTTAATGTCATTTGCATAAAACTACATAGCATTTGCTTATTTAATCAACAATTCTCTGATTTTATGGATATAATGAAAGTAAGTCTATATGTTCAGGGGCGGATCTAGGGAGATCTGGTGGGGGTACGAGACATCAACCAATTTTATTCGCGTAGTGTAAATTTTGATTTTTCGTTGTGTAAATTTTGATTTTTTCGAGGCGGTGCTACCACTCATTCCAAATCTTACGTCTAGTGCTACCACTCATTCCAAATCCTGGGTCCGCCCCTATATATATGTTATGGGATACTCGTTTCCTAATCAGATTGTTTCCTAATCAGATCTTTGGGCAACCTAGAAACAACAAAACATCATCCATTTTACTTGTAATACCGTGCTTTTGAGAACCAAATTTTTCTATTTAAAATACAATTTACGTTTTCAAACTGCGTGGGTTTGACTGTAAATAGAACAATCAAACCTGTCTTATAATTTAAAAATGCAGCGGAAGTAAAAACACGTGGCAAACTATATAAACAGTCAAAATGTTGCCACAAACAACAGTTGGTGTTACGGATACTTAACCGGCTGACCATTATCTTAAACAAACATAAACATAATTCAACAGAGTTTTAAACATAATAGAAGTGTTCCTCCCAAAGCATATAAACTACCCGCATGCTCCCGAGCTCACTGAGGATTACCTGCACATGTGGAGTGTAGCATCTGTTAGCTATAATAGCTAGTGAGTACCAAATAGCATGCAATCAATATAAGTACATCACATATCATCAATCATGCTCAGATAGTTCTATCATATCATCTCGCGATGAGCTGGCGTAGTCAGAGTGTAGCATATCTCGCAGGGGAGCTACCCCGGCTCAATGCACCAAACCAGGGTACCAGACACATCAACCGCGCCGGTGGGGGAGCTGTTAAGCGTCCACCGTTGCGTTTCAGAACTAAACGATTCTTCTGAGTAAAGCCCTGAGCTAAACCCACAGGGACAAACCTTGTCCAATAAGTAGAACAACTTTGTTCTAAAGGTAGGACAGCTTTGTCAAGGGCAAACCTTGCCCAATAGATCCGTACCGATCACAAACAAATAATCTGATTCAATCGAATCATCAGTCAATGCGCGCATATATTCAATTATCATCATAGCATACACCTAATCAAGTGCATACTACATTGTGTCAACATGGTAAATTCTAGCATCATCATGCAATCCTACACTTAAACAAGTGCGTGTACAAATCATGGTAAACAATTCTGTAATCATTGTTAATATATGTTATAGGTATATTAATTGTTATGTCATTCGACACTCACCTGATAGGCTAGAATAAGCAAAGACCTTGCTTTGGAACTCACGGATTGTCAACTCGACCTATAATACCAATGCTTACGCATTAATCACTTGAACACGCAAGGAACATCTAGGATACTTGAAACAATACCCTAATGATGTTATTTAACCATTTATTAACTAACTATAGCAGTCCAAGCAACAACACGCAAATACATAGCACAAAATAGCATTGTAAGCTGTGTGCAGGGGCATCGCGCCGCGACACCCCTCTGGGTCGCGCCGCGACTGCCTGCAGTGCACAAACAGCTTGATGTTTTGTGCACAGCAGTGCCATTTTTGCTCATTTCAACTCCAAATCAATTTTAGTAAAATTCTAGTGTTTCATAAGACCATTTGACACTTGTGGAAGCTTTCTAACATCAAAAACTCCTATCCAATTAATTCATACGAAAATAACAATTAAATGGACAAAGACGTGCGCATAATGGCCAAAACTTGGTATAGACCAATTCCAACACTTGCAACACACCATATACACCTAGTATGATGTATTGAATGTGTTGCAACTGACCAAAACCCTTAAAGTCTTTGTTTGATACCATTTTCCAATTTCTTGCCTATTTATGGCCTATTTTTCACTATTTTAGCCAATTCAAGCAAAACTACCATTTCAATTCAAAACCAATGTTCTAATCAATTCATACAAGTTATATGAACCTATTAGAACCTTAAAAATCAATTCTTGATGTGTAAAAACAGATTTAGCCCATTTTGGCCATTTTGACCTATTTAGGCTAAATATTGGATTTGTGCAAAAACACCACTTCTAATGCACCAATTGAGTTCTAATCAATCCTAACAAGTTATAGGATCAATTAGAACACTAAATTTCAGTTCTTGAAGGTCAAAATCAGTTTGACCTGTATTTGACCAATTTTGACCCATTTGAGCCAAAATTCAAAACTCATCAAGGACACTACTTTAATTCATGGAATTGATTCCTATGTACTTAGAAATGATATTAGAACCTATTTCAATCATCAATTTCAATTCTTGATTGCAAAATCATAATAACCCATCAAAACCTAGAATTTCAAGAACATGAAGAACACTAGCATGAACAAGGATGAATTGGAACTTACAATGATCAAAGGATGTTTAGGAACTGATCTTGGAGTGATTCTAAGCCTTAATTCACTGCTGGAACAAAGCTTAGTGAGTTTTCTTTTAAAAAAACCCAAAATCAAGAACATGAAGAACAAGCTTGGAGATGAAGCTTACAATGGTAGAGATGAAGAAGATGATGTTCTTGGACAGATTAGGACTTGAATTTGTGGCTGGAACTTGAACTTGAATGATTAAACTTGATTTCTCCTTTGAGTTCTCCTTCAATTTGCAAGAACAGAGAAACAAATAAGAGTGTGTGTGTGTTACACGTACGTGTGGAAGTGTCTGTGTATCAAAACCGATTTGTGGGTAAATATTATCCACAAGTGGGTATTTTGTTCCCCTTTTCAACTTACAACTCATCTCTCGTTTATCCATTTCAACTAACGAGGATATTTTTGGAATCCTCGTTTGAAACCGTTCGATATTTATAATCTTTATCTATTTTTATTAATATTTTTAATAACCCATTTATCTATTATTTTTCATATTTTATATCATTTTCTAAAATATATATATTTAATTAAATTAAACAATTGACGTACCATATTCGTACACATTTAGGCCCGTTTTGAGAATGTTACATTACTTCCTTTCCTCTTTTACCAGGTACCCCAACCCAAGTACCAAGGTAAAAAAAGAGAAGGGTTATATAACATAAAGCACCATAAAATAGTTCTCTATTGTTTGGTTATGTGTCACCAACTAAAGGTAAACCATCCGACATTATCATTAAAACAAAGATGTATACATACCGGTAACAAACATGACAAAGTTAAGCAAGTTGATTATCAAGACTGAAAATGGGTTTGAACAAGTGACTTGTTCCCATGAGTGATAACGAAGCAACAGTGAAGGGAGTTCTAAGAGCATCAATGGCGGACAAATTACCTTTAGTTGATAACAGTTACGACTTAAGCCGTCTATACAATCCACTGGTATAATCCAACCATTCCAAGGTCTACATCTAAAAACTTCAAAGACGTATTTGGCCTTTTCATTTGTTTCTGAAAGTTTGAAAATTCAAAATTTCTATAATTTTGTAGAAAATAAAATTTATATCAATATCATTATCTCTTTATAAGAAATTAAGAAGTTGCCTTTCAAAAAGAAATTAAGAGGTTATGACATTCCGTTTTCTTTTCTTAAATACTATTTTAACATCTTGTGTACAAACACGGGAATGATTAAAAGTAAATTTTAAATGTTTATAGTGTTAAAAGGTACATATATATATATATATATATAGTAAAACAATTGTAAAACATACACGAGATCAATATACAATCTCTTAAAAAGATGTAAATTTATTAGAAATTAAAATTTTCTACATAACATTATCAATTTTTTTGTAGAACCCTTTATAATCAAAGTTGATTTTTTTTAATTTAATCAATTGGTATACATGTTTATATAAATAACCACGAATATAGCTAAATGTATCTAATAAATTATTTAAATAAATGTTTTTGTTAAGATGACATTTTAGTAAACAACTTATTCACAAGCCATTTAAGGGAAAAAAAAGGATGATTTACTAAAGTATCTAAAAATATAATTATCATAACCTTTTTTTTAAAGATAATGAAAAATTGAAAAAAAAATTTAGTGTCTATAGATATTCCAAGTTGCAACATATATTTTCGAATTTTGATGAGAATAGTTTTAATTTTCTTTTGTATAAAAGTCAAATGCTTTAATAATCGGTTATATATATACATGATTTTATTTTTTATTTTTAAAGACAAGATTCTAATATACATTTCAGAAGCACCACGGTTGACTCACGGTCGATACCGTGGATCGACAGTCAGATCACTGCCTAAATTCAAAAACTAAGCAAAAGGCGCGGTCGATATCGCGGTCGACCATGGATGGACCGCGTGGGCCTGACGGATTTTGACCTTATTTTGCCTTTTCTCTCTCTTTCCTCTCCACTACATCTCATCTCATCTTCCCCCACAAACCCTAGCCGCCATTTTCACCATTTTTCTCTCAAAAAGCTTGAAAATCATCACAAGAAAAAAATACTTTACTTTACGTTTGAAGTTGCGGTCGAAGGCTCGGTTGGATTCACAGCTGAAGATTCTTCGTCTCGTGATTTATTATCTTCACAAATTTCTTGTTAAATGTATACTTTTATCTCTTCCTCCTTTTCTTAGAGCTCTCTTTGTGCACCAAAGAATCATGTGATCTATAGGATTTGGGAGATTTCTAATAAGAAAATATGTTTGGTTTGAAAATGATGTTTTTCTTTGTGTAAAAGAAAAATAATAGATGATATTGTGTTGGTTAAGTATGATAAGTATATAAATATCATGTCACAAAGCACAAAAAGTCAAATTTCAAACAGCTCACTAACGATCAAACTCACGGTCGACCGTACATCGACCGTCATGTATATGAAAATTCCAGGCGAACCACGGTCGATACCGTGCATCGACCGTCAGCCCCCCCGGAAATTTTTGAGATCTTCAATTTTTTGTACTTTTAATGCCCAAATTCAATATATTCATATTTGATATATCTTAACTAACATTAGCTAACACATGATTAATAAAAGTTTCAAAATCTTCTCCACTTTAGGACACATTATGAACATATTGCCAAGGAGTTTGTTATATTCATTGAACACACTCTCAATTATGTTGAAGTATCATACATCTTGTCATACTTTTACAAAGCAAAGGTCTTTTACAAATCTAGTGTCATAACAAGATAAATTGTGGTGATTCAAAGAGAAGTATTTATGGTGATTGTTTGTTGATATGATATTTGCTACTATTTGCTATGATTCTTATGCCATGAATTGTGTTACTTGAACCTTGGCTTGTGATAATTGCATATTTAAAATATTGTTTATACTCACATCTCTTTGGCAAGTTCTTGGTAGTATTTCCATATATTATAGATCAAACATCTCAAGAAGTGGAGCTCTACATTCAAGGGGGAGCTTATGTCAAGGGGGAGTCTCCTTTTTGTTAAGACAAAAAAGGGGGAGAAGATAAAAGAATATATAGAAGATAGTATAATATATACATATATGTGTATACATGCACATGTTAACATGTTAAAGTTATATATACAATTCTTATACAAGTTATAAATTTTTGTCTTCAACAAAAAGAGGGAGATTGTTGGGAAAATTAGGCTTACAAATATATTCTCTTTTATTGACACAAAAATATACAACTTGTTTATATAATTGTATGTATTAACATTAACATATGTGCACATATACATATATATATTCAGTTAAATATATTCTCATCTATAATCTACAAAATAAGGTTCATCAAATGGCCAAGCTCCAATTGTCAAGATCCGAGTTCAAGTAGAAGCCGATGTCGAAGATTCCTACAAACAAACGTTCGAAGTTTATGAGCTTACAAAATAAATTATCAAATGAGTTTAAGTTTTTATAAAATAATTTTTTATAAAAACTTTTATAAAAATTGAGACATGTTTTATAAAAATCACAAGCTTGGAAGTCAAAACAAATGAATTCCTATTTTGACAAATACTAAACACAATCTTGTATTAAAATAAGCCAAAACCATATTTAGCAAAAGGAATATCCCAAAGAGGTAAACTTCCAACATGCTTTGTGCATTTGGTTTCCAAACTACCGTTTTCATGATTAAATTCAAACTTAAGAAGTATGACACTAACCCAACTTTTCTTAAGCTTCTTTTCGGTGCATTCTTATGGTAAAAATGGGTTGTGTGTGGTTTTGGTAAAAGGCCAACGTCTATATTCACAAGGCTCAAAAAGTTCTAGCAGGCCGACGGTCGATACCACGGTCGACCATGGATCAACCATGGTAAGTCTGGACACTTTTTGAGCATCAAACTTTTTCTTTATTTAAGGCAACTCAAGCCTTGTGTTTTACGAACCTCTTGCAATCTGAATAATACATAATACATACAAAATCTTGTGAGCTCATATTCTTTGATAAATATTCAATCTTTCAAGATCAAGAATGAAGCAAGAGTGAAAACCTTCAAAGTTTAAACACTGCATTACCTTCTTTTACATGTGTAATAGTGTGAGGATCATCTCTAGCCTTTAGAATTAGAGAGAAGTGAGGATCATCTCTAGCCTATAGAATTAGAGAGAAGTGAGGATCAACTCTAGCCTTTCTAATTAGAGTGAAGTGAGGTTTATCTTAGTCTTGTTTGCAAGAGTGAAGTTCAATTATTGTAAGCTAAAGAGAGAAGTTGTAAAAGGTTTATCTCTATCTTTAAAAAGAGAAGTTAGTGGAGCAACTCTTGGTGGGTGAGGCCAAGGAGTGGATATAGAGCAAGGTTGTTAACCCTTGCTTGAACCACTATAAATCATTGTGTCCTAGCAACTTCATTGGTAATATCTTTCTTCCTTAAACTCTTTAATTATTTGCAAATATTGTTAAAAACTTCAAAAAGTGGGCATATAACCTATTCACCCCCTCTAGGTTCTAACAACGGTTATATAGTTTGTTTGAGTTCTTATGTTATTATTTTGTTTACTAGTGAATTGCTTGTTTATTGATTAACAAAATTTCTATATGTCTACTTAAGTTGTTTAGAAAATAGTTCATTACTGGTGATGAGTTTGTTTATTAATGAACAGAACTTTTGTGTGTGTATCTTGGTTATTTAGATAATTGTTCATTAGCAAAATCAAATTGTTAAGCTCTTTTTGTTTATCTTTTAGGTTGTCCGTTGTTCAACAAAAATATAAATTAATTATTTTTCATTCTTGGTTGAACACAAATATTAATTGTAACTTTAGTAATAAATGATAAAAAAATTCCTAACAAAAAGCTATGACTCATTAATGAACAGTCAAATATATAAAGAAATTTCTGAAAAAAAAATTAATTTGGAAAATAATAAAAACAAAAAAATGAACAAAATTTAGAAAAAAATTACTAATATACCCTTTTGAATTAAATAAAAATATTAATTATAATTAATATGAACTACAAGATCAAAAACCAATCAATGGCTGAAATTGCTTATTACACTTTTCGTAAATAAAACACTTTTCGCATTACCCCTCCCTTATATATATATATATATATATAGTGTAAGGATCCAATAGAAACAGTCTTAAAATGCCCGACGATATAAACAATGCATCTACTATAAATTTAGTGCAAAAAACTTGTGGCCGTCATTTTACAATAGTACAATATGATTTGCCTTTTAATATGTCATTTTTATTTAAATCAATATGTGTTATAGAAGAAAAAAAATTAGATGTAGCAAAATATATTGGTTGATAATAAAGATTCAAGGAGATGGTGATAGATAAATATGAAGATGCAGGTTCTTGTTGGTGAAGATGGAGAGAGAGTCAGAGGATGGAGAGACAAAAATTAGGGTCGATGTAGTGTTTCTAATGTCGCGTATTTTAAAACCGTTTCTATTTGATCATTGTTCTCTCTCTCTCTCTCCATGTATATATATGTCGGTATATCTTTGAAAGCTTAGATAGAGAGAATAAATGGACTCCTCGAGGGCTACTTAAGCCACTTTAGTGCAAACCAGAAGGACCAGAGTTGTTGGATTTTGATGAGTGCTTCTATAACGTAACAACCAAAAAGCCCTACGTCGAACTTCAGCCCCTTCCCTTAGATAAAATCCCATACTCTTCCACATAGCGTGTGTGTGAGACCGCGATCCACAAACTAACGCATGGGACCCGCTGAAGACAAAAGTAAATTAAATAGGTGCTCCTTGTGTGGGAAATGAAAGCATAATTCGTTCGGATCCTCTCACATGTTCTCTCTCTCTCTCTCTATATATATATATATATATATATATACGTTAGTTCATGTGAGAAACTTTGGTTTTGTGAAAAGCGTTTTTGACCCTAAGATAAATAATCAAAGGCTCAAATGGAAAATGGATTTTCTATGATTAAATTAAATTTTAAAGATATATTAGTTTAGCAAACAAGGATAAATTGGACTTTTAGCTAACAACCTAGTATGCCTTAAATAAATACACATTCAAATCCCTCAATATCTCTGTCATTATTAGACATACATAGACCTAGGAGTGTCGAAAAAACCGAACCCGAATAATTCAACCAAACCGAATCAAATTCGGGTTAAATCGGGTCGGGTTATTCGGTTTTCGGGTGCCTGGTTCGGGTAACCCGATTAAAAGTAACCTTATTCGGGTCGGGTGACGGTTAGAAAACATAAGTTCGGGTGACACAATTAAGAATTTTAAGTTTTTTTATTAATTATATATTTTAACTAATAAGATATATATGGCCAATATGTTGAATATGCATCACATAAGGGTTTAATTAATAAGATATGACCCATATATATTTCAAATAAATTAATGGAAATTGAAGCTTGGATGATCACGTAAACTTGTTGAATCACATCACATAAGACCATAACTCCATAAGGGTTTAACCATATAATACTTCAAATATTAATAAAATACCATGTTAATAACCTTTATTATGAAGTTAATAACACAAGTAACAAAATTAAATAACCCTATTGTCTAATAAAAACAAGTTAAATACTATCATTGTCTCATGATACTGATGTGCGTGTACCGTACCAGTTTTAAATTTATTAATCCGAGTTATTTAGCACGACTACAATACAAATAGGCAAGAGAACCTAATCGTATCGTAGTATAGTAAATAAGTACGGGTGTCGAACACAATGGGAACGAGTATGATTTTGAATATAACTTTACTAATTAAATATTAAACTAATATAAACAACTAAAGGGGGTAATTAGAATCTTAACAATAAAGATCCTAACTTTATGACTTTAAACTACCACTAAAACTAGCAAACACTTAAAGAAAGCCAAAAAGATTGAAAAGCACTAAACTTTGTTTGGATTTAACTATCAAATATAAAGGTTCCCTCCCTAGACTCGATTTCACCTCTTTTTAGTTAATTAATTTAATTAATTCGTGCAATGGACAATAAATTACCATATACCGATTCCTATATTCGTTAGCATCTTGATCGGAGTAACTAACTTTATTAACTATGCAATTTAATCAAACTTAAGGTCATGAAGTCGATTAAAACACAAAGTTATCCGGTTTTAAGTTCGTGTCAAGAAAGACTTAATCTTTATGTTTGTTTAGGTTAACAAAACATGTATTAACATATATATGGTCATTATATATTCATCACACACATTAAATTTTCCTTTTTAATAAGTTTAACCTAGGATTGGTCTATCACTAGTCTAGATTGTCTATTGGTCCTAAACAATCAAGATTCAAGTTACACAAGTGGATTGGTCCTCTAACTTGTATAAACTCAGTAAATAAACTTCAAAAACAGAAACAAGAACACATGTGGATCATCAATTAAGCAATACAAGACAAATTATATAGCAAACATGTCTAAATTAACATAAATTAATCAACTTTATTGAGGTTCATCTCCTCTAGGGAGGAAAACAGAAGAAAATTAGCATATAATGATCATGTCAAACCTCTGTAAATTAAGAATAAACAGAAGAATAAAGAAGGAATGACAAAACCGTATATAAGCTATGATTCCGAGCCTTGATTCTTCAAATTGATGCTTCGATCCTCCAAATTAAGCTCCTCAGGCCTCTAGAACACTTTTGGATGTGTTTTGAAAGTATTTGGGTAGTATAAATTAGTTGGTTCACCCCAAAACGGATCTGGACGTTCGTTTATATAGAAAACTGAAAACAGGGGCGTCGCGCTGCGACCGGTAAGTGTCGCGTCGCGACGGGTGAGTTTGACGCGATCCAAAACTCTTTTAAAATTTGAAAATCTTCTTATCAGGTCGCGTCGCGCCACGACATCGCTTTTTTAGAGTTTGACCATAAAAGTGAAATTGTAGCCCTGTGAGTCTAGTTTCCATGGCCTTTTGAATCACCTCAATCCGAGTTCGTATGAGTGAGATATGATCAAAATAGTGGAGGTGTGTCGGCGCGGACAACTTTTCTATTTCTTCAGTTTTTTCCGTTTTTTGCTCAAAACTTTTCATATTCCGCCTTTTTAACCTATAATTCAATAAATGAAGATAATTAGGTATGTTTTACTTATTTACAAACAATAACAGGCTAAAACAAAACAGATATCGCTTAAAATATATTTCTAAATTTGACGATATCAAAATACCCCACACTTGAACTTTGCTTGTTCCCAAGCAAACTACAACTCTATCCAGGCTATAAATTTTAAATAATCAATACCATCCTTGAAAAATTAAACACCACTTATGAATGTCAAAAACGTTGATTAAGAACTCAACACTGGCTATACTTAGAATTATGCACATACTCATGATTTGATCCATATTTAACTTTACAACACTCCAATTAATTCTTCCATTTATACATATCCAAACCTTAACTTAAGAATTGCATTTATATTTAATTTGGTTAATTTACCCTTTAAAAATCCCTTGACCTCAAGACTTATTGCAGATTTCCAACTTTATTTTCACATATGTTTTTTTTTTATCTTTTCAGCTCTCTTTTATATAAGCATATGACTTTCGATGGAACCCATGTAGCGAATCCTCAACTCAACCGATCCCAAACCAGTTGGCTTTAGGTGATTAGGTGTAGAACACCCCTCAGAGTTTACTAATTCGAATTCCAAATGCCATTTATTTGACTTATATATTTTTTCTAGCTCTTTTATATATTTTTTCATTTTGCACATTGGCTTTTTTCACCTTTTCTTTCAAACATATGTTTATAAAAATTAATTCAACTCAGTCTATTTTTGTCAAGCTTAGACTTAGAAAGGGCTTAACCTCATAATTTACGCAACAATTTAAAAATTAAAGATTTGATACTATAAACTCGAATTTCTAAAGAATTGGCGAAAAGCCACAAGCACTATGCATAAAAGCTAAATATATCTTATGAATTTGTTTATTAATCAACAAACTTGATTCCTTAAATAATATCTGATTTTTAACTCGAATGATATTATTAATTTTAAATTTAACGCCCAAATAAAATAATAATTTAACACGAGGACAAACAAATTTCAAGCGAGGAAATATTTTCTAACCCCCTACCCCACACTTAAATTATACAATGTCTCCATTGTACATAATAAAAATATAACAAAGTAGAAAAAGGTTAGAAAAACTCACCGGGTATTAACACGGCGAACGGAGCAGATAGATGTCAGCATATTCGCGCATACTCCATAAATTAAAAGCTCCCACTGAAATATAAATCACTCAAAGCATAATGTCAGACACACAAATAAATATAAACATCAAAGGCTAGGAATATCTGAATATGATTGTATATGAAGAATTTCAGAAGCATATATGAAGAATTATCTAGGCTAGGACTCCCTAAAACAAAAAGAAAAACCTAACTCACTTTCGTAGGAATCACGGTTGCATTTAGCGTATGCAACAAGCCTTTAAACCTCTTGGTAGCCCGAGTGGACGAGTTGTAGTCTCGTGAGAGTTTCTAGCCAACACACCCACAAAGTTGAATAAAAAGGAAACGAAATACAAAAATAAAGCAGAAAGAAAAACCTAAACTAACCACGGGTTGCCTCCCGAGAAGCGTTTGTTTTTGTCTGAGTCTCTAGCTTGACTCCGGATTTATTTATCATGACTTCGAACGAATGACCCCACACTCGCAATCAAGTGCGGGTGGTAATATTTATACCTACCGGCCAATGTATATTTGTTACCAATCTGGAATGCTGCTGCTAGTGTTGCGTTCCATGACGCCATCTCGATCTCTACAAATATCTCTCTCGCGTTCTGAATTTTGGATCCTCCTAGTGATTGTGACTCAAGCAAAGACTCCAACTGGCTCCCGATGTTGTCTAAGTTATCCGCCTGATCCTTCTCCGCACACGAAGTACCCCACAGAATTCCCGACGCCAAATGGATTCCATAATGCGACTCCAACTCCTCACTCGATCCCGTGGTTACCTCATTTTCTGATTTCGGAGCGTCCTCCTCGAAGAGTAGAAATTCCAGATAGTCCAAGATTTCATCTGCACAATTCTCCACATCTTCTCTCTCAAGAAGGGAGGGTCCCATACGGGTTTTGGTTCTAAACCTAACGTGTGTGTTGGTTGAACGAGAGTCGACTATTCATCCTCTGGATATTCTTCTGGTTCCTCAAGTAGGTCAGCGAGACACTCCATAATATCTCCATCAGACTGAGCATCTTCTCTCGACTCCACCTCCACACAAGGATCAAAATGTATACTACCGTCAGAATCGGAGTTGTCTGAATAGTATGATTCAGGACTAACATGTGGTTCATCAGGAGAGCCAATCGGGTGGTCATTCTTATCATCTTTTTGGATAAAATCGTAATCATCCTGTTCGATGCCATCGTCGTAAAATTCATTCAACAAATCTTTAAGGAAGGAATCCCAACAGATCGGATGATCCTCGGGCCAATACATAATCACAAAAGAGACATCGACAGAAAACCAAAATAGCGCGCGAAACGACTAGACTAGGCACTAAATACTAAAATACGAAAAGTAACTTCCTTTTGAGCCGAAACTCGCGGGAAGGATCGTTTAATAAAGAATTAGTCAAGTTATACCAAAATAAAACCGTTCCCCGGCAACGGCGCCAAAAACTTGATGTGCGTGTAGCGTACCAGTTTTAAATTTATAAATCCGAGTTATTTAACACGACTACAACACAAATAGGCAAGAGAACCTAATCATATCGTAGTATAGTAAATAAGTACGAGTGTCGAACACAAGGGGAACGAGTACTATTTTGAATACAACTCTACTAATTAAATATTAAACTAATATAAACAACTAAAGGGGGTAATTAGAATCTTAACAATAAAGATCCAAACTTTATGACTCTAAACTACCACTAAAACTAGCAAACACTTAAAGAAAGCCAAAAAGATTAAAAAGCACTAAACTTTGTTTGGATTTAATTATCAAATATGAAGGTTCCCTCCCTAGACTCGATTTCACCTCTTTTTAGTTAATTAATTCAATTAATTCGTGCAATGGACAATAAATTACCATATACCGATTCCTATATTCGTTAGCATCTTGATCGGAGTAACTAACTTTATTAACTATGCAATTTAATCAAACTTAAGGTCATGAAGTCGATTAAAACACAAAGTTATCCGGTTTTAAGTTCGTGTCAAGAAAGACTTAATCTTTATGTTTGTTTAGGTTAACAAAACATGTATTAACATATAAATTGTCATTATATATTCATCACACACATTAAAATTTCCTTTTTAAGAAGTTTAACCTAGGATTGGTCTATCACTAGTCTAGATTGTCTATTGGTCCTAAACAATCAAGATTCAAGTTACACAAGTGGATTGGTCCTCCAACTTGTATAAACTCAGTAAATAAACTTCAAAAACAGAAACAAGAACACATGTAGATCATCAATTAAGCAATACAAGACAAATTATATAGCAAACATGTCCAAATTAACATAAATTAATCAACTTTATTGAGGTTCATCTCCTCTAGGGAGGAAAACAGAAGAAAATTAGCATATAATGATCAGGTCAAACCTCTGTAAATTAAGAATAAACATAAGAATAAAGAAGGAATGACAAAACCGTATAAAAGCTATGATTCCAAGCCTTGATTCTTCAAATTGATGCTTCGATCCTCCAAATTAAGCTCCTCAAGCCTCTAGAACACTTTTGGACGTGTTTTGAAAGTATTTGGGTAGTATAAATTGGGTGGTTCACCCCAAAACGGATCTGAACGTTCGTTTATATAGAAAACTGAAAACAAGGGCGTCGCACCGCGACCGGTAAGTGTCGCGTCGCGACAGGTGAGTTTGACGCGATCAAAACTCTTTTAAAATTTGAAAATTTTCTTATGAGGTCGCGTCGCGCCGCGACATTGCTTTTTTAGAGTTTGACTATAAAAGTGAAATTGTAGCCCTCTGAGTCTAGTTTTCGTGGCCTTTTGAATCACCTCAATCCGAGTTCGTATGAGTGAGATATGATCAAAACAGTGGAGGTGTGTCGACGCGGACAGCTTATTTCTTCAGTTTTTCCGTTTTTTGCTCAAAACTTTTCATATTCCGCCTTTTTAACCTATAATTCAATAAATGAAGATAATTAGGTATGTTTTACTTATTTACAAACAATAACAGGCTAAAACAAAACAGATATCGCTTAAAATATATATATCTAAATTGACGATATCAATACATATATTCCTAATTTAACAAAAGTAAGTTAAGAGACAAGATGAAAAACGCATAGTCAAAATATTAATAAAATACGATGTTAATAACCTTTATTATGAAGTTAGTAACACAAGTAACAAAATGAAATAAGCTTATTGTCTAATATCACAATATTGGCATATTGCCAAACAACAAATTCTTAACCGGTTCAACCCGAATAACCTGACCCGAAAACCGAATAACCCGATCCTTATTCGGATCGGTTATCAGGTAATATATTACCTCAGACCCGAATAACCCGACCCGAATACCCATTCATCAGAGAAACCATCCGTCTTTCTTACTCCGCCGACCACCACAATACACAAACCATTGCCACCGTTGCTGAGAACGGACTCAAAGTTATATCCACAGACCACAGTTGTTAAAACCAACACCCTTCTCAGTTCTCACCTATTGGCAGCCCCCTTCATGGTTCCATTCTAATCGCCTCCAGAAACATAAGATGTGAAACTCGCTGTCGCCAACCCTCAAAATCAAACAACCATCAACCCCAAGGCCCATCGATCTATTGTTCGAGACTTCGAGTTTAGTTACATCGCAAGCATCCATATTCCATTGCCGCCAAGCCCCAAACCTGCAAAAACAAGCATCCATCGCCGCAAAACACTGCCATTTCGTTGCCACCCCAACCTCCACCCTTTGCCGGTTTGCCCCCTCCTCGTAGCCACCATTTTTTTCTTTTTTTGGTATTCTTTCTAGATCTACAGTGTTAATCTTTTTGTTTTGTGATTTTTATAAAGTTGTGGTTTTTTATTTATTGTCTTTCTACTATATCATATAGCATCATATCCGCGCAATGCGGCGTTGACGAATAATTTTTGTATTGTGACGTGTCGTTTTCACAAATATAATGGTATGTTATTCGCAAGATTCAGTGTCAAGGAATAGTTTTGTTTAACAACATATCCGTTTCTTTTTTCTATTTCTTTTATTTCTATTGATTCTTTTAAAATAAAAAAAAGATTTATGTTTATAAAATAAGAAAAGAGAAAGATAATAATATCTTGGAATGTGTTGATGTGAATGAAGAATTATGTTGGTATGGGAGAATATATTGTGGATGAGTGTGTTTTAAATTAATAAAAAGTTAAGTAGGAAAGAGAGTGTGAAATGGTTAAAAATTGAATAGATGATATTAATTTAAGATAAAATGAAATGTCAAGATGTTTTGATTGAATTTTAAGAACTCTTAAAGTGAATAAGGAGAAAGAATGTTAAATGCTTTATATAGTAGTATAGATTACTAATCATTATTAAATTCTTTTTTCTCGCACCCTTTATTGATCTTGACACTTATGTTGATATCGTAAGTAGGAGGATAAATAGTGGAAATAGTAGGAGGATATATCACCACATTGTATATATATAGATTTGGTTATGCGATTTATTTGTTTGTCGATTTCAAGTTCCAAAACCGAAACCAATAAATATAAGCATACATACATATAAAGTTGACAATTTTTGGGTCGACCAGAATCCATTACGAAAAAAAGTGACACGAACCCGAAACGGGTTGACACGAAAATAAATTGGTCGGGTTAGGGTTAACTCGATAACCGGAAAGTGACTTGTATGACTCGTTTAAGAGTAAAATTTTAACATTATAAAATTTTTCTTTAATGCTTACAGCTTAAATTTTTAAAAGAAGCTTGTGAATTTAAATAAGAGTGATATCTTAAGATAATAAAAGCACTCAAACAAAAGTATAAAACCCTTAATCGTTAAAAACTTAAAATAAACAATAGAAGATTTACATTTAAAACAACAATACATCATTTTGGTATTTAGTATTTTGACTAGATGATTTTAGTACTCTGACATTTGATTACTTGATATGTTGTACTTTAGCATTTTGAATTTGATTTATAATTCTATTTAATGATAAATTATTATAATTTATTTGGTTGTTTAATAACATTACTTATTGATACTTGGTAGAATAGTAGTACATAACATTTTTTAATATATTCATTTATATGAGTTGAATAAAAAAGTAAAATCAGAATTCAAATCAAAACGAAACAAATACCGAATTTATAGTTCGAATACAATCGAAACGAACATTGAATATTGAAGTTAGAATATAAACGAAAAACATTTTCGAAATTCTTACCAAAAGTTGGAAAACAAAATAGAATTTGAAAATTTGATAAAGAATATCGTAGTAAAAACGGAAAACCATACTCGAAAATCAAAAAAATTCTCGTCGATCACATTTGGCCTAAATGGGTCGACACGAACCCGACACGAGAAAAATGATATAACCCAAACCTGATACGAAAATATTTGGCGTAAATGGGTCGACAAGACTTGAGTGACTTTGTAAATTTCAATCTTTTGGGAGATTGTTGTGCATGGTTTAATTGTAAAGTATGCATTGTGAGAGATACCATTTATTAGGAGTTGGAATGACGCTGTATGACAATATTTGATGATTTAAATAAAACCACTTTTACTTTTCAAAAAAAAAATTCACCCAGTACGTCTGTATAATCTAGATGGTTAGACGTTATGATAGAGATCGAAAATTAAAAACAGCAAATCGATAGTCAAATACTGAAATCAAAAACTATATAGAACTGAAATTGAACAAGAAGATAAACTCAATCACTCCTCAATCGGATGATTGATCCAGGGCACAGCCCTCTCTCGATAGCAAAGCTACGAGCCAAGCAACAAGCCTAAACGTAAATGTAATTTTCTACCTGACTACTACGACTCCTTATCCTCTATTTATAAAGTTTCCTTTCTAACTTATTTACTGTTTTAGTCCTTCTAAAAACATCACTTGTCTATTTCCTATCATTACTCTCACCTTCGAAAAAGTCTTGTCCTCGAGACTTGCTTCCAAACGAGTCCAATGATCTGGTGGTTTTCCCGGAGGTAAATCGCGAACCCGAATCTCCTCAAACCGATAAGAGTCCCCATCAATAACAGCTTGAGTCAAACTCTTGTAGACCCCTTCATAAAGCTGCCCCACAACTAAACAAACCCCATCAATCATGAAGATATGATATTCAGTTTCAATTTTTTCCCAAACAGTGACAGCTTTAACATTTGTCCGTAGCTGCCAAGTCGAATTGATATTTTCGTACATCACTGATGGAGTAGGTGTTTCCAATCCAATTGATTGTATAGGCTTCACCATCATCATTCTATTCGTCCCTTGATAATCAGCATCAGAGTGTCCTTCCTCATTCAGCATTGTTGTCGATTTCATCGCCGGATAATCAACATCCAACAAATCTTTGTTTCCTTTCTGATTATTGATGCTTGTTGAAGATATCACTGAAATTTCGCCCTCAGTTTCTTGTTGCACATCGCTGCCAAAGTTACCACCACCCAAAATGCCACCACTACCAAAAACAACATGATTAATTCCCGATCCACCATTACCCACATTATCGGCATCCCTCTTATTGTACTCAAAGGAAAATTCCGAACTCTGTCCCCTACTAAAAGCAAAAACAGAACGTTGACCTTGTTGTTTCATCCATCCCATCATCACTTTACGAAATGCAGCAGCTTCGATTCGATCCGCCTCTAAGGTCTTCAAGGCTGATTTGATTTTAGAAACATCAGATCGGAGTCGCTGAATCTGTTCCTCATGAATATCCAAACGAGATTGAACATATCGAGTTTCCATGAAAATGGACAAGGAGAATCAAGCAGTACAATCAACAGACAAACACTCAAACGACAACAATGAATTAAAATAAGAAATTGCAATTCAAAACGCAGATCCACGCACAGAAATGTCGATCAGCAGAGCCAAAATCAAAAGCGCCCGCAGAAACTAGCGATAAGTCCCAAATCACAGCACCAGAGAAGAGAACGATTACTACTGGAGTGGAACAGCGACTAGGAAAACCAATAACTGATGCAAATCGTGAGAAGAGACACGTGATTGTAGAATAGATCGACTGTTCAATTGGAGTGGAACAGCTCGATGACTGCAAATGGCAGATCGAAGGGCAGAAGGAGGCAGGTGATTCAAATGACAGTTTCCAAAACAACACTTACCAAATCGACAGTTTCCAAATCGGAGATTTCCAAATCTCCACCTTCCAAATCCGCAGTTACCAAATTCGCAACTTCCAAATCGATAGTTTCCAAATCGGCAGGTCAAGGAGGGCAGGTCGGACCAATGATAGAGATCGAAAATTAAGAACAGCAAATCGATAGTCAAATACTGAAATCAAAAACTATATAGAACTGAAATTGAACAAGAAGATAAACTCAATCACTCCTCAATCGGATGATTGATCCAGGGCACAACCCTCTCTCGATAGCAAAGCTACGAGCCAAGCAACAAGCCTAAACGTAAATGTAATTTTCTACCTGACTACTACGACTCCTTATCCTCTATTTATAAAGTTTCCTTTCTAACTTATTTACTGTTTTAGTCCTTCTAAAAACATCACTTGTCTATTTCCTATCACGTTAAATCGTCATTACCTTCAAAACCCATGTATTTTTACCCGATCCACAGGTACCCACAGATGGTGAGTAAGGGTGTAAAATAGAACTCCTCGGCCAAACATGTGGGTTGGCAGGTTAAAAAGAGACCACGCTCGTGGATGAAAGGCATCCCTGCCCACTTTTCGTGCCTTCGATATGCCATCCTTAAACTGTGTGTGCATGTGCGTGCAAGGGGGAGCGCAACAACTGGAAATAATGTTAAATTATATGCCTAAATGAACAATGAATGAATAAACTCTGATGTGTTATATGAACCTCATAGATATCAATATATTGTTACATACAACCATGGGGACTACATAAAAACACCAATCGGATTTTCTTTAAAAATGCTCATTTCATTGCATGATTATAGTCATGGAAATGGAAGTTTTTGTATATGAAATGAGACAACCATTTGGATCCCACAAAGCACAGAATGGCTGCAACAACGAGTGTATTTCTTGCTGCAACCGATATCATCCCCTGCTTGGTTGCAGCAACAATAGCCACTGAGGCAAGTGAAAACACCTGAAGAGACACTTCAAGTGCATTCAGACCTTTGTATGCAGCATTGCAACTGCTGCAGTTCACCACATGGGTCCAGTACCTGAAATAATCATTCAAAAAGCAGATCATATAAATTTTGGATAAAGATTTTACAAAATTATAACCTTAATGTGGTTGAATTTATAAAAATAACCTGTCCATGAGCTGTTCTTTAGGAGGGGTGGGAGGTAGAGATCTATCAAATTTGTTTCCCCAAGCGATTTGGCCACCTGAATACTTCTTTAGCCACTTTCTATATGCAACCACATTAGCATCTGCTTTTGTAGGCACAAAACATAGTTTTTGCCAATTAGAAGGACCAGCTTCCATCACTTTCTTCTCCTACAAGATCCATACTCTTTCAAGAACTGATTAAATCACAAACCGAAAGAGAATAGAAAAAGAGAGGGGGTGGGGTACCTGAACATGAAGAAGATACAAATCAGAATCAATAATCAAATTCTGCTCAATATGGTACATCCACCTTGAAACAACTCGATCTATCCAAACACCAAAGTTTCTAGGGGAAATAAATATCAATCTGCTATTACCCGGACTCACTGGCATACAGATAAATATAAGAAGGGCCTGTCGAGACGGTTTTGTTGCAGATTGCCCCTGAATTTATCAAATTAAAGGGTTAAACTTCCGAGAGGATAAAGATTTGATTCAAAAGTCAAATGTATACCTTTCCATTATCTGGACTTCCTCCTATTTTAATACTACCATAAAACAGACATGGGGCAATAAAGTTCCACTCGCCATTTTGCTGTTTTGCTGTAAAACCATTTTTGTCTATTTTTTGTACATTTATGTCAAGAGGTTTACCCCCTTCTCGATCAACCTTAACAGTGAAGGAAACTTGTGTTAGTCAGGTAAAAAATCAAGAAAACCAAGTACAAAAAAATGTTATCAGATTGTGCAAGTACTTATCTGGGTGGTGGTATCCGCATTATCCCGTAATGTGCATATGGAACATGAGCAGGGTCCATAAGATTTTCAATCAAGATTTCATACCTGAAAGTGTGACAATCTTGTCTCGATCAAAATTTGCCAATAAAGATAACATGTAACTTTTTTGGCCAAGAAAAGATAGTAAATTTCAATTTCTTGTAGAAAGAAAGGAATCTTAACCTAAAGCCTTGAGCTTTACCATATCATAATACCCTTTTTAATAACTAATTGGATTTTACAATTCCTTTTTATGCAAACTGAAATTTACATACATAACAAAATGAAATTTACAATCTTTTCAAGGCACAAAAAGTAACATGTTACCATTATTTTCGATGTGAACTCATAGAGTTAAAACCAGTCATTTCGTTAAATTAACGTAAAATGTTGCTTTAACCGCAACTGTTAAACTGAAATTGGATTGGTGAAATTTGCATACCCATATGGTATATCTCTATTAAACATTTTGTAGGTAAAAGAAGGATCATCAAGTTCAGGGATGTATGGAGGTTTCTTCTTTGTGAGGATATCTTTGTACTGAGGATCGGTGTTTGGCCAAAACCAAACAATGCCATTTTGCTCAGTGCTTGGATAAACAGCTACACACGCTTTTTGGAACGTATGAACCTGCATATATGTTAGTCCAAAACAACTTCATATAAGAAGTATCAACAAAACCAAGCGCTTTTATTTGTAAAATTTGTTAATATTTGCAAAGTGGTTATCTAATTATGGCACATTCAGATAGGATTATTTATAGGGAAATAAAGAATTTTAGATGATTAGATGAAACTAGCTTACGGAAACCGACTATGCAAAACCCATAATCACTGCTAAAGGACCATTGAAGAAGCTTGGGCAAAACTGAAGAGAGGTCAAGTTACTATAACATAATTTTAAAAACCAACATATAATTTATAGTCAAACAATCTCCAATTTAATCCTCTCTGTGATCATTTGTTGATATAATATAGAGTTATACTAATTTCATCAGCAAAATCTATAATATACTTATTTACGATGGAAAGAAAGGCTGAAATGGTTCAATTTTACCGGAGGACCATCAGGGGGAGCTTGAGGAATCAATTTGCAGTCACCGGAGCCACCAAAGCACCATCCATGGTACACACACTGTAACCTACCCCACTGATCAATCCTTCCTTCAGAAAGTGGAGCCAATCTGTGTGGACAACTATCTTCGAACACCTTCCATGCATTCTCATTCTTATCCCACCACACCACAACATCAAGACCCATCACTTTTTTCCCATGAGGAACTCTTTTGTCGAGATCGCACACAGGCATGAGCGCATACCATTGAGAAAACCAATCGAATTTCTCATCTTGATCAAGGGTTTCGGTTTCTTGTTCAGGCGGGGATGTGGGTTCGGTCGAAACAGATGGAGAAACAGCAGTGAAGTTCTTGAATTTGGGTTTTTTGAATTGGGTTAGATTAGTTAAGGATGAAATGTGATTTTTCTGAGTAAATGAAAGACTGAAACCAGGTTTGAGCAATCGAGGTCTGATAAGTGAAGGTGGAGAAACAGGGGAGGGAGTTCTAAGAGCTTCCATTGTCTGATTCACCTTCGCTGAATTGAATGTTGGGGGATTTGGAAGTTAAATTGTTAAAAATGTGGTGGGTATGGATCATGCGTTTGTGGTTCCAATTTGGCCACCCGTACGATCCCTCGTTTCAGACTTTCAGGTACCATGTTTTTGGCGCTTTACAAAACACGAGTAGTTATGTGTAGTAAAACAAAAGATTGTAAGCTTAGTTTTTTAGAGTTAATTTCATAGATATTCTTTTAACTAAATATACTAAGCATAGATTGTAAGCTTTGTTTTTTCTAAGTTATAAACTCTAACCTTAAACTATCATTTTATTACATAGATAGTTATTTATGATATTTTTCGTTTGTTAAGTCTATTAAATTAAGAATCTTTAAATCTTTTTATCATTTTTACATTTTTAATTACTTTTAAATAATACATTAAAAAGAATATATTTATATATACTTAAAATACGAGCACACCACCACAAAAACCACATCCCACCGGCCACCACCTGTAACCAACACCACCTATAACCACTACCACCCACCCCTCATTTTCCATTTTCGAACAACTCAAAAATGAAAACAAAAGATTTATGCAAACAAAGCCCCATGGTGATGAAGACGGTGATGATGTTGAAGTTACAACCACAAAGATGAGAAAACACAAACCCAAACAACACCTCCTCCTTTTCAAACCGATGGCGGTTCACTCTTCTACCACCGCCCCAAAACCCTAGATCTCAGGGGGGGACAAATCAAACACACACACCGACACTAGCTAAATTGCACCACCGAGAACAAACACCTACATCTAGGGATGGCAATGGGATCGGGGTATCCGGGATCGTTCTCCCCATCCTCATCCCCGTTCCCCATCCCCGTCCCTATCACGTTGGGGAATTGTCTTGCATCCCTATCTCGCCACTGTTAGATATGGGGATCCCTGCGGGGAATCGGAAATTTTCTTCGTCTACAAAATTGATTTTTCTAAATAGATATACATAAGAATTTTCATATAAAACTAGAATTACAAATCTAACTTAACTTTTCCAACCGGTTCATATCAAATATAATGAATCAAGTATTTCAATAGTTTCGTAAGATAGATAATGTTTTTTTATAAAAACGATGATTCTACAAAACTATATTAGTAATTTCATCGTATTAGTTTTTTTTGTTCTATATGTTTAATAAATCGTATGAAATGATCATATATGTTCAAACAAAAAACAAACTTATTGATATACATATTAATGTAATAAATTTAAATTGAATATAAATGCATGTTTATATGATAAGTTTTACTTTTAAATTATATATATATACACACACACACAATATGTTCAGGCTTGGGGTCGCGTACAGGTTCAGGATGCCGAGGGGTATCCCCATCCCCGATTCTAAGTTTGCGGAATCCCCATCCCTATCCCCAGTTAACTCGGGGATTCCCCGGTCAAATCGGGGTTGGATAACAGTTTCTCCATTGGATACGGTTTTTTTGCCATCCCTACCTACGGCCACCAGAAACTCGAAAAACCCTAGATCTATGTGTGTGTGAGAGAAATAGAGAGAGAGAGAGAGAGATTAAAGCGACGCCGACTGATATGCGCGAAATAGACTAGGTTTTATATTTATAAAAAGGGAATTACCAAAGTACCGACTACAAAACAAATAGGCAAGTGTACATAATCTTATCCCAAAATAGTTATGGTAAGACCGAGTGTCAAACACTTGAGGAACGAGTATGATTTCAGATTTAAAAGATTTAATGATTAATTAGTCTAAGGAAAGCGAGTAAATAGGGAGTTCGGGAATAGATCTAAGAATGCGATAAATAATACTAAGTAGACAAAAGAGATAACAATTCAAAAGTAACATAAAGCTGAGTTTAGAATGAAAATGATCAATAAAAGAAGTGTTCTCATTTAGATTCGATTACCCCTTATTTATGATTGATTTTAAGATAGTGCAATGGATATTATTTATCATATACTTATTCCTAGATTGGTTAAGTATTTTGGTCAGAAACTTCAACCCTATAATTATGAAAAATACTAACCCTATGGTCATGGGATAAGTATTGTCACGATTAGTCAATTAATTTCGAATCATGCAAGACTTACTCAATATCGATTAGTGTTTATACTTTATAGATTCCTATATGAGCTCTAGATTTATTAAAATGACCTCTCAGAGTCTTTCTAGGAAGAAAAAGAACTGCAGCTTGGCTTCAGATGTCAAAGGTTGCTTGTACTGCAAACTAGAATTTATTTGATCATCCTGAAAAATGAATTAAAGATTTGGACCCCTTTGGTGCTCCCTTACTTACTTTTGGATCTCTTTTATTTCTTCCTGGGCCTTTCCACACGTGAACAAAAACCCAATAAATAATTTGGAACGGTTAAATTTCCTTCCCCAATTTCATTGCAGCTGGTATCATGTGATAGGTGATTCAACTTATCAACTTTCCTTAGCGCCTTTGCTGCGGCTACTGCTAACTGCTGTGTGCCACCTGCCGTTGTCTGTCTCCCATTTCTGATTCAATCCCATCCAGTGCTACACTCACTCACCAATTCTCTTATCAAGTTAGGTAATAAGTTGTCCTTCATTCTTTTTGTTCCGCAGAAATTTAGGGTTTGTGGTTTTGTTCTTTTTTATAGCTTGTAAAAATTTGAACCTATGTTGTTGTGTATGATTGTATGATAGTGCGATTTTTGTTTGGGGTTAGATATAACTGGGCATGATTAAATTATGTGTTAAGATGGTTAACTTTTTTTCTTTTGGTTTTGGAGAATTTGGCATAAGTTGGATCCCCTTAGATTTGAATCCAGGGTTCGCCACTAACCATGGTATTTAGTAACACATTCATATACCTGGAGGCTGGAGGTAAACCTAAGTGAAAATTCTGTATCTAAATCGGATGATAAAGTTGAATGAAAACTGTTCCTAACTTCATATTTTGATAATTATCCTATTTGAGCTATTTTAATAGTTTCAATTATTTAGAGCCAAGATAAATGGTTAAAACTGAATTGCAATGCATTTTAATGCTTTCCACAGTGGAAAAATTCTATTCATCCTTTACGAATTGTTATAATTGCTCATGTTCATCTTTGTATGCAGTTTGTTTTCATTCTTGAAGATGTCATCCCTTAGAAATGCTGTTCATAGACGGGCTCACAAGGAAAGAGCTCAACCGTGAGTGCCTTTTAGTACTTTGCATTTCAATCCTTGACTTTCTCTTTTATTATAAATTTCCTTCTCAAATTTTATCTTCTTTTATGGTGACCTGCCTGCTATATTCAGAAAAGAAAGGAAAAGATTTGGGCTACTCGAGAAACACAAGGATTATGTTCTCCGTGCAAAGGCTTTTCACAAAAAAGAGGATTACTTGCAGGTAAAATACATTTTCTATGATTTCTGTGTTCTCAACCCGAGTTTCTTTCTTCATTGAAATGGCTAAAGCTATAGCTGTGGATTTCGAATAACAGAAACTTAAGGAAAAGGCGGCATTCAGGAATCCTGATGAATTCTACTTCAAGATGATCAACTCCAAAACTGTTGATGGATTACATAGACAGGCGTAATTTGTTATATCTTTTTTTTTATCCTTTCAACCATACCTGCCCCTTTTAAATTAAAAAGAGGCAATCTTTTTTATTTTTGTTTATATACGTTGCAGGGGTGAACCAAACAAATACACCGAAGAAGAACTCTTGTTGATGAAGTCACAAGATATTGGATATATCTTGCAGAAAATTCAGTCTGAGAAAAAGGTAAGCAGCTCTCAGCTTCTTTTCTTTTCTCTGTAATCTGAATACCTGAGAGTAGTCTCTGTGAAATCCATTTTCATTTAATGCAGAAAATTGAAAAGCTAACTGCAACACTTCACTCACTTGATTCTCAGCCATCAAACAGACATGTGTACTATGCAGAAGATAGGTATTTGATTGTATTTACAACACTTATCTTGGAACTTACAAATATGGTTCTAATATCAGCTTAATATATGTTTTAATTATTAAATATAATTTTTTTATCTTGTATAGGGAGGATGCTAAGAGCATACTATCAGAAAGGATAAATGTTGCTAGATCGCCAGCTTTTGAGGACTTGCCTGATAAAATTAAAAGGTAAAACAACTTGTTAGCTTGTTCATATATGTATGTTTGTTCGTCTTGAATATGTCTTGTATATTGAATGTCACTATTAAGTCGTAACCTAAAATTGTTAGTTATACTGATTGGTTGGGTAATAATGATGGTTATTTACAACCTTCCATTGGTGATGTTAATTTTGAAAAGAAACCTCATTAGGTTCATCAAAGTAAATATATATTTCATTTTTGGTGGCATTTACTTTTTATTGTACTAGCAGGGTACCCGCGCAAAGCGGCAAGAACAAATATTTAGTTTGATAACATGTTTGTTCAGTAGCATGTTATCCTTTAGCAAACATAAAAGGAGAACTGGAGAAGAGAAACTTGTTAGGGGCGAGAATCTATATAGATGGAGATGGCGATCATTAAAGAGATGAGAAACATGTTAGGGAGGGGGTGTAGGTTTTAGGGTTTGAGGGGGAAGGAAAATTAAATAATCTAACGGATTGGATTAAAGAAGAAAAAATGGATAGATGAGATTGTGTGTTGACTTAAAATTAAGTAGTCTTAATTTTGAAAAGGGAGAGTGTTAAACCCATTATAATGTAGTATGGATTAAGTTTATAGCCTTATAGGGATATTGTAAAATAAGAAAAGATATTGGAAAATTGGTAGATGGTTTATTTGAAGCATCAAATTGTACAAAATGTGCAGGAAGACAGCTGCTTCTTACCGAGAGCTGGAGGCGAGAAGAAACAGACTTCAAGACTTGGAGAAAGTCTATAATGAAATGGCATTGAAACAAGAATTACGGGTATATGGGTTTAAACTCAAGACTATTTCAAATATTTCTCTAGGTAAATGTTAAATTAAACCTCTGAAATTTTGGAACAGAAAAAGGGTAAAAAACGAAAGCTGCGTGAAGATGAGATTGTGTGCCCGACTTCTAGACCAGTTTACAAGTGGAAAACCGAACGCAAGCGATAAAACATGGTATCATATTCTTGTCCTTTAACTATTTTGACTCATTTTCCTTCAATCTTCTGATATTACAAACCATGAATGACAAATGTCGTTACCTTTTTTATCCTACACAGGCTGAAGTCTTCGGGCGGTATCACATGTTTTAATGACTTCGAGTATGTTTCGTGGCTCCATTCTAGTTGGAAGTAATTCAGGGAATTGCAATTTTGGTGTTGTAGCTATGGAAGTACAACTAGAATACATTATTATTATGATATTATTATTTTTTGTTCTTGTGTTTTTTCTTGATTTCCAACTCTTTTTAGTTTTTCACTATATGGGCCAGAATTCAAATAAGGCCCGACATCTGACTGCTTGGCTCATGATCCCAAGTTACATATATTACACGTTCATCGGTTTGGGTCCCTTCTCTTTTATCAAGATCACAAGTTCATAATTTTCAAAGCAAAATGCAGATGTTTGGTTAGCACTCAGGTGTTAATCGGACAAATCTTGATTTAGGTCTAATACGACTTGCTTTATTGCATGGAGTTAAGTAACCTAGATGTATTGACTCAATAAGTGATCTAATATTGTTAACTCATATAGTTGAGTCATTGTCTTGGGTTGATCCAATTAGTCGATCTATTTTGAATAGGGTAAATGGCGGAGAAATGTAACATATATGTCAAAATTTGTCAATAAAGAAAACATGTAACTTTTTGTGACAAGAAAGGATTATAAATTATAATTTACTAATGCTACCGTTACCGCCACTTTCGTTGCCGCTACCTACCCCCTCCACCACCACTAAAGTTGACACTACCATCCGCGTTGTTGCCACAATTGATGTTGTCACTACCACCCAACACTATCACTATCACAACAACCAACATCATCGCAACAAACACCTAACCTAATTGCACCAGCATGCAACATTGGCAAGTAGCTTGTATCAGATAGGTGGTTGGCGTGAGGGTGAGGATGGGGGTAGGTGGTGTGCGATGGGGTTGTGTCGTGGTGCAATGGGGGTTGGGGTGGGAAGTGATATTAAATTAATATTATCATATGAAGATAATAAGTAAATAATGTTTATAGATGTATCAAATATGCGCTTTAAAAAAAGATGTATCATTGTATCAAATATGTAGTATCAAATGAGCGTGTCAGGTCAAGATCCAAATATGTGTATCAATTGGATGTTGGGTCAGATCAAGATCCATGAGCTAATAATAGGTTAAAGCCACATTCAATTAAATCAGTGTTTGTGTCAGATATTTAAAGGATTCAATCCGATCAACCTCATTAATAGACCTAGCTATGATAGATGTCAGTTGCATCAAAGACTAGTTTTCTAGAGAACTCAATTATTTTGCTGAATCAGTAAGCCTTTTTTTTCTTTTTTTAAAGAATACCATTTAGATTTAGATGACTCGCGATTTGTAAACTAGAATTGAAATGGGCTTAGAAATGAAATTTGGAAATGGGTGTAAGATTGAAAGAAAATGAAGAGAGAAAAGTTTGCATCATTCTAATTTCTAATTTGTTGCGTATGGTATAACCATTTAGTGTATAAATCTAAATTTTACAAAGAAATATTTTATTTTCCTCCTACAAAATCCTCGTACTAAATCTTTCTACTCATTCTTATACTCACAAGATCAAGATAAATATCAAAATCAAAAGAGTAGACAAGTAAAAAGAACAAACAAATATACTTTGATCCTCTTTCCCCCAAACCCACAATGCAAACACACCCTCAAACTTATAATGTATCGTTATGTCCCGTTTAATCTTTAGGTGGTATGGCTTGTTGTATACTTTTAAAGCAATTTTCTAGCGCAACTGATTATCCCATTTTAGAAGGTTTTGTGTAATAGTTGAGCTATACTGTAATATACATAGTCTAAGTGTTTCTATGATCATTCTCTGTATGCCGCTCGGTTGAAAACTATGATTATTTAAAACGTTTAACCAGTAAAAATTAAAGTCGGGTCTCTTTTAAAACTTTAAGACCACCTATGATTACACCGTCTAAAAATTTATAGATTGTTGTCTTTAAAATGTAACACTTCAATTCTTATACATGATTTGTTGATGTGGCAGAGAAGTTAACTTATGAAAATGGCTTATGTTTGATGTGGAACATTTATTTTGTAAATTAGCATTCTTTGATGGCACTATTAATACTATGATTATCTTAATGGCTATTGGATTGTATTATGGCACTTGTACATCATGGCATGTTTCTTACTACAAATGCCACATGTTTTTCCTTTTAAAATTGATAGGAAGTATATGTTCCAATTATTGACCAAAGGAATTAAATACATTCAAGTTGATAGGTAATGTCTATGTCATTACATATCCATTCAAATAAATTATGTATTTAATCATTCAAACATTTTAGTCATTTTATATTGAAATTTTTCAGTTTGCCAAACATATAATAAATTGTTACAACTGTTTTTATTTTGGTCCTATTAGAAACCCTCACATTCATACTCAAATTGAACTAAAAGTAAGAGATTGAAACCAATTTGTTATAATCATGTCTTATTAACTCTTTAAGGTAACATTCTTTATCAAAAATACTTAAAAATTTAACTTATGCAATTCTATTTTTAACTATACATGCTATTGTATAAAATAAAGTATTTTGTCGTACTCTAATCTGACTTTCTATGTCAACTTCTCGCTTCTGTTATGTTCTTGAATCTAAGAAGATAAATTTCGCTTTCAATTTCCTCTTAATTCATTCTTTAAATTAAACGAAAAACACTTTTTTATTTCTTCGTAGTCTTACTCTTTCCCTCCGTAAGAAAAACGCGAGAAGACCGAAATCGTATATGTTTGTATGATCGAAGAGTGCAGTGCAATTAAAGGATGCTAACAACAAAAATAATTTTTTAGAACATGTATAAAGAAGTGGTATTATTTGATTCTCGTATGGGTGTCTTGTCTGTTCTTTGAACCATGAGGATTTTGTGCAAAACAAAATCCGATGATCATAAAAACCGTTTCTAGTTTAAGATGTGTCTCTGCTTTTTCCAACAATTTGAAACCTTCATCTCTGTAATTGTTGTTTAAATAATGAGTTATACCCAACACTTTGCATCTCAATCTGACTCAAACTAGATGCTTGTTTCTGCACACTTGAATTTCCCCAATAATGCATCCTTCAAATTTACAGATTCACCCCCTTCAAAACATACAATACTACATAAATCTGTTATTGAAGAAAACTATTTCGTTTTATTTTCACAAAAGAGATTTCTCGCTTTACATACGGATTCCTATGTCGTTACATTCCACTAAGGACTAGGAATAGGTGTAATCAGGCCTGCTATTTGCATATTTCTCGTTATTTGGGACCTATTCACCTCTTTGAGCTTCCCACTACAAGAAATTAACTTTTTTGCGACGATATTCATTATGGATACTGGATATTTGTATAATACATTCTATGGATAATGCAATTGAAGCAATATTCCATCAAATTTAAGAACTTAAGAGTTAACAAAATGAAAAGAGAGATAGATTTCGAAAGTAAGTTGTTTTGTATAATATTTCAAGAAGGTAGTCGTTCTAAATGATACAAATCATATAATTATCTTAGTACGATTTTAGTCTGAATTTATTTATTTCTTTGTCACAGATCATCATAAAAACACGAATGACATTGGTTTTGATCAACAATTTTATTCTATTATGAAATAGTTTGGAAGGTATTTCTTACTAATCAAAGAGTCTCCTTAAATCTTAACCTACAAATACATAATACGTTGTTTAGTTAAAGTATGTTTCTGTTTTTTAATAATCATGCAAATCTTGAATTGATCCTACATAGTTTTTGGTAAAGATTCTACTAAGATGAATCCAATTAATTATTACTATTTAAAGGCACAAATTCTATAAAATAAAATTTCCTTGGGGTTAAGTTAAGATTGTCCCAAATTAGGATGAGCTACAACCATGCATTTCTGCATGATACAACTCATTGTAGCTTCTTTAAGTTTAAGGTCAAGATTTTTATACCAAATGTTGAGAATGTAAATCTTAACCCCTTAAAAAGTTCAAATTAATGAATTATATTTTTTAAAGAAATGTATTTTTTTATTATATAAATTATATTTTAAAGTCAACACATGATGGAACACCAACAGATTCATGAACCAAAAGTGTACAAAAAGTTTTCTAAACCTAAACAAGATTTGAGCATCTTCCTTTAGATAATGGGTTATGATTGCTCTTGCGTGTCATTTTTGTTCTTGTTTCTTTGACCTCCAATCCACCATATCACTTTATCTTCTTAGATTTTATGCTTTCTACATATATAAACTAGTGTAATATTAACATGTTAAAGAGGTGATATATGCCCGTACCATTTTCTCCTACTTATCATTCTACTCACAAGATTAACACAAGTATCAAAATCAATAGAGAAAGTGAAGAAAGAGAATTAGTTGATTCTACATATCATCTTGTGACGAGTAAGAGGATTAGATAGAAAAAAAATAATAGGAAGATTTATCATTTTTCTTATTACATGTTATTGGAATACATATAATAAATAAATTATGTTGTCAAGAAACTGGAGAAGGAAGACAGTCATGACACCATGCTCTTTGTTTTACATAAAAATCTTCATTTTCCTTTTTGACAATATCTTCACCTTTGTCGATCGTCAGGATTTTATGCTTGTTACTTTTTTTATGTTTGTTTATATATTAATGAAAATCTTTTATTAAAATATAAGATTAAATACTTAAATTTGCCTTTTTAGTTTTTTCTTTTGTATTAAAAAAAAGTCTTGGCAACAAAAGGGTAGATTGTATTAAAACACAATAAACTTTGTCATGAAGGCTGTTTGTTTGTTGTTTAACGAAACCATTCAGCGTTGAATACTGAATCATTCGGCATTTAGCGTCTTTGATTGTTGCCTCTGAATGAAGATTGTATGTGCTGAATGAAACAGAAGAACACTGTTGAATCATTCTACCTTAAAGTATATTCTGAATCATTATGCACAAAGTATTTTACCCTAACACTCCTTTCACACATTGCCTTGTTAAACAAATATGTCTTATAGTATAATATATCATTATTAAGGTTAAAATGGTAATTTGCATCATTCAAATTAGTCATTCAGAACCTTTATCAAACCGCATGTCACGTTTAAAGACAGATTCATACAGAGCCTTTGAATTATTCAGGCCATAGAATTGTTCGGTGCTTAATCATTATGTTTTAACAAACAGCCCCTTAGTTACCCTTATATACAATCAATTTTATTTTCTTAAAAATAATACAACTAACTTTCATAATTCTCACATTGGAAGCAACTTGTTGTATACTATGAAAGTCAAGGGCGGATCTAAGTAGAGGGTGGTGGTGGCACGGGACACCATCCAATTTTGTCTGCGTAGTGTAAATTTTGATTTTTCGTAGTGTAAATTCCATTTATTCAAGGCAGTGCTACCACTCATTTCAATGGTGTCACTATCCATTTCAAATCCTGCGTCCACCTCTGATGAAAGTTATGGTAAAGTTCATTTTATATAATGTTAACTTAATAACATACACGTAAAAAAGTTGTTTGTATACAATGAGAAGATTATGAAAGTTAATTGTATAATTTTTAAAATTTTAAAGTTAATTATATATAATGATATTGATAACTAAAACAAATTTCATTACATTTTCAGACAATTTGCCAAAAAAAAAATCATTCATAGTGTGATAAACCAAAAGCAGAAAACACAAAGGCTATACTCTAATCCTCGACTAGTTACCATGGATAAAACTAGATTAATAGATCCCAAATGTGAATTATATAAAACATGAATGACATTTAACAAAAGAGGAAACTTTTTCAACATAAGTTTTTTTTTTGTTTTTGAAAAGCAAGAAAATGGCATTATTAAATTGTCTCAAAGTTAAGAAAGTAAAGATACAAATTTCCCAACATAATCCTTAAAATTACATATATATATATATATATATATTGTCAATATATATATAGGGTGAGGTTATACATAGAACCTTGCTTATTCATAGAATCTAAAGAACAAATCTGATGATGACACGTGGCATCAAGAGTAAGAACAAAACTGGAAAAAGAATTACAAATTAATACTCATGCCCCTCTCTCTCTTTCAACCTCCAAACTTCCATTTTAAAAAAAATCCTACTAAACATTCAAATTATCATGATATATTCATGTTTAAGAATTTTAGCAAAAAAAATATACCATTAAATTCAGTTTTTTATTCTCTTTGATTCAAGACCAGGATCAAAATGTTTTCTAATTTTTTTTACAAAAATGCAAATTGTTTGACGAAAATGCAAATGCTGCCGAAAATGAAAAAAACAGATAACAAAAATACAAATTATTAACGAAAATACAAAATACAAAATGCAACCGACATAAAAGAAGATAATAAAAATGCAAATAACCGAAAATGCAAATAATATTAAGTCATTAACATGCAAATAACCCAATGATTTGCATTGTTGGTTCTCATTTTGTATTTTCAGAAGGTGGAGCCATAAATAGAATCAAAACAGAATTTCATATTTACCCTCAATTATGTACTTACTTAATATAATTTACAAAATTGTTATCTTCAAATCTTAATCATTAATTTAGATGATCCAATGGTCAAGATTTATTCTTTAGGTTCTATAATTAAGACTAGATTTTATGTTGATGCTATTTATATATATATATATATATATTGTGTGTGTCCACAAAATTTATACAACTACCAAGATCAGAAATACTATAAAGAATCAAAGATAGGTATAGGTTTTGGTGAAAAACTTTGTGACTTAGGCTCTAGACCACGTCAAATGTGACATCATATTATTATTATTTTAAAGACATATGTGAAACATAAAATTTGAAACTAGTGTAAATCATTGTTAAATAATTTTAAAAAAGAAAAAAAAAGGAAGTTTTGCATCTCAAGCACATGTAGTTTGCATGTTCCATTGATGAATTGAAATGTGTACCTTGATAACAAGTACAAGTTTTTAATATTAAATACACCAAAACTTTGGGGAATGAATTTGGGGTTTTCAAGAAATTTTGTGGGTTCTTTTTTGTATTCTTTTTGACTTTTATTCTATTGTATGTCATGTAGTACATGGAAGTACACACATCACGCTTATTATTTTTATTGCATATAAAGATATGATATGTTCCCATTTTTTAAATTGAAGTTTCTACATTCAAATGAGACAATTTGTACTTTATACATTACTTATTATAAAAATGATTTGAGTATACATTACTTATTATATATGTATAAAAACATATGGCAAATAACCAAAATTTTGAATAATTTAACTCTAAAATAATATCATTTAAAGTTACTATTTTATGCAGCTAACTAATAAATACTATCAACTTTTATAATCTTGATATTATTATATGCTACTAACTAATAAATACAATCAATATTTTTGTTTTTATAGAAAAAGCTTTAAATAATAATGCCACTCATAATGTTAAGAGCATTAAAGTTACCATTTTACATTCTTATCAAACTAATTGGAAATCATTGATATAATTAAATGAAGAGTTTTTTTTAAGTGGAAAGTGGGTGTTTGTTTTTGCTTTAAGTGCTTATTGTTTTTCAGTTTATTTTTTTGACTTATTTTTCATATATTTTTTTATTGTAAGTCAAAATAAGCTAGAAAAATAAGCACTTAATAAGGTAAAACAAGTACTTTGGCGAAGTAAATTAGATGCTTGTATGCATCTTAATAACTATAAGATATTTAAAAAATAACTCAATGCAAATTAAATTTACAAATCAAATGGAAATGAAAATGATTTCTATTCATCAGAACAATATAAATATACCAATTGCTCATATAATATACTACAACCATGAATTCCCATATTCACAAAGAAAGATTCATAAGAAAGAGATTCTGCTTTCATTAAAATGTAAGAAAAAACATTGAATGGACACCCATGTAACTAATATCTACAAATTTCTTTTCCATTTGTAATATAATTTGTACAAAGAAGAAGAAAACTATAGTTGTATGCATGTAGAACATCTTAACCTTCAAAGAATGCCTAACACTACAAGGAAAAAAAAATAAAGAATTAATAAATTTTAGTCAAACAATTATGTAACTCAAAAAGGATTATGTGATTGTTGTTGAAAATCTGTGTTCGCCGATCCAATATTCGACGGAGTAGATTGTGTTCTATAAGGACGATTATATGTTCTTAGCAAACTCCTATTCTCAAACGACAAAGGACTCGTGCTTAACACGTTGTTGGTAAATCTAAGGCTGCTTGGGGCACTTTTTGGTGACAAATTGGCTTCTTCTAAAGCATGTGATTGTAGCTCTGTGGGGTAATCTCTCAAACAACTGATTCGAGGTCCTGCTCCTGTACTCCATTTACAAGATACTTGTCTTCCAGTTTGTGAAGAACTTGTTTCTTTATATGAGTTAATCCTTTGAATGACATTTTCATCTATGCATTCTTCATCTTCATCATCCGAGAGCTCATTTGCAGATGGAGTGTAATTTTGTTGAGAATCGAATGAATCTTCTGCTGCTTCATAACCATCCAAGATTGTTTCAAACCTCAAATCTTTACATGATTCGTATGTTTGAATCATGGTGTTTATGTTCACAATTGGGTCATCAATTGTTGGAATTTCAAGGGGAACTAAGTTGTTGATAAAACTCTCGAATTTAAAATCATTTTCTTGTTTGATAACAATATCGGTATTTTCCACTTGGTGATCATCAATGTTCTTGGGATCTTTTTCACTCATAGTTTCTTCTGATGAATGAGTTCTTATATGACTGCCAAGAGGTTCTTTATCTTCATCTGAATCCATCTGAGAAGAACAGAAATACAAAAAATGTTACTTTATCAACATAAATCTCCTACACATGTTAAAACAGATTTGCCAATGTACATAGAAAATAAAAACTGATTTTTAGCATTGTTTTTACCTTCACATAAGTTGTATCCACATCATTCTCCTGGAGAAACGAAATAAAATCTTGAAAATTCTCTAGAGTAGGACGATAATGGCCGCTATGAGGCCAGATTGCCTGATAAAAAGACACATAACAGAGTGCATTTTAGTTAATTGATGAACTTATTTCAAGAAAAACAGCATTATAGTAACAGATAATACTATTATATGTTAAAAACTATACCTTTATCGTTCCTCTTTCAGCAACGATTCTCCCAGCAGCCAATGTGGCTCCACCTGCTAGAAAACTTGAATGCTGAAATGACCCTTTTTTCTTTATTCCAACGTATAATATCTTGGATGTACTGAGGACAAATATCCACTTGGCACCCTTCGGTTCTCCTGTAGTGTCAAGAAACTCCCCTGTTTGTTTGTATAATAGCTTTCCATTCTCCATCACAACTTCATATGCCTTTCTTTCTATCTGTATAAGGATATAGATTAGTAAGCATTTTTCATTTGTGTTTATAATTTGTAAAAAAATCAAAATTGTGGGTCTGTAGAGACGTACTGGGCCGAGGTACTTAATGCATTGCTGTTGAAGTTTTGATCGCGGGCATTTTTCAACAAGATTTATCTCTTTCCCTTCTCCTATATCCAACCTGAAATTCAATGATAAAATCAGATTTAAGAACTATTTAAGCATTTATTTTGCAAAAAATATAAGCTGGTTACATGTATTTACCAGTAAAAAAAGGGTTCTTTGCTTTGAGAAAGTAGCCATTTTCCATAATAGAAGTGAAGATTATGCCCGTAACGGTGTCTTGGATCAATCTGTTATAAATATTACAAAGCAAGTCAAAATTCAAGATTTTATAGAATGCAGAGTGTGAATAGTAAATCAAATTATTAATAATTTTAAACTCGGTTCACTTACCGCCTCAAGCCAGTGTTGCAAAGCAAGCTTTTGAGCTTTGCTGTTTTTTGATAATCCTTTTCCAACCTGCAAAAAAACCAATAAATAATCGAACTTGTTTTTATTTTATACTCACGAACAAAATCATAAGCTATTTATTATTTATTTGTACTCAAATCTTGTTATAACTTTGTGAAAATACCTTTGCAGCCCTTGTCCTTGCTCTAGACCAACGTGAAAAGGCAGTCTCTTGTTTGTCGAGATTAAAAAATGATACAGAACTCCGGTTTAGTTCTGCAAAATCTAAAAGCTTCCACCTGTGACAATTATGTAGAGCTTTGTTAGAAAAAACTTCAAATCGTAAACAAAATTCAAAATAAATTGAATAAAAACCATATTAGAAAAGAGTCAAAGACACATACAAGCTTTGCTCAATTTGGACTGCACAGTCTGCAAGCTTTCTTCTTGTTCGAAAGCTTTTATACACTTTCTGCAACTTAATGGCTGCTTCATGTTCAAGGCTCCCTAGATCAAACATGGATGATTGTGTGAATTCATTGATCACATTGTCGAATTCTGGAAATACTGTGCACATTTCCTTCATTTTGGCATAATCTAGTCCTGTTTCTTCAGCCAAAGGAGCTTCAATTGTCTCAAAATCTTTGTTCTCGAGACTAATGGATCGAGTTGAGTTTTTGACATCATTGTCTTCTAAACTAATGGAACTTGAACTGGTTTCTAAATCTGTATAAGCAGTGAAGGGGCATGAATATGATAACCCCATGCAAGTCCAAAAAAGTGATTTGAACAGCTTACAAGACTTAATAAACCTGCAAATTGATACACATTGCCTAACAGTTAGATAATCAAGATTTTGTCAATAAATGAGGGCCTTAAAAAAACTTGGCATTCATATAAAAAACAAACCAATTGATTTGTCAATGAGCTGTAACAACATCTAACTGACACATACTCTGTAATTAGATATAAAGAACTACACTTGGAATTAAAAGTTTCTTGTTTTTTTCCCAAAAGAATATAAATGGAGATCAAATCAAAGATTTACAGGCAAACCCAGAAAGAAAAATCGAAGCTTTAAGATTGAAGAGTTCAAATTATCAACAAGAAACAATTGACGCATTTCATCGAAAACCTTGTGGGCAACAACAATAAGCAAAACGATGCGAGCATATCACCTTATTGATCAATATTAGAACGCCAAATTTTGGATGATGGTGGAAAATGAGTTACCTTTGAGAGAGATTGATGTGTGACTAGGGTTTGAATGTTTGAGCTGTAGGGTTGAATATGGAAAATTTTGATTGGGTGCTCTGTTTTTAGTAGCTCTTGTTGCCCTTTTTTGATTCAAGATTTCAGAGCAAGTCTTAACAGAAGTTGGTGACTTGGTGTCGTTGTCCAATGTCTATCGCAAAAGTTGGCCTGTTTATATAAAAGCCGTCACCTAGTAATGGTGTTGGTGTGTGAGAGAGAAAGAAGAGAGAGAGGCACGTGGAATATACTTATTTTTAGGTCAAAAGAACTAAAAAGATGAAAGATATACGTGACAAAGACAAGTCTCTTGGAGGTTGGTTTATAATGGTTTGAAGGTCAAAGGTACCGGAATTCATAAACTGGAATGTTGGAATTTATGAGAAATAACCTTTTTTGTTGAATCAGAGTATGATGCAGATTTCTTTAATTTCATTTATCGAAGAATAATGAAGTGAGTTTAGAAAAAGGTTTCTGGGAGTATGCACCAGTGTGGGCAACTACTTTAGGATGATAAACAATTAGCTCTATTTGAAGCATTGCACATGATATTTGATGCTAAGAGTTTTGGGAGTCTATTTTTTTGGTAAGTGGGTATGTAATTAGAGAGCTTAAGCTTGATTTTCTTGTACTTTTTGCATCATTTTAAACCAATGTGTTGTTTGTGAAGAGATGAATTGAAGGGATTTCATTCAAGAACAACTAATTCTAAGATCACGAGTTGTCGAAGTCTTAGATCCAAATGTTGGTTTACGAGTTCTTGTCACGTCCTTATACTAAGAATTAAGGGGAGAAGATGAGCAAGAGATGTTAGGTTGTGACTCCAGTTAGCGATACGATATTGGAACTAAAATCTAATGAGTATGTTTAAAAGGTAGTTCCAATGATAAGTTCTAAGCAATAGTTGTTTGAATATATTGATAATTTTGAAACTAGGCACGAAGAAAGCATTGATATTAGGGTATTGGTGAATCTTAAGAAAGTCGAATGGTGTTTGAATCGTCATTAGAGAAGTATCTATCCCCCATGTTCATGGTTACTTGTGAGGCCGGTGGAGGCGTGGAGCTGACCCAACCGAAGGACCATTGGTGTTAATGACCATGCTGGCAATGCTGGTATTACTAAATGGAGTAACTACTAGAGTGGTTTGTGAAACATTATTCTCAAGCAATTCCATCAAAATTCACTCGCGTATCCTCATGTTTAACTCCATTCTTATCATTTCTTACATCTTGAGACCAAATTGCCTAACTTTGCTTGAATTTAGGTTTTGTTGTATCAAAATGCGAGTAAAAAAGTTGTTTGCGATTTGGCTGTCTAGCTTTTGTGAAAATAGAGGAACTCGATCTTATATGCGCCGAATGAAGATAAACTTGGAATGCTGGCACACAACTCCTATAGTGCTATTGTCTCAATCTCATATCTATGGATCTCGAATAGAATTTATCAAGGTGTCATAAGCTGGGAAGTTTGGATCAAAAACCCCTGGAACATGGGGACTACCTAAAAATATTTTAAGTAGATGAGTTTTTTCTCTAGTTATGGGCTCTCCTTCCTAGAGGCCTCTGCCATCACTATGTACATGCTACCATCATCAATGAAATGAAATGATTTGCTTTTTAAAAAGGGAATTGCTAACCACCGTCCTTAGTGCTGTGGTTAAAAATATAAAATGTAATTTTATTTTTTTAAAATAGTAATCACAACTTATGTTTTTATAATTAACTTTCTATAATTTTCATAGTTACCTTTTTAATTAATTTTCAACTTTTTATACATAAACAAGGTTATCATTTTAAAAACTAAAAATAATATTTTTTTAATGCTTATCCACAGCCCTAAGGGCTATGGTTAGCATTTTCCTTTGAAAAAATATGGGTAACAAATTTCAGTGTTATATTTATCACTAAAGTTAATGGTGTAGTAGAGACTATGAACTATGGTTAAATGTATGGTATGATATCCTAAAGGGGTATACCCTGGTGTTTGAGGTGGACTTGAAGTTTCACTCATTGAAATTGTAGAAGTCATTAAGAGAGATTAACAAAATTTCAAATGTTTTTGTATGAAAAAATAGAGTAAAAAGACTATGGGAGTGTTCAATATTGCGAGAACAAGGTCGAAAAGATCAATAACCAAATTAGCGAATCTGAAATTAGAAAAACCTAAAATCAACAAAGATTTATAATAATGACATTTAGATTGTCCTAACTTTTAATACACTAAAAGTGTGTCAAATTTCTCTAAAATCACATCCTTTGTTATTCTGTAAGGTTCATTGAATATCCTTGAGTCTTTGATTGTCTTTTGATTCACATTCCTCACTTGAAAATAACCATTTCTGAGTTGAAGTATTCTCTCCGAGTCTCCGGTAAATAACATTGTCTCTTATTAGTATCTTACATCGAATTTTTTTTATGTGTATGATTAAAGTACAACAAAATTTAAACTTGACCTCTTGAAGATTTTGTGTTTTCTATTGCAATGCGGGTTCAAATAACATTCAATTGATCTTTGTGCCACTACAAATCAATTTAAAAAAATTAAACAACTTAAACTTTTAAACGGGTAAGCAACAAAATTTCGATTAAAAAGAAATTAAGATGTAAAACTAATTACACTAAATCAATTTAACTCATGTGTTGTTTGAGACATGCCTTACAAATCTTTGTTTATCACATATTCTTTTTTAAATTTGTGATCGATGTCTCTTAATCATATAGTTTAATTTTTAGCTCTACATTTTAGGCCTATAAAGACTCTCTAATTATCTTTCAAACATCATAAAACAATCATCTAAACACATTTACAAGAGTGAGTGAGTGACTATTATCTCACAAAAATTTTTGTATGATTATCATATGTAACAAGATTTTTTTAAGAGTTAATTACACGGTTAGTTCTTTAAGATATATTTAAATCACATCCTTAGTCCTTTATTTGAAAATCTTGAGAAGTCAATCCTTTACTTAAAAGTTAAACACGACAGTCCTTTGGATGTAACATTAATGGTGTTAGTGTTAAAGTTTTTAAAATGCTTATTTTACCTTTTCTAATATTACATGGGTGGTCCTTTAGAAATTTAAATAACATTTTATTTTTTATATCTACTTAAAAAAAGAAATTAACCTTTAAAATTTTTAAAAGAATTAATTTAGTTATTAACCAAAAAAAGGACAAACTGGTCTATCTCCCGACTCACAATTAGCCATTTCCAATTCATAACCCACAAAATATTTTCCTCTCTGATTTTGATCGTCGCCTCCATTTTTCCGTCAAGAATGATGCGACCTCCGCCCTTGTCGATCCCTCAACGTAAAGAGCAATGCCGACCACCGACCTCATCAGTCTCCGAATCTCATTGATTTCTTCAAAAGCACCCAAAAGATTTCTCCATCGTCAACCGCTTCGTTAGAAAGAAATTGATGAGGTTTTTAATTTTATTTTATTATATATAATATTATTTAATTATTTAATAATAAAATGATTTTTTAAATAACTTAAAACTAAAGAAATTGGATAAAGACTAATAAGGTAAAAGGTAAAATGATCATTTTAAAAAATTTAACATATTTTAATAGTAAAAAGATCATCTGTGTTCAACTTTGAAAATCAATAACTAACTTTGCAAGATTTTCAAATAAATGTCCGAAAGTATAATTTAGAAATATCTTAGAAAATTAACTGTGTAATTAACTCTTTTTTTTAAAAGAAATACTATTTTCCATATTTTATTACTCACACTTATGATATAACACTTATATTTATGAAAACGAAAATTGCTATTTACTTCTTTTTGGTAGCAAGTACACCTGCATCGGTTGAAACTTGAAAGTGGCGAGGGATCGTAAGACTAGGTCAGCCAAACAACCAAGCACCTACGAAGAGAAATGTTTTATTTATTTATTTATTTAAGGGGTTTTTTTTTTAAATAAATTGATATTTAAAGCTAAAAGGATCAGGCATTACATTGCATGGTCACGTACAACTGTCATAATATTAGTATTTAATAAATAGCTTTTTAAAAGGTTAAAATTTGTAATGTCGACGTTTAAGATTTTTGTTTCAAGCGTTTGGACATTTGAATTTGATGTGTTATGAAATTTTTACAAGAAAACTGTTACATTAATTACACATTAGATGATTTAAACACGAATTTAATTCTAATAAATAAAATTTAATATCCTTAAGTAAACATCTTCTATCTTCTAATATAAATAAAAGACTGATTCAATTAATTATATGAATTTAAATTTTAAAATTTGATGATTGCAAAATAATTGTTATTATTTCGGGAGAATTATTTATAAGATTACATAAATTCTATAAATGCATCTGGCATTTAACTTAACAACATTCATATATTTTTGTATTCAAGATCACTTTTTGTATCTTCTTTTTCAATAATCTTCTCATATAAATAATAGATTAACATGTCTACAGTTTATTATAATATTTTAGTCATTTATTTAAAAAAATAAATCTAACTATACAATCTTGACAATTCATTTAATTAAAATTGAAATCCCAATATTAACTTTTGTTAATGGGTAAATTGTATGAAAATACAATGAACTTTGTCATAGTTATCATTATATATAATCAACTTTATTTTTTTTAAACAATACAATCAACCTCTATAATTATCCCATTGTATTCAAGTTGTTATATACTATGAAAATTATGAAAAAATTCATTGTATATAATGGAAGCTAAATATTAGACACAGAAAAAAATTATTTGCATGCAATGTGAGAATTTTGAAAGTTGTATTATTTTTAAAAAATTAAAGTTAGCTATGTATAATTATAATTAAGACAAAGTTAATTGTATTTTTATACATTTTACCCTTTATTAATTTGACTTGACATGAGGCATCAATAATTAATTAGATCTATGTTTAAAGTTGACTTTCAATAAATACGTCTATCCACGATTTTTGAATTGCCCTATGCATTGCTTTAAAATATGCCAAATTTTAAAAATGATATTTATTAATCGGTACAATTATGTTAAAAATAGGCGAATTTCCAAATATAATATTTATTAATCAATACTATAAACTAATAACAAAAACAAATCTTCATAATTTTTTAATATAAGTTAAAAATAAATAATAAAAAAAATTCTTCTTATATAAATAAAAAATTAATATGCATAAAATTTACTGCAACATCATAGCCTTTTATTTAAAAAATAAATTTAATTGTTAAGCTTGACCATTTATTTAATTAAAATTGAAATTCCGTCTTCACAATTCATTTAATTAAAACTGAAATTTCAATTTTGATTTTGTTAGTTTTGGTCAAAACTAAAACACAATCTTTTATTTTAAATCAATCTAATTTGCATTACTTTTTCCAACCTTTCAAAAAAATTTGTATTACTTTTTTATTTGGGCAAATTGCGTGAAAATACAATAAATTATGTCAATATTGTCACTGTATACAACCAACTTTATTTTGTAACTAAAAATACATGCAACTTGCAAATTTGGTTCATTGTATGCAAGTTACCTATTGTTATAGGTAACTTACTGGTAATTTGACAAAAAATAAAAGAATTTTGGTACCTAAAAATACAAAAAACTTCCAAATTTGGTTTATTATTTACAATCGGTAATGAGGTTTTCAATTGTATACAATAAACTAAATTTGTAAATTGTATGTATTTTTAGGTAAAGTTTTTTATATTTTCATGTATTTTACTCTTTCATTTTAAAGTAACAAATATTCAAAAGACTATTAATTTAAGAATGCTTCTATTTTATTAATGTAATCCACCAAATAACTAAAATATCTTTTAATATTAATAAAAAGATTAATTTTCATCAATTTATTAGAGAATTTTAACCTTTTATTTAGTTAATCACTTTATTCTTTAATTGGCTAACTATGTGTTTACACGGGCATATAAACTGGTAATCTTTGATAATAACATAAATAAAAGACTAACTTGAATAAAACCTATTGAAAATTTTTTAGCTATTGATTTAGATAAAAGTTTTAATTATCAAATCTGAACTATCCATTTTGATAAAATTAAAAGAGTTTAATTCACAAAAATATATCAACTTGTCATGTTTGCTAATGTGTATACTAAACCTTGAAACTTACCATTTAATGTATCTAACTTTCCAAACTTAGATTTGAATGTATCCAACCTATTGTCACTTGTTGAGGTAGAGCAGGTCATACTGATGTGGCACCTAACTTGGTGAATGTCATATACTTTGTTTGTTTAATATAAAATAAAATTCGTTTAGATTAATATTTATTTAGTTTTGTACCATGTTTATAAAAAAAAGCATTTTCCCTCACCCCAAATTCTTCTTTTTTGAGTAACACCCCTTAAAACATCCGATGACCAACTCCAGATCGAAAGTGTCCAGCGACCAACCCAACAATTGAACATCTCCCGACTTATTTGCGATATGAATCATAAAACCCTAAAGATACAATGATGAACTCAAATGGTTTTGGCGATTTTAGTTGAACTCATATGAATTGTCAATGTGTATGTAAATCTATGATTTGTTTAATCGGTTTGTTTAGGGTTTTGGATCTATGTTCATACCATTTATAGTCGACTGTAGGCTTTCCGATTTCACATGCCAGATGAAGTACAAGATGAAACACATCCAGTTTTAATTTGAGATTATTAGCTTCATGATGTTTCACGATTTGGCTTTTTAGTTCATCAATGGACTTACAATTTGGTTTTCCAGAACGCATATGGTTTGCCAAACGGGTATGAACCTAGATCTATCCTCACCCATTTGTGTTTTTTGCAATTAGGTGGTTCATTTTCATCTTTTTCGTCTACATCTCCATCAACAGGTTTGTGTTCAATTTAGCCATTTAGGTGATTACAAGAATCACATAAATTTGTTCATAAATTTATTAGGGTCATTTCTTTTGGTTAAGTTTAGTGTTTAATGATGTATTTTATATTCACTACTAATCTACTCATCAATCTTTGTTAGTATATTAGGTTTGATGTTTGAATTTTCATAATGATAATAATAATAATAATAATAATAATATTATTATTATTATTATTATTATTATTATTATTATTATTATTATTATGATTACCGGTATGTTTACAAGACTACATTAATTTAAAATAACTATTAATTTTAGGCTACATCAAAATAAATTATTATCCAAATTCGAATTCTTTGTCCCCGTCTATGTGTTATTATATATGTTATAAGTTGTAATTAAATTTTACATGCTTTCTAAAGTTGTCATCCTTTACTTTAAATAGTTACGATTACCGGTATAAACTAATACATTATGGGCAAATTGCGCAAAATTAGAACAAACGTTAGGCTAATTCTAATTGTATGCAACCAATTTCAGTTTGTACTTAAAAATACAATCGACTTGAAATTTAGGTTCATTGTATGCAATTAACCTATTATCATAGGTTGGCAACCGGTTTACCCCCTTTTCATTATTTTTTATTTTTGAACTAAAATTATATGAAGATTTTCTTGTGATGCATCTTCTTCACCAATTTCCTTCACTAACTCTCAATTGTTAAAAAGATTAGGGTTTAAATGGTCGAGATTTGCAAACTTCGACTTCAAATAGTTTAGATCTGCAAATGTGAATAATGCATTATTATTTTTAACTTTCAAATGAAGATCTACTTGGTAAAATCGATTAGGGTCAAATCCGCAAGTTTTGACTTCAAATGGTCCAAATATGCAAACGAATGTTCTAGGGTTAGCTCTGCAAATTTTGTTTTTCAAATTCACATCATTCAAAGTGATTATGGTCCGGCGACCCTAACACCTTCGAACGCAAATCGAATAGTGAGTGGAAAGAGTTCACGGGGAGATTTGAACCCACTCAAGTCGTCTTCCATGTGCGATTTCTTCTATTCTAGGCGCGATTCATTTGATTTTTATCTGTCTTTTCATGGTAGTCAATTTTCTACAATAATTTTGGGTATTCAAGAGATTGATTTTGTTTGATCTCTATCTGTTTGGATTCATGAATGTTTAGGGTTTCTTGTAAGCAATTTTCAAATCTAGATATCCACTTATCAAGATTTGAAAACGGGTTTGATTAAGGTTATTGGTTTCTTAGTTTAATTAAGGTTTTTCTTGTAAACGAGTTCTGATTACGCGTTTGGGTTTGAATAAGGTTCTTGGTTTCTTAGATTTGCGATTCCTAGATGAGGGTTTGATTAAGGTTTCTTGGTTAGTGCGACTCATGTTCTTTTAGAGTTCTGGTTTTTGTATATGATTTTGTTGGATTGTTATGTTTTATTGGTTCTTGTATCACGATTTAATGATTTTGAGTATCTGTAAATCAATGCTCATATGCATGCTCTAACAACCTTTGAGAAAATAAGATGAACTTTCAAGGACATCAAGAAACACATGAATCAGAAATTAAAAATTCAAGAAAAATACCGGTAACCAGATTATGAGATTACTAGTTGTATACAATGAACCATCTTAAAAAGGTTGTTACATTTTTAAGTACAAATTAAAGTTAGTTACATACAATAAAAATTAGACCGGCGTTCATTATATTTTAGCTCAATTTGTCCTATATTATATAAACCAATATACTATTTTGAATATCCAACTATAATTAAACTACATATAATTGTATTTTATTTAAGCCTTGAAGGTTAAATAAATATTATTAGATGTCACAACAAAAAGATTTATAGTGGATATTGGTGTAAATTTAAAAGTGTATTTAATAAGTAATCTCAAACACCCCATATTTAATTTATAAACATCATGTTAAAAGGCATGATTACTAAAGATTATTCAATTAAATAGTTATCTAGATCCCATTCCCATGACATGCCATGCAGCCTGTTTGATTTTATTGTTATTATATTTATGACACTTGGTAGCAGTTGTACGTATTAAAATGGGCGTACATTGTACCGTACGTACAAGATTGGTCGTAATTATGGCCACGTTTTCCCATCTACCTCCTCAAATTAAATTCAAATTTCTCAAATTTAATTTATTGATAATTTTATAAATTAAAATATTGAATCTTTTCACCATTTTTTAGGGTGGGTGTGTGTTTATTATCGGAATTGAATCCACAACTTTACTGTTTAGGAATACTTTTTTTAAACTTCAATACCGCTACTTCAATGCGCTTTGGTATTTGCTATAGTTTTCTTTAATAGAATATTTTGTATGCAGTTCAACAAAAAAGCTTGAAGATGAATTGATGTCTATACATGAGCAAATGTTGTGACCTCGTCCCAAGTAATATACAGATAATAATAATAATATGCATCACCTTTCTAAATTTAGAATACTCGTTCAAAACCAAATAACACAACTTCTCCGGCCACCAAGAACCATAAATTAAAACCCGAGAACACTATATTGAACTACAAATCAGGATAAGAAAATGAACCAAGAATACCATATGGAAGGCCTATTCAAATCGAACCCCTAGATCCATAAGATCGATCCATTCAAATCAAACACCAAGATCCAGAAGATTGACCTATTCAAATCGAACCCTACAATGTAGAACACATACACAACACTTGACAATCTCAACATGCATATACACAATTGAATCTAAAAGATTACACATGAACCCACATTTGAAACAAACCTGAAGTGGATACCATAACCGTGTGTGTAGGTGAGCATGTTCGAGGTACGTGGCATCGAGGGAGTGGGCGATGGAATTCAAAATAATTATTAGTGGTAATTATTTTATTTTAATTAAGACATAATTTATATAATTAAAGGGTCATGTTCCAGCGATATAGAAATTAAAAAGGATGTTCTACAACTTTAAGACTGTGAGTTTAAATTCTGATTGTAAATGTTAGATATAAAATTATATGGGTGTGTATTCAATTGTTAAAAAATCATAACTTATATATTATTTCACTATTTGTAATATCAGTAATTACAAAGCATTGATAATATAAACTTTGATGAGCAAGCTTTTTTTTTTAATTATGAAAAATTAATATTTTAGATATCTAGCTGTTAATTACTCTACTAGATTAAAGAAACAATATTATATATATTAAACCGTTGTAGACTATAGAGCACTAAACTAGTGTGTAGTTTTGTGTTTCTAAAATATTTATTGATTTCAAGAAAGTGAGAAACTCTAGCTTCATCTAGACAGCTATGAACCAGAGAGATATAGAGAGACGTGAGATGTCTAAATATGAAATTAATAAAAGAAATAATTAAAAAAGTATTAATGAGGGGATTAAATTGCAAGATCTAACAGCTAATTTTAATCTTCTAACTAATTAGAATGGTTTATGTCTCTCAAGCGTGTTATTTGATGTAAAATATTATGAGAAAATAATACATTTAAAATTTTGAAAAAAAGAAAGAAAAATCATGTAATTAAGTGGTGTGGTTTTAATAATATAAAATAATCTATTTTTATTGTTATTTCAATTAGAAAAGAATAGAAAGGTTAAAATATTTTTTTAGAAAAGGCTTAAACATTTAACAATTTAATGTTCTAAAATAAACTAATATACAAAGAAAATAATAAATTAAGGAAAGATTGATAATTTGATCATTTTGAATAGATGAAAGATTAATAGTATAAGAAAAATTGAGTCGAAGAATAACCCTAAAAATTGTGATCAAATTCATAATTTTAACTAAATCTTATTGACAAAAAAATATAATTAACAATATTTTCTTGATCTTTTGAATTTTATTAAGTGAATACAAAAATTACAAAAACTTATACTTTAAAATAATTTTCGTGAAAGAGCGTTTTAGTCTATATTATAGTTTCATTCAACATACCTTGAAATATATATTTTAATTTTTATGTTAATGTATATTTCTTGTCTTTCTACCAAAGCAAGAAAACATATATATATATATATATATATATATGATTATTTACAACTTACCTTCTTATAACCGGTTCATATATGATTGAATATAATTTTTTTTATTGTTGCAATGTTGCATATTTTTAATGTTGATCATTTTGTACAACTAAATAACTCTTTTAACTTAAAGTTTATAAGATATATTCTATATTTTTTTTTATTCAATCATCAACTCGATTTAAAAAAAAAATTAGTGAATCGGACATGTTATAATTTAATGAGTAGAAGAATGAAGCAAGAGAAAGTAAAATTTTTAATATAAATAATATTCCAGAAAAAGTTAAAACCTAGATATATATTATAATTAAAAAATAAACCATTGGTTTAATTTCCAAGATTAAATTAATTAAGATGGGGAGGTTAGTAAAAGTAGATGCCAAGTTGCCAACTGTTTGGTCAGAATGAGGCCACCGACGACAGCTCAACACCTGTCCGTGCTGCTGACTTTTATGTATGGTGTCATTAACTTCAAATCGGTCAAAGTCTCCATTTCTTTGACTCTTTCACCTCGATCACTTCCAAGTCAATCGTTTTACTATAAAAATATATTTAAAAAATCCAACATTCTTATAGAATTTATAAACATTAATAATCTTTTAAATATTTTTATAGAATTTTGTTGCTGTTCAAAAAAAATTTTTAATATAAATTACTCTATTACAAAATATTAGAATCATGTAAATATTGAAAGAAAAACTTTGATATCACTTTAGTATTTTAATAAACTTTTAGATGACTTAGTTTAAAGATGAAACTTAATTTTGACTATAATTAATTTAATCTATGTTAGTTTATAGTTTAAAGTAAAAAATATTCAAAATTAATAAGTTATAATTATTCATCAATAAGGTCGAATTTTTAGTGACTTGAGAAATTTTATGGGTTAGGGTCTCCAGTCGAGGTGAACTTTCGGTGAAATACAGAGAGAATTTTGGGTATTGGAACACTAATAAATTGTCCTTAAGGATTTTGCTTGTGATAGTATGGAAGTTTATAGCAATTTATCTTGTGTTGCAATGGTGGTAATTGCTTTCTTAATGTCAAAGACAAAGGGGTCAATGGGATAGTATGATTAAATTTTGATGTTTTATTTTTGGCATGGTTATTGTAAGATCTTTGCATCTTGTTTCCATCTTTAAGACATTTATTAATAAATTTTAGTTTTAAAATAAAGGTTGAAGATTGGTCAATGTTTTCATTAATTTAATCCATCAAATCAACAAACAATATTTTATCTTCTATCTTCTAGTATAAATAAAATACTAATTTCAATATAATCTATTAGATAATTTTAGTAATTAGATTTAGATAAAAGTTTTAATTATAAATCTTAACCATCCATTTTGATAAAAAATAAAATCCAATTTTCACTTTTCTTGATTATAATTGGATTCAATTTTGATTTTAATTTAAACCAAAATCATTAAAAATAATTTCATATGTGTCATTCCTAAACATTAAAATATTGTATCTGTCCATCTTAATTTACAAATACCATATTTACTTCTTATAATATTTTAAATATCATATTTAACCAAGTTTTTAGTTTTATCATTCAAAAACATTATATAATCATTTTAATTTTTTTTAATTAGAACCAGTAACTCTAATGCCACTAATAGTAATAATAATTATCAATAACTTATACAAGGAATACAATCATGTTTCTTCGTATCATGATGCTACGTTTATACCGTCACGTCTGCACTCTCTTTCGCGTGGTCCTTTCCTCCACTAATCTAACTGTTGACGTTATATATTGATATTTTTTAAAATTCTCATTTTATTAGCGGTTTATAATTATTTAATATATTTTTGTTAATGTTTAATATTTATTATTTTTTAAACTAACTCATATAGCACACGAACATTTAATCTAATTGTATTAATAAAAGACTAATTTTTATAATTTAATTAGACAATCGTAACCTTTTATTTAGTTAAAATTAACCTCACTTTTTAATTGCCTACGTGCGCTTGAGTTTACAAGGCATATAAACTAGTTACGTTAATGTACTTTTATAATAGTTAAAGATATTAATATTTATTTAAATAATTTCATATAAGTTAACATTAACATTGAAAATTTTAACACTCTATATTTAGATAATTTTTCAAGCTTTATCTAAATATTATTTAACACGCTATATTTTATTTTATTTTAATCTTTTCCTCTAACTAAAATAATTTGAAAGAAGCTACAAGGAATGGTAGTTTTCTTTGATAATACGAGTTGTGGAAAATAGAAGGCAGGTCATCAACTTCATATGATTATATGAATCATTTTTTTAAGGCAAGGACTTTTAATATATAGGATACAATATGTACAAGCTTTATCTAGACCTTTAAGATGAAGGCCAAGCAAACAAGATACAAGTTAATCAACTCCCATTTTCCAAGGTTGTTTAACTCAAGTATCCCAAGAAACATTACATTTTTTATCCTATTTGAAATCCAAAGATAGGTAAGAGGAACAATTGCAGCAAAGATATCCCGGATTAGAAGCGCTTGTTTTTCCTCCTCTTTTGCATGTAGGATTTGGTTTCTCCATCTTTATAACTCCCAAATTGTAGAATAGCAAACTCCTTTGAAAACTTTTGCCGTGATAGATCCTCTAGTTGGTGTGACAGTCAAAAACGAAGAGACCGTAAGACTGATTGGGAGGTTGAGTTCCCACCATTCAAACACTTAGCTCCAGACCCTCTGGACTAAATTGCATGTAGCTACCACATGGTTTACTTCCTCTTCCAATAACCCACATAACAAGCACGTATTGGACCGAATCGAGATCCCTCTCTTGACTAGGTTAGTCCTAGTTGGGAGGCGATTTAGAGCTACCCTCCAAACACATATATTCGTTTTTCTAGGAACTAAATTATTCCATCTGAACCAGTTTTCATTTGGAAGCTCTTTTAACACCTCACTTTGTATTAGGCATGACAATCTTTTCACTGTGAAGGAGCCCGATCCATCAAGAGCCAATTCCAACTATCCTTTTTATGGGGTTTAATCGATATGCCTTTTACAGATTTGGCGAGTGCTTATCATTAAATGGTTATGGTTTTTGTGTTTTATATCTTTGATTTTTTGGGTTTGTATTAATAAGATGGGTAAGATTTTTTTGTCTGTTTTGGTCTTTACCTTTAAGATATTCTCAAAAAGAAAAATTATATATTTTTCTATTTGTTTTCCTCTACTCATCATAAGATGACAGGTGGAGTCCACTAATTCTCTCTTCTAATTTTCTTCATTGATTTGACACTTATGTGACCTTGTGAGTAGGATGATAAGTAAGGGGTTGTTTGTTTGTTGCTTAATGGAACCATTGAGCGCTGAATGTTAAATCGTTTAGCATTTAGCGTGTTTGATTGCTGCTTTTGAATGAAGACTGTACTAAATGAAACAGAAGAACGTTGCTGAATCATTCTACCTTAAAGTACATTCTGAATCATTAAGCACCAAATATTTTGCTCCAATACTCCGTATTTCACACATTGCCTTGTTAAACAATCATATCATATCTATAATATAATATATCACTATTAAGTTTGAAATAATAATTTGAATCATTCAGTTTGTTCATTCGGAACCTTTATCAAACAGCATGTCACATTCAGAGATAGATTCATTAAGAACCTTTAAATTATTCAGAAACAAAATCATTCTGCGCTTAATAATTTTATTTTAACAAACTATCCATAAAAAAAAGCACGAATATCACATCTCTTAGAAAAAACATCCTGTCTTTCAAAAAAAGAATTTAAAGCATCATTCAAAAAATTAGCTTGGTCTGTCAATATTAGGAACTGGAAGTATGAACTATGAAGGCACTAACTATGCTAGCTGTCTTTCCCAAAAAAAAAAAGCAGCTTGTTTTACATGTGATGAATGCCTACACTAACTTATACTCTAAAGAATTAAAAAAAAAAGAATATCTAATTTTTTTTCCCATGTAAAGACAAAAGAAAAATAGCTTTTCTTTTTACCTAAAAACTGGATTGTTGGATTCAAGCCCAAGTCCAGTTCAAATTGGGCTAAACTAGATTACTTGTATGTAATAAAAATGAGCAAATAAAATAAATATGTAATTCTTAAGATTTTTGAAACAAATGATAATATATTATGAGACATTCTTATAAACTTGTTATCAAGATTCTCAAATGACAAAACAACTAAATTAATATGTATTTAACCAGTTAATGTTGAAGTCATATATGTTTCCAAATATTAAACAATGTTTTTACACTAAAAACGTTTTTGATATGCTTCTTCGTAATGGATTGGCGATATAGTTAACGATCTAGTCATTGTAAAGAGTCATTAGCGGGTATCCACGTACCTATTGAAAAAGTCGGGTTTTCCTCGTCCTCAGTTATCATTCCTGAACCCGGACGAGTATTATTGGTTTTCTACGTTAGTTTTTAGTGTGTGATCAATAAATCTAGATAATCAATGTCACAAACATATTTAGAATCTATCTCCATCGTGCATATATAAAAGAATTGACTAAAGTTCAGAATATTGTACTCAAATAAATTAATTATTATGTTTTAGTTTACTTTTTAGTTTAATAATCCGTGTATAAACACAAACGATGATTAAAATAAATTTTAATTTTTATAGAGTTAAAACGTACTAACATATAGTAAATAATTGTAGATCATACATAGAGATATAAAATCTTTTAATAGGGAAATAAATCTATTAGAAGTAAAAAATTCATACATAACATCGTCATCACATTTTTGTAAAACCTCTTTATAGTTAATTTGAAAATTTTAATTTAATCCAATTGATATACGTGTTTACATAGAAAAACCAAGAAAATAGGTATATGCATCTAGTAAATGATTTAAATAAATATTTTTGTTAAAATATTTAAGTGTTAACAAACTAAATCACTTAAAAATAGCATTTGAGAAAACAATCCATTCATAATCTGTTTGAAAAAGTAAAAAGGTATGATTGATAAAAAAAATTCTAAAAATAACATGATGGCATCATAACCCATTTTCTTTATATATATATTAAATATTAAAGATAAAGAGTTTGACTTGTGTTGTTGTTGGGGTTTGTTCGGTTTTTCAATATATATTTTAGCAACGGAAGCATGAACAACAACTTTAAACTTTTTAAAACTCCTCACTAATGATCCATATGCAAGCTTTAAAAAAACAAAACAACCATAGGGTGTTTAGAACTACAACCTTTGTAGTGTGATTAAACCGTTGGTGAAGTGGTTGATCAATGAGAAGCCAAATAGAGACTTCCTCCAATGTATCCACAAATCAATGAGTCCAACACCTCCAAGATACTAGTCTCTCCAACCCTTGAAATTCAAGCAAGCAAGCAACAACCTCTTGTTCTTCTTCTTGAACTTACTATGTATGTATATGAGTATGTATTATATTATCACACTTTGCCTACTTGAAGAACACCAGTACTATAGAGTAAGGATGTATTAAAGCTCTTAGAACACTTAGAACAATTCTTGAAGAATATCAAAGGTGGTAGCATGTACTACTATCAAATGAACCATGCATGAGAACTTAAATCATCAAGCAACAAGGCACAAGAGGGAGGCCCCTCCCATGCCTCATTTTGGCCGAAATTGGGTGAGGGGGGAGGGTCCCCTCTTGCCTTGTTTCTTCTATTGTTGATGTAGTCCATGTCTTAGTCAAGTATCTTTCAAGCAAACACAACATGGCCCCCGTTTGAATTAATATGAGATTTTCTAGTTTCCTTCATAAATTTATATAAAAGATATACTAGATGTGTCATACTATGTTTAAAATACATCTATATGTATTTTATATACATACTTGATTGTTACTAGTAACTATTTACTTGTAACAAAGATATACATACATTTATATAATTATTACTAGTAACAATTTACTTGTAACAAATATATATTTATACATATATATAAAATCATATGTTTATATTTATGTATTTGATATGCATTATCTTATATTAATATATAAGAGTAATATTATTATTTCACATAAATAATAATATACAACAATACATATAGACTTATATATATAATGAGTTGGAAACATATTTAAATCATATTCAAATATGAAAATTGGTGTTCATTGACTGTAAATGTGTTACCCTATGGGTTTATTTATTATCAGTAATATCATATTAATTTGTGTATAATGCACATAGAACCAACAGTTGTTGTTGTTATTATTATTATTATTATTCCATTTATTACTAAAACAAGATCTTTTAATATTTTAAGAACAGAAAATTTTATTTTATTATTATTGTCAAGATTTTAGTTCACAAAAATGTATCTAACTTTTCACGTTTTGTAGTTGTGTATATCGAACTTTAACAATTTTCTTATTGTGTGTATCAATCTTTTAATTTATTGCTATTGTATGTTTTTTGGTTAAGTAAAAAAAATATATAAGTTTGGTACATAAAATAAAAAGTTTAATACACACAATATTGCTAAATTAAATGTTTGATATAAATAATAGAAAATTTTAAAATCTGATGGACAATAATAAAATATGACAAAGTTATATATATTTTCATGTAAACCATATTATTAAATATCTGATCCTTTAAGTTCTAAAGAAAACAAAAAAAATTCATATATTATATCTAGATCGTTAATAATGTAGCTCTAAGACTCCAACATCTTTTTTTATTTTTATTTTTTATCTTTTTCGTTTTTTCAAGTTACTACTTTACAAGATACGGTCCTTCAAGATTATATAAAATAAAAAAACAATATTTACTTATGTATTTCTTTGCGATATAAAAAACAATCGTATGATTAAAATTGTGTATTTCTTAGCCTTTAGTCCCACTGATTATGTATATTAACATTAGTGATCATAGTTATGATTAAAATTGTGAGATCTTTTGGATTATCATTTGTAGAGTCTAGTCTCTTTTAATAAAAAACAATTGAAGTAACAAACTAAATGGTGATTTTATTTTTAGCTTAAGTTTTTTTTAGAATCGAGGCAGCCTAGTAGCCTACTATACTAGAAACTGGACCACAAAAGTGATGCCCCTCCTCAGGTTGCTGCCATGGGCTGAAGCCCAGCCTGCCTATAACTTAGGCCGGGCCTGTATGTACAAACAGTTTAAGCAGATTATAAGTTGGTGGTATGCTATTACTAACTTACACCATTATATAGTGTCACACCTGTTTTTTATATCACATATACTCCATCATATAATCACACTCACCAAAAAAAAGGAATTTAACCTCATGCCTATTATCTTCACATTACCTATAGTGGTTGTTTATCATACATGTTCAATACTAGTCATGTGATATTAATCTATATCATGTGTATCAATTACTTTATGTTTAATCCTTGAATCTTAGATGAATTGGTGATTTTCACTTGACTTTCATATATTACAACATATATGAAAGAGATAAAAGATTTGCGTATGACTTTTGATCCGACAATATGATAATTCTCTAAATACAAAAATATTGACTTTGATAATTTTATTTAGAAAAAACCATTTATAATCCATGATTTTCAGTTATTTAATCATAGTGCTTTTAAAGATAAAAATAATGAATAGCAATGATTTTTTTTCCAAATAATGATTGTTATGAAAAGTTTATCAATGATATATTTGGACGTTTTGCTTGTTTGTTGATCATTTGGGTCGCTACCGGAAAAGTAGAAATAAAAAGGTACAAAGTGAAGAGTTATAAATACTTTAAGGGCTATTCATGTAATATCTTTTTAAGCGTCTTGATGAAAATGTTGCCCTAGGCCTAGGAGATAAAAACAGCAGCCGGGTGTTTGAAATGTGCATATTCTCGCCGTCGTAAACGCTCAAGTCGTCTCTCTTGCTCTACTTCTTATCGTCGAGATCTTTACTGCGAATTTTACAGGTATGTTTTTTGCTACTCTTGTGTATTCTCAAATCAATATCTTTAATATTCGAAGCATTTAATCTAGGTTTTCTTTTGCCTTCTGGATCTCTCTTTAATTTGCATTTCTAATCGTTAAATTTATCGTCGTTGTTTTTTGCACAATTGCATGTTTCAATCCAATTGTTTGTTGGAATTAGGGTTTATAAGCTTTTTCTATATGCACATGTTATTTTCCTGTGTTTTGATCGAATGTGAAGAAATCTTGCAAGTTTATTTCGCAGCTGTTATCTCCCTATCTTCATTTAAGTGGTGTTGTTTAGCTATTTTGTTGGGTCAGTTATAGCTTTGTAATTGAGATATCGGTTTGTAGGCATGCCTACCTTTTTATGTGTTTATATGCATAATATTAGTTACGCTTTCAGCTGCGACTTTATAAAAGGTTATAGACTGGAAGTCAATTGGTTAACTGCGTTATATAGAAAAATTTCATATTTGTGAACTCCAATTGTTGGATTGAGTGAATGTAATTGAGAAGTAGTAAAACTGAAGATTGTTTTATACAGCAGTTGAAGTTATGCTTGTGAGTTTGCTATTTCATTTACCTTAGAATTGAATAACATAGGTTTCACCGGTAGATGTGGTTTGATGGATGTACATAGCGCCTCTGTTGGCTTTTGAAGTTGCCCTAATTTTAGCTTTTTTGTTACCAAATTTGTAATCAACATTTTGGATTGGATTTATTACACTCAATAGGTTATTTCCATCATCATTACCAATTCATGTCTTTGTTTGCTACCCAAAATTATAAATTCTTTGGATAAGTTTGTGCTGACATGTTGTTTCATGTGTTATGTATATAGTTGATGGAAACGTCTTTTATCACTTCTAACATTCAATTCGTAATGGAAATACTTTTTCAATTCATAAAATCCAATCTGTAGATTCGGTTATGTATCATTTGTTTAGACTTCTCTTGCTTGTGTGGGACATTCATCTATTTGTTTACTGATACAATGTTTCTCTTGTTCTATATATTGTCAAACAGGGCTTTATAGATGGGTGGAAGGAGCTACTCTCCTTCACCTCCTAGGGGTGGTCATGGAAGAAGGGGAAGGAGCCCTAGTCCAAGGGGTCGCTATGGTGGTGGCGGTGGCGGTGGTGGCGGACGTGGTCGTGATAGAGATCTTCCCACCAGTCTTCTTGTTCGCAATCTTCGTCATGATTGCCGGTTTGTTCTTTCTGTCACTTGCTTTGTTTAAGAACTTAATATTTTAATCTTGGAATTCTACTTTGGCATTTTCTTGTTGTCTCTGATGCTTGCTATGAAAAGATGGGTATTAGAGCAAGATCTGTTTCTCTATTTATTAGTAACTGGTATATTTATGTCAGGACCATTTTCTTGAGGGTTTAAAGCTTTTTCATAGCTGGTCTGTTTCTTACATGAGGAAGATTTTGAGTACTGTCTGCATTGCATTCCATGATTACTATGTTAACATTGTCAATAAAATCTTCTGTTCTATAATTAGTAGTTTATGATTGCAGTCCTGAAGACCTCCGGAGGCCATTTGGACAATTTGGTCCCCTAAAGGACATCTATTTGCCAAGAGATTATTACAGCGGGTGAGCTGGTGTAGCCTTTGACGTTTATGATCTTTGTGTTATTGCCGGTTCGGTTTACACAAGTTTTTTCTTTTATTTTTTTGAAGTTGAGTTCATGATAATTACCATAAATCTCACCTATTACACACTAAAAAACTTTTTTGAGTTGTTGGGATTCGACATTGAAGTGAGTTAAAAGTTTTGAAGACATCAATCGAGTATTATTAAGGGCTGTGTTGTTATATTCCAGTTGTAAGCATTCTCTTGTTGACACCAATCAAGTAGTAAGAGTTTTGTTCAAGATGGTGTAAATGGTAGTGAAGATGACAAGGAAATTGAGTTTGATTTCATTTGGAAGATGTCAAGATTTCTCAAGTCTTGAAGAATTTCAAGTCATAATTATAATCTCACTTTTTGCAAGGTCAGCAGCCATGTGCTTGCTTTATCTGCTTATGATGATGACCCTTCAAATTACCGAAACTTTAATGTTTGTATAGCTTTACTAACATGGGGCTGTTTGAAAAAGTATGTAGATATCACAACTCTTGATTTGTTGGTTCTGAAAAAAAAATCAGTTCTTTTGTTTATAACCAAGTTAGAGATTACAATTCTTGTCAATATTTCTTCCTGAGATATACAAACAGCCCCACATAGATATTGTGTTTAACTTAAATGGTGAAAAGTCTTTTTTTTGCAACATTTAGATTTTCTAAATTGTATTTCTATATTTATTTTGCATATTTGTGCAGGGAGCCACGAGGTTTTGGTTTTGTTCAATTTCTAGATCCAGCTGATGCTGCAGAGGCAAAATACCAGATGGATGGGCAATCTCTTCTAGGGCGACAGTTGACTGTTGTTTTTGCAGAGGAGAACCGCAAGAAGCCAACTGACATGCGAATTAGGGAACGGAGGTAAATAAAAAAAGTTACTTGTTAAATTAATAATTTAATTGGATATAAAGTGTAGATCTCTAGAAGTATGATCTGATTGTGTTTTGTGGTGTTCAGTTAAATGTTTACATGAGTATTTAACTGTGTGATTTACATTTTTCAAGCAGAGGCGGTGGTAGGTTTAATGATCGCAGGCGGTCACCCCCACCTCGCTACTCCCGTTCACCACCACCACGTTACTCTCGATCTCCTCCTCCACGCTACACTCGATCAAGATCCCACAGCCGTGAATACTCTCCTCCTCCAAAGAGAAAGCAGCATGTGAGGTATGTGCTGACAAACTAAATCTAGCATCATATATTGGGTGTATGTGTGTGTATCTTACTACTCATTTCAGACGCACAAGTGAAGCAATGCATTTATGCATCCGAAATTCACATTTGCATATGAAATGATGGTCAGAAATTGTCACAAAAAATGCAGCTCATCCTTGGCCTTGATATGATTAAATGTTGACCTTGTACGATTTACTAATTCCTTTGACTAGGTCTATTTCACCTCGAGAGAAAAGACGTAGTCGAGACAGGGCATACTCACAATCTCCGACAAGAGAGCGGTCCCCGCCTTATGATGGTCCTTCCAGGAGTCGCAGTCGAAGTCCTGTCATGGACCGGTCTCCACCCTACAACGGGTCAAGGAGCCTAAGCCGTAGTCCTGTACGGGACCGTAGTCCTAATGTACGCGGTCACTCTAGGGCAGAACCAGATAGGGAAGGATCACGTAGTCCATGAGCCTGAGGTTTCGAATGTGGTAAGATTTGTGGTTGTGGCATGTGAATGCCATTTCAAGAAACTGATTGGTAATGTAGTATGTTTGTACTTTATGGTTCTGTTCTTTCTATGTACCGAATTTAAGGTGTTATGGTTTTGTTGACGCTACTTAACTGAATTTAAGCATGTGGTTCAATATATATTTAGAGCATCGAGTTTGCATTATTTAACTGAATTTATATAGATGCTTATTATAAGTGTTCATTTTTTACATGAAATCATGGTTAAATAGTTAATCAGCTAATGATGTTATGTTGAGGTTCTTTGCAAGTGCTGGTAATGGGTTGTTCTGTTAGAAATTTATATGTTAAAGCATGATCTGGGATATTAGAGATTGATCTAGATGTAGACTTTCATCATAAGATTGTTGCTATACTTGGTAACATTAGCTAAACAAGGTGTATTTTGAATAATAAACGACTTGGCTATAAAGGCAATAATAAGATTAATAATTAGTTGAAGCGAAGAGAAACAATGCTTCTCTTAAGGTGTGATCGAGCTGAGATAACTTGTGATTTGACTTGATAAATATCTAAAATCGGCTTTATGTCAAGTATTAGTTCCTAACTACTATGTGAGCCTATATTTACCCTTTTACAAATACATTTATTACCTAACAATAATAGGTAAGATCTGGTCACATACTTGTTAAAAAATAAATTTATTATTGTTTCGGGTCAGCTAAAGCTTGAGAGTATTATTCTATTATCTAGCTTATTGAGTTGAACTTGAGCTTGAGATTTGAGACTTAGTCGAGCTCGAGTTACAAAGTTAAGTTTCGAGCTTGATTGTGTTCGGCTCAGGTTGATTACACGACTTCACCATTTAGTCACTTGGACATGTTTTAAGTGGCAATGGGTCTAGGTCCAGGGGGTGTTGATTGTGATCAAATAGGGTAATGAATTGGATTTGGATGGGATGTCAAATCCATATCTATATAGTTTTTCATCATCTATATCTACTTAAAATTATTTTATCCGTTCATATCCATATCCTATCGGATTAAATGGGTAAATGGATATCCATTGGATGTCAAAATAACTCTTTTTCTTAAAGGAAATATCATAGATTTACATATAATTTATTATTTTTGTTGACATATAACATAGTTTCTGTATAAAAAAAAAGATATAAATTAAAATATAACTTAATATAACTACAATCAAAGTGAAAAACATAATTTGTAATTATATAATATTATAATTTTGAATATATATATATATCTTCAATATTATATTTATATAAAAATGTTAAAAATATAGTAAATATATAGATTTATAAACTTAATTATATAAAAATTAAAGTTAAAAAAATTTAATTCGGGTTAATGTATTCATCCATGGATAGATAATCGTCATGCATATGCGTTTTACATCCGATATTCACCTATTTAACTCTGTTTATATCCACCACTAATGGATTGGATCGGATGACCATTGCTATCCATAATTGTGATTTGTGTTAATAGGTTGGGTTAAGTATTTTAGGGTAAAAACTTATCTTGTCCTATTAAGTTTTATTGTCAAATGGTTTGTAGGGCGAAGAGATTGTGTTTGTCGGGTTAACTAGATCTTGTAGTTTAGTCATTTCTCCGTCTAATATTTGTCGTTTATGCCCTATTTTTAATATTTGTGAAATGAAACTCATAACTAGATTATTATTTTATTCATTTTTCAAACGTATTTTCGAATGATGTCATAAAAAAAATATAAAATGGTTTAGTCTATTTTTGTTGGGAATATGATATGTATACAATATTATTCTGTTATACACAATAATCATGATTTTCTTAAAAGTCTGATATCTTTTTTCTCATCCACATATTCATCATTATTATAGTCCAAATAATCAATGTTTTCTATGACATAAAAGTACTTTACACAAACCATCTCTGTTTCTGTAGATAAGACTTATTTAAGAATCATTTCGTGACTATTATAATTTGTTATTATACAATTGTTTTGTGTCTATATTACCTTTTTGTTATGTTATTTTTCAGTTTGGTATCATGATTTGAATAACAAAATCATTCATTGTGAAACTAACCTACTTTTATTGGAAATTACAAACACAAATTTCTCTTACTCGCATAAATATGGAATTTCTACATAATATAACCAGCAAACATTCAACCAAAATAAGCTTAAACATGTAACCAAATATTTAAATATTTTAGGCTTTTAGCAACATAAAAAAGCTAGTGGGCACCACATTGTGGGTTGTAACGCCTTTTTTTAAAAAATAAATTTAATAAAAATTAATCATAATATTGGCTTGTTTAAACGGATAAAGGTATTTCCTCTAGCTCCCGAAAAAGACATTATATGGATTGGATTAAAAGGATCGGTCATCCGAAAATTATGATTCATTTCTTGTCGTAAATATTCACCGGTGCTTGAATTCTCCAGATTACTACATCTACCATATGAGTCCATACTCCATACTTAATTTTAGAGATTTATATAACTTTTTGTTATGTAAGGATATATACATAATTAATTAACAAGATTTATAAGAATACGAAGAATGTTCAATATAGTCTATACTTAATTTATAGTCCTAAGGGACTATACCCTTTGGATCAATAACATTAATGATCCAGATTGCATTTTAAAATTTTGGGCGGAGTGACATTTTCGTAATTCATATGTGATGCTTTTACAAATTACATCTGATTCTATACTGAATCGCCTGTGATTGAATATTAACATTTTAGGATCATGTTTTTATATAAATTTTATTAAACACAACTCTAGTTTTATATTAAACAACGAAATCAATAAATCAAAATCAAAATAAATATGATAAACAATGACATCTATAGTGGCATTTTATTCGATAGGGGAGGGTTCAAACGAGAACTGCAAGAACCAATCTTAGTCGTTCATTTTGGATAATGGAATTAATGGATGAAGAGCGTGGGGGATTGAGTGTGGAAGGGTGCATGTAAGAAATTCATGGGTGGGCAATCCAATTGAAGGAGGGGGAATTGGACGGCTAAGATTGGTTCTCGCGGTTCTCATACGAAAAACAGTTTTCGTTTGAACTTTTCCCTTATTCAATAGTATATTTTGTTGACAAGAATCACGCTACCATTAATATTATTAGGATGGATACCACAAAATGTGTCAGGAAAGCCTTTTTTATATATATTGTCGACTTGTCGTAAACAAATACCTCTAATGACGCTGAATTCTTCGGAAATCTTTTGTTGGTTATTTTTGTATTTAGTGACACTTTTTAAAGCCATTAAATAACGCTTTTTTTGAAGCAAAAATAATTGGTTAGTGCTACCTTGTTTGTTATTTTGTTCATTATTAGGGGTGTTTATAACTGGATATCCGAAATTTCGGATAGTAGGTTTTCAGTATCTGAATCTAAATCCGAAATTTTGGATTCGGAGAACGGATATCCGAAATTTTCAAAATTATATATTTTTATATAAATTTTAAAAAAATATAATTACTAAATAATCATGTTTTAAACTTTCATCACCAAAAAATAGCTCAAATATGCTTCAAAATGAAAAATACATGTATATAAAACTATATGTAACACCGTCTTCGTAAAACAGCGAATTAGTAAAAATGTGCGTCTTTAATAAGCGTGGATTCTTTCATGATTAAATATTATTAGATTATGTAGCGGAAATTCATATCAAAGTTAGACCATAGATTGGTACTCGCTGTTTTCACAATTAAAACGGTTATCAAATGAAATTTTCACCACTATCAGTCACCTAGAAGTATTTAGTATTTAACCTCCAGATGATCCTTGTTGATTCACAAGAGATTACAATTTCCAAATGTTTCATGCTACTCTTAGTGATGCCAATGCTTATGGCTACTAGAATTTCACCATCTAGGCTCCAATATTCTACTGCATCGCGTAGCAGTCTGACGCTTGCATCGCTCTCCCGCAACCTTGTTTCTCACAACTTAGCCACGTCGCATTTTGATCGCTGCTACAATAGGAATCACCATTGCTTAAAAGCCAAGATTTTGTTTTCAAGTAGGTCACATTAGGCTTGTAATTAGCCCCTAACAAACTTCTACTTCCTGGCTGTCAGAGTCAAACTTGAAATTTGCTTTTATATATTAATTTTTAATATCAAATACATTTTACAGATTTCTTATATGTTGGAGAAGAACTAGAGTTGATCTCTAATCTTCAAGAGTTGAAATTGAGTCTGCATCAAGCTATTAAGTTTAATCAAGCCAAACAGTCCCAAACTTGACTCGTCCTATTAACACTCAAAACTCAACTCAGCTCGACAGAGCGTTAACTTTTAAGTTCGAGCTCTATAAATTAGATACACTCAAACTCGGCAAGGGTCGATTCACTTGTCAACATCGGGAAAAAAGAAGAATAAGTTTTTAGAATCTTTAACTATTACTCTGTTAAGTTATCTTACAATAAATGCCAAAGCAGAGTTCCAAACATCCTTAAGTTATATGCATTCAAGCTGATTCTATTATAGCTTCATAACATACTCGATTTCCGTGTAAAACCGCAAGTTTTTGTGTACAAATTCTAAACAAAATATACAACAAGCTTTAATAAACAGTTGATCCATCAGCATGTTACACACAAACAGGCCACCAACAAACAAATTACAACTGAAAATAACTAAATAAGGAAAAAAAAAATCGAAGTCAACATCCTTGTTTTGTGTAAACGGGTACTTGCCATACCTTTGTGTTCTTCTTCGGGTCATCAGTGAGACTAAGATCTTTTTCCGTCTCTTTGTATGTTTTTATATATGTTTTCGCACCAGCCAGGACAAGCCTTTCTATCATGAACAACTGGTAGTTGTTTTCCACTACTGGATCTAAAATACTGCTGTAGTTTGATGAATAAGCTAGTTTGTACCTGCAATTATTGTTTTTTCTTTTGTAAATAAATCCTATTTTCAAGTTTTTTTGTTGGTATAAAGGAATATTTTGCAATTTAACTAGTGTCTAGCACTTGCATAGTTGCATCAATCTACAAGCCAATTTAAAATTAATAAATTTTATACCTCACGGATAGAGGGGAAAAGAAATTTGGAATCCTCTCGTTTGAAGCAATAAATAGCATCCGTCCTGGTGGGACCCACTCTGCGATACGACAAAGAATAAACTGAGGACGTGTGTCTCTGTCAAGATGTGGATGCAGGCTCCTGTCAACGCCGAATCTGTCTTTTCTTGTTTTTAAAATATCACCTCGTCGGACATGAATAGCATCATAATCGCCAAGAAGTGCCATAATCTGCACTCGAAAATCCGGTTTATTCAGACCATTTGATAACATATTAGTTGGAATAAGAGGAAAAACAAACAAGTATTACATAAGCGAATGTGTCTGCAGAATCATTGGTTCAAAAGGAAAACAGAAATCACATTTTTCTCAACAAAAAATAAAACATGCAGTTCGCATGATAGCTTTTCTTTAACATAGATATGCCAACTCAGCATTTTTTAACCTGTGAAGCCATTCATCAGGTTGAAGAGTGTGACCAAAATGAGCCATTATTGAAAACTTTAGGGACTATATGTGTACAGAAAATAGCTAGAGCGACCTAGATGGAATAATTGTGAAACTTGGTTAATGTTCTATGACATTTCCAGAGTAAAATATCACAATGTATTATTGACTAGGTGAAAAGAAGCAAGTGCGTCGATGGTTAATGGATAGAATTTACAGATATAACATAGTAAGCAAGTCACATCCAATTCCAGCAAACAAAGTAAATTTTTTTTTAAAAAAAAGTAAGACTGACCTTCTCTGCTGCATCTCTAAGCTTTTTGGCAGCCATTGAAGGAAGAAATGAATGTGGTAACAACACCGTGCTACGGTTATTTCGATCCTTACATTCCATGAACCTGAATGATTATGGTGATTAATACCTACACACAACACAAAATAATAAATTCAAAACACCTAAACTAGGGAAACTGTTATTATTTAGACGTACAACCTCTATAACCATCTACATTCCAATGTGCTTATATTTGTGTTGATAGTTGATACGTATTTATGCATATGGTATACATGTATGGAGTTTATGGAGGTTTGTTACCATGCAAGATGGTTAGCTGTTCGATTTATAAGTAGAATCTTTGAGTGATGATTTCTTTCTTTAAGATCGGCTCGAGTAACTCCTTCTACATGAGCAACTCCTCGAGATCCCAACTTCATACTTGTTGACGTAACTTGAAACCAAGTTTTTGAATTATCCAAAATTACAGGTACTGTGTTGGATATGAGGTCCAGATCATACAAGGAATCCATTGAACAAGAACTAGCAGCCCACCTGAAATATTAGTAACCTACACGTTATTTTAAATAAGCATTTGATACGTAAAAATGAGAACTTGAACTGATTCTGGAATGCGAGCCATAGATCATAGTTATAAAGGGCAAAAAGAACTCACATTTCCTCTGTACTAACATTGTCAGAATGATGTAAAATCCCTTTATTATTATGCATTGGATTTATACACATCCTTGAAGGCATCACAAAAGTTCTGCAATAAAAATAGAATAGGAATATTACAATGACCCAAAAGGTATGACCAAGACAGCAAGACCGCAACTCTAGTCAAAATAACCAGGTTTAAGAACGTATATTTCGCTATCAGCTATCATTTAGATAATAACATAGTAAATGCATATATAAAACGATCAAGTTCCCACATTTCCGGATATAAAGGATTTCCAAAGTTGTAATAGGCTTCTACTGTTACATAGATCCAGCTACCATTCTGATTCAGTTACACACTTATACAATTACGTCTTTTATAACTCTCTCCATGAATGCAAATTATTGAATTTGCTAAAAATTTAAATCAAATCGTGTATTGACCTGTCTCTCTTCCTCTTTACCTCTTTAGAACTGGTAAATATCATGGGAGAATTTACAAGTTTCAACCACTTGTAGCAAGCTGGACATTTTCCATCTATAGTTGCTATGATAAAGTCTACTATAGTGTTCAGTATATGAATAATTGGCATCAAATTTTGAAATTAGCCTATTTGTTCAGTAACTCACAAGTGACGAGAATCACATATAGTATCACTATGTTGACCACCGCAACCAACAAATCCTGCAAATTCTAAGGAATTCTACATCGTTTGAAAAGTTTGTGACTAAATTAATGCCTAGAATTTCAATTAAAATTACCTGTTCAAGAAGATTGCTTCTTCGAGGGCACAGCGAAGGCTGGACTCCTGATGACCGAGTCCCGCGCAAGACTCGCAATGCTTTCCGGGACAGTCAATTCGATTGCCCCAATACAAAAACTTTTCTGTATCAGTGCGACGATGAATGTGGTTATTTTTGAAACGCGAAATGGGGGTTTGAAAGGCGCTTGATCCAGTAGTTGAGATTAGCGAAGAAAGAAGGTAGAGAAGGGCGATAGCGGAGACGGCAGCAGTGAGTAGGAAAATTGGGGATCTGGATTTAGGTTTTATCCTTGAGGTTTTGTTGATCGCCATTGTTGTTGCTCTGGAGGTGTGATGATAGTAGCAACCGGTGATCCAGTATATATAGATGCTAAGGGAAGAATTGTAATTTCCATTTTTAAGTTTTTATCTTCAATAACAAAATGCTTTCAAGGGCTTAGGGCTCGATGTACAATTTAACAAATTTTAATTATTTTAGTATCAACAAAATTTTATTATTATTGTTTAAATACATTTTTAAAGTTTTTAGGAACAAGAGAATAACACCTTAAAAACGTATGTTTGATCGAGATAGATTTAAACACGAACCAATAACTAGTCATTACTTGCGGGCTGATCTTTGTGAAAAGGTCAGTTCAGATCTATAGGATCCTGAACGTAGAATTAACGCGACGTAAACATCATTTTGATGAATAACTAGTTTAAACTAAAAAGATAAATATGGTAAAGGCAAGAGCTAATAAATTGAGATGGATATGTCAAATCTTTAGACAATAATGTCTTGTGAAGCTTCAATTGCAAGCATCCATAATTGTTTCTTTCTTTCTTTCTTTTTTCATATATTATTCAACATAACATGATAACATCTCACCTTTAAACCTAGAACACTGTCTTAAAACCACAACACAAATTCTCTTTAATTATTTTGTAAAATTGAAAAAAATAATAATATTATTAATATCAACCTCTCGTTGTCACCGCATCTCAAGCCTTAGCCACCCCGGCACACACATCGTGTAGTGACGACACACCCCACAATGCCGTGGTACAAGTCATCACCGCACCATGTCATTACAAATACTTACAACATTATAAATTGGAAACTTCATGAATATGTATCCAACTTTACATAAATTCCTATTATGCGCATCGATCTTTAAAATCTTCAATTATATGTATTGAACTTCTGATTTGTTTCATTGTATCTAATTTGAATGCATACAGTAGATAAAAATGGTGTAAGTTTAATACACACAACAGAAAGTTAATTTCACATGATAGCAGCACATTAAATGTTCGATATTTACTATAGAAGGATATAAAGTTCAATATTCTATACAAAAATTCATTTTCATGAAACTTAAGTTACAACACCTTGATAGTAGTACTAAATATAACTGAAATCTTAAAACATACAAAACAAAAGATGATCAATAGCCCTCATTGTGAACAACCAATAATTGGTTGATATTTCTCAACAAATGCATGAACACCAAGTAATAAGGAGTAGTCACTTGAGTAAAAGGACAGAACAAGACCTCTTCATGGCCAAAAAATGCATAGCAAGTCAACAGTAAATGTTGTTTTAACTAGAGTAACAAAAAACTAATAATAAAAAATGAGGCGCCAATTATAAAAAAACATGATGTTAAATTGTCTCTTAATTCTATATATGAATCCCCACCCAACATCTTTATGCTTCTACCAACAACAAACATGTAAAAATTAAGACCGGAAAAGCAGCACAACACATGCAAATCAGTCCATAACGATTGCTGCACTTTTTTCCGCAGTAAATACAAAAAAGCCAATTCGGCTTAATGTCAAATGCCCATTTTACTTGGTAATAGCATGAAGCAGCACCATGGCTCATGGACAAAAGCTGGTCCAATATAGTACGATTTGAGCCCGCACCCTCACAGGAAGTAATCTGGTGTCCTACGTGTTACATCTGGCTCACCCCTTCTAGGAGCTGGATCAAACTGCAATTCAAGTTTTATCTTTAGCTCAATGAAACAGATAATAGAGGTGGCAAATTGGGTTATGGGTCAGGCCCAGTTAATCTGGTGTCCTATGTTTTAGGTCGCATTTGGACCTCGTAATGTAGCCTTACATGCTGATGATGTTTATCAGTGTTTTAAGAAATAAACTTCAAAATGATTTATAAGTCTACATCAAAGTCATCTTATTCGACTCTTTGAGGGTTTTACGTTGCATTTGGACCTCGTAATGTGGCCTTACATGCTTATATTACATTTTATGTGAACATATAGTAGCGACATGTAAGGCCACCAAACCCCCCATCAAACAAAACCACATAGGTGCCACGTCATCAGTTTTACAGAGGCAAATGATGTTCCATTGTTGCAAATATAATTAACTGAACGTTTTACAAGTGCAACCATCTGATCAGAACATTTTGTACAAGTACAACTACCTAATGAGAACAAAAAAAGTAAATAACATAAAATGACACACATGTGAAAATAGATGGCTATTACATGCCATTAACACTAATTATAATAATCTACATAATCGGAAAAAAATTCAGGAAGTTTTTTCATTAGATATAGACTTGAGGTTAGGGGTGTTTCGACCTCTTTAATCGGTTTGATATAAAACACAACCAAATCGACCCATTTACAAGTAGGTTTGTTGAAATTGTCACCTATTCAAATACCCATTTTGAAGTATTCATCAGTTTTCAAAGAGAGAAAGATAGAGACCTGAATAAAGGTGTGACCCTTGCAGTCATCTACTTCAAGAATGGAAGCCATGTTCCCACAACGATAACAGTAGTTAGGTGCACTAAAGATTGTCACAACCTTTTGTTCCTGTTATAGAGATTAAAAAGTCAATATGAATTGAAAATCAAATTTCCAAACCAATAATGCTGGGAAGAAAGGTCACGAAGTTATTACATGACCCCAGTTGAATCCCTCCATAACCAGCTGGTGTGCTCTAGCAATGAGCTTTAACCCATTTGTATGATTAAATTGTTCAGATATGTCCTAATAAAATACCAAATCAAGTTTATTACTCGCATAGATATATCCAAACAAAAAAATATTAAATAGATTAAATTTCTTTTAAAAAATAATACTTGGCCAAATGTGTATCCAGCACCACGAGGTGAGATGCCCCAACCACACCGATCATCAGGGTCAGACCAAAGAAGATCACACATTGGCCCCTCATGAGGAACCTCTTGAACACGATCAAAATTTCTTATATTATCAAGGGTCTCAATTGATGGAGATAATCCACCATGAAGACAAAATATTTCAGATTCAACCTACAAACAAAGGTTTCCCACTTGATATCATTAGCACTAAAAGCAACCAAAAACTACCACCCGTAAAAAACATATATATGATATATGCTATGATAATTCTTAAGAGGGTGTTTGGATTTGCAAATGGAACCGCTTATCAAATTATTACAGCTTATACACTCTGCTTCTTATTATTCGATTCTTTAGGGATCTGTTTTGGATAATGAGATAATCAGTTTCATACTGTCTGCAACAAAACTGATTATCAAAGGGAAAAAATAAGATGGCCTATTTACCCCTTATTTCAATGTAATGTGAGAGACTTTACTTCAATTTCAAAAGGCGTATCTTCTTTTTCTGCAAAATGCTCTTTTTGGTCATCTTATGTATTACCTTTCCAAATAATCAAAAATTGCCAAACAATCAAACATCTAATTATTTCAACTACAAACAGCATAAGCATATCATAGCAAATCCAGATGAAAAAGAATTTGACAAGGAATACCAACCAATGCGGTAAGCGGGAAATAGTCAAACAAATCTGTAAAAATCTTCCACACGGTAGCATTACCATATCTGCAAAAAGTTGGCATGATTATAAGACACAGGAGAATAGGAGATGAACAAAAGACTTGTGACAAATCTAGGTAGCTATAAAACAAGGGGTACTCACTTTCTTAGACATTCGTCATAAAATCCATAAACTTGAGTAATTTGACGACTTTCATGGTTTCCTCTTAAAATAGTGATACGTTGTGGATAACGCACTTTGAGGGCCACCAATAACTAAAAGATTTTTATGTCAGTTCACAAAATAAAACAAAAATCAACAAGAACGCATTCCAGCAAAGACTTACTGTCACAGTTTCAACCGAGTAATAACCACGATCAACATAATCTCCCATGAATAAATAATTCGTGTCAGGGCACTATAATAAGAAAAAGAATAGCATCAAAAGAGTAACATACAAAAAATAAATATACATCTAGAATGACAATAGCTTTGTTTTACAACATCTGTAATAAAGAATACTAAAAGAAGAAGAAACTACACCTTCCCTCCAATTCGAAAGAGCTCTGCTAGATCATGGAATTGCCCATGAATATCACCACAGATTGTCACTGGGCTTTTAACAGGCTGGAACAGAGTTGCAGAAAGTTAATGAGTTTATTGTGCAATTAGAAAACCAGTTATTGAATAAGAAACACAGTTATCAAACATACCAAATAATTATTATTTTATTTTAAGTTAGCAGAATAGAAAGAGAATACTATACCTGTACGTTGCTTTCCACCATCAGAATCTCCTTAGCCTTCTCACATAACACCCTAACCTACATTGAATAAGAGCGTAACACTATAAACTTACGTCTACCATGATCCAAGTGATAAAGAATGAATTTTGAAATGAAAACCGAAACCATTACACTCAAAACTAATCTGATGTATGCAATCAACAACATTTAATGGAAAATGAAATAGAATTAGAAAAATACACAGGGGCATCGTTCTATAAGGGGCAAAAGAACGAATCTTTTTTGATGATACACAAATAATCAATATATAAGGTCTAATCTACATCTACCTGTGTAATATTGTGCTATGTTCCCAATGTTTTCTTACAAGATAAAAATTGATGCCTCCCAGAATTTATCGTTTTCTCAAGAGTTTTTGGCCAACCAAAATCTCCTTATTATTCAAGATCCAATTCAGCTCCCAGCCATAAATTTCAAAAACCACCTAACAATGCAACTCCAATTCTTATGTAAGGTTTCATACTCTATACATATAAAATTCAGAGCAACAGATTTTCAGACAAGTATATAACCATGCTACAACATGGATCAATTGTAAGGAAATCATGCGGCGACAGATTCAGGCATACTTACAAACTAAATTACCAAAAGACATTCGAAAAGCTCCTAAATTCAAAAAGAAAATGAAAATTTTCAAACTTAAACTTCACTAGATCTGACCTAATAACCAGATCTGTGTTAATGGTAACGATAAATAACATAACTGGACAAGAATAATCAGATCAGTCACAAACATAACCTAACGCAGCAAATCTTCAAATCAAAATTAACGAAGACATAATTTTTGGAATTGATATAGAAATTACCTCTTGTTCTGATAAGGGTTTGCATTGCATGAGCTGAAAAATATATTCATCGACGTTGCCATTAGCGCTGGAGAAATCCGCACCCAAGCTCATCTTTTCTTATTCTTTTTTCGGTATTTCTTTCTCGGGCAAGAATTTGATAAAAAGATGTGCACAGGGGATTTGGGAAGGGTAAAATGATACGATCCAGAAGGAAAATCTGAAAGAATCGTTGTGGGTTAGAGATGAGAGTGAAGAAGAAGAGAGTGGGGAGAAGCGAGCGGTGGTGGTGAAACCGATATTATGCAAATGATGGTAGAGAAAACGAAACCCTTGTTATCGCCTTTTTCTTTTCTTGTAATAACAAAAATAATAATTTGGGGGAAATTGTGTGCGCATAATTAGTCTATGTTTGTATAATAATTTGCATTAGCATCGCCTCGTTACCTCCGCAAAAATTATAAATTATGCGCAATAAATATAAAAAATATAAAAAATATAAAAAAAGGAATTTATACCTAACAGACTTTCTCCGTATTAATAGTATATGGTATAAATTGATAATTCAATAAGTTATGTATGATCAATTTTGTTATTTAGGGATTACTATCCTTTAAAAAATTTAGACAATGCATAATATGAAAGGTGTGTGATGACCAACATGATTATACCATCAAATGCACATAATTTCATGATTTTAGAACTACATTAAGAGGAATATAACTTACCAACGAGCCGTGATTACACCATATCACGTGGTGATACTATGTCTTGTCCAGTGTGAGTGCCAGCGTAATTTCCTCACTGTGACTTTGGTCAGGATGATGCTAAGGTTGTTTCTTTATTAATTTGTTAATTTTTGTTTTTTTATGAGTCTGATGTGGTACTAGTTTTAGTGTACTAGGTGTGTGATGACGGATAAACTGACATGACACGATGTAATGGTGTGAGTTGGTGAAGGGATGCCAAGATGTAATGTATATTGATAGGTGTTTGTTATATTCACACTTGCATGTCTTAAATATTTAGCTACACACTAATGTTAACACAAAGTTTGGTGTAAAATCGCGAACTTTGGATCATTGTTAATTTGTAATAATGAGGTGTTTAGATACTCATTCAAAAATATTAAAGATAATCTATACTACTGTAACATCGTGCTTTTGAGAACCAAATTTTTCTTTTTAAAATACTATTTAAGTTTTCAAACCGCGTGGGTTTGACTGTAAATAGAAAATTTAAACCTGTCTTATAATTTAAAAATGCAGCGGAATTAAAAACACGTGGCAAACTGTATAAACAGTCAAAACGTTGCCACATACGACATTTGGTGTTACGGACACATAACCGGCCGACCATTATCTTTAAACAAACTTAAACATATTATAACAGAGTTAAACAAAATCCAGTGTTCCTCCTAAAAACATGCAACTACCCGTAGGCACCCGAGCTCACAGCCTAAGGAACACCTGCACATGTGGAGAGTAGTATCTGTTAGCTATAATAGCTAGTGAGTACACGATAGCATGCAATCAATATAAACATACCACATATCATCAATCATGCCCAAATAGTTCTATCCTAGCATCTCGCGATGAGCTGGCGTAGTCAGGAGGTAGCATATCTCGCAGGGTAGCGAACCCGGCTCAATGCACCAAACTGGGGTACCAGACACGTCAACCGCTCCGGTGGGGGAGTTGTTAAGCGTCCACCGTTACGTTTTGGAATCAACCGATTCCTCTGTTGTACAGCCGCAGCTATACCCGAAAAGGACAACTTTGTCCGGGGCAAACCTTGCCCAACAAGTAGGACAGCTTTGTCCGGGCAAACCTTGCCCAATCACAAACACATAATCTGATTCAACCGAATCATCAATCAATCAATAATCATGTCCATATAACATACACCTAAACAGATGCATATTATTTATACCATCAAATATCTAGCATCATCATGCCATTCATTCTTTACCTCATTGCGCGCACGCAATAATGTGTATATATATCTATCATCATAACATACACCTAATCAAGTGCATGCTATTATGTATATCAATAAGTTAAGCCTAGCATCATCATGCTATACAATCTACACTTAAACAAGTGCGTATCATATTGTGTCAACATGTTAAGTCTAGCATCGTCATGCTTTACAAACTACACATAATCAAGTGTGTATAATATCCTGATAATCATTTATCATACATACTACAAGGTATACAACCTTTCAACAACATATTCAAACGCTTAATCAATTGCTTACAAGTCCGGGTATTCAATTCAATTCATTGTTAATATATGTTATAGATATATTAAACGTTATGTTATCAGGCACTCACCTGTTAGGCTAGAATAAGCGAAGACTTTGCTTTGGCGCTCACGGATTGTCAACTCGACCTATAATACCAAGACTTACGCATCAATCATTTGAACACGCGTGGAACTTCTAGGATACTTGAAACAATACCCTAATGGTGTTTTTAAACCATTTATTAACTAACTATAGCAGCCCAAGCAACAACACGCGAACACGTGGCACAAAACAACAAAGAAAGCTGTGTGCAGGGGTGTCGCGCCGCGACACTGCCTTGTGTCGTGCCACGACCAGTCTGCAGAGCTGCAACAATTGTTTGTTTTGTGCACAGCAACCCCATTTTGGCTCATTTCAATTCCAAATCAATTTTGGTAAAATTCTAGTGTTTCATAGGACCATTTGACACTTGTGGAAGCTTTCTAACATCAAAAACTCCTATCCAATTAATTCATACGAAAATCCCATTTAAATGGACAAAGACGTGCGCATTGTGGCCAAAACTTGATGTAGACCAATTCCAACACTTGCAACACACCATATACATCTAATATGATGTATTGAAGGTGTTGCAACTGACCAAAACCTTTAAACTCATTGTTTGGTATCATTTTCCAATTTCTTGCCTATTTAAGGCCTATTTTTCACTATTTTAGCCAATTCAAGCAAAACAACCATTCCAATTCAAAACCAATGTTCTAATCAATTCATACAAGTCATATGAACCTATTAGAACCTAAAAAATCAGTTTTTGATGTGTAAAAACAGATTTAGGCCATTTTGGCCATTTTGACCCATTTAGGCTAAATATTGGATTTGTGCAAAAACACCACTTCTAATGCACCAATTGAGTTCTAATCAATCCTAACAAGTTATAGGATCATTTAGAACACTAAATTTCAGTTCTTGAAGGTCAAAATCAGTTTGACCCGTATTTGACCAATTTTGACCCATTTGAGCCAAAATTCAAAACTCATCAAGAACACTACTTTAATTCATGGAATTGATTCCTATACACTTATAAATGATATTAGAACCTATTTCAATCATAAATTTCAGTTCTTGATTGCTAAATCAAAGAACCCACTTGAAACCTAAAATTTCAAGTCTTGAAAGATCAAAATCAAGAACAAGGATGAATTGGAACTTACAATGATCAAAGGATGATTAGGAACTACTTGTAAGACCAATTAGAAGCTTAATTCTCTGCTGGAACAAAGGTTTATGAGTTTTCTTTCAAAAACCCAAATTCAAGAATATGAAGAAAAAGCCATGAATGAAGCTTACAAGGTTATAGATGAAGAAGATGATGTTCTTGGACAGATTAGGACTTGAATTTGTGGCTGAAACTTGAACTTGAATGATTAATCTTGATTTCTCCTTTGAGTTCTTCTTCTTGAATTTGCAAAGGCAGAGAAATGGTGATGAGTGTGTGTGTATACATACGTATGTGTGTGTCTGTGTTTTGATAAAAGCCCAAAACCGACTTGTGGGTATTATTATCCACAAGTGGGTATTTTGTTCCCCTCTTCAACTTACAACTCATCTCCCGTTTAACCGTTTCAACTAACGAGGATATTTCTGGAATCCTCGTTTGAAACCGTTCGATATTTTATAACCTTTATCTATTTTTATTAATATTTTTAATAACCCATTTATCTATTATTTTCATATTTTATATCATTTTCTAAAATATATATATTTTATTTAATTTAATTAAATACTCGACGTATCATATTCGGACACGTTTAGGCCCGTTTTGAGGATGTTACAAATCTACCCCCCTTAAGAAGATTCCGTCCTCGGAATCTGCTTTTCAGAATACAAATGGGGATAGCGTGCCTTCATATCCTCCTCGGTCTCCCACGTAAGGTTCGATCCGAGATTGTGCTTCCATTTGACTAAGACTAGCTGAATTGTCTCCTTCCTCCGCCGCTTAGTCTTTGTATTCAAGATTTCAATTGGTTCTTCCACGAGCCGTGCAGAAGAATCCACTTTCAAGTCTTGCAGAGGTAGAATCTAACCTTCATCCACCTTGCACTTTCGAAAATAGGAAACATTGAAGATATTATGAATACTCGTTAACTCTGGAGGTAATTCTAAAGATACTGTCTGTTCATTGACTTTTTGAATAATTCTGAAAAGATCAATGTGTCATGGGCTCAACTTGCCCTTTCTGCCAAATCTGATAACACCCTTTCCATGTAGAAATCTTCAAGAATATCCGATCACCTATTTCAAAGGTAACCGTCCTGCGTTTCGGATCTGCATACTGTTTCTCCCCTGATTCAAACCAACAGGTAGGTGTACGACAACGCCTACCATAAAGCATCTCATACGGTGGCATACCAATATACTGGAATGATATGAGTTATTATAAGCAAACTCATTCATAGGCAATTGAGAATCCCACGAGCCACCGTATTCGAGTACACATGCGTGCAACATGTCTTTTAAGAGTTTGGATAGTCCTTTCGGACAGTCCATCTGTCTGTGGATGATATGCGGTACTCAAATGAACACGAGTACCAAGCTCCCATTGAACACTACTCCAGAATTGTGAAACAAAGCGTGTATCTCTATCAAAGGCAATAAATAATGGAACACCGTGTCAAGCAACAATTTCATCGATATAAATCTGAGCAAGTCTAGGCATAGAAAATGATTCATTCACAGCTAGGAAGTGTGCACTCTTGGTGAGTCTATCAACAATCACCCAGATCATGTCATGCCCTTTTGAGGTCCTGGGCAATTTAGTAACAAAATCCATAGTGATGTTGTCCCATTTCCATTCAGGAATTGGTAATTGTTGCAAATTACCATAGGGTCTTTGGTGCTTGGTCTTCACCAGTGCACATATCTGATATTTCTCCACATAGGAGGCAATGTCACATTTCAATGTAGGCCACCAGTATTGTGCGTTAAGACCATGGTACATTTTAGTGCACCAAGGTTGAGTAGATAAACGAAAACTGTGAGCCTCCTTCGAGATTGACCCCTGGTTCCCTCCGATGCTAGGTACCCAGATTTGGGACCTGTACGTCTTCAATCCCCTGCTGTCATCTTGTAGCTGCTCCTTCATCTTGGACATAACTTCCGCCTTCAGGTTAACTTCTGCTAAGGCTTCATGCTGAGCCTCCTTCAATCGAGTAATAAGATCAGAAACAATAATGATCTTCATGAATTTGATGGTATCTGTGGAGCCATTCCGGCTTAATGCATCAGCCACCACATTAGCCTTGCCCGGGTGGTATTTGATTTCACAATTATAATCATTAATCGACTCGATCCACCTGCGTCGCCTCATATTGAGCTCCTTCTATGTATAAACATACTGGAGGCTCTTATGATCAGTGAATACCACGCGTTTGGTGCCATACAAGTAGTGGCGCCATAGTTTCAAAGCAAAGACAACAGCTGCCAACTCCAGATCATGAGTCGGATAGCTCTTCTCATGTGGCTTCAGTTGGCGGGAAGCATAAGCTATAACCTTGTCCTTGTGCATAAAGACACTTCCCAAACCTGCGTAAGAAGCATCACAATAAACGATAGAATCTTTTGACCCATTTGGCAGAGTCAGAATTTGAGCTTGACATAGTAATTGCTTCAATGTCTGAAAGACATTATCATGTTCATCAAACCACGAATAGGCAACATCCTTTCGTGTAAGCTTCGTCATAAAACCTACTATTTTAGAAAAATTCAGAATGAACCGCCGATAGCAACTGGCAAGTCCTAGAAAGCTGCGAATCTCTGATGGAGTTTTGGGAATTCCCCAATTCATTAACGCCTCGACCTTTACTAGATCAACCATAACACTATCCTTGCATATAACATGACCAAGGAAGTGTATTTCTTCAAGTCAGATTCGTATTTGGAGAATTTTGCATATAAGCGTTCTCGTGTTCTACTTCAAATCTAGAATAAATCAGAATGTCATCGATGAATACAATGACAAATTTGTCAAGAAACGCACGACAGACACGGCTCATAAGATCCATAATTATTGCTGGAGCATTCATCAATCCGAAAGGCATATTAAGAAACTCATAATACCCATATCTCGTTCAGGAAGCCGTCTTTAGAATATCTTCATCGCGTACACGGACTTGATGATAACTAGAACGAATATCTATCTTTGAAAAGCAAATAGCACCCTGAAGTTGATCAAACAGATCATCAATACATGGGAGAGGGTACTTGTTCTTTACAGTTCGCTTATTCAGCTCCCTGTAATCAATGCACATCCGCATCGTCCTCTTTCCTTTTTACAAATAAGACTGTAGCTCCCCAAGGTGAAGAGCTGGGACGAATATAAACCATTTAACATTCTCTCTCCTCTTAAATTTTAAGACTTTTTAAAATTCAATCAATATAAAATCTTGACCCTTCATTTAATCTAAATTAATTTCATCACTCAATCTTTAACTATTTTATTCTCTCCTAATTTACTTTAACTTTTATTCAAAATATATCATCTCATACTAACACAATTATCCACACATATCAATATAATTTCTAAAATCTTATTAACTCCTCTTTATTTCATCAATATAAATTCTTTTTCTTATTTTATTGTCTTTTAGAATTTATTTTTTAAATTAATAAAATAGTTAGATGTAAATAAAAGAATATTTGAAAAAAAGGACATGTTGATATAGAAAACTTTTTCGTGACATTGAATCGCGCGAATAACATATCATTACATTCTTCAAAGCGACATATTGTAAACCAAAAACTATTTGCCGTCGCAGCATTGCGTGGGTATGATGCTAGTATTTAATAAAAGATACGGGTTTATTTTATTTATGATAATTTGTTAATATATAAGTTCTATGCAAGTTATGTGGCCAAGTTAAGATAAATTGAAAACTTGGGACCCGCGGACGGCAAGTTTGAAACTTGGGGGACTAAAGTTGCAAATTAGGGTGTAAATACCCAAATGTTTGACAAATTGGCTCATTTAAGCCTCATTGTTGCTGGAACATATAAGAAATTAAGAGAGAGCTCGAAGAAAGTGATGATTTTGGCTAATATCTTGAAGATTATATAGTACATGTTTGATTAAAGACCAAATTAAGGTGTTTTAATAGTGATTCTACCCTTGAAGCTTGAATTTGGGTCAAAATTAAAGTTGGTCAGATTTAGGAACTTCAAGTAAGTAAGTTATAACTCTTAATTGTGTTTAAATTTAGTGTTATATGATGGATATGAAGACCCAATGTGGCTGTATTGAATTTTGTAAGTCGAATGGGTCAAAATTTCAAGTTAGTGTTTAATCACCCAAGTATATGTTATTGTTGTAGTTAGAGGTTGCTTCGGGTTTGTTTTGGTGAATAATTGAGTTGCAGTGAACCACAATTGTTATTTGACCGAATTAGTAACAAAACATATGATCAAAGAAAGTTATGTTACTGTGCAGCATACGTCGCAACACGACGCGTTGTATCTGATGAACAAACTTTCTCTTCTAGCGATTTTTAAGCGACGCGAGGATATTTGTTTTGCGGCGCAAAGCACCATGTTCCACCTAAAATTCATATTTTGACCCTCTTTAACCATCTAACTTCTTGGAGATTGATTCTAATGATCATATGAGATTAAATGGAGTCTTTTAATGGTTCAAACATGTGTTTGAACATAGTTTAGACCTTAAAGCTAAGGTGCATTGATTTGTTAAATATTTTTGTAACTCTTGAATAGGGTTATTTGGTTTACCCTTGTTTAGAGATGGAATTTATTTGGTTTACCCTTGTTTAGAGATGAAAGTTATTTAGAGCTCTAATGAGCTTGTTGCCTTTGTTTTGGGTAGTGATCTTCATCATACCCTGAGTGAGTACACCATGCGGATACTTGTCTTTATACAAAAATTTAAGTCATCATGAATGTTTATGTTTGACAATGAGTTTAAGAGACATGTTATGCTTCTGAGATGTTAATACAATGTCAATACTCCATAGGTTGGAGATGTTCAATGCACAATGATTATAAGTGATTAATTAATGATCAAACAATACACAATGTGGTGAATGCTTCATATAGGAGATGTTAATACGCACTGTGATGGTTCATGTTTGTAATATGTACGATGCGGTGAGATGCTCCATGTAGGAGACAACTATACACATTTAGATGATATAGTGGGGTACCCGCGCAATGCGACGGCGGCGAATAAATAGGGGGTTTTGATGAGTTTTGTGCAGAATAATCACAAAGAGCTAATATGAGTTTGTGAAGATTCTTTGCGAGAGCCACTTTGAAATTAAGAATTAAATTGCTAACTCTGAGTTATCTGTCTTTCAGTTTGTTGGAAGAGTTTTATCGCATGACTGAATTATGAAGTTGCTGATTATATATATGTATGTATATGTGTGTGTGTAATGTTTCATAGTTCCAATTATTATGTAATTGAGTTAGAATGCAATGTTTATAAATTTTAACTATTTGACTCTTTTATTTGTTTGGTGTTTGTGAAATCTCTTGAACTTGATTTATTGAAAACAAGAATTTAGGTGATCTCATGAATCAAAAGTTAATATTAAAAATATATGATTAGACTTAATTCAGTTATAAGTGTGGTGATCTCATGAATCAAAAGTTAATATTAAAAATATATGGTTAGAAATAATTCAATTATAAGTATTGGTTTAAATTTATTAATTGTCGGTTATGTTTTCAATATTTATTTGTTTAAATTCATTAATTGTGGACTTAAATGATGTGTAAAGGAGAGGTATAAAGGAGGAGTATTTTAGTAAATTTACTCTTCTTAAAATTAAGAGTTTTTTAGATGATAAATGCATTATATAGGAGTAAGATATATTGCTTATGATATGCTACAATTCATGTGATATGCACATTGTGATGCTAAAGCCCTCTGTAGGAGATGTAAATGCATATTGTAATTGCTATGATGTTGTTATACTTTTGAGTGTTTATTTTTGTTAGACTGGACACTAAGGTTGATTTATGCATGATAATTGATTTGCCTTAAAGTGTTCTAGTTTTTTTTGTGGAGCGCTAAGATAGTATGCTTGCTATGTTGATGTTATGCTATTGAGTGTTCATTACTTGTTTAGATTGGACACTAAGGATGAACATAATGATAGTCCGGACTATGCTATTGGAGTTAATACTTGCAGGTGTGTGTGACACCTACCGTTTGGAATAAGAGGATGTTGTCCTCTTGGTATCTATGGTGTTATGGGATGTAATCCGAAGTGTGTTATACTCCCACCGAAAAGGTGAATGACCTTGTAAGAGTCATTATACCCTTGAAGGTTAATGGACTGGTACCATCTAAGAGGTGAAATGGCTTGACGACTCTCAATTTTGGCTCGAGACGGTTGATTGACCATGACTTGGCTTAACGAGTAGAAGTGGACTGCTTGGTGCCCCTTCACGTACTTGGGTGGCATGGGCTATTCCCTCTTTAGGTATCGTTGATATGGCTAGCTACCATGTGGGATGCGAAGACCCATTGGACTGATCCCCACGCCTTGTTTTGTGTGAATTGCTTGATACATGTATTGGTTGGAATATTACCAAACTCGTTTTTATAAATTATGATGACTTAGTTTTTAAGAAATACCATGTTTTTTGTTGTACTCACTAGCTATATTTATAGCTAACCAGTTGTGTTTATTTTTTTGTCTATAGGTAGTTCTTGGCCTTGTAAGACGGGTAGATGCTTTGGGGTACCCTCTTGGTTTGAAGACATGTTTGGCAGTCTTGGTTGGTACTTAAGTACATGTTGTGTTAATGGTAGTGATGGTAATTGGTAACACTAAATTCTAGTATAAGTCACAAATGTTTATAAATCATTATTAAAATTATATACGAGATTATATAGTGTGCCTTATAGCTGGTTTGTTGACTAACACTTGAATTTAGTAAGGATTTGTATGCTTCCGCTTTTAGTAGTAAATGATTTTATGTAAACCATGTGTAAATATGGTTTTGAAAAAAGTTTAAATTTGAACAGAATATTAGGGTGTTACATTTGGACCTATGACGGACTACTTGTGTGGACTTACACACTAAGCCTAGGTTTAAAGGACGTAAGATGGAATGCCAACATTGTGTGTGTAAACTCTACAAGCTAGATGTAAAGTCATTTTACACGTTATGTTGAGCCATTTTCCAAATCAACATAGTCACAATATGTAAACACCATATAAACCCACATGCTACACCCATTTATGTGTAGAAATTTCCACACATTTTAAGCCACATACTAATGCAACTTCAAACAATGTAGAAACATTAAATAATGTTTTTTTTGTGAGTACAAGTGTATAAAAGTCAAATGCTATGTATTGGTCAAAAACTTATAGAATACATATTTCAGCAATGGATGATGGGTGGAAGGAACACAATATATAAACTACAATGGGTGTAATGTGTCAAAGCTTTTTTATATCCACATGATATACCTTGAATTCGTAAAAATCGAGATTTATGATCGTAGAAGTTTCAAGGTTACTTTCTTTATTTTAAAGTGTGACAAACTCTTTCATACAATATCTCTACTAAACAAATCTCACCAAAAAGATCTACAAGCTTTTGATTCATCGTAATCCTTAACCCATTGTGTATTCTTCATCAAGTTTCTAAAAGGATCATCAACAATGGAACGTCCCTAAAAATTTATAAAACCAAATTAAGTTTATAAATACAGGGGAAGGTTCATTTAAGAATTGTTTTTATTACGAGAATCAATCTTAGCCGTTCATTTTGAATAATGGAATTCATGGATGAAGAGCGTGGGGGGATTGAGTGTGGCAGGGTGCGTGTAAAGAATTCATGAGTGGGCAATCCAATTGAAGGAGGGGAATTGAACGGCTAAGATTGGTTCTCGCAATAAAAACGGTTATCAAATGAACTTTTGCTTATAAATATATCAGTTTTTAAATACACATCTTGCTTAATACAAAATTTGAAGTAAGTATGCAAAGTGCTTTTGTTTAAACTTTATTAAGATGAGTATCTTCTTATAAATACTAGTTTTTACCAAGGCTTTGTAAAGATGTATAACATGATATTCATGAACAACATATATAGAGGGAGAAGATGGTTCTTGGAACATGTAGTCTTTAAGCATATATAGAGTTAATGCAACAATTATGTCTGAATGATGACAATCTATTAGATAAAAATCATTTATTCATTTTAGTTTATGATCATGTTATGTATTAAAATATAGAATTTGTATAAAATCATGATTATAAGTTGCAATTCTTTGACTAATTTTTAGTTAAGTTATACATCTCAAGCATGTATTACAATATGTTAAGTAATGAAAATTAAGTCTCTCATTATGAAATAGAATTCAATGACAAAGTAGAATAAAATCTACACTAATTTATAATGCATTGCCACTTTTTTAAGACAACTTTAGTTAAGTAATATAATATTTCACACATGTTACAATATCTTAAATCAATCGATTGTTAGCAATAAAAGTAATAAAAATTAAGACTTTCGGTTAAAAATAGAATTTAGTTACTAAGTGAGTAAAATGGAATTGAGTCTTTCGGCTACCTAAAAACTAATTCTTTCGAAAGTGAAATTACATTTTTTTTATTCATAAAAGTTTTAATATTTTTTTTTTGTTTTTTAAGTTTAACCACTCGACAATTATTGGAAGAGTCAATTTATGAGTCCAAAACATGAAATCTCATATTATGGCTCGATACCTTGAGGATGTTCATAGTCAACCAGGTGAATAAGCTATGATGCAGCTTGGTTGCTAATTAAGGCCGCAAAGTACGGAATTAACTCATCAATCAACACATATCTTGAAAAGCAAAAATTTCAAGTTACAAGAGCTCAAGTGCATATAAGAGTTATCTAGAAGCAACATTATTGATTAAATTACACAACATTTTGAAGTTAAAAGTCACACAACACATGACAAATACAAATAATTAGGTTTTTAAAAGTATTGACCGGACCATAAAAACATACAATAACACCATAGACAACAAGTTTATATAAAAACAATATGCAAGTAAAGGTGAAACAGACACGTTAAGTGTTTGTTCACTTTTTTATACATGCATTAAGGCTATTAGCATCTCATAACAACTCTTTAACACTTGTGAAATTTCCAAGTAGAAAAAGGTTAGAGACAACCTTAACACAAAAGCCAAGGATGAGTTGCCAAAAGCAGCCAAACGATCTGACCACAGAATATGAGGTCCAGTGTGTTGATTATACAAGACACTGGACTCATCTGACGTCACAGTGTAAAGTTGCAATAGTAATTAGCAGTAACACCACCGGCCGCCGTAACACATTTCCTGTGCATGCCAAAACCATGTCCAGTGCTTCCAGACATCAATTCTGGGAGAGAGACCATTGAAAGGTTCCCGGTTGGGAAATGTTTGAGTTTCCCGATTGAGAACATACTAGTTACCTCTGAAAGGGGAACGTTGCTCTTATTATTGTCTAATTCATGAGATGATGTCAAGTTGTAGTGATTGGACAACCAAATAGCATAATTAGGAGACTCTGAAGGGTTGTCGTCCCTTTTTAGATCCATATTTTCATCTTTGCACTTGTTGTTCTTTTTGGTGTTCAAGAAACGACCCCCGGTCCCTCTTGGCCGGCGCATTGCATGGAGATGGCGTGAAAGGTGCACATATGGCTACACACAAGGGGTAACCACAAAAGCCAGTGACTACTAGAAACAATGCCAATTATTGAAATAATTATATTAAGGGCATGTTTAATCTAGCCATCCAAAATGACATAAATGACTTGCATATTAATTTTGACTTTTGACTAAAGGTTAATTTTATAAGGTGGTTTTCATTATCCATTATCCAAACTTATTCTTTTCAAACATCATTTTTTTTTACTTTTGACCCACATGTTTTTTTGAATGACAAACACACTTGCCTCCTATACCTACTTTTAAATCTACTTCATTATCTACTACAAGCCTGATATCGTTGAACTACAAGCCCTTTGGTTTTGACCCACATGTACGAGCATCCCAAGCAACATCAATATCACAATATTAAGGGTATGCTTTGTTGGAGGTATTAGGAGGTGATGACTGTAAATGATAATCATTAACAAGGGTTGGTTTGCTATAATGCAATTAATCGATCAAAACTACCCATTATTGGGTAATACATCATTACTCACTAAATTGGGGTAGTAAAATGAGAAATAATAATCCACGTTTTCTTTTTTTAGTTCTTTATTCTCCCTCCTCTATCACATTTTCTTTCTCTCTCACGATTTCAACAATTTATTTATTGGTTTAGTTTCTAAAATGTATCGAATTTGTCATATTTTGTTATTGTGTATATCAAACTTTATTAATTCCTATTGTATGTATCGAACCTTTAATTTGTCGTTATTGTATATGTTAAAATTTCTATTGTATGTATTAAACTTTCTATTGTATGTACTAAACTTATATGTTTTTCATTTTTTTATGTAACTAAAATACATATAATAGCATCAGATTTATTAGTTTGATACACTCATACACACAGTATAAACTTTTAAAGTTTGATACACAAAATAGCAAAATATGACAATTAAATACATTTTGATAAACTAAACCTTTTATTTTATTTCCTCCGTCCCTCTCATATGATCTTTCTCTCTCACATATTTTTTCTTCATATTAATTATATTCCTTAATATTTACCAACTATTAGTAATACAATGATAATGTTTATTTTCATTCCTTAATATTCCTATTACCATGATCATTTCTATTCCTTAAAATGAACGAACCGACCCCTTACTAAGTTAAGGTTCTGTTTTCGAGTTTAAAAATGAGAGAAAAAGAAAGGAAAATGATGGAATTAATTTTCTATCAAATCGTCTATTTTTTGGAGGATAAGAATTGATTTAAGATAAACCTAAAGTTTTTTTTTAAATCCCTCCATTTTCTTAGTTAATTGAAACTCGAAAATACAACTTTTTTTATTTTTCTTCTGAATCTTATTTTACGCTAAAAAAACTCAAGAACAAAGTGTAAAAAACTATATTCCATTTGACTCCTCCTTTTGACATTTTCTTAAGGGTGATCCTTTTGTACATCTTACCATACCCTTCTCATTAGTTATCACATAATATGTTTTTCATTATGCTATTGACCATAGTTAACTAGGTGGGTGATTTTCTTTTTATAGCTTTTAATATGTTTGATAGTGTGCAAGTAGCTTTTTATTTTTATCGTTTTTATAGGTTCGACGATATTTAAAGTACGAAAATGTCCCAGAAAATTTGAGTCAAATTTTAGAAATATTTAACTAGTTTTTATAGTTTTTAATTAGCTTTATTAATTAGACATAAATTATACAAGTTGCATGCATACGTATATACATATACACATATTCACACACATATGTACATATAATTAACTTTGCTTAAATTATCATCGTATAGAACAAACTATAATTTTTCTAGATTAATACTACAAACTTTCAAAAACTTATCATTATATGTGGTTTACCTTTAATTATTGGTAATTAAGCAGGTTTTTTTTTTTGCTCTTGAAGCCTCTTTACGCACTAAAAATTCTAATTAGTCGATGGTTTCAAACAAAGGTAGTTTCAATCGATGTTGTCAATGTTTACTTTGTAACTAGTTTCTGGTTCAATCAATGTTTAACTTAGACAAGAGTAAAATTTTTTTTGAACAGCGAAATTATGTTAGTATGTTAGTGGGCTGAGTTCGCAGTGATATTCATATAGGGCAGTATGCGAGCCCCAAACCACGCGCCAAGTTAGTAATTAAACGTCTTTGCCTGGGTTTAAACCCAGGACCTCCAAGGAAGGCTTTGCCTTCCACCTCCCTCTTAACCACTAGGCCAAGAGATCATTGGTTAGACAAGAGTAAATGGAACATAATGGTCTGAAACAATGAGTTTCAAAAGAGTTTTCAAAGATGTTTTCAAATGAGGGATTTCATCGATTTATGTAAGTCATCGAAATTAGGGTACGTCTTGAATATCGAACAATTCAAGTATGCTGTAAATTGATGGACTTTAAATCTATTTTCATGCCATTGACACCTCTCTCTCTTTCTCTCTCCAAATATATGTTCAAGATCTATATATTTTTCTAAGTTTTTGTTCTTCAAATTTGAGGATTGGGTTGTTTGAACATTTAAACAACGATTTTGCGTTAATTAATAGTGTTTAAATCAATATTTTTAGCTATATATATGTTACTATCATGAGCTTTCAAATTTTTATGATAATTTTTTTATATTAAGATTGTGTATAAAAGATAAAATATTAACTATATAGACATTTATTCAACGTACTTGAGCACCACTCATTTATCTAGTCTTTTTTATTTTTAAACATTGACTATTTGGAAAATATTTTTTTATAAAATTTTTATAATACTTTCTTAGATAACATGGTTAGCCGTTTGGTTTATTTAAAAAAATAAAAAAAATTAATACTTGAGATTTGTAATACTTATACAACGATTTTACCTAATATAAAAGTAAAAAAAACAAATATGGATAATCCATACTTGAGATTTATTGTCACAGGCAACTCTAAAATCTTTTTAAAACTCAATGTTAAATAGGATCGATTGAGTCATAGGCGATTCTATTTGAACCTATTTGATAATCTAAATTGACTTATTTAATATGATATATGTGAGTATAAAATCTGTATTGAAAACCGTAATTAATTAATATGACATATCCGATATGTGAGAATGAAATGGTTTAAATAGTAACACTACATAGATAATCATTTTTGTGTGATTTTGGGATAATCAAACTTGAACCGGCTGACTTTGAAATGACCCAAAAATAGCTTCCAAAATCCAAGTTATTGTTGTTGCATGATCCCGTAAATTTCTAAAAACATGTTTGATACATTTTTATACCACCATTTTGTGTGATTTTCTATACACACTTGAAAATGCAACGGACTGATCTAAACCTGTTACTTAACCCTACCTACTTGTATCATAACCTTTAGTTTTGGTATAGACAAACTTTCAAGTGATACATTTAATTGAACTAAGTTTTAGTAACTCTAAAAGAAAATAATGAACTTTTCATAAAAAAAACATACCTTACGACTTTTTAAAACTTTATTCGCCATTTCTGCCTTAGCTCGAGATCTTCTACGCCTTATAATTCCATGATATTGCTTTGCATTAACGAATATCGGTCCATCATCACTACTCAAGTTCAAAGGCAACATGATCCTACCCTAAATCATTTTGTAACAAATAGTCATTTTAATATGGACACAGAAATGCCTACTCATGAATCAGATTCCCTACCAAGTACTAATCACAATTATCCAAATAGAATCAACATATATAAAAGTTATTTATTCTTTTAGCTTCTAGGAGGAGGTATCTTACACATAGGAAATTAAGTTATGTAAATAAATTAGTATGAAGAGATGGCATACAGTCATTTGAGGTCCATAAGCTGATAACACTCCATAACATTGATCCAAGTAAGGGTATTTGTCACATACCTACCACCATTAACCAAAAAAGATAATATATCTACAGTCTACACTACATAAAGATTAAAAAAAAAAAAGTTTCAAGACAATGTTTAATGACTACAAAGTCCTACCATGGTTGAATGACCAAATTGTCCAAATCCAAGCTCAACATAACTTTGGTCAGTTTGCATTGGTAAAGCTGTCTGTTTTTTTGCTGATGAATTCTTGCAGTTATCTGAACCCAAAACAAAAAATAAAAAAAGATCAAGGTTTGCTTAATTATGCAATTTTCAATCTAATACAATCTTTATTTAAGATAAAAACATTCCTAGAATTTGACACCTAAAATAGAACAGCTGCTTTCAAGGTTGATACCACCAACTTTCTTAAACTTGGAGAAACATTATAGTATCTAATTTTGTGGCAGATCTGTGAACTCAAAAGAAATAAAATTCCTACCAGTAATAATGTTGAATTGTGTTGGTTCCCTTTCATCAAACACTTGATCTGATGGTTTAGGATAAGGAGTGTGTTTTTCCTTCGACGAAGGACTCACGGTTGATCGAGTCACAAGTCCACTCCACCAAGGACCTGAACCCAATGATGTTGAACCCATCGGGTTTGAATTTGGGTTTGGGTTTGGATTCGAACCACTCCCATCATCGTGTTCTTTGTAATACACAGAATTCATCGTCATGGTATGACCCAGATCAGATTAAAGTTCAATGATCGTCCAAACTATTGATTTCCTGCAAATTTAAGACTGCATCAAGATCATTAGATTACCAAGAAGAGGATTTCTGACAGTGTTAGTTAGTTCAATCCAAAACTACTTAAAGCTCAAAAGCACTTGAAAAATGTGGGAAGTAAATTAAAGAGAAAAAGAACATGATGTATAACAGAAGAAAATTAAACACAGAATAATAAGAGCCAGTTGATTATAAGCCAAACCCATGTGAAATTGCTGATAAAGATAACAGAAAGTCAGAAATTTGATTCCTCAATGATCCTAAAGATTATGAAATTGCAGAAAGGAATATGAACATGAAGTATATATAGAGAGGATAGCATAGTCAAGAGACTGAATATTCCTGGACAATAACTAGGAGGGAGGGAGGGAGGGAGAGAGAGAGAGAGAGAAAGAGAGAGAGAGAGGAAGAAGAAGAAGAAGAAGGAACAGTACCAGTTGTGAGCGAGAGAGATAGAGATGTGATAGAAATCAAAGTCCAATTATGAAGCAGGGAAAGCAAGATTGATCAGGAAAGTAAGATTGATGAAAGTGAACTAGTGAAAAAGAGGAAGCAATTGGGTGACTGCCAACTATAGAATTTCTTATAATTTCCTTCACCAATTGTGCCTTTTTTCAAATTATTTATCTTTCCATTTAATTATATATATTATTATTTTATATAATAAATTAATATGATTTTATGTTTTATAATTAATGGAAGATATAGTGTAATCCTATATCACCTTTTCGACAAATTACTCAAACAAATCAATGGATCTAAATCTATGGTCATGTCATCAAATATATACAAGCCCAATAAAAGCTATCCTCATTATAAATTGAAGCTCCTATTGTATTATATAGTTAAAAGAAAATAAAAAAAAGAAAAGAAAAGAAAAGGAAGAACACAAATTACTTTGTTAAGGGGGTGATTTGTACATAACATTTTTTTATCATATACAATAAAAAGTGTATGTTTTAACCACAATACTCTTAAATATGTAGTTTAGAAAAATAGTTAGTAAAATTATAGGGATAAAAAAGTCATAATTATTATACGTGACAAAATATTATATACAAATCATCCGCGCTAGCTTTGCTAACCTTGTTTCTCTTTGGAGTTTGAAGCACCCACATCATGTCAACTTTTAGTCTATAGAGTCATCCGTACAATTGTCTCTATAACACAATTGGTGTATAATGTTAGTTAAAACTTAAAAAATGAAAAAGTTTTCTTAATCAATCATGTAGCGTTCTTGTTTCTATTTGTGGAAAAATAACTAGTCCAAGTTGTTAACATTGCTGATCCTGGTTTCTTCATATAGCTGTCATTGCTCATTGGTATTCCAAATTGCCAATTAGTCAACCCCAACAAAAGTAAATATGTTTCAAGATAGGTTTACAACACATAATATATTTTTAATATTGAATATATTATCTTGTCTCGTGATGTTTTCATCTAAAAATTAGGTCATGGAGGGGGGTTTGTTGGGTTTGAGGGCCGAATTTTGCTATGTACGAGGGTGAAAATTTGTCGGTATTTTGCATGTTCTTATGGTTTTAGTTTTTAAAATTATTAGCCCAGATATCAAAGTAGTCATTATCGAGACTTAATTTTAAAACATGATTTGATTCTTATGATGTATTCTTAATCGGATTTCTGGATTTTGAATTTCATTTAACTTGGCAATTAATCGATATTAAGGTATCATGATCTTTTTTATCTACGACCTTGGGTAACAAAATAATCAATTTTGAGCATCAATGCCGTCTTAACATATAGCCGTATTATCGTGTTCAAACATTCTTATTTCTTAGCTTTGAAATGTTCTTAGTCGAGGTAATGAATTTACTATTATGGAGACTTATGCTATGTTTGTATGTATGTCTTGTTTTGATGTTGACTTGGTTGGTTTATACCTAACATGCATAATTAAAGAAATGTTAATATCGTGACATATAATCAGTATAAAATGTTTTAATGTTTAATGTGAGACATTTGATTATATTTATTGATATAACTGTTTTGAAAGTTTGTCTTAAAAGTCAAAGGAAAGTGATGGTTGAAAGGTTATGCATGGCAAATAGATTAAAACTTAAATCTTGATATAAATACAACAAAAAAGTTATAAATTTGTATGCAAGTTAAAAAGTAACACTATAGAGTTGCAAAGATTGCTTTTACAATGGTAGTGCTACGTAAGAATACTCTATAAAGATATATAGCTATTATATCAATCGGGTTTTCTGTTAAACAATGGTTATTTAACATGAGCGGTGAGTGTCTGTCCGTACGATCATTAATATATATTTCCTCTGTCCCAAAGATATTGTTCACTTTTAATTTTCTTAAGTATTTCCTTTTCTATTTTGACTTTAAATATTTTTGTTTGTGTTATATAATACTTGATGTAAAATATATGAATAAATTGTGTTTTATATGTATTTCGTTAGTATATAAACAAAAAATTTTAAAATCAAAGTTGAAAAAGAAAGAATTTAAAAACAAAAATACTTAATGCCACAATTAAAAAAAGAAAGAATTTAAAAAGTTAAAAGTGATTAATATATTTTGGACAAAGGGAGTAACATTTAATTCATATATACTTGCTCTACTTTAGAAAAAGATTATGTGACGGTTTATACGTCTGCTACCAAAAAACTCAATTGTTAAATGTCATCTATATTTTATTGCTCTAAAACATAGTTTCTTAGTTTTTTTTATAAGAGAGATGATTAGTATATAATAATAATTGACTATTTATAATAATTATGACATTTTTTACTCTTACAAGTTAACTTGCGATATAATTTTTAAAATATGTGTCAGGATCGGATTTACTAAACTAATTTAACCAATAAATATTAAGCAAGCCGCAAAATTGCATCTTAATACTTAAACAAGAACACAAGAAATTTAATATCAAATGTAATTTGTATTGATTACTTAAATCGAATGATTACAATCAAATGGTTATAAACAAAGCCCCAATTTGTCTTTTATGACAGGCGTACAAAACTTCTCTAATGTAAGGATCAGAAACAACTTTGAGACTAAAACTCTAAGAATGCAAATTACAAAATCTCTATCTGTATCTCTAGGTTCTCCTCTAACCTAATTCGACATATATATATATATATATATATATATATATATATATATATATATTCAAAATTACAATATAAACATAAAAAACAAACTTTATCTTCGGTCGTATCTTTATCTTCAAGTAATTCAAATCTTCCTTGATCTTAGGTGGCGTTTGGTTGGCAGAATGTTTATAAGGGAATTGGAATCTGTCAGGAATTAAAATTTGAATCTGTGATTTGTTTGGTTGGCAGGAAATGAAATTGGAATTTGGTTTTAGTAATGTAAAATGACATAAATGCCCTCCTTGTTTTTTTACTTATTTTTATTTTGTTTTATAACTTTTATGTAAAAATATATTATATAAATTATAAAATATTAAAATTTTATTTTATTGATTGAGTATTCATAGCAATACATTATAAAAATCATGCTAATAAACATCATAAGTTAATATCATTACAATACACATCTGTATAAATTCAAGTATCATCAATTTCAAATCATCAGTTTCACATTGTAAGTCGGACAGATTCAACATTGTGGAGGAAAGCAGATATATATATATATATATAGAGAGAGAGAGAGAGAGAGAGAAAGAGAAAGAGAGACTCATCTAAGGTTAAGGTAGAATGCGGCAACGAAACAGCAAAATCTAGCGATTGCAATCGATGAAGAAGATGTTGCGGCGAAGGGTTTGGAGGCGGTGGCTGAGGAAGGCTACTGCGGAGGTTCTGGAGGTGGCGGCGGAGGAATCTGCGGTGGAGGGTCTGGAGGCCGCTACGGAGGGTCTAGAGGCGGCGGCGGAGGGTCTAGAGGCGGCGGAGGGTTTGGAGGAGGCGGCGGGTTTGGAGGCGGCAACAGAGGGTCTGGAGGCCGCGACGAAGGGTCTGGAGGCGGCACCGGAGGAAGGCTGCGGCCGAGGGTCTGGAGGCGGAGGTGGAGAAAGGTTGCGGCGATAGAGGGTCTAGAGGCGACGACGGAGAAGGAGGCGTCAGAGGAAGGCCGCAGCGGAGGGTCTGGAGGCGATGATGGAGGAGGGCTGCGGTGGAGGGTCTAGAGGCGGAGAAGAAGCTGTTGGTGTTTGGAGGGTAGAGTCGGCTCACGTGTTATGTCGATGAGATGAGATATATATATATATATATATATATTAGGATTATAGAAATGTTTAAAGGTAACAAGATAATATTCAACATTCACTCATTCAAAGGATTTTAGAATCCCTTCATCTAGTGATGGAAATCACTTTCTCTCATTTGATTGATTTCAATTCCTTTAGGGGGCGTTTGGTTCGCTAGAATTGGATGTAATTAGAATTGAGCATTCCTAAATCTTGTTTGTGTTTGGTTCGCGGAATTCATGGAATGAAATTTGACCATTCTAATGAATTCTTTAAATCAAGGAATTGAGAATTCCTTCTCCAAATGGATGGAATTCGTCAAATTCATAAGGAATCTCAAAACATAATTGTTGTCTCCAACCCCACCCCCCCGCCACCACCCACCCCTATCCTACCCTACCCGACCCCACCCCTACCCCGCCCACCCACCCACCCTACCTCATCCCACCCTACTCCACCCTACCCTACCCCTACCCACCTTACCCCTACCATCGACCGCCATCGCCACCGCCATCTACTAACTGCCGCCACCACCCGTTATCTCCCTCACCACCCGTCCCCGCCAGCGTCACGGATGTCGTCATTACTACCCCCCGCCACCCCAATACGGTCGTCGCCGCCTGTCACCACCATCGTCGCCGCCGCCACCACCGCCGACACCACCACCACCACCAACGCTACCGCCACCATCGCTGACATCGCCACCTCCACCGTCACCACTACCACAGCCGCCAAAATATAATTTATTTTGGTTTATACATATTGAATTAATTTATTTTTGATTAGATTCCAATTCCGGATTTTACTAACCAAACAAGATATAGTTTTTCACAAATTCCAATTCCTATGAATTCCAATCCTGTGAATTCCAATTCCTTGGTCAAATTCCAATTCCTTCATATTCATTCCGCGTATAAACACAGAAATCCTTAGGAATTAGAATCCAATATATTCCTTTAGAATCCTATGGATTTCTGCCTACCAAACATTACCTTAGGATTTTTCCTTGATCGTAGGAATCTTTCTTTATCTTGATCAACAGTATTAATCTTCAATCAGCATTAACTTTAAACTCACAATATTAATATTGGTCTAACAACATTAACTTTGTAGAACAGTATTAACTCCTTCAACAAGTATTAATCTTTAACAATTGTAATTTTCACCAACAATATTAACTTCTGTCATTAGTAGTACCTTTTGTACTAGCAATATTAATTTCTCTTGTCACATCAGTATTTAGAGCCAACAATATGACCGAAACTTCTTGTGTGTTCTATAAAAGGGCATACATCCAATTACAAAACAAACCCTTTGCACCACCAGTTGTCAACTTAATTTGTTTTTGTGGGTTAACAATGCGATTTACATATTTCATGAGATTCTATTTTGCTTAGGCCTTGAAATCAACCCCATCGGTCACTAAGCTTAATCCGTAAATTAAGATGAAACAAACAAGTCCTTTCAATTCGGTGTATCCTTTTTGCTTTTTTTTTTCTGTTCTTAAAAAAATGTTTTTTCATAGTTTTTCTTGCTATAACTTTTCTTTTGGTTTTATATTCTTTTATTTGTTTTTATTCGAAGCAAAATAAATGTAATCTATACTATTATATAAAGCATTTAAGTCTTTTGAATCTCTTAATTTTAAGTAATTTAAAATTACCAATTTACCCTTAATATTAAACTAAATGGAAACTATTAAATAAAATAATTATTTGGTGACGTTAATAACAATCATATATACCATTTTAATAATTAAACCTTCCAAAATAAAGATTTTAAAAAAAAATTAAATCAATACAAATTAACTTAATAATTAAAATATTAATAATTATACTTTTCATATTAAATATTATATCATATAATTAATATTTTAACTTAACTATTAAAAATTACGTATAATTAGAAGCATTAAATTTAAATAACAGACAACATAAACTTATAAATTAAAGTTACTGGATTTTTTAAAAGAGTAATATAATTAAAATAGAATAGAGTTGTAATGTCTATATTCTTGTTAGATTTTACCATTGATGTGAATTTTTATTGACCCATTGTAATTCAGAAAAGAAACACATCAGCCATGTTTTAAAAACGAACAAATTATTAAGAAAAAATATTTGCAACCGATGCATTGCGCGGGTACAATGCTAGTATTCATTTATGAGATTTTATAACTATTTTAAGAACTATTAAAAAACAAAAATAATATAGTTATGATATTCTAATCACTTATCATCATTTTTAATAGCAGTTTTGACTTCAAAAAATTAAGTTCACAATACTTTTGTTTTGAGATATATATTAATTAAGTTTATAACTTAATATAAATTTGTTAAACGATAAATACGATAACATGCGAACTGTTAAAACATATCTATACTATATTATAAAGTATTTCAGCCTTTTTGCTTAAACTATTAAGTTTTAAGTGTTTTGAAATTACTAAATTACCTCTCACTAAACTAAATTGAGTAACTATTAGATATAGTTAATAAGATCTTATATTCCATTTTAATAAACTAAACTTTACATATTTAAGAAAATCATAGTTAATACAATTTTTAGAAAGTCAAAGCCAATACAAATTAACTTAATTATTAAAAAATATTTTCATATTTTTTTTTCAATTATGTAGAACAAAAAAGTAAATGTCCATGAGAAAAAAGATGAAAAATAGACATGTCAGCAAACGAAAATTATTCGCGGTCACCGTATTACATGAATACCATATTTCATACGTCTTGAAAACGGACGTGTTAACGAATAGAAATTATTCGTTACTGTCGCATTGCGCAAGTATCATGCTCATAAATTTATAAATAAGTGAAGGACACTTATTTTTTAAATTACTGTATTCTCTTTTTTATTATTTGACTATACCATAGATAGATTTTTATTTCTTAATACCATATTCAATTATTTATATTTTGTTCATGCTTTATTTTAAATATTTGTTCAAATGTTAATAAACATATTTCGATCATATTTTATTCAACTATTCGTCAAAAAAAAATTATTTTTAGATCCTGTCATAATGTGCAGGCTAAAATTCTTAGTTCATATATAATTAATTTGCAGCTGGTTTATGACTATGGCCAGTTAGCCTCTTTGACTCATCTTATTGTTTGCTGCCTTTTGTCCCTGGATATATTTAAACTACACCAAATTCTCAATCCAAGCTTTGGCCATGCTTTAATGGAGTTAGGTCTTTATGATTAAACATTTAAAAAACTTATTTTTTAAAATAGTATATCTGTATATAGGAACATGCTGAATGGGTATAGAAAAACTATAACAAAGTTACAATGCACATTATAGTGTTTGGAGACTCTGAATATATATAGCAGTTAGTGATTTTAATCTCATCAATAACTTTCAATATTTTAATTTTGATTTATCGAAGAAAGTCAAACTAAAGGATTTCATGAGTGGACTATTACATTTCGTTAGAAGCTAGACATGTTTTTTCATGAATAGACATGCACATCATTCGATGACTAGATCGTCTAACTTTTTATAAATTGATACATTTTTTTACGAATGGATACATTCTTCTGACATGTTTTTTCATGAATAGACATACACATTATTTGATGACTAGATCGTCTAACTTTTTATAACCCGATACATCTTTTTGTGAACGGATACATTCTTCTGACTTTTATTTTTGTAAAAAAGTATATAAAGATGACATATAGAATTCACTAATTTTCTTTTCTTATACCGTCTTTTGATTTTAATATATGACTTAATCTATTAAGTAGAATGATGAGTAGAAAGATTTAATAAGAGATAAAACTTATCTTAAAAAATTATTGATAATTTATACATGTAACAAGTTTAATTATGTTATTATTATAGTTTTACCTTTTTCTAATAGTGGAAATACAGTCATCAAAAGCTGTTTGTTTTTAGTTTCGTTTGATGGATTTTGACAACCACATCGTGGATGTCCAACTAATTAATAATTTGTGTGTATATATATTTGAAAAGTTTATTCGAGAACATTTTTTATTGCGAGAATCACGATAACTAATCTTAGTCGTTATTCTTCCTCCTTTAATTGGATTGTCCATCCATGAATTTCTTACATGCACCATGTCATACTCAATCCCCCCACGCTCTTCATCCATGAATTTCATTATCCAAAATTAATGGCTAAGATTGGTTCTCGCGATTCTCGGAATAAAAACGGTTCTCAAATGAACTCTCCTCTCTCTCTCTATATATATATATGTATGTATATATATGTATATACAAGGGAGAGTTAATTTGAGAACCATGAGAACCGCGAGAACCAATTTTAACCGTTCAATTGGTAAGTGGAACTCATGGATGAAGAGCGTGGGGGGTTGAGTGTGACAATGTACATGTAAGGAATTCATAGGTGGACAATCCAATTGAAAGAGGGGGAATTGGACGGCTAGATTGGTTCTCGCAATAAGGGTTTTCAAATAAAATTTTCATTATATATATATGGAAAAGTTCAAACTAAAAATTAATAATAATAATAATAATAATAATAATAATAATAATAATAATAATAATGATAAGAAGAAGAAGAAGAAGAAGAAGAAGAAGAAGAAGAAAAGGTTTCAGATCCATGGTGATTCATTTGTGAAGGTTGATTTTTCCCTAATATCGACTGATGAAAGGTTCAAGGATTTGAGACCCAGTTCTGCTTCAGATTCAATTCTGCTTCATAATTTGAAGATCGATTTTGCCATCTACAAATGAAGTTCGATCTCATCTGGTTTAGTTTCTTGGTTTAAGGATTCGTGCAACAATATGATTTTCAAATTTTCACCATAAAAAAAACTTTTAACTATAAGCAATTAAATGCAGTAAAAGTCTTAAATTATAAACTAGATTAATTGTTTTTGCCATAGAGGCGATTCAAGATTAGTTCAACCACGGGGTTACGATCGCAGTCGTTAAAAAATCAGTACGAATTTAAATTGTAAATAGATTACATAACCGAGTTGTTTGTTGATACCAAATACAAAGACAAACCACAAACTATTACTACCCTTCTCGCAGAACCACAACGTCTAAGCCACCTGCGCGAGTACAAGACATATTTCAAAAGAAAAAAGTGTTAGCTCACGCTAAGTGAGTCAATATGAGTTGAAATCAAAAACCATAAAATATATTCGTAAGTAGAAATATGACATATAAATAAATACCATATCCCACCCTTAGTGTATTTGACCCGTACCCGATAACCCGCAAACCACATAGCACCGAATGGGTCAAATATCCGCAAATCATTTCATGTAATCATTCACACATAATCATAATCATACCACATATAATCTCATAAATCATATCACATAATAATCGCATAAATCATATTGCATCATAAGTGCATAAATCATATCAATAAGGTGATCTTAATGTAGAGTCTAATCCCACACTAAATAACCCAAGGTTCACTACTTGTGTGTCCGGCCGACCTAATTATTCAATGTCAAAGACACACAAGCCCTTGATGTTGGTAATACCATAAGGTTTTTCAGGCTTAAGGTTTGATGTTTGAAGATACCATGTAGCGGACTAAGAAAAAGCAATTGAGAAAGAAGATGAGAAGTGGGTAACAATTAGGGAAGGTCGAGAAAAGTTGATCGAGGGTTGAGAAAGGAAACTTGACAACTAGGTTTAGGATGAAAAAAGGGAGAGGAACGATGCTTGTGGAGAAACTTTGGTAAATAGGCACTAGAATAAATGCACAACAAATATAAATATATTGTTAGAATATGACTTGAAAGGCTTGGAAGATATTGAAAACCGGAAAACTTGAAAAAAAGAGGGAGCTCGGCGTGCTACATGAGTTCACGTCGTGGGGGGTTCGACGAAGCTCGGTGTGGGGCTGGTGCCCACGACGTGGATCGAGCATCCTTTGTCCAAAAGTTGGTGTTTCTTGTTGCATGTGCGGCACTGATATTTTTTTTCTTATGTTAATATATTATTCCTAATTAAGTTTAGGGCAACATTAGGGTATCTAGTTTGGTTATAAATATCGAGCCTAGGTTCAGTCATATGTACATCAAACACTCTCAGTTAATAAAGAAGTCTCCGTTCTTGCCTGTGAACGTAGGTCGTGACCCTGATGACCGAACCACGTTATATTTTGTGTCGTGTTTCTTGTCTTTATTGTTATCCGCATATTCTAACGCTTGTTTTAAATGTCCTGATACTAACATATATAATAACAAATAAAGAACACATCTAATTTTATTATTTTCAAGGATTAACTAAGTGAACCATTTTCTACTTAGACTTCTTTTTCTTTCTTTCTTTCTTTTTGTTCTCTTTTTGGTGATGGATTTGTTTGTCAGATATATTAAAATTTAAAACAAACCTTTTACTCTTTTAGTGCAATGTCACAATTCTTTCTAAATCAAAGGCAAAAAGAGTCATATCCAATATATATCCCATAAACTTTTTTAAGTGATTGGTATCTGTTCATATGCTATAAAATTAGTCTATTTGGATCATATGTTATATAATTTAACAAGTTATTATTATTATTATTATTATTATTATTATTATTATTATTATTATTATTTGGGTAAGATTTTCCAAGTCTTGAAAGAAAACTTACCAGACATAGAACTTTAGATATATACGTCATGAAATTATTGACCTTTTTTATTACTTATATATACAACCTATCAAATTGTTATTAATTATAATTATCTTTTTCCGGGGATAGTTGCTCCAATCTTTAATATATTTAATGCTTAAAAAGAAAATATAATTAAGAGTTAACTTCATAAATGGTCCTTTAATTAACTACGAATTGCAAGTTTAGTTTTTTTTTGAAAAAGTTGCAAGCATCATCCTTTAACTACCATTTTGTTGCATGGGTAGTCCTTTTTAACGATTTCTATTAATTAACACTGTTAGTTTTTATAAAAAGACTATTATACCCTTGTTCTTTTTTATTTTTTCTTAATATTATTATAAATTATAAATATTACTATTATAATCAATTATCAATTACATATTAAAATTTAATATCATCAAAACCCTCCTCCCTCCCTCCCTCATTTCAGTCCCTTTTCTCTCTCTCTCTCTCTAAGGAACCCATAAAAACCACCTATGATTTCGCCGGTGAAGGACCACCACCGCTATTGTAACCGGCGATTGGCTTTCTGATTTCGCCGTCACCATCATCGCCGTCACCACCATCGAGCGACTAACACACACATGAGACTGGTGCACACGCCGTCACCATCGACATCGCCATCAAGCCCATCACCATCTCCATCACCATCGACATCGCCATCTCCATTGCCATCTCCATTGCCATCGATTGAGTGTGTGTATGTTCAGATCTATTCGTGTGTGTGTTTAGATTTAGGGTTTTTAAGGGGTACGATTTTTGGGAGTTTTTTTTTAACAATTGACCTACTTCGATTGAGTGAGTGTGTGTGTGTGTGTGTGTTAAGATCTATAACTGTGTGTGTGTATGTTTTGATCTGTAACAGCGTGTGTGTAGATCTATAACAGAGAGAGTGTATGTGTGTGTAGATCTGTCACGATGATTTTTAAGAGTGTGTGTTTTTTGGGTGATTTTTAACAAGGTGTCGGTGGCGGTGTTTGGGTGTGTTATTGTTGGTTAGACTTTTAGAGAAAGAGAGAGAGAAAGAGAGAGTGTGTGTGTGTTCTTGGCGGCGGTGATGATAGCAACGACGAATGTGGCGGTGGTGATGGCAGAGGTGGAGGTGGTCGGTGATGGTGGTAGTTTTCTTGGTGGTTGGAATTTTAGAGAGAGAGAGCGCAGTCTGTGTGTTTATGTTCTTAGTGGTGGTGGTGGTAGGCGGCGGTAGTGATGGCAGCGGTGGTAATAGCGGAGGTGGAGTTGGGCGGTGGTAGTGGTGCTCTTTTTGATGGTTAGAACGAGAGAGAGAGGGGGGGGGGAGAGCAGTTTGTGTGTGTATGTGTTCTTAGTGGTGGTGGTGGTAGGCGGCGGTGGTAATAACAGAGGTGGAGTTGGGCGGTGGTAGTGGTGCTCTTTTTGATGGTTAGAACGAGAGAGAGAGAGAGAGCACTCTGTGTGCTAAACTACTAATAGTAAAGATGTATTTAAAAAAATATTTAAAACCAATTAATAATTACAAAACCAATTAATAATTAGAAAAATAGTAAAAAGACATAAATACCCTTGATTTAACGGACCTAGTTAACGGAATCCGTTAAAAAGGACTACCCATGCAACAAAATGGTAGTTAAAGGATGATGCTTGCAACTTTTTCAAAAAAAGAACTAAACTTGTAATTCGTGGTTAGTTAAAGGACAATTTATGAAATTAACTCTATAATTAACAAGTTGAAAGGTGATACAAAAATCAAAAGAAGGGGGAGATTAATTAAAATTTGCAATGTTCATCACATAGCTATCATATTGATTGCATCTCAAAGATCATCCTTTGTTGTAAAGTGAAAAGAAGCATGATATGGAGTAAATTGGCTATCACATCATGATGCCGATGGACGTTCCCGTGTGATGCCGAGCATGATCGACCTCTCTAACGTGAGCGGCTAGTTGAAATAAATGTACTTCTTTTCCTTTTTGTTTCTCTTTTATTGTGTATAAAACAAGTTGGTAGGTCAGTATGATGATGTTACGGAGAATAAGTTAGCGTAATAGATTGTATGATATTATATTATCACACTAATTAAAATCTGAAATGACTCGATCTCATAATATCACTTTTAAACACACCTCTTAATATATACTATTATACACAACAAAAAGAAAAAAATGTCTCACGCGCGGGCCATCGTTAACGCGATGAACATCACACCGCTAAATAAGTGATTACCTGGTTATCGGTATGGCATCACGCGAAACTCACGGAGTGATGAAGAATTCCATAATGCCCGACTAATAGATGTTATTAACTTATTATAAACTTTATTAAAATCGATTAGTATCATATTCTTTTACTTGGTGGTGGAAAGTAAGGACAAAAAAGCTAGTGGAGTAGTTAATTAATTTAGTGTCTATAATTAATTATTGTTAGTGGAAAGGTTTTTTTTTTTTTTTTTTTTCAAAAGGCTACAAACTTTTGTATTGCTATGGTATAAAACTCTAAATTACATACAGCCTCTGAGATTAAGGGGATAAAAAAAGAAGCCTCTGAGTAGGAGTCATTACATCAAACCAAGATAAAGAAAATCAATCCCTGCACCAACTCCATTGGATTAGTAACCCAATTAGTCCAAAAGACCTGACTTTATACTTCTATTATGCATGAGTTAAGTATGATTTAACCCCTAGACTTCTTATTATTCTTGCACTTTTTACGGCGTTTGATTAAATACTTAATCTTGTTTAATCTAACTGTACGTTTTTATCTCTATCCTAAGCCAATACTACCTTCTACCGTGCTAAATCCATTATCTAATCGTGATTGAGAAAAACCCTTCTTTCCATCGTCTTGTTCAGACGCTACATAATTGATTTCAGCGACTTAAACAGCCCACGTGCACCGCGATGAACAAAAGCAACTTGTGATTCCAACGAATCAACGATTTAGCCATCAATCCATATATTGCAGCTGTTGGGTGGGGTTTGAGTATGTCTTTTGTGTAGGTTTTGGTTTTGTTTGTTTTCTTCTTTTTGCTAGAATTGGAAAAGGAATAGGAAGGCAGGAAACAAAAAGTCTTAAACCACTCAAACCCCAAAACCTAAATGGCTAAATCCATTCACTATTGAATGCTCTTGCAACTTGTATTACTGATTCCTGACTTCTTGTTTACTTCTATGTATATGGCAGTGGTGAAGACAAAGTTTCGCACTTTAATTTGTTACTTGTGATGAATTAAACAGAAAGTTTTAACAATCTAATTTGTATGTTTATAGTATGTTAGGTTTGAGGGTATGAAAATGGCTTGGTTGTTATGTTTATGTCCAACTGTCTCGTTTTGAGGTCAAAGACCGCTGCTCCAGCGCTTGTGTGACGGCATTTAGCTCCTCGAAAGACCTACCCAAGGGATCAAGGTCTCACCCATCACCAATTTCCACACCAAGACACATTAACAAAACCTAGCGGTCAATGACTGAGCACCTTTTATTTTCTTCCAAAACAAAATTTCTTGGAAAAACATCTTTGAGTAGTACGGGTTTAGTTAACCATGGTTGCATCAATGTTTAGCATTAAAGTAAAGTATCAACGTAGATCAATGCATCATCTAATTTATCATCCAAACTATCGAGTTTTTCATCACTCTTTGGAGATTTAAGGTGAAACAAACAGCTACAATATGGTGAGTTTGGTTTGCTTCAGTTTGGTTATATATATATGGTTATATATATATATATATATATACACACACACACACACACTAGGATAATACCCGCGCAATGCAGCATCAACGAATAATTTCTACTCGTTTATATGTCCGTTTTCAAGACGTAGAGAGTATGATATTCATGTAATATGGTGACAATGAATAATTTTTGTTTAGTGACATGTCTATTTTCTTTATATTTTTTCATTTCCTTTACTTTTTTGTTCTCCATAATTAAAAAAAAAGGTTATCAAAATATTTTTTAATAATTAAGTTAATTTGTATTGACTTTGACTTTCAAATAAATTGCATTGACTTTGATTGTCTTAAATATGTAAAGTTTAGTTATTAAAATGAATATGATAATCTTATTAACTATATCTAATAGTTACTCAATTTAGTTTATATAAAAGATAATTTAGTAATTTCAAAACACTTAAAATTTAAGAGTTTAAACAAAAGGCTTAAATGCTTTATAATATAGTGTGTATATATATAGTGAAAAGTTCATTTGAGAACCATTTTTATTGCGAGAACCAATCTTAGTCGTCCAATTCCCCCTCCTTCAATTGGATTGCCCACCCATGAATTCCTTACATGCACCTTGCCACACTCAATCCCTCCACGCTCTTTATTCATGAATTCCATTATCCAAAATGAACGGCTAAGATTGGTTCTCACGATTCTCGTAATAAAACCGGTTCTCAAATGAACCCTCCCCTATATATGTGTGTGTGCGTGTGTGTTATTTAATCAAATCAAAGTGAACTGAACCTATCAGTATTGGGTTTTGAGTCCAATAGAAGCAAGATAACTAATTAATATTTATTGGGCCTAAAGTCCATTTTTAGTGATTGTTAATGAGATTCTGTCCATGGATTAAATTAAGGATATAAGGCTTAGCCATTAGGGTTTAAATTTAACTCTAATTAGGTTTTCAAACAGACAAAAAAACACACACACACACACTCTCTCTCTCTCTCTCGTTACAAAAGTGGTGATCAAGGCTTGGTTGTGATATAAACAGCTATCTAAACATTCAACAGTTGCTAATCTATGAAGCATTGTGTGTATGATCGTGCATATAGAGGCGGTCTGCTTTATTCATTTTGTTTCCTACACCCTTTTTGATCGTTGATTTAAGCATGTTATATCCTTGTATGTGTTTGAAGTTTCACCAATTGCATTCATCTTGGTTGTGTATTGCTGTCCACTAATTTGCTAGGGTACCAGAGTGTGTGTGTGTGTGTGTGTGTGTTACAACCATATTACTGATATGGGATATGTAGCGCCTTGAAAAATATATGTTTACAAGAACTTGTAGGAATTGGATGACGCATGTATAAGCATTGCTCTTTTGTGAAAGGTAATAATAATCAAACCAAACAATTAAGAAAACAATATCCCTCAAGCAGATCGAGACTCAATATCCATTAACTACTCATGCTCAGGCCCATTGCATATGGGCCAGCCCCAGGCCGTATACTCATATAACATGGATTTTGGCAAACAAAGATTTTTTTTAAATTTTTTTTATTTGTAAGTTTTCTTTCTTTTTTTTATTTTGAAGTTTTGATAGTTGTGGTCTTGTGGAGAGGAGATTCACCCATCTGAATGTCATTCCAAAAAGAGTAATGATATATAGAGTTACTGTATTAATCTAAATACGTGTCAAATCAATTTTGTGGTTGACATATGTCTTAGATATTTTCTCTTTCATAATCTTTATATTTGATTTTGCCACTTATCACTATCTCTTTATTAGGCACCCTGATTAAGCTTACAAACCATTTTTCTTCCATAAAACCATGTCGACCCTATTACCCCCTTTTTTGGAAAGGAAAGATAAAGACAAATTGATCCTTTTCTCTTGTTTCAGACCCATGCTTTCCTTTCTTGTTACGGAAAGCGGTAACTAATCAGGCGACCCATGCTTTCCTTTCTTGTTACGGAAAGTGGTAACTGATCAGGCGACGAAAGAGAGTGTGGTCTAGATGGTCCATCATCAATATAGTTCAAAGATTTACTATAAAATCATAAAATAAATAGTTTTCCTTCTCAAAAGTATAGCTAGAATCATTTTATTAATTAATTTTACACTTCTTCAAAGTTTTCTTGCTAAATTTGTTACTGTACTCTGGTGTGATAAAAGAAAACTTACAAATTCTCTTGTTGGTGCTTTTGTGTTAGTTGGGTGTGTAGCTTTGTAAGTCACTTGTATTTATATAGTTTTAACAAATATATATAGTGGAGCTTCAGTCTGAAGCTTGTTTGCCAATATCTCTAGAACTTAATTTGGATACATTTGCTGCTGTGCATTAGCATGTGCAAGTACAACTACATGTAGCACCAAGCTAAGCAACAATATCTCTTACCTAGCTAGTTGTCCACAAATGGATGCCCAATGAATAGTATGCATCACTTTCTTATTGTCCTAATTATATACCAACACATTAATGCTGACGTGTAGTCTTCATGTCATGAAACCAACTCGAAGGGAAGGGGAGGGAAGTTGATAGAAACGTCACGAAATTTGGAACAGTATCGTTAATGTATGTATAGGCGAATTTAAGCCATGAAAACTGATCGAATTGAATGCGTTTCTATTCCAAATTAAAGATTATATATAATTGAGAATGGCATTTATTCAAATTCTTATAAAATTCTGTGATAATGCATGCATTGAAGCACAAATTTCTCCTTATATATGGAGGGAGGCATATATGGAAAATTGGAACATAATTATTATTGTGACACTTAGAATCAGAAGCCATTAGTTCATTTTATGATACAATTTTTACTATTTTGATATAAAATATTTGAAATTGTTAAATATAATTACTACATATATATGTACGTGAAATAACAATAATCTAGCTTACAAAGTAGTCGAACGTACTCTACAAAAATTTAACTTGGAAAAGAAACGTGAATTTAATTAATTAATATGCTTTTGGACGTAGCTAAAGCACCCCCACACCGCTTAATTAATATGTTTTGAATTATTTCTTTTTCAACATTGATTTTAAATATTTTTGTTTGTGTTATATAATACTTGGTGCAACCGTGCAAACATATGAATGGATTGTGTTTTAAATATATTTTTCATTGGTATAATTTTTACCAATAATTATATAACGTACACAAACAAAAATATCGATCTAAGGTCAAAGTAAAAAAAAAGACTTTAAAAAGTTAAAGGTAAACAATATTTTTAAGATATCTAAGTCAACTTGTTTTTTTGTCACTATTACAAGACGTATTATCATCCCACACGAATATTAATATCCTCGTTATGTACTTAGGGTATGGAAATTTGGTGGAATTGGTCGTAATCTATGATGCTATTAGATTGAAAAGTTAAACCTAGCCTTTAAATAGAACCCTATGATCAATCTGTTGGGTTTATAGGGTTCTTTGTTCAATCGAGCCTGTCAAATCCACGACTCTTAAACTCATCGCTCCTGTAGCAATGTAGGAGCATCCCACATTGGTGAAAGCCGTGAGGGACAACCCAAAGCGTACAATATCGTTGGTCGATTTGCGTGTATATTATTTCATGTTTACACGCAAGAGAAGATGTAGCTTAGGTTAAATTGTCCTGCAAAAGATAAGTGATTTTTAATCACTTCTAAATATAAGATGAAATAAAATCTTCTAACACGTATCACTTACTCTAAACAAAAGTTGTTTTTAAAAACGTTTGTCCGTCCACAAACGTTTTTTATAAAGTAATTAATTACTTGTTCTAAAAAACAAATAAGAACTTAATCATATAGTTGTAAAAAGTTTGAATGAAGTTTATTTTATCATTCGTATCAAAGTGAATGGACATTTTCAACTAAACGCTACTACAAAAACCAGATATTTTTAGGAATTCCTAAGGGTAAAAATTCCCTCGCAAACTTTCTAAGGTGGTATTTAGTTAGCGGAATATTTCTGATAGAATTGGAATTCGTGAAGGAATTGGAATCTGTCATAAATTGGAATTTGAATCTATAATCTGTTTGGTTGGCAGGAAATGGAATTTGAATATATTTCCATATTCTGTTTGGTTTGTAGATAATGTACATGAATTTGATTTCAGTCATGTAAAATGATATAATTACCCTTCCTAGAACTTTCAACTTCATTATTATCAGTAACAAAATCAGTTACCCACAAACCAGTAGTTGAATGACGAATGGCGACGCGACTGACGAACGGGGACGCATCGAACGATGACCGGCAAAAGAGGAATGGTGAACGGAGACCCGCGAGGACTGACGAACGACGACGCGAATGACGAACAGGGATGCACCGAACGACGAACCGCGAAAGACGACCGCGAGGACTGACAAGCGACGAACGGGGATGCGACTAACAAATGACGACCGGCGAAAGACGACAGGCGAACGGTGAAGGGAGAGCATCGAACGGTGACCAGTGAGGATTGACGAATGACGAACGGGGACGCGATTGACGAAAAAAGACCGACGAAAGACGACTGGCGAACGGTGAATGGCGAGCATCGAACGGCGACCCACGAGGACTGTCGAACGACGAACAGGGACGCGACGACGAACGATGACGGGCGAAAGACGAAAGGCAAACGGTGAACATCAAACGGCGACGAGCGAGGACTGACAAATGACGAACGGGGACGCGACTGACGAACAACGACCGTCGAAAGATGACGGGGAATGGCGAGCATCGAACAGCGACCGACGAGGACGAACGGCGACGTGAAGAAAGTAGGCAGAGGGTATAATGGTTATAAACCACATTCCCTACCTTATGGATTTTAAAACCTCTCCTTATCGTAAAGGATTTTACATTCCATCCCTCATGAATTTTAATTTCTTCAAATTTCAATTCCATGGTGAACCAAACATTGAAATTTTTAGAAATTGAATTCCAATTCCCATAAAATTCTATAAAATCTCTCCAACCAAACACCCCTAAAGAATTCCTAGATATTTACGAATGAGAAATTTTTGAGAAACTTTGGAGGTAGAAATTCCTCTCAACAATCCCTTGATAGTCCCTGACAAGATTGTTTTCTGTAAAGAAAATTGTATTTTTGTTTTGAGTGATTTTCAAGGGCTTTCTAGGAATTTGCAAGGAAACACGTACTCTCTTGCAAATCCCTCACAATTACTAATATTTTTTTTATATACGCATTTGCATCATAATATCAAATATGGCATGTTTGATCTTTTAAATCAAGATTCTAATTTCTAAATAACGTGAGGTGTGACATGACAGCTTTGGAAGTTATGGAGAAGTCATGGCATTTTATAACGCGTGATTTATGCAAACAAATATAAAAAAACACATAATTATTGGTTTATTAGTTCATCAATTTTTTTTCTTTGTTTTAAGTATATCCAACTATTTTTATAATTGAATAATTATATATATTCGGCTCATATGGCTCGGTATCTCTAACACGTCTTATAATAGGTAAAAGGCATGCGAAGCTAGACCTTAACATTCGCCAAACTTTGAACCATGTCGTCAAACTTCAAGCCTCGACGAAGTCCCGACAGACTTTTTAAAGCCATGCTTTAAACCAATATTCCATGTAACTCCCCCACATCTCAAGATTGTGTGGTTGAGAATTAAGAGAAGTTGGTGGTTTAATTCAAAACCAGAAGAAAAATCCCCTTAAATACTTGGAAGTGGTGTATAGAATAAATATAATAATGAATTGGATCTTATTCCTTGTTCGATCGATCTATTGGTAATACATATTGTTGGCCATATCATCCATAATTAATAAAACAAAAAACAGAAAAAGAAATACGTCCGATCGATTGTCGACAGACGACCAATTCAATCGCATGCATCATGTTCGAACTTCGAACCCTTGTTTTGCCTGAACGTACGTACGTACTACACATGACTTGAAACCTCCTTCGATACTTGGATTTCTGCTAGCTGATCGATCATATACGTACATAGTTTAAAATATGTGCCAAAACGTAGGCAAATAGCACACGTACGTACTACAACAAATGCAATGGTTATAATACACATCTTTCTGATATAGTGACAAAAGTATATAAGAATATAGAGTACGTATACGTTTCTTCTTGGGTAATTAATAGAAGCCTGTTGATCGCAAATTCACACACTTTTAAATTTTAATGTTGTAAAATTGACTCATATATACTTCCATGTGTGAGGGAGCATATGAGGATATATGCTATCCAGTAGGGGTATGATACCTATCACCTATTGGAAGGTCGTGGAGCTAAGATAGAGTATCTATACTAAAATTAGGGGTGAGATTGGTTTGAAAACTGAATCATAACCAAAAATCTATAAAGAAATAAGAACCGAAGATCGGTTCAAACAGTCTTGGTTAGTCTTATTTTTTCCGGCCTGTAAATGCCAAACTGGTTTTAGTTCCTTCCATAGTTATGCTTTCATTACAAGTCGCAAAAGTCTAAACATTTAAGAGGATTTATATGTGAATGTTTATAATTTCTAAAAGACAAACAGATATTCTGAAAGTTGTATATTTTTGGTATTTCGTATATTAAAATCCAAGCTATACAATTGAATCCTTAGTTTTAGCAACACACATACACATATTTGAAAACAGTTCTTATTACACGTACCATTTGTAACTAACATTAATATCCATTAATGACTCATTAATAGTGATATTTTAGTCATTTATATATTTACTTAACCATGAATTGCGTCCCGGTGGATAAGTCATTATCAAATTGATTTAATTTTTTCAAAATGCCTCTCATTAATTAATTAGTCAATCCTTAGTCATTAATGAGCCTCCAAAATAAGTCAAGGGTCAAGATTAGTTTTTACGATATTCGCAATAAAAACGGTTTTCAATGAAACATCCTCTTTATGGCTATATATATGTGTGTGCTAAGTATCAAACTACCGTAATAAGCAACATATATGCATATAATGAATCTCAAATTGTAAATTAGTTAAGACTAAATAAAAACTCGACTGGCTAAAACCCGAAATCTATAAAAGAACAAGGACCGAAGACAATTGCTTTATGGGTTTTTTCAGTCTATCGGATCGCATGCGCATCCGTAATTGAAATAATATTAGGAAACATAGTACATATATGCTGAGATCACAACTCCATTTTTTAGTACTTTTATATGACAGAAGCGTGCAACATGTCTAAAACTTTTACAATTTGATTATGTTTTGCGGTTGATTTGTGGACAACATTTTTTATGGTTTCAACAAATGTAATAAAATAATAGTATGAACAATTTATTAGATAATTTTCAAAATAGAAAAAGCAAAAAGTTGTCTGACGTGGGCTGTCCACGATCGACCGTGATGCACGACTATCAGACACCTAGATCAATTTTTTGTTTTTTCGTTTTTCTCTTTATAAAAACCTCAGTGTTGGTCATTTTTAATAGGCTCTTGCATTTTTAAACTCTCTCTATTATAAAAATATTGTGAAGAACAAATTCAAATTGTGAATTTTCAGTTGTTAAAATTTTTAGCATGCCAAGTAAATACCTTTTAATATTAAAATGTTGAAGTGCGCAGAAATAAAACGAACTTTTTCAAAGTTGTCGTTGTATGCAACTAACATGATTTTGTACCTAAAAATATACTTAAGGTTTACTTTGTTCATCCGTTGCATGCACAAATCGAAACCCTAATCACATAAATCAATCTGGACCCCAATCGTTTCGAGTTGAAAAGGTCGCCGATGAACAAACCATGGATCATTTATTTGTGCAATTGTATGTATGTGTATGATTCAAATACATCTCGAACAAACCATGGATCGATCTTGATCGATATTTCTTCAAGGTTTCCAGATCTCTTTTATGTGTTTATGAAAGATTCAAGATGTTTGTGTGTGCATTTCATGGTGTCCTAGATCGATGTTTCTTCAAGTTTCTTGGTTTCATTCCACATATGTGAATAAACAGGCCAAAAAAAAATTCAAGATTCATGATGTTTTTAGTGTATGTATGAATAAAACGAACAAGATTCATGAACCAAACCCAGAAAACTAAAAAAAAGAGTTAATTTCATGGATAATCCTTAAGGTTTTTCAAATTTACAGATTCAGTCCTTTAATTATCGAAAGTATATGGGTGATCCTTCTTTCACCAAAACGTTGTAGTGGTAGTCCTTTACTTTCACTGTAGTTAAAGTTGACCATATATTAGTCAAATGACATTTTGGTCATTTCTCTTGTTATCCTTATTACCAAACAAGATTTTCTTATTTAACTTGCTTATTCTTGTTCGCAAACAAAACTTCTCACCTAATTCTTGTTACCAAACAACGTTCCAAACACATACAAAGATGGAAATAATAATTCACTAAATATTCAAATAAACTTATATATATATATATATATATATATATATATATATATATATATCTTATAACTTTTGCAAAATTTCAGATATTACAATTAGTGATATACTATAATTTCTTTTGAGGTATATAAACATCTTATTAACCAATATTGATGATATTTTATATTTTTGGAATATTACACAAACCTTAAAGACCACTTATACAATTAACTTTTAAAAAACAAAAAAAGAAACATACTATAAAAAACTTGTTGTTAACCGGTTTGTATAGGTCAATTGCATACAATTAACTAAAATTGAAAGTTACTTTTATTATTAAGTATAAAATAAAGTTGGTTGCATGCAATGATAATTTTGACAAAGTTCGTTGTATTTTCATGACTTAAGCCCCAAAAATACTTAGGTTATTTTAAATATCCAATTTGTAGAGAAAAATATATCTGAATACGAAATTTTGGATATCTAAATTTCATGTATTTTTAGATTTGATTTTCTGTTCGAATTTTTGGATTTGGGTTTTGATAAAGATAACATTGAATACCCCCACATGTAATTATTAGTGTAGTTACTTCTTATAACATGGGGCTAACATGTCTGTTAGGCCATGTGTAGCACTCCTCCCGAACCATTCGGGTAGCTAATCAGGTAGCTTGGGTTGCTTTGGTTGAGCATTATGCCCCCCCTTTAGGTAAGGGGCTCGGTTTCTCAACCTGAGCTCACCAATCGTTTTTTTTGTAGTGTAAGAGAGAATAAGAGAAGGAAAAATATGTAGGTTGTTTGGGATAAACTATACTTGATTTTCTGGTAAGAGAGAGTAAAGAAGAAAAAATGATACGACGCTGATTTGATATTTGGATTGAGAAAGATAATAGATAGGCGCTACTCAAGGCCTCTTATGTGGGTTGCCACTTAATTAGGTTATAGGATATAGGCTGCTCACTGTGACTAAGAATTTTACAAACATGTCAATATTACCTATAATGTTACAAAAGAAATGTTACATATCTTTTAGAAGAAATTAAGAAAGTTTATTTTATCAACATTGGTAGATTTTGGATCTTATGTTACTCATTTTTTTATCTGTATTGGCAAAATACCCTTCCTATTTAATACAAGTTATAAGAGGATCGAATTGGATATCGATCGAATCAAATTAAGACTTGAGCTATGTTTTTTCTGTAACGATAGAGGCCATTATTTAGAATTATTATAACTATGGAGGTGAGAAAAACTTAAGAGAGAAAACCATGTAAGGTATTGTCCCACAAACATCGGAGGATTCTAACTTCGTAATGTGATTAATAAGGGTTTTGCATGTATTATTTGTCAATTGGTTTTAAGTTGGAATTAGGTTTGAAGAGCCTAATTAACTAGACAAATTAGGTGTGTTGCCGCTAATGATGCCAACTAGGTATACAATGGCAACAATACGTAATCTTTAACTAATAAATCCATTCCTAAAACAAATTTGGTCATTGTTAATGAAGGGTTATATATATAGATTATCCAAAGGAAATGAAGTTACTCGATCAACTATCAAATATTGAAACATTTTACGTAATCTAGAACCCTAACTGGACATTTTTCATTGACGAAGTTATAGAAAAACATGATCGAATCAACGAAGTAATTAAGCATATATATATCATTTTTAATATGTTTAATTACTTGAATCACCAAAAGTACGTACGCGTACAGATGCTTATCGCAAGTTTCATCAATCAATTGTGGTCTTTTAGTTTCGTTTTAAATCTATACATATAAAAAAAAAAGATACGTGCAAATTTAATATATGCTGATCGATCTTTCACAAGCCCACTATATATATACTTTATTTACGTCACTTCTCGAGCATCCGCAAAAAAGAATCGAATGTATTTGGAGGCACCAACATTTATAATATATTTTGTTCGTGAGATCGATGCATGCATATAAATAATCCAAACATTTACAAATTAACAACACCAAATTGAGTACCAATAACACACATTTGTTAGGACGTACACACACATATATATAGCCCTTTCACTAAGGGTTTTCTTACTAATTTCCTAGAGATGATCGGATTAGAGGACGTTTACAAGGTGGTTGCAGCCACGGTGCCACTATATGTGGCCTTACTTTTGGGCTATGGTTCGGTGAGGTGGTGGCGCATTTTTACACATGAACAATGTGACGCCATCAATCGGTTCGTGTGCTTCTTCACCCTTCCTCTTTTCACTTTCGAGTTCACTGCCCACATCGACCCTTTTAACATGAACTATAGATTCATAGCTGCGGACGCCATCTCCAAAGTTATTATCGTCATTGTGCTCATAATTTGGGCAAGATTTTGTAGCAAAGGAAGCTATTGTTGGTCTATAACAAGCTTCTCTTTGTCTACTTTGACTAACTCTCTTGTTGTGGGTGTGCCCTTAGTTAGGGCTATGTATGGTTCGGATTTTGTTGATCTTGTTGTTCAGGGATCAGTGATCCAAGCAATTGTTTGGCTCACTGGTCTTCTGTTTGTGTTGGAATGTAGAAGATCAACTATGGCTGATTTCTCTGTCGATTTGAAACCCGAAATAAAGGATTTGGAAGGAAACATGAAATTAGATGATCGTAATCAAGCTGTTGTTAGTAAATCATCGTTTGTGGTGTTGATGAAAACCGTGTTTTTCAAACTCGCCATGAACCCTAATTCATATTCTTGTGTCATCGGCATCCTTTGGGCAACTTTATCAAATAGGTAATAAGAAGTACGTACATTTTCTTAGATACTCTTTTAGTTTAGTAATTAAGATTGTCATGACCTATTTATAGTTCAAAATTCTACTTATTATTTGCTAATAATGATATAAAGATAAACACATTTAGTAATAATGCAAGTGATTCTTTCACAAATGGTATCACACGGTTGCAACTATCTGACAATCAGTGAATTACAGCATCCATTTCCTGATGATCGATGAATTAAAATCAATAGTTTATGTAAAATTAACTGTAAATTTTCTCCAAGGTTAGCATTTAATGATGAAATTTCTTATTATATTTTTGTTGTTGTTATTGTAGGTTTAACTGGTCGATGCCGATGGTGGTAGAAGGATCAGTATTGATCATGTCAAAGGCTGGCACAGGAACTGCCATGTTTAGCATGGGTATGTATATATATTAAACCACCGGTGATTTGAACATAATATTAGTTTAATATACAACACAATTATGATTTTTATATTTATATAAATAACCACTACATATATATTGTTCAAACAAACTCTTTTTTGTGTATGTCAAATTAGAATCGTGTGTACAAATCGTCTATATATATGAAATACATATTTATAATTATCTTATAGCTTTGCGTATAAGTCACTAAGCATGGTTGTCGGGGAACCTGATCGATGCAGGTCTGTTCATGGCAAAGCAGGAGAAATTGATTGCATGTGGAGCAAATCTGACGGCGATTGCGATTGTTCTCAAGTTTTTTGCCGGACCGGCAGCTATGGCCGTCAGTTGCATCGCCGTCGGCCTGCATGGGGATGTTTTACGTGTCGCCATCATTCAGGTGAGCAATCGCGGGCCGGCGTTAAGATTAATTATCAGTTGCAATAATTTACGGAGTATTAATTAAAGATCGATCGGAATATGCTGACGTCATTTGGTTTTACTTACAGTCTGCTTTGCCTCAGTCTATCACCTCTTTCATATACGCAAAAGAATATGGATTGCATGCAGACGTCCTTAGCACCGCGTAAGCTTATAATTAATTTTGGTTAATTTCCTAATTAATTAGTTTCTCTCAGGTGAAATTAATAATTAAATATCTAAAATATAATATGCAATATTTCAAATTTCAACAATAATGAAAGAGTGGTTTTATATCCTCATATAAAATCTTTTTACTTACAAGATCAATATAAGTGTCAATAAATAAAGTGAATATATAAAAAAAATTTATTGGATTATGTATACATATTATCTAGCTTATATGATGAATACGAGGATAGAGTAAGCGGAATAATATGAATAAATAAAATTTTCTCTAATGAAATAGATTGATATTATTAGTTTTTTTAATAACTTATAAATCTACTTCAAATTTATGTATGATGAGATCGAATGCATCATCTTAGATCATAAGCAACACTAAATCTAAATATCTGTGTTAGGTAGATATTATTAGTTAGGAGTAATTATAACATATAAAAAGCGTATATATGCTACATATTTCGTGGGGAATCTAGTTGTTGTGTTGAATCACTGAAAAATAAATTGGATAACATTTTTTTGAATTATTTCATATAACAAAAAATATATGCGAATAACTGATATTGTTTTTTTTTCCTATATATTTTATTTTTCAGGGTTGTGTTTGGCATGATTGTCACTCTCCCACTCATGGTTGGATTCTATGCTGTCTTGGAATTTTTACACTAATTTCTTAATTAATGCCCTCCATACTATAAAATTAATTGGAACTTCTAACATTTTGAACCAATGTATTTATCATTTTAATTAAGAAATGACATTGACATTCCAGCCTTACAAAAGATGCACTTCATTTATATGTTTTTTGTATCAATTTAAGTGTATGCATGTATACTATATATATTAATTTTTTGTGACATTAATGATGGATGTTAACTTAATCAAGTGATACTAATTAAATATTAGAACTCAAAAAGTACTTAATTATGTGACTAAGGATCGATCTTAATTATGGTTTATTGTTTTCGGTATTGCATATATATAGTTCGTTAGCAATTAAGCATCCAAACTATGTATATGTTTTTGTTAGATTTAACATGTTTGACCACAATATAAGAATATTTTAACTGATAATTTTTTGTTGGACGCATTGAATATATAATAATAGGGCAAATTGCACGAAAATACAATAAACTATGTCAATATTGTCATTGTATGCAACCAACTTTATTTTGTATCTAACAATACACACAACTTATAAATTTGGTTCATTGTATGCAAGTTACCTATGATTACCGGTAACCTAGCAAAAAATAAAAGAACTTTGATACCTAAAAATACAAACAACTTTCAAATTTTATTCATTGTATACAATATGTAACCGGTAACCTGGTAACCAATTGTATATAATGAATCAAAATTGTAAGTTGTTTATACTTTTAGATACAAAATAAAATTAATTACATACAATGACAATATTAATATAGTTTATTGTATTTTCGCGTATTTTACGCTATAATAATATAACAATGGCAAACATGATCATATATATCACTAGGGGTATACGTTCGGATGGATTGGTTTAATCCGATCCGATTGAGTAAATCCAATTGAATTTCGGTTTTAAAAACTAAGATCCAATCCATCCAAACAATCTTAAGATCCGAACCAAACCATCCAAATTACAATTCGGTTGGATCGGTTTTTACAATTCGGTTTTCATGTTTACATAAATACATATTTAAAGAGTCGAGATATTTTAAAAACTAGATTTGATATATATACTATTAAAGATTAAAATATAGTTGTCCAAGTTACAATAACTAATAGGACTAGTAGCTTTGGCATAAATATATAATAAAAAATAATAAACATAGATATTATACGTATGGATTACTTTGTTCAAATAGTGTTATATATATATATATATATATTCTTACTCGGTTTATTCAGTTTATTCGGTTTAGATAATAGTAACCATAACCAAACCAAAATCCATAATAATTATTTGGTTTTCATCCAATCCAATCCAAAAATCAGAAATATTCAAACCAAATAGTCCGATTCAAAAGTTTTAGTTCGGTAATTCGGTTTTATCCGATTAGTGAACACCCCTATATATCACTCGTACAATATTCATACACGCGTTACAAGGAAAAAAGTTAAACTTATACGACCATCGTCGCTAACTCTTCTACTACTTCCATGGTCTAACGGAGAGAACGATAATGGCGATGATAATCAACAACGATATAATCCCAAAACAACTCCATTTCCTCGTATTCAACTGCTTCTTCTTCGCCACCTGCAACTGCTTTGCGCCACCTCTCACAAATGAATTCGCTCTCTTCACATTACTCTCAATATCATCCAGCTGCTCTCCCTGAACTTCCACCATCACCGCCATATCCATGAAAACTTGATGCAGATCCTTCAGATTTCTCTCTATTGCTGTTACCGCTTCATGTCGTTCTTCAATTTCAAGTATCGTTTCCATCACCCGCCATCTCCCCTGTTCCTGAATCGCTTTCTGTAAAAACGTCTCGCTTTTTCCGGTAGAAATGAGGTCATCGACTGTAGCCTCGTCGGCGTTTTCTCCAGTGACGGTGTAGTACCTTCGTTCGACGGTTTCTCGATACTCTGACGCCATTTTATGGCGGAGTTCGGAGAACGATTTCATTGACGATTGGAGCTGTTTACGGAGGCCGTTGACGACGGAGATACGTGTCCGATCAGTGGAGCTTCCCGGACCACAGCCGGGAAGGTTGCGATTGGCTTCGGTGGACCGATCTAGGGTTTCTAAACGGTTTTTTATGAGGTTTGCTTTTTGGAGAGACAAAGCGACGTCGTTGTCCATCTTTTTTCGGTGGTTTTTGATCGAGTTTGCGTTGTATAGAGTTTTGATTTCTTCATTTGATTCTTGCAGTTGATTATAAAGATTTTCAAGTCCTTTTAGCTCTTCCTTAATCACCGCCACATCTCCGAAGAATTTCTCGAGATTTGTACCGTCGGCTGCGGCGGCACTCGCCATCTCGATGTCGGAAACACGGCTGCCGGAGAATGATCTCGAGAGTAGGTCGTTCATTGCGAACTTTAGATCCAAAGTATCCAACCAAGGATAGTTATGAATTCTAGTCTGGTATGTAGGTCACAAAAGTGCGAAAAAAATGTAAATTTAAAAGTATAATTAAGAGCGTATGTTTTCACTTTTCAGTTAAAAAAAAATACAAATTTAAAAGTATCAAAACTGGAAACAGAAATGAAGATAGGCGTGATTTATATGATTTAGATGGCTGGCCAAAACAGTGAAAGCAGAAGACCAAGTCATCATTGGTGGTGGGTCTCAACTCTTAAGTCTTAATTAACTCTTACGTGGCCAAATGTCAATTTTAGACCCTATATCTTAATTTTTAATTAAAAATAAATAAAAACCTCATTAATCTGACTAATTCAAACTTTTTATGCACCCTGTCTACAAATAGTCAAATATATGAAAATGAATTAATTATAAACGTTTCGAGTTAATTTAGAAATTTTCTTTTCAAAAAATACATGAAAATTTGTCTCATTTTTAATAAAGAAATAGTTAAATACCTTAATTAAGTCGTGAAAATAAAACTCGTGGATCTCAAACGGAATTGCAAGAAGTTTAGTACCTTTTATACAATTTGTGTTTTTAAATAATTTTTTTAGAATTTCTATACCCACCGGCGGCCACCGTGAATTGCACCTTTTATACAATTAACTTTGTGTTAATTATCATTTATGCAATCAACTTTAAGTTCTTAAAAATAATATAACTAACTTTCATAATTCATTTATTGTATGCAAACAAATTTTTTCTATGTCTAGTATTTAGCTACCATTATATACAATGAAATTTTCTATAATTTTCATTGTATACAACAACTTACATACAATGGGAGGATTATAAAAGTTGATTGTATTATTTTTAAAAAAATAAAGTTGATTGTATACAATGATAATTAATACAAAGTTTATTGTATTTTCATGTAATTTACCCTTATTTTATTAATTAGACTCTACGTGAATGATTAAAATTATAAGCTGAGTTCAATTTTTATCATAAAAATGATAGACAATCTTACTCTTTCATACATTATTCTTCTACTCAATAAATAATCATTATAGTTATATAATAGTTCTCTTTTCTAATCTTGATCCTCTCTTATTTTTTATATTTGGTTCATGTAGTATATTACTAATTACACTCTTGGTCATTCAATTTTATTTATTATATTAGTAGTCCTAACTTCTAACTGTTTGAGATTTGTTTCATTGATGGTCCATTGTCCAACTAAAATAATCAAAATACCATTGTCTTTTCACATGAAATGATTATCATACTCTTGATTTCCTTTTTATTGTTTTCCTATTACATATATACATACATAACTTCACACCCAAACACTTTTATCTCTACCTCACATCAACCACAACCACTCCATTCTGCTTAGCCGACACTATCTCTTTGCTCCACCGATGCTGATCCTATGCTCCACCGCCGCACTCATCGCCGAAGAAGACAACCAGTCGCAATGGACATCCTATCATCACCACCATTGTCGGCCTAACACCCTCTCCTTCTCTTTCCTCTCCACTGTCATCGCCCCTGATTTGTTCATGTGACCCTTCACCCTACATGCAATATTAAATCTATGGTGTGAAATGGCAGTTGTGATGGTTTAGGGTTTCTCCTCCCACTATGACCACCGCCACCGCATCACCACCACCGTTGTATCACCACCGCCATTACCTTTCAAATTAGGTTTTTTTATCACCTTTCTCTCTCTCTCTCTCTCTCTCTCTCTCTTTCACACACACCCCTCCCCTCCCTTCAAATGAGTGTCTGTTCATACTTTTTAGATTTGTGTGGCCATTTTGAAATGTTCTTGATTTGTGTAACTTTTCAAATTTTGTTCTTGATTTGTGTAGATTTTCCTCATGGTGTACTTGGTATTGCTTTTGATTTAGGGGTGGCAGAAGGTGATGGTTCTCTTGATGGGGGCATTTGGGGGTAGACAGTTGTCGGATAGGTAGGCGGTGGTAGATGGTGATAGGGTTAGAAAGTGGTGGTGGTGGTAGTTGAAAGTATATTATTTATGTATTAATATTATTTAATAATCTGGTTAATTAATAGTTAGTTTTTAATTGAATACAAGTTATAAAAAATAAACAAATTAATAATAAAATCTATTATTGTTTTTGAACTGCACATGTAGTAACCACTAACAAGGGACCATCAGTGAAACAAAACTCAAATAGTAAGTACCATCAGCGTAATAATTTGAAGTTTAGGGATCGAGAGTGTAATTATTACTCCATGCTCCAAATTTTTTATGATTTAATTGATCTTTCATGGGGGAAACAGAGCATGTCTCGATTGGAGAGAAAACAGAGTATAAGAGATCAATTAAGCACATCAATGGAGAAATATATTATATTGGAATGAATTAACTAACTAGCCTAGTTGACAAGGCATGGCATGAATGGCAGGATGCTAATTTGATTCGCCCTTGCCTGTACGTGATCAACTACTACTTATATAAATCACCAAAGGTAAGCAATTCCCATTTGAAAGAGAAAAGCAATTCTTAGTGGCGGGGTAGCCCACCTCCGCCAAAATGAAAGATAGGGCCTTTCCCTCTAAGAAGCCAGTGACTTTTGTTATCACATGGATAAAAAGAGAGCCCTCCTACGGAAAAAAAGAATATTAAAAAGGAGAATCTCCGGCAATAAATTTTCGGCCAGATTTAAAGTTACACTGTAGAGTGGCTATTTCAGGGTTCCATGCCCATGGATTGTCTTAGTATAGCTTGTTTGGTTCATCAAGTATGCTGTAACGCCCAAAATTTTTTACCACAACTAATAAATCTAAACCATCAATTGACACATAAATGAGTCATAGACTCATAGGTTACATCCAAAATATTCGAATACGACCATGCCATGGTCAACATTCCAAATCCTTTCAATCTTGTCAATTGTATCCCTTTAAAAAAAGTAAAAATGAATTTATTAAAATCTCAAGCGGAAGTGCCTTTAAAGACGAGTCATCTCTACTATGCTAGAGCCTTGTCGTGATCATCTCCTGAAAGTAAAATTAAAGTACAACAGTAAGCGCAAAACTTAGTGAGTACGTACTTACATACCATAACAGTTCAACATATTCGTTTTCACATATCATGTACATAACCATCACGTATCAGTTAAGTCATACCCGCTACTAAAGTAGTTGGTCTCATCATACCTGTCGTAAACAAACGGTCTTATCATACCCGTTGCCGTGGCAATCTATCTTACACACCTAATACTGAGGTACCGCTCTCATAAACAATCACGTAAAGTTGCTAATAACGAGAACCTACTTACACATATTCACACATAATTGACACCGAGTTAGAGTAGAAGTACTCACCTGATAATAGGTTAGTCAGGCAAGAACAGTTCAGTAAATATTTGTGGTTACATATCAATCAGCAATCACCTACAAATAGGGTTTCATGAATAATTCGTTACGATCACCGTATACCCATACTCATATAATACTCTATGAAAGCTAAGAAATGTCTACCCTAAGGAACACTTCGCGATAGATGTTAAATACATGACATATATATACACACATATATAGGGGAGAGTTTAAACGAGAACTGTTTTTCGTACGAGAATTGCGAGAACCAATCTTGGCCATTCAAGTGGTAAGTGGAACTCATGGATGAAGAGCGTAGGGGATTGAGTGTCACAAGGTGCATGTAAGGAATTAATGGGTGGACAATCCAATTGAAGGAGTGGGAATTGGATGGCTAAAATTGGTTCTTGAAGTTCTCGTCTGAAAAAATGTTTTCGTTTGAACTTTTCCTTATACACACATATATATATATATATGTATATATATATATATATATATATATATATATATGCACATGGATATGGTGATCCAATATACGTATACATACATATATGGTTAGCAATCCCTATATAGGTGTACTCATGTGCTTGGCAATAGATTACATATGGGTGACGTACTTGGCCATCTAGTTATCGATATAATAAAAAATACATACGGAGTTTTTATTATTCTACGTCTTGATCATCTCTCGATCATTTTTAACCAAATCATAGCCCAATATTTATTTTAAAATTTGCTTGTAACATTTCCATGTAAATATATCTAGGAAGAATGGTCTGGAAAAAATATTTGAAACTTTATTATCCATTATTTTACACAAAACCGAAACAAAAATCAATATTTGAACATCTAATTAATCGTATCTCTAACATCATATGACCTTTAAATTATGCAAAGGAACTAAAAAAAATCAATGGATATATAAAACACAAAATTTGGTTGAGAATTGTGCCCAAATTCGTTGAAAAACTGAACTTTTGAGTTCCGTAAACACCCACTACGTACAGGCCGAGTTTTCACGAATTCGATTGTGGGCTTTTACGGTGTCATGTTTGTACTAGCTAGGAATTTCGTTATGAACTGGTTTGTGTACTGAATTTGTCCACAAAGGTAAGTTGGTAGATCTAATACTTGGTCTTTAAATACTAACCAATTTTACAATTAATCATCTTGAGCTGACGTGGTAACCGTCTAACTAGATATTAATATATCCATGCCGATGTGACAGTATGTGTTATGATGACATGGTTTATGTTATGCCGAGGATATGTGTTATCTGTTATAAGGTGTAAGAATTGTGTTTAAGCGATATTACTCTTAATGTTGAATCTCTTCAAGGATGTCAGGATTAAACAACGGGAAGGCTTGGGCATGAGTGCATGGCAACAATTTTTTCACAACGCTTTTTGTCATAAAACTCTAAGACCACCCGCATCGGTGGGTTTACCCAAGATCGGGTTCCTTCGGGTAAGTGGGGAACACCAAAACATCCAATTGGGTTGATGTTGATAGGGTTATACTCCGGGTTCCCAAACCCGCTCCTTTTTCTTTTTCTTTTTAATTTCTTCTCTCTCCTATTTATATATTTAATATATGTTTTTTATTAATTTTGATGTGGGTTGAAGAGGGTTGAATGTGGATTTGACATGGTTGAAAGTGGAAGATGATGTAGATGTTGATGTGGCATGGAATAAGTTGAGTTGGATGCTGATGGTCTAAACTACTGTTTGAACCGGAATGTAATGATTTAAATAAGTTGAGCTTCTTAACCAGGATTTGTTGAATGATGATCTATCTTTTATTGAAATGTCGAATTACAATAATTTTTATAGTTTATTTACTTCCAATGGTTTCAAGAGATATAGAAAAAATATCGGGCCGTAACAGTGAAGACCGAGTGAGAGTCAGTACGATATAGACCGTACTCTGGACCTTGGACTTGATATCACCCATTGTAAATGTTCACATATATTCATGATTCAACTTAAATATTTATGTTCTCGATATATAGTTAATTTATTTGTACAATTTTCACTAATAATTAAAAAGATTTCTTTGGTAATTAGTATGATGTGTGACATCTTTTCATTTGAATCTTAGTTATTGATTTATATATTTTAATCAAGTATCGTTATCGTAGTTTTCGTACGAAAAACAGTTTTCATTTAAACTTTGCGCTCTACGTACGTTCATATGCATATTAATTAATTCATGGTTTAATAAATACTATCTATGTAGCTTTGACGGTATATAAATTAGAAATTAAAGAAATGAATATTATATGTTGAGATGGAGTTGATAACCAGTGAAGATCGATCGAGTGATATGGAGTTGATGTCTAATTAAAGGGAACTGCAGGCAACAACACAACTCGAGACATAAAAATTGATATTATTATTATATATAAAGAGTGATCCAAGAAGCCCATGATCCGATGTACGTACCTTTCTAATCCCCCACCCAGCGTGACTCTCCAAGGGACATTCCCCGTCTTTGGGATCACAAAATCCAACTTTTAAATCTCAAAAATAATTAATATATCATCGTTCTCGTACTTACCATAAAATGACATGTTGAGTATACTAATTCTCTTTCCTAATCTCATTCATTGATTTCGACATATGTGTTAATCTTGTAAATAGGAGAAAAAAAGTATAAGAATATATCATATACCTCTCTTTAAATCTATATACTTACATCTTCATTCATTCATTATCCTTTTCTTTTAATTTCAAGGTATGTAAGTTGTTTTATCATCTTATACGTCAAAGTATTGTACGTTTAAGATAAATATGTAGATCGATTTAAGACCTATTACAATATAAATCCATAACATCACTCGACAACGTACCTTTCTAAAATCAAAGTATTATTAACTAGTCACCATACTCTTCGATTATCGCTTAATCCCCTTCAAGGTTTACATAAGATTTCACGTAAGGAGCTCATTTTGCTAGTGATACACTCAATAACGAGCTCAACCTACTCGTTGAACCATGACCAGTGCGCCGTAATGGTGGTCACGGGCTACATATAAGCTCGTTGGGGATCTTGATCTTAATTAATTTTAGTGATGGGTATTAATCATACCTTTCGATTATCGCTTCCCCTTCAAGGATTACATAAAATGCTATATCCCTATAATAAATTAAAGAACCATTGCCTAGTTCGTTATCTAATAGCTAGTGCATATATAATACACTTATATATAACTAAGATTGTGGATCACACACTCGATCTATATATAATACATAAGCAAAAATTAATTAAATTATAAAAAAGAAGATATATATTTGTAAATTGTGGGCGGTTGAAAACGAAAAGGGTAACTAAAAGAGTAAAAAAAGGTAAAAGTTGTATACGTACTTGGGAGAAACCAGCCATATATAATAATATTTCTACTTAATTAGTTAGTGTAAGCAAACCAGATTTGAAGCAAACGAGAAATTTGCTTCCTAAATGGCCTTCATAATCAACCAATGGCGTCATGACACCCATTGCCAACGCCGACAACCACCGTGCGGTTCGTCACCCGTCCCCATTGCCGGCCTTCCCTAACTCATCTCCACACGTGCATGCATATATGCATGGCTCCTTTATTTACACTCTTTGACCCAACAAAATCTTCTAACTTCTAATCATATCACACACTATTACGTTAATTACGTACTTCTCATTTCTTAGATTGTAAATTGATGCATACATATATCTTTTAACTCAAGTTATTCATATCCCTTTTAATACTAGTACTATATATCAAGATTCAAGTCGAAAATATATATAATTAATTCGTAATTTATGAAACCGAAATTGAAAAATTATACTACAAAGTAATATTTTTCACTCGACTTTAAGCCCGAGGTTTGTTTGTAATCATTTTCTCGATCAATCTAACCACAAGTAGATGGATGTATGATTGTCTACAATTAAAACAATAACCCGGAAGTTTGGCTAGGCACACACGTACATTGGTTGCAAATATTAATAAAAGTACTTAATAATAAATGTTTAAAGTTTTAAATATCCAAGGCAAACAAAATTAAGATGGTCAATGATTTCCATCCAATATAAAAGCTCTCTCAAGTTCTGACAGAAAACACCTTTGTAAACACGCACGTACTGACTCCTCTCTCAGCTTCACACACATCTTTTCTTTAAAAACCCTAACTTAATTAACCCTAAACACATGTTATGATCATCTCCGTAGCTCGTTTCATCAACTTCACACACAGTGAAACACATTCAGTGTGGTTTGAATGTTGAAGGAAAGAAGCAGGTCTCCATTGAAGCTTTATGAACTTTTACATTTTACAAAATGGAAAGAGGCCATGGATGGAAGCCCAATGTCGAGATTTGCCCGCCGTGTCCTCGTTGTGGTTCATCAAATACCAAATTCTGTTATTATAATAATTATAGCTTAACTCAGCCAAGATACTTCTGCAAAGGGTGTAGAAGATATTGGACAAAAGGAGGCTCCCTAAGAAACATTCCGGTCGGCGGTGGTTGCCGGAAAACTCGACGAGCAAAGTCGATTCGTGTATCCGACACCATCAATTCCCAAAACTATCTTGCACACGGCCATGGCGGAGCTACCGATTATATAGGTAGAAGAAACGTAGAAAATCATATTGGCGGCGGCGGTGGTGGTGGCGGATCGCCAATGACGCAGCCGACGAATATTGATATCCAACAAGTTTACGCAAATTTTCTAAATCAACGTCCTCAATTTACGCATCAAGAACATGTTGATCATGATCAAGTATTAATGCATAGTGATCACGAAAATCCGATGACGGCATTGGTGTTTCCGAGTATTCCAAATATTGAGATAGAGTATGGTGTGACCAATTACGGATCGAATTTGGAGAGTATTTTAAGTGAAGGGGGTGGAATGCAATTTTGTGGATATAATTCGATTTTTAATACTAATAATAACCATGATGAGGATCAAGAAAAGCATTACTTTGGTATAAGCAATTGTGGGTTGCCGCCGTTGCCCGGTGAGGAGTTGGGGTGGTCGGAGACGAATGTAGGGTTGCCGGAAGATGTTTTGAACCCACGGATTGAACCGGAAGTCCATGTTTCCGGTGAGTGTTCAGCGAAATTATTTGGTGTGCCGGCGAGTTCCGAATCAATGTTCAGGCATTAAAATACAATTGATCATATAAATGTGGTGTTATAAAATTTACTTTTCTATGTTTTCTTTTTCAACTTTATATTGTAATTAATATATGTACGTATATATTGGAAAAAAAATTATATAATTTTTGAAGAGATGCATGGATAAAATGTTTAAAGGGTTTTCTTAACATGTGACAATGTCTCGGCTTATGACTAGTGTGGTTACATTTTAAAACTAAGGTCCTGTTCGTTTTACCGGAATGTGAAGGAATGGAATGTAATTTAAATTAAATTCGGTTATATCTTGCGTTTGGTAAAATTATTTGGGATAGAATCAAATTCTTTAGAATTTTAATATTCCTTTAGGTAATGGATTTCAATTCCTGTGATATGTTAGATGGAATTGAATTCATTTTCCTACGGAATGCTGACAAAAGACAAGATTAACTTCAATTTAACCCTAATCGATTAATCCATTCATCACAACAGATTCTCACCCTACCCCCATAATTATATAAAGTTCTAATACAAAAATGAATCGAGGGTATTTTAATCTTTTGATATAATTCCATTGTAATAATTTACAAACAAAGACAAAATAGGATTGGAATGGAATTCAATTCCATTTACTTTTCAGCAAAACAAACATAAATAGGAATCTCAATCCTTAGGAATTCAATTCTTTAAGGGAGTGTTTGGTTCGTGGTATTTCCTGTGAATCTTTGAGATTGAGATTTCAAATCCTGATAAATTTTGTGTTTGGTTTGTAAAAATGGGATGGGATTTCCCAGGAATCCTTGAAATCCCACAAACGGCGGATTTTTAAATCCCCCACCCCCCATGGTATTTATAAATCCCACATATGAGAGATTTCTAAATCCTGTGTTTCGTTCGTCGTTCGTCGTCCGCCGTCATTCGTCATCCGCCGTCGTTCGTTCGTCGTTCACCGTCTGCCGTCGTTCGTTCGTTGTCGCCGTCGTTCACCGTCGTCCGCCGTCGTTCGTTCGTTGACAACGTCGTTCATCGTCCGCCGTCGTTCGTCGTCCGCCGTCGTTCGTCCGTTGTCTCCGTCGTTGGTCATTTGCCGTCGTTCACCGTCGTCCGCCGTCGTTTGTTCGTTGTCGCCGTCGTTCATTGTCCGCCGTCGTTCGTCCGTTATCTCCGTCATTGGTCATCCGCCGTCGTCCGCCGTTTTTCTTTCGTTGTCGTCGTCGATCATTGTCCGCCGTCGTTCACCTTCGTTCGTCGTCCACTGTTGTTCGTCATCCGCCGTGTCCGCCGTCGTTCGTTCGTCGTCCGTCGTCATCCGCCGTCGTTCGTTCGTCGTTCACCGTCGTCCTTCGTCGTTCGTCTTCCGCCGTCGCCGTCGTTCATCGTCCGCTGTCTTTGGCTGTTGATGGAGTTTAGTGGTGGTGGAAATCACACCTAAGAAATATGAACCAAACACAAGATGAGATTTTAAATCTCACTAAATGCAAATCCCACCAAATACCAATCCCATTTGAAATCCCAATCCCTTCAAAAACAATACTTGAACCAAACACTCCCTAAGGAATTCAATTCCATTCCTTTGAATTCGGAATTGAATTCCGTGAAACAAACGCGACCTAAGTTGCATGAGTTATTAAGGGAATTAAAGTGCTTAATTTTCCAACCAGATTGCACTCCAACCACTCTCTCATAATTAAGTTCTGATTACTTCAAGATGATCTGTTAAATCTTAAAGTTGTGTTCAATACATTATAGTTAAGTTTATTAGTACATATGACATTAGCCATAGTATAGGTTATTTTGTATAAATACCCAGTGAATATATAATCTATGCTTTGTGACCTACTTGAGTAGGACGTCAAGTCAAGCTCGAGAAATAAAACACTCGGCTTGTAAAGCGTCCGAGCCTTATCAACTTTTGTCATTTTACTTTTTTGCCCTTTTTTTTATAGTAAACCAATTCGTACATAACAAAATTCGTCCATATAAAATAGGTATAAGTATTTAATAACACATGGTACAATTAATAAGGCATATATTGTTGTATATGGACAATTTATGTTGTCTAAATCACCACCCTTTTTTAAAATTATATTTACATAATTATCATATATTTTACACAAGCCAAACTTGAAAATATTGAGTCGAGTAATACTAAAATTGACTAATATTATTATTTATTATACTAAATTTGGCAATTGAGTTGAGCCAGGCTGGATAGTATCAGTTAGCTCATTGAGCTGATCAGGTTTGAGCTTGGAAATAAAGGTTGATCAATTGAGTTTGATTAACTCGAGTTAATTTCAAGTTTCCACTTTTCTAATAAAGTCAAGCTAGAGCTTGAAAAAAAAGGCTCAATTGAATTCGATTACTCAAGTTTCAAGATTTGAGTTTTCTAATCGAATTAAGTTCGAGCTTAACACTGTGTCGACTCAATTACTCGTACCAGTTTTATTTACCCCAAAAATTGAAAAAAGAAATTTATTACTTATTAAATTAATAGAAATCATGATAACAGATTTGCTTTTCTTCTGCTAATTTTGTTGATACTAGATTGAACAAAAACCCAACGGTTTAAAACCCGGTTTTTTGGTTGACCTGGTCTCCTCACTGCGTTATGGGTCCATCTATTCGACCGGTGAGTCAACCTAGTTTCAAGAAATTTCAACTATATATATATATATGTGTGTATACACATATATAAAAACTGTAAAAAGTAATGAAAAACATTGCCTACGATAAAAAAAACATAAACCTACAATATCATTAATCCAAACACATTAATCCAAACACATTAATCAATTTCAACATAATATACAATACCCAAAAAAAAAAAATTCAAACATCAAACAACAATTCTCATAGGTTCACAATCAAATTAAATTAAAGATTATTAAGACATTAAAAAGTGAGTTAGGGATTTAAGGTTAAAAACAGATTTTTTTTCAGAAAAAAACAAAACCGTGTCAAAACGGGTCAACATAAACCGGGGCGACCGGTTCAACCAATAACCCAGGCGGGTCACTCCAGGCCATAAATCACCAAAAAACCGCTCTACGTTAACCTGCTCTAGTTACCGGGTCCTAGGTCAACTGGTTCGACCGACCGGGTCAACCCATTCGGATATTTAAATGTTGCAAAAACAGGTTAATCACATAAACCAATTAATCGAACATAACCAATTTAGTTGACAAAATTGACTCAAACTAACCGAACCATTTAAAAAACCGATGGTTCGATCAGTTTCTAAATTTTGCCGATAAGGGCGGTTCGGTTACCGTTTATCACAAAAGCCGCAACATTATTAACTGAACCGGCCCAATAAAATATTTGTAATTTTTGTATTATATTTATGGTAATGATACCTTATTAAAGATTATTGAATGTAAATTTCAAAAAAATTACTTTTAGAGGTTTTATTATTATTTTTAAGCTTTATAATCGTTTTCTATTTTATATATATATATATATATATATATTCTATATGTGTAACATCCTAGGTTTGGGCTTAGTTATGGGACAGATCAGTGGTAAGTGGATCGTACTTGGCGACAAGTACTTTTGATTAATTATGTGTATTTATGATATGTGTTAATTAATTTGAGAATTAATTAATCAGTAGTAACTAGTAAGGTTAATGTTGAAATGTAAATTTAATTAAGTGTATACTTAATTACTACAAACCAGATTTGCATAAATTAAGTATTGATGATTAATTTAGTCAAGATATATATATATATATATATTTAAATATATTTATATACGTATGCATGTTTGTAATTGTGACTAAGCATGAATTAAGGAGAAATGAATACACCTCATGCTTTGTGAATTGTGGAAATTGCATACGTGGGTATCTATTGGATTTTCATCAGGAGTATTATTCATTTGTTTGAAAACCGATAGTATGAGTTTGTATGTGTTTTGAGAGAAAGAACAACAAGAAGGTTGTATACTTGAATAGTGAAAGTAAGGAGTTGGTGATAGTTAATTCAAGTTAAGGGTAAAATCAAATTTCTTGTTTGATTCTGATCATATTGATATGATTTTCTGATGATATATATGTATATATGATGATTCAGCATGAATGGAGCTTGAAGCTCCATACTTGTAAATGGGTTTTGTGTGATTTGGTGTCTTAAATGGTTTTGATGAGTTCTTGTTGTTGTCTACATATTATAAGATGTTTATACATATTTTAGAAGTGTTCATAATTGATTTCGAGTGAACATAAGGATTTTTGCAAAGTTGAGTCGACTGGATTCATGAAGAAGATTATACAGGTCCTTGACCGACGCGACGTGTCATTTCCTAGAACGCGACGCGTCATTTCCTAGAACGCGACGCGTTCTTGAGTTTTGGCGGATTCGTGTGGAAATCCGAATGGAAATCCGATGGGTTAAATCCGAGATCCAAAATCTGATAATCTGAAATCCGAGAAATCCAGAATGCGACACTATGGAATCCGGGACTTGAAATCCGACAATGAGTATCGGATTTGTGAAATCCGACAGTTGGTTGTGATGTGACGCGTCGGTTGCTTGGACGCGACGCATCCGCGGTTTTTGTGGAATTTCTTGTTTAGTTGCATTGTTTAATACTATGTGTTATATGTTTATACATATGTGAATCTTACATATTTATGTTTGATCAAAGGGATATAAATATATGTGTTTGATATATATATATATACACGAATCAATTACTGATTTCAATTTGTTGTGTTCTCATGAACGAATAAGGCTCAGTAATATTAGATCACTGAGTGGGAGTTCGAGAACTCGAGGTGAGTGGATGTTTACTCACAGATGTTATTAGTTGTAACTGGTTTGGTTGCAGCTGTTATTGGTTTGACGCATGGATAGATTGTATATCTGATAATTGATTAACTGGTTGATTGTTAATTATTGTTGCGTCAGTGATATGTATACATGATTTGTGAAGTCGGTCTCGGCTTGGCCATGGGTTGGGTTTGTTTGGTATCGGCTAATCAGTATTGGGATCTTTTGATGCATTTGTTGCAACTTAAGGTAATACTGTGTGAGAATAGCAAATGAACTATCGGTAAACCTTTGCTTTGGCCGGCATTGGTTGTAGGTTCCTGCAGAACCGCCGGTCTTCCCAAGGTGCTTATTTGTGGTTGTTGATATCATGCATTTATGTGACTGTTTTATCTGTGGTGGTTTACTTTCATTCACTTAGCTTTGTGCTAATCCCCCACCTCCCACTACTTTTACAGGTGGCTAATAAGTTTTGCGGTTCAGTTGTGAAGGGGTGTAGCTTGGGGAATAATTGGCGGGCACTCTGATTTGAATTGTGACGAGCCGTGGGTTTTGTAATACTAATATTTTGAATTGGAAAACGGTTTTGTATAATCCATTGTATTAATATTTGTCCGCTTCCGCAGTGTTATTAAAAAGAAAATTTTGGGTTGAAAATACGGTGTTACAATATGGCGTCTTGTATTTACTTACTTTCGTTTCACATTAATTTTTTTTTACTTATTTTTATACCAAGTTTTGTTCATTTCTTATACTAAATTCATGTTCATTTTACCCAAGTTTATTTTTAATATTCAACTTTCTTATTAGTTAAATGCCTCATTTAAGCAATAACCTTCCAATTAAAAATCAAAATCGATAGATTTGAATTAAACATAACTGAAACTATCAGTTATGATTCGATTTTATGTCTTAACCGATCCCTGCTTAACCCTACAATCAACATATACCAAATAGGCAAATTTTAGCCCCATATAGTACGTTTCTTATTATATATCATTACGCAATCTTAAACACTTTTGATGAAAAAACTGTGAATCAACTTTACATCACAATTAGTGAATATATAAACCATAAAATCACAACACCTTTTTAAGCTAAACTAGACGCACCTTAACTTTTTAGATGCCAAATTTCAAAAACATCATCAAACCATGTACTTGTACATGAACAATGAACAGCTTCTTATATTCAAGAAAAGATAAATCAAGAATAATTTAATTTCCAATGTTTGCACTATGGATAGTAAGAAACCACATGATGTGGTATGCAAGAAGAATTCTTCCAAACCCTAGCATGCTCCTTTAGAATCTCCCTGGCTTTCTCACTAGTTTTGCTACCACACTCTCCTACTTGTAACACGAGGCATAGTTTTCCAACCACCCCCAACTGCAACATCTCTTGAATCACTCTCGTATTACCGGAAAACCTCGCTATCGAATGCAGTATCCTCACCGCCCTCCCGCTTGCCGCTGGCGAAACACGAAAGATTTTGTTCGAAACAACGGCTAAACCCGCACCATGTTTTAACAGTTCTGCACGGCCGTGTGCACATAAGCAAAGTTGGTCTAATACTATTAACACCATCTCTGAGACTCTTTTTTCGTTGCAATTGAAAAGCATGTCGATCAATACCGGAACTACTCCAGCCTCCACCGCCTTTATCCGATTCTGCCCCCATAAGGAGACTCCGATGAGTAACTTGATTGCGGCTTTTGTGGCTTTTAGGGAAATTTTGTTGGTCAAGATATGTGTAAGCTCGATGAAAAACTGAGGCTTTAAAGCCATCACTTGAATGGGCTCCGCAACCTCAATTATCGACTTGAGTAATGACACTGCGTGAGTGTGTGACTCAAGATCGGATTCATGCTGCATCACGCGAGTCAATGCTTCGACAAACTCTCCGGTCTTTCCGAATAACGCCTTGAGGCTAGTTTGGGATAAATGAAGGTGGTAAAGAATACTGACGGCCTCTAGTGCTGACGTGACGTTACTATTAGGGTTAGTTATTATGTAAACTAGGTAATCAGCTGCACCAACTGCTTCCATTGACCTTTTGTTCATTTCACTCTCCAAGACTATCATCTTTACTCTCTTTAAACTCTTCATTTGCAAATTTGAAGACTTTGAATCTTGTAGAAGCTTCAAGATTTGCGATTTTGATATCGGAAGTCGTGGTGTGGGAAATCTTTCAACACCGAATGGTGCGTTAAGAGTGCACCAAGATTGGATTAATCGACGAAGAGTGTGGTTAGGGGTGAGCTCGATATCAGTAAGGAGTTGTTTAGTTATGGGACAACTGCGGTTCTTCGTGGTGCACAACCATTTCTCGATGGCTTCGCGATCATAAGTGATCCCCGTTGAGAGTGTTACAGGGTCTTTCATGATATCTAAAGAAATTGGGCATAGAAAAAACGAAGGTACTTCTATTCCCCTTTCAGAATCAGTATCCATTGCACGTAAAAACCAGAATTGAAGAAACAAACTAGCTAGAGGGTTCTTTTGTGTGTATTAAATTTACGTATACATGAAAGAAAGTTTTGATGAGCTTTTTGGGGAAGTGATTGTGAATACTGAATAATGATCAACATGCAGCTTTAAGGATTTTAGATTATTTATTAAATGGAGTGGATGAGACGAGTGAGTCATGTTTTGTGTACAGAAAAAAAAGTCAGAACATCGTAAGAGTAAACGTGATTTTCGTGAAATGAAGAGAGGATTTGACTTTTCAAAGAGATCGATCGAAGGAGGCTCGAGAAAGAAATAGACACCTCTACGTACGCACAAATGCAAGTGGTTTGAAGTGGGGGCAAAGTGTGTTGGAAAAGTGTAGATTGATAACTACACTTGTCGACCGTATATATTAAATTAACTTCATTTCTTAATCATAGAGATCGATATTTTGACTTTATGTACGACTTTAATCAAATCATTAACTCATAAAATAAATTTATTTTGAAACGTCTAACGATTTTAATTTAATTAATAAGAAGAAAGTCTGCTAATCTGGCAACTTATACCAAAATTTTATTTGATTGATGTTGTTTCTAACTATAACAAAAATTATATACTATGCCTACACGACATAACATTGTTCAATTTATCACATTGCAAAATGATTTTGTTTAAGGTGACTAGATGAGTATTTCTTAGAGGGTCATCATTCTCGTGTTGTTCTCGTTCAAGCATGTTTAGTTACAGAGTTCAATTCTCATGAGTAGATCTATCATGACTGTGGCATAAAAAGTGTTATATATGGCAAGGTAAGGGTTTAATTATGAACACAATGTCTTTCTTGTCTACGGTTAAGGGTGTGAGTCGATGTATTAGTGAGCTAATCAGTTCAAGTAATTAAAAGCTCATTACAAGCCAAGCCTAAACGAGTTCGAGTCGAACTTGAACCTAACTTAGAGTTTGTTTAATAAACAAGATCAAGCTTGAGCAAACCTTAACAAATATGTTAATTTATTAAAATATAATTATATATATGCTATATATTTACATAATAAATAAAACTATACATATTATAATAAAAAACTTTAATTGGTAAATATTATATATATAATTATAACTGCAAATATGAAGTACGTTGAGAAAATAATCATATCTACATAAATGATATATGTAGATAGAGATATATATTGACGTGTTCAGGTTTAATATCGTGTAACAAGAGAGGGTTTTACATATACTAATTACCACACACATGTTTTTTTTATTTGACAGATCCTAAACCCGGGTAAGATCCTATTTATTTAGCGTAAAACTCGTCTCAAAAGTTAGGTTTTTGTAGTAGCGTTCGCATTTTTGCCGTCTTTAATTTTAAGGAGTTTGAAAAACCTACTTTTTAGTAATAATAGAGCAATTCTCCTTTTATCTTATAGAAAAACTTAGCTTGTTGGTTTACTCTTGATAAAGTTGTGGGATTAAAATAATAAAAAAGAGGTTTAAAAACCAATAGAGGAGTCATCCCACAATCCACATGACCCTATAACACCAAACTTTTTAAGCCTTCATTTTCTAGATATACATCAAATGGCATGCTTTTAACCTCACTCAATGCTTAGGTATAAAAAATAAATTGAGATAACCATTTTTTTTTCTTGAGGTTGAGCCATTAAGGCCTAATTATTATGAAATGGGCCCTACTTATTTTGGGTAACAAAATATATTAGTTAGGTATAAAGCATAACCTTCATAAAACATTTCAAGCCATTGTGGCCCCGCTAATGCCTACCACCATCAAGTCTCTCTTCTTGTGTCACACCACACATTTCAAATTCTATATATTTTAATAATTTAAAGGAAAATATTACGGATAAGTATCGATACACAAACAAGCTTAAGTCATCAAATATCCATTAATTATTTATCTGTAAGTTGTAGAAAAAGATAATCTGATATCTAAATAACTTAAAAAAACTGAATCTATGATTCAGATCGATTCTAGCAACTTAGCTATCTATGTAAACTTTTCTACGTTCTCGTCGTTTTAAATCTTGATATTATCTAAGTTGACATTTATTTGATTTTCTTATTGTTTGCCCTTTTTCAAAAACTTTATAGTTCGGGTAATCTTTTTGGAGAGTGTATTTTTTTTATAAAGCTGTGTATAAAATGTGATTTAACATATTTTCACAAGTTATAAAATGATATCAATAAATTTCAGATTCAGTCAATTTTTGGATTTTAATATAAAGGGATGAGATCAGATAAAAAGAAAATTAAAGTAAAAAGTGTAAAAGGGGTAATTATTTGATCATTTTTCGATATATATATCAACTGATAATCGTTAGTTCATCATCTTTATTGATTAAAACTAGTTCTTAATCAATTTCTTTTTTATTTCAAATACAGATTTTGAAAACAAAATTTTGGAATAATTTGTTAATGAACAAAATGCTTTCATCTAAAAAGTGATGAATATGTTGGATTCATCAAAAAGAAATTGATTAATAACTAGTTTTAATCAATAAAGATGATAAACTAACGATTATCAGTTGATATATATACCGAAAAATGATTAAATAAATATCCATTTTACCTTTTTTACTTTAATTTTTATTTTATTAAAATTATAAACGATAAAGTCTATTGAAATAACGACTTGGGTGATAACGACCACGTAAGTACGTAAGCGATGATATCAATTCATCGCTTTCTTGGACTTGGTTTTGTCTGGTTCTCTCGTAGCCGCCACATGTTTGCGTTCAAATTCTCCAAATGCGATCCAAAACTCAGGTCAATGAAGTTAATTTTCTCTTTCCCCTTTTCAATCTTGCTACATAACAATTGGGAACCCTAAATCTACGTCTTTGGAGGGTCTACTGACTCTAATTTCCATACAAGAGATTCAAAGTAAATTGTTGAACTTGCCACGCACAAATCTTGAATATAAGCTCCTAGGTCTAAAGTTATTGTCGGGAAATCAATTTTTTTTCTTGTATGTGTTGTTACAGGAATTGGGGTTGTCTTCGAGTATTACTGTTCAATTTAAACAATCATTACGAATCAAGATGACCCTTTGATAACTGTATGGATTTGTTAGACGAAGTAAATGCTTATGTTGCTGATTGAAGGAAATACTTAACAGTAACTGTGGGTGGGATTGATTAAGAAATTCAATATGGTCGATGTTATGGATAATTTTCAAGTGTGGACACAAGGTGTTTGTCAAATTTTCTGAAAGAGATCTCTAAAAATAACATTGGGTTTGTAGTTATTGGAACCATGATTGTTAACGTGTTTGTTAGTTTAAGTCAAAGTGGGAGGGTCCATTACTTGTTTTTCGTTTAATTTTGCCTGTTTTAAAGTTCAATATGGAGATGCTGGACCAATTTAGTAATGATTTATCTAAGTTGGTTGAATGCTTTTGGATTTAATGATAGCATGTGCCTATGCTGATTATTTTGCTGCAAATACTGCTTTTGTGGTTAACTGTATTGTGTTTGCATTTAATATTTTCGTTCTCTTGGTTAATCATTTTGCTGCAAAACTAGGAAGGATCATTGGCAATTGGAGATTTTCTGAAAAATATTTTGGTATCAAGTATATACGTCATTGATAAAAACTACAGATTGATGTAGTATCGACTAATGCTCGCATATTGTTTTCAACCTGCAATTGCAATAATATCGGCTACTTTGTGGATATTGCCTAACTTTATCCATAGCTTCTTTTGGCATTTCTGTTTGGATTTGGCACTATCATATTTATCATTTATATTTCTAGTAAATATAGTTCACGGCTTGGAATATTAAGCCATACCCTTTTGTCAAGATTTATAATAATTGAATGGGACCTTCTGTAAAAGTGACCTGTATACACTATCAGAATATGCAACACCCAACACCCATTAATCCATCTATGAACATTCATCTTTCTAGTTACCCTTTTATTACAGCATATGATGATATGATGATGATTTATACTAATATTTTCCCAATTAATCACAATGGTACAATTTCATGATTGTGTAAATAGTTGATAGACGAAAACACCAGTAATTATTATCCATTCCTAAATGTTTTTTGTACTTTAGATAAATGAGTCTTATGGAGTGAGCAACCCAAAAGAATGTCGTCTGAATTCGTCAGTGGTCCTGAATATTAAATGACATTTGATGGACCAAAATCAAGGTAAACTTTGCAGGGTTTCCCTCATCATTACGACTCCAATAATTTGAGATCTGGTTTGTCATTATTGATATTGTCCTGCTTCTTTAACATTTATACCAAATTGCAAGATGGGTTAAAACAAGTTTGGATTGAAACCTGTAAATTTTGGTACAGGTTGATATGATCCGGGACTAGATTTGGTTGATCCGCAAACTCTTTACTCGACAGAACAGGTTTAGGTTGAAGCTGGTCATTTCTTAGTACGGGTTAAAACAGAGTGGCTTAGGTTGGATCAGGTCAGCTTACATAGCAAATGCTTTTATGTTATTTTCTAAATCTTGTGACAATAATTAGGTTCTTATTTATGATTACAAAAACAAATTTATCAAAGTAATTATTTGAATCCATGAATAAAATATTATATGTGGTCATATAAATTAAGAATAAACGTTGTGTGACTTTCCACTCGTTTGAATGATTCCCGGTTATATTGTAATTTAATTTGATACAACATAACCAAAATCTTTTACTTTGCGATACCATATTAACATCTAACAAAGGTTATCTAGCTTGAAATTAAGACACATATAAATAACTATAGGAAGATGATTAATTATTATAAATCTTGATTTTGTATACCCCCATCCAAAGATATAACTATTTTTACATACATACATGATACATACAATATACCAATCCATACTATCCATCTGCGAGTACAAAATTAATATACATCCATGCAAGCTGGTAAACCTAATCTATATCTATAAAGAACTTCAATGGTTTTGTTCTTCAAAGCTAGACCTGTTCTAAGATAATTCTTCTTCTTTCTTGAATTTCTTTATACTAACCATGGTTAAGCAACAAAGCCTGGTTCTGAATGTTTATGGTCTCATACATGGCTGCTGAGTGTGAAGAAGATGGTTGATTCATAGCTTCGAATTCATTAGATTGTTGAATATTTTGATTAGGGAGGAAACTTTGGTGGGCACCCGAGATTGAAATATTATCACAGTGTGGAAGGCCTAGAGTTAAAGATACACCATTTCCGGAATATGGTGGTTGGAATTGCTCGGTGGTAAACCGTCCTATTTCTCCGAGTGTGTAACCACCTAACCCACCCATGAAATCGGTTGGGTTGCCCATTAGTGTAAAACCTACATCTGAAGTCTGTTGTCTTTCATTGTTTCGTGGTTTCTTAGGGCTGAATTGTGCAATTCCTTCCATCTGTGAAGAGTTAATAAGGGTGAAACCAGAAGGGTGTTGGATGTTGATTCTGGTGGCGGACGTGGTGGTGGAAACAGTTGTTTGCGGTGGAGTTGGGTGGTTGAACCCTCTTTTTGAGTTTTCCGGTGACAGACTTTTCTCCTGTTTGGATGATGAATTGTCCTCACTATATTCACTTTTGCTCAATTTGTTTTCTTCTGATCTGTTCTGTTCTTGTTCCTTGATTTCTTCCAAGTACATCTCTTCCACCATCGGCTTCCATAGCCTAACTCGAGCATTTATGAACCAATTTGATACCTGTAATTATTAAATTATCAAATCATTAAATCAATTTGCAGATTCAAAACACAGAAACAGTGATCACAAAGTAATCTGAAAGATACCTGACTTCTAGTAAGCCCCGTTTGTTTTGCGAGCATATGTTTGTCTGAATCCTTAGGATATCTGCAAGATAGATAGCAAAAGGTTGATTACAAATCATTGGTAAGAACAAGAAACAAGTGACAATTTTATTTTATTTTGCTTTATTTGTAATATTGTTTTTTAGAAAGTCAGATTCTTACGGATGAAGAAAGTGTTCGAAGAGCCATGCGCGAAGAACAGAAACAGAGCGCTCAGGCAGTCCTCTTTGGGGTCTCCATGCATTGTGTTGGATCATTCCCAATTGCTGTAAAGCTCTCTGTTGCCGGAGCTGATTGTCTACAAATTTCAGCCGTGAACCGCCGCCGCCGTCAGTCTTGCCACCACCACCAACAAAACTGTCTTCTTCACCTAAGCTCCGGCTAGCGGCCTTAATCTGTCCCATAATTGCATCTTTTAGGCACCTAAATTGCTTTGAGATTGTTTGAAGTGCTAGTGCTGTGTAGGTTTTAGCAGACCCGATTCCAGCAGCTTGTTCGAACCACGAGATCACAATTTGCATATGGTTATGGTATTGTCTGTATCTCTGCTCCACCTTCACAACCCCACAAAATCTTAACCAAAAGGTTTGTTTTCTAAAATATTAGAGTAAAAAATTAATCATTAATTATTTAAAATCTCACCTCATCAAGCATGTTTAAAAGTTTTGCTTTCTTCATTTGAATTTCCTGCCTCTCTGCCGTAGTAAGTTCAGCGGCATCACCAGGTTTGCCGGCGGTTTCTTCGCCATTCAACCCTTCTCTAGTAATTGCCACCGGCGAACCACCACCACTGCCTGGAGTCTTGATGTTCTTAGTAGACTGATCAGAATTCTTGAATACAGCTTTACCAACATTCACCACTTCTTCAAGAAGCTCATGGGTTGCCTTTAAGTACTTGGAATTCAACAGTACATTCTGCATACCACCATTCGAGATCCCCGATGCTGACTGTGTCAATCCACGCCCAGGGGCTCTGTTTTCATCCCCGGCAGTTGGAGAAACGGTGGGTATTCTGGCAGCCTGAGAGCTGAATCCGGATTGCTGAGATGAGAGGCTCAAGGACAGACCTTGCTGGAATCTGGTGGCATCATGTGTTTGTGCTGCCGCCAGCTCCACCGGGCTGTACATGTTGTAGTGAACACGTGGCATGAACGAATGTAGGGCGGAGATGTCGTGTTGGGAATGAATAGAAACCGGTGGTTGTACCGAAAGGGGGACACCCACAAATTGCTGCGGGTGGGAGGCGGTTGGTGATTGCGGTGGCGCGTGGGATAAAGATTGGGGGTGATGATTGTTTAGAAACATGAAATTCCCAGGCTGCTGCGGTGGTGGTACTTGAGCATCAGAGTAGTTTACATAACCGGGATTCATCAGAACCAGCGTCTGCAACCCGTCTCCACCTTGAATTTCTGAATTTCCATGGTAGTAAGTTGCCATCGATCGTTTAATTATGTTGTTAATTTATATCTATGATATTCTTCAAATTCTCTGGTTTGATCTCAGTTCACAGCCTCCAATCTCTCTGGAACTCGTTCACACCTGTGATCATTGAAATGAACACAAAAGAATTGATTTTTATGAACATATACACACAGATTTTAATTTATAACTCCAATTAGTTATTACTCGAACAAACTTTATTAATAGAACAAACTCTGGTTCGATCATTGATCCGAACTACAAAAAGAAAAAGAAAAAACTTATAGTCTTATACTAAACTATATGATAAAACCATCATACTAAATTACTAATCATGATCATAAGATACCTGATGAAGGGGGAATTTGTGATGGAAATCTGATGAGAGTGTGCACATGCTGCAGCTCCATCATCATCGTCATCACCACCACCATCTGAACCCATTTGAACAGAACAAGTGAGAGAGAAAGAGAGAGAGACATATGGGGTTTATTACATAAACAAATTTTGGATAAAAGATATTCCCCAACTCATTTCTTTATTACTAATATACAATTTACTCATATTCTCCATGCTGACAACTTCAAGAAAATCTTGAAATTCATTTAGATATTGATAGATAGAGAAGATGGACCTGTTACTTCTTTGCTCTGAAGTGATACAGCTTTCTCTTTCTTTCTCTATCTATATATCAGTATATGTGTCTGTGTGTGTGTGTTTTTCTCTCTCTATATGTATATATTTGACTGGAAGGAAGGTTCTTGTTTTGGGAGAAGTACCTGCGAATGGATCAAAGAAGGGAAGTGTGCAAGTGTGTGTTGTTGTTGTGTGGTTGATTTGACCTTCGTTTTCAAATAATTTGATGCAGCAGCTTTGATGATGATGATGATGATGATAAGCTGCTGCTACTCTCTCTCTCTAAACAAAGATAGCTTTTTAGTGAGAGAAAGAGAGAGATAAAGATGTGGATGTGTGATTAGACAAAAAACAAATGGGTTGCTTGCTTCTTATATCAAAGTTATATGTGTCAGAAGATACACACATCTGAAAAACGAGGAAACGTCTCCTTCTACTGCCCAAACTACCTTTTCTAATTATTTTCTTATTAATCTATTTCACCAACCTTGATTAAACCCAATTAAAATTACAGAAAAGAATAAAACAAATGATAAACAAACCTAATGATAATTAAAATTAAAATATTAACACTGAAAATAAGAATTAGAAAGTATACAATATTACTTAAAAAATAATGATAATAATAATAATAACTGAAAAAAAGATATCTAAAAAATTAAATATGTGGTCACAGTAAACAGCGATGCAGCGAGGGGCACAAAGAAGATGATGAATGACACGGGGTTAAGTTGGGGAGTGGGGTGGGGGTCCTTTTTTGTTTTGTTTTTTTCCTATATTTATTTTTTTTAATATTAAATTATAAAGTTATTTAATTTTCTCATTTGTCAAATTTTGTATGGTAGATTGGTATAGTTTGATGATGAAACAATTAAATTCTTATGAAACACTGGGCCAACTACCATAACATCCCTTACTTTAATGATATCATTCTCTTAAATATCCACTTTTACAATTCTATTTATTTTTATGTGTAAATTTTCACCATTTGGTACTTTTTTTATTTTACTTGCACGCATATTTTCTTGCAAGTTTGTAAAATTTGAAATTTCCATATATATATATATATATATATATTATATGTGTGTGTTTTCCCTTTCTAACTTTAACCATGGGGTTCTATTCTTTTACCTTATTATGAAGAAATATCTCCATATTTGTTATTATTTGGTGAAGAAATGTTATAAATTTTTATGTCCGTATTTTAACTCCATTTGAGAGGTAAAAACGTGAGGTTATTTGAAGAATATCGTTAGTCCAAATCACAACAATTTCAACTCTATGGTCCGTTCATCCACGCTTATAGAGTCAAGAATCGTGGGGTGTCGATGGTTTGCTCGATTATCATGGTTTGTATCGTATTGGTGAAACCTTGTACAGCTTGCTAGGTCGTATTTTCTCGAATATTACAAAGAAAATAAAAAAGAATGTTTATCAAAAGGGGAATTGATAAATGCAACCTATCATTTTCATAGTACACACCATGAACGATGATTTAATTCTACAATCTTTAGTGTAAATTTACAACCAAATTATAAGTTGGCATCATGTATTCATATCCCAATGTGCATGCAAGAAATTATAGGGTAAATGACTAAATTCATGTATGTAAAAAACGTACTTTATTTTTTATTATTCTTTATAAAATTAATCATATTTTTGGTCTATGATTTGATGGTTTTTATGATTTTGGTTTTTAAATTTTTATTTTTACGAATTTCGTCTCTAGATAGGTTTGATCCCTTATTAATTCAATTTTTAAATTGTCCAAATCGTTAATTCGTTTTAAAATTATTTTAAGTAAGAAATAAAAAAATAATATTGATTCTTCTTTCACATTTAATTTTTTAAAAATAAAAAATCACATTTCTACATCTCTTCACTTAATCTCTCGCTCTCTCTCACCCTCTGGATGAAACAAAGGTGCTAGCCACCCACCACTATTACCACTATGCAAAGTGCAAACAATCATCTAATCTCTCCCCACCATGCTACCAACCACCACCATCGTCAACCTAACTCCTTTTTCGATTAGTGAATTAACCACCATCATCAATGGTTTCCTTGGTCAACCTTCCCATTACCCTTAATCAACCCAAAGTAGGAACAACATACCCTAAATCAACAAACACCCCAAATCTAGGAACAACAATAAGTTCACATAGACAAGTTCAAATAATATGGACAAACCCTAAATCAACCCTAAATGTGTGAAAATAATCAATGGTGGTCGTAGATGACTCGATGAGGTGAGAGAGAGGGATTAGAATCAGCACCATCCATCTGTTTCTTTTGATTTCTTCATCGATGAGACAAGAGAAAGAGAGAGATGTTAGGTATGGTGAAGGCAATGGTGAGATACATGAATCAAGAACCCCTGCAACACAACCACTTCCTTCTCTTTCATCTTCAACACCTCCTCTTTGATCTTCAATGCATGATCGAGTGTGTGTGTGTGTGTGTTTAATCTCTAAAGAAACCACACATAAGGGTCTTTGTAGTTCTTTTGAAGAAATGAACTTTCTCGTTATTGCTTGTTTATATCAAAGAAACCTGCATAAATTTGTTGGATTTTGGGAAGGGAAATTAGGTTTTTTATACATGGTTCGGGAATATGTGTTTTTAGTTCTTCTTCTTTAAAATTGATACAATTAGGGCTTTAATTTTGACTCCAAAATTGAATCTTTTAGGGAAACCAAATCAGGGTTTCTTCTAGTTTGATGAGCTTTGTGTTTTAGGATTCCACTTATCTAGAAATTGAACATTATTCTGCTTTTGATGATGACACCCTTGTTATTTTAGTTGCTCTTTAGCTTAAATTATTTGTTCTTTATTCTTACAAAATTGATAGTAATTTTTAAAGTTAATTACATAAATGGTACTGGTTGTCACAAAATTTCAATTTTAGTCCTTTAACTTTAAAAATTACGAAAACAATTATCGTGGTTGTCACTTTGTTTCATATTTTGTCCTTTACACTAAGTCAAAGAGTAAATTAGTCTTTTTCTCACTTTATTCTTGTTACCAAACAATCTTTGACTATTATAATGATTTCCAAACATGTTTTTTTAAGATTCCTTTTAACCTCTTTTTACCAAACACAAGTCCCCCCCCCCCCCCCCCCTTCTCTAGCCTATACATCTCTTGGTAACCTACCACATGGATAAAAAAATTTAATAACTCTTCTTTATATGATATCTAGTTGTCACACTCGTTAAACGTGACATAGATTGTAAAGTGCTTGTAATTTTTCTCGATCTCTCGGATTGGATATTTCATTATTAATAATCTACAATATTACTTATTTAAGAATTAAAAAATAATCAGGATAATGTGGACTAGTCAACGTGAGCTAACCGTTATAAAAATTAAATGCTTGACTTGAACCCGTTTGTCAAGATGTGATCGGGTCTAGTTTATATATTTTGTCATCTAAGACTATTTCAATATACTTTTTTGGGGCTGCCGTTATTTGTGCCCTGATTACCAATTGCATAAGGACCTATGTTTACAAAATGGTTGAACTTTTTTATAAACATCTATATATAGGTAAAATATAGTAATATTTAAATAATTAAATGTAGTCTACAAGAAAATACTAGTTACCTCTACGGGTGAGCTCGGTACCAAAGCAAGACAAAATTTTAAGATCGAAGATATCGCACAAATCAAACAATCACGACAAGCTAATGGCTTGCAGAATAACATGGTTTCAAAATCCCAAGTTCACAAGTGATAGTTCTTAGTTAGTTGAAAGACACACAAGCAAAACAAATCACTAAATATTTAGTTTCAATGTAAGTTGACAAAATTGAGGATGTTTTTTCTCAAAAAAAAAAAAAGTTGAGCATCATGATAATCAATCTATCATTGTTAGATTTTCTTTTAATAAAATTTCATCTGCCGCCTTTTAGAAAAATCATTGTCAGATGATCAAGTAGAGCCAATTTTCTTTTTTATAAACATCACAGTCGGTTGATATCCTCGGATTTGTTAGTGCAATGCTAAGGCCTTTGAAATCGTCGATGACTATCGGCGGGAGGAGTGAGTGTTATGAATTACCCATAGGTTGATTATCGTGTGGCAGAGCTAGCTATAAGTAGTAAGTCAGTGTAGAGGTTAGCTGATTTTCATCTGTGGAAGAGCTAAAGATGGGAAGCCGGTGAAAGATCAAGCCAATAGGATTATTATCAGGTGAAGATGAGAAGTGGCAGACGACTAGACTCTGACATGCCTTAAAGTCTCTCATAGAACCCTAAATTCCTAATGAAGCAAACCATGGAAAAAGGAATTAAGAATTACTGACTTACTTACTGCCTTACCCCATGTTATGAAAGAAAAATAGAGTTATTAAGTTGACCACAATTTACTCAACCTAGCTTTGTGTCACATTCATGTCGACTCAATTCGTGTGTAGTTTATGTCGGGTTTCATATCGTATAAAGAATCGCAAGACTTGAGATTCATGTTACTGCATATGTCCTTAATTATATTTGTATTTTATTCATGTATTTGAATAAAATGTTAATTGGTCGACTAATAGTCAAGATTGTCAAGATCATGATTTTACTATAAATTGTTTTGGTTGTCACAAGATCATAATCATAAATTTGGAGCGGGATTGAAAAATTCTACTAAGAAGAGTTAGCAAAATCATTTTTCATCTTCGTCACTACGGGATTGAGGAAGTTATATATATATATATATATATATATATATATATATTTATAGTATTTTATAAATATATATATATATATATATATATATATATAGGGGAGGGTTCATTTGAGAACCAGTTTTATTGCGAGAACCGCGAGAACCATTTATAGACATTGATCATAATTAATTATAGGTTTATATTAATTGTGGCAAACATGTAATTAATTGAAAACACAACCGTCATTTTTAGCTTCCAAAAATGCTGAAGGGTATTTTAGGCAAATTGCCTAATTAAAGGGGGGGGACCACTTACCCCCAATTTTTAAAACTAAAATATTTACCAAACGCAAAAATATTAAAATACGAAAATTATACCAAATTAACGAGAAAATTATGCTCTTTAATATGATATCCATATTGCTATACTTTTTCAAAGAATTTTTTTTATTTTTGCCGGGTTTTTTTTTCAACATAGCATTAGATATTTGCACATATGCACATACCACTGTCTTTTTTTCGAGCATATGTTCATGTAGGTGCACATGTGCAAATTACAATAGGTGCACATGTGCATATACCACTGTCTTTTTTCAGCGCATACAATAAAGTCACATATACACAGTGCATATGTGCATAACCTGTACATACTAGTAGGTTTTATTTTCACACAGGTGCGTGTAGGTGCATATATGCACCGTGCACGTGTGCATATATGCACATACACATGTATACCTAGATGCATGTGTACACGTGCAACTCAAAGTTCGCTTAGTCAACCTTATTGCTAAGACTATAAATAAACCGAATGATCACGAACGAGGCTTGTTCGTATTCGTTCGTTTATCTTTAGTCGAACAAATAAACGAATACGAATGAATTTTTGTGTTCGTGTTCGTTCGTTTAACTTTAGCCGATAAATAAACGAGAAACAAATGAGCATTTGTGTTCAATTATTTAAAAGATTGGTTCGAATTGTCTACATTTTAGTTCGTTTTTAAATGATAAACAAACGTAAACGAAAAAACACACGTTATGATACAAATCCAAATAGTTTTAAACACAAATAAACACTATATATACGCAAACACACATATAATATAAATATATATATATATACAATATAAACAAACATAAACGAACAGATAACCGAACGTTCATGAACATAAATGAATGAACGAGAGCTCTGTTTGTTTTCGTTCGTTTAATTAAATGAAAGGAAAATATTGTTCGTGTTCGTTTTTTTGTTCGGCTAAAGTTAAATTAACGAACACGAAAAACCCATTTATTTTCGTTTAGAACTCTAGTGCACGTGCAACTCAAAGTTTGTTTAGTCAAACTCATTTCTAACTCAAAAAATTTTAACAAAAAAGATCGGTTGGGTATAAGTATCTAATATATTATTAAAATTAAATAAGAATATAAATGGTTGTGATTAATAAATAGAGAATAAGATAAAGAAAAAAAAAGTAATTATTTCAACTTATAAATATTGAAAAAAAAGGAAAAAGATAAAAAAATAAAAATATTTAACACAAAAAAAGGCAGCTACCCTTTTCAAATAAATAAACAAACAATTTGATATACACTCCACGGCACAACATGCGCATATATATTTTTTAATTACAATTTTACCTTTTTGATATAAATAAGGTTATTAAAACATTATCTAAATTGATTGGTCCACACTTCACAATAGTTCTCGCGGTTCTCGCATTAAAAATGGTTCTCGAATAACTTTCCTCTCTCTCTCTCTCTCTCTATATATATATATATATATATATATATATATATATATATATATATATATGATCAAATTTGTAGTACTTTATATGGAATGGAAAGTTTATAACAAATTAATATAAGGTTAAAAGTATAAACATTATATTACTAGTAAAATACAACTCATAATACTTATATTAGTAACTAGATTGTGCTAATGAAAAAATAGTAGTAATTAAATTGTTATGAATTTATGAAATCTACTTTTAAATGTCACTTAACCAATTGTATATTTAACGTTTTATTTTATCTATATCTATACTATTATATAAACCATTTAACATTTTCTTTCCTCTTAAATTTTAAGACTTTTTAAAATTCAATCAATATAAAATCTTGACCCTTCATTTAATCTAAATTAATCACATCCACTCAATCTTTAACTATTTTATTCTCTCCTAATTTACTTTAACTTTTTATTCAAAGTATGTTTACTCATACTAACACAATTATCCACCCATATCAACATAATTTTTAAAATCTTATTAACTCTTCATTGAATCACACAAATAACATATCATTACATTCTTGAAAGCGACTTATTGTAAACCAAAAACTATTTGCCGCCCTATCATTACACGGGTATGATGCTAGTGTTAAAAAATTTGTTTATGTCTAATATTCAATCGACTAACTCCGGTCAAGTAATATTGAAATCTTACAGATATTATCGAGATTGAAAACCTATATAAGATCTTATAGTCAAGAAGATCCTATCAAAAATCTACAAGGTTTAACTAAACAAAATCATAAGATGTTAAAAGTTAAAACAATAGTTATCTGTAAAAGTAATCTACAATATATTAATTTTATATCAATAGTTTCATTAGGAAACTCCGCTGTTAATACAGTTATTCAACCTATGTTTGTCGTTACTTAATTTTTAATTAGTTATTTAATTTATGTGAATTAAACTTTATTTTATATACATAAAAAGAATATACTCTATTTAGTTAATTATTCATTGAGGGTGTGAATATGTGATGGGCTAATCACTTGGGTGATAGGTGTGATACCATACCATGGAAGTGTAGTGGGTGAAGGGATGTGGTACTTATCACTTGAGTGGTAGATATAAGTGGGTATGATGAGAGTATTTATTTATGTATTTTAATTTTTATTAGTTACTGAGTTAATATATAGGTTTTAAAATTTGATATAGTAGAAAGTAAGAGTTAATTGTCAATTTGGTCATTTAACTATCTTATTTCTTCCGATTTGGTCATTTAACTACAAAAGTGACCAAGATGAGCCTTTAAACATTCACTTTTCGGTCTAAATGGTCATTTCATTAGTTGACTGTTAGTTAACTCTGTTAAGTCAAGGGTAATTTAGTCCTTTTATCTTCTTTTCTATTTTTATTGATTAAAATAAGATTTCATTATATAAAAATATATATTCTCTCCCTCTCCATATACACATACTCTTTCTCCCCTCTCTCACTCTCAATTTGTCATCCTCCCCACCACCCTCTCCATAACCACCGCCCTACCACCCTCCGAGCACCACCACCGCCACTGCCACCACCCTCTTTATTCTCTCTCATATGTTGCTCACCCCCAAACCTTAAATTAAAGTAAAAATAGAATTCAAAGTACACATTCATCTTAGATATACAAGAAGCACCGCCGCCGCACCGCCAGCACCACCACCGACTTGGTAAGCTCAAGTCGAAGATTTTTTTATATATTATTTTTTTTATCCATGAAGGTTGACGGCGGTAGTTAAAGATTAAAGTGAACCACCGTCCACCTTAGATCTACAAGAAGCACCGTCGCCACACCGCCACCACCACCGTCACAGCATATGTTCTCACTCTCCTCCTCTGTCTCTTACTCTCCTCATCCTCCATACACACACACACACAAGCCCTAGATCTGTACCTAAATCATGTGAAACTAGGGATGAGCATGGTACCGGTTTTACCAAATACCGAATTTGGTTTAAAGATGGTACCGAATACCGTACCGAGTATTCATACTACGGTACCGGTACCTATTTCACCTAGTTTTTTCGATACTAGTCCCGAATACCGATTTAGCACTATTTCAAGTACCGAGTACCAGACCGAAAGCTCTAATTCTGTACCGGTACCGGTTCCGGTACGGTTTGGTATTTTCGGTACTCATGCTTACCCCTATGTGAAACCCTTAGATCTGTACCCAAAACGTGTGAAACCCTTAGACTGTACCCAAATCGTGTGAAAACACTAGATCTGTACCCCAAATTATTTTAAGATGAAGCGGTGGTGCTTGCTTTCATAGAAACAGAGAGAGAAGGGAGGAGTGTTTCATGATGAGGTGGCGGTGGTGGTTTCATAGTAAGAGAAATCGAGAGAAGAGAGAAGTGTCGAGAAAGAAAGGAAGAGAGAAAGACAGAGACGCGAGGACAAGAGTAGTGGTGGTGGTGGTTGCCAGCGATAGAGCGATGGTGGGAGTGGTTGTCGGCAGTAGAGCGGTGGTGGGAGGTAGTGATGGTGGTGGTGGTGGTTTGGGCAAAGAGAGTGTATAGAGGTTCTTTATGAGAAATAGATTGTTTATAAGTCTGGTAAATATATAGTAAATATTAATAAAATAAAATTTAATGAATAAATATTAAATAAAAGGGTATAATTGTTATTTTACCTTATTTTAACGGATTTGACTAACAGTCAACTGACTAAAGGACCATTCAAATTACAAAGTAGATGTTTAAACCCATCTTTGTCACTTTTGAAATTAAAGGATTAAATCGGAAGAAATAATAAAGTTAAAGGACTAATTTGACAATTAACTCTAGAAAGTAATTACTATGAGACTAAGTAATAGATTAAATAGTGAAAAAAATTGACGTAACAGTATAATAATATGACAGGGTATTACCACCAATGTTTTAAAACCTGGGTCGACCCGGACGGTCGACCCGTGACCTAGTGAGTAGATCGGGTCAATGTACACCGGGTTTTTGGTCATTTCTGGCCCGCGTTGACCCGCCCGGGTTTATGGTTGAACCGGTTGACCCTAAAAATGAGTTGTGTACTCCTCTCGATAGTCGACGGCAACTCCTATCCTCTATCATCTCCAAGATGCGACTGTCCTTCTAGCATAAACTTCCATTGAGTTCACGTAATCCTCTCAATAGAATTTCATTTTATGTTTGATAGATTATTTAGTTTCTTAACAGATTATTAATTGTTTCCAAGTTTATATACATACATATATATACACGCGTATGCATATATATTTTTAAAAAATTAAAATTTTAAAAACCGGATTGACTCGCCGGTCAAACCAATTAAAACGGTTGACCCGTAATCCAATAAAAAAATCGAATCAACTAAAAACCCGAGTTTTAAAACATTGGTTACCACTCGCCACATAACGCACCCAATTTGGATTGATAAGGTGACGTCAACTTTCATAGAATGGAAGAAGAAATTTGGAAGTGTAAACACTTATTGGGTTGACAGGGGCCACATGGGTCCAATATATAAAGGCATGGGACCCATACATACGCATAGAGAGGGTCTATTTTTTCGTAAGATTCTTCTGCTTAAGTGGGTCCCTTACACACCCACCAGATCAATCAGTAACACTTTTTCTTTAAATTCTAATAAACATTAACTTTTTTTGACTTTTAAATTAAACCCGTGTAGGATTTTAATCCACGAGCAAAATTTCGGGCCCATGGGTCCACGGCTGTATAAATAAGTCAAGGACATAACCAATCAGAGTTGAGCTGTCTATCATCAATCTTTATTTTTATTTTTATTTTTATTTTTTACATAGCAGAAGAAAATATACATTAAAACATAAAATCTAAACAATATGTTAGAGAAGACAAAATAGAAAAAAGAAATTACCAAGAGAACTACACACTAGGATCAAAACTCCAATTAAATCTGTTCTGTCAATGATCACTGATTCACCATTGTGTCCAATTACCTATTTTAATATTTATTAAATCATTTAAATATCAATAATTCTTATCATCAAGTTTAACTATTTATAAAATTACTATATTACCTTTGTATTATCTAAATCTAAATAAAAAAACTAATCCTAAATTTGAACAAACTAGTCTTTTTGCATCCTCTTCCTCCCAAATCCTTTATCCCTTCCTTCAATGCAACCTTCAATCAACAGAATCCTTTATCCATCCCCTCAAATAAACAATCTTCTTTTTCCGAAAGGCAAAGTAAATTAGCAATCTGAAATCACTTGAAGCACATAAATACAAAAAATGAAAATTAATCTGATCGCACATAAACATCTCGAAATCACTTGGAGCAATGTGAAGTCACTTGGAGCACATAAACACAAGAAATTATAATTCCTTCCAACACCTAAACACTAGAATGTATCTGATCGATTTTTCAAAAAAATAAAAAAACGAGAACATGTAATTTGAAAATACTTAGAGCAAATAAACACTAGAATTGAATATATATCTGATCACACCTAAACAATTCTGATCGATTTTTTCAAAAGAAAAAAGAACATGCAATTTGGAATTACTTGTGGCAAATAAACACTAGCATTGAAGATAAGTTTCATCGCACATAACCCAAAATCAGTTTTTGCAATCCGAAAGCACTTGGAGCACTTAAATACAAGAAATTTAAAATCCATTCTAACACATAAACCATGTATCTCATCGACTTTACATAAAAAAATGTCATGAACATGAACATACATGTAATAAGTCAATACAGGGAATCTAAACAACAACAAATAAATATGATCTTACATACCTGAAAAATAGATTGCAATCCTCTCAATGGAAGAAACTTTCGCCGACCCCTTTGTGTGTATATATATATATGTATATATATATACTATTATATAAAGCATTTAAGCTTTTTTCTTAAAACTTTTAAATTTTAAGTCACTTAAGATTACTATTTTACCCTCATCTACCAAAAATGATTCCATAAAATAAACTTAATAATATTCTTTTTTCATAAATTTCAGAATATTCCCTTTCCATAAATTCCATAGCAAATCTTACGAAACAGAATATTCCATAAACTTAATAACATTTCATATAAATTCCAGAAAGGGAAAATATATAATATTCGCTTTTCACCTGTTAAATAAAAATTACAAAATTACATCTAAATTTTATTCCCTTTTCACCTGCTAAATAAAAATTACAAAATTACGTCTTGTGTGTCCTCTTGATTAATACCTACCAAAACAACTCCTTACAAACCATTTTTATTCACCGCGCCGCATTACGCGGGTACCCCGCTAGTATATATATATATTAGGATATCAGGTTTAAGTTTGCTCAAGCATTGGTGATCATGTAGATATTTTGCTACATTTATATATGTTTTTCAATTACAAGTTCACTAATTAAAACATTAATTAGAAAGTTTGAGGTTACCCTCTTGTTAAATAAAAGGACTTTTTTCCTTATTATTTAATTTAAAAAATATGTAGCAAATGTAATGCCGTTCAAAAAAATGTAGCAGATATGATCATTCTTTGTGGTGTTCATAAGTGAATTTGGAATTGATATTTTTAAAAAGACTACTTTTTACATGGTTCACTTATGAACAATAACAATCTTCTAATATTTAGTGTCAAAGATTGGAAAATTACACATGGATAGAGAGAGAAAATAATATTTGAGAAAATTTTAGATGGGCTCAACATAAGTTTATTAGTGAGCAAGAATAATCTTCGAGAAAATACAACATTGGGAACATATGTTACGTAGAAGAGGGAGATGAAGAAGGAGACAAAATTTATTTTTTTGTTTATCATTTTAACTAGTCTAATTAAACAACAAAATTTAATACATATGAACTGTTAGATTAAATTATCAACATTCAATATAGTAGATGATAAAGATGAGTTCTCACAATTCTCTTAAATTGGGAGCTAGGGGTGGCAATAATTGACGTGACATGAACCTGACACACAAAATAAAATGAGTTTAGGTTGAACATAAACAGATTTGGGTTATTTTTGGGTTGACCCGAATAAACAAACAGGTCGTGTTCTGGTTGGTTAGTAGGTTCGCGGGTCGATCCATCAACCCGTATAACTTTTTAAATATTTTCCACTTACTTTTTATTTTTCTACTTACCTTTTATTTTCTATGTTTCTTATTTTGCTATTGAACTTTTCTCATATTTCTTAATCATCATAAACCTACAAATTTATCATTTCCTTATTTGTTAAAAATATCCGGGTCTTAGAGATAAAAGGGTAAGATGATAATTATACCTTATTTGTTAAAAATAAATTAAAAATAATTAGAACTATCTATTGTCACATTATCGTAACATTCTTCTGTTCTATCGATGATCACCACCTCACCACTGTGTTAGTCGATTAAAGACCATCATCGCTTCTTCAATCTTTGTCGACTTCACCATGTATGCTTCTTTAATCAACGCTACCTATCCATCAGCTGTATGTTGCGGTCCCAAGACCACCAAATCCATTGTATTTTGGTTCCATGTCACTTATAATTTTTTGATATGATGTTTCCTCGTGTTTATTGTTGTTAAGTTCTGTTTTATGTTATCAATTAAGTAGAGAATATAAATCTCGTTTCTCTTTTAATTTAAAGTGTACCAATTTTTATTGATTATTTTAATAGTTTCCAGGTAAACACACATGTATGTGTGTGTATATATATAGGGAGCGGTTCAAACGAGAACTGTTTTTCGTACGAGAATTGCGAGAATCATTTCCGGCCATTTATTAAAAATTTTCTGTCTTTTTTATTTATTTTAAATGGAAAGGGTAGTATGAACATTTTTACATTACCCCCTATTTTATAAAACTAATATATCTCTCAAATTGAAAAGTGTTAAATTACGAAAATTATATTAAATTAACGAGAAAATTGTGCTCTTTAATTTGAGACCGATCTTGCTATATTTTTTCGAGAAAAAAAATTCACGTTTGTTAGGTTTTTTTACACAGCTCTCGACATATGCACATGTGCACAATTTACACATGTGCATATCTACATCTGTGCGGAAAAAACTAGGTGAATCCGCGCATTTGCACAAGTGCATATATTTGCACATGTGCAAATGTCGACTGTACTAAAAAAATCCAACAAATATTAAAAAAAAATCGAAAAAATATAGCTAGATCGTTCTCAAATGAAAAAGCATAATTTTCTCGTTAATTTGGTATAATTTTCGTAATTTAACACTTTTCCATTTGAGAGATATACTAGTTTGAAAAAAGTTGGGTAATGTGAAAATGTCCAAATTACCCTTAATTAATTAAGGATAAGTTTGATTAGTTTAAAGTTATCCATTAACAACTCTTTAATCTTGACCATCCATCTTTTTTATCAACGACTATAATTAGTTCTCGTACGAAAAACAGTTCTCGTTTGAACCGTCCCCTATATATATTAGAATATCATGTATAAGTTTGCGTGAGCATTAGTGATCATGTAGATATTTTGCTACATTTATATATGTTTTTTATTTACAAGTTCACTAATTAAACCATTTAGAAGGAGGTTAACCTATTGTTATAAAAAAAGAAGGATTTTTTTTTCTTATTATTTAATTTTAAAAAATTATGTAGCAAATGTAATGTCGTTCAAAAATGTAGCAAATATGATCATTCTTATTTTTTTTTATCTCAAACATTGGAACATTACACATGGATAAAGAGAGAAAATAATATTTGAGAAAATTTTAGATTGCCTTAACATAAGTTTATTAGTGAACAAGAATAATCTCCAAGAAAATACGACATTGGGAACATATGTTATGTAGAAGAGGGAGATGAAGAAGGAGAGAAAATTTATTTTTTGTTTATCATTCTAACTAGTCTAATTAAACAACAAATTTTAATACATTTGAAATATTAGATCATATCATCAAAATTCAATACAGTAAATGACAAAGATGAGTTCTCATAATTCTCTCAAACTTGGAGCTAGAGCCTTAGGTTGAACATAAACAGATTTGTATTATTTTTGGGTTCACCCGTATAAATAAATGGGTTGTGTTCTGGTTGGTTAGCAGGTCCTTGGGTCGATCCACCAAACCGTATAATTTTTTTTTATATTTTCCGCTTACTTTTTATTTTTCTACTTACCTTTTATTTTTCACGTTTTCTATTTTGCTATTGAACTTTTCTCTTATTTCTTAATCATCGTAAACTCACAAATTTATCATTTTCCTTTTGTTCTTCCGTTGTTTTGAGACCATCGAGAGTAGATACCTTTAAATCATCAATGTTGCGTCATTTGCAACTAAATTGTTTGTTAGGATTAAACTTTATTTAGTATTTTATATTTAAATTATGTATTTTTACAACGATAGGACAAAGTTATTAAAATAAGGCTCACTAACCCGCCAATCTGTTTATGATCTGTCAACCTTTAAATGACCCACCAACCTATGAAGCTGTATATTTAAACGAGTTACGTGAGTTGTGTCGTGTTTTTACGTATATACGGGTTTGTATCACACACTTTGACACAAATAATTAAACAGGTCGTGTTCGTGTCATAACTCGTCGATCGGTAAACCCGTGGACCCAAACAAGACAAGATTGTCATCCCTTGTGAGAGCTTCTTTTTGACAAAACACATATTATAATCCATTGTCTTCTTACGTATGATCTACTTAATTATGTTGCTTTTGTTGTAATAAAATTTTGTGAAGGACAAAAAGGATTTAAAAGGTGATATGCGATCCAAAGACTCGTAATCTAGCGGTATCAACTTATAAAAAAATGTTTTTATAGTTTATGATTATATGTTCAAGTTAAGCTGTAAAAAAGATTAAGATTTATGAATAGATTAATATGTGTGATGTGATGTTAAAAGAGTATATGCGAACATCAAATGAATGCTACGATTGTCATTCATGAAATGAAACACATAAAAAAATAAGAGTACTATATTAAGTCACTTCTTGAGGGTCCAACTTTATATAATGACTTTTCACCTTCCACTTCGGATCGGATATATCAATGTTGTCACCCTACGTATAATTTCATACAATTTAATTATTATTGTTGTCAATTTATAAGAATATCTTATATCTTAAATTACCATCACTGCCTGGCATTTTGTCATTATCGACACCTTTCCTTTCCTTTCTTTTTCGATGTAGCGTATGTTGCTAAATTACTAGCTTAAAAATCTCATTTTCTAGAGTATGGGGTGTATATGTTTGAAGCACCTCATACTTCAATGTCACATCAGCGTCATATCAACATAACAACTTCATATTTCAAGCATGCTTAAATCTCTCTTCTCTTTCCTCTTTCCTCTCTTTCTCTCCCTCGCTATCTCTTCTCTCTCTCTCTCTCTTCAGCATTCAGTCACCGAATAACCAAAAATTACAGCAGTACCGAAGGCATGCTTAAAGTACAGCGATCGCTCTTATGGCTGGCTATATGTTTACTAAGTTTCTAAAAAGCTTGTCTTGGATTCGAGATAACTCTGTCAAGACTTGAGGCTTGATCATGTTACCACAACATGGTATAAGGCTTGACGTATGTTAAGGTTTAGGTTGACGCGTCTTTACCTATTATAAGTCATGTTCTTTTAGGTGTGTTAAAGATACTGAGCCATATGAACCGAATATAAATAGTTATTCGATCAGTCATAAGTATGATTGAAAATATCAAAACAAAGAAAAAGATTGATAAACTACATTATAAACATATAATTATTTATTTTTCTATTTTTGTTTATATAATTTTATATAAATAATTATAATTTATATACAAAATTGTTACTTTAAGTCACATCATGTGAAACATCGTGACCCCACAATGATTTTTAAGACTTAAGGCTTGGCTTTATCGTTATATCACAACTAACGTTATTTAAAACATTGATATTTACCATCGGACCATTAAGTTACCGTATTGATCAACTTATCATGTCTATACGTTTGAGGGCCTAACTACTCAGAGCCTACTCCAAACACTTATCATGTTGATCAACTTCACATATAAAGTTTTCTTCACTTCGTTTTGGATAATAATCTCTTCGGATCGCAATATTATAACTCGCACTATCACAAATTTTAATGACAATTATCTTATTTCGAGCAAAAAGATATTTTATTTTCTGTTTTATATAGTTTCAAAATGTGTTGGGTCCAACCTTTTGTTTTGACTTCGGTGATAGCGTCTCACAGAGTTGTATCATATCTAAAGATTGTTTTTACGTCAATTCATATAAATACTCGTTTTTAAAAGGTTACTCTGTAACAGTCTGCCCAACCACGACATAATATTGTCCACTTTGTCCCACTAGCTCACGACTTTGTTTTTAACGACTAGGTGAGAACTTCCTAGGGGTCACCCATCCCTGGATTGCTCCTGACTAAGCATACTTAACGACAGAGTTTTCATAAGATCTACCATGCTTGTAGCCCTAAAACGTGATGTGTCATGTAAGGCTAAGATTTACTTATAAGCTCAACACCTTTCATGTTCATGGTCGATGTGGAATTCACCTAAGGTGTTACAAATACCCCCTTGGGACTCATCATCCTCGATGAGGTTTGCCCAACCATCCCGAACAGCACAAGAGTGCCTCCTAAACCATATGTAACACCCCGCCTAGCTAACCACGACACAATATTATCCGCTTTACCCCACTGGCTCATTGCTTTGTTTTTGTCGACCAAGCAAGAACTTCCTAGGGGTCACCCATCTCTGGATTGCTCCCGCCCAAGCATGCTTAAATGCAGAGTTCTTATGAGATCTACCATGTTTGTGTCCCCAAAATGTGTTGTGTATGTAAGGCCAAGGTTTACTTAGAAGCACATCACCTCTCATGTCCATGGCCGATGTGAGATTCGCCTGAAGTGTTACATTCTCCCTCCATCATGATGACCGATGGAGCTATATGGCATGCAATCGGGTTCGATAGCAAGAGAACAAGTGTGATGAGAGAATAATATTAGGGTCGCAAAGTAGTAGGTGTTTTTAGAGATTCTTTTGGATGCATTCATATTCCTCTCTAATCATACGTCTACGTTAGCGTTACATTGTTGCCTTTCAACTATCACTTACAAACAACGTTGTCAATTTCATAATACTACATTATTGGACCTACTTACTTTATTATTTTCATATTTATGAAACACAATAAATAAACGAAATTACATTAATTAAAATATAGTTAGATTAATTTGAAAAACGTTAATGTTAGCAAGTTGCATTAATTAAAAGCTACATTAAATATAGAAACTAATTAAATAAAAAATACATCACTTTTAAGTATTAATTAAAAGCATCATGAGTACCGTCATATGCCGGCTAACATATTGTAGATGTATATTTTGTAATACAATATAATCACATATACGCTTACACTCAAGTCCTTGTTTAAAAGATGAATAGTAGCCAATGATTTGATCATCGTGAAGGTATAATAGACTTTTAATCACTCGTATTGAATCAGCTTAGTCTAAACCTAAATTTTTGTTACTAAAAAAACTCGCTCTATTTGGCTCTCAAAAAGCATGGTTGTTTAGTAAAAACCGGGTTCTATGTACACACAATGAGCTTGGTTTCTTAAGTAAGCAGCCAGATTCTACTAGAGAGTAAAGTAAAAGCCAGTTTTTTTTTTTTTTTTTTTTTTTTTTTTTTTTTTTTGTAATAATCTAGGTTTAAAAACCAAATTTTAGGTGGGATTTTCTTTTAGCTTGTTTTTATGGGCTTTGGGGACTTGAAAGCTTGTTTTGTAGTAGTGATATATTTATAAGTAATTTCTAAAGTTGTGACTACTATTTTAGTTAATGAAGGGTTTTAGAGACATTCAAAGCACGCAGTTTCTTTAAACTAGCATTGTGTCTTTGCAAATTACTTATATTTACCATATACTTGTAATTTGTAAGATCCAAACAATTTTATTTCTATGATATGCAACTGTTGGATTCATTTAACGTTTGTTGCAAAAAAAAAACGATTTAATTACCAAGATGCTCCATGTAGCTATTAAGAAGTGAAGTCATTTTTTAACCTAGTACGTACGTTTAGTTTAATAAAATAAATTAAAATTTAAAAATAATTTCCCAATATCAAAATTCTTTCTATGCCAATTAGAAAGGTAATGTAAAACTTTTATATATGATGGGAATAAAAGCCACAATTTACATGTTGCTTGTCTTTTGACAATAGCCTAATTCTATAATTTTTTGTTTTTGCATAGTCATTGCATCAATTAGACAACTAGCTTTTCTCCTTTATCCTACTTTAAACGTCATGAAAACTTCTTTTATATGGAAAAAATTTCGATGTTTGTTAATATTAGGAACAAAAGCTAATCTCAAAATGCAAAAAATCACATAATTTAAATTACATTCCTAAATGCAGAATTTAAATAAAAAATAAAGTTGCAGAAAACTAGATTGTTAATATTACACTCATACCACTTGTAAAAGGTGCACTTGGGTTCGAGTGTTCTCCGGTGGTGTTTATTATTTTAGTTAACATATTCTAAAGAGTCCTCTAGTCAATATATATACGGTAAATGACTCATGTCAAAGAACATGTGGTATGCTAGCTTTTTCTTTTTGAACAGCGAATTTTGTAGGCTGGGTTCGCAGTGCCATACATACAGAGATGTATGTGAGCCCCAAGCCACGCATCATGAGCGAGTAATACCCTCCACTATTTTATAGAAAAACATTCACTGTCCAGACTTGAACCCAAGATCTGAGCTATGAGGTAAAACCCCTATACCACTGGGTTATACCACATTAGTTATGTGCTATGCTAGCTAGATGTGAGCCATGAACATTTGCTATAGACCAACCAGCCCTTCAGGATAAATCCTACTTTTTGAAATTATATCCGTTGCATAAATTTGACTATCATGCCTAGCTTTATTACACACACATAGCAATCAATTCTTTCACACATTTTTCTCTCACAAAATTAATAGAAATGGACTTTTACTCACCATCATCAAGTGAAGAGTTGTTGGACACATTACGAACCGGTAAATACACAACATCCTTAGATTGGATCTTGTGAAACTCATTCTGAACACTTATACCCAACTTAGACCACTAGTTGTATTATATTTCAATTTATAGAATTAATCTAGTTATTGTAGTTTATATTTTTTTATTTAGGCCTTATAACTTTTAATTTTATCTAATAACTTAGTGCTATATGTATTTATTTAATTAAGTATTTTAAATTTAATTATTTGTATATATTTCTAATTTAACATTTAAAAATATTAGTGGGATGATGGGGTAGAAAGATGAAAGGAGTTGAAAGATGTGAAAATTGGAGTGTTAGTTGACAAACAGCATCCAAAGTGAGCCCAATTAATTCATTTATTTAACAATTTTTGCATTTAACGGTCTAATAAATAAAGGTAAACGGTTGTTTTTAGGTTCAAAACAAGGTAATTTACAAACAATAAACAAATATTGAACTATAACTAATCTTTTTTATAAAGTTTTTACAAATTATGGTAGCACATTGTATTCACTAGTAACAGCTTAAATTTTGACTAATGAAACCCAATAAAAAATATCAAAAAGTCCCACTACGTACAACGTGTCTATGTAGGTCCGGCCCTACCCACTAATATGTATATGGCTTCCCTTTAGAAGTTAATCTAAGCATTGATTGTTGCTAAGAATCCTGATTATAGCTGTATGTTGACATTGACAATCTGCTAATGAGGCTCATTAGCACTCATTAACAGTCCTTTGGGTCAAAATTAATCATGTTTATCAGACAATTCTCAGGGTAAAGATTCCCACTAGCAACTGGATCTAGAAGTTCCCATTTGAACTTAATTACTCGTGAATTGAGACGAGAGGTCTTTACAAGCATGAAATCTTGCTTTAATGTATGTATTTCAAGAACTTACCATATAATATGAGAAATGGAATGTTGATACTTACTTATTTGAAAAACATACTCCTGAATATACATCTTGTCCACTACTCGACTTAAACCCACGACCTCGTGGGATTATCTCAAACACCGAATACGGTCATATCAAAGACCCTTTGGTATCTTGTCGGATTTTGATGTTTGATTCACATAAGCTAAGGGAATTGAAGTATTTAAGGGTGAAAGATAAGAAACATAGATGGGATTTGTGGATCCCTTCCTAACTTGGAATTTTGTTGAATCCATTTTTGATTGACCAGAATGTGATAATTTGTTGTTTAATTAATTAAATTTCTGAAAATTGCCTTCTCGTCCAATGTCTTGTTTACAAGATCTTCCTTTTCTTGAACTAGCTTTATCAAACTTAATTTTTATATACTACTATTGTATCCACGTAATGTAGCGTCGACTAATATTTTTTTCTTGGTAGCTTGTACGTTTTTAAAACAGGGATGATGTGCTTCTTGTCTAAATTTTATAATTGGTCAATAAAATTTCATATAGATGGTAAAATCCAACAAAAGTATTGACATTATAACTCTATGCTATTTTAATTATATTACCCATTTAAAAAATTCAGAAATTTTTATGAATGTAGGTTATATGTTATTTAGATTTAATACTTCTAATTATAAGTAATTTTTAATAGTTAAGTTAAAGTATTTATTACATGATAGAATATTATGAAAGGTTTAATTATTGATTTTTGTAATTATTAAGTTAATTTGCATTGATTTGATTTTTTAAATATTCTTTATTTTGTAAGGTTTGGTTATTAAAATAATATATAAGATTGTCATTAACTCCATCAAATCGTTACTTTATTTAATAGTTTTTATTTAGTTTAATATTAAGGGTAAACTAGTAATTTCAACTTACTTAAATTAAGAGATTAAGACAAAAGACCTAAATGATTTATAATATAGTATAGGATAGGATAAAAAAAATTTGTTGTTGTTATTGTTGTGTGTGTGTATGATTTATAAATTAGTAATTTCAACTTACAGTTCTCGCAATAAAAACGGTTCTCAAATGAACCCTCCCCTATATATATAGAGAGAGAGAGGTAGGATCAAATGAGAACACCTCCTAATTTGAGAACGTGGAGAACAATTTATAGCCCTTGGATGATCTTTATTTAATGGTTGAGATTAATCTTAGTTAATTAAGGTATGTTGAATTTTAATGATTTGATTTAATTAAGGTAGGTTGATTTTAGATTTCCTATTTATTTAATTAAATGATTGGTCTACAAGTGTTCTCACCGTTTTCCATTTAACATGTGTTCTCACCGGATCCTATATATATATATATATATATATATATATATATATATATAATCTTATATTGGGTAGAACTTAACATGTATTAGTAATATCATCATAGACCTTAATTGTGTTGGTCTTGATTACTAGCTAACTTAATCTAGCCTCTCTTTAGATACGTTAGAATGACATTGTTGATATTTTATTATTGGCCATCACTAGAACATCTTGATTGTGTGTTATCCTTATGAAAATGTATAGATGCTTACACACTTACAAACTCTTAAATGAGTAAATGATTAAATAACTAACATAACTCTCATTTAATGTATTTGTGAGTGTTAAAATACCCAAGTTTAAGTATTACTAGAAACATATATCTTACCACTTAAAAGTATAAGTTGTTATTTCTAAAATAAAGAGAAATCATTGTGCCTCTAGCTTAAGTTGTTAAAAAGGGTAATCTTCTTTCCGATCCTTCGTTGGCAAAGTATACAGGAAAAAAGGTAATAACAGGTCGACAATATGAGATAAAAGTAAGTTGTATACAATATAGATAATTTTAGAAGATTGATTGCATTTATTGGTACAAAATAGTTGGTAAAATCATAATTTTGACTAAATTCGTTGTATTTTCACACATCTTACCGGCCCAAGACAATGTTAATAATCATGAGTAATAAACAAAAAGATAAGTCATCTGTATTAAAAAAATTAAAGAAAGTAACTTAATATTCTATGACATACATACATACATAGTTTTCTAATGCTGAGTTTTCTAATCATCACTTTATTTACAATACATACATAAACAAAAAGATTTATATTGATTACATTAGTTTCAATTTGAAGTATATTAACTAATGAAAATGTTAATAAAGTGTGGTGTGTAAAAATTTCACTTTATCAAATTGTTCTTTTTCTTATATTATTGTGGTTTGAAGTTAACTATTCATTATTCATGTTATTTAGTTTTAATTGATTTTTAAGACAATCATACAATTTTTCATAACTATAAAAATATAGGTGTAGGATTAATACATTGTTTTCTAATACTGATATTTAATTTTTTTTTAAATTATACTACTTTTGATATTTTTTTTTTGTTTTTAAAAGTAAAACAAATTGTTGAGGGTCATATGTCGTACTAATACTTACGTGTTTTTGCCTTAGTTAATTATTTTGAGGGTTTTTAAAATCTCTAAATAATAGTTGATTGTCGATATGTCTTTTAAAACATATACGTCACTTTCTTATAGAAATCTAGGTTAATTTCTTCTTTAGGACTTACTTCATCAAATGTTGATTCAGTAAGTGATCAATTGAGTTGTTTTGTTTCTTCATTGATTGCCTCATAATGTCAGCCTGAATATAAACGAGTTCGATTGCTTCGTTGTTTTCAAAATTATAGTTTGATTGTTTATTTTTCAAATTTTTTGTTTTATTCATAAATTGTCTTTTTAGATCAGGGCTTGATTGTTTTAAATTTCAACTAGAGTTCTTAATTAGCATTGTCGTATTAGTGAATGAGAGGTATTTCTACTTACAACTTGACATTAATATGGAATTTTAACATTTGAATTAAAGAAATAAACCTGTTATCTTTGTTCCAAGTAAATTTACCCCGATTACACTATATTCACAAAAAATTATTCTGATTTCTCTTTATGTTGTGGTAGAGGTAATTTCACATAATATATAATTATTTAGGAGTTTCGCATCTTTTAGTGGCTTGAGTTTTGTTTGTTATTTATGTATTTGAAACAATTTGTATATATCCATTTTGTAAATTATTTTGTCTGTCAATTTTTTATTAGTTCATTATAATGTATTATTATACTTAGACACAATTTTTACATATTTGAAAAATACATTTTACTTAATAAATTACTTTTTTAGGTTTACTTATATAATATTCGTGCGTGCACATGTTCTTACACTAGTAAAGTATTATTCGGTTACCTTAACCCATATATATAATATAAAATCTTTCATGTTTAATCTCTATCTTACGATGCAACTCAGGTGGCATGTTGTAACTTGATCTCCATACCTAATGTTTTACCTTTTTCTAAAGCAACTTACTTAATTAATAAAGTAAGTTGTTTTTTTTTAATTTATTTTCGAAGTATCACATTGTTGTCGGTCTTTATATTAAATAACGATTCAGTTATATATTAATTAATCGCATACTCGCATTTCAAATACAATATTACATATATTATTATGTGAAAAACAACAATTAAAATTCTTATAGCAAGAAAATTTGTTTAAAAATAATGAATTAATTTGTAGGGCCATGTTTTCCACTTATTATTATTATTATGATTATATTATACATTTTTTAAGATTATGAAATATATTTTTCTAAGCTATTAAGTTATTAAGAGTGAATTATACATTAATACTTCCTTCTATCATCACGTCCCATTAACCCATTAATTAAAAAAACATAGAAACGTCGAATTCAACTTTTGCACAACTATTTAGTTACTATCAACATCATGCAACCCATGCATACTTTTGTAACTATTCATTGTTCATTCATGTGGCAAATAAATTTTAAGTATTTGACAAATGTATATTTGTAACTTTTGCAATTTTATTGTAAATTTTTAGGCTTCGATTAATTTAAAACCTTAAAATAAATGGTTAAACGTATATATATGAATAGAGTTTCGTCGCTAGAACTCTTTTTACATTTTTACCCTCTCACATACCACACGATTCTTAACATGCACATATCAAATCAGTATTATATATTCAAGACATATTAAATCAAGAACTATTGATAAAGGCAAGAAGTAAGCATAGAGTTGAAAAAACGTTTTTTTTTTAATTTTTAAATATGAAATAATAAACGTGGCCTCTCTACATCCATATAAAGAGTGTTTGAAAATTCTTTGTTAGTTAGGTAAGCATGATATATGATCTCTTTGAGTCACAGCCATGGCCCCCATTAATTCAAAGCTTAACACTCCGCCATGTCTAACACTGGACCATATTCAATTCATCATAACTATCATATCGCTACAATTTATGTTAAAATAATATTTTTATTTTTTTTCTTTTGAATTGATTGATAAATATCATATTATAAAAAGTATATAAATTAATTGTGTTTTAAATATAATTTTCATCAACTATTATATAATATAAACACAAATATTTAAACTCAAAGTAAAAAAAAAGGTGATTTTTTGTTTACTTTTGTTTATTGTTTTTGCGATCGACATGGGTTGACTTAATTGAGTCAAACAACCAATTAAATTAAAAGAATGGAAAAAGGGAAGCACTTTGAGAATACATAGCTAGCTACCACTCATTTTTTTCCAAATCAAACAAAACCTATCCATACGTGATGCTTGATCGAGGATATGTTGATGATACTCCCGTATATATAGCTAAGTCGGTCCTACTTATCTTCGAGTTTTTAGGATCTTGTCTTAAGTTTCCATCACTTGCAAGTAAACAATATTCGATCGAATACAAAATTAACCCGATTTTTTTAACAATAAAACACGTACATGCTATTCTAACCTACACATATATCCACAATAAAAATTGAACCCTCAACGACCTAACTAGAACGTAACGACAGCTTAACTAAATCAAACACTGATACCGTTAGGCTAAAGGCCAGCTTTTTTTATACGTAATTAGGAAATAGTATAGTCAACCTATACCTACTGCAAGATTAATATAGGAATGGCTTAAGACGTACGTATTGCTTGTTAAGTATGGTGCATGCTCTATTTTAATTTGTTTTCAAGAATTGCAACAATATTCTATCACAAGATTGACCGGTTTCTATACTTACTTTTGGCCCACATCATTCTAGCTTATAAACGCAACCTTTAACCGGAATTAAGTTGTGAACCATATCAGGAATTAACAATTCCACACGTTAGTCCAGTCGTAAACGTAACTCGTTATCATATCTTTTTACTTAACCACGTTAATTAATTATTAATTAATCCCATGTTAATTAGTCATTAGGTTTGGCTTTCAAAAGTTTATGATCGAGCTTTTAATTGTGTGTTTATGGGATCAAGTATGGATACATGTGTTATACAAAAAGAAAAAAGGAAAAAAACTGCACACACGATATATGCGGAAAACTGAAATCTCAAAACGTTTTCTCTAACCACTCAGTTACGTAGTGATTTTCTCACCATTACATCGAATTTTAAGACTTGACTAATAGTAACTAACTAATTAAAAATTAAAAAAATGTAAGAGAAGTAACTCCACCTCCAGCCATTGTCCATGTCGCCATGAAGTGGGGCTCTAGCTCCTCCGACCGCGACGTGGAGCAGCCACCATGCACGTTTTTTAAGCCCACTCCGGCTGCTCCTATGCTCTAATATTGGAGGGTGATTGAGAGTTTGTGTTTGTTGGGTTTTCAATTTGTGCATAAACAAAGGGACTGATCACCATAGTCTAATAATATCCCAAAAGGGAATGCACTGTGGACCTTGAAAGATCATAACTTTAGTGTATAAATTATTGAATAGTGAAACGATAAGGTAGCCACTAACGTTGTTGATTAGAAAAAAACAAAATAATAATAATAATAATAATAATAATAATAATAATAAAGAAATAATATCTTGGTCTTAAAAGTAGGATGAGCCTATATGATGCACCCATCACTAAATTTATAATAAATATATACAAATGACATTGCAACAGATCCCAAGCCATCTTAAAGTTAAAAGAAAAGGCATTTGTTAATTAATTTAAAACTCTATTTAAAAATAAAATTTAATTAATTTGCTAAAGACTAAAAAGTGGTAACCTGAACTGCAATGGAGATTTCTCAGTTCTGCTTTTTGTTTACATATGTCCATTAAAATACTAAGATTGCTTTCATGGCTGCTTTCTTCATCCATGAATGGATTACTTGCATGTTTGAGTTTGGAAGGTTTTGTGCCTCACAAAGTATGGACAAATTCCAGCTAGATGTTTAATTTATGTGATTAATTAATTAATTAATTAGTTAATCTCTTTCAATTATGACTGGAGTGTCTTTCACTGTCATGATTATGCAATGTGTAGATGTTTCAATTCTTTTTAATTAATAAACCAAATAAATATCCAATCTTTAATAAAATTAACCAAGTGAATAAGTGAATGCATTCAACATCAGTGGCACTTGTCAAAGCAATGATTTTACCTTATCAATATAATGACTTTAACTGCTCCCATAATGTTGACACATTTATCTTATTATCAAATAAACTATGTGGATATGATCTTTTTTGTAATACGTATCTAATTTAGACGCTGTTATACTCAAATACCTCTCAAGGGTGTCTAAGTACGTTATTTTATTATTTCACAAGAAAAAACAGTCAAAATCCAAAATGCTTAAGGCTTTTGGAACTTGGAAGCATTGGTGAAGACATAAAAGCTTCGAGTCTAATGATTAAAACAAGCAACATGGCAATGCTCCATGTTATCAAAGCATGAAAAAGTGGTATCCTACATGTTTTTTAGGCAAACTATTCCGTAACATTTTCTTATATATCTGTATATACAATGAATGAATATTGTTTTTGATATATCACATCGATTGATACTTCTTAATCGATGAATATATATATATATATATATATATATATATATATATATATATTGTTGTTTCACATCCATATTTCTTTATCAATGAAGTTGTTGCTTGTTGGTCGGGATATTAACACAATCAACCAAACCATGTTGTAAGTTTATGGTTCCTTAAAGGGTTTTTTCGGTTTTTCTCGATTTTGAGTGATAAACTTTTATAATATTCGATCAATCAACCTTTTTTTTAACATTTTTATGCGAATAATTTATGCGTTTCTGGGAAGCAAAAAGACAGTAAAAAACAAAGTAAAAGTGTAAGGATTTCGTAAAATTTGTAGTATATCTAGATATATACTCAGATATATAAATTACCAATTTCTAGATATACTATTCGGTTGAGGATTAAATACTTAAATTTTTTTATCAAAATTCATTTGTTGATTTATAATTGCTTTGGATTTTTCATTGTTCATTTATTTAATTCTTAATTTCTTATGAAAAACCACAAGAAGTATTTGAGAAGTACTCTATTTCTTATTCATTGTTTACTTCTTTAACCATTAACTTATGTTGTAATACTTTTACTTTTAGTAGTATTGAAATAAAAGTGATTAAAACAATCAAACCAGCCAAGTCAAATCAGATTTCATCTATTTGGCTGGTTTGGTTGGAAAAACAAAATGTCCGGTTTGGTTTGAAAAATATACCCAATCGTATATACTGGTTGGGTTGAAATTTTAGGTTTAAACTGGTCAAACTGAACCGTTTACATTCCTAACTAAAACCGTAAGACTTCAAGTTCGCTCTTTCTTAAACTGGCTTCGGCGTAATTACGTGTGCCGATCTCAGTAAAGATTTACTGGAATGAGCCCAAGTCGAGTTCCATCAATTGATCAATGGCTAGATAAATATTTTGGGCCGAAAAAAACAAGTGTTGGTCGTTAATGTAATTTATTATTTATTTGTTGATGTTGATAAGCCTAAGCTTGTCTTGTTGCTAAATACAAGGCCTAAGCCCATATTATAAAAAGGGAAGATCCAAAAATTCTTAATTTTGACGTTGAAAGTAGAGGTGCATAAATACCGGATAATGCTATAACCGGATCAGATTTTTTTGTGAATAGTAAAATCGGATTTTTTAAAAACCGGTTCGGATAATATTATAACCGGATATTTGAAAAACCGGTTATAACAAAAACCGATTTTTTTTTTTTTTGCATTTTTTAACTACATTTCCTATATACTATATACTACAAAAAATATATATATAAAAATGACCGGTTTTTACCGGTTTTTTTAACCGATTTTTTATTCGGTAAAATATCCGATCAACCCCAAATCCATGGAACCGGTTTGTACTATCCGGTTATAAAAAAACCGATCCGGTTTTTCAAAAAACCGGTTTCAGATATTTTTTCGTTAAAATCGGATATTCGGTTTTTTGTGCACCTCTAATTGAAAGGGAGGAAAAGAGAGCAAAGTGTGAAGAAACATTTTGCAAGAAATGCTAGAGCTAAGTTATTTTAAATGTGATATAAAGTATTTCATATTCATATTAAGCATCAAATGTTGCTAGATTTTGAAATATTTTCAATGAATGTGTTGAAATTGACCCGTTGAGAAATTGAGATGATGCTTTTGTCTAAAATTTAAATATTGGTATATAGCCAACGGTATAACCTAAACGGCTAAACCTACCTTCCCTTTCCCTTTTGTCTTACCACATAATCTCCTCTTACATTCCCTACAAAAATATTTTGCCCTTCCTTAATCTATCCCCACTTCTTTTTTTTTATCTTTTTTATATATATCAAAGAGATATATAGAGAGAGAGAAAGGGGGGGGGGGGAAGAGAGAGGATCGAGAAAGAAACATGAGAGAGATAGAGAGAAAGAGGGGGTGGGGGGAGACGTTTGGGTTGTGAGAGCCAGAGTTCTAGGGTGGTGCGGGTAACATGGAGTTAGTTTTGGTGTTTTTGGGGTGACCCAATGGCCACACAGACCCGGAGAGGACCGCTCAAGTTATATGGAAGGTCTAAGAACTATAAACAACTTATAAAATTATACGGAAAACAATAAAAACATAAGGATTTATGTGGTTTACATGATCAGAGTAATCATTTTACATTAACGGAAAAAGTAGAGAGATTTTATTTTATTGTAGAATATACATGTTTTCTACCTCTTATACAAGGTTACAAATATAAAAGGAGATATATTTATTGTGTTGACACATTATGCTTGTGGAGTTGTGGGTAAGGGCTCACGAGCCCATGATATCACAACTCGAGCCCAAAAAGTAACTTACTTTATGTTGTCAGTATTAAGATACTAAGATACTTTTAACGATGTTAACATCCTTCTGTTTTAGCAACAGTTGAAGAATGCCTTAATGATAAGGTCAAAAGACATGTTTGTCTTCACTAGTCATTACAAAATTTTATTATTGATTAGCAGAATGATAACCACAAATTTTAAGACTGTGGATAAAAATGAAAAAAGAAATTTTAGTTTTTAAAAATAACAATCACAACTTATTTTTATAATCAATTTTCCATAAATTTCATATTTAATTTTTAATTAAATTTCAACTTTTTATTCATAAATCAAGGTAACAATTTTTAAAAACTTAAAATCACATTTTTATTTTATCTACAACCTTAAAGGTTGTTTATCGTAGTATTTATTAGAGCGTAATATGAATTTGAAACTAGCTTAGAAGCGAGTTGGGCTCATCTTATTTCAAAGCCCCTCTATGACTTTTAACAACTGTCTTTCACTATTTTTAGCTAGGAATAATTAATGTTATCGATTATTTTCTTTCATAAGTATTTATGTCCAAAATCAACAACAATAATAATAATAAGTTTAATAAAAACGCTCAACAAATGCAACTTTATTTCAAATTTAAAAGGGTACATATATTTTTCTTATTCTGTATTAAGTTTATATAAAAATAAAAAAAAAGAATGAAAATGAAAAAGAAAAAGAAAAAGTTGTACTTGGAATTTTGCATCAAGATATCCATTAAGAGCTTCAATATGATATGCGCATTGCCTTGTTAGAACTCCAATCTTCAAGTACTGTTTCCATGGATAACTAAACCTAAATTTGCCATGCCCTGGTTCCCACCATGCAAAATTCGCCTGCTTAATTCCAAACATATTCATTAAAATATATGTATATATCACTCCATTATATAATGTTTTTTATATATAAATTGGTGATATGTAGACTGACCAATGATTCCTCTGTAGCTTTAGAATTGAGAACACTTTTATAAGCTGCAAGCACTGATTTTTCAGGTTTGTTAGAGCTATCATCACTATCTCCCTCAATGAATATTCAAAAATTTCTCCTCCAAATCCTGCAGTTTTTATAACAGTTTTATGAATACTAATTTTACCATAAGATCATTGATTGTATGTTTATATATAAATGTATATACATACCTTCTAGGAAGCTAGCAAGCTTTTCCAGATTGTATGTTTATATAAATGTATATACTAATTTGATAGCAGTTTTATGAATACTAATTTTACCATAAGATCATTGACCGTATGGCGCAACATGTATAATTATCTCCAATAGGTCGACCCATTTAATTGGATCACTACGTGGGTCGATTCAAGATCTGTCTGGGTCAATCATGTAATATTAAATTACAATTTAATTTTAACCATAAACTATCATCAATTTATCAGTCACTACCCGTCGCCGTCGCCTGTTACCACCCCCGTCACCCGACCTCGCCACAACCACCATCTTTTACCATCTCCAACACCGTCATGGCCAGCGTCGCCACCACCGCCTGTTACCGCACCCACCATGGACCACCTCCATCGCTGCTGCCCACCGTCACAGCCAGCCACCACCCGCCACCGCCAGCCACCACCCGCCACCGCCACCGCCGCCGCCATCACGTCCGCCGTCACCACCCATTACAGCTCCTACCACCGGCTGCTGTCACCATTACTACCATCACCGCCGCCACAGCCACCATCACCATCGTCACCGACCACTATTTATGATTAGGAGTGGGGTGAGGTGGGATGGGGTAGGGTAGGGTGGGTGGGTGGGGGTAGGGTAGGGTAGTAGTAGGTAGGGTAGGGTGGGTTGGGTAGTGGTGGGTGGGTGGTAGGGGTTTGGGGTGGGTAGGGTAGGGTAGGGGGTATGGTGGGGTGGGGTAGGGTAGGGGTAGGGTGGAGTGGTTAGGGTAGAGTAGCGTGGGTGGGGCAGGGGGTGGGGTGGCGGTGGTGTAGGGTGAGGTGGGGTGGTGGGTATGGTAGGGTAGGGTAGGGTGGGTGGGGTTAGGGGTATGGTGCGGTGGGGTGGAATGGTTAGGTGGGAGTAGGGTGGGTAGGAGTTCAGGGTGGGGTGACGGTGGGGTAGGGTAGGGTGAGTGGGTAGTGTAGGGTAGGATGGGGTGGGTTAGGGGTACAGTAGGGTGGGTGGGGTAGGTGGGGGTAGGGTAGGATGTGGTGGTGTGAGGTAGCGTAGGATGGGGTGGAGTGGGGTGGGGTAGGGTAGGGGTAGTGGTTGGAAAAATATTTGATAGATTATACTATAAATAATAAAATATTAAATTGGTCGTTCTGGGTTAAGATCCATTAATAATTGATCCGATCAAAATCCAATTAAATAGATCTTGATGCTAATGTGTCAGATCCAAATCCAACTAAATGGGTCTACGCGTCAGGTTAGATCTTTAAAAGATCCGATCCGATCTGCTTCATTGATAGCCCTAGTTGCACATGTTGAAAAATAATCACTAGCCCAATTAAAACGTTCTAGAATGTTTAAGAATATTCAAAAATGTCATGGAAGACCCTGGAAGGTTATGGAACATTCTAGAAGATCGTGGAAGACCTGGAAGGTTATGGAACATTCTAGAAGATCGTGGAAGACGCTGGAACATCCTAGATTTATCTAGAATACTGTAGAACATTCTAGAAACATATAGAAGGTTGTAATAGTTAAAGATTGTGGTAGAGTGTTCTAGAATAATCATGAATGTAGCTTATGTGTAGGAAGATCTAGAATCTTCCTATGAGGAGGTGGAAAACACCTATAAATAGGCATAGAGCTTATTTGCTCCATAGCAACATAAGAGTCAAACACAACCCAAGAAAGTATAAGTGTAATAGTATCTCAAGAAGTGTACTATCTTGTTAAAGTGGTCTTAATAAAAAAAGTGTTTGTTATTGCCAATAAGAGTCGTACTCAACAACAGCTAGTATAAAAAATTATGAAACATAAAACATTTAGAACTAATTAATTGATAGACAAGTATATAAATCTGTAACGATTTTGCGATTAATAATTTCGATCAAGAACTCACGTACTACCTGTGTACTCAAACATGACCACCACGGTTAAGATGGCCCAGATGCCGTTGTCACCTATGCCCTTATACAATGGTCTAGGATAATAAACCATGGAGACCAATGTGATGGCTAATGCCACCTTGAACGATTGCACGATTCTTCTCGGATCATCTTTCCCGAGCTTCCTAATTCTCTGAACAAAGTTGAGAATAGGAGATTGGGCGGCAGCACGAGCACCTTTGTTGTTAAGCAAGATGTTTTTCACTCGACACCAAGCCTCATAGGCGGTGAAATTATCTTCAAGAACACGAGCGAGAAGATCGTTTGAAAGAGTACCATAAATCCACTACAAGACATGAGCATCAATTTCTGCCCAAGAGGCATAGGATGTGTCGGTGGCGACCGATGGGCGGGTTCCGTCGATGTGGTTCATGACCTTGTAACCACGGGCATGGAGTTGAAACAACTTGACCCATGCCGAGTACGTAAGCTTGGTTCCATCAAGAACCCGTACTTTATGTTGGATGTTGAAAACAGTGAACACCGGATGAAGTTTAAAGTCGGTAGCAGAGGTGCCAACCATGGTGGCCGTTGTGACTGGCCGAAAAAGAAAACAATTGGCAGCGGTAAGAGGAATCCTAGTCCCGTGATACCGTATTGGAAACAATTATCAATCTATTTCAATTCCTTGAGAATTACGTACAATACAACCAATATATATAGGAGATTTCCCATAACAAATTATACACTAAAATTGGAAACTAAATATCCTAAGTAATGTACAAGATACATCCTACTATTAATTATCAGGACTGAATTTGAAGAGATATGTAAAGGAGTGTGAATCCTAGTTAATTTAAAGAGAGTAAAAATGGGAAACTAGGGGTAATGTTCATGTAATTGGAGGGTTCTTAACTAGCAATGTTTACAATTAATCGAGTTTGGTGGTCATATGGGAAAACTTTATTTATTGGAATTAATTACTTATTAATTATTAATTAGTACTTTATTATTATATTAGTTTATAGACCCATACTTGTATGGGTATTAGTTTATTAGAGAAATAAACTTGAAATACATTAAAATCAAATATAAAAATATAAGCATGTACATATACAAAAAATTTCAAATACGTACATAAGAAACCAAATTAAATTTTTTTAAAAGTACTTTATATACAAGTAAACTTGAAAAATAACATAAGTGAATATAAAACACGTTTCAAATATGTACACACGAGAAAATGGAAATCCAAGTTCGCATAACTAATAATTTAGTGACGATTTAAGTTCACAAGTTTAAGAGAAAGAAAATATACATACAGATTTGTACACACGAGCATTACATGACTAAACCTGAAACATAATATAATCCAATAGAGAATCGTTTGATAATTTAATAAATCAAATTAGTTGATAAAGAGGTTCGTCTCCATGCTTAAATCGGATACTAATGACCACATGTCTTACCTTTTGAACGGGCTTCATTGCAATTCCACTTCTAAAGTCGAATTTTCGTACACCTTGCAAGTAAAAGAAAAAAATAATGACTCACATGTTAAAAATTAAAAAATCAAGAATGATTTCTCGTCTTGTGTATAAAAAATTAACACTTCTATTTTGGTGTTACCTTTGGCTAACTACCTACACTAATAAAATAGTTTCAGGATAATCAAGAACAACTATCTTTACATCTCTACATAGAGATTTTTAAATATATAATATTATAATATATCATCTTTTAATGATTCATTTTATTTTAAACCATATTTTATAAAAGGTTTCATACATCTTTCTAATAAGATTGAAAATGCTTGAAAATCAATAACTAAACACTTTGAATAGCATACGTAGGTTGACCAGTCAGCTTATCACCATAATCTCAAAAAAAAACCCACTCAATTAAACAAAAAATTACTTACCCACTACTATTAATGGATAACAAAAAAATTAAAAATATACTAATTTTAAAAAGTGTCATATTACAATAAAAATTTATACTAAAACGTAGATAAAAATAAGACGGTCACAAATATATAATTATTTTTTCTCTAAACAAAATATATCACAAGTTACTAAACATAATTTATAAACAAGCTGTAATTAATTACATTAATATACAATTTTCATAAAACCCCCTCACATTTTCTTAAAACTCCCTCACATCTTTATAAAAACCCTTCACAATTTTCATCCAGCCCCATCCTAATTGATATAAAATTGAATTCAATTTAGGAGAATCCACATCTTTCTAAAATTGTTTTGAAAATTAGATGTTTTGATTGATTGATAGAGATTGAATTAACAGGTATAAATAGAAAGAATGTAAACCTTTTATATATAGTTATAGATTAACAAAGGTCCAACTCATACACTGAGCCAACAATCTGCTTTTATTTTTTGTTTATTTTTTGTGGGCCCGTAACTAGGGGTGTAAACGAGTCGAATCAAGCTCGAGCTCGACTCGAAATTTTATGTTAAGCTCGAGCTCGGCTTGATAGCTCGACGAGCTTTCATACTTGAAGGCCGAGCTTGGCTCAAAAGGGTACATTTAGCTCAAGCTCAGCTCGAAATAATATAAAAAAGTTAAATTCAAAAACCAAATTATTCAAAATATAGATAAAATCTAAAATTAATTATTTTTTAGTAACTACTTATTATAAATAGTATGTATATAAAGTAGATTTGTTTTAATAAGTACTCCTTTTTTAATATGAGCCCATCATACATACATATTACATATATAAATATACATATACTATACAAGGCTCGATAAGGACTCGAGTCGAGCTCGACTCGTTAAATAATTCGAGCTCGTTTTTGGGCTCAAACTCGAGCTCGATAAAGTTTGACTCGAACGAGCCGAGCTCGAGTTACTTAATAAAAGCTTGACTCATTTACACCCCTAGGCGCAACTGATGGATTTAATTTTCCTTTTCGAAAATGCTTGTACATGCTCTTTTTATATATATATGCAAAAGTTCAAACGAGAACTGTTTTTCGTGCGAGAACTATTTTTAACGCCATTAATGACTCATTAATAGGGTTTTTTTTGGTAATTTATATATTTACCCAAACGTGAATTGCGTCAAGATGAGCCGTCATTAATTTACGAGGCTTGATTTTCCTGAAATAACCCTCATTAATGCGTCATTAATGAGTTATTAAAGAAGCATTAATGAGCCATCAAAAAATCTTAGATATTGATTAAGTTTAATCAAGGGCTAAGATAGGTTCTCGCAATCCTCATACGAAAAACAGTTATCATTTAAACCCTCCCGTATTATATATAGGGGAGTGTTCAAACGAGAACTGTTTAAGAAATATGTATATGAAATTATCTCTAATAATTTTAATTCAAAAACTTTGACTCGTCAAAATTAAATATAATTTTCGATTTAAATATATGATTCAGATTTAATTTTACTAATCTATAGAATTATCTAATAAAGATAACTAGTTTAACACCCCGTTTACAAATACGGAGATAATTAAAGTTAATTTAAAAAACGTTTATATATTGTAAAGCATACAAAAAGAATAAATAAATAATATCCCGTGTATAAATACATATATCGATAACAAATACCTCCTATATAAATAGTCACAAAATAAAAAAAAATCATGATAGAAAATAAAATAACAAGTAAATAGTCACAAAATAAAATAAAGTACTTGAAGTAATATGTCGTGAAGTCATTTTCGAAATGATTCCCAAAAAATAGCAAATCGGATAATGAAAATTCAATTTATTAATTTAGTCAAATTGGTCTACGTATTTACATAAATAATTACGAAAAAAATATATCTATTAAATGATTTGAATATATCTTTTGTCAAAATATTTTAGTCTTAACAGATTAAATCAGCTAAACATGAAAATCTTGAACAATATGCAAGGCTTAAGATTTTTAACGTAGAAACAACAAATTCTAAAAGCATTTTGAGAAAATAAAAACATATAATTGGAATAAAAACTTTTAAAAATAGGATGATTACATCATAATCTTATTATTTTAATATATATTAAAGATTAAATATTAAAGAAAGAAATATTCTTATATGCACTAAATTTTATTTGTTAGCAACTATTTATCGTTAATGTAATTTCGGATATATAATCGATAATATAATAAAAATAAACCCAAAGCTATAGAGATAATTAATTAAATGAGTACTAAATGTTTAAGCGATGATGCTTTTGTCTAAAATGTAAATATTGGTATATAGCCAACAGTATAAACTAAACGGCGAAACCTTCCTTTTCCTTTTTGTCTTACCACATCATCTCCTCTTACATTCCTTACAAAATTTTTTGCCCTTTCTTAATCTATCCCCACTTCTTCTTTTTTATCTTTTTTATACAAATAAAAGAGATATATAGAGAGAAAGGGGAAGAGAGAGGATCGAGAATGAAAGAAGAGAGAGATAGAGAGAAAGAGGGTTGGGGGAGACGTTTGGGTTGTGGGAGCCGGAGTGCTAGGGTGGGGCGGGTAATATGGAGTTAGTTTCGGTGTTTCTGGGGTGACCCGATGGCCATGCTGACCCGGAGGGGACAACTCCAGTTATATGGAAGGTTTAAGAACTATAAACAACTTATAAAAATATACGAAAACAATAAGAACATAAGGATTTATGTGGTTCACATGATAATAGTTATCATGTTACATTAATGAGGAAAGTAGATAAATTTTATTTTATTGTACAGTACACATGTTTTTTTGCCTCTCCGATAGAGTTACAAACATAAAAAGAGATATATTTATAGACAAGTGTTGACACGTTATGCTTGTGGGTTAGGGCTCACGAGCCCATGATATCACAACTCGAGCTCCAAAGCAACTTTCATTATGTTGTCAATAACAATATACATTTAGAGATGTTAACCTCCTTCTGCTTTAGCAACAGCTGAAAAGTGAATACTGCCTCGGTGATAAGGTTAAAAGACATGCCAGTCTTCACCAGCCATCACAAAATTATATTATTGATTGTTTATTTTGTAATAATAAAAAACACACTTGAAATATGGGTTAGTATTTAGGAGAATGATAACTACAACTTTTAAATATATGGATAAAAATAAAAAAATTAGTTTTTTAAATGACAATCACAACTTATATTTTTATAACTAACTTTCCATGCATTTCATATTTACTTTTTAACTGGGTTTCAACTTTCTATACATTAAACAAAGTTATCATTTTTAAAATTTAAAATCATATTTTTTTTATTTTTATCTACAACCTTAAATACGATTTTTTCATTCGGTCCTTCGAAGACCGAATGAGTCGAGCTGGTCCAAGACTACCACGAACAGAAACGGTCTGAACCGGTCCAGACCGCGGTCCGACCAAGACCGGTCCAAAACGGTCTGTGAACCGGTCCAAACCGAGTCGGTCCAAGCTCGGTCCAAACCGGTCCAAGTCACCAACCTTTTTTTTTGAATTCCAACGGCTCCAAACCGGTCCGAACCGGTCCAACGGCTAGTTTTTCAAAATTTTGAAATTTTCTTCCAATTCTATAAATACCCCTTTGGAAGCCTCATTTCTTGCACCATCCATACTCTCATTCTCTCATTTTCTCATTCTCATTTCTTGCACCATCCATTTATATAAGAATTTGCTTATATAAAAGTGTTCTATAATATTTCGATTTGCTTCAATATTATAAAAAATGGCGGGTGAAGGTTCTAGCAATTTGAACGCGGGTCGAAGTGATTTTAATATAAATCTCCCGTACGAAGAAGTTCCGAAAACAAATCGAGTAGCGGAAAACATTACAATCTTTTGGTTCTTTGGATGAAACATGGGATCGTATTGTCTCCGAAATGTGTGAAAGTCTTATAAAATATTTTAAAGAGTTTCCAACAATTTTTTTGATTGCTTCGGCATTAAACCCTCTTGTTAATTTTAAGGGTGTAACGGAATCTTTAACTTGTATCGGGGAAGCGTTGGGTCAAAGTCCAATTGAGATAAAGACAAGTATAACAAAATTTGAAAATTGTGTTAAACAATTATATAATATTTATGACAATGAATGTGCACCACGGGGAGAAGTTGCTTCCACCCCGAGGTCTTCGTCTTCACAAACATCGGCTACTCGGCCAAACAATCCTTTTACGATTGGGACGTCTTGGTTTCAAAATATATCTCAATCGAAACGTACACGAGTTCAATCGTCTCTAGACGAACTTTCTATATATAAAGAAACTGATTACACTAATTATGTAACCCCCGAAGAGTTTACACAATTTGATGTATTAAAATGGTGGCAAGAAAGGGAAAAAGTTGGTCAATTTAAGATCCTAGCCGCTATGGCTAGGGACGTACTAACGGTCCAAGCTAGTAGCGTAGCTTCGGAATGTTGTTTTTCTCTTAGTGGCAGGATTTTAAGCGTACGACGGTGTATGTTGAAGGCCGAGTCGGTGCAAATGGCCGTGATGCTTAAGGACTACTATGATTCTATGGAAAGAAGTCAAAACGATGCGGATCTCGAAGAAGGCTTAACTAATTTGGAGGAAGCGATTTTGGAAGACGATTACAATAAGGACTTCACATTGGGAACATCAAACACTAACACCGAAGCTGAAACGGAAGAACCCGAAGCCGGCGAACAATACGTTGACGACACTCAAAATAGAATGAACGCAGGTTCATCATCCAACGTCAACTCAAACGAAGTTGCCTATTATGGACCATATACCGACGATAGTTACAACTTTTGGAATTTCAATTCCGACTATCAATTTCAGTAGTTGTCTCTTTATATTTTGTGACGTTATTTCTTTCGAACAATATGTACTTTGATTTCGAAGAACATGCTAGTTATTTTCAGGTCTCTAACTAGGGGTGATGGTCATGCCGAAGCTCCATTGCTAGAGTTCCCTTTTCTTGTTAAAAAAATAATTCAAGTTTCAACAATATGTAATTTTAATTCGTAATTGTATCGCAATGTTATTTATATGTTTTTATTAACTTGCAATTATATATGTTTATACTTTATAACTTGCCATTTTTTAAAATTAACAAGTCACTTTTTTTTTCAAACAAAAAACAAACCAAAAACCAGAAATTTTAAACCGAAACAAAAAAAAACCCGAAAATGTCTAAACCGAACCAGAAAAATACCCGAACGAAAAACGGACCGGTCCAGGACCGAAGTCGGACTGGTCCGGACTTGGACCGGTCCGGAAGTGGTCTAGGACCGCCCGAAGACCGAATTTATCGAAATGGTTTTACGCGAAGACCGGTCCGCCGAAGACCGGACCGGCCCGGGACGGACTAGGTCCGGACCGGCTATGGTCCAGGACCGGTTCAGGACCGATTTTGTGCATCTCTAAAGCATAGTATGAATTTGAAACTATGAAATTAGAATAACATATTTACTCGGATTAGAAGCGAGTTGGGCTCATCCTATTTCAAAGCCCATTCTATGACATTTAACAACTGTCTTTTACTATTTTTAGCTAGGAATAATGTGATCGATTATTTTCTTCTACAAGTATTTATGTCCAAAATCAATAATAATAAACAATTTCTGGAAAACAAGTGAAACACATCTCATTAGAGACATATCTTGATCCCACAAATATTAGTTCATATATGTAATATGCATGAGAACCGGCTATATATTACAATTTAGGTTTAATTTAATGTCACATGCATGTGGTTTATGATAATTTTTATCATGATTAATATCTTTTTCTTTTTGAAAAAACACTCAACAAAAGAATGGCATGTGAACAGAAACATGTAAAAGAATTAATTAATGTTATAAAAACAATTTTATTAATTTCAGATTGTACAATTAAAGAGATTGTTTGTAGCATGATCACAACGTTAACTCATCAACCCAACGGCACATTCTAATTCGTGGGCATCATCTCCTATCATCAACCACATTAAACTTTTTTTTTATCCCCGATCGGCATGAATTTCTTGCGATTTCGAAGCAATCTTGTGTATAATCACCTTAACAAATCGTATATCTTCTTCTTCTTCTTCTTCATTCATCGAGTTTCTGAAACGAGCTTGTTCAGAAAGCTCTTCGATGGCGACAGAGATTGTATCCACGCATTTAACTACGTCAATTAGTATTGAAGCTACTGTGATAATTGGTATGATTTTAATAACATCTTCTCCTACCATTGAAGCTTGCAAAGTGGTATTCACTTCATCTACAGCCTTTTTACATGCTTTTAAATGCATTGAGAACTTAGAAGGATGTTTAAATGATTTTATAGATTGTGCTAATTCTTTTAAAGCTTTTCCAGCTTCCGAGCTCATTTTTGTACATGGTTCTTGAACTCTCTTTCTAAAGTCGGTTGACGCCTGTAAAAAATAAAGAAATAATAAAATTATTTATCGATCTTAATTATTTATGTCGAAAAATTATATGGATCAGATGGAACTCGATCCAAAGAGGGATTTTTTACATGAAATATATATGTATATATATAATGTTTATTTTTGCATGTTTAAAATGCAACTTTACTTGAAAATTTAAAAGGGTACATATATTTTTCTTCTTCTGTATTAAGTTTATATAAAAATAAAAAAGAGAATGAAAATGAAAAAGAAAAAGAAAAAGTTGTACTTGGAATTTTGCATCAAGATATCCATTAAGAGCTTCAATATGATATGCGCATTGCCTTGTTAGAACTCCAATCTTCAAGTACTGTTTCCATGGATAACTAAACCTAAATTTGCCATGCCCTGGTTCCCACCATGCAAAATTTGCCTGCTTAATTCCAAACATATTCATTAAAATATATGTATATATCACTCCATTATATAATGTTTTTTTATATATATAAATTGGTGATGTGTAGACCGACCAATGATTCCTCTGTAGCTTTAGAATTGAGAACACTTTTATAAGCTGCAAGCAATGATTTTTCAGGTTTGTTAGAGCTATTATCACTATCTCCCTCCAATGAATATTCAAAAATTTCTCCTCCAAATCCTGCAGTTTTTATAACAGTTTTATGAATACTAATTTTACCATAAGATCATTGGTTGTATATGTTTATAAATAAATGTACATGATACATACCTTCTAGGAAGCTAGCAAGCTTTTCCAGATTGGAAACAATAAGATTATGAAGATCTTCTCCAGCCCATACAGGGCAAACACATATGGAGATAATTATACATGTTGCGCCACCTAAGATGATCGTCGATAATCGTTGATGTGCCAACTGTATGATTTTATCGACCCGATAACCCGAGACAGCAACCAAACTAAACGTGAGGATAAATATCAACACCCCATAATCGTACCTCCTTTTTATATGAGGAATAAATCTTGAAAAGGTGGCAGATGCAGCTACAAATTTTTAAAAAAAAACAATGTTAAAACAATAACTTGTATATTATAAATGAAATAAATTTATGTAGTTGTGAATTAAAGGTTCACCTAGAAGAAATACAAGAACTCCTAGAACAATGGGTTCAGCCTTTGGACCAAATAGGCTAGCCAAGTATTTGGTCCCAACTCCTAACAAACCAGCTAGTAAAGTGGCGAAACCTCTATTCATACCCTTGGATAAGGTTGCACCTAGAATAAAATTTGAAACATAAAACATTTAGAACTAATTAATTGACAGACAAGTACATAAATCTATAACGATTTTGCGATTAATGATACGAAGATTTCGATCAAGAACTCACGTACCAGCTGTGTACTCAAACACGACCACCACAGTTAAGATGGCCCAGATGCCATTGTCACCTATGCCCTTATACAATGGTCTAAGATAATAAACCATGGAGACCAATGTTATGGCTAATGCCACCTTGAACGAGTGCACGATTCTTCTCGGATCATCTTTCCCAAGCTTCCTAATTCTTTGAACAAAGTTGAGAATAGGAGATTTCATTTTAAAAGATGATCAAAGACAGATGGAGGTGAAGATGAAATAAAGAAATGAAGGTAGGTTTATCAAGTGATCGAAGTGAATTTGGTGAGATATATAAAGGATTGTGAATCCTGGTTAATTTAAAGAGAGTAAAAATAGGAAACTAGGGGTAATCTTCATGTAATTGGAGGGTTCTCAACAGGCAATGTTTACAATTAAAGGAGTTTGGTGGTCATATGGGTAAGCTTTATTTATTGGAATTAATTACTTATTAAATATTAATTATTAATTAGTACTTTATTATTATAATATTAACAAAGGTTCAATTCATACACTGAGCCAACAATCTCCTTTTGTTTTCTGTTCTTTTTTTGTGGGCGTAACTGATGGATTTAATTTTCCTTTTGCAAAACGAAAGTGCTTGTACATGCTGTTTATATATATATATATATATATATATATATATATATATATATATATATATATATATATATATATATATATATATATATATATATATATATATATATATATATATATATATATATATATATATATATTTGTGTGTGTAAAAGTTCAAAAGAGAATTATATTTCGTACGAGAACTGCGAGAACTATTTTTAACGTCATTAATGATTCATTAATAAGGGTATTTTGGTAATTTATATATTTATCCAACCGTGAATTGCGTCAAATTGAGCCGTCATTAATTTGCACGACTTGACTTTCCCTAAAAACCTCATTAATGCGTCTTTAATGAAACATTAATGAGCCATCATAAAATCGTAGCCTTTGATTAATTTTAATCAAGGGTTAAGATTGATTCTCATAGTTCTCGTTTGAACCCTCCTATATATATATATATATATATATATATGTGTGTGTGTGTGTGTGTGTGTAAGGCTAAGATTGATTCTTGTAGTTCTCGTAGGCATTCATTGATGAAGAGCGGGAGAGATTGAGTGTGACAAAGTGCATGTAAGAAATTTATGGGTGGGCAAACCAATTGAATGAGGGGGAATTGGACGGCTAAGATTGGTTCTCGCGGTTCTTGCAATAAAAACGGTTCTCAAATTAACTTTTCACTATATATATAAGAAGGTTTAAACAAGAACTGTTTTTCGTACGAGAAGTGCGAGAACCAATCTTGGCCATTCAAGTGGTAAGTGGAATTCATGGATGAAGAGTGTGAGAGGATTGAGTGTGGCAAGATGCATGTAAGGAATTCATGGGTGGGCAATCCAATTGAAGGAGGGGGAATTGGACGACTAAGATTGGTTCTCGCAGTTCTCGTACGAAAAACGGTTCTCGTTTGAACTTTTCCATATATATATATATATATATATATATATATATATAAGGGTTCATGCGAAAAGTTGTTTATTTACGAAAAGTGCGAGCAGAGATTTTGACCATTAGATTGCTTAATCAATGGTCATTAGTTGTTATGGCATTTTTTGTAAATAATTAAAGTTTTATTGTTATTAATTAATAATAGAAAAAGATATTTTAGTAAAAAAACATACCCCTCTCCTTACCCTCTCTTTCCTCACTTCTCTTTTCTATCTCTCCCCCATATAACTTATTTGTTCTTCAGCATTCAAAACAAAAACAAAAAAAGAAAACAACAAAACCCTATCTGTGCTCTTTCTCTCTCTATGGCTACACCACCATCGCCACTGATGGATTCTCTGAGATGATCTACACACCATTGCCGCCTATGGGTTCTCTCAAATCGTCTACACCACCATCGCCAACAAGGGTTTTCTCTCTACTGAGACCACCATCACCATCGATCATCTTGTATCTCACCTCTGCCCTCGCCTCTCTTCTCAAGCACTACCATCACAGCGATTACAACCACCACCATCGTCGTCCTCAACACACAGAAATCCCTAGATCTTCAACAGATCGATATCATCATCACCGCACTGCCACCACCGCCTCTGCTCTACTTCACTACTTCACCGCACCATCACCGTCATCCTCAACACACCGAAAACCCTAAATCCACTGCCGCCGTCTCTGCTCTACATCACCGCACCATCATTGCCGCCGCCGTATCACGTTCTAGTCGCTAACGCCTCTACATCACCGTTGTTCAATAAATCAATAATGCTAAAACACGACTTATGTGGATCGTTTGACGATCGATGGTTGACAAATCGGTGGTATATGAATGAACAAACAGTTTTTAGAAGCCTCACCCAGAATAAAATTGACAAAAGGATCTTATATAGTATTAGCGAGGCCTTAGATCTTCAATCTGTCGAATTCTTCTTAGTTGTTGTAAACATATGTTTAATTTAGATCAGATCCTCTATTTTATGAATGAACAATTGTGAATATGGATAATTTATGAGTTCTTTTTATTGTTCAATGGGGAACAATATATACAGTTTGATTAGTGTGTTCATTATTATGTTTACATGAGTATTTTTATGAATGAACAACTATGAATAGGATGTATAATTTATGGGTTTTTGGTATTGTTCAATGAGGAACAATATAAATAGTTTGGTCATTTTGTGTATTCAATGGGGAACAATGTAAACGGTTTGGTGTGTCTTATAAAGTTTACAAATGAACAAATTCTAAACACCCTGTATACATGAATTTTTGTTTGAAAAAAATAAAAGCTCGATCATTCACCGATTCTTTTCATGTGTTTTTCTTTGTTAGAGTGCTCCATCGAACATGAGTAGTAAAACCTAATTATGGTTATTATTCATTAGTGAACGTATAAAAGCTAAATAAATTTTAAGTAATCTTTTTATTAAACACATAAAAATTATTAGATGATTAGTAATGAACATATGATAATAAACCATCGTAATAAACTAAACATTTTTGTAAGACATTCGCCAATGAACAATTACGTGAACACCTTAAATTAATAAATTATTAGTAAATTTTTTTTATTTATTTTGTTTTTTAATTTAAAATTAAAAGAGAGAAAATATAGAAAACTAGGAAAGAGAAATAAATTAGAGAGAGAATAAATTTAATTTACTATTCTGTCCTTTTAAATTAAAATAAAAAAATTGATTAATAAATTTTCATTAGAACTCTTAAATTTTAAGTTATTTAAGATTACTATTCTACCCTCATTTAAATATTGATTCCATAAAATAAACTTAATAACATTCCTTTTTCATAAATTCCAGAATATTCCCTTTTCATAAATTCCAAATCAAAACTTACGAAACAGAATATTCCGTAAACTTAATAACATTCCATAAATTCCAGAAAAGGAAAATATATAATATTCGCTTTTCATCTGCTAAATAAAAATTACAAAATTACATCTAAATTTCATTCCCTTTTCACCTGCTAAATAAAAATTACAAAATTACGTCTTGTGTGTCCTCTTGATTAGTACATACCAAAACAACTCCTTACAAACCATTTTTATTCACCGTCGCCGCATTCCGCTGGTACCCCGCTAGTGTGTGTATATATATATATATATATATAGGGGAATCTTCATTTGAGAACTGATGTTATTTTGAGTAACGCGAGAAATAATCTTAGTCGTTCATTTGATAAGTGAAATTCATGGATGGAGAGCGTGGGGGTGAGTGTGGCAAGGTGCAAGAGATGAATTCATGGGTGGATGATGACATTGAAGAATGGAAAATTGTACAACTCATATTGTTTCTCGCGCTACTCGCAATAAAAGGGATTCTCAAATAATCTTTTCACTATATATATATATATGTATATATATATATAAGTGTTTTATTTTCAAAGAGTGCAAGAAACAATCCTAACCTCTGATTTGTATTTGATTTTATGACTTACATTAATCTTACTTTTTATTTTTTTTAATTTAAAAGGATATAATAGTAAAAAATATTTTTTTCTCTTTTCAATTTATTTCTCTCTCTTAATTTTCTCCCTTCTAGAATTTTTAAACAAAATATATTAGAAATAACTTAGTAGTAAATTAATAATTTTACGGTGTTCAAAAATGAATACAGCCAAAATATTTAAGATTTTTAATTATTAAATACTTTGTTCACTAATACTTTTGGTTTATATTGTTTCATTATTAAATGTTTTTTCTTTTTCTTTTTAATCTTAATTTACGTTTCTTTTTTCTTTATCATTTATTCCCAAGTATCATGCGGTTGTTTATTATTAAATAACATAGTATACTCCAAAAAAAACTATTATTTCCGTGTTTATTACTAAACAACCAATTAGTTTTTATCTTTATTTTTCTGTGTTCATTAATTAACAACCCATAAACAACCAATCTTTCTTTATCTTTATTTTTTTGTGTTCATTAGTTAACAAACAAATCTAAAAATTAATTATGATGAACAAACTATAAACAACCAAACTAAACAAACCATATACCTTTTTCTTATCACTATTAATCATCTGTGAATAATCATAAAACTACAAATTAAAACTAAACATTAAACCTTTCTTCTCATTACAAATTAAAACCAAGAATTAGTTAACAACCATGAACATCAATTAACATTAGTCTTGCAAAATTTTAAAAAAGAGGTGTACAGATTTATGGATAGCCAAACTTTAGGCGCTAACCTAGATCTTGACGATGATGGTGGAATCAAGCTTAAAAACTCATAAATCTAAACAAAAAGCATCAATTAGTGAAAAGCAACTAGCGTTAGCATTGGTGTCAGCGGTAGCACCGGTGTCGATGGTGTAAGGGGAAGGTACGGCGGTTGGCGGTAGCATAGGTGACGATAATGGTGAAATCAGGCGACAGGCACAGATCTAAAGAAGAGGCCTAGGTTACGTAAAGATTTGAAGAAGAGGCATGGGTGCGGCGGCCGGTGGGAGCGCGGGTGAAGATGATGGTGTAGAGGGCGACCGCTGATGGTGTAGAAAGCAACCACCGAAGGTGTAGCACCGGTGACAAGGATTAGTGAGAAAGCGCGCAACCGCCGATGGAGAGAGGTTATGATAATGTCTTTTTTACCCTTTTGTTCAATTAAACGAAAACCATTTAATTTGTTTTTAATTACTAAAATATCACAAGGTTAGCCATTGATTAAATGACCAAATGGCTTAGAACACTTCTCGTACTTTTCACAAATAAAACTCTTTTGAACATATATATATATATATATAAGTAGAGAGAGACGTGATATTATGATATAAAGAGACGTGGTATTATGATACGAAGAGACGTGGTTGTATTTTTTTTGTACAAATCATAGATTATATTGTTATAATTAGAAGCAATAAAATCAAGTATTTATTGTTTATAATTAAAAAGAATTTAATGTGATTATAAAATATTTTAAAAAGATAAAACTAAAATTTTAAGTAAATATAATATTTTAAAATGTTATAAAGGGTAAATAATAATATTTTAAGTTTTAAGAAATATGTATATGAAATATTCTCTAATAATTTTAATTTAAAAACTTTTACTCGTCAAAATTAAATATAATTTTTTATTTAATATATGGTTCAGATTTAATTTCACTAATCAATAGAATTATCTAATAAAGATAATACAACTTAGTTTTTTATTTATATTTAAATATTTATTTAAGTCCGGTATATATATATATATATATATGTTATTCCATATATAGCTTTAAAAACCCAAATCCGTATCACAACAGGTGAATTGGGTCTCGAGAAACCTGCCTTCCAGAACCCTAATTCTCTATTTAAAATATAGAATTAATGACCCCCTTTCTAATTCCATCTTTTATTTTATTTTTTTATATCAATTTTAATTAAAAATTATAACTGTATTTCATAAGTTCCTAATTTCCTAAATTTCCTTTGGTTTCTTTGTTTTTTCACATTTTGATCTGTAAGTTACGTAGTATGTGGGTATAGACTATAGAGTGATGGGATGGATTGCGATCATTCTAGAATTTTCAAATTAAAGCTACAGATCGACACTCAGCTTTTTTTTATAGATTTTTCAAATTTTACAACTTCTACTTTTTTCCAAAGGAAAACAATCGTTTCGTCGTGTTTGGTTTAACTTGTTTCTAAGTTTCACCTCAAATATCTCGTTGCATGGTACAAACATATATAGACTATGAACATTTTAGAAAATATATATATATGTGTATATATATGTGTATATATATATATATATAATTTACAAGAACTTAATACCAAAAATATATGTGAAACATAATTATATATCAACAATCAGTTAGTTAATTATGGGTTTAAAACATTTAGTAATTAATAGAGAAATATATATATATATATATATATATATATATATATATATATATATATATATATAAAGAAAAGATAATTTATTATACTAGCTAGTTAATTAAGTATGAAAGAGTTGTTAGCTAGGGATCTGCACTTGCTGTCTTAAATTGTAATAGAGACAAAATTAGAGAAAGTGGGACAGAAAAAGGAGGGGCAATGCGTGGTAAAGTGAAGATGGTGCGATGTGGTGATCACAGCTGACCCCGTACGTACGTGACTGATATATGCTTATATATTTGGATATTACAACTTGCCTTGCCCACGACAACTTAACTTTATTTTACAGTTTTCACGTCACCCTCTTCTTTCAGTTCCCTCTGTAAATCTAGAATTATATATATTTTATTATATTACTGACAATTTATGCATGTTTTATATATATATATATATATATATATATATATATACTTAATTATGTTGAAGGAATGATGCATGGTAGTTGTGGCTATGCATAAAATGAGATCGTATTGATGATAATAGATAATCTGTTAGTAGCAAACCAGTCAAGAAAAAGATAGATTTTTAAATGAAATTTGTGTTAATGTGGCGATTAGTCGTGATAGTGATAATAGTTAAGATCGCATGTAATTAACGATAAGTTAATAATGCTAACGTGACAGCTAGTAGTAACAGTTATACTAGTTATGATATATAGCGGATGCTCTAACGTTATCAGAAAACGAAAGATGCTACAATTAATATGCTATGGTTGCTAATACGTCATTTAAATGTAAATGATAAGTTGACTAAAAAGTATACGCACTTATTAACCTCTCCTCCGTTTCTCATGTGCTGCACGCCTCCTTGTTTCTAATGTTTTTCTTCTTTTCTTCTCTAATCTTTTTCCATTTTTATTTTTATTTTTAGTAAGTTATATCATGCATGTGTTAGAATTTAGAAATAACCCATTTCAATGATAAATACTACATTTCGCCTATATGAATTAAAAGCTGGCATGCAATAATCAGATCAAACATATGATAAGAAAGCTAACCTCTCATCTTAACATTATCCTCTTTACGCCTCAAATGTTTTGTAAATAGTATTTTTTTAGAAAATCATATCAGAGTCATACATTCACGAAAGATCAGAGGATTCATCTTCTGAACCCTATAAAGGACGTACTGTTATCATTCTTGAATTAGTAAGATTATCGATCAAATAGATAAAATCAACGTTATAAATGATTTTTTTGATACGTACACATAATTAACGTTCAGATTAAATCAATCCACCTAACAGTCTTTAGTGTTCACTACCCTCATATATATATATATATATATGTATGTATTATAGTAAAAAGTTTTTGTACAACAAATTTAATTACTCACATCCTAAATCATCAATACCTTTTGTCTTATACGAGACTTGAACCCTCAACCTTAATCAGAAAGAAATACCTTTAAATCTTGAGGGCACTATGGAAGATGTAATTAATCGTATAACTTACGATTAGATAGTTCATGTAATAAAGATGTAATTGCTAGACTTTAACTATAAACTTCTATGGAGGAAAACCTAAAACTTTTATGTACATGTGAATAAATTAATGAAAAATTATATTTGAAACTATTAAATCTTCCTATGTCGTTCTCGTCATCACTAAATTGTAACATGTGTAATCTTCAATCTAATTCTTCTTAATTCTCTTTTCTCATTTTCTCTCTTAAAACACGTCGAATCTCTAAATTTATTGACGAATTTGAGAATATTGTGCCAGTATTGGTCCATAAACTTTTGGCTTTTATGTACGTTGATATGTTAACTAGAGTATATGATTGGGTGATCCTTGAGAGAGTGGAAGATATTGCATATTGGCACTTGTATTTTGTGGGAATATATCTTGATCAAACAAACTACTAGCTAGTTTTTCTATATATCATCTATTAAAAAAGGATCCGTACGTACACTTTCGTCGATCATGTGTTTTCCATTTATAATATAATATATATCTAGTCATCCTTCATGACATACCTTTCTTTATTTCATTTATTCCCTTTTGTATTGCGGGTAATGTATGACTCGGACATGACGTGCCCATCTTCAATTCTTAACACTTTTTATACTTATATGTAAATAAAATCACATTTCATGTTATATGCTGATTTTGGAAATAAATAATGTAATAATGACATTCAATACGTACCTTTACTAGCATCAAGCATACGAGGTTAAACTGTTATTCTTCTTGACCTAGAGGTCGATCGAAGGTCCAAAACAAGTGAAATCGTCCTCTACGTACGGCTTGAAGGTTAAGGTCCAGAACAATCGATATCATCTGACGTGACTTGGAGGTCGGAAGTCGATATAAGACATAATACCTAATTCCTTCCCTTAGAAGGAGCTAGGCTTAAGGTATGATACATGTTGTATTGATTGGTCCATCTATGCACTTACATAGTTACCTTCCATCCATAACTAGAGCAATATATACTTAATTACCTAAGCATCAAAGGTTTGCTACTATACATAGTTACCTTATGTGGTGTCCTAATAAGTTTTCTATTGAAGAGTTGTTATATAACCTTATTTGTTCGATAAATCCTTCAATCTTTAATCGCTTTAGAAAACCACACTAGTAACACTTTTGACTCTTTCACGCCCGCCAAGATATATTCCGTTAGTCAAAGGGTATTTTAGTCATTTTTCATCTTATCCTCATTTTCAAACATCCTCTAACCTTTTTCTATCCCTTTATCAATTAATTATTAATTAACCTTTTGTCAAGATTAACTAATAAATAATTAATTATTAATATACATATTAATCACCGATTATCTTTAAAAACTTATTTTTAATTTTAATTATATTTTGTTAATATTCTCTAGTGTTTTGGTGTTCTTGATATTCATTTTCATGATGTTTTAAGTAGGTAGACTAAGAAGCATAAACTCTAATCGATCTCCCCCTTCAAACCCATTCAAAAACCATAAACCCCAATAGATGATAAAAACAAGTCAGTCATTGAGTAACACATATCTGGAAACTAAAAAAACCCAATGGATTATACACAAAAACAAACACACAAGAAAGAAAAAAGATTCAAAATGCATAAAAGAAAAAGGAGATTCAACTCAGATATTTACATTCGAAGAACAAGAAACAAACCAAAAATTGGATCTGCGTCTTCCCGAAACACACACACACTTAGTAATACATGTGTGTGTTTAATGATAAATACAGGTGTATGTGTGTGTGTTTCGTCTTTTAAGAACAAGAAACCATAAAATTGGATCTGCGTCTTCCCGAAGCTGTAAACGACAAACCTAAAAATCGAAGAACAAGAAAGAGAAATCAGAGAATATGAAAAGATACTTGAAACGGGGGATGACGTGCGATGGTGTGCTTGCGATGGTGCTGGCATGCAATGGTGGTGGTGTGCGATGGTGGGCTTAACAGCGATGGTGGCGGCGTGCAATGGTGAGTAGTTCAGATCTGTGATCGATGGTCATGGTGGTTTAGATCTGGCGGCGTTGGTGGTGTCATTGGTGGTCATCTATGACGAGGTGGTTGTTGTAGAGGTGGTGGTGTATCTGATTTGTGATCGATGATCGACGACGAAGCAGTGGTTGTTGTCAGTGGACTTACAGTGAGAGGAAGAAAGAACTTTAGTGGTGGTGGTGGTGGCTGTGGCCGGCAGAAAGGGTGGAGGGACGTCTGTCGATGATTGACCCGTATGAGGTGGAGAGGGGTGGTGAGTGAATTGGGTTTCAGATAAATATGGGGAGGTGAGAGAGAGTGTGAGTTGGTGTTTGGAAACAAGTATAGAAGAGAACCTATAAATAAGTGTGTTTGGAAATAGTTTTAATATGTTTATCTTGTTTGGAAATAAAGATAAGAGATGAAAAGACAAAATTACCCTTTGACTAACAGTCAACTTTAACTGGAGTTAGCTTAAAGGACCAAAAGTGAAACAAAGTGACAACCACAGTGACTATTTTCGTAATTTTGAAGTTAAATAACTAAAAGTGAAAATTAGTGACAAACACATGGATCATTTTTGTAATTAACTCTAAATATATTTTTTTAATAAACTATATATTTTCGGGGTTTTTTGATTCATGAATTGTTCAATTATCTGTTTTTTCAATTTAAAATCATATAGGTTAGTTCGTTTTTTCGATTTCTCAGTTTTTTACCCCTAGTATATATTATATAGTGCTTCTTTAATGTTAAGCTCATCATCTTTTTCTACAAAAACTTTTTGTTGTCGGATCCTTTTGAATTCGTAGTCTTGATTAGAGGAAGAGTAACATACTAATTAAAAGTTGTTCAATTTAGGTAGTCGAAAGAAAAGGTAAAGTCAATATAAAAACTAGATGGAATATGCATCCGGCATATTTATCTAGTTTGTGTATCTATATGCTAATATAATTTAAAAGTTTATTGTTTTTATGTTATTGTGAATTAAAAATAAGAGTAATTAATTTTGTTAGTTTTTTGTGATTTCACTAGCATTCTATGTGTACTCTGCGAAAACAATGTTCTCCTTTGAACATTACCCCTCGAAAGAATAGGACACAATATCTTAAACAAATGGTCCAGTATCCTTTGTACCATAAGGATTGTAGCCTAGTAGTATCGGGTGTTGTGAAAAAGTACCCCTCCTAAGAGGTTAAGGGTTCAAATCTCGTGACGGACAGATGAATAGATTTAAAAGTACGTTTAATGTGTGTGTGTTTGTCGTTCTAAAACTACGGTTAGAAGTTGGTCTCTTATAACTTTATGGAGAACCATTTTATAAGTTCATGGTGCCGCCCATGAGGCCATGATTGCCAAATTAAAAGTGACTTTTATCAAGAAAGAACAAGAGGGCCTTAAACTGGTATTCTTCATTTCCAGCTGGAGGGCTAGCTAGGCAGCTAGTGCTATCAACACTTAAGGACTTCTTCAAGCCTTCAATTAATCCTTAGCTTGCCTTAAATAATCTACTCAAGTGACTAAATAAAGACCGCATCCAGAATCTAAAGTATGCCATCAAGAAACTCACCACAAATAGTGCGATAGCTAGGTGGCCTTAATTAAAAAGAACTGAGCTCATTCTCAGTGCGTCTTTTAGTTTTATACTTCTTTAAAATAAAATAAAATAAACCTATATATATATATATATAATGATAAATTAAGATATAGAGAGAGCTCGATCTAAACTATTGGCAGTAAAAGTATCAAGTGCTATATATCTGCTACTTTAACTAGATTAGGAAAACAAAGGGCTAACTAAAAGCTTCAAACCATTCATCATGCATCCATCAATAGTGGTATCAAGGTATTATTAGATTTTCATGCTACTCAAACAGCATATATATATATATGCTAATGGGTTTTTGTACATATATATATATATATATATATATGTGTGTGTGTGTAGAATGCTAATATGTACTGTTGACCTACAAATTAATGACCATACATGATGCTGATGCAAGAAGAACATCACCCTAATACGATTACCGAATACTATATCTTTATACAACATTCCTAAAAAGTCCTCTTACGTATCCTAGCTCCTAATCACTACATTATAACATGTGTCAAAATCAAGAGGAGATTAGATTAGAGACTTAATGGATTACATATGTTATATAATAGTTGGTATAAGGATAAATTAAGTAGTAAGATTTAGTATGAATGAATAGAATTTTTAAATGTCAAAAAACAATCTTCAAGCTCGTGATAGTAAGTGAGATGGAAGTTGGGCTAATTAGAGGGGACTTAGCACTCCTTAATCCCTCTCTATCTCCGTCCATGTATACAAGCAGTTAACGGTACACATAAAACATTATGTTGTTATATATGAATAATTTTATTATGTAAAATCAATACCCTTAATAAAATGATAAAAGATAAAGAACAAATGAATAGTATAAAACGAGTCGCAGATGATTGATCAAATAAACCCTGATCGATATATGCCAGAATCCAGATTTGATACACTTTAAGGATATTCTGTTTGGATTAATAAAAAAAATGCCTGAATGTTGGAAGCTCAAGATTAGAATTAGGTAAAAAGTGGTGTCCAGAATTTGTCTCACCCGCCATCTTTAAAAGTTACCAAGGACGATGGAACTGCAAATGGTGGTGGTGGTGTGTGTATAATATATATATATAATTTGACCGAAAGTGCACGTTTATTCCAAGTACCAGATTAATTTTCTTTTCAGAAAAATAATTAAATATTGGTTACTTATCATCATTTACTTCTTGTGCTTTTCTACCTGATCCCAACACTTGTTAATTAATTCGTACAATATTCTTGATTGATAAATCACAACAACTATCAAATCATTTTTAATTACTCTTAACTAAATTTTAGAATTTTTTTTTATTTTGCCTTTAATTGTAAAAAAGAAAACTACCTCATGAACCGGTATCCGTGCTCCTCCTCACCACGACGACAACCACATGCTAGTTGTTATATATAAGAATGATAAATCACTAATAAATAATGCATACAAACAATAAAAACTTAAGGATTTATATGATTCACAAGATCAAAGTAATCGGCTACATCCAAGGGCGAACTAGATATTTTATTACTTATTATAGAATACATAGGTTTTCTACCATTTTCGATTAGGTTTACAAAAATACTATTATTTATACTTTTTTTAGACAAATATATTTTATTGTTTCCAACCAAGGTTATCAAGATCGAGATCTTACCTAGGATCGTTTTTGTCTTTGCAAGATCAGATCGTAAGATCGAGATCGGAATCTTAAGATCCTACCACAAGTCACTAAGGTTTTTTATATGCTATAATTTTTATCAAAAACCAAGTATAATATACGACTTTTAAACACAATAAGCATATTGTGCACAACATTAATTCTTTAATTCATAAAAAATCTTATTCTCGTAAATCTCTCTCTTATAACAAAAGAAAATGAAAAATATGACGTGTATAAAGTAGAAAACTGTAAACAATTGTTTTTAACACAAGGTTGATCACTTAGAAAATTAAAATTAATAAAATAAAATAATAGTAATAACCAAAAAATGTAAAAAATAAAAATGTAAAATAATAGTAATATTAAAAATGTAAAGAAAAACAAAAAAAGGATCGTAGGATCGTAAGATCGCTATACGATCCTACGATCTTGATACGATCTTACGATCCGGAGTACGATCCTACATATTTACGATCCTAAGTACGATCCGGCGCGTATTTGGTTGGTGAGATCGTAGGATCGTACGATCCTACGATCAGGATCGCGATTTTGATAACTATGTTTCCAACAGATTATAGTTTGAAAGCAGCAAACTATTGCCGAATCTAGAACTAAAATCTATCTAATCAGCACTAGTAATTACAAAATGAAGCTAATCCGTAAATATAAAACTACATCTATTCATCAACACAAGACTAAACCCTTCCAAAAAAATAGTTCACAGCTGTTATTTTAATTTTGAAGGTTACGATCTTTACGTTCCTAATTGTATAATTGATTCTGCCAGATTTATCAACCAATTGTTGGGATTCACTAAGGCTACGAGCAAGCAATGGAAGCAAATAAAACACACACAAAAGCACACCTAATGAATCCCAATGGTGGTGAAACTTTGCAAACATAACATTCAACCAAAAGGAAACAAGAAGAGAAAGAAATTATACCCTCTTGAGCTCCAAAAATGTGAGTGGTCCAAAGAGTTGGAATGAATGCTTCAAACAAATGGCTTCAAACTCCTTTGCAAGTCCACACCAAGCTTGTAGTCAACCCCAATGTACTAGCACTTCTCTTCTAGCTCACCAACACTTGTAGTAGAAGAGAAACAACCCTTGAACTCAGATGCACAGCAACAATCAACCTCTTTGTAGCTCACTAACACTCAATGTATGCTACCCAGACAGGAATCTTGGGGGCATGATGCTTCACAACCCGTGGAGCATCCTTCACGATCGTGAAACCTAGGTCAGATTGAATTTGAATCCTTTTGACTCATTCCTCTTATAGCAGGTTGTCAAGATTGAAACTTGATGTGTGACCCAATAGGCCCGCGCTTTATCAGCAGTGATACTGGCCTACGTGTGTCAGTGGGATGATTCCAACAAACTCCCACTTGCATATGACACACCGTATCCATGGGCACCACAGACAGGGGTTAGCCTCTAGCAAGACATCCCTGTCCCCAACTATACACGGGGTATGTCATCCCTGACAAGTATCAAATCACAACCTAAAATGTTTGAAATGGTCATATAGATAAGTGATCAATCATCCTATTGTTCGCGATATCCAGGTCAACACGAGACATGGTTCAAAGTCATTCTCCGATCGTTCAGGATTATGTTTCTTGATCAAGATTGGCGGTGACCAAAATATACAAGTTGCAACTGATCAACTATGATTGCAAGTTTGAGGCATGGCCATGCATTTTGGTGTCAACGCCCAATCATCGAGCAGCCCAGGGATATCTCTCTAAACAGAGGAATAAATTTCTTTGACTAGATTACACCATTAAACCCGCAATACTTTGCCCAAAATATATACAATAGTAACTAATTAAAATTATAATACCCGAACTTCGAAAATAAATAAAAAGGAAATATTTTGTTAAGAAATAATATTGTGAATTGAATTGTGAAATATATTAGATAATTATGGAAATTTATGGTGGACTAAGTTGGGTTAAGTATATATGTATATGTTTGGGCTTGAATGAATAAAATAGATAATGGTCTAGACTATTGTGTATTGTTGGATTTATGCTCATGGGCCCAATCAATGTGAATGTTAGGCTTAAGCCTTTTTGGAAAGTATATATATATATATATTGAAATAGGGCACAACCCCCAAAGAAAGTGTTTCTGTTGCATTGAGAGAGAGAGTTTGAGTGTGTGCTAAAACCTCACGAGAAATCAAGGAAGAAAAGGCAAGAATCATCTGGAAACTCAAAGAATTGCTACAAGAATCATCAGGTAATGTTCCTTACCTCACTAGGATACTGTAGGTATCAATTTTATCTTGTTTGGATGATGATAGCATGATTTAGCTTCAGGGGTTTTTGGGTTCTGGGTTTAAGAAGAACCAAAGAAAAAGAAATGGAGATATGAACTTGAAAACTTGATGAAATGTGTTTAAATCTTGAAAGAAGTGATTAAATGAATGGAGAAATATTTTGAAACAAAAATGATATGATTTGGTTGAGTTTTGAAAGAACATGATTTTGGCCATGGAGCCTGAAAGTTTAAAATGATGAACTGGTAGGGATGAAGTTCATCCCATGCGACTTTTGTAAAGAGTGTCGTGCGACTTTGTGTGTTAAGTCGTGCGACTTTGTGTGTTAAGTCATGCGACTTTATGTTGAGCCTCATGCGACCTTCATTCTTAAACCATGCAACTTTCACAATAACCCTCATGCGACCTTTGAGCCTCCCGTGCGACTTTGTTTTGTATTATGCGACCTTTGCCTAAAACATTCATGCGACTTTTCCTTCAAACCCACCCCATGCGACTTTCGCATCATGCGACAATCGCATGGAGCTTCCATGTGACTTTCACTACTCATGAAACCTAACCATGCGACATTCACTTGTAACTTACACCCCTTCCGACTTATGCATTTTGAGTTTGAAATCCGGTGACTTGAAACCCGGATGGTTGAATCCGACAATGTGTTGAAATCCGACAGTTTGAAATCCGGATGCGAAATCTGACACTTTACCTCGACGCATCCCCGACTTTATGGACTTTAATGCAAATCTTATTGTTACATGGCTTGTGAAACCCGAATGTTTTACGAGGATTAACAAACGAGGGATTCGTACACGGTATTGATTGTTTAGGCCTCTTGTAGGTGACGGTCGAGTGGCAAGTAACCACAAGCATATTAGTGAGCTAAGTTTGAGATCTAAGACTGCAGACAAGTGAGTATTCTTACTTACCATCTAAACCCTATGATGTATGTGTTAAATGTGCTATGTGCTATATGATTGATGAATGATGAAATGATGACTGATAATTTGATGAACTGATAATGTGTTATGCTATGCTATTGATTGGACCGTTCACTTCGGTGACGGGAATGATGGGACCGTACACTTCGGTGTCGGGAATGATTGGACCGTTCACTTCGGTGACGGGAATGATTGGACCGTTCACTTCGGTGACGGGAATGATGGGACCGTACACTTCGGTGTCGGGAATGATTAGACCGTACACTTCGGTGTCGGGAATGAGTGGACCGTTCACTTCGGTGACGAGAATGACTAGACCGTTAACTACGGTGACGAGTATGATGGGACCGACTACTACGGTAGCGGGAATGAGGGACCGACTACTACGGTAGCGGGAATGAAAGAGGTAACATGAATGTAAAGCAAATGATGTGATGTCATATGGTTGATTGTAAGTAAGCGCACTCGCTAAGCTTCGTGCTTACGGTTGTTATTTAACCTTCTTTTAAGGTGATGGCCACGGCGAGGCTCCAGCACGCGGATGATAGCTCATATTTCCACAAGCTTCCGTAGTGTTTAACTATTTTGAACTTTATGATGTATTCCAAACATTTACACTGAAATTTACAAGGTTAACGCCCGGGGTTGTAATTAACTTACACAATGTTTTATTTGTGATGAATTATCAAGCAACTCTTTGCTTAATTAAAAAAATTGGGACGTTACAAAAATTTTGATACACAAAATAGAAACTTTTAAAATTCAATACACACAATAACAAAACGTAACAAGTTAAAAATAACCGTCTGATTAAAGATTGAGAAGGTAATATTTGTGAGTAAAATATTTTAGGTAAACATTAGGTATGGAAACTCAAGACCTCTAATTGGATTTTACTAACACTCACTTAAAATATACAGCCCACCAAATCACCAAGGCACCATTGACATTATGTTATTTCCTAAAAAGTTTGAAGATTTAATACTTGGTTGGTTAAATTAAGCAATTATTATGTTATTTCTTAAAAAAAAAATCGGAATGACTTTATAAAAGAGGGCACTATTTCTTTAAATTTGAAGATTTAATTAGCGGATTTTGTTTAAATCTTGTGGGTGTTTGTTAATATTATCTTCATAGTTGTATGTATAAATCTATGGTGAGCAAATTATACGGAAATACAACAAACTATATCAATATTGTTATTATATGCAATCAACTTTATTTTGAACTTAAAAATACACACAACCTACAAATTTGGATCATTGTATGCGGTTGCCAATAGTATACAATGAACCAAATTTGTAAGTTGTATGTATTTTTAGGTATAAAATAAAGTTAATTGCATACAATGATAATATTGACAAAATATTTTGTATTTTCACACATTTTACCCTGATTTTTGAATTTGATTTTTCTTAATTAGATTAACAAGTTAGAATAGTTTGGTGTTTGTAGTAGCTATAAGTTATATATACTTAATTATATATTTCTTAATAATCATTGTGTACTACTTTGCCATATTATCTTGCGCCTGTTAGAAAACTAAGTGACTCTTTCTATAATTTCCTATGTAATCAGTGTTTGAAATCGATTTAAATTGTAATGACCAAACTACAACTAACAATAGGAATGACCCAGCTCACTACACTATGTGATGGCCCACTTATTATACATGTTCATATGCCCCAAAAAATGATATCCAATGAATGGGCTCAAATTTTTTCAGGCCATTCTAAACCAAATATTTTCCACCGGCCCATTACGGATGCCGAAGGATACGTGTCCAGCACAACGCCGTTTCCTTGCCGATGTGGCGAAGCTCCATTCCATTGCTTCGAGACGAAGGTAATGTGACAGTTGAGGGGTAAATCCGTCATCTATTAAATAGTAAAATTCTTTCAATTTCTGCTAAATCAAAAAGGGCACTTTCCATTGATTCTTCTAAAGAAAATCATAAACGTGAAGGGAAGGGCTTGATCGTCGTCGTGTTCAGAACAAGAAATGGGGCTGCTCTCCAACAGGTGAATTTTATTCTCACTAATTTTCAGATTATGGTTGATATATCAATCTGTGTGGTTGATTTATTGAAGAAATTTTGTTTGGGGAATGCAGATTGGATAGAGGGAGTCTCAAACCAGGAGATCATATATATTCATGGCGTACTGCTTATATTTATGCCCATCACGGTAAGATTAATTAGTCTATATGAACTCTAATTTTGGATTCGAAAGGATCTACTAATTCGTCGTCTATATGAACCCTAACTTTCGTAGCTATTTGTTCATTCTGTTTACGATTGCGTTTTATGTACGCATGTTCTTGAAAGTGTTCGTTTTTATGCTCATAGAACTTCATTACTTAAGTTTTAGTAAATTTCTGTTAATTTGGCGTTTTCTATCTGGACATAAACATATATGTTTGGAAATCAGGGTTAGAAACTATGTGGATTATCAGGCTAGCTTGTTACTATTGTTACTATCAAAAGTGAACATCTTTACCAAGAACATGGATCAATACATACGTCTTCTGCAGTTCGAATCTTCTCACAGATTTTGTATAGTGTTCTTGAGTCTATTCTTGGAATGGAGGTGCTTTTACAGCAAAATATATTGCTTCTAGTACATCCCATTTTGATAATTGAGTAATTGTAAAACCATTTTATATGACAGTTGATATCAATTGATCATCTGATTATTTGGGCTTCAAACCATAAAATCATTTGCTAACAACATATTCTGCAACTCCTTTTGTTACTAGATTGTTGTTTTGTTTAAAATGAACATCTAATCACCCCTAAAGTAATTAAAGTACAAGAAGAACAATATGCAAGCTCCTATGAAGAATTGAAAATGGTGTTTGTGTTTTGTTTTTTTAACAATGGCTACATGTACTTTATATTGTCAACAGGTATCTATGTTGGTGATGACAAAGTGGTCCATTTCACTAGACGTGGTCAAGAGGTAGGAACCGGAACGGTTCTTGATGTCCTCTTGGTTAGCTCAGGTCCACGCCGGTCTCTAGTCCCCTGTACTACCTGTACCCACACTGATGACACCAATGGAGTTGTATCCTCTTGCCTCAACTGTTTCCTTGCTGGTGGGATTCTTTACCGGTTCGAGTACTCAGTCAGTCCAGCAGTCTTTCTTGCAAAAGCCCGTGGTGGGACCTGCACTCTCGCGGTCTCTGACCCACATGAAACCGTCGTCCACCGAGCAAAATACCTCCTTGAAAACGGGTTTGGCTGCTATAACGTGTTCAAAAATAACTGTGAAGATTTCGCAATCTACTGCAAAACAGGTCTTCTTGTTATTGACCAAAGGACAATGGGTCAAAGCGGACAAGCGGTTTCGATCATCGGTGGGCCACTTGCAGCCGTCCTGTCTACGCCACTTAGGTTTGTGACGACAAATGTTTATGGGATGGCGGCTACTGCTGTTGGGGTGTACTGTGCTAGTCGTTATGCTGCTGATATCGGTATGAGGAAGGATGTGATGAAAGTCGGTGTGGAGGATTTAACACGACGTCTAGCTACCGGTGCTCTTACGGTGGTTGAGCCTAGTATTCCTCCTTTGGTGGCTAACAGGAATTCTACATAGAAATCTGGGTTGTTTTAACTTTTAAGATTGTTACTTTTTACTTTGGTCAATAATATTATATCCTATTTGTTGTTGTGTGTCTGGTTTTACTTCAGAAAGAGTACCTTGGAATCCTTTATGTTAATTTGTGGCACTTCTTTTGGTGCACATAGTTGCACTTGGTCAAAAGCTGTGGTTGCTTGATGTGCTTTCCATACAGAAAAAGAAAATGCTAAAAAAGAAGAGATTTTGCTGTTTTGGAATAACTTCTTTTTAGCATTGTTATGTTATGAAGTTAGAGCTCAAGGTTAACCAATGGCATAAGGTCTTTATTTAAATAGGGTCTTGAAATATGCAACATCTTTCATACTTACTTTTTGTTAAAATGGGAATCAAAGAGGACCCAGGCTCAGTTGGTACTTGCCTTGGTAGAGAGTAAAGCTCATAACTTTGTAGCCCCAGGTCGAGCCCCATTATTAAAGTCTGGACGAACTTTTAATTTAAAGGTGTTTTTTTTAAATGATTTTAAGATAATAAACGAATTTAACTGCAAATCCGTTGGTTTATTGGTGTGCAAGGCTACAAACCTTACTTGTGTCGGGTCGAGTCATGTGGTTGGTACTTCTTATTTTACGGTTTAATGTACAGAATAGTAACTAAAAGTTTAGTCTTTAAGTTGATTTTACGTTAATAAATTTTTTTGACATATATTTCTAGAGTTGTGTTCAATATAGTCCATATAAAAAACATAGTCCTAAAATTCAGTATATAATCACATGTGATTTAGTATACAATCACATGTGAATTACAAAAAATTACGAAAATGTCACTCCGTCCAAAATTTTAAAATGCAATCTGGACTATTGATGCTGTTGATTCAAAAGCTAAAATTAGTCCCCCAGGACTATGAATTAAATATGGACTATATTAAATATTTTGCTATATTTCTAATAGATTCTTTTGTTTAATTTTTATATTAAGTTTGTTGAAATAAAGTGTTTAAATGTATAAATGAGGTGTATTAGGAATGATATAGTATAAGAAATTCTTTGTACTTCGATAAACATAATTAATAATTTAAATAGTAGCTACAAACAAATGAACAATATGTACTAACAACTAGACATAGTATTAAAAATAGAAATCTTAGGTTGTGTTTGGATGATTGAGAGAGGGAATGAAATAAGTCATTTCGTCGTAATGAAAAAAACTTGTCTGTTAATAATGCAGGAATGAAATGAACCATTGCATAAGGAATATGATTCCTTCTATTTCATTCCATAGAGAAAAGGTGTTTTTTTCTCATTCCATCATGGAATGAAATGAAATTTAATAATTAATCTAATTTTTTAAAGTTTTTTACTAACATTAACAAAAATAAGTTTAGATATTTATAAACTTTACTAAAAGGAATCTTAACTAATTTTTAAAATCTTATTATGTTTAAAGACAATTTAATTGAATGACTCGTTCCATTCCGTATGTAAAACAAACATGATAATGGAATGCAATGGATCATTCAATTTCATTATTCATTCAATTACCTTGTTCATTCCATTCTTTCATCATTACATTACGTCCAACCAAACACACCCTTAAATAGAAACATTTGTAGCTACGTGATTATCAATTTCATTTCATAAATTGGTCATCTATAAAGAATAATCTGTTTAAAGAATCTATTTTGTCTTTTTTTTTTAAATTTATTTATTTATTTTTGTGTGTGTTTGTTCAAAGAATCTGTTTTGTAGCTATGAGACAGAATCATGGAAACTTCAAAATTCATGAATCATGAGACAATCCTATTTGTCAATAATGTCTCTGGTAATTCCTTTCTAAATTAATTTATGAGAAGCGAGTTTACGTACGTACTTGAGACGATTAATAATATAATTAAAACAAGAAAAAGATGCATTTTATGGCGTTACGTACGGAATAGTAGTAAATAAATGTATTGTGTCTACAAACTGTTGATATTAAATTTTAGGAATATGGTAATTGTAGCGGTCAGTCCAGTCCTTCACATCCAAAAGAGTTGTGACAGACTTATTAATAAAATATTTAAATGAAAGATGTTTTAGTTATTTAATTGATTTAAAAGATATACATATGTGTAATAACACTTAAGTTAGATGTTATTAACATGTAGCATATATCATTTCCCTTTATTTATTGAAAAATATAATATATTCATCACGGTGATATATTAATTAATCTTACAGCACAAGTTAATTTGATGCATTTTCAACAGTTATAACATGACATCATTACTTACATCAATGCACATGCTTAACATATTTGTACACATCCGTTTAAGATATATATACAACTTTAACATATATACTAAGTTGTATGTATTGCGCAAATCTAGTACTACACACACATGCCTGCAATCAACTGATCACGCTACACACAATTAAAAATTATAAAAGATAGTTCATTAAGAGTAATATTAAAGATAAGCAAAGTTTCTTGCAATTCTGTGTACATATATAACTCCTTTTATAATATTAATTATCAATTAATACTGTCCATTTAGCTAATATATATGGAGAATGTCTCATATATGTTTCTACCAATTCTGGTTTTATAGGTACATATACATATATATATATATATATATATTGGAAAGATTTATTTAAGAACCGTTTTTATTACGAGAATCGCAAGAACCAATCTTAGCCCATTTTGGATAATGGAATTCATGGATGAAAAGCGTAGGGGATTGCGTGTTGCAGGGTGCGTGTAAGGAATTCATGGTGGGTAATCCAATTGAAGAAGGGAGAATTGGACTGCTAAGATTAGTTCTCGTACGAAAAACAGTTCTCGTTTGAACTTTTGCTTATATATATATATATATATGTATATATATATATGTATGTATATATATATGTATGTATGTATGTGTGTGTATGTATGTATGTATATATTCCTCCTGAATAAGAAGAGGATTTCTAAAGCTAATTAGCGGCATGTCGTGTCGGTGGTCCAAAAGGAGGAAAAGTAATTATTAAATATATATATATATAAGAAATTGAATACAATCCAAAGAAGAAGACGAATAAAGTGGTTATGATGTGGTCTACATTTGACAAAACGGAATCATAATTGGGTCAACATATTTCCACACCGACACTTTCTACTTAATTCATGTATCCGCTCAATTTTCTGGTCCGATCTTATAAATTCTGTATTATTATTATTATTATTACTATTATTATTATTATTATTATTATTATTATGAGAATTAAGAATATATAAGACAATTTTAGTTTTTAAGAATGAAACATATAACTTATGTTTTCATAATTAACTTTTTATAATTTTTATAGTTACTATTTAATTGGTTTTCAACTTTCTATACATGAAACAAGATTACAATTTTAAAAACTAAAAATAATATTTTCTCGTTCAAATATTTGATTCCTTTTTGGTGTTTCGTTTAATTAGAGGAAGGAAATTTGAATTCATATCCTTGAAATTTTTCTTAAAATGAAGAAATTCAAATTCTTTCTCATCCCCTAAGAAATTCAGATTTTATCAATTTCAACATCATCACTAATAAGGTTGTTTATTGGTTTTAGGTTAATTAAGTTTTTAAGAATTAAACCTCACTTGTATCTTAACCTAGCAAGTTTCAAGTTGGTCGGGTTTCGACTTAATCAAGTTTCAGGTTTATAGGGTCATGTTTAGATCATATTAATAAGGTGACAGTGGGGGATGTCAGGTTAATCAAGTTATATTAATAAGGTGATGGTGGCGTCAAAGTTAATATAAACTTGTATAGTTGTATGTAAGTCTTGAAATTGGTGAAAGATATATATATATATATATATATATATATATATATATATATATATATATATATAAAAGTGTGTGTGTGAAATGTGAACTTTATATAAGTTAAAATTGGCTTAACAAATCTTTTTAATTGGGTTAACCTGAACTCAAATAAGAACATGAAAACTAACCTGAACCCCGATCCTATATGTAGTGCGGATTTGTCAAATCACCCCAATTAACCATTTTAGACCCTATTAAACTCAGCCATAATAAGCTAATTTGGATTCGGGTCGGGTTAGATGGATGGTCACATTCTAGTTTCCTAACAAGTAACAAACAGATTTATTAAGAAATTGAATTCAGATTCCAATTTCTTTGAGATTTCAATTCCATTCTTAGGGTGTGTTTGGTTGGAGGGATTTCATGGGATTTTATGGGAATTGGAATCCAATTCCTAGAAATTCCAATGTTTGGTTCACCATGGAATTGGAATTTGAAGGAATTAAAATCCATGAGTGAGGGAATGTAAAATCCTTCAAGGTAAGGAATGATTTTAAAATCCATGAGGGAAGAAATGTGGTTTATTACCATTATACCCTCCACCTACTGTCTTCGTGTCGTCATTCATCCTTGTTGATCGTCGTTCCACATTCGCCGTTTACCTGTCGTCTTTCTCCGATCGTCGTTCATCAGTCGCGTCCCCGTTTGTCGCTCGTCGGTCACTGTTCGATGCTCGCCGTTCGCCAGTTGTCATTTGTTAGTCCCGTCCTCGTTCGTCGTTCACCAGTCCTCGCGGGTTGTTGTTCGCCATTCGTCTTTCGCGGGTCGTCGTTTAGCGCGTCCCCATTCATCTGTCACCGTTCGTCGCGGGTCATTTTTCGTCTTTCACCAGTCGTCTTTCAGTGCGTCCTCATTCGTCAGTCGCGTCTCCGTTCATCGTCCTTCAGTCCTCGCGGGTCGTCGTTCACCGTTCGTCTTTCGTCGGTCGTCGTTCGGTGCGTCCCCGTCCGTTAGTCACATCGCTGTTCGTCGTTCAACTACTGATGTGTGGGTAACTGATTTTGTTGCTGTTAAGAATGAAGTTGGAAGTTGTAGGAAGGGTAATTCTGTCGTTTTACATGATTGAAATCAAATTCATCTACATTATCTGCGAACCTAACAAAATATGGAAATGGATTCCAATTCCATTTCCTGCCAACCAAACAGATTACTAATTCAAATTCCAATTGCTGACAGATTCCAATTCCTTCAGAAACATTCCACGAACCAAACGCCACTCTTAGTATTCAGTAAACCAAACGCTTCCTAGATAAAAGTTGTTCAGTTTTAAATATAATTATATAAAGTGTTAGTTATTATAAAAAATGTATATAAAATTAGTATAAACTTTACATCAAATTATATCAATGGTTGAGAGGTTGATTTTATATTCCTAGTTAAATGAAGTATAAAAGGTATAAAGAAGTAGTTAGAGGGGTAAATATGAAAACAATAAAAGAGTGAATCTCTCATGCCTATTAATTTGGAATGCAGTTTAAAGATATGAGAACAAATCTATATAAGTTTATAACTGAAAACTAACATTTATAACTGAAAACTAACATTTAGGGTGTGTTCATACAAACAATTCAAAATATAAACCATGTATTAATTCCTATTTCCTCCTAATCAAATCCAAATTGGTTTAGCCTAAAATTCTAAACCAAACATATTTTCATCAATTTTGCATCATTGAGTTAAAATGTAAAGAAAAGAAAGTGGAAAACTAGTTATAAGATGTTATGTTATATATAATGATAATTCTGGCAAGTATATTGTATTATAATAAAAAAAATGATAGTTTATTATATATAATAAAACAATATTTTAAGAAATTTTTCATTATATTATGATACAGTTTAGGCTAATAAAAGGGTATTCAAAGGAAAAAAAGAAATTTATCTTATTCTTGGTTTAACAATTATGCTCTTTCTTGCTCATTTTATTCCTAAAGTTGTGTTCTGACAACCGGTTTGAGAAACAATATTTTTAATCCAATAAGCTTTGATTGTGTCGTATGGTTTAATCATCTTACTTAAAAACCCTTAAAATGGTGGTTGTTTGTCATTTAATCCTTTAATTTAATAATTACTATAGTATTGAAAACTTAAAACTGTAAGAAGGTATAATCTTTAACTTAATAATTACTATGATGGTTGAAAACTGTAATGTATGTAAGTCTATGAACTATGTATGTAAGAAGGTATAATCTTTAACTTAATAATAAGTAGGTAAAATCTTTAAAAGAAGTGTAATAATTTCTTAACATCCATCCATCCATCCATCCATCCATCCATCTCTAACTATGGTTACTTGTGATATGAGTCCATTAGGATAACAAATGATTGGCCAGAATTACAAAGGAGTGGGGTCGTAAGGAAAACAACTAAAAGTGTATCTTTGGAAGTATATATATATATATGAGAGATAAATATGTGATCAAACTCAAATACAAGATTTTAAAAGATTAAATGGATCAATCCACCTCAATGTTTATGAGGCATTGCTACTGTGAGAACATGTGGACATGATTCAAGTACCTCAACCAACAATATTATATACGCTAATGGCTAACAACATGGATAGTTTGCCCTCGAAGTAACCGATTAATTGTATCATATTTGCTATTTGGGGTTAATTAAAGAGTAAAATGTTTGAAAATATATAAAAATTTATCAAAACTGTTATTATATGAATCAAATTTATCCATATATAAAAATACAATAAACTTTTTATTTAGGTTTATTGTACGCTACAGCAAATCACCTATATAACAATCGGTTTACGGTGATGATTTTCAATTTCCAATGACTAGCTTCGTATGAGTTTTAATACGGAAGTGAGGGAGATGACTTGAAAGGATAAAATAAAATTGGTAAAATTAATAAAATAATAAACATGATATATAAGCAAAAGGATAACTAATAACCTCATTTTACTTGCATGAATAATGAAATTGGTGAAACAAATTATGTTAAAAAAATAAGTCCTATAGGAGATGACTTGCAAACCACTTGCATTGAAGATTTGAAGAACAAATTGTGCATGGTTTAGTACTTTAATTCTATATATTTTAAAAAATGTCATAACATTAAAATCAAGTATTTATTTAGTAGATTAAATGTTTTTGTGATATATGGGTTAGTTTTTAAAAAAATAATAAATATTAAACAATATTAAAAAGATATTAAATAATTATAAACCACGAACGAAATAAGAATTTAAAAAAATTGCGACAGACTGTGACAACATCGAGAGTACTAGAAGAGCGGTAGAAGCGTCGACACAAGGGAAAACACATATGCGAGGACAGAAAAGTGGCATTATGATACGAATAAACGTGGGTGTATTTTTTTGCAGAACCCATCAATCATTATTATAACTGAAAAGAATTTAAAATGATTATAAATTATTTTAAATAATAAAACTAAAAATTTGGTTCAATATTATATTTGAAAATGTTATAAAAGGATAAACATGATATTTGTAAGTCATGATGAACAAAATAAATAATTTAAAATTTAAGAAGATCATATATAAAATCTCTCTAATAATTTTAATTTAAATTCAATTCAATTTTAGTAAGGAAAAATTCAAATTAACTTTCAACCTTTATCATAATATATGGTTCATATTTAAAATTATGTTAATTAGTCTTTTATTTTGATTAGAGATTAAGGGGGTGTTTGTTTTAGCTTATTTACGGCTTATTTTCCGGGTTTATTTTCTATAAGTTAGTTTTTTCTGGCTTATTTTCTAACTTTTGAGTTTATTATGAGTTACAAGAAGAAAATAAGTTGAACTCATAAAAAATAAGCTAGAAAAAACGAGCTTATGAAAAATAAATCCGAAAAATAAGTCTTAAATAGGCTAAAACAAACACCCCTAAATATTATATGTGAAATAAATATAGAAAAGAAATAGACATTAACACTAAAATAGTAAAATGTGGAAATGTTACCGTGGCACATGGTTGGAGCCTACCTTTCTGCCTCAATGTCTGTCTTCATTCAATTCCAACATTCATCAACCATAAAAACCCTCCCATGGACATCATGCCTCATTTTTTCTTCTTTTTTGTTAACTTAGGTTTCCGAAACGTTTTATGAATCAACTAATCTTATAACAATCATTCGTTTTACAAATAGCTCAGAATCATCGCATGTGAACCGGCCTTTGTGGCCCATAAGAACATCAACATCTAACTTGGAGTTTTTTATTACCACATCAGCATCCATATCATTTCCCACTTCCAACCCTCTATAAGGTCAAGCGTATGGGATTACCCGAAGCCTTTGGGTTGGCTTGGGTTAGTTTGGTTTCCTTCGGGAACACAAATACTACCCCATCAGGTTGGCTTCCTCCTTTTTCTTTTCGGTTTCCTACACCCGAAAGACTCGAAAAACTTTCTTTGGTTTTTGGGTTAATTTGGGTTAGGAAGGAAAAAGGAAGAAAAACTCATGTGGCAGATGATGTGGTATTTGACTTAATTTGGGTTGGTACATGCTATACTCATGGCCTAACCCACAAACCCTCATATCTAACCCACATCAACCCTTTATCTTTTATTTTTTTATTTTTTATTTTAATTTACATAATTTAATTATTTTAAAGACAATAAAATATTAAATAATTAATCATATTTCATAAATTTTATTACATAATTTCGAATAAAAAAAGTAAAAAATATATAATTTAGAAAATAAAAAACTAAAATCTACCATCCGTATTCTCGTCCAAGATCCACTTTTTGTTTCAAAACGAGTTCCAATTACTCACCCAAGAGATGATTGTGTTGAGATAAGTAAAACTCGCGATCTTTTTGAATTTCTCGTTTTCTCAAGGTCTCCGCTTTTATCTTTGCCACTTAGGATTTTTCCCTCGCGATTTTTAATTTTTCTTGCTCAACGGTGAGCAATTTTTCATTCTCCAAATTAAACCTGTCAATATATTCCATGACACCCGCTATCACGTCTTCTTTAACCGTGTTTTTTCCCTCATTGCGTGTTTTCCTTTGTCCCTCCCCATCGGCCGTAAAGGTTCTTCGATGTGAACCTCACCATCCTCTTCGTTGAGGTCGAGGCGAACACGTGAATCGGAAGACGCCGTGTGCGGAGTTGAATCAGACGTCGACTTGCTCTTTTTTATGGCCTCGGATACTCTTCCATCATGGGTACCGTAAACCGTCTCGGATGGTCTTTCAATACCCTCTAAGTCTCCTCGTGAGGAAAAGTACTGTGATTAGTAATTGACTGATATTGGCCTTTTGTCCTCGTCAAAATGTACACCTCAATCCATTTGGATTTACAATTGGCTACGAAGTTATTATATATCCCATTGAACTTCATTATCTTCTAGTTCATGTCAACCCCTTTGGAGTCGAGTTGGTCTTTGGTGCGGGTGTATGGGCTTCGGTCGTTGAAAAAACCGCATATTTTTCCCCAAAAACTGTCAACAAAATACAAATATATAAATTTAAAATCATCATGTAAATACAAATATATAAATTTAAAATAATCATGTAAATACAAATATATAAATTTAAATAATCAAGTAAATACAAATATATAAATTTAAGTAAGCATATATAAAAGTCGTACATGTTTTTTTAGCGTTACCAACCACACAATTTTCTGAAATTGTAACCCATGCCGTGACCAGTAAACCCTCTTGATCCGAAGTCCACGTACGCCACTGCTTTTCTTCTATTGGTGAATTTTTTGTGGCTTGGGTCTTGAGTTGGGTTTCGACTTAGATCTCGGGTTAGGTTTCGGGAACCCCCTCCTCGGGTTGGGTGTCAGGAATCCTCTCGTCCTCGTCCTCATTCTCCCCCGGATATGTTCAGGTTTGAAATAGTCGTTGAAAGCTTCCTTGAAACCTGACATCAAATTGTTGAAAGGCTAGCTATATTGTATTGTTGAAACACATTATGTTGGAACGCACCCGGCATGGAAGTAGGTGAATACAAAGACCTTTGTTGTACGCCTTGGTAAATTGGTAGTGGAGTTGAAAACCCAAAGATATTTTCCGGTAGAAAGGCTTGCGAGCCCGTGCCTCGCTATTTTGATACTCGTCGTGTGGTTTTGAAACCTTGATTTTGCTTTCCCTTGTCCGTGTCTTTTTTAAAAGAATGGGAATTGAAAGAATGGAAGATAGTGTATAAAATATGGAAGAGAGTAAAAGAGATGTGTGAAATAAGTGGAGAGGTGAATGGTATTTATAGGAGGGAAAAAATAAAAAAAATTACCGTTGCCCCAACGGTCGAATGAGGCCAAAAAAATAAATAAATAAAACAAAACTCGAGTACCAGCGACGGGTTCCTAGGCTAGCCCGGGCTCAAGCCAACGCCAACCTGTGGTGCGCGATTGTGTGCTGCTCGGGGTCGTGCTCTAGCCAGCATTGATTGGCCTCCGATGCGGGTGGTCTAAGGAGAAATTTGGTTGCTAATGGGTTTAAACTTGAAACCTCAATATTTACACCCTTAGAGAACAAGCCCTTGTTCACTTAAGATACCATAAATAAGTGGATGTAGTTTATATGCTACAATAATGTCTACTTTTTAAAATAGTTATTAGAAAAACCTAATAGGCTATTGGGTCTGGTTTTTCGTAAAAAGTATTTAGGATTCTAGTCTTAAAGAGTTTCAATTAACGACAATCAAGAGTGACAAAGAATTTGTCATGATAATGTGTAGATTATGATAACTGTGTGTAATAAGGAAATGTTCGACTCTCCTGAATGAACTATAATCAAGAAAAATAATCCTTAAAAAATATGTTATGATAATTTCTGCTTTTCCAAAAAAAAAAAAAAAGTAATGAATACAGGAGTAAGAAAAAACAATTTTTTTAGATATAGTTTAATAATGCTAAATACTTTTTCCCAGTAGATAAAAATTTTACTTTGATTTATTATTACTGTGAGTCTTTTTAATTAAAAAAAACATTTAACAGACATGATGGAGATGGGTTACTAAGCCAGCATCACTTATTGGATTAAATGATTAATTGAGTTGGCATGATCACACTATTAAATTAATAACTATAATTAATTAAGTGATGCGATCGTGTTAATTATCCATTTAATTAATATATCTTTCACACAACAGTTATTTTATTTAATTTATTCAGTAAATCGCATTATTATGATATGAAATTTTGTCTTCACTATTTAAAACGCAAAAATATAACGTCCAAACACTAAATTCGAGTTTTATTTTATTGTAAAAAAGAAAACGAAATGAAATGCAAAATTTGCTATATCGTGTAGTTTTCTTCTAAAAGAAGAAGATTAACTTGTATAAAAATATAATAAATCTTTTCTTAAGTTACTAGTGTATATAATAATTTTTTTATTTTAAAAAAATAATAAAATCAACTTTTATAATACTCTCTTTATATGCAAGTTGTTGTATATAATGAGAATTATGACAAAGTTCATTATATATAATAGTAACAAAAAATCAGACACAAAAAAGTTTTTTATATACAATTGAAGAATTATAAAAGTTGATTATATTGTTCTTAAGAAAAAAAAATTAAACGTATACAATGATATATAAAATAAAGTTCATAATATTTTCATGTAATTTACTTAAAGAAGAAAAGGGAAGAATAGTGAAAGAGATGGAAACTAAAAAATTATATACAATATTATTTATTAAAATTTCCAAACACTATCAAAAGAAAAGTGAAGGAATATAAAGAAAAAGGTTTTCAACGATATGCTTCGAGAGTATCTATAGTAATGATAACTATTACTGTCATAACTATCCGTTGTGTCAATATCACTAACTCATCATTAACCTTCCGTAATAATAATTACCTATCACTACTATCACTAAACTCACACCCAAATATTTATCTTAATCATATTGATAAAAAAAATAAATTACATAACGATACTCGGCCGCTCGTTGCCACCACAACAAGGCAAGAGAGAGGACGAGCCAACCACAAGCCAATGCAATGGAGATAACAAACAGTTGCCTCGTGATTTTGATTTTTTCCTTATTATAACACCTCGAGACTCCACCATTACGATCCCTCTTATAGAAATATCTTTATTATAAATTTTAAAGCTATCAATTATTTATATAAATATAGTTGTAAAGCTACTAAGTTTCTTTTATTTATCTCCAATTCAATGACAAAAAATTAACTTTCTTTATTTTTTATTTTATTTCATGTTGAATATAAATAACTCAATTAATTTTTTATTTTTACTTTTATTTTCTGTAGTTTTTAAGAAACTTTTTTTACCGTAAATTGCATAAAATACAATACAATCTTCATTGTTACAATGCAATAACACAATTCTTTCAAAAGGAATACAATCAACTTTGGTAATTCTTTCATCGTATGTAACTAGTTGTATAAAATAAAAACAGGTTAAGTACGCGAAAATACAAGCTTTGCCAAAATTGTTATTATATACAACCAATATTATTTTTCACTTAAAAAACACAATCAGCTAATTTGGGTAATTTTGTGCAAGTTGCCCGTGATAATTACTGACTGGTTATTTCTTTATTTTTATTTTTATTGTTTTTTTCTGGATTTTTGCTTATGAACAACTAAAGACACACTTATGAATAATTTTTTTGTACAGCAAATAAACACTCGTTAAATTTACTTCATTGTTCACAACAAGATTTAAACCCACAATTTATTAGAAGGGGGCACTACTCCATAACTCCATATATCACTAGGCTATGGGCCCTTTGATGTTTATGAATAAATGAATGCTTTAATTCTCAGGCAGTTTGTAGCTTGTTGGTGTGGTAGATAAAGGGTATTGAACTTGTGGTAACATATTGTTGTTTGTGGGTGTTTACGTAACGCCCCAAAAATATGTGTTTATAATTTATGATATAAAAATTAAATTATTAACCAAGTAATAAATTATATTTTGTTGCATTTATATATTAAAATATAAAGTATATAATTTATGGGATTAGACTAAGTGTGATTAATTAAGTAAAGGGACTAAGATGTTAATTCTTTAAAGAAAGTGACAAGTATGAAACTAGTGTGGCTAAAACATGCAAAATAAGACAAGAAGGGCTAGACTTGCCAATAGCCAATGTTTTAAAACCCGGGTTTTTAGTTGACCCTGACTTCTCACCGGGTCACAGTTCAACCGGTTCGACCGGAGGGTCAACCCGGTTTTCAGATTTTTAAATTTTTTAAAATATATATGCATATGTGTGTATATATATGTATGTATATAAACTTGGAAACAATTACTAATATGTTAAGAAACTAAATAATCTATCAAGCATAAAATGAAATTCTATTGAGAGTGTTACGTGAACTCAATGGAGGTTTATGCTTTAAGGACAGTCACATGTCGGAGATGATCGATGATATGAGTTGCCGTCGACTATCGAGAGGGGTTCACAACTCATTTTTAGGGTTTTTGTCGAGTGAGGGTTTCAAAGTATCACTTGTCGAGATGAATAATCGCTAAACTTTTATGTTTTCAAAAAAATATTAAAATGAAAAAATAAAAACCGGGTCAAACCGGGTCGACCGGTTCAACCATAAACCCGGGCAGGTCAATGCGGGCAAGAAATGAGCAAAAACCCGGTGTACATTGACCCGGTCTCCTCACCGGGTCACGGGTCAACCGGTCAGACCGGCTGGTCACCCCGGGTTTTAAAACATTGCTAATTGCCCAAAGATGTGTTTAGAAATATGAGCTAGTTGACCATTTGGTCAAAATTAGAAGTGCGAGAGGGTCGTGCATTTCATGGCCAGCCAAGATCAAGGAGAAAATGGTAGATTTTGAACAAAGTATCAAGGATTTAAGGTGTTCTACCTAGTTCAAACTTTAAGGTATGATAATCTAACCATTTCCATGTGTAATTTGGGGGTTTTGATAAGTTTAGTGTTCTTCAAATGAAGTATTGTTGAGGATAAAGTATTTAAATATTTTAGCAACTGATTTTGGTGGATTTTACTACATGCAAACTAAATTGAAGAGTATATAATCTCAAATGAGAAGTTTTAATTAAGTTGCAAATGGGCCAGAAATGTGTTTGTTAGAACCTAGAGGGGGGTGAATAGGTTATATGCCCACTTTTTAATGTATTTAACAATATTTGCAAATAATTAAAGAGTTTAAGGAAGGAAGATATCACCAATGAAGTAGTTTGGACACAATGATTTATAGTGGTTCAAGCAAGGGTTAACAACCTTGCTCTACATCCACTCCTTGGCCTCACCCACCAAGAGTTGCTCCACTATCTTCTCTCTTTGAAGGTAGAGATAAACCTTTTACAACTTCTCTCTTTAGCTTACAAGAATTACACTTCACTCTTGCAAACAAGGTTAAGATAAACCTCACTTCACTCTAATTGGAAAGGCTAGAGTTGATCCTCACTTCTCTCTAATTCTATAGGCTAGAGATTATCCTCACACTATTACAAATGTATATGAATGTAATGAAGTATATGAACTTGAAGACTTTCACTCTTGCTTGATTCTTGATCTTGAAAGATTGAATTATCAAGGAATATGAGCTCACAAGATTTTTATGTATTCTGTATTTTTTCAGATTGCAAGAGGTTAGTAAAACACAAGACTTGAGTTGCTTTAAATAAGGAAAAAGTTTGATGCTCAAAAAGTATCCAGACGATCCACGGTCGATCCACGGTCGACCGTGGCATCGACCGTCGGCCTGCTGGAGATTTTTTAGCCTTGTGCACATAGACGTTGGACTTTTACCAAAACCACACACAACCCATTTTTACCATAAAAATGCACTGAAAAGAAGCTTTAAAAAAGTTGGGTTAGTGCCATACTTCTTAAGTTTGAATTTAATCATAAAAATGGTAGTTTAGAAACCAAATGCACAAAGCATGTTGGAAGTTTACCTCTTTGAGAGATTCCTTTTGCTAAATATGGTTTTGGCTTATTTCAATAGAAGATTATGTTTAGTATTTGCCAAAATAGGAATTCATTTGCTTTGACTACCAAGCTTGTGATTTTATAAAAAGTTTCTCAATTTTTATAAAAGTTTTTATAAAAATTATTTTATAAAAACTTAAACTCATTTAATTATTAATTTTGTAAGCTCATAAACTTTGAACGTTTATTTGTAGGAATCTTCGACATCGACTTCTACTTGAACTCGGATCTTGACGATTGGAGCTTGGCCATTTGATGAAGCTTATTTTGTAGATCATAGAAGAGAATATATTTGATTGAATATATATATATATATATGTATATGTGCACATATGTTAATGTTAGTACATACAATTATATAAATAAGCTATATATTTTTGTGTCAACAAAAGAGGATATATTTGTAAGCCTATTTTTCCCAACAGTGTTCTTGGAAGTAAAATGATCAAGAGATGCTCAAAGCATATTAAAAAGGATGTTTTAAGTGTTTTTAGTTGTTCGCAAAGTGTTTTGGGAGTGCTAGAAAACTTGCATGTCGAGTTTGGTTGAGTTTTGGTCCCGATCTGGTGCTGATTTGGGAAAGGCACTGGTAGTTTGGTTGAGTTCTTGGTCCCGATTTGGTGCTGATTTGGGAAGGGCGTGCTTATTGTCTGGTGCCAAACTCTAGTTCATAAGGTACACCCCGTGCTTTTTGACTGAGGCACGGGCGTGCTTAAGGGAAAGGCATGGGCGTGCCTTAGAAAGCACAACCATGCCTAGGGTGTGCCTAGCCTAAAAATGTCTAGAAATTGTATATATTCTATATATTTCCTATAAATTACTTGTAGGTGTTATTTGTTGACGTATACGATGACTTTATAATCGATAATTGAGTTGTTTCTGAACCATACTCGATACTAAGGTGAGTCTACTTGATTCCTTTACTATAAATGTGATGTATGAATGACGTATGACTATGTTATGTGGAAATGTTGATCCAGTAGATGTTACAGATATATGTGCTCTTTGAACATTCAGGGTTTTAACTTGGTACTAGGTTCGGGGTTAGAGATCCTAGTATTTGTTATTAGGTCTCCAGGGTTCTTTTAATACTGGATCATTCATGCTTACTTGTTACAGTGATTGTTATTTGAGTATGCTCACTAAGCGAAAGCTTATCAGATGTTATGTTCACTTTTTTCAGGTGAATCTGGAATAAATAAAGGCAAGGCTCGAGCTTTTTGAAGTTGATGATGATGGCTCCAAACTTTATGAAACTTTTTAGTACTTTCTCTATGTGTGAACACAAACACTTATTTTCAAATATTATGTAATGATGTGAGAACTAAGTATGGTCTTGACTTTTGTTATACCAATTAAAAAATGTGGGTCCTTACAATTTAAGGCAAGCAATTGGGTATTCAAATCAAATAGGGAAGATTGGCAAACACATCGGATGAATACCTGTCTATGAACCGATTGTATGTTCATCGATTATGAGTGTAAACCAATTAAGATTCCATATTGATATACGTATTTAGAGTTTTCAGATTCTACAAATTACAAATCAAGGTAAACCAAATTAGTGTTTCATTTTCATCATTCATGTATGAGATTCTATATCCAGAATGTGGCTACGACATTGATTATTTCTTCCTTAAAAAGATCTTGCTTTATGTTTTTAACATATTCATGTATGTGGTTTTTAGCAAAATAGATCTTATTTGATGTTGATTTTAACATTGGTGTTGTTCTTGAAATCAGTCGATTCTTCTGTGTTTCAAGTGATTTTAGCATTCTTGTGGGTTTAAGTTAGTTTTAGTGTTGCTAGTGCGCTTGAAATCAACTTCATATGGTTCAAATTTGCTATTGGTCTTGCAATTCTTGTACTATGGTTAAGACTTCATATGGAACTAATTCTTATTTGGGTTTCAATCTTTGTTGGTTGTTTGATTTCTTAGTTAGGTTTTTATAGATAAAGATGATAGGAAGATGTTAAGAACACAAGAAGATTATCACAAGAACATAACAAGAAAGATATAAAAGTTAAAAGTTAATTTGTAACCTTTTGAAATGGTAAACCATTGTATATAATAAACCAAATTTGAATGTTGATTGTATTTTCTTGGTACAAAATAAAGATGTTTGCATATAATGAAAATTTCAACAAAGTACATTGTTTTTGTGTGTGCACTTTCTCCTATGAGAATTATGATAACGTTAATTGGATATAATGGTAAAAAGTTGATACTCGATACAAAACAGGTTTTGTATATAATGATAAGTTTATAATTTTCTTGTTTTTTCTTTAAAAAATGGTTGTATATAATGATTTTTTGCAACACAAAGTTAATCGTATTATAATACAATTTGCCTTTTTTATTTACATCTTTTAATCATGTCAACTAAATTGTCATATAAAGGTTAATGAAAAGACCAAGGGTGTTGCTTATTTTAAGACATAAATGTCTTATATCTTATTTTATGTCCTTAAGATAAGATGTGGTTAGAAGATCTTAAATATAAGAAGATCCGCGAATAGAAAAGATGTAACCTTTTGATTCTCATAATAAAAAAATTATAACAAAATAAAGTTTTATGTCTCCGTAAAACAAACAATCTTATTCGAAATATCTGCGAGGGTGCAGACATTTCTTTAAAAAATTAAACAAGCTTATTTAAAATATCTGGTCCGTAGACATTTTTTTAAAATAATACCTTATTTTAAAAACAAAATTTGTTAATATATTTAAAACATCTGCACCGTAGCTTATTTGATCAAAATTTGTTGTTTTCAAGAAGAAACAAGAAGTAACTATCCTAAAAGTCTTTCTGTTAATATATTAAAAAAAATAAAATATGACTAATTAGAAAAAAAAATCCAACATCCAAACAGAATTAAGATTTGAGGTTGTAAATGTAGACAATTCCCACCAGTCACGGAATTCAAGAGTGGACCATGCCATATTTTGTGACACCTTTCCGTATCACGCACCGCACATTATTTCTCTTTATTTATTCAAAAGGTGACAAACTTATTTATATTTATAAATACATTATAATACATTTACGATTTAAAAACTTTTAATTTTAAGTAACTTAAATATACTAAAAAAACTTTTTTAACTATTTTATTCTCATTCCTAATTTACTCTAACTTTTAAAATACCTCTTTTAACAATTTAATTATCTTTCCCAATTTACTTTAACTTTTTATCTATTTAAAAATTCTCTATAGCACTAAAACACTTTCTCAAACAAACATAATTATCCACTCATATCAATATAATTTTTAAAATCTTATTAACTTCTCTCTTATTATTTCATAAATATAAATCTTTTTCTTATTTTAATGTCGTTTAGAATTTATTTTTAAAATTAATAAAATAGTTGATACAAATTAAAAAAAAAGCTGACATTGTACGATATTTTTTTCGTGACATTGAATTGCACGAATAACATATTATTACATTTTTAAAAGCAACATGATGTAAAATAGAAATTATTTATCGTCGTAGCATTGCATGAGTACCTTGCTAGTATTTATAAATACATAAACTCCAATGTTTTACTTTTGTAATAATAATTTAAATCAAAATTAATTTTTATCACTACTGATTTCATAAATAAATTCCAACAAATGTTTTTAATACACCACACAAGCATAAAAAGTTGGAGATGGTACCATCATAAACAGGTCAAGATTTGGGTTGGATCATTTGCATCAACTAAACAACTACAATTAGAAGCGTAGTTAAAAATATAATTTAACGGGTTCATAACTAAAATAATATCGTCTATGAATAAAATTAAATGGTTCATAACTATAGTTTTACTTAAATATATTAAAAATACACTAAAACTATACAAAAAGTATTTGTTCACTGGGTTTAACAGAATTTTCTTGGTAACACATAGCTCCACCGCTAGCTATAATCATGGTTTAATTGAGTTGTCTAGATGGTTGGAAGTTCGACAGGAGTTTTGAGTCGTTTATGTGTTTGTAGTTTTGCTCAAGGCATTACGTGTGTTTTTTAGTCAATTTTTGGTTTTTTCTCTTGAACTTACTTTTGATCCTCATAAAACTTAAAAGTAAGTATGAAGTAGGCTATGTAATTTGGCTATTTTTTAAAAATAAAAGTATGTTGCTGTTTAAAAAAAAGGTGGATAATAATAAACGAATCTACCAAAGAAGTCGGTGTTATTTAACGAGTTTTTTTAAAAAGAGATTATTTATACACAACAATAATTAAGAATACACAATAAGAACTAAGAATACATAACAATTATGATATTTTTATCTTTATAAACTTGTGATATATTTTTTTATTCATATATTTTAAGGTATTATTATATAAATACATATATTTTGTTATGTATCAAAAAACTGATTATGTATAAATCATCTCTATTTTTAAAAGTTTACAGTTCAATTATCGTTATAAACATAAGAATTATCTATTTTTTAATAAAAATATTTAATGAAAATATTAAAATAATTTTTATATATTTAATATTTTGATTGTATGTGTCAGTTTATATAAGCTCGAAATTCCACTACATTACACGTATTGTATTTTATTGAATTTTAGAAGCAGAGAGTTCCACCTCCTGAGCTCATTTTCTATCTTTTTTCTTTGACACTGTTACTCGTGATAATGCTCTGCTGCACTTGATTGGAATCATCAAGATTTCTCTATGTTCCAAATCCTTGTTTTCTTTCGCAAAATCTCATATGAATCCTTCATATGTCACCATTAAAGCTAAATGCTCTTGCTTTTGATCTTGCTCCTGCTCTGCTTCCATGGAGGATCATAATCACCGCCAAATCAAGCTTCTTGTAACTGTAACGTTCTTCTACCCCTTTCTTGTTTCTGTTGTTTTTAGCACTACAGATCCTGGTGATTTAGCGATTCTTAATCAGTTTAGGAAAGGATTAAAGAATCCAGAACTCTTGAAATGGCCTGACAATGGAGATGATCCTTGTGGGCCCCCAAGTTGGCCTCACGTATTTTGTTCCCAGTCTAGGGTTTCTCAGATTCAAGTTCAGGGGATGAACTTGAAAGGTCCGTTGCCAAGTAACTTAAATCAGTTGTCAATGCTCACTAATTTAGGTCTCCAGAAGAATCAGTTCACTGGATCGCTGCCATCTTTGAATGGGTTGTCGGAATTAAGGTGGGCTTATTTTGACTACAACCTGTTTGATGAAATTCCTTCAGATTTCTTTCATGGACTTGATAGTTTAGAGGTTTTAGCTTTGGATAACAACCCTCTAAATGCCACAACTGGTTGGTCAATTCCAATCGATCTTCGGGATTCGGTTCAATTGCAGAATCTTTCATTGATGAGTTGTAATTTGGCTGGCCCTTTACCTGATTTCCTCGGAACTATGTCATCTCTTGGGGTTTTAAAACTGTCCATGAATCGAATTTCAGGTGGTATTCCATTGACATTTAACGATTCTGTTCTGAGAATTCTTTGGCTAAATGGTCAATCTGGAGTAGGAATGACTGGTCCCCTTGATGTTATTGGAACTATGAGCTCGCTTACTAGTTTATGGCTACATGGGAATCATTTTTCAGGAAGAATTCCTGAAAGCATTGGTAGTATGACTGTACTGAAAGATTTTAATGTCAATAGCAATGATCTTGTGGGCTTAATTCCTGATAGTTTAGCTAGTCTCAGCTTGGATAATTTGGATTTAAATAATAATCATTTCATGGGTCCTGTACCTAAATTCAAAGCTGTGAATTTCACTTATTCATCGAACCCGTTTTGCCAACCTGATCCTGGTGTTCCTTGTGCTCCAGAAGTAACTGCACTCTTGAAATTTTTGAACGATTTGAATTACCCTTCAAAGCTTGTTTCCTCTTGGTCTGGTAATGATCCATGTGAAGGCCCTTGGTTAGGTTTGAACTGCATTAAACAAAAAGTGAGCTCGATTCACTTGGCAAAGTTCAATCTTTCAGGAACCTTGAGCCCTTCGATTGCAAATCTTGATTCTCTCACTCGAATTGATCTTGGGTCAAACAACTTAAGCGGTGTGATCCCTTCAAACTGGTCAACTTTAAAGTCTTTGACTTTCTTGGATTTGAGCAAAAATGATCTTTCCCCTCCTCAGCCAAATTTTAATCCCTCTGTGAAACTTGTTTTAAGTGGAAATCCATTGTTTCAAACAAATTCAACTAAAAGCCCTTCTCCTAAAACTAGTTCACCCACTGGATCCCCACCGGACAGCCGTCAATCTTCACCTCCAACAGGGAGCGGAAGCACTCCAAGTACGGTGCTTCCTGGTGGCGACCATGATGCTGCTGCACCACTTAAAGCTAGACAGACCAACAAGTCAAATTTAGTTGTAATTGTTGTTCCTGTTGCTGTTTTTGCTGCTATTCTTTTAATTGTGCCTCTATGCATCTACTTATGTAAAAAGAAGAAAGTTAACTCACATCAACCACCGAGCTCACTCGTTATTCATCCCCGGGACCCATCTGACTCATCTAACACAGTCAAAATTTCAATAGCAAACGACACACAGACAAGTGTAGGCAGTGGTTCCAGTAGCCAAATGGTATTTGACAATAAAGTGGGTGAATTGCGTGTTATGGAGTCTGGAAGCCTTCTCATTTCGGTTCAAGTTCTAAGAAACGTTACCAAAAACTTTGCTCACGAGAACGAGCTCGGTCGTGGGGGCTTTGGAGTGGTTTACAAGGGTCAATTAGACGATGGCACGAAAATAGCTGTTAAAAGAATGGAATCTGGTGTGATTAGCAACAAGGCATTGGATGAATTTCAAGCAGAAATTGCCGTTCTTTCAAAGGTTCGACATCGTCATTTGGTGTCACTTTTAGGGTATTCAACAGAAGGACCTGAAAGAATTCTTGTTTATGAGTACATGCCTCAAGGAGCTCTAAGTAGGCATCTTTTTCATTGGAAAAGCTTTAAACTTGAACCACTTTCTTGGAAGAGAAGGTTAAATATTGCATTGGATGTGGCTAGAGGGATGGAATATCTTCACACTTTGGGTCACCAGAGCTTCATACACCGTGACCTTAAATCGTCTAACATTTTACTTGGTGACGATTTTCGAGCCAAAGTTTCTGACTTTGGATTAGTCAAACTCGCTCCTGATGGTGAGAAGTCTGTGATTACTCGGCTAGCTGGGACGTTTGGATACCTTGCCCCTGAATATGCTGGTAACTATTTCTATCATAATTAGAACTAATAGATATGGCCATAAAAATTTTCTTTCTTTTCTTGGGGTGGTGGTTGGTGGGTGGGGGTTGGCCAATGGATCAAAACGAGTTGGGTTGGAAGTTGGAACTGGCTGAACTAAAGCGGTTTGGGTTAGAAAAATATCAAACCGGAAATACTTGTTTGGGTAAGAAATTAGGCCTAAGCTGCCCAAACCAAATCTTCCAGATTCTTAAGTTTGACCCATTATAGATAGGGAATAGCCCAATTGACCCATTTATAAGTTCAAATTTTGATACCTCTAGCAATCTAGCATCTTACTTTTCCTTTTCTTTTCTTGTTGGTAATGAAAACTTTGCATGAAATTGAAGAATTTTCCATGTGATTACAGTTACAGGTAAAATTACGACAAAGGCTGATGTTTTCAGCTATGGTGTTGTCCTAATGGAGCTATTAACCGGTTTAATGGCGTTAGATGAAGACCGACCTGAAGAAAGCCAGTACTTAGCAGCATGGTTTTGGAGCATAAGATCAAACAAAGAGAAGCTAATGGCTGCTGTCGACCCTGCACTTAACGCACATGAAGAAACTTTTGAAACCATCTCCATTATAGCCGAGCTGGCAGGCCATTGTACAGCAAGAGAGCCAAGCCAACGGCCAGATATGGGACACGTGGTTAATGTTTTGGGGCCACTTGTGGAGAAATGGAAACCCATGGAGAATGAAGCTGAGGAATACTGTGGTATTGATTATAGTCTTCCGTTGACTCAAATGGTCAAAGGGTGGCAAGAAGCAGAAGGGAAGGATTATAGTAGCTATGTGGATCTTGATGATAGTAAGAGTAGTATTCCTGCAAGGCCTACTGGATTTGCTGATTCCTTTACTTCCGCTGATGGTCGGTAATTGTGTTCCGGCATCTCTTCTTCGTCTTCTTGTTATATGTTTGCTCAATGTAGATAGTTTTTTTTTTCTTTTTCTTTTTGAGCTTATGGTACCGATGCCTTTCTGTTATATTTTTTGATGTTGGTATGTTTGAATGATGATGGAAGTTGTAATCTTGAAGTTTTTAGGTTTCTTAGCTTCAGTAATAAAGTTCTTGATCCATAAGGATAAGTAAGAAGATTTATTAGGAGAATATAGAACATCTGCTTAGACTATATATGCTTGAAAGGGAGGAGCTTTGTGCTTCTTGTGGTTGTAGTTGGTGCAGATGCAATAGTACCTTGCGTTGACTGAAGAAAGCCAATAGATAGGATAAAGAAAGGCATCGGTTTGAGAAAGTATAGAAAGAGAATATTGTCGTCATATACGAAGCATGGGAAATTGGGAATGAGACAAAATTTGGAATAAGCCTTGCTCATTATGACTTTAGAGCGATTCCACTTTGATGTTGTAAGATATAGTTGTACGTATTGTAAAAAAAAAGAGTAATGAATATACTCTAAAAATGACGTTTATACCTTTATTATATGTTTGTCGATCTTTCTTACTTTCTACAAGATTCCGACTCTTTAACTAGAGATGATTCTACATTTACATATAATCCAAGTTTGTTCATATGGATGGAGTTTGGAATTTTATTTATTATCAAGCCTATGAAGAACAATGGGCACACTAATTGAATTGATGGGATCTGAAAATCTGTTTCTCGATCCAAATCTAGTTAAATTCTTGCCGATTCTAGATTGAGTGGCCCATCCTAGCTTTTACCAGAGATTCAACGATGTCGAAATTTTGATTAATGAAATAGTATTGACGATTGGTTCCCCTGTTGGATCCTTATTGATGGAAGTTGCTATTAATCTGTGGCTAGGGATGACAAAAAACCTCGTATCCAATGGGAATCCCGTTCTCCGACCCCGATTTGACCGGGGAATCCCTATGTTGACCGGGGATGGGGATACCTGTAACACCGTAAAATCACAAGCCATTTTTTTTAAATACGTTGCGGAAGCTTTTTAAATAACGAACCAATTACATACAACACAAAATATACAACTATACAAGCATAGTTTACAAAATAAGTATCATTGTTGTGTTACAAAAGCTACTGACTCGTTTCGTTTCAAAATAATATCAGAGTCAGGTCATCTCTTTCCTTCTGCCAGACCCACAAACATGAACCTGCAAAAAGCAACAACCGTGGGGAATTAGCACAAAGCTAAGTGAGTAGAGGCTAAACCCAAAAGCAAACATCAAGCCAATACTAATAATGTAATCACAACTCTAAGAAGACCGGCGGTTCGGCACAGAACCTACAACCAATGCCGGCCAAAGCAAAGGTTTACCGATAGCCCTCTACTGGATTGGCACAGTGAAATCCCACTCTGAAACAACATATGCGACAGTAAGGCTACCACTGTTCAACCAACCAGTAAACGAGCCCAGCACAATTCCACGTATAGCTGACTTCTCAAACGTAACTCAAAATCATACTAAGAGTGCGTATCGAACAAATAGTCATGCAACAGACATCAATAATATTCACAATAAGCAGTTTAATAACAAACCATCACATACAATCATGCCTTACATCAGTAATATTAAACACAATCTTTACCATTCGCATCCAACTTCCACTCACCTTTCAAGTTCAGACGAAGCACTCAGAATCTTATATTACTGAGCCTTTTGATTTCCTGAAAACATAATAACAATCAATCAGTCCAAATCTTATAAATATATCTCATCATATATCTATAATTCATTCATATCATCAACAATCAATAAACAATAACAAATCCAAACACAAAATATCGGATTTCAACAACTATCGGATTTACACTTGGATTTCTCAAAATCCGCAACTCAAGTGTCGGATTTCACCAGTGTCGGATTTGGGAATCCGATGGATTCCCTAACTGTCGGATTCACCTTATTCGGATTTCAAGCACTTGGTTTCATAGTCTCGGATTTTTAAGTTTCGGATTTCATGAATCGGATCCTGACTTTAGTCATTTTCCAAGTTTAGGATTTCATATCCAATTATAGTATTCGGATTTGGGGTTGTCATAAGCCAAGTTTCGGATTTTAAGGTAATCGGATTTGCACTTTCGGATTTCATAAGAATCGGTTTTTGTCACAATCGGTTTTCCTAACTTCCACAATCCGAGAGCTTCATGAATATCAAATCCGATAACTTCAACATATAATAATCCAAACCCAGATTTCATATAGATCCATAACCATCATTCCAGAACATACATTAAACATTTCTAATACCTTCTCATGCAATTAACCATATGAATCATATGAACATACAAAAACTATCAAAATCCTATTCTTTCAAAAACCGATTGTAATATTCTTAGCATGCAACCTTCAAAACTAATCATAAATTATATTTGCATCAGATAACATATTAAGAAGGATTATAACATGTAAATTCATAAACACCAACCTTTTAGCTCTAGATTTAATAACACAATATGAATCCCAATTCTTTTCTTCTTCCTTTCTTCTTTCGGTTTTCTTTACAAAAGAGAGCACACACACATACACACACTTTTCTTGTTTGTAAAATAATGGGCAGATGAATCCAACACATACACACAAAGTACATGCAAAATAGGTGGCACCTAAATCCCATATACACCCCCACGTGTTAATCCCACTAGACATGCATGCATACATACATACGGCTATAAATACATACATACATACTTTATTCAAATTTCAATTAATTAATTAATTAAACTAATTCACTTAGAAAATCACCTAACTAAATTAAAACAATTAAATCACAACAAACACATACCGTAAACCCGCTAATCTACTGGCCCAGGTTTGCAGGTGTAAAGAATTGGGATTCATATTGCTTCAAAACTCATTTTCATGTCATCTAGTTTAGGAAAGTGCCCTATATATATATATATATATATATATAGAGAGAGAGAGAGAGAGGAGGGTTCATTTGAGAACCGTTTTTATTGTGAGAACCGTTTTTATTGTGAGAACCGCAAGAACCAATCTTAGCCGTTCATTTTGGATAATGTAATTCATGGATGAAGAGCGTGGGGGATTACGTGTGGCATGGTGCATGTAAAGAATTCATGGGTGGGCAATCCAATTGAAGGAGGGGGAATTGAACGGCTAAGATTGGTTCTCGCGGTAAAAATTGTTCTCAAATGAACCTTTCACTATATATATATATATGTGTGTGTGTGTATGTATATATATATGTATGTATGTATATATGTATAGGGGATGGTTCAAACGAGAACTGTTTTTCGTACGAGAACTGCGAGAACCAATCTTGGCCGTTTATTTTGGATAATGGAATTCATGGATGAAGAGCGTGGGAAGATTGAGTGTGGCTTGGTGCATGTAAAGAATTCATGGGTCGGCAATCTAATTGAAGGAGGGGGAATTAGACAGCTAAGATTGGTTCTCGCAGTTCTCGTACGAAAAACAGTTTTCGTTTGAACTTTTGCCTATATATGTGTGTGTATATATATATATACATATATATATATCAATACAATTTTGATTTTAAATTCTTTTAAAGGGTTTGTCCATTAGAATAAAAAATATGCGATTTCAATTTTTAAAAAAGCAACATGTTTTTTACGATAACACTGTTCTTTGTCAAAAAAGAAATATGTTTATATATTTAAACTTAAAATCATACTGTTTTTCCTCTTATCCTTATTATCATTCTTCATACATTATATAGAAAGACTTATTTAAGCATGCAATTTATCTAATTATTTACTTATCTTCCATGATTTCATAAAATAAGTGTAAGAAAATTTTCATATGAATCTTAATCCACAAAATATATAGCAACATTAGATTTGAATATCAGTTTTGATTTTATTTTTATTTTTAGTTTTGATTTTTTTATTTTTTTCCCATGAAGTTTTAAAGGAACTTTACTAGTTACATTTCTTTTTGCCATATTTATTTTGGGTATGGATTTGATAAAATCTGGTCAATGGGCAAGGTATCACATAATCACATATATTCCTTTTTTTTATCCAACGTTCTCGCACGCTTCGGGGCATTATCGTAATTTAACATCTCATACACAAAAGATAAATTTGGGCATTTTGTTCACAGAAACAACCACAAAGCAGAATCGGCGTTTGGATTCACGCGCCAACGATCCCTATTCACACCGCTACTTGGACCCCAAGCAACCTTGACGATAAGAATCTTTAAGCCACCCTACCCTCAACCTCAATTACCATTATGCCCTCCAACCGACTTAATCTAACCCTAGTACCCTACCTCCTGTATATATATATATCCCCTGTTTTAGCTCATATCCTTTTCAACTTTCATAGAAATTGCTTCATCAGAAAACATGGTTGAACTTGAGGAGGAATCGGTGATGTTTCCGGTGGTGTTGTATGACGGTGAGCGTGAGATGGACGTAGGGAACATTAAAATCCATAAATCGCTCGATTTCAAGCAGTTTCAGATGATGCTGAAGGAAACCATCGGTATTTCGTATAATAATCTAACGACTTACTTGATCGACAGCAAAAAGTCATCGGAACGGAGGAAAATTCTGATTACAGGTAAGGTTAACTTTTCGGTTTTAGTACGTGAGAGGAACTGTTACTTCCTGGTGGTGTTGAAGCGGTCACGAAGAGACCGCCGAAGGAAACCTAATAAACAGATTGCCTTTACACCGTTGGTTTCTCCTGAGTATTTGTTGCATCTGCGTCGGAACCAGTTTGATTTAATCGACGAACAAATGTCGTATGGCTACCAGGATCGGTTTCAGGATTTGCAGATGATGAACGACAAATACATAAACCAGGTTCTGAATTGGAATCACGTATTCTACTCGCCGTTAAATGCAAATTTCCCGACGGTTGAAGAGGACATCTCGACTGTCTCGAGCGGCGGTAGTCGAGCAATGTGCGAGGAGTGTACCAGAGCAGAGGATGAAGGAAGTAAGGCGGCGTTTCACTTTTGCGTTTACGACGACGTCGTTACAGGTGGCTTCCGGTCTCCTGTAGGACCGATTTCACGGCCACGTTGAAGAAATCAATCAATTGCTTTTTGAAGCAGTTAAAATCGCACTTGAAGTTTCAATTGAGTAGGAGACATGGGCGATTGGTAATTATGTAGCAACTAAGTCAGTTGGGTGCCAATTTGGGGCTGGGCATCGTATTTGTTCATTCTCGTGACGATTGATCGTGTAGCCATTAAAAGGTCTGTTTAGTATATATATAGTATGGTTAGTTATATATGTCATGTTGATTGATGGTTAAAGACTTAAAAGTTGAACATTATATTTAGTAAAGTTGTTATTATGAAGTAACAAATTGTTATAGAAAACAGAGTGAGTTATCTAGTAATTCTGCATTTTGATGAACTTATAATGTGGATAATTGACACCTCAAATAAAATAATTGAAAATTTCATCTATCGGTCACTTTATCCCATGAATAATGACAAGTGGATTGGTTGAAGTTAAAAACAATATTAAATTTAGCTTTTTGCCGTCGTTAGATGTAAAACGTGTCACCACCACCTTCATAGCCTCCTTGTGATCGAGTTCCACGGTGACATTGGACTTTTCGTAAGTCAAACAAAGTGTTGTATACTTGTATCCCTCGGCAACTATAATAGGCTCGAATCTAAACCTACGTCCCTAATTCCAGGCAATACCCATAAACAGTGGCCATCATCGCCATTTTCAAGCTCCACCTTTGTGTTCATTGTAGTCTTTAAAGTTGGATAAAAGTCTAATTTTGACATATATCTAACCTTTCTGTTTTATCTTCTCCTTATCTTTAAAACCTGAAGCCTTATCATGATCTTAGACACATGTTAACGGGTCAGGTGTACGTTTCTAGCGAGTTGATGATTTTTAATATATAAAAATAGAACCCACGTGCGTTACAAATACCATTCATATCAAACTGATCTTAACTACATAATTTTAAGCTTGAAGCAGTTTGCGTAACTCTTTATACGTCATTATCATTTGGGTTGCTTGTTCGTCACCTGGATAATGCCCAACATAGGCTTGTTTAGTTTTTATCAACCAACCGGGAAATTAATTTTGTGTCCTGTATATTATTACTATAAATAAATGTTAATCATAACGTAGTCATGCTTACATGTCAATCATGCTGACATGTCAAATGTTAGTCAAATGTTGTTGGTCCCGCTGAAGTCAGTAACCAGTCCTACCTGGCAAAAGAAGAGTCAGTCACGTGACTTCCCTCCTCCTACGTACGGTCGCACACTCTTCCCCTACAAAATAAAGGATGCTGAACTTTTTTCCCCTGTAACTGAACTCTGCCTCCCTAACTATCTCACCTGAAAATCATGTCTCGTGATCCCCACCCACCGCCGTTGACGCCGTCCACCACCACCCAACTCCCACCACTTGCTTTCAAACACTGCCGCAGCAGCAGCACATACTCCCATTCCTCTCACGTAACTAACCACCTCTACCCCTGTTTCTATCTTTTTCTTTGTTGCATTTAATTATGTCTACATCTTTAACTTCGTTACAATCATTATTTCCTACAGTCGGTTCCCGGACACCCAAAAGCGTACTATCGTTTTCACGGCGGAATTGGCGACGGCTGTCGGGCAACCAAAGACACGTCTGTTGTTTGTCGCCGCCGGCCACCAGTTTCTCAAGCCAAGATACCAGCTGCAGGTGGTTTTGTGCAAAAGACGGCGAGCGCAACCGGAGGGACTGGGACAGGGGTGTTTATCCCTGTATATTGCACTACGAGGATCATTACTATGCATGATGATAATAATCTTAACAACACTATTGGAGGTCAGTACGTAGTACTCTTGTGGTTTATAATATAATTAATTAAAACGTAATTTATTTATTAATTTTGCCATAAAGCTAAAGCCAAGTTGTATCTAGTTTTAATTCTGTTACATTTATGTTATGTTATGTTTGCATATATATATGGTTTTGATGTTACATGTATTTTGATGGTCAAAGTTATATCATGTTGACCAGAGGTGAGCAGAGTTGTATGACCATTTAAAGGTCTCTTTACTTACTCTCTTTATTGTTGTTCAGAAAAGGGTTTATGATTAGTTTATTTTCTATTTAAGGGGGTAAATAATACCAGTTGCTCTCTGTAATGTCCAACATTTTCTGCTTTTTGTACTTATAACCAAAGATAGCTAGGTTGGTATGAAATTCTGACAATCCAATGTGTCAATTTATTTAAAAATGTATTATATAATTTCTTTGACCAGAATTTTGTTCATATTATTTGGTTTTTTTTTTTTTTTTTGTAATTCGATTGTCATTGTCAATAAGATACTCCTTGTTTAGTCCTAGAGGACATATGCATTCATGGCCTTAAAGGCAGCATCAGTGTGTCAAGCTCCTTTTGATATGTTGCTTTCACAAGCTTCTATGATTTTCATTTGTCAATTTCACTAAGAGAATAAATCTTGTTTTATAATGCATTAATCAACCCTTTTATGTATTTTCTTGTGTGAATGTAGTTAGAAGATCAAATTATATATCGTCATTCGAGAACTTTCTAAGAAATAGTGTAATATAATGAAAAAGATGAGATTTCTCGCTTGGTGTTTGACCAAAGAAGATGGTTTAGTTCCTACAGAACCTACTACTATTATCTAAGAACTTTCTTAGAGTTATTGTAATGAAAGAAAGATAAGATTTTTTCGCTAGGTATTTGACCAAAGAAGTTTAGTTCATATAGAAACTACCACTAGAATAAACCTAGACAAGGATAAGACCAAATGGAATGAAAAGGCCAAAAGGGTTTTCCATGTGATAGGAAACGAAAACTGTTAACCCCACGTGAAGTTTGTGAATAAGTGATTGTCTCATAACGAGTAAGGATATCCGTCTTTCTACCGAAGAAGATGTATTAAACTCATAATTTATTAGACACCTTTTATGAATATCAACTAAGTATCGTAAGTAAGTTGCTCTTGGTAGTTAAAGATCCACATAGTACAGTTGCGATTAATATAACACCTTAATTAACTAGTTTTAAAGTTGAGTTTTAACTAAGTTATCACACTTTTGTGTGGCAGGCATGGAGGAAGGAGAAAACCAGCAGAAGAATTATGAAGAAGAGATACCAGTAGAAATGCTTTTACCTTCAGAATGGACCTATTGAGCACCACCCTTCTATATATGTATCTACATTGTGGCTTGAGAGTGTATGCTATGTTGTAAAACAAGTTGATACACATACATTCTTAATTACCACATCTATATAGACATATATGATGAGAGGAATAATAAAATAATTTTTATAATATTTACAATCTCTGCAGATGAAGCAACTATGTGCCATCTAACAACAATCACTTGTTACAAGGTGTGCGTAGTTCAAAGGTTTAGGGGGTCGTTATGGGATCAACAGTACGTGTGAATTAGGCAAAAGTAAACACTCACGGCATGAGGAGGGGGCATGATCTCCCAACACCCAAAGCGGTGAACAAAGTCTTTTTTTTTTTTTAGTTTTGAGTATATAAAAAGTAGTTGCTAAGTGAGTTTAATTTTAGTTGTATTGTCTTTAAAAATAAGGGATGGAGTCATGGAAAAAGAGTTTAGTGCATGCGATGGTTGTGTGATAAATAGTGTGATGACAAAAAAGAAACTAACGTGATAAAATATGATGATGTAACAAAGGAATACCTCCTTAAGGTTAATGTTAGATAGAAGCAATCAGGTTTTGATATGGAAATTCTCGATACGCAAATGCATGCGTGTATATTAATCATTTCCAAATCTATATGTTGCCGTTCAAAAATATATTTATACAATCATTTAAATCTTTAAGATCTCTTAATTTTAAGTAATTTAAAATTACTAATTCATCTTTAGTATTAAACTAAATGAAAACTATTAAATAAAGTAACTATTTAATGGAGTTAATGATAATCTTATATACTATTTTAATAATTAAACCTTTCAAAATAAGGAATATTTAAAAAATCAAATCAATACAATTAACTTAATAATTAAACCTTTCATATTAAATATTCTATCGTATAATAAATATATTAACTTAACTATTAAAAATTACGTATAACTAAAAGTATTAAATCTACTTAATATATAACCAACATTTATAAAAATTTCTGGATTTTTTAAATGTGTAATATAATTATAATTACATAGAGTTATAATGTCAATATTTTTGTTGGATTTTACCATCAATGTGATATTTTATTGCCATTATTAAGACAAGCAACACACCACTTATTTTTTAAAAATGGACAAATTATCGAGAAAAAATATTTGTTGCCGCTATATTACGCCGGTACCATGCTAGTATATATGTGTGTTGGTATGTTGGGTTGAATGCTCAAGAAGTTGAAATATATGTGTGTTGGTATGTTGGGTTGAATGCTCAAGAAGTTGAAATATATGTGTGTTGGTATGTTGGGTTGAATGCTCAAGAAGTTGAAAAGATCTTTGTGGGGTTTATTTCACATAATAGTAAGGAAGTTTAAAATTTATTCCATCAATATCACCCATTAGTTATTTCAAAATATAAAATAAATGTGTAAGTTCAAACTTGATTATTATTTTGTAAATTTTCTCAGATATTTTTGTGTTCATCTTTTATAGGCTCTGCGATTTTATTGGTATGTTCATCGTGTGGTTTGAATATCTTGTTTGTTTGTTTTATCGATTTCAAGTATTTACATATAGTGTTCAAGTTTGTGGGTGATTATGAGGATGAAAAACTTCGAGTACAAGAACAGTGAATATTACAAACAAAAACAAGCTTCGAGGACAATCTCTAAAACACATTTGAAGAAAAAAAAAATAATAATAATCGTAGTAGTAATGATAACGAGAACATGATAATAATATTAAACATGTTAGCTATGGCCTGTGTGTCTACATCAACCCTATAACCCCAACTCCAATCCATCTATTTTGTCTCATGTTAATGTGTTGTTTTCGTGATTCACTGTAGCATAATCATTTGAGACTCCCACTCGGCTTGGGTCGATGAAAATTATTCTTTAAAAAAAATAATTTTCCTTTTTTTCTCTCTCATAATTTTGCATTATGTGTGTTTAAATAAAAAATGGAAATGACAAATCCACCTGCTTAACTAATATACACTTTGCCAAAGTCTTCCATGCAAATGTCATTCCTTTGACGATTTAACCAATTATTAGACAACATTTTCACTTTAATTCTCAAGAAAAAAAGAATGGAACCCATTAAAACACGTGAATACATATCCTTAAAAACGGAGGTGATATTCCATTAAAACAAGATCAACACAAGTGTCAAAATCAATAAAGAAGATAATAAAAGAGAATTAATAAATTATACATGTTATTTTATACAAAATAGAAAGATGAAATAGAAAGATATTATATATTTATATACCATTCGAAAATATTAGTCTCTAGAATAAATTTTATCATTTATTAGTGTCGTACACTGTTTCAACAAAATTATGGACATTTATTTTATCCTTAAAAGTTGATATTGTCTTATTAAAATATCATAAGTAAATCAAATAATGGTTTTCTTTTCTTTTTTCTTTTTTTTTTTTTTTTGCCAAGAATTCATAGAATTAATTACTTCTTCTCTAACTATATGTAAATAGCAACATGTACAACCAAAAGTTCCTTGTGATAACTTTTTAAACCTCGTGTGTGTATCCATTTGGAAGCGAGAGCAAAACTCCCCTCCCGAACAACTAATGTGGCGCCATTTCATGGTGAAAATCCACCATATGGATACCATTAGCAGATGGAGGAAATGTTATCAACTGATACAATACAGTATATAAATTGATTACAGAAAAAAAAAAAAAAAAGAGATTTTGTGCCTTTTGCTACTCAAATCCCCTCTACACTTTGTATCTTTCTTTCTTTTTTGGGTCATTTCGGGACGGGTATCTCACAGGCTTGAAGAGTGAACAAATCATAACTACGATTCAATGCCAACTTCACTGTCATCTTCAATCTTGTCAGATGAGTCTGTATTGCATGTTTCTGGGAAGAATTCATCATCAGGGTACAGCTTCTGAAAGAGCTGTCATATGCCACAAGTATAAGATGCCAGCGACACCAAAAGCAAAAGGATCACATAATGAGCATAACATGTTAAAGAAAAGCTAAGCCAAAGTAATTAATTTACATAACTTTCTTATGGGAATGCAACGCGGATGTGGGATTGACAAAAACATCATCCAACTTGAGCTACCCTAAAGACAAATTCGTCCTATTTTATAGGTAATGGGTCCATTGGGTAAGATTTTTTCTCCAACGGGTTAAGTGGGTACATAAAAGACTTGGTTATAATTGAAAAGGGTCAAATGGGTTAAAAAGTGGCCAAAATGTATAAAACCTCACAAATCATTTTCTTAAAATATATAGCTAATTGCTGTAGTATAAGAGTTTTTGTAATGATATTTAACCCATGAAGTACGTATAAAATTCAATAATAAAAGACAAGAAAGTGTTTGTGGGTTGGCCCAACATGAACCGTTCAACTTGTGCTAAAATTAACCTGCTTTGATCCATTGCCCAACCCTTCATTTTGCCATCTCAACTCAAACTCTATATAGAACATAGTACTTCTCAAACCTTCCACAAAACGACACGAGTCCCATTTGAGGTGATGTTTTTACTATAAAGTGAAGATATTCCGGGGAAAACGAGGTACCTTTAAAGTTGCACCGAGAAGATCATTGTAGTTCAAATTTCCGTCTGGAGTAGGAGTCATATCCACAGGTCCCGATGAACCCTAAAAGCAGAGAAGACAGCTCATTTATGGCTCAAAAGATCAAAGAAGGTAGCTGAACTACATAAGATAAAGGTGCAAAATAATCTTTTATGAAAATGGAAAAGGAAGTTCCACGCGGTCATTGATTTGGTGGAATTAACAAGACAAACACACCTCAATGAGATCATGTATATACAATGCACTCCAAAGCAAAGGTGGCTTCACTTCTGAGCTGTTGGTTTGATCAGTAGAACTGCCATCAGTTGTACTTGAGGTGTGTACTGAGAAAAGACTGTCAATAGCTGCATGCAGATATCTTTTCCCTTCAATGGCACCATTACATACAACTGAGATATAGAAAACAAACCTGAAAGGTAAAGTCAACTTAGAACATGTTAGCTGTGCCAAGTGCCAACCAAACATTAGTATTTGATCAATGAGATTTGAGGTAGCAAAATAAATATTTGTCTGTAAAATATGATTAGAAAGAGTCAATTGTTTCAATAAAATGGAATGACTTGCAACATTTCATGCATTAAAATACATCTCAGGTGTCTTTCAATCTTTGAACTTTTTCCTTTGAAGCTATTTTTTTATTTTTCCCATTTTACATGTTCGAGATAAAATATAACGAGCAACGACCATTCATAAGCAGATGGGTCGAAATTACCTCTACTGACGAGATGATCAGTCTTCCATCACTTGATTATAGTTATAATAATCACATAACATTTCAAATACTTGTAAATATAAACATAGAACTTACATGCCAGAAGGACAAACAGCCAAATTGCTCCCAATCTGGAGAACTCGGATAGCTGTAGCCTGATCAGGATGCAGAGCTAAAGAGATACCAGAGTTAGATAGCATCTTCAAACTTTCAAGCTACAGAATAATGTTAAAAAGTGATCTTACATCTAGGAGGATATATGACTAGACAACTGGATGTGTCGGGTTTTAAAGAACTCTTTGTGATGCATATTCCCCGAGCCAATTTGCCACGGACTGTTCCCAAATCAAAGATTTTAGAAACATCTTGGAGAGATTCTGAAGGTGGAGATGTTACAGTAAATGATGGATCAATTACCAGCTTATGGCTGGTTAATTCCTGCCCAGAAACCAATTTGACACCTCTATAATTCCCACTATCCTACAATGTCATCAGCAATATATTATTTTTTTGAAAAGCCATCAGCAATATATTATAGACAGTTTAATAAAATAAAATAAAGTTTAGCAATCTGATTTTACATGATAATTAAGAAATACATAGTACAAACCTTGTCTAGAAGCACAGATATCACCTGCATCCGCAAAACCTGTAAATTAAACAATAGTAAGAGAAGTGGAAACAATCCATGACCCTATATACAAAACTGAATCATTAAATAATCATGAGAGCTGAAATGCTTCTCCAATGAAGTTAAAAGTAACAATACAGATACTGACAGTTATGGTTACTCAATTACACTATTATATCTAGTCTTACGTGAAATAAATTTTACTGATTAACAAAGAAGGTTCAATAATACTAAGGACACCAGTGATCCAAGATTACAAGACTTACATAAAGACACCCTTTAACAGCAGCACGGCGGCAAAAGGCTTGTGGCAGTTCTCCTTGGCCATAAATGGGATAAATCAATGCACCAAGTGCATTAGGAAACCTAGATAGCCATATGATAAAGCATGTGTTCATGAAACTGATACCCAATCACCATAAGACGAATAGTTTCTCAATCGCTAGATACAACTCTAAGCTAGATGCTTTGGATGTTAATATAACTATACTTAAGAAGTTAAAATCATTAACTTTAAGCGGTGCCATGCATACAATGCAGCAACAGTGACAAACTAAAATATACTGAATAATGCCCCCAAAAAAAAAGAAGAAAAGGAGGTATGTATCTTGCAAGGGCTTGTTGTGTTCTAGAAAGACAAGGCAATCACTCGCAGAATATGGCACATGTGAGTTTGATCCTATGATGCACATCTTGGATAACTTATAAGAAACAAACTTAACAAATGAGCAGTGTTGTAAAACTCCTATTCCAAGGCCAGGTACTCAGCGAGACTTGTGACAAGGTGGGTGACCACCTTGCCGAGTTGAGGTGAATCCGAGTTTTATTAAACTCGGACCCAATTCGGTGAAACTCTGGATGATTCGGTCCCAGATATTTTTAGTTTAATTTAAACACTAATAAATACCAGCCCATATAAATTGTCAACTATCCCAGTCTCCATGTTCCCAGACCTTTAATTAGATGCCTTTAAATAAATATGCAGTCTCCTCGGTTCCCATATGCATTATATTATAAATACTTAGTCTACTTGGTTCCTATAATTTTCGTCATTAATAAAATACCCAGTTTCCTCGTGTCACAAGTTAACAGCTATGCTATCACCAATTATTTTTTTGTTCGAGTATTTTTCCAATCCGAATACTCAGTGAGTACTGCCCCCCTAGGCTGATTACTCGCGACACCACAGTCGGCAGCTTGAGTACCGCCTAGCGAGTTATACAAAATTGCAAATAAGGCATAGCCTAAAGGTCAGTTTTATTTATCCAAACGATTCCCTTATAAATGGAAATCTCCTCTAGATACTATAGGTCTATAGCTTTTTCAATGGATAAAAATAACCAGATGTATCACAAAAAGACAACATAATCAAGATATTGCTGGACAGATGCTCGGATTTATATTTGATGAAAAATTTCAAAAGGATTTTTTTCATCACTATCACCCGCTCATGTCATCGCTACTGATGCAAGTCACAACTCACAAGATCCTTATCCAAGAATGATAAATGCAGAAACAATTGGGTTACTAAATTAGAAAGAAACTACAATACAAGTGGAGTAAAAAGCAACCTTCCAACCGATGAGTGGTAAAGGGCTAAACGATCTATCCCTTCTCTAGTCTTCAGGATATCTTTACAGGATTCTCTAGCATCTTGATCATAATCAGCCATGGCTATGGCATAGAGAATGATCCTGCAAAGAGAAAGACAGAAGTTACTTTAGGTGGTGTTTGGTTGGTAAATGTGTTTGGGAAAGGGTATAGTCCTAAAGTTGACAATCAACAAAGTTTTAATGATAAGAAATCATAGCCCTGAACTTTTATGCGCATATTTCCTGCCTCCTATACATAAAAATATAGCTCACCAACTACTGTTCGTAAGTAGTCACTATTTGCAAGTCTTTACAGTCAAACCTTGTTCAATGTGTTAAGGTCCTTACATCATTTCACACATGAGATCACATGAAGCTGCAGTAACTAACCAGTTAGTTAGACTTTCTTCGTAATCAGTATAAGTAGGTTTTGATCTATTCCTTTCGGTATGCATTGTGATTTGTCAATTCCAAACCAGATGCCTAATTCTACATTCAATCTTCAATATACCATTTCTTTCCTTAATTGCTTCCGATACTTGTTCTTATCATGAGTGTTCCAAGTGATTAATTGAATACTTCAATTCTTTGTGAGTTCTAGAATCCAGTACATAAGACCGTGTATTACTATTATATGTGTACTAATTAACTACTCTACTCCCCATACCAGACCTTCAACATACTAAACAAACATAACAATTAAAGAATCCTACATGTTCCATTATTCTCATCCTCCCTAATCAAATTAGCTTGCTATAGATAAACTAAGCACATTCATGGATCACCCAAGACAAACAAAAGAGAGGCCAAGAGATATTACGATTTTATCTTTGAAGAGAACTTCATCTTGTCCAGGAACACAACAAACGGGCTCTCCAAATCCTCATCTGAAATGATCTTCCCATCATCAACACCAACATCAACAGACTTTACAGCTTCAAGATGCCCCTGCACCAACTTAAAGAAACTATTCAACTGATTCTTCTCACTGTACTTCAGCGTTTTATCCTTAAAAACAGCACTCTTGGAATCTGGCACATTCATTAGGCTACCATTTCCATCACCTATGTAGCTCACATCAATATTCTTGAACTCAACATACTGATTAGCAGTTGATTTGAGCAGTAAGTCCACAGCAAGGTCAGCACAAAACAAAACCCTAGGTCCTGCCAAGTCCAAATTAAACTTCCTAGAAAGTTCCTGGACAGAATCATCGTAAGAAGAGATCTGGATATCGGAGTAGAGGGGGCAGGTGGTGACATCGAGAGCAATGGTGTTATCCGATGCGTTACTGTTAGATTGGTGGTGATTGGGATTAAGGTTTTGGGACTGGGATTGAATGTGGAGAAAGGAAGTGAGGTCTTGGAGAGTGAGGGAAGAGTAGTGGGACCCGTAGAAGGGGTTAGGATCAAGGTGGAGGACAGTTTTGCCAGCAGTGGAGGCTGCGGCAGCGATGATGGACTCAGGCAGGCCGGTGCCGACAATAATGAGGTCGAAGTTGGTTGGATCGATCGGAGGGTAGGATTCCGTCTCCGCCATTACGGATAGTTTCTCGGTCAGTCCCTTGGGTTTGTTAATTCTCGGTCAAAATTGAGAGGCCGACAACCGCCGAGTCAATGATTTAGCCTCCTACTGTCCAAAGCTATTTGCTCTGCTACCATGGCTCCCTCTGTTACAGACTTACAGGTGTTGGGTGCGAACAATGAAAACTACTAGAGGTGGTAAAAAAGGCGGGTTGGGTATCAGAACGGGTTCGGGTTAGCTCGAGTAATTCAAAAGAAGTATCAAATGGCGAAATGGGTAGCTTAAAAAACTAAAAAACCTCACTACTTTATCCTTTCCAACGGTCATCCAATAACACACACCCCCCAAAAAAACATAACTCTTATAAAGTTATAATGCCACTTCAAAAGTCATGCCTGCTCCCTTTTGAGTCCCATATAAACCTGAAACAATCAAATAATTTAATTACACAAGTAGCTGCTGAACTAAAAACAATCAAATATGCGACTCTATAGAACACTTGCCGCAGATTCTTTTTAATCTGTGTAAGCTTTCATAAAGATATATACAAAGATCATCATACACATACATGTATTTATATACATAATGTTAACTTCCAAATAACTACCTTATCACAAACAACTGTCTATAACTATAATAACTACACACACTTGTTATTTACAGCAGAAAGGCTGGATTATATTCTAAGTTTCTAACAGTAGCATGAACATGAACTCTTATTGGCATGATATCTATCATAATTGTGTGAAGAAGATTAAGATTCACATGAAGCATCATGTTCATGCTACTGTTAAGATTTTATCCTCGTATATTAAGAATTTGATTGGGATGCTATGCAGTTACCTCGGTCAAAAATCAAATATCGGTCGCGGTTATCACGGTGAGATATTGGTTTTTTATATTTTGTAGAATATATATATATATATATATAGAGGAGGGTTCATGCGAAAAGTGTTTTATTTGCGAAAAGTGCGAGAAGCAATCTGGACCATAGGATTAACTAATTAAGGGTTAAGATTGATTATGGCAATTAAGTAATTAAATCAAAATCAAAGGATACTAACTTAATAATAAAAAGGGTAAGATAGTCTTTATACATTACACATTTTCATTCTCTCTCCTATCAATCCCCTAAATCACGTATATCTTTACTCTCACCCCCTCATTTTTTTTAAAAACCCTAAATTTCCTTTTCTACTCTCAGCCAAATACCAAGACCTTTGAGGCGCCTCCCCCCCTTTGGCCCACGTACGCTGCCGCCGTCGCCCTGGTCCTGATATCGCCGTCGCCGTTTCCGCCTTCAAGGATGTCTCGAGCGCTGCCTCCGCCGTCAATGATTCCGTCACCGCTACGGTCGATCAATCGGTAAGCAACATCGTCAAGCCCCGATAGCATAACGCATCACCGCCGTGAACCACCATCACTGTCTATCATCACCGGCGAACACCGCCGCCTCCACTGCCGCAATATCACCGGCGAACACCTCCACCATTGGCTATTGTTTACTTCACAACCGGCGGTCACCATAGTACACCACCGCTGTGAGCCACCATCACTATCCATAGGTCACCGACATCACCGTCGGTAGATCCACTACATTGCTGTTTCTTTTTTCTTCTTGAAGACTACCACCGTCGGTATTTTTTTTAATCTGGTCAATTGCAAATTAACATTCAGTGTGTCAATTTGTATACATTTAACATTCAGTGGTGGCGTTTAAAATAAATGTGGTGGATTGCACAGAAACACAAAAAATATATATATTACACACTTTTTGTAGGTTAGATTTATTGACTTGCTTGGGTTGTTTATCAATGAACAAACTGTTTTTATTTTAATTGTTTCGTAATATCTAGCCTTTGAGTTTAATTTATATACTTAATATTACTTTGGTTGGTTTGTGTTGTTTATCATTGAACATTCATGAGTTGGATCGGTGTTTAGTATTGAATATTCATAATTTGACTGTTTTATTAGTTGTCTTCGGGGCTTTGTTTATTATTGAACATTCATTAATTTTAATTTTGATTATGGTTTATTATTTCTTACAAAAAATAAAGAGGATCTTAAAATAAGTACAAAATCAAAACTGAAAAAAAAGAATTAATTTGAAAAAAATGAAACAATATAAACAAGTGTTTACCGGTGAACAAAGTAACGAGATAACATTTAATAATTAAAAACTTGTAAATTTTTTGCTATATTCATCGTTGAACATCGTAAATTTATTAATTTACTATTAAATTATTTTCTAATTTATTTTGTTTAAAAAATGTAGGAGAGAGAAATAATAGAGAGAAATAGATTGGAGAGAGAAAAAATATTTGTTTACTATTATACCCTTTTGAATTAAAAAAACAAAAAATAAGATTAATCTAAGCCATTAGATTAAATACAAATAAGAGGCCAGGATTGCTTCTCCCACTTTTCGCATGAACCCTCCCCTCTATATATATATATATATATATATATATATATATATATATATATATATATATATATATATATATATATCTTACTCCTTTATAATACATTTACAACCTTAAAAACTCTTAATTTTAAGTAACTTGAATGTACTAAAATACCCCTTTTAACCATTTCATTTTCTCTCTTAATTTACTTTAACTTTTTATCCATCTAAAATATCTGTAACACCAAAACACCCTCTTACACAAACACAATTATCCACCCACATCAACATAATTTTTAAAATCTTATTAACTTTTCTCTCCTTATTTCATAAATATAAATCTTTTTCTTATTTCAATCTCTTTTAGAATTTATTTTTAAAATTAATAAAATAGTTGATACAAATAAAAAAAATAAAAAACTGACATTGTACGATATTTTTTTGTGATATTGAATTGCGCGAATAACATATTATTACATTTTTAAAAGCAACATGATGTAAATAGAAATTATTTGCCGTCGTAGCATTGCACAGGTACCTTGCTAGTATATATATGTAGTGAAAAGTTCATTTGAGAACCGTTTTTATTGTGAAAACCGGGAAAACCAATCTTAGCCGTCCAATTCCCCCTCTTTCAATTGGATTGCCCACCCATGAATTCCTTATATGCACCTTGCCACACTCAATCCGCCCACGCTCTTCATCCATGAATTCCATTATCCAAAATGAACGGCTAAGATTGGTTCTCGCGGTTCTTGCAATAAAAACGGTTCTCAAATGAACCTTCCCCTATATATGTATATGTATAACATCATAAAAAAATTTAATAAAAAGTATAGCATATAAGTTATTAGATACTTGGTCGGTTGGTCCCTTTTACTCCTTGTTCGTTGGCTCGTAGCTTGGAGTGAAATTCGTCGGATCTGAGTTTGTTGTACCTAGTCGCTAATTCGATGGAAGAGTGGAGGAAGAAACGAAGACTGCGGTCGACGAGAAGGAATGCAGAGCCGATGAAAGGCTGTTTGTTTAGTGTTGTTTGTTTAGGACTTTAGGTTTAATTTGAGAAGTGGGCTACTAAATAGATATTAGAAAAGTGGACTGGGCTCTAAAAATGGGTTGACACTTGGCGGACAAAAAAAAGTTCCCAATACAAAAATCGGTATAAAACCGATATCTCGATTTCAAAATCTCGGCCAATATCGCCGAGATTATCGCCTCTGATATTACCAACCGATATTTGAAACCGAGATTTAGTCTATGTCTGATATCCGAGGTCTCGGTGAGATATCACCAAGATATCGCCGAGATTGACTGCATAGTTGGGAATGTTAGGAGTTTGAGTCGGGTTGGGTCAGGTTTCTTAAGCTTTGTCAACTATAAGCAACTAGACTTTCTAGTTTTGGAGCAATACTTATACTCGAAGGTGTAAAAGTGTTATCTTCTTCAAGTTTGAATGAAAAGTAGTTGCTTTATGGTGGTTGGATCACAAATAACAATCCCAATCCTAAGTATATACAAACATAACGATTGACAAATATCACAAAGTTTAGTATGGTAAACATAAAGTAAAAATTCAAAGTAACTGACGTGAATTTCACACATTTAACATTCACAATTTTACACGATTAACTAGTGATCTGATAATCGTACATCAAATTCTTCTATAATACGCTTTTCTTTTGGTAAGGTAGTGTAAGGGAGCTAGAGTGGAACAACCAAAACCATGGCCAAAGTAATGCTGGAAAGTGGAATCCTATCAAATGGCAAACTAGACCTTTTCAGAATCATATGCTAGGTCAATAACCTAAATCAGAAGCTTAAAATAACCCTAAATCAACATTTAAGTAGTAACCCTAAATCACCCAAGCAACAAACCATAATTTCACACAAGATCAACATCTATTCCTGATCCTAAACCAGAAATTCACAATTGTATACTAACCTGAATTTGTAGCAGTTAGCAACGTGGATCGAGAGCGTAGAGAGTAGAGACTGAAGCCTGATTCCTAAGCAGTGAGCCACGAGCGACTGAAGGACATAGGAATGGAGACCTTGTGGGTTCAACAGTCGAGAGACTGATCAGTATCGATCGTGACTTCGTAACGAGTGGCGAGACTCGAGACTCGAGACCTTGTTGTGCCCTGTGCCTGCTCTTCCCGTGTCAAGAAAGACGCACGGTCTCTTTTTTTCTTTCTTTCTTCCTTTGACTGGGGGCCTTCAAAACATGGCGGCGGGTCAGTCTTGGGGTTTATGTTTAAGCTCGTATAATGCTTTGTAAAATTTCTTGGGCCATTTGGGGTTCTTTCTTCCCCTTTTTAAAAAAAATTATTTGATTTTAATATATATCAAATTTACTTTTTAATACTCGTATGTACATAGGTTTATAAACTAGTTTTCGTAGTTATTAGATTAGATTTTCAATATATATTCTCCCTCTTCTCCTAAGAGTCTAATGCACTATACAATAGAGATAAATAGAAAGGATTTTCAAAAACAAAGAAATATAAATACAAAACTTACCGCCTCGTACAGATTAGCGTGTACTACAACAAAGACCTTAGGGGTGAGCATTTCGCCAAGTTAGACCGAACTGAATCGGGACCAATGCCAAACCGGGACCGATTAACATCAACCGGGCCGTTTATTGGTTCTTCAAAATGGCCAAATTCGATTCCGGTTCGGTGCCACCGGTTCCGGTAAAGAACCGGAACCGAACCGAAAATTTTTTAAGAAGGCAAAATAATTTAATAATTTAATAAACTAATAGTCTAATACTAATCTATTTAAATTAAAAAAATCATAACACATGTTTTACTACTAATCATGTGTTATTTTCTGTTTTAGTTTATTTTGTAGGTTGAAAACTTGTTTTCATTCAAGTTTTAGCCACGCATGATGTCATCATATAATTTCCTACGTCAACCATACTTTATAATATTCGAATAAGTACTACAAGGACTATTTTGTTTAAATTCATTTGTCTCAAGATATTAACAAGTTGTACAAACTGCATAAGAATATGTACCGGTTCTAACCGAATATTTAACCGAAAAACCGGAACCGGTTTAATTTAACCGTCTGGTATTCGGTTCTGAGTTTGTTTATTATATATGGTGTACTTATCGACATTTGACTTCCTTATATATATACTGTGCGAACATTATGCAATTAATGTGTTTGTTTAGTTTCTGATGCACCCTTGTCTTTACATGTGTTTGTTTATTACTATGTTATGTTATTCAATTGGTTTATACTACATGTAGAGGCGGACCAAAGAAAAAATATTAGGAATTGCACAAAAATTCTTCTAGTATAGAATCAAATATATTCTTTAGTTCACAAAGATCATATGCTACACAAATTTTTTGTTAAAGGTAGCACTTCCATTAGAGGAAAAAATTAGAAAAAATTAACACTACCGCAGAAATTTGAGTGGTTGCCGGGGCAACTCATAAAGTCCGCCCCTGACTACATGAAATTATGAGAACATATAACCAAAATCACAAACTTAACAGTAGATATAACAATCGAGGTTGCGTATTAATTAGAAGGTGGTGAATTAGATTAAATGGAGATAATCAAATAAGATATACGACGCTAATCTCATTCATCTTCATGGCCGGCGTGCATTTCTTGATCGACTTCATATCTGATCTTATCGCCACTGTCGACGTGTCACGTATTCATATTAACTCAGTTCTATACTTGTATGTAGGGGTGAGTATGAGTACCGAAAATACCGAACCGTACCGGAACCGGTACCTAGTTAGAGCTTTCGGTCCGGTACTCAGTACTTGAAATAGTGCTAAATCGGTAGTCGGAATTCGGTATTCGGGACTAGTACCGGTACCGGTACCGGTACCGTAGTATGAATACTCGGTACGGTATTCGGTACCGTCTTTAAACCAAATTCGGTATTCGGTAAAACCGGTTCCGGTACCATGCTCACCCCTACTTGTATGTGTTATAAGCTATAAGGAATAAGAATCTGTGGACTTGTAATCCGTACTCGTTGGGCTCCAATTATGTGTGAATAACTTGTTGTTTCTTTTCCAAATATATAAGCTTTGTGACAATAAAAAAATCTTAGCTTTAAATGTAGATTTTGGTTCAAACTTAGCTTGTCAGCATTAAGTGTAAAATGTCTGAAAGTCTAATAATAAATAAATTCTAATAATATAGAAAATGATGTCTCATCAAGGGCATGTTCTTTTTCTTTGATTATCGAGTTGTAGTGCATAGTGTCATGGGTTTGATTCGGGTTCCAAGGATCTTCCGAACCATATGTTGATTGTATTTTAGTTAGAAACGTATTGAATAGTTTTTATTTAAAAAATAATAAAATTTTAAGTTAATTACATAAATGGTCCTTGTTGTTATTAATGAATTTTACTTTTGGTCCTTTAACTTTGTAAATTACATAAATGATCCTTTGTGGTTATCACTTTCTTCTACTTTCGGTCTTTTACCCTAATAGACGTTATATTCTGCTATTAAAATTTGGTCATTTTAGCCATTGTTACCAAACATCTTTTATCATCTTATTCTTGAACAAGGAACAAATCATTAATTATCATCTTATCGTTGAACCAAGAACAAATTATCAATTGTTATTTTACTCATGAACCAAGAACAAATCAAACACATAAATTAGATTGCTGCCTAATGTAACTATTTCAAACACATCTTTGAACAAATACAAACAATCTACACATAGCTTAATCTATGAATTACTAAAAAATAAATATCAATTACTTCATAATCCTCACAAATTTGAACACACATTGATACTTGCTTCCAGAGCTTCATAATCCTACCAATATGTTTTCTTCATCAATAGCTTCATAATCCTTTGATTTAGCAAAGTAGCATCTTGGATTAAACCCAAACGAAAATACAGCAACCTGGTTAGCTAAAAAAGATGATGACGGTCTAAATGTGAAACAAAGTGACGACTACAATGACCCTTTATGTAATTTTCAAAGTAAAATGATCAAAAGTGAAATTTATTAACAAGCACCGAATCATTTATATAATTAACTCTAAAATTTTATTTGAATGGTATCAATTAATATATTTAAAAAAAATTAATATAAATACATCAATATATAGAAGTAATGACATTTTAACTCTATTAATTGGATATTTCTTAAGTGCTTATTAATGACAGATGTTTGAAATATTTTATTATATTTAAAAGAAAAGATGAATTATAATGCAAGATATGTTTAGTCCATTGTTAATAATTGTTGTTTTCCTTGCAAATTTGTAGCCATGCAATCAATGTCAATATCACTCAAGAGATTCCTATCTCTTGCATTATCACTTTCTCAATTTGTCTCTTTCACCAACCAACCATGAGCGTCGAGTTTGGACTAGAAACCCACAATAATAACCTAATCCCGCCCTTTTGGAGCAATCCTACGTATGAATTATTTAGATTTTCGTATCTTATGTTTGAGTAGTATTTAAGACGTGCATACAAGGGTGTTTTTAATCATGTGCAGGAGATGCGATTTTACAGATACCATGTTTTAAAAAGGGCTCAAAATTTTATATACATATATTATATGTAAACATAATGTTATAATTTTTCAAAACTCGCTTAATGAAATAGAAATACTAAAAAACTTATATTTGAAAGAATTATTCTATAAGCCCTAAAAATAGATATTAGGATTTGATGATAAAGATCTCAAGTTATTTTGTAGTCGTATTAAAGTTGTACTTAAGTATGTGGACATTTAGATCTTGATGTAAATTAACTTTATGTAGAGTTGAAGCTGGTTGACATGTTTTTACCTGGTAAAATTTTCAAACCTAGTGATGAGTTAAATTATCTTAAACAAGTCGATTGCTTTCATAATGCAATTATCGCGTATATAGTTTGTTGATTATTTCAATAATGTTGACATGTATGTGAATAAACAAGTTAATCAAAACTTAAGTTGTTAAAGTCTTACTTAGTGATTAAAATATCACAATAAAGACTTAATGGATTGAAAACGATAGCTATTAATAATGGTATTTTGGAGCGTATTGGTTATAAAGAGTTGATTTAAAATTTTGCCTCTAATAATACTAGAAGAATTTTACAATTCATATAATTATATACTATAAAATATTTATACTACGGTTCTTTTATTTTAGTTAATAATATTATAAATATCGTAGCTTCACTAAAATTTTGCCATGTGTATATAAAATGGACCCACTTTTTATATTGACACGGGGTCTACAAAGTTTACGGGACATCCTGCATGTATATACGATAATTTTCAAACTTGGATTTCAGAGGCAACACCAAATATCATTTGTGACAGTGGCGCATATGATTAAAATCATGTGTATTTAAATAGCAAATTAATGAGTAAAAGTTAAAAGGGTGGTTTTATTTATAATTTGTTTGTGGTTAAAGTAAATAAATATAAATAATAATAATAAGGTATAAATGAGTTTGATGAAGAACATAAAGTTGAGATTCCCAAAGTTGATATGGGCGGAAAGGAAGAGTACCAAATTCCGGGTTTGTCAGTAAAAAGGCAATCAATATACGCCCGTGGGGAAGCCTCCCAAACCCCACCTTTCTGCTCTCTCCTTTTTTTTTTTTTTCATTTTCTACACCATAAGTACTACATTTGAGAGATGAAGATGGGTTTACTAGACTAATTAACTCTAATTATTTGAATGGGAGTGTTTGGCTTGGGTTACTAAAAATAGATGGGAGTGATTTACAATAGCTTTTACAAAACAAGCTTTTTAACTCTTCAATATATAAATCAAGTGTTTTCAATAAGAATTTAGGTCACTTTGTTATATCTTGATAATACTTATAAGTAATGTATCATATTAGACGGAAAGTGACTATGTAATATGTTTAATAAGGGTCATAGGCTATTCTTCACATAGTCATTTGATTTTAAGTTGGAACCTCACAAACTTACATGGTATTAGAACAAGGTTCACCAGAGGTTGGTCAAACGCCACACGTACTCCACGTAACCCAAAAGTATCCATGTGTTGGGCTGGAAAAAAAAGAACGTCACACGTGAGGGGGTGTGTTGATTAAGGGTATTATGCTACTCCTCTCATAACCAATTGGTTTTAAGTTAGAACCCCACAAACTTATAACAAGCTCACTAAGCTATCCCAAACACCCTTATAAACATATTTAAGAACCATAAAAGAAACCATATTACACCCTAGCTCATATATATAATGAGATTGAGTCGTCTAACACTAAACCCTAGTACATTATCTCTAATAAAGATTAAAGAGTTATAAACATCATGCTAGATATGTAGTTGTTATTAAACTGTTTTAGGTTTATATTGAAATATGAGAGGTTTTCTATCCTTTCAATTAAATCTTTTTATTCATCCTCCTACTTATTAAATTAAAATGTGTTAAAATCAAGAGAGGAAATAAGGAAATAGTATTAGTGGATTTCAAATATCATTATTTAGTGAGTAGGATAATGAACCGGAAGAATTAGAATATTTAGAAGGTTGTTTGTAAAAAAAGAAGGATATAATAGAAGGAATCTGGATTTTTCTTAAAATATTTAAAGCATGTCATTTTCTGTATAAATCCCGTGATCATTATTAGTGTCAAATCCATTGACGATAATTTAAGAAAAACGCAAGTGCCATTTACCAATTTTCGAATATTAGAGAATAAGTAGTGGAGGGTGGTGAGAGGGTGTGATGGGGTGACCACTTGGGCGATGGGTGTGGTACCACTCCGTTAAGGTATGGTGGGAGGGGAGGTGTAATATTCATCACATGTGGATGTGTGTGTGGTGATGATAGGTCGACCCCTTAGTTTTTTTAACTTTTTTTATTAAATTTTTATTGGTTAGTTGAGTAATATATGGGTCCAATAATTTGATGTGATGAGAAAGGACCACTATAAGGCTAAGTGATTGATTAAGTGATAGAAGAAAAAGCTGACGTGACGGTATGGTGTGTGTGGTTTTATACTTTTATGTTGAACACTCCTTATAATACTCTTAGTAGAGATGTACAGAACCGGCTAATTATGTACTCAAATCATATTTAACGGGAATCCTTGTACATAATGATTAATCAACTCGATCTTTTCTTTTTATAAGTAGGTTTATTTTAGAGTGTATGTATATTCTGTTTTTTTTAAGAGTATAGCTTATAAGTAGGTATAAAGTTTACATGTGTTCTAATATTAAAAAAAAACTTTTATCTATTTTAGACAGGTAATTAATCACATATATATATACATACATATATATATTATAATAACCCTTTATATGAAATCATATTTCATAAGTATTAAAGTGGGAATTTTGATATATATGAAATGTCATATGTTTGAAAGTGTCCAATAACACTAGGTATGGCCTGGGCTACTTGGAGTGCAGGTCATTCTCAGCCTCCAAGAACAAACCTTATTAGCTGTCTATACTCTTATCATCTCAAGTTTCCATCACCATCTAATTAACCAATGAGATGAATGACCATCACATGCACACCAAGTGAAAGTTGATTTTTACACTATTTTTTTACCACACACAAGTATATAACCATCAATGATTTTTTTACTCCTATAAATTCACTAATCATTTTTCTCAACCATATGTTTAAAGTATTATGGTTTAAACATACACGTTTTGTTGTATATGACAAAAAATGTTCTATATAAATCATCTCTCATATTAATTAGGGTTGTAAAAGTTAAATAAATTAAGGTTTACTTAAATTTTGTCTTTCTCATATCTTTCATAAAATTGTTAGTCCGTGGAAATTGGGATCGACAATTTAAACCAAGTTATGTTGAATTCGGTTAATTTAGTTTCCACTCATATTTTTTTTAAACAAAAAAAAAACGAAGACAAATTTTATTTCTTCTTCAACAAAATAAAGACTACACAATTAACGGTCTCCAAGTTAGTGACATTCAGACCCGAACACTAATGCACAAATACAAATTACTCAAAGTCAAAACGGGATTCAATTCTAATCGTCTACACACTAGAAGATAACATATGTAATCTACTAATTCTCTTTTATTATCTCGTCTCTTGTTTTGACACATGTATTTGATCAAGTGGTCAGTATAAGGTTTGGTAAGAACATTTTATTAAAGGATATATAACCTCTCTATCTTTGTATACTCGGAAAATGTCTTCATTATTGCTTTATCCCAACCCCTCTAGCTAGCTTGGCATGAAGCAACTTATAATTTCTTCAACTCCAAATCAACCATAGTGAGACACCACAAATAACATGGACAATGATATTTCACCATTTACTTTTCTCTAGGAAAGTTGCTTTGCTACAATGCATCCCCAACCAAAAGCCTTTTCTGAATTAAGGAGGACAGTTTCATCACCATGAAATAACCCTTCAAATCCCAAATCCAACACCACAAATCTATTCCACTTTCTTTAGAATCAGACTTGCGGTTCTTCCAAACTTTCAAGATCTTTTTTAGGCCTGCCTCTTACATTTGATCGCCAGCACCAATTACCCCGTCACGAACCATTTACCAAATGCCATACGTCTTTGAAACAAGCTTTCTTATCCATTTCCATTACAAATAGCCTAAGGAATGTATGCTGTTAGGGTCGCAATCATGGAACCGACTAACGATATTGTCCGCTTTGGGTTGCCCCTCACGGCTTTAAAACGCGTCAATTGGTAAGAGTAAGATTCTCCCTCTTATAAGGAGGAAGAATCCTCCTTGCCTCACCGATGTGAGATGCTCTTGCATTGCTATAGGAGCGTTGGGTTTAAGAGTCGCGGATTTACCCGGCTCGAGAGAACGATGAGCCCCATAAACCCAACATTCCCCCCCCCCCACATCGGTGCGGCCCCTGGCTCTGATACCAATTGTTAGGATCGCAACCAGGGAACCGACCAACGATATTGTCCGCTTTGGGTTGCCACTCACGGCTTTAAAACGCGTCAATTGGTAAGAGTAAGATTCCCCCTCTTATAAGGAGGAAGAATCCCCCTTGCCTCACCGATGTGGGATGCTCCTGCATTGCTACAGGAGCGGTGGGTTTAAGAGTCGCGAATTTACCCGGTTCGAGGGAATGATGAGCCCCATAAACCCAACATATGATTTAGTTTACTGCTTGATCCCATCCATGAATCCTTCCAGAGAAGACACAAAGACCCATCCGACAGAAGTTTAGAAAAGAAGAAGATAAGTCCATATATGTCGAGTCAATCATTTTAACCGAGAGGGGAAATAAGCGCATGCACTTTTTCCTTTGATAATAGAACTTGATAACCCCCACCCCGTCTTCTCCGTAGAACAATCAAGATGAACCGAAATAAATCTAGACATGATCTATTGAAGAACATGAACACTAGATGATGGAGATGAAAAGTGAACAAATGAATGAAGAACACGCACAAATCCAAAGAACAATCAAGGAGAGGGGGAGATGGAAAGATATAGAGAGAGAGAGAGTGTGTGTGTGTGTGTATGTGTGGTTCGATGATCACATTCATCTGATTTACCGACAACCATATTTGAAGAAATCAATATTTATGTAAATAGATGATCGTTTTACCTATTGCTACTACTATTAATCGATGATAAAGAACATAATATGAGAGAGAGAGAGAGAGAATTTATGAAAATGATAGAGTGTTTGGATAGTGGAGAGATTTGGAGGTGTTTGGACACACAATATTTGCTATTATAAGTCAAAGGGTTAAATTAATATATGTTACTAAACTTTATTGTTAAATCATTAATAAAATTGAGGCCAAATCGAGATAAAGTGTAGTGTGGAGGGATTAAATTAGGGCAAAATGCATGAAAATACAATTAACTTTGTCTTAATTGTTATTGTATACAACTAACTTTAAATTCTTAAAAATAATACAATTAACTTTAAAAAAAAATTCATTGTATGCAAACAACTTTTTTCTGTGTCTAGTTTTTAGCTATCATTGTATACAATAAACTTTTTCATAATTTCCATTGTATAAAACAACTTGTATACAATGGGAGGATTATAAAAGTTGATTGTATTGTTTTAAAAAAAATAAAGTTGGTTGTATACAATGATAATTAAGACAAAGTTCATTGTATTTTCATGCAATTTACCCATTAAATTGTTGTAAACCCTAAAATATAAATTAATTTGTTTTAAGGTAAATTAAAGGACTAAATCCTAAATCAAACAAAATTTAAAGAATTAAAGTAATTATAAAATTAAACATTAATGTTAAATTATTTAAGATCTTGACGACTAACCCGGAATAGATTATAAATTTGAGAATTAAACTACCATAGAATTATTAGAGAATAAAAAGATTTATAACATTGTGAAAAAAAGTATAAGTGAAAAAATAACAATTAAGAAGAGTAAATTGCAAGAATCGTCGATGTGCAATTTGGTAGAAATTACATGATCAGTTTATTAAAATTAAAAAAATATAGATAGCCACTATGGTTTATATTCCGTTATAAATAGTTTTAGTCATGGTTTTTAACATGTCGGATTAATGATCTTTTAGGAAACTTTTAGCGTTTTAATGTCATTTTTTTAATGACGGTGTTTTATTTTCATTTTACTAATTCATATGATAAACACATATAAAACAAATTAAATCTCCTTTTGAAGAAAAACGAATTTCGTCTTTGAAAATTAGGATTGTAAATGAACTGAATGTTAGATCGATGAACATATTATGAACCATTCTGCAGGAAATTTGTTTATATTTGTTTCTTTAATAAATAAATGAACATGAATAAAATTATTTGTTCTTTTAGTTAAACAAACAAAGACGAATAATAGTTTTGTTTGTTCATTTATGTTTGTGAATATTCGTTTACCATTCGTTTATGTTCATTATATATAGGGTTAATTTCATATATATACCTTTATTAAACATCAAAATATCTTATTTGTCGAGCTTAACTTATAAATATCCTATATACCATTCTTAAGCTTTCAAAATATCTTATTTCCTCAACTTAACTTATAAATATTCTATATACCCTTATTAATCTGTCAAAATATCATATTTGTCCAAATCACCTTTTTATCAATTTTTAATCATTTTAAATAAATTATAATTACAAAATATGATTCAATGACTATTATACCCCTCTTTTAAATATATTTATAAGACATCACCTACACCCTTACTACTCGTATTTATCCAAGTTATATATATATACATATATATACTAACCATACACGATCATCTAAATTAATTAATAGAATCGTGTATATATATAATATCATGCGTAATTCTTGTTTTAAGAAATTAGAATCGATTAAAATAATAAGTTTTTCTTAATTGTGTTGGTACCTTGATTGGTGCGTTAATTACACGATACACACACACACCCCATGAATCGTACTCGATCATCTAAATTAATTAATAGAATCGTATATATATATATATATAGAGAGAGAGAGAGAGAGGATGGTTCATGCGAGAAGCTATATTTTTGCGAGAAGTGCGAGAAGCTTTTAAGACCTTCAGATTAGTTAGTTAATGGCTGTGATTAAACATGGCATTTAAGTAATTAAATTCAAATATAAGGAAATTAAAATAAGATCTAAAAGGATAAAAAGGTCTTTTTAAACCCTAAAGAATCCTACCCTATTTTAAACACCAATCTCTACTATCTCTCCTCAAATATCACGTCCCCTACACCCATTTCAAATCTCATCCCTTTTCTCCTCCCGTTGAAGAAGCCGACGGTGATAATGGTTGCACCACCACACCGCAACAGCACGCAGAAAGCCACCAGAAACAAACCCACCACTTTTCCGATCACCAATCGCAGAAAACCGTCATTATCCCCATATTTTTCCTCTGTCGGTGATGCTTCGCCGGAGCTTTGTTTGGTCGTTACATCCGTTGCCTCCGGAACCATTCAGATCTAGCGAGAATCGCCGCCCCAACTTCCAAAAACAAGCACCCATCACCGCCTACCCCCACCAATCCATTGTTCGAGTTTATTTCCATCACAAGCATCCATCGCCGGTGGCGACAAAAGAAATATGTGCGCTTCTCACTCTACGACCATCACCTTTATTAGGCAAAACGGTCGCCGTCTCCACCGCATTCATCATATCCACCGACACCACCACTCAACACAAAACTTTTGTCACCCGCGAACAACTTTCAAGCCCTAGCCGCCATCTTTGATGTCAACGAGATTCACCTGTTGTTGAATAGAGATGATTAAGAACAACAGAAAGAAGGAAACTGAGTATATATGAAGAACATCTTCACAGTCACTACGAAAAGTAAATAACAACACCACTAAGCAACATTCTTCTCATGCAATAATGACGCCCTTCATGGATGATTTAGAGTTTATTTTATTTTAAGGTTTTCAAATTACTTTCTCTTTTCTTCTTCTGACAAGAAACATCTCTTCTTCTTTAATTTTTATTTTAGCAACTTTGAAAGAAATTTATGTTTTTGGTTGTGTTCATAAGGGCACAAATGAGCATCTACTAAACAAATTTAATTATGTTTCTCTTTTAAGGAAATTTTGTTTTTCGTGGTGATCAGAGAACAAACAGAAGGATGCTATCATTGTAATTTTTTATGAGGTTTTTTTTGTTCTTTGTTATTTGTACAAATCATTCAGTTTTAATTTCGTCTTCTTCCTTGTATTTAGGTATTATATTTTAAAGTTTATAGAAGCATTTGTTGCAATTAGAGATGTGACTATTTGGGTTCACTATTTTGAGCTTTTGTGTGTATTGGATAACTATTTGTTACTCGTTATTAGTTTTTTTTCATTATTCAGTAATGAACACCGATAAATGTATGAAAACTATAAATTGAATAAGTGAATAAGTGAATAATTGAGTAACCCATATCATCTTCATTAGTGAATAAACAATTTAAAGAATTAAAAAGGTTATGAAAACTATGAATTGAATAAGTGAATAAGCAGTAGTGAACCAAAAATATCATGTGCATTAGTGAATCAACATTGAGGGATTACGATAAACGCATTATGTTCATTAGTGAATAAGCATTAAGGGATTACGATAATAAGTGAAACGATTTAAATGGGTGTTAATTTAAAAAATATCTTTGCTAAACAAAAAAAGATTACTATAAACATTAAAATTAGCCGTATATAAGACCTCCGGTAAAGTTTAGATACCATCAAAGTTTGAAAAAATTCAAATCTAGAAAAGGAAATGAGAGATTTTAGGGATTTATTAATTTAAACATTAATTATATAAACAAAAAATTATGTAAAAAGACATCATTAACCTTTTGAATTAAATAAACAGTAAATAAATACTAATAAAAATGAGTGGCTAGAAATGCTTCTCGCAAAAATAAGGCTTATCGCATGAACCCTCCCCTATATATATATATCTTAATTGTATAGGTACCTTGATTGGTGCGTTAATTACATGATACACACACACACCCCATAAATCGTACTCGATCATCTAAATTAATTAATAGAATCGTGTGTATATATATATATAGCTTGGATAAATATGAGTAGTAAGGGTATAGGTGATGTTTTATAAATAGATTTAAATGAGGGGTATAATAGTCAATAAATTATATTTTATAATTATTATTCATTTAAAAAGATTAAAATTGATAAAAAAAAGGTGATTTGGGTAAATATGATATTTTGAAAGCTTAAGAAGGATATATAGAATATTTATAAGTTAAGCTGGACAAATAAGATATTTTAAAAGCTTAAAAAGGGTGTATAGGATATTTATAAATTAAGTTAGGCAAATAAGATATTTTGATATTTAATAAGGGTATATATGAAATTAACCCATATATATGTGTGTGTATGCATCTGTGTGTAGTGTTTATTTGTGTTTAATAATTTTATATTTGCATTGTATGTGTGTATTTGTGTGCTCATTCATTTACATTCGTTTATCATTTAAACGAACAAACATAAATCTACAGGAACTAACTAATATTTTAAACGATCGAACACATAAACGCGTTCATTTAATGTCCTTGTTTGTTTATATGTTCGACTAAAGTTAAACGAACAAACTTGAGCATCAAAATCTGTTCAAGTCCGTTTATTTATTTGGCTAAATTTAAACAATGTAGATACATAAATGTAACGCCCCAATTTCAATAAAAGATATAAAAGTAGGATATTTTTCATAAAAGCACATATCTGGTTGAAAATACGTAAGCGAAAACGTTTTCAGAATAAAACCGTGCTAGCAACAAAAGATGCATCCTTAAGTACAAACGTGGTGTACTGTCAAATTAAAATTTTTTCACAACTGGGCGTTAAGATTTATTATTTAAAAACTGAAAAGCAGTCAAACAGGAGCTTTGCCTTTGCCCTTGTTGCATCGTGTAAAACATTTTAAAAACAGTATCTGATAAGCTACGAGAGCTTAGTGAGTAATCTAAACATAACATCGTATGAGCTCACATATACAATCACATGAAGACAATACACGCATGTCTGGCAATCAAAGCTAGCCTCTGGTTCTAGACCCAGGGCAGCATCGTAGGTCACAGTACTGTACCGCATCTGAGCCATACTGCACATAGCAGTACGCTTACATATTCACATGTATAACATAGCATGTTAGCAATCTGATATGAAACTACACATGTTGCTGATATGAAGTGAAGTCTAGAAGACTCACCTTATAACTGTAATATGAAATGCTTCACAGATCACTGATACAGGTACTATGTAAATCACCTCCTATATAAGCAATGCATAAATCACATAAGGCATTCTGATTCTGAAATAGGGCCTACACGGGCCGTGTCCCATCAATGCTACACGACCTAAGCTAGCAGCATGGCCAGTGTGGTCTAGTCACTCTACACGGGCCGTGTACCTCTACACGGGCCGTGTACCTTTTACACTACACGACCATGTAACCTTACATGGCCCTATGACCGCCTTTACTACTACACGGCCGTGTACCACTTATGCTACACGACCATGTATCCTTACATGGCCCTGTGACCGCCATAACTACTACACAGCCGTGTACCGCTACACGGGCCGTGTACATAACAGTCCAACAGACTGTTCTTAACAAGAACAGCCGGACTTCACCAAGAAATCCCATAGTTTCTTCATAAACTGACTAGAGGTGTTTTCCTACACCTCCTACAACTGATATACATGATCTAAACTATATAAAACAACTCTAACATGATTCCACCATTGAAACCATGTGTTTAATCTTACAAAACATCAAGAACCAAGCTTGAAAGCTTACCTTATGATGAACTCTTGCTATGATCTTGCTAAAGACACTTGAAACTCTGATATGGCTTACAAAAAGAAGTGGTTTGAGGGCTGGTGTAATGTGTTCGTGACTAGCAGGAAGCAATTTGGTAAACTTTGACTTCTAAGTCAAAGTTGGCATATATATATATATATATATATATATATATAGTTTGAACAATTGACATAACTGCCCCCTGGACTATTTTAACTTATAATTTGACGGTTTTAGTCCCTCTAGTTTTAAAAACACATCTAATATCATAAGGGTAACTTCTATAAACATATAACACCTCCTATTAAAGTATAATAAAAGGATTTTCGAATCTTGGGTGTTACAATAAAATGGTCAAATATTAATGTATATCAAATTTCTATATACTACGAACTATAAAAAATGAGTTTATCATGTTTATACATCAAAGAAATATTTAAAAATATAACTTGGTATTAACTTTTCAGCTATTGCTACTACCAAAAGGCTGATGGTATGATAGTACAAGGTGTATTGGGTGTTTTTTTTATAGTTATAAGTTTTATGTTTTTGTTAAAAAGTAAAAATAAATTAAAATTAGAATTGCATTAAATTTAGTGCACAAAAGTCCTGCGACTCTAGGGATTACCCGATAACGGTGGGCCCCATTCTTGCACTGTGTCGGCTATGCTACACCCTTGTTTCTCAAAAGAAATACATAGAAACCGTACTTTACTAGTTTATTTCATTAAAAATAGAAACCGTGTTTTAGTGTTTTGCTTTCTTAGAAACAAATACATAGAAAGCCTTGAAGATGGCAAAAAACTACGTAGCAGATGTGAAAACTCATCAAGAGTTTGACTTAATCAGGGAATTCTCGAGTTAAGTAAAGATAAGAATGAGATAAGGATTTCTTAAATTTAAAATGGAAATAGAGATATCCTCGGGCCCTTTTATTCATACCCAACCTTAGGAACAGACCCAAAATTTAAAATGATTAGTGACGTCTTTTTATAACGAAAATATAAATAATGTTGACTAAAAAAATTAAAAATTCCGATATTAAATAAAGTACTAAATGTTACATTTTAAAGATTTTCTTTTCGATCTTTTTATTGAAATCGTTCTATTACAGCTTCATCCGAAACTTTGTCAAGAGTTTTTTTTCATCGTAAAAATAATACAATCGATCAAGAAATCATCACCAAGCCGGTTACACGAGTCCGACTTTATAATTTTCATTTTGGAGAGGCATCGTTTGATTGTTGCAGTTGCGACGGGCAAAACCAAAACTAACTTTAATAACTGATAAACATAAAGAGAATTATGATGTTTATTAGTTTCCACCATCAATCTTGCAAGCTCGGAAATGTTTTTAAAGTTAGCAAAAAGTTCATCTTGAGTTATAACATAATAGATGTCTAGTTCCCACTCAAGATGAATCATTTCCATACAATCAAAGTCATATGGATACATCATACATTTCATTCAACTTCATTATCTTTGATGCATCAAACTATCTAAAAGAAGCCAATGGGCTCAAAGCTGACATGTTATCAAATCATTTGGTTGATACCTCGTAAAAACAATCGCCAAATTATTGGATTAGCATATCCAAAACCGTGTTAAAAACACCAACCTCATGGTAATGTCGATTGGAGATGTTAGTTTTATGGTTTCTTGAATTTATAAAATGTTCTTTCATATTCAGCATAGCAAGATTATGTTTTTGACAGAACATAGTTATATTCTCAAAAAGTGGAACAAACCCGTTATCTCTAAGATTTTGCAATGATCTTTTTGTTGCTCTAATCAACTTTACTTCTACTACATCCTGATCTTTTTTTTTCCAAAGAGCTCTTGACAAAACATTTGAGTCCTAAGATATGCAACATCAAATGCAAGTAGAAAACAAAGTCAAATGTGTGAAAGTAGTTAAGAATACCGAATGCTTGTCGTTTGCTCAAAGTATTATCCGCTTCCCTTTGGACATATTCAAGAACATATATAACTTCCGGAAGCAAAGAAACCAAACTCATCATAGTCCAGTGATGAGAACCCCATCGTGTAACGACCCGAATTAATGGAATTTATTGTAATATTATTTAGATGAGAAATAAATTATATTTATGGAATTCTTTTATTAGAAAGGTATTTTGGAATATATTATTTAAGGAAAAAGGATTTAAAAATATTTGAAATTGAAATTCTGTAAAATAGAGGATCGCGACGCGAGGTGTCATGTGTCGCATCCGGTAGAGCACGTGTCGAGGTTGCGTGTGTAAGAGATTGCGTGTTGCAGGAGTTGGCATGTGTCAGGCGGTCGCGATGCAACGCGACACGTTCCAAACAGATAAATAGGACTTCATTTTAGTCATTTTTCACAAGTTTTCACTGAAATTATACCGTTACTCTGCCCATTTTCAGAGAGATTCCAAAGCTAGAAAGCGTGTTTTGGTGTTGAGGCTTCGTTGGTTAGTGTTTACAAGATTCGGGAGATTTGGTGATACCATTTCGGGCTAAGTTTCAACTTCGGCTTCATTTGTGGATATACTATATGATATTATGCTTTCGTAGATTGCGATAAGAAAGGTGATATATCCTCCTGCTAATCCTCCTACACATAAGATCAACACAAGTGTCAAAATCAATTAAGAAGATAAGAAAAGATAATTAGTGGATTTCATATGTCGTCTTGTGATGATTAGGAGGATAAATTAGAATGATATATCATTTTTCTTACGATAAATATAACCGAATGATCGAAACATTAATATATTGTATGAACAAAACAAAAAGTTTTGTATTCTTTAGTTTTTGTTATTTTAATTAGATAAAAATTGTTTGAAGAAAAGTGATAAACATGATAAACAGAGAGGAAAATTATGATATCATTCCATGCTTTCTCTTCGATCAGCCCCTAAATTTATACAAGACTGAAATTCTATCCCTAAGAGTTTAAATTTAAAGATAAGACTAGATATAGATAAGAATTGATATATATTCAAATAGTTATCCTATCCCTAATAAACCTCACCAATACCCTCCCTCAAGTTGGAAGGTGAAGATTTTGAACACCCAACTTGCGAAGTAAATATTCAAACTGTGTTTTGCCCAAAGCTTTAGTAAAAAAATTAGCAACTTGTTCCTTGCTTGGCACATGCTCTGCACTAATGTTTTCACTAAGAAGCTCATCACGAATGTAGTGACAATAGGTGTCATATGTGGAACACCAAGACTAAATAAAACACCTTTTAACCATTTTAATTCACATGCGAGTAAAGCCATGGACCTATATTCAGCCTCCGCCGAAGAGCGTGACACGGTATGTTGCTTCTTAGTCTTCCATGAAATAGGAGAATCACCTAAGTATACCACCCAACCAGTTAGAGAACGTCTTGTTAAAGGGCAACCAGCCCAATCAGCATCACACCACCCGCGTAATTGTAAGTCACAATGGCGTTTTAAAAGAATACCTTGACCGGGGCTCCCTTTTAAATACCGAACTACACGTAAAGCAGCCTCCCAATGTTCTATTTGAGGATTCTGCATAAACTGCGACAGGATATGCACACTATAGGCTAGATCTGGTCTAGTGAAGCACAAATAAATAAGACGCCCTACCAATCTACGATATTGTTCGGCATCTTTATATAAGCGACCATTAGCCAATCCCAAATGATGATTCTGTTCCATTGGAATATGTGTCGGCTTAGCTCCAAGGAGCCCAACTTCGGAGATAATATCAAGAGCATATTTCCGTTGACATAAATATATACCGTCTTTTGCTCGTGCCACTTCGACACCAAGGAAATATTTTAAAGTCCCTAAATCTTTCATGTGAAAACAATTACTCAAATAAGCGTTGAACTGAGTGATGGAGTCATGATCATTCCCAGAAATAATCAGATCATCGACATAGACGAGGACATTAAGTTGCACCTTGTTCCGTTGCAAAGTGAATAGAGAATAATCAGACAAGGATTGAATAAAACCATATTTTATTAGTGCTGCCGAGAGCTTTGAAAACCAACACCGTGGAGCTTGACGAAGTCCATACAATGACTTTTTAAGCTTGCAAACTTGTCCAGATTGAGTTGTACTAACACCGGGTGGCAATTTCATAAATATTTCTTCGTGAAGATCTCCATGCAAGAATGCATTATGCACGTCCATTTGATGAAGCTCCCATTGCTTTGCAGCTGCAACGGCAAGAAAAACACGCACCGTTACCATTTTTGCAACAGGTGCGAAAGTCTCGTTATAATCAATTCCAGCAACTTGGTGATTACCAAGAATTACGAGCCGTGCTTTAAACCTTTCAACCTATCCATCAGATTTTCGTTTTATTTTATACACCCACTTGCACCCAAGTGCTTTCTTATCTTTTGGAAGATCTTCAATTGTCCATGTCCCATTACGGTCTAAAGCTTGAAGTTCATTATCCATGGCAGCACGCCAACGAGGATCTTTGACTGCTTCAGAATATGTCATCGGTTCTCTTTCATTTTCAATTGCCTTAAGAAAAGTTTGATGACACAGAGAAAATTTATCACAACTTAAATAATGTGCTATAGGATACGGAGTACCTGAGGACCTTGATTGAGCGGGTAGTTGAGATGGAGATGGGTTTGATGTGTGAATCGTGTGAGTAACATAATCCCGAAGTAGTATAGATGATTCCTTCTTCCGATGGCCTCTTCCGAACTCTTCCTGAATTTTCTCACCACTGTGATTTGTAGGCATTTCTGTAGATTCTTTATCTATAGGTTTCACATGGTCTCCGTTTACGGGTGTTGTGGCATCTCCCTCAACATACTTCGGGATATCACCCCCTTGTCATGTGAAGGAGGTTGATCCCACGTCTCATCACAATAATTTTCAGTAGGGAAATTTTCATCATTTGAGACTATAGGAGTACAATCATATGGAAAGACATCTTCCAAAAACTTAACATTACGAGAGACAAAGAATTCCCGTCTTTCTAAGTCAAACAACCTCCAACCTTTTTGCCCATAAGGATATCCAACAAAGATGCATTTTCGGCTACGACTTGCAAACTTATCTCCTGTTTTTGTATGTGCATAACACAAACAACCAAATGTACGCAAATGTGCATAAGAAGGTGGTGTATTATGCAGGATATGATATGGAGTTTTACCATCTAAGACAGATGAAGGAGTACGGTTAATAAGATAAGATGCAGTTAAGACACACTCTCCCCAAAAATCTATTGGAAGAGAACTCTGAAATCGTAAAGCTCGGGCTACATTTAGGATATGTTGGTGTTTCCGTTCAACTCGACCATTTTGTTGGGGGGGTACCAACGCATGAAGTTTGGAATATTATTCCATGATCAAGAAAAAATTGTTTCATACACACAAATTCACTTCCATTATCACTCCGAACAATTTTAACTTGCTTGTTAAATTGTTTCTCAACCATTGCTAAAAAGATTTTTATGGCATGAGAAACGTTAGACTTATTTACAAGCAAATACACCCAAACAGAACGAGAAAAATCATCAACGATAGTTAGAAAATACGATGCCCCGCAAGATGAGATGGTTCTATATGGTCCCCACAAGTCACAATGAACAAGTTCAAAAATAGAATTTACTTTATTTTCACTAATAGGAAATTTTTCTCGACTTTGTTTTGCATGATGACATACTTCACATTTTTGATTAATAACTCTATCTTTCTTATTCAAATTGACTCTAGGAAGATAACTTATAACTTCTACCGAGGGATGACCTAACCGCTTATGCCAAAGATCAACGGACATTGTTGTGGTTGACTTCAAGGCTTGAACCAAAGGCATTTCCCAGAAATAAAAGAGTCCTCCAACCCATCTCTTACCCGCACCAATCACCGTCCTCGAACCACGGTCCTGTATTACACATGCGTTAGATGCAAACTGAAAAATACAATTCCCTTCGTCTAATAATTGCGGAAGAGAAATCAAATTGCAAGTTAATTCAGGAACATATAAAACATTCTTCAAATTAAACCCATTGTTAAAACTCACGTCCCCTTCTTTACTAGCCATAGCGTCGCGCCCATCCGGTAACCCAACTGGCCATTGAACTATCTCCTTTATGTTATTGAGTTTTTCTAACGTACCTGTCATATGATGTGATGCCCCTGAATCAATAATCCAACACAACTTACCATTCATTTTTTCTGTTGAGCATGATCCATCTAGCATTTGCAGAAGTGTTTCCCATTGCTTTGCATTTAATCCAGGTAGCGGAATTGAGTCTTTATCTTTTGTAACAGTGTTGGTGGTGGTAGCTCCCGTCTGGACTGTATTGGCACGAGTTACCCCTCGGCCTCCTCTACCTCTTCCTCTTCCGTTTGATGAGCCTCTTCCAGCACCGCCTCCTTTCCCATCAACTCGGGGTCTGTCTCCCTACCATTCTGGATACCCGTGAATTTCAAAACACTTATCTGCACTATGTCCGGTTTTCTGGCAGTGAGCACAAGTTACCGATTTATTCTTGACTTTAGTTCGAATCTGTGCTACTAAAGCCATGAGTTCGGGACGATCATCTTTCCCACGAGTTATAGTCTTCATGTGTTCCTCCTGAATAAGAATCGAATATACTTTATTGAGATTTGGTAACGGTTCTTGGGCCAAAATATTAGATCTTGTAGTCCCATACATATTCTCATCGAGGCCCTTGAGAAAAGTATGTACTTTCTCATCTTCTTGTTTCTTTGCCAAAAGAGCTCCGAGATTGCAAGTGCACTTTCCACACTTGCAGGTTGGTGTTTGATCAAAATTACCTAATTCATCCCAAATCTGTTTGAGACGTCCATAGTAGTTTACTATGGTCATCCCCTTTTGCTGACATCCAGCAAGCTCAGATCGAAGTTGTTGTATCCGAGGCCCATTAATAGTTGAAAACCTGTCTTTTATATCGTCCCACAAGTCTTTCGCTATTTCCACATGAGATATCGTAGACCGCAACGAAGGTTCGACGGTGTTTCTGATCCATGAGACTAACAGGGAATTGATTGTCCACCAATCTTCAATGTCTTCGTCCGTCTCCTCTGGCTTTTTGATGGTCCCGTCAATGAACCCGAATTTTTTACGGGCTCTTAAAGCAGTTCTGAATGATCGAGACCACTCGTCGTAATTTTCTCCTTTTAATTGAACCTGTGTAATCGACAGGCCTGGATTATCCAACGTAGTGATGTCATATGGTGATAATGACCTTCGATCTTGAGACTGTCCATCTTTAGCCATGCTCACACGAAGAACCTTCTCTTTTCTTTTCTTTTTTTTTCTCTGGTCAACGATTGTAGGCTGGAAATCAATAATCTAAGCAAGCTATGAGCAATCTGTTGATGGAACGAGTGGGGAATTAATCAAGGCTCTGATACCATGATAAACAGAGAGGAAAATTATGATATCATTCCATGCTTTCTCTTCGATCAGCCCCTAAATTTATACAAGACTGAAATTCTATCCCTAAGAGTTTAAATTTAAAGATAAGACTAGATATAGATAAGAATTGATATATATTCAAATAGTTATCCTATCCCTAATAAACCTCGCAAATAAAAAGTTCGTATAACTTTTAAGTTTTACATTTTTGTTAAATTTAAATATAGAATAATATTCTATACATGCATCTTGGTGTCGACAGACTCTTTAGCAATTCATTGCAAGGATATAAAATGTAACTAATGAATTCTTTTTACCACATTCAATGGATGGCCACAAATACAACCATATTTTATCATTAAAGCCATCTGTTATTTCATGGAGCTATATATAGTATTTCCGTTTAAACCTTATAGTATTTTAAAACGTGCTTTTCTACCCTCTTATTGCTTAAAAATAAAATTATAACAGATGCTTGACTGACTGACACATGATCATAACTATCATCATTGAACCCACATAATATTAATTCAGATTAATTTAATTGGTTAAAAAAAGTTACAAAAATGATGACGAGCAACCACCTCAACAAGGTGACGATGAAGCCGTTGTAGTATACATACGACAACCTCATGACGATGGTTTTTGGTGGATGACGAGCTCGTCATAGTGGTGACGGGTCACTACGTGTGGTCTTACTACAAATACTACTATTAGTCATTGTCGATACGATCGAGGTGCTTTTATTTTATTTTCACAAACTCAAGTCAAAAGATTAAAGAATCGAATAGATTTCTTCATGTGCTAGGAAAGGTTTAGCTTTGTATTAATTTCAGGAACAAAGAACCTTTTAATAATTATTGTATTTTAGTGGTGTTGGTAATTTGGTATCTTTAATCTTTTTCTAGTTTTCCACTAACTAAAAAGAGCCTCGCTTTCCTTTTCCTTTAGCCCTTCTTCACTTGATACCTACAACAAAGTGCCATTTTTCATCTCATAATTAATATCATATCAACTTGAAACCATTATTTTAATTTTTGTCAATTATTAGTTCCAAAAGCCTCATTTATAAAATCTGGTTTTTGTTCAATATAGTCCTTAATAAAAGCATAGTCCTGAGGGATAATTTTTAGCCATTGGATTTCAAGATCAATGGTCTAGATTTAATCTTAGATAATAATTAAAATTAATTTAAGGAAGGACAATTCTGACTTTTTGCATATTGGTCCCCACTTTCTCTTTCCTCTAATTTATTTAAAATTAATTATCTCACAAACCGGTAATCGTTAGACGAACCAATTATACCGTTGCGATCCTCGTGTTCCCCTCTTTTATTAGAGAGGTCCCTTTATATACATGTGCTTATACATTAATAAAAAGTTTGTCAAATGTATATCAAGTAACCTCTCTAATAAAAGAGGGGAACACAAGGATCGCAACGGTATAATTCGTTTCGTCTAACGATTAACGGTTTGTGAGATAATTAATTTTAAATAAATTAGAGGAAAGAGAAAGTGGGGACCAATAGTTAAAAAGTCATAAATGCCCTCTTTTATACAAATATATCAATTTTGATTATAATCTAAGATTGAATCTGGACCATCGAATCTTAAAATCTAATGACTATAAATTATCCCTTAATACTATAAATTAAATTAGGACTATATTGAACATTTCTATATAAAATCTATAAAAAAACCGTATTACATTGATTACTATTTATAAAACATAAATGATACCAAAAAACATTATAATAAACTCTCCGCCAATTATTGGTATAATTAAATCATACACTCTTATACTAAACATTAATTAATACCATTATCTAATATGATTACTTAGGTAATTGTAAAATAATATTAAAGTGTATTCATTTTCTTGTTATGTGATTGTTAAAACTTAAAGTGAACTTTTTTAGAGCTCATAATTTTAGTAAAAGTTGGAAGTCTAGAACATGCATAGTTCACATCCTCCCCATCAAACACTCAATTTGCATAGAACCAAAAATGAAAAAACATGACAAATTGTTGGTCTTTGATGGTAGTATTATTTTATCTTCTTTTTTTATTTTTAAAAACAGTTTAGTTTTATCTACTTTGGAATGTATATATTGTCCTTTTAAAGGTTAAAACTAAATTTTTATTTTTTATATTTTTTTTAAAAGTGCAATGATAAGATAGATATATATAGACTAAAAGTGCAATTACATTACGCAGCCATGAGGCCATAAGTTTCACATTGTTTAAAACAGAGGAATGTGAAGGTTATCATGGTTTTAGACACACAAGTCACGATGTCGATATATAAGGTTAATGAACTTAATGTGTATGAAGCTGCATGTGAGCACATGCATAACACAACTGTATTTGTCTTTTTCCCAAATCTTTCTATATTCCGACGACGATAATGAATTTATCTATATTTATAAATCTTATATATATTGAGATGAAAATCAATTATGATAATACATGTATCTATCTTCAAATATACATGTGATCATCTATACACAACGTAAATTTATCCTACATAATAAAAAATATGTGTTTGATCTTTAATACCCATACCCATACCCATATATAATATATGTAGATGTAGATGAGATAATTTTATAAAAAAACTATTAAAACATAAAAGTTATAATTATTATTATTATTATATATATATATATAATAAATTGTTGTTATACGTATAAAAATAGTTTTAATTTTTTTTATTTGGATGAATGGAATATGACCCCAATGATTAAGAACAAGATTTGGGACAGTAGTCAGAGCCAGAGGCACACAATTCGAGCCACCTGGACCTGATTGAACAAAATGTTTAATATAATATTTACTGATTGACTATCAAGCACGGAAATTATATCCATGTTAAAATATGTTATCATGTTAATCGCAACTCAGCTTCTAACCTCTTCTATAAAATTAATTTAAATATTTAGAAAAATACAAAAAAAACTTATTAATTTTCCAGTAGTTGTGAATTTATAACATTAATCTACTATTAAATCTTTTTGTTCACGTAAATTCTATGTTATCAAAATTTGTACAACGTTAAAAAAACGTAAAAAAGAAAATCATAAAGGAATATATGACACAGTGCATTGTCCAGTGGTACCGTACAACCTGTCACAACGCACTAAATTCCCATAAGAATCAAAGCAGCCCCCCTTGTTCTTTCTACATTTCTCTACCAAAACAAATTGCTGTCCACACACATAGTGGTGAGAAAAGCACCACCACCCACCACCACCGACAGCCGTCATGTCCGTCAAAGAGTGCACCCACCACAAAAACAAACAGCGTAAGCTCCTCCGTAAGCTGTTCGCTGGATTCCTAATCCTCGCCTTCATTGTCCTCCTCACTTTCCTAATCACATGGGCCATCCTTCAGCCCAAAAAACCAAGATTCACACTACAAGATGCCACAATTTACGCCTTCAACGTCTCCGCCCCAATCCTCCTATCTTCCAATTTTCAGGTAACCATCTCTTCCCGGAACCCTAACGACCGGATCGGAATCTACTACGACCGGCTTAACGCCTTCGCCACTTACAATAACCAGCAGATTACTTACTTCACCGGAATCCAGCCGGTGTACCAGGGTCATAAGGAGACCAACGTCTGGTCACCGTTCGTTTTCGGAACCAACGTTCCGGTAGCGCCGTACAACGGGAAATCGTTGACTCAAGACCAATCCAATGGTGGAATTTCGTTGTTGATTAAGGTTAACGGACGAGTGAGATGGAGAGTTGGGAGGTTTATCTCCGGAAGGTATCATATCCACGTCACTTGTCCGGCGTATATTCCGTTCAAGGACAATTCAGCGATACCCGGGATTGTGGTGGGTGCCGGAATTAAGTACCAGTTATCTCAAAGGTGCAGTGTGAATGTATGAAGTGAGAAAAGTTACTCTACGGCGTCGTTTTCGCACAATTTCTTTTTCTTTTTTTATATTATTATATTTATATTATATTGGAAGCATACGTGGATGAATTTGTAAATTTTGCTGGATTAGAATAAAGGACAAGAAAAAGGTGGGCATGGGAAAGTTATTGCAAAACTACACACTGTTGACAACATGTATGATGATGGATTATAAATGTTACATATTTTTCCACATAATTAAGCAATAAATTTTTCTAGTTTTTTGCTTTATTATTATTATTTTTTTATTAATTTACTGTTATTCCAATCTTTATTCTTAAATTCAGATCCTGTTAAGTAACTTGTTTTGTGTAATTACGGTTTTTTTTTTAGTTTTATGAAAAATAAGATGACTTGTCTCATTCTATCGTTATGGTTTGGCCGACGCGTTGGAACTAAATAATTTGGAGAAATTATATTTAGAGTAACCGTGTCTAATTCAATTAATTATTGATATGTGTTTTAAATAAATTTTTTTATAATTGTGTTTAGTTCATTTATTTAACTTTACACGTTTTAATGTACTAAATCATTAAACTCTGTATATTACATTTCAAAATTACCTTATTGAAATTATTTTTTAATGTACTATATCATTAAACTTTATGAATCTAACTTTACATATTTTGTTATTGTATGTATCCAAATTTCAAACTAGATATATCAATTAAGTAAGTTTTGAGAATTCAATATATTAAAACGTAAGTTTGAAAGTTCGATACATACAAACAAAAAATGTTTAATTAAATATATTTTGATAAAATTAACCTTTTTTTTTACTTTCACTTTTAATTTGGTCATAATTCATAATCTTCTTAATTAATGACATAATTTTGTTGAATTAATTAATTAATAAAAAGCTAGCTTCTGTTTTGGAAGTGTTGCTATATGAGGAATTTGATGGGTTCTTAATTTAAAGTTTTGGTTTAATTAGGTATAAAAAATGGACATCCCATGTGAAATATATATCTATACTATTATATAAAGCATTTAAGTTTTTTTGTTAAAACTCTTAAATTTTAAGTCACTTAAGATTACTATTCTACCCCCATCTACTAAAAAATGATTTCATAAAATAAACTTAATAACATTTCTTTTTCATAAATTCCAGAATATTCCCTTTTCATAAATTCCATAGCAAAACTTACGAAGCAGAATATTTCATAAACTTAATAACATCCATAAATTCCAGAAAGAGAAAATATATAATATTCGCTTTTCACCTGCTAAATAAAAATTACAAAATTACGTCTTGTGTGTCCTCTTGATCAATACCTACTAAAACAACTCCTTACAAACCATTTAATTCACCGTCGCCGCATTGCGCGGGTACCCCGCTAGTATATATATATATATATATATATATATATATATATATATATATATATATATATATATATATATATATAAGTAACTATTCATAAAAAATGTACGTGTTTGCGGAGTTCAGTCATAAATGCGCCAGGATTTATGGAGATTATCTTTTTTTTACCCATTGAGCTAATTTAAAATGAATACTTAAGAACAATGCTTTAATTTGAACAAAAGAAATAAGAATAAGAAAAAGAAAGAAAATAGTTACAGATATTATCAAGTATCGTGTCATATATATTTACCGACTACACATACATATTTTGCATCCAAATCGTAGTAAACGTGTAATATAATCAAGACAAGATCGATAATATGTTTTTGACCCATATATATGTACCTAGCTACTGCAATTCTACTAACTCATCTCATGTTAAAATGATGATATAACCTAACAATACTCCATGTCATCTCAAATCTAAACAATTAAAAATATTAAACAATGGTGACGACTAAAACACATAACAATATACATAGTACTTACATAAAAGATTCCAACCGGTCTGTTAAGTTTCAATGCATCTCATTAGAGCAACTGCAATGGTTGTTGACCCCGCAACAGGGTCTCTAGCTGGCATCTCCCACCCCGTCAAGATCACCGTCTCTCCCCCTTTTAGACCAGGTGTTATACATCTCCTTCTCTTCTCTTATGACTTTCGTCACTTTAACGTCACATCACTTTCCTTTTATCCTTCATCATCTCCTTTCCAATATGTTATACTCTTCTTTTTATCCCTTTACCTTCTTTCTATTTTTTTTAGTTAATTATTTAGAAAGAGAAAGAGGTATGAAGAGAGAGGAGAGGAAAACAAGTTCTAGAAGCTAATAGGGGAAGCCATCGGGTTAGGAAGGGAGGGAATACAGGCTGCAATCCAAAGGGGCATGTTGGACAAGCTACACACGCACAAAATTAAGCATAGTGCACAATCTTACCCTGCAACGCTTAGCCCTTGTGGCTCCTATACCCCGACTAAGGGAATGGTACTGAAATAGGTTATTTTACATAGTTGTTTTAAAAATAGTCATCCTGGATACATATCTTCTTTAATTTGTTGCTAGAAGACGGAATGATAAGGATTAAGGACAATGGAATCTACAAAAAAAAAGCTAATGAGTTATAGGCTTATTGTTTTAAACACAAGGTTTGTAACAAGTCATCCTGGTGTTGACCCTGGTTATGACGTGTAAGTTATCATTTCTACTGGTGTTTTGGGTTCCAAGTGATGGTGGTTGTGGAAACGGATCCATGGTTAATTCTTGAACTGGTCCCATCGATGGCGCCAAATGTTGCTACAACGGATGCAGTAACAGGGATGCTGCTGGGTTTCCGGAAGTTAGGGATGAAAGCTTCAACCTCCGGACACTGTGGTACTCCTGCACATGGTAAATGAACTGTTAGCCACGTCACAGTGGTTTAAGTCTGCGACCAAGCTCTGGTGTAAAAGTAAGTATCTGGTGTGGAAGTAGTTGGAAGCAGTTAATGATAATCCCCTTTCGTAATAAATGGTCTGACATTTATAGTACCTGATTGCTATTATATGTTTTTTTTACCGTTGGTCTATAAGATGGTCTTCGTAGGCGGTCTCTATGGTCCGCAATTAATGCGAATACTGTAGCTTAGGTATAGATCTAGTCAGAGCATATTGCCGCCAAATCATTCTTGACAGCTTTTGGTTGTACATTTAATGCGGTGTAATGATGATTTTATGAATTTACTAGGTTCGTATGTCCGATGCTTTTGGTCGAAAGACGAAGGTCGATCGTCCGGATGACGTATGTCGGAGGTGCTTTGTCGTTCGGCTATACGTCAATATAACGTATCTTCAAATTAAAACTATTTTAAATAAATATATTTAATTAATAACCAATTTTCGTAATCTAGGTGTTAAAATATATATTAATTATTAAGTATATAGAAAATGTGATACCCACTTACACATTTTTAATTCTTGTACGGGTTTATGATTGAGAATCAATTTAGTGTATATGTTTATGAGATATGTAGAAATGAGAAAAGATGATGTTACAATGATATGTCAAAGTCAAGAATCTAAAAATAGGTTCTTGATTGCATATACTTCGAGAGTTTTTAACAATTAGTTTTTTATTTTTATTTAAAAGCTAACCCGCCTTACCAATTCATTGGATCAGCAAACTTAGAACTAACATTAACTCCTACTCTAAAATGGAATTATTGAGAACTCTTCAAGATTTTTAATGATGTGTTATATACTTGAATTTGAGTTATAGTTGATTCGTTAGAGCTGACAAAATGAGCGAGTCATAGGCTTGTGATATAGACACAATAAATAAGTAATACTTGTAATTAATCTACTCAGGTGGGTTGTCTGGATGCTCGTTATCACTGTCATAAACATAATGCATTTTTGTTTTTTTCCCCCCAACCTATGACATGTAAGATAAATAGTTTTAATAGATCTAATTATTAGGTGTTACTGATAAGCTATTGATACTGACATGAGAGTTAGTGATAGATAATTTTTAACAAGGGTGTTACTATTTGAATCCCTTTCTCTCACATACAAGATATATCACATATATCAATTATAGTTTTAATATATATCAGAGTAATTCTATATATCCCTCTTCATTATCTATATAGTCTCCCTTGATTTGACATATGTAAGTGAAAAAACAACATTGAAAATATAACATTCTTGATTTAACTTGTGTGTTTGTGAGGAGAGGAGGGCTATATAGTAGCACCTTATATATCATACACTCGCATATGTTACATCATATGGGTCAATTTAGATTTTTAAAAGAGACTAAGTAGAATAACTCTTTTAACAAAGTTTCTTGTCAAAAATAAAAGCCGGGAGAAGCGGTTACAATTATGTTTCATGACCATTTTGATATGGCCACGGGGTTTCTAATTTTTGTAATTTCACCAAGATTTAATTATTTTAAGTTATTATTTTGATATAACTTTTTTATATGACGTAATATACAATAAAGGGATGGTTCAAACGAGAACTGCGAGAACTAATCTTGATCGTTAATCTTGGATAATGGAATTCATGGATGAAGAGCTTGGGGGAATTGAGTGTGACAGGGTACATGTGAGGAATTCATGGGTGGACAATCCAATTGAAGGAGGGGGAATTGGACGGCTAAGATTGATTCTCGCGATTCTCATACGAAAAACGGTTCTTGTTTGAACTTTTACCTATACAATAATATTCAAATCATATGGATACTGTCAACTTGGTTTATTAAACTTTTTTCTAAACTTGTATGACATGTATACCTTTGCTAAGTTTGAAATAAAAGAAAATGATGTAAGCAATTTTCATCACGGAAAGTCGTCTATACATTATGGATAAGTTTGAAATAATTGACATCTCTTTATTTCCCTAAGGTTTTAGTCAAAATATCTTTTTCACTTAAGCTGCGGTTGTAGAAATTAAAAAAACTGATAAAATTATTTTTATTTTTAATTTACAATAATATAATATAAAAATAATAAAATATTAAATTATATTAAAAAAGATGCAAAAAATGATAAATGTAGTAAATGCATAAATTTTTATCGATAAATCATATTTTTATACCTTATATTTTCATTAGTCTTCCTGAAAAGATGTTCTCTCTGGTTATGCCTCTTTATTTTATAAAATGGTACATGATAATTAATATAAAAAAAATGATTTTGTACTTACGAAAATAATGTATCTACAAAGATATAACATTCTTCAAACTATTTTACAAAATAAATAAAAACATATTTTACAAAAAATAATATAGCCGAGGCCGTCAAAAGAACAGTGACTTTGACACCTCTTAATGTAAAGTGTAGACACGAGACTAGATAATTTTTAATTAGTTAGTTTTTTATTTTATATATAAAACTAATAGAAAAGCATTAAATAGTGTTAATTATATTTCTAAATACTATATTAATAATAACGAATCTATAATAAAAATATCTTTCAATATAAATAAAAGACTAATTAGAAAAAAATTATTAGACGATTTGAACCTTTCATTTAACAAAAGATTTAATCTTGATCATTCATTTGTTTTAAATCAAATAATCAATTTTAATTTTTTAGAATCAAAATATTAAAAATCATATCAAAGTAATTATAACTAAGATCTTATTTGAATTATTAAATTACATTATATGACATTTTTATGAATATCATGGAATTAAAACCGGAAAATCAATCTATTATCATGAAATTACTATATCATATGTTATTTAATATTTAGGGTTTAGTTCATGAATATGTATCCAACTTGTCATCTTTTGCTATTGTATGTATCAAACTTTCAAAGTTATCATTTAATATACTGGATCTTCAAAAGTTACCATTTTATGTATCCGGTTACCTATTCTTCAGGTAACCGGTAATTGGCTGATTTTTTTCTTTATTTTTATTGCCACATCATTAAATTCATAGCCACATAAGAATTACATATATCTTGAAGAAAAAGATGAAGAACATGAATATGAAGAAGATGAAACCCAGATCAAGAGAAGATGAAGAAACCAAAGCAAGAATAAGAATCCTGATCATTTCGTTTATGAACCAGTGAAGCCAAAATGGATACATCAACCGGTAAATCTTTCATTTTTTTGTTTATTTTTATTGCCACATCATTAATTATTTATCACTTGAAGGAAAAGATGAAGAACTTGAGATGAAACCCAGATCAATATATGAAGCAGAAACGCAAGAACCCTAAAATTGACCCCGAATCAAACCCTAAGATGAAGCGCATGAACATGGAGATGAATATGAAGCAAATGAACCCTAAATCAAAATCAATGATCACAAAACCGAAGCCTAAAATCAAAAATCAAACAAGAACCAGAAATCGATTATAGATCTGATCTTAAAATCGATTGTAGATATGGTCTTTAAATCAGGTTTGAATCAATTGCAGATATAGTCTTATTCGTTTCAAAAACCAAACAAGAACTCAGATCTGGTTTAATAAACGAACAAGAACAATCAAGAACCCTAAAATCGAAACAATAAATTTCATACCTTTGAAGATGAAGAACATAGATTTGGACTAAGAAATCGATGAAACCCTTTTGAACTAAATCCGCAAACCTCTGTTCTACGGGAAATCCGCAAATGGACTAAGAAATCGATGAAGCAGATTTGGACTAAGAAATTGATGAAGTAGATTCGAAAAAACAGGGGTCGATGAAACCTTCATAATCGGTGACGGGAAATCTGCAAATGGAGCAGATTCAAAAACACGTTTTTTGTTGATGAAAGCTTCATAATCTGGGTATGTAATCTCTTCCAAATCTTCTGGCAGATTTGTTCAAAATAACGTAATATAATGCTTTCATTTCTTCTAGCAGGTTTGTTCATAATCGATGAAAATTTCATTATATTATTTATATATTAAGATAATGCTTTCATTTTTTATTTTTTTTAAACTAGAAAAAATCCAAGTCATATGCTCTGTCACAAGCCATCTCAGCAAAACCGGTGTCACGTCAGGTTCTAACCAGCTATAGCAGGTTAGATACACAAAATGGTAAGTTTGTAATGTCCAGTACATTAAATGGTAATTTTAAAAATTCAGTACATACAATAACAAAAGGTGACAAGTTAGATACATTTTTAGTAACTAAACCCTAATATTTAATATCATGTAATTAAAATTAATATCATGAAATGTCATTTGCATAGATATCATGTAACTATATTATTTATTATATAAGTTTTAAATCTTTCCTACTAAATTAATTCATATGGTAATTTAAAAGTATACACATTCAAATTCCTTATCCTTATTTATGTTTATTATTATTATATATATGCTATAAATTTTATCATAATTAAATTATACATCATTCTTAAAATTGTTATCGGATCGAAATCTTCTTTCACTCATACAATACAATCATATATTTTGCTAAACGAATATAAAATAATATTTGCACATATATAATTATGAATACTTATGTGTTTACACGGGTATCTAAACTAGTAATTTAAAAAATTAATACAATTACATTTTAACCTATTAGATATTAAATGTGAATTAAATTTTAAATAAAAAGAGTCTATATTAAAAATAATATTTTAAAATCTTTTCTCATATAACAACTATTTTAATGTACTTACTAGAAAATATGTATAACTATAACTTATAAACTTGAATAATATTTAATCCGAATTTATAAATATTTTAAAATTTTTATAAGTAACCTATATAATTAAAATAAAAAAATTATTATCTGCTGTAATAATATTACATACTTTTGGTTCCAGGCTAATCACCAGATAGTTGGTAGTGTTTAGCAGGTAGTAGTGGATGACAAGATAAAAAAGGTTGTATAAAGTACTCCATAAAAATGAGTGATAACACTTATAATACTTTGTCATCATTAAAGTTATGGATATTATTTGGAAAGTTAAAAGCCTAGAGTCTATTGTTATATAATAGAGGCATCATTATCAATTTAATTTTCTAATAATTTTAGTATGTACTTACCTTTCATCAATTAAAACACCAATATCAAAAGACAAAAGAATCATTATACACTTGAACTTCAATAAAATAAAATATTGTAAATTAACTATAGTTGTTAACTAGTGGGATTCCTTTTGTGTGATTGAAAAACCTAAAAGGTCTTTTCAAACAATCAAATTAAGGTGAAAGTTCAGCTTTCATTCTTTAAAAGTTTTTCAAGGTATAAATCAACCTCTTAGAAGAAATAGTGGATGGGTGATCTACTTCACCATTTAAGAGTATTTGTATTTCTTACACTTTATTGCTTCTATCTTACTAGCATCTCAGATTTTTACTATTACATTCAACTTAGCACTTTAGCAATGTAGTGGATAGGAGTCTCAAGCTACTCGAGCTTCTTTTATTTTAAACAAGTTTGACTCGATAAATGTAATGTTCGACTAGTTTACATCCCTAAATTGTAGACATGTTAATAGACCTATTCTTAGCTTCTTGATATTCAGATAAAATAAAATTGTCTATTACATTAAAATAACAAAATATCTAAAATATATTTCATTGTCATCATTTATATTTTATGTGCACAATATATCACACAATTGTCAATTTATAGTACTCATTATCTTATTCTTCGATGTGCACAACTCAATAACATCATTATTCATCAATGTGCATCTCATATAATCTAGTCATACGACTCATCATCTCTAGGGTGTATACATACTCAAACATGAGCCCATTACTCCTCAGGCTCCAGCTGACAACTCTTCTTTATCACAACCATGGTTTAAGTTTAGACAACTCACTCAGATATGTTTGAATCCCTTAAACCACAACTTTGATATCAACTTGTAAAGACCCGTTTTTTAAATAAGAAATACACTTCTTAACGAAAAATTTACACAATTATTATTTACTTCTAAATAATACTTTAATATTCCAAGAATATAACAAGCGGAAACCGTGAACTGTCAATCTCAAACTTGAGCCTTCTCTATAATTGATCCTACAAAAAGGAATAAGAACACTAATAAGTGTGAAGCTTAGTGAACACACAATCATAACTAACAAACAAATTCACACTCGTCTCTTATACATGTTGTCATCAGATATATTAAAATTCTTAATTCCTCCTCCTAGGCTAGTAACTTGTCACTGAGGCTAATTTGCCATTCAAGCTTTTAGTGCATCATTTAGCTTCTCATTTAATTTCTTAATACACATTATGCACACATTTATGCCGACACACCATAGTAAATTACACACTGCATATAAATAATCATCGGTAAGTGTCAAAACATCATTAGGGCACTACTATCTCATAGTTGAACCACTTTATCTATTAAATGGTTATTCAGGCTAAAGGATGCCACTCAAATGATCATCTCATTACCTTATCTCATGTAATTATCACACCGACATCATTTCATTAATCAACACATCTTATAAGTAACACATATGCATCTAGTTCACTGGTAAGGATCGTGTAACTCAACTTGAAAGTAAATTGGCATCTTTATCCGTTGTTGATAGAAAAATAATTAGCAAATACTGTTGGAAAAAATATGCTTATAAATATATCCTTTTTTGTTGACACAAAAATATACAACTTGTTTATATAATTGTATGTATTAACATTAACATATGGGCACATATACATATATATATATATATATATATATATATATATTCAATCTAATATATTCTCATATATAATCTACAAAACAAGCTTCATCAAATGGCCAAGCTCCAATCGTCAAGATCCGAGTTCAAGTAGAAGCCGATGTTGAAGCCTCCTACAAATAAACGTTCAAAGTTTATGAGCTTACAAAATAAATAATTAAATGAGTTTAAGTTTTTATAAAATAATTTCTATAAAAACTTTTATAAAAATTGAGAAATTTTTTATAAAATCACAAGCTTGGTAGTCAAAGCAAATGAATTCCTATTTTGGCAAATACTAAACATAATCTTCTATTGAAATAAGCCAAAACCATATTTAGCAAAAGGAATCTCTCAAAGAGGTAAACTTCCAACATGCTTTGTGCATTTGGTTTCTAAACTACCATTTTTATAATTAAATTCAAACTTAAGAAGTATGACACTAACCCAACTTTTCTAAAGCTTCTTTTCAGTGCATTTTTATGGTAAAAATGGGTTGTGTGTGGTTTTGGTAAAAACCCAACGTCTATGTGCACAAGGCTCAAAAATCTCCAGCAGGCCGACGATCGATGCCACGGTCGACCGTGGATCAACCGTGGATCGTCTGGACACTTTTTGAGCATCAAACTTTTTCTTTATTTAAATCAACTCAAGTCTTGTGTTTTACTAACCTCTTGCACTCTGAAAAAACACAGAATACATAAAAATCTTGTGAGCTCATATTCCTTGATAATTCAATCTTTCAAGATCAAGAATCAAGCAAGAGTGAAAGTCTTCAAGTTCATATACTTCATTACATTCATATACATTTGTAATAGTGTTAGGATAATCTCTAGTCTATAGAATTAGAGAGAAGTGAGGATCAACTCTAGCCTTTCCAATTAGAGTGAAGTGAGGTTTATCTTAACCTTGTTTGCAAGAGTGAAGTGTAATTCTTGTAAGCTAAAAAGAGAAGTTGTAAAAGGTTTATCTCTACCTTCAAAGAGAGAAGATAGTGGAGCAACTCTTGGTGGGTGAGGCCAAGGAGTGGATGTAGAGCAAGGTTGTTAACCCTTGCTTGAACCACTATAAATCATTGTGTCCAAACTACTTCATTGGTGATATCTTCCTTCCCTAAACTCTTTAATTATTTGCAAATATTACTAAAAACTTCAAAAAGTGGGCATATAACCTATTCACCCCCCCTCTAGGTTCTAACAAATACTATGCACGATTACTTACATGAATTTATACTCTAATTCAAATCTCAAATTGTTCAATTAAAACTATGTCACCATCACCTACATGAATACACACATTAGTTTTTCACTCTTATCACTCACTCCCTAACATCTCAAAATTTGGGACATATATATTATCCCATTTATCCCCTCTAACAAATTACACCTTAAAAGAAAAAGTTTGGATCATTACACAACCCACCTTATTATGTGTCTGAGTGTGTTGATATTTAGTGTCATATGTGTGTGAGGGGTGAGAGTACAATCAACAACACCCTAAAAGGAGAGAGAGAGAGAGAGAGAGAGAGAGAGAGAGAGAGACGGATGAATCTGTTGAGCCCAACCATCAACCCACCATGCTTGCTTTTTCTGTGTTGATACAACTAAACGATGAAATAGGAAAACTTCTCACCACTGCTAAGTGCTGACCACACCTCCTTCCCTTCCCCCAACTCCATTTACCCTTAACTTATCAATCTTTAAAGCCTAAAATGCGTGCAAACTAAGTATGTGGTATTTGATATTAATTATATCCTTACGGAAGATATATACCACCCTTGGTGATCGATGATGATGACAATGTCGGCAGCCGATAGAACTATGGAAGAAGCTTCTCAAGTGAACGAGTTTATAATAAAAAAAATGATATATCCTTCTACTATTTCCTCCTACTTTATCATTTATACTTATCACAAGATGACATATGTAATTCATTAATTCTTACTCACATGTGATAATATATATTTGTGTCATGATAGCATTGAATTCTTGATTAAGATCCAAAGGTCACAATTTGTTGAATTTAATTGTCACCTGAGGATGAATATTAAATAGCTTCAACTAATTTAATTTTAATCTACAAATAATTAAGAATATATGGTATGGTGGTAACAAACTAACAACCATTTCATTGTGTTGCGTGCGGTTCACTTTTCGTAGGGCTTTGAACTTATTTAATGTTTCTTGATGTTGAAAGTTGTAGCCAAACTCCAGCGAGACGTATTTATATTGTGATATTAATATCATCATTAAAAGGAAAAAAAGTCGAAGATTCATTCAAATAAGAGTTAATTATATTTTTATTCTATTTCGTTTACATGAAATTTTATATTTAGTTCTTATGCTTTAATAATTATGACATTGATTCTTGTGATTTATATTTCGTTATAATGTTAGCCCAAATTCACTTAAAGGGACTAAAATACCCCTCTATTCTTAATTTATTCTTTTATTTTTAAGTTTTAGTTATTTACAAGTTATTAATAAATAATTAAACAATAATACATTACTAATTATTATATAATAAAAATTAGTAAATACTTAATATCATAATCTCCACCCAACACGTTTTACCACCACCCCACTCGAGCAATTTTTTGTTAAATTCATCCCAAATAAAATTAAAAACCTAATATAACACCAAAATAAACAATGAAGACTGAACCAGCATTCTGCCTTTAAGAGTTTAAAGGTTTTCTTATTTTATTCATTTTATTCTCAAATTGTTTTTCATAAAATTTTACTCTGCTTCCAATTCATCGATTGATATTTTATTCTTTGTTTTGTAATTCTACCTTTGCATCGTATTAATTTGGTGTAAATGTTGTTTTTGATTATATCAAAATCAAACCATCAAATAATTTGGAAACTAGAAAAAATAGGAATAACCTATTTTACTATCTAGTTTATAGTATTGAATTATAAAGTTTAATATAATAAAGAACCTTCTTTTATTGGAATCTCGAGTCAAGAGTCTGTAGTGAACAATTATTTTTGTTATTGAATTATTGAATCACAAATCATGAATTAACGTCATCAAATTAAATTGTTACTATTTTAGTTTTTATGATCCGAAATATTGTTTTATTTAATATTTGTTACAAACATGTTAATTAATGACAAAACGATAGATTTTAAGTATTATTTTAACACGTAATTTTTTGTCTTTAAACGAACTTCCATTATTTATTTATCTTACAAAATAATCAAACTTTTTACTTCATTCGTATATTATGGGTATTATTAGTATACGAGCCCCCTATTTAGAAATCCTAGCTCCGCTCCTGACCCCACTCCTATCGATCACCGCCCCATCACCGCCTACCATCGCCCCACTACTATCTACGACTATCTCTCTTAGATCTCACTTCTCTACCTTACCGCTACCATCACCCAAATCTGGAAACAAGAACAAAATGAAGATGGATAGAAAAAAATGGAAATAGAGATGGTGAAGATGAAGATGAAACCACAATCACCTGCCACCACCCACTACCACCGAAAACCACTGTCTACCACCAACACCAAACAACACTCGCTACCTTTTACCCCTATGAAAAAGACGAGGCTCAAATCAGTTTTACCATAAGAAAAGATGAGCTCATATCAGATTTACCATCGAAACAAGAGAATTATACTACCATGATCTACAATAACAAAGGTTGCAAGAGGAGGAACAGAGAGAAATCGATGAGCTTAGCTCAGTCTTCACCAGTAAATCGTGCACTTACCATCCTCCATTTTTGCCATGCCAAGATATATATAATCTCAAATCTTGAACCGATGGGACTCGAATCATGTTAATCATCACAACCTTGTCCAAAAAAAGAACCCACAAACAAAATCAAAACTATCTAACAACAACGAAACCATCATATCACTTTCAAACAAATAACACACAAACAAAATCGAAATTGTCACAATGAAAGAACCCAGAAAAGTGAAATCCTTAATTCACGTTCAAACAACAGTGAAATCATCAAATCACGTTTGAACATAGAAACCCACGGACAAAATCAAAATCATCAGATCACGTTCAATCATACAACCTTCTACAAAGAACTCACCAAACCCTAAACCCAAATCATCTAACAACATCGTGCCACCAAAACCCTAAATCAAATCCCGACCCACAAAAATATCTGAACAGAACCATACTGAAACCTACCACCACCAAACAAATATGAACATAACCCACATTGAAGGAGAAAAGGTAAGGCTAAGATAATGGTGATCGTGGTTGGAATTGGAAGAGGCGGTGGCGTTTTTGGGTGGAGTATGGTGACAATCGTAAGTGGCTTAAATCACAAACAAAATAAAACTTTAAAGATTAAATAGAAATAAAACAAAACTTTATGCTTAAATCATTCGAAAAATACTTTAATGCTTATACTGAAATTCAAGCAAATTAAACCATATTTGACCCTATTTTATTTTCATAATAGAAGAAAAAACACCTTATTGAATCTTTTTTTTTACAGCAAATAAATATTCAGTATTTCACTAGGTCTTTTATTTTAACATAACTATCACCGTTCGTTTTCTAACAAAACAAAAAATATTGTTAAAGGAGAAGCCTCAAAGCTTGAGAATTAAACCAAGTATAGATACAATTTTATAAGAATATTTTTTTTAATCTTAAATTATGGAATCATACAAGAATAATAACAACGTCACTCAATTTTATAAGAGTGGCTATTTATAGAAAAAAGTGTTTTTCAACTATTATAAAACAAAATTATTAAAAAGTAATTTGTAAAAGGTGACGGATATAAAGGGTGGATGGCTAAGCAGAAAATAAACATCGAATGTGACACCTTTCTCATCGTGCGATATGACTTCTAAAGCGAACATTTCATTACTATCAATTGTTAAAGTTAATTGTTAGAATTCTTGACCTATTTTTATTTTTTATAAATAATATAATATGAATAGTGACTTAATTAGGATTTCTGCGTCCAATCCGTGAGAGATGTATGGGTTGGATGAGAACACTATCTACATCCAATCCGTGGGACCTCAACTCATGGGATAGGATTAGCTTGATTGCTAGTTCACTAACCCCTAATATATGTCCTCTTTATCTCTTTCCTCTTTTTACCATTTTAAATATTTTTATAAAAAGTGAGAAGAGTTGGGAAGAGATGAATGGATGTGCGGATTTAAGGGTTGGAAGAGGAATAAAAGAAGCAGATAATGACGTTTATATGGCAAATTTGATTATATAGGCTATGTAGGACGGATACTGATTGTCTGACATTATATACATATTTTCACTTTGTAATAACCCCTTTAGTTTCTTAAGTTTTGTAATATGACTATTGTTTCGATTTTTCAAAATTTTTAAAAATTATTGTCGCTAAAAATATGTCAACCCAATTATTCTTAAATATAATATAATATAACTCAGAAAGTCATGTAACTTCAATTTTAAAATGCTTTTCATATATCTTTTCCCATGTCTATTTTTTAAAAATTGTTGGTGAGTTTATAAAAAAGGAAGATAAAGAAAATGAACAATCTTTCATACATGTTATGAAAATAAATTCTACTTAGGGCATATATAGAAATGAGAAATAACTCGTTTTAGTACTTTTTTCTTACAGCAAGAGCTGAAATGCGAGCTTCGACATGACTATAACTACGTCTAACACTCCAAATTAACCAAACTAAATTACATTTTCCTCTAAATTAAATCGATTTAAGAAGCTTTGTTTGAGTCTTCACCTCCACCATCGACATCAAAAAGCTTTCGCCATTAAACACCAAATCATTTATTGACTAGACGACTTCCATACAACCCCTTAAAAGTTGGTGGATGTGAAACACCCTATTCGAAAACAACAAAATCGTTATAAATTATCCTTAAACTTTAAAAATTAAACCATTACTCATTTAATTATCATTTTTATGATTTTGGTTAGGAGTTATTTGATGTACTTCTATAAAAAAAAAGCAAGTTTCTTTAATTGTAGTTTAATGATGAAAATGAATATTTATAGACTTATAGGAGTATCTATAGAGTAGATGGGTGGTGGTGGTGGTGTTGTGATATAATTTGCAAGTGGAGCTAATTAATATATAATAATTATTTGCTTGATGAGAAAGCGACTTTAAATTTATCAAGAATCAATCATTTCTTATCTTCATAACACCCATCTTGATTCAAGTCATTTCTTGTTTCCAAAGCCACCTCACCTAATATTCTATGTCTTTTGTTTTGGAGTTTAACCAATTTGTATGCATTACCAAATTATAGCAACCCTAAAACATATTAGTTGTCTTCTAGAGTTTCAAACTAGAGGAAATAGAGGAAAATCTTTTCTTAATTGGCTCACTTTTAAAAGAAAAAGACTGAAATAAAAAGTATTAATTATTAGATTCTTTTATTTCCTTCGTAAAATGACATTCAAGAACGCTTACTTATTTGGTTTACTTCAAAAACGGATTCTTTCCCTTGTTAAAAAGACTAGAGAACATAGAGATAATGTCGATACTAATAACCACCTCAAATCAAATCAAATCATACGGCCCTTGCTTAAAAAGACACTTTTTAATGGTTTTTTCTTTGATTTGACATATGTGATTATATACTTATATACATCGATCGCTAATTAAATCTTTTTTTTTACTAAATCAATGGTTGTTGGAGAATCGATTGTAACAACATTACGATCTACTGGAGATATACGATATCCGTACTTGATTTCAAATCGTGTTTCGTAAGCTTTCACAGCTATATTTTGATGCTTAAGAAACTCAACTTTCTGTAACTTTATTTTTCTTTAAAATCCTTTTTGGGTTAGATGCTGCATTCTTTTTGTTATTACTTTGTTCCTTCACGTGAGTACTCAAGATTTATTGTGTGTAGTGAGTAGAGTATACTTTATTCTCATACTTTACTAAAATCGCCTAGCAAAAAAAAGGGATCGAAAAGGGCGATGTTTTGTACCACACGAATTTCTCGACATGTCGATTGTGTACTTTAGACTGTATACAAAGCATAAAATTCGTGTTACGACGCTAAATTCGAACTGAATTTTAACTACAAAATTGTTTTAGTATTATAAATTACTAGCCAAATTCAGTTAAGATAATCGAAGGAGAGAACTAAGGCTCCCCACACACACACATACACACACATTCGCACTTTTCGCAAATAAAATACTTTTCGCATGAATCATCCCGCACACACATACACACACCCCCAAGCATACATAGGGGCCCATGACCAAGGCCCAGTTAGCTCTCCTGAATGAAAAAAGCTTCTTATAACGGGCTGGTTATAAGCCCATTTCATAACTAGAATAGTAGATCATAATGGTCAAAATTTTCTTTTAGCATGACTGGACTAAGTTTTGGGCTTGTCTCTGATAATCATTGACTAAAATTATATGGTTATTTGGGTTAAATTTAAAGTAACAGAGAACAAAGTGCTTATAACGTTGAATTGTTATTAAACCGAGTATTATCTGAAATTAAGTTTAAAGTTTGTGATAAAATAAAATAATTAAACATGAAATGATTCAATAACATATAAATTTAAAGCTCTGTATGAAATTAGTTATTAATGTAATAGACTGTTTAATAATGATTTTGACGTTCAATGTAACAAGTAACCTCTAGCAAGCCAAACATTTTATATAGCAACATAAATTCGGTCACTACTTGTCACTAAACATAACACTAGTTCGATGTAATGGCTAAAAATAATGAAAACTTAGTTTGAACCCTCCCCTATATTGGTCATTCAGGTGGTAAGTGGAATTCATGGATGAAGAGAACTGGGGAGATTGAATGTGACAAGGTGCATGTAAGGAATTCTTGGGTGGACAATCCAATTGAAGAAAGAGAATTGGACGGCTAAGATTGGTTCTCGTACGAAAAACAATTCTCGTTTGAACTTTTCCCTATATATGTGTGTATGGAGGATTCATGCGAAAAGTATTTTATTTGCGAAAAGTGCGAGAAGCAATCCAACCATTGATTGGTTTGATCTCGTGGTTCACATTAATCATAATTAATATTTTTCTTTAATTCAAAAGGGCAAGTTAGTAAACAATAATATTTTCTCTCTTCTTTATAATTAATTTTTCTCTATCTTATTAATTTTTTTTCTAGATTTTGTTTACTTTTTGAATTATAATATTTTGGTACAATTTCTTATCTTTTATTATTAAAAACTACAATTAATAGTTGTGTTCAATCATGAATTTATTCTTTTATTCAATAGCGAACAATCTAAAAATAAACAAAAGAAGCCTAAAAAGATGAGTTTACTAATAAACCATTATCTAAACAACCTATATACACACAAAAAAAATCTATTCACTAAGAAAAAAACCATCACTAGTAAACAAAAGAATACCATAAAAACTAAAATGAAACCTATATTTATGAAAATATAATGAACAACAGTATGAATAAAAAAGTAAATTAAACAAATGATATAACTACAGATAATCAAAAATGTCATTTTCGTTTCTTATTCAATATAGAATATGGATAAAAAAATAAGTATTTTAACCCCATATATATAAAGAAAACTATAAAAAATTTGTTCACCATGAATAAAAAAGTAAATTAAAATTTTTGATTAGAGATAAATTAAAAAATCTAGAAAACAGAATAGAAAAGAAAAATAACATAAATTAAAAAAAAATAAAAAAAATGATATAACAACACAAACTTTTATGTCGAACCCTACAAAGAAACGGCGATGAGAGGCACTCGCTCCACATCCACGTGGTGTCGGCGGCATTGATTGATCCTAGAGTCGACTTGCAGTGGTGGCGTGGTACTGCTAGCCGGCAATAGTGGTGTTGTTCTTCAAATCAGATCCAAAGATCATTCGGATGTGGGTTGTATCTGGGTGGTGGACCACATGGGGAGAGAGAGAGAGAGAGAGATCAGCGCCGTTGCATGGAGGGAAAGAGAGAGAGAGCGGTGCAGATAGAGCGGCGAATTTCCGATGGCAAAATCCGACGGAAATGGCCGTTTCTAACGGATTTCCGACGGATTTTGTCTGTCGGAAAAAACCTCGTCAGAAAAAAAATTGTGACGAGTTTTCCGACGGAATGTAATAATTCCGACAAATTTATCTGTCGGAAATCCGTCGAAGATTATTGTTTATATAGGGCATTTAAACCATAATTTTTGACGGATTTCCGACGAACTTCCAAGGCATTATGAATGGTTTTTCAACAAATTTCCGACAGATTTTTGTCGAATTTGCTACAGATGTCCGACGAAATACCAACATATTTCCAACGAACTTTTGATTCATTTATGACAATTTTCCGACGGATTTTCGACGAATTTTTAAGGTAAGTTTGACAAATTTGCAACGAGATTGTAATAGATTTTTTACAAATTTCCGACGAACTTCCAACAATTTTACAGCAATTTTCAACCATTTGCAACAAAATTTCCGACAACTTTCTAAAGGATTTTAGACGGATTTTTAACAAATTTTCGACGGATTTTTGTCGGATTTTATACTTAATTTTTACAAATTTTCAATGTTCTTAATAAACTTCAAACCAATTTTCTAGAAAATATATAAAAAAATGAATAATAAATATCAAATTTCGATAACAATATATAACATAATTATAGCGAATATATATAAACAACTATAAACAAAAACCAAACATCAAAATCCGATAACAAACTTCAAATTTAGCAAATATCCAAATGTTCCAAAAGGCACTTAGTTAATTTGCTAACAAGCATTAAAGTATGCAAATAAATTTGTTTAAATAACAACCTAGATCAAAAGTAGCTAATTGGGAGGTGACAAAAGCCTCTCATTCAAAATATCACCAACTTTTTCATTTTTTTGCTTAGTTTCTTCTTCTAGTTAAGTCATCCGTTCTTCAACATTATTCAACATTTGTATCTACATAGTTAAACACATACAAATTAGTAAGCATCATGATTAACTTTATAGTACATATCAAATCTTTATAAATTACATACATTATACTATTAAGCAACTAGTTAAACCATCTTGAAAAAGATACAAAGAATATTACCAAAACTTTTTGAGCAATTTATGTAACAAAATCTTGATGGTTTTCCTCTTGGCTAGGAACTTCAACCTATACAATTCAAGATAATAATTGAATATAGTGTTAGTAAAAAAATAAACATCTAATAGTTCCACCATCCAGTATATTAGTAATCTTACATGAGCAATTTTTCATTCCAGGCTAAACTTTGAATGAGATTGGCATCCTGTATACATAAATTAGTATAATTATCAATTGTATTCCATTTTCTTTTCATATGATTAACCAAGGCAAGTGTTATACTCCTTATTCATATATTAAGTGTGAAAATTCATTTGAGGTAATCAATAGTTTCCCATCTTAACATCATTGAAACATCCCATGTATTTACACATATTTCAGCATAGTTTCCCATCTTAACATCATTGAAACATCCCACAATCCATCTTTAAGAATTCCATCAATAAGAGTTTGTCCAAATTTAGATCCCTTCCTGAAGTAAGAGACCGTTCAACATAAGCATCAACGAGATTAATCAATGAATTTAAGGTAATCAATAGTTTAGGTGCAAACAGATACCTATAAGCCCTCAACATGAGTGTAAAGACGACCCTTCACATGTTCTCATATTCCATAAGTAATACTACTTAAATATGCTTTAATATTACCAAGAAATAGAACTATCAAACACTATTAAATTCACAATGAATAAATATGTTAAACATTCATACTAAGTTATATCTTCAGCTTGTTCAACTTTGACTATGTAAACTCAACCTTGAAGACCGTTTGTTAACTTCCCAAAGCCTCTTCCACTAGCAACAATTTAACTCTTTATCAACAACTAGATCAAAGAAACTAGTTCCACTTATTTCAAATCTAGACAAGATTTTATCATGAAGTAAGAAGAACAAGAAATCAAGATCATAAGTTTAGATATTTTGTCCTTGTGACAAGTTGAAACAGATAAAAAATGAAGACAAATATCAAGAAACATACCCACACGACTACTTAGAAATTTGGAAGGGCCGCTGTCACGGAAAACAACATTGGTTTGATGCCATGCGACACGGTGACGGATCAAGAAATTTGGGATAACAGGGCCTATATTGTAAGTGGTCAATAGAGTATAGAAAAAAAACACTTAGGTATACAAAATAAAAACAAAAGGTCATATCAAATAATACTTATTAAATTTACTAAAAAATAAATTTCATAACAAATACAAGGTTTTAATAATAATACCACAATTAACTATTAATTATTAATCCTATGTACTATTTAACAATTAACAAAAACCATAATTAACATTAATTACCAATCCTAATACCCTAAATCAGTTAACAATTAGAATATAAAAATATAATTACATAAGCCTAAATGGAGTAGTAACCTGTGGCAGGCACCAGGTCTCCTTAGTCCTTACCAATTACCAAACCTCACAAAACACATCACAAATATCTCCTTACCTAACGTCACAAAACATAATTAACAAATAGAAAATAGTTAGCCTGCCACTCTTTATCCACGAATCACAGTTCACAAATCACAAATAGAAAATTGTTACTTCACAAAATGGAGGGGCGTTCAATCTGTGAACCGCCATTTGAGAGATAGAGGGATATCAAGAAACGAAGAGATAGTGACTTACAAAATGGAGGTGCTGCGTTCAATCGAGGGCTCGGGTGAGTGGGGTTGTCGGCTGTGTTTGCTTCTGTAGATCTGCGACTGTGGACTTTAGAGGAGATGTGGAATGGCTGCTCTTAAGGGTTTCAAGCTTCGAGACCGTTCGGTCATTCAAAACATTCTGTCGACGGAGAGTTTCAAAATTGTAGATGAGATGAAGACATGGTTTGAAATTGACACTCCGACACTCGAGATTGGCTACTTCAACCTTCAATCGGCACTCGGTAGGGTTTGAAATCGTCTAGGATTCAATAGAGAGTTGGAGTTTTGGAGAGGAAGGATGGAATGTTTGCAGGCTCATAAAGAGAAAGGAGAGGGAAATTAGGTTAGGCGAGGGAAAGTGAAAATAAAAGGAGGGAATTGAAAAAAAATTTAATTTTCAACTTCCTATTATTAATTATGTTATGGTTTTAGACATTACACTATATTTTTTATATTAAAATATATTAAATATCTTTGAATACGTATATATATCGAAAACGTAATTTATGTTATTATTACGAATACCGCGAGTACCATTTATAATCATCATTAACGCTAATCATTATGAGAATTTTGGTCTTTCATATTTTTTTCTCAACCGTTATTAAGTTCTAATAAATTACAATGTATGTGGTTTTTGTAGTTAAATAAAATATCTACTTTTATGCAACAATATTGAAACTTATTCTTTATTTAAATTGAAAAATAAGTGAGATACATACAAGAAGCTAATATATTAATTTATTTTCATCCGGTGCATCGCACGAGTATCAAAAACTTGTTTGCATCAAACGTTTTATAGTTAAATGAATTATTCTTATTAGAACAATAACTATAAATGAAATGAATTAATTTTTAAAAAACTATAAATAATGATTGTCATATAATATTGACTTTAAAATTAATACTTAAAAAGTATTTAAAATGAATAAGTCAATATCAAATATGACCATACTTGTCAACATGGTTATATATGATCACACTCGTTCGACAACAATTAATTTGGTCATTCGCTATCATGGTTTGTTGAAATCAAATATATCATAGTCTAATATTATAAAAAGAGCAACTCAATGTCAACTAAATAAACTTTGATTAGGTTTGGAATAATTCGGTTAAAGTGAGACATTATCATTTTGTTCAACCATCGCCACTCAAAATTGTACTCGCTCAGTTATACTTGGTTATTCACGGACATACTTGGTTGAAATGAAGTAAAACCGTAATCATAAATAAACATAATAGTATAATCATACTCGATCATTATTTAGTTAAAAAGTTCAATGATAGTATAACATGTTTATAAGTTGATGAATATTTTCAATTACACCGAATATGGTTATTCAATTTCTTGATTAATCATAATCAAAGAAAGTTACTCAGTCATATTTCGTCATTTATAGTGAACATGGAACATAGTGATATGTCATTCTATTGATTCATAAGAGTTGTTGACATAAGTCAATCAGAATATAAGGTTGTAACTCAAGGTCAATCACAAAAATACTTAACCCAAATCGGTTAAAAGATGTCGATCATAGTGATCACATTGGTCAAGCATCATAAGAAACTTTATTTTTTCAACAAAATTCCAGTGGTTATTTTCCGTCAAAAAAATAAAATATAACTTCATACATATTTCATAATGACCACTTTTAGTCTGAAAATTTGACATTTTACAATTAGCTACTCCACAATTTGAATTTTATCGGAATCATGTTGGGATGATTTTATATTTTCAAACAAATTTCCTACGGATCAGTATATAGTTAGCTACATCACTCTCGGAATTTCATCGAAAATCTATCGGGAAGATTTATTATTTTCTGAGGAATTTTCCTACAGAAATCTCCTCGGAAATTCGTCAGAATTCCATCATTATATACTTAGATATTCTACCCTTGGAATTTCGTCAAAAATCCGTCGGAATTTTCCGACGGGTTTCCTATGGATCACACTTTGCCGAAAAATCAGTCAGAAAATCCGTCGGAAATCTGTCGTTACATAGTTAACTACGCCATCCTCGGAATTTCGTTAGAAATCCGTTAGAAAGTTTTAATATTTTCCAACGAATTTGCTACATACCACTATCCATCCGAAATCCATCGGAAATCTATCGGAAATCCATCGTTATATACATAGCTACACTACCCTCGGAATTTCGTCAAAAATCCGTCGGACTTAAGTCGGCGGATTTCCTACGGATCACAATTTGTCGGAAATCTATCGGAAATTTATCAGAAATCCGTCATTACATAGTTACGTACACCATCCTCGGAATTTCGTTAGAAATCTGTTAGAAAATTTTAATATTTTCCTATGAATTTGCTACGAATCAATATTTGTCGGAAATCCATCGGAAATCCGTTATTAAATTTTTAGTCACTCCACCGTCGAAATTTCGTCGGAAATCCCTTGGTATTTTCCGACGGATTATCTCCGTCGGAAAATGAACTTTTTCTAGTAGTGTAATGATGCAGAATGCACTTTAAGGTAGAATGATTCAACAACATTATACTTAATCATCCATCACAGTTTTTATTCAGAAGCAACAATCAAACATACCGAATACTGAATGATTCAACATTAAGCGTTAAATAGTTTATTAAAAACAAACAACTCATATATTATGAATTATGATATGATATGATAGAATTGGCACACTTATATCTTCTGAGGTTTACACGGCTACCTCGTAGAATTTGAGTGGAGGATTAATCATATTCCACTAACTTTTTTTTTTGGTGTGGATGTTGACATAAATAAATTATGTTAAGAAAAAGAATTGAATTAGAGAAATTGGATGTGCGATTAGTTATAACCAAATTAAGAATAATTAATGTTATAACCAAATTAAGAGGTTTATCCTTGACCTTTTCATATTTTGTTAATTTTGCTAGAAAGGAAATAAAATGTTATTAATACTCAAACTGAAACACGTACATTCAACAAGTTCAAATCAACATTCTACCAGCAATAGAAATGAACCAAAATAAAGCTTTCGATTAAAAAAAACAAAAATTAATTAACACCAACATATGATATCTTCCATTCAAAATGAACATTCTACGACTTGTATTTTCCAAACCATGTTTGAAGTTGCAACACTAAAAGCCGGTTTTGGATCCAAACATCGCAATCCGTCATGCGAGTCATTCGTAATCGATATTCGACAGATGAGAAATTCGTGTGTAATTTCAATTCTTTATAAGTTATTGTATTAAAAATAAGGTTTCATTTGACCCAAATTAAGAATGGAAATGGATTACAGAATTAAATATATATATATATATATATATATAGAGGGTAGAGATCAAGTAAAAAGAAAATTAAAGTAAAAAGGGTAAAAAAGATGATTATTTGATCATTTTTTGGTATATATATCAACTGATAATCGTTAGTTCATCATCTTTATTGATTAAAACTAGTTCTTCATCAATTTCTTTTTGATGAATCTAACATATTCATCACTTTTTAGATGAAAGCATTTTGTTCATCAACAAATTATTCCAAATTTTTGTTTTCAAAATCTGTATTTGAAATAAAATAGAAATTAATGAAGAACTAGTTTTAATCAATAAAGATGATGAACTAACGATTATCAGTTGATATATATACCGAAAAATGATCAAATAATCATCCCTTTTACATGTTTGCCACAATTAATGTAAACCTTTGATTAATTATGATCAAGGGCTACAAACGGTTCTCGCGGTTCTCGCAATAAAATTGGTTCTTAAATGACCTTTTCCCTATATATATATATATATATATATATATATATATATATATATATAGTGAAAGGTTCATTTGAGAACCGTTTTTATTGCGAGAACCGCGAGAACCAATCTTAGCCGTTCAATTCTCCCTCCTTTAATTGGATTGCCCACCCATGAATTCCTTACATGCACCATGCCACACTCAATCCTTCCACGCTCTTCATCCATGAATTCCATTATCCAAAATGAACGGCTAAGATTGGTTCTCGCGGTTCTCGCAATAAAAACGGTTCTCAAATGAACCTTTCACTATATATATATATATACTATATTATAAAACATTTAGGTGTTCTTAATCTCTTAATTTTAAGTAATTTGAAATTATTAATTTACCCTTAATATTACAATTAATGAAAATTGTTAAATAAAACAACTATTTTGATAGAGTTAATGACAATCTTATATACTATTTTAATAACTAAACCTTTCAAAATAAAGATTATTTAAAAAAATCAAATCAATACAAATTAACTTAATAATTAAAAATGTTAATAGTTAAACTTTTTATATTGAATATTCTATCATATAATAAATATTTTAATAAATTTAACTTAACTATTAAAAATTGCTTATAACCAGAAATATTAAATCTAAATAACATATAACCTTAATTTATAAAAATTGCTGGACTTTTTAAATGGGTAATATATTTATAATAGAATAGATTTATAAGGCCAACATTCTTGTTGGATTTTACCATCCATGTAAAATTTCATTAACACATTATACTTTAGAAAAGAAACGAATCAGCATTGTTTTAAAAACGGACAAGTTATCGAGAGAAAAATATTCGTAACAACTACATTGTGTGGTACAATGCTAGTGTGTGTGTATATATATATATATGGGAGAGGGTTCAAACGAGAATTTTTTTCATACGAGAACTATGAGAACCAATATTGGTCATTCAAGTGGTAAGTGGAATTCATGGATGAAGAGCGTGGAGTTATTGAATGTGGCAGATGCATGTAAGGAATTCATAGGTGGACAATCCAATTGAAAGAGGGGGAATTTGATGACTAAGATTGGTTTTCGCAGTTTTCGCACGAAAAATAGTTCTCGTTTGAACTTTTCCCTATATATAGGGAAGGGTTAATGCGAAAAGTGGTTTATTTACGAAAAGTGCGAGAAACAATCTCAGCCATTGATTAGTTTTTGATAATGTGGCTCAAATTAATCATAATTAATATTTTTATTTAATTAAAAAGGGTAAATTAGTAAGTAAGCACAAATATTTTCTCTCTGCTTTCTTTAATTAATTTTTTTCTCTTTCAAATCTATTTGATATTTCTCTCTCATAAATTTTAAAATAAAAAATAATTTATTTTAAAATGACTTTCTAGAATTTTATTAATTTACGGTGTGCATTGTTGAACACAACCAAATATTTACTAGTTTTGTTATCACCAATACTATGTTCGCCGATGAACACAGTTAAAGACTATAACCATTTAAAAAGAAAAAAAAAACAATACATTGTTTACCAGTAAACACTTAATAAAAATAATAGAAGGTGTGTATGCATGAATTTTTTTAATATTAAATTATATGTTTAGGAAACATATATAAAATTATAGAAGTTTTATACCTATATATTTATTTCTAGTTATATATATTATTGAACACTTGTCTAAAAAAATAAAAGTTTTTATACACCTATATATTCTTTTTAATTGTTTTTCATTTATTCACTAATATGTTTTAAGAACCATAATAAACAAACAATACAAACGAGCAAACAAACCTGTTTTAAACTTTCAATTCAATGATGAACATCGTAAGACAAACAATAATCTGAATTCACTATTGAACGCATATAAAGAAACCCAGATCTACAAAAAATTATCATTCATCAATAAATAAAAACCCGGTTTCTTAATCTAAATCTTTAATTCATTAATAAATAAAATTTTCATCATCAAAAGGAGCAAGTGTCTCTCTGATAATTGATATGGCTTTCTCATATGGATTAGGAGAATCACCGATGGCATGATGGCTACGATTATTGAATGAAACCTTACCTATCACAAACGAGAATTAGGCATAGATGTAGTACTTCAATTATCATGCACATAATAAAATTTGCTAAAAAAAGAAGGAAAAAAATTATACACATCTATCTGATGCGGCAATTTGCTTACATCGGTGGTAATTGCTATCATGTTAAAGTTGATTATTTGAACAGTCGCCGATTTTGAGTTCACGGCGGTGGTTTGTCAAAACGGTGGTAGCATTGTCAACGGCGATGACACCTCTTGCAACACCCAACAGCGGTGATGGCGTCGTTCATCAGCAACGGCAGTGGTTGCAGCACCTCACAGATCTACGTCAGCATAGAGGGTGAGGGGCGGCGACTGTTCTTGAAGGTAGTGATGGCGAGGGTCGGCGTCTATTCTTGATGGCAGCGTCGGCATGTGGAGGGTGAGGGGCAACGACTGTTCTTGAAGGCAGCGACGGTGAGGGCCGGCCACTGTTCTTGATGGTAGCGTCGGGGTGTGGAGTTGATGGAGAGAGAGGGGTAACCGGTGATGGGTGCGGAAGGGGAGGTGACGGTGGAGTGGCATACGGTGGCGGCAACCGATGGAAAATGGTGGATGTCGGTGTTTGATGTTGGAACTTTGGAGGTGGAGTGAACGTGAGAGAAACCTAATTTAAGGAGATATATTGATAGTTAATTAAGGTAAATATTATTTGAGGCAAAAATATCAATTACATCCTTATTAACTTTATTTAAAATTCGTATATTTTCAACTTAATTATTAAAATGCCATATATGATCCTAACCTTTTATTAAATGATGGATTGGTTGTAAATGTTTCTCGCACTTTTCGCACATAAAATGTTTTTCGCATGAAATTCTCTCTCTCTCTCTCTCTCTCTCTATATATATATATATATAGGAAGGTTCCGTTAAGAACCATTTTTATTGCTAGAACCGCAAGAACCAATCTTAACCGTTCATTTTGGATAATGGAATTCATAGATGAAGAGCGTAGGGGGATTGAGTGTGGCAAGGTGTATGTAAGGAATTCATCGATGGACAATCCAATTGGAGAAGGGAGAATTGGACGGCTAATATTGATTCATATATATATATATATATCTATATAGGCAAAAGTTCGAACGAGAACTGTTTTTCATAGGAGAACCGCGAGAACCAATCTTAGCCATCCAATTCCCCCTCCTTCAATTGGATTGCCCACCCATGAAAACCTTACATGCACTCTGCCACACTCAATCCCCCCACGTTCTTCATCCATTAATTTCATTATCCAAAATGAATAGTCAAGATTGGTTCTCACAGTTCTTGTACGAAAAACAGTTTTCATTTGAACCCTCTTATATATATATATGTGTGTGTGTGTGTGTGGTAAGTATTTGACGGATGGAATACGACAAGTAGATCGAAACGCGTGACAATGAAAGCGTATGAATAGACCGGTGAGAAGCAAATTGAGGTCAATATTTAACTCATCTTAAGTATGAATGGTACGTACAAGGAGTTGTTGAAACTTAGGTAATTGGCGTACCCTACTTGAATTTTTGTTGAAGATTATTACTATATAAGTAAAAGTTATTAAATTATAATTAGATACTAGGCTAACGTTCTAGAATTGTTAACCAAAATTCTCTTATATTTTTTTAATGACTAAACACATACACACTCTCTAAATATAAACACGATTAGACTAGAATATAATTAAGAGGGAGCTCAACGTACAACATTTGATAATTGGATTTTCAGTTTGACGGAGTCAAGGAGTGCATGGCATGGAAAACCCTGGTTTCTTGAAGACCTCCCGTCGTGTGGCATTGGTCCAGAACTTGGATTTTGGTTATTGGGTCACGACTTGTTAGCAAATATTATCTTGTACGGCTACCCATTAATGTTAATTAGGATTTTTTTTCTAGTTGTCTATATATATGTATCGTAGTTAGATTTCTCGTCATTCAACCTTAGTGGTTCATACATATGCACCTTTTGGGTGGCATATGTGTAAACATTTTCAGTTGATAAATAAATTTCTGGTTCTTGTTCGTAAACGTAGGTCGTGACACCGACGATCAAACCATGTTATATCTTGATATCGTGTTTATTTTGTTACTATTATCCGCATCTTCAGTGTTCTTGTTACGATTTCAAGTTTGATGTTAACAAGTTGTGATTCGATCCTTATAAACCCAATTCTACACCATATAATCCACTATTATTGATTATTGAGTTGAGTTTCAACAATAGTGATTCAAGTATTGATGGTGACGTCATGATCAGCTGTATCATTTGTCAACCATAACGTAAATGATATCAACCTAGTATAAGGCTCTGACATGATTTCCTTCATATATGGTAGTGGAGTAGAAGAATTAATGCATGTTTTTTGTATTTTTGTATTTTTTTCAATGTTATAAGTAATAATCTACAACGTTAAAAAACTAGGTTGAGTGAGAAATTAACCTTGATAATGATTCTTTCCTACTATCATATACGAATTCATTTATACATCTCCACATTTGCCAGCAAAGAGTATGTGTAGATGATAGAATTAAAAACCAACAGCTTAGACCCCTTAAATTCCACCAAAACAACCCAATTTAAGAGTCCTTTAATACTTCAATCTTTAATCCTTAATATATATTTAAAAATTAGTATTATGATATCATCATCCTATTTTTAAAATACTTTTTACCAATAATATCTATTTATTTTCTTAAATAATGAATTAACATGATGTCGTCATTCGTGATGTTTATATTACGATACTTTTTGTTTGATTTACAATTGTTTTACTATTAGATACATCAATTCAACAACTTGATACTGTTAAGCTACAAGTCCTTTGGTTGAATATGTAATATATGCCCCCAACGAGTTACAAGATAAGAGGACACGGAACTACGGAAGGGGTCGCCAATTATAAGACCTGATGCTATTCAAGGCGTTCCTTTTCAAGGTTAGGTGATCATACAAGTTTTTGAAGAATGTAGAATGAACGCGAACGAAGCAGCACAAAATTTTACAATTATTTTAGATTAATATTCATTTGTTATTTATTTTCTTAAATTTTCTTGTAAAGCACAAAGGTTATTAGAACTAGGGCTTCGGCTTGACCATCACCCTCGACTAGCAACCCATAATTATATTAATATTAATAACAACTAGCAAGATGCTAGAACAAATAAAGCAATGTTATTGTAATGCTATAAAGATCATATTAAAGAATTATATTTCCCCCTATATTTCAACCAAGTAAATAACGATACTCGCATATTTTCTATTATTATTAAAGAATCACATTTCTTCCTATATTTCAACAAAGTACTCATCAAGTTTGCGAGCCTAATTGAGCTTAAGCTAAATTACATTTTTACCCTTTATAAATATATATTTTACCTACATATCCATACTAGTGATCCAGTCATGTAATTGTGTTCAAAAATAATTACTAGTGGTTCAAGTCGAGTAGAGTTAAACTCAAGGATGTTATTTACTTTCATCAAGTCAAGCTTGAACTTAAATCCGAGGCTCGGACAAGCTCGAATCAAGTTTCAAACTCGAATTATAGAAACCAAGTCGAATATCGAGCTTTCACTATGTTACATACTATTTTATCAAACTTATTTTTTTTTATTAAAGAAACATATTTAATCATAAATTACGTAGTAAGACGATACACGCAAAAACCACCGTCGAATCGCGACAGAGTCAATCGAGAGAAGTTGCGAGGAAGAAGATGATGTTGAAATCTGAAACAATCGTAAACCAAACCTAATAGTTGACGGTTATATAACACGCACACACACACAACGCGTTATTTTCAATCCATCCCTATAAATACCTTTAAACCATTTCTCTACTTCACAATAACAACCCACTCTGTATTTCCATCATGTCTACCGCCGGCCAACTCAACGGAGCTTACTACGGTCCTTCAATCCCACCACCCACCAAAAACTCTAGATCCTACCACCGCCCTGGCCGTGGTGGCAGCAGCTGCAACCCTTTCTCATGGTTTTTCTCATGTCTCTGCGGTTGCATCTTCAACCTCGTCTTCCAGATTCTAATCACCATCCTCGTCATCCTCGGTATCGCCGTCCTCGTTTTCTGGCTCATTTTCCGTCCAAACGCTCCCAAATTCCACGTCAACGATGTCAATCTCACTGAATTCACACTTTCCCCAAATAACAACACTCTGCAGTACAATCTCTCCGTCAATATGACCTTCCGTAATCCTAACCGCCGCGTCGGGATCTACTACGACAAAATTGAAGCCAACGCCTTTTACCACGGCCAGAGGTTTTCCACCAGGGATTTGGGTAATTTCTATTTGGGGCATAAAAAAGAGAGAGATTTGAGCACGGTGTTCAACGGAGAGCAAGTGGTGGTTCTCGGCGGTGATAGATCTAAATATGATTCCGAGAGCACCGATGGGGTTTACAATATTGATTTGAAGCTGAAGATGAGGATCAGGTTGAAGGTTTGGTGGGCGAAACCAAAATTCAAACCGAACTTTGAATGCGAATTGAAGGTTCCGATGAATGGAGGGGCATCTTCCGGTGGATTTCAGAGGACCAAGTGTGATTTCGATTGGTAGATATGATCACAGACACGATTCTCGGATCGAGTGTTTGTTTCTTTCGATTCATTGACTATTATATTTATCTATCATTATTATTTTTTTAATTTTTTTGGATTATTGTTAGGTATGATGATATTGTTTGAGGTTTATAGTTTACACATCCTGGAGATTATGTTTCTGGATTTTTGTCATCCTTATTTATTTATTTTCTTTCATGTATATCCGTTAGTTATTGATGATGTTTATAAATAAAGAGATGTTTTTTAGTTATATACTATAATAGTGTCAATTATGATCATTAATTTTAAGAATAAAAAAACATCAATGCGTGAAAAAGCAAAACAAACCCACAATATAAAGCTGGTTGACAAATTCAAACTTAATGAAAGATATTTTAGATATTTTATTGTAATAAAAGTTTTATTTTATTTAAGTACCAAGAAGCTAAGAATAGGTTTATTAACATGGCTACAATTTAGGGATGCGAACTAGTCAAACTTTATATTAATTGAGTCACTCTTTTAAAATAAAAGAAACTCGAGTAGCTTGCGACTCACGATACAAGCTCGATTGAGCTTTTACGAGATGTAAACTAGCCGCGCTTTATACTAAACTAACCTAACTCCGCCATCGAATGGATTTGCATATGAAACCCCATTGTCGATTTCAAACAATCTGATAAGTCGAATACACAAACCGAATTTCAACAGTCGCCTTCACATATGGTCTTCTCCCATGTTGGTTGCCTTCACATTTCCACAATCTACCCATCGATGAAACCCTAACAGTCGCCTTCACACAAGTGATGAAGAACCTGGTCACAGATGGTTGTGACAAACCCAATCACACACAAGGATGGTGGTGGTGATTTTTCTCTTTGTCGATGGTTTCCTATGAACCCTAAACAAAGATCAAAGTGTTCTTAGGAAGGTTTCAATTGTGATTCTAGATTGGGATGTTGATGATGAGGATATAATAATAATAATAATAATAATAATAATAATAATAATAAAGATAGAATATAATAATGAGAAAAGCATGCAACCACCTCCAACTCAACATTTACCTGCTTTGTAAGTCAATTACCTGTAATATAAAATAAGGTAGTTTATGATATTAATCTTAAAAAAATTAATCTAATACAAGTAATATTAAAATGTGTAAAGTTCTTTACAGTTTTATGCATATAACTGTTTATAAATATATATATGTGTTGTAATATATATTTATATATATATATATATATAATAATGTGTATGCATTGTATTTTGTGTGTTATTATATACATAACCACATCTTATGCATGTATTGTTAAATGTGAACATGTTTATAATATATATATATATATATATATATATATATATACGTATGTGTGCGCGCGTGTTATATGTTATATATTTTGTTTAATTTTAGTAATTCATGTATGTTAAATATTGTTAAATATATTTTGTTTAATTTTAAATATTGTCTTGTTAGAAAAAACACACCTAAACATGTTTTCTAATTTTCTAAAATAAAAAAGTAAAACTTCATCATTTTTAACCAAACGAACTTTTTAGTAAAAAGTTTACCTCCTTCAGAAAACTTTTCCAAAAAATTAAAATTAATTTTTCATAACCAAACGTAAAAAATGTTGTCCTTTTCAATTTATATAAATTAGTATAACGAGTTAATTTTTTGCCCACGCGTTGCGGTGGGTTTAAATAAACAAATTCAGTAATTAAGATTAAACACAAGTATAGAAACAAAATGGAAAAATAGTAGACGTTTAGGATTAGAATATATCATTTTGCTCAAATTCAAATTGTTTTAGATCTTGTTTTTCATTTATATTTAACATAACCAACGAAGAAATTTTTTTTAATAGAATCACTCTAATCTTATATACTTTAAAAATAATAAAGTAAAAATAATAAAAATGTAAAATCAATTATTTTAATATAGTAATAGTAAAATTAAAAAGAGAAGTGTACCAATAAAATTCATCTTAATATGTAGATGAAGGTAAAATATTATGTAAGAAAAATACTAATAAATATTATGAATCGATAAAGTAATTTAATTAACTAAAAAGATGAAATAAATTTTTTTACCTTAAGAAAAACAGAAAAATAATGCATTTATTAAAGGGTATAGTGCACCGAAATGTAATGAACTATACCCATTTTAATATTGTGTGTAAAGAACTAAACTTTCTTCGCTAAAATAACTTAAACTACCCGGAATTTTCAATTAGTATAATTTTTACCTACGATTGCCTGTTACCGGTTACCCTTTGACACAATAAACAATATTTCTTTTTAAAATGCTCATGTGGCAATCCACGTAAGATCAAGATCAAACATATAATTTATTGACCTAAAAGTTGGACGCATTTTGGACTTAAAGTGCATTTAATAGTATTTTGAAATCCTCGAGACACTCGGTTACGAACGCGAACTACATTCCATGCAATCGAAGAGATACCTGTAACTTTTTGCACTGGTTCAAGCGAGATTCTTCGTACTAAAGTGATTGTTTGAAGATTTTGACCCATAACAAGGTATGTAATCTAGATTTTGAAGGGGAATTTTGGTTATTTGGGAACCCCCGTGAGGAATGCTCTGTTAACCGTTTTTTGATGTTTTTTGCTTTGGTTGTGATAAAACCTGTGGTAATCTGTTTGATTTTGGTATTTTGTAGTTTGTTTCTATCAATGGGGTATGGTGAAGCAGTTTTTGAAATCGAAATCCATCATGATGGTGCATTTATGTTTCAACCTCTGAGATACAACCATGGACAAGTGAAGAAGGTAACAATTTTAAATATGGTTTTTGAGGACTTCAAAGATTTTGTTGCCAAAGAAACAGGGAACCCTTTTTATGCTATATATTACAGAGTTGTTGGGAATGAGTTGGATACAGGCATAACAATCATTGCAAATCTAAATGACTTGCTCAATTATTTTGACATCTACAAAGAGTATGGTCCAATGGAAATATACTCAGACCACTTTAATGTAAACCTAGATCACTATCTTGATGGCAGTTATAGTAAAAGTCAAGTAATTCCACCTCCACCTGTGTCGAATAAATGTAAAAGTAAATCTGAAATTGATGTTGATGATGATGAAATTAGTGATTATGATAATGAAGTTGATTTTGAAGATGAAGTTAGTGAAGCAAGTGATGCTCCATCACTAGATCACTTGTCTGAAGGGGAAGATCAGTTGGCTGAATTGAGGTCCAAGAAAAATGGTAAGAAGCAGAAGGATATCTTTCATCAAAGCAGTAGTAATGTAGAGGATGAAGCTCCATATAATGTTCAACTTGAGCATGATACTTTCATTCAAGATTTGTTGAAATCTATTAAAAATGAAGGATGTAATGATGAGGATGATGGTGGCATGAGAAAACAGGAAGAAGATGAGTATCCAATATATGATCCAGAAACTCATTGGCAATTAAAAAAACCAAAAGTTGGAGAAAGATTTCAACATGTTTTCTTTGTGCATTTGATTTATTGGTTAAAAAGTAGAATCGCTTTTGTTTTTGCCAGACTATCCTAGGTTTGTTTGTTAGAATGCACGGTCTTCACGATTATGATGGAGTTGAAGTTATTCTTGAAGTGAATGAGTTGAAGCACACTATGAAATTGAAGAATTATGGTCATTTGGCTATCAAAGGTGACTTTGATTGGATGATGCATGCTCATCAATTCAAAACCAATTCATGGTTGAAGTTCAGAATGACGTTGAAGAGTAATGAAAGTGTTGTGTTCAAAGTAACAAATGCATAATGTAAACAACTCTGTTTTATGCTTAATAAACTTCAACTTCATTTCAATTTCATAAAACAGGGTACAACTTCATGAAGAACACTTACATAAGACAACCTAAAGTCAAACACAAAACAACTACTAATACAAGCAAAACAAAAACAAATTTTTCATAAACTTTCAACTTTGACTTTTCCTTGATTAACTCCTCCTTCAGTATGGCAGCTTCAAATTTTGACTATCTTGGCCTTCAAATTCTGCAAATGCATCTCGTAAACCAAATCCTTGTAATACTGACTCGGTAGTTCAACATCTAAAAACCTAAATCTCTTGCAACTAGGGACTTTACCCTTCAAAAAAAATATCAAAAATTAGGGAAAACATGGTAGGTATAGAAGCATTAACATTTTCGAACTAAACTTACAAAATTAGGGCACCCAAAGAACCTTCTGCCCGGGTTTAAGTTCGTCCACGAAGTCCTCATGGACATTCAATCTCCACAGTGGCAATAATCTTGGTTTGAATGTGTGAAAGATGATGAAGATGAAGGCATGATCGACGAAGATGAAGGCATGGACGGGAGATTCTTTGTTTTTGTTTCTAAATCAATTCCTAAGTGGACGGCAACCGGTCCAAGTCAGCATATACCGGCTTCGTAGATAAAAATTACACTAATTGAAAATTTCGGGTAGTTTAAGTTATTTTAGCGAAGAAAGTTTAGTTCGTTACACACAATATTAAAATGGGTATAGTTCATTATATTTCGATGCACTATACTCTTTATTAAAAGGAAAAGAAAGAAAAAAAATCAACATAGATTTCAGGGAAAAAACAAAGGAAAAAATAGAAATGTAATTAAAAGGAAAATTAGTGTAGAAGCAAGACTCGAACACAGGGCACCAACCCCGAAGGTCTAAACTCTGCCAAAGCTCCATTATATAAAATATGCGTTGTTATTTATTTATTATATATTTTGCGTTTTTCCTGCAAAATGTAAGGATATATATAATGACCCTGGGCACACGGGGATGCATAACGCAATACATATAAACAAATATAATAAAGCAATAAAAACAACAATGTCACACCTATAACTATTAATTAAAGTAGGGTATATTTATTAAAAGTTTGAAGTTCATACATAACAAGAAGATCAAAATTTTTTGGTAGTACATTCTATATACAACATTCATGATTATATTTGTAACTTAACTTCTTCATTGTAAATAATAACTTTTAAACCATTCTTATTTTTAACATGATGAACCACAACATACACAACATAACGATTGAATAACAGAATGTTTTAAAAACAACACATCATTGAATAACGATTGACCTTGAATTTTATTTATCATCATAACAAAACAAACCATAAGAGAAAATTATATTCATTGAAACTTAACAAGGAATTAACTTGAAAGGTAAAACTCAAAATATATAACATTCATCATAAGTCACGCAACCTCAAGCCAACTCTTTTTAGTACTTAATCTTTCGCTAACAAGATTATGCAAAAGATAGAACACACTACCATGAACAATGATAATCTTCCAAAAAAATTATGAAGGAACTATAATTCACATCATTTGACGTTTAACTTAACTGGCATTCGACTTATCGAGAGGAAAAAAAGATGAAATTTGTAAAAAATATAAGTTTTTTAAATTTTAATATTTTTTTTCTCTCTATAGAAATATATTTATTGATACATGTGAAGCTAAGAAAGTTCGTGAACTAAAGTCGGGTGTCGTAGTGAGTGCCACTTAGTGGTCACACCATTAGCTGTGTGATTGAAGTGTGATGTGTGACGAGTTGGTGTGAGGGGACTAGTGAGTGATGGGAGTGACCAATTCCGATACTCTTAGGGCTGTTTAGCTAGAGGGGGGGGGGGGGGGACTAGGAGTAATTTGGGAATTTGTACTAGGAATTCCTTCTAAAGTATGTTGATTCACTAAACAAAATGTTGATATCCTTTACTTAAGGATTTGATCATACATTCATATCAATGATGAAATCTCTAAATTATTAAGGAATTCAAACATATTACCAATTAAAACCCTTTATATCTTCTACACATTGTCATTCTCAACCACCAAATATTGCCAACTTCAATTATCGCTGGTCTCGTATGTTTACCACCCTCAACATCATCGGGCGGCAAAACCTTGACTATCATCCTCTCACTTCCTCACCACCAACATCACAACCTTATATGTTCATCGCATTGTCTGATCATCACCCTTGATATCAATTTTTCAATTAGTTTTGCTTCCCATTCGACATCAGAGTTTTTTCTATATTCTTATGTTCGTTTTGGGTTCATGTGGGTTCAATTTGTCCATATATCAAGGATAGGGTTTTATTAGTAAATAAATCTTTTTTGTTCAGGCTTTCTGATTGCTTGGATTTATATAACAAAATACAATAGATATGTACATGGCCGTGAGCTGGAGCAAGTGGATTAGGGTTGTTCATTGCACTGTTACAAACCAAACATGACCTTAGATGACGGGAGATTACACAATGAGGATCTCAAAGCAGAAGCCGAGGAGGCATAAATTTAAATAGTACTCTCCAACTCTAAGAGAAGAAGGAGAGTTAAAATTATCATCAACTACTTTATCCAACTCATACAAAGGAAACCGATATTGGAATGCAAATCTAACTGCATCACTTGAATGTTGAACACTCTTCTTTCATTGATTTCAAATATGTAGCCTCAACATACAGTACATAATCTATGAAAAAAGATATTTTGACAAATATCCTTTAATAACTAACATATTTGTGATGAATCAAACTAACCATCCATGCATTTTACCAAGATGAAATCAAAGGGCATGTTTGGTTCGTGAGAGTTTCGAGATATTTTGCAGGATTTGCATTTTAAATTCTTTGAAATCCCATGTTTGGTTGAAAATAAAAAGGAAGAGATTGAGATTTCAAATCCTATAGGTTTGGGATTTCAAAATCCTTGGGGGAGGGGTGTTATTTTTAAATCCCTCGTATGTGAGATTTCAAAATCAAGACTTCTCTTACAAACGTTTCATAGTTCGCCTTCACCATATCCACCGACGCTTCACTCTCGTCGTCGCTACCGTAATTGGGCACCACCATTACCGCCACTGGCATCACCATTGTCGGCCACCACCACCACCGGAACTGTTGCCTTTCACCGTCTCCATATTCGTTGTCATCTCTTTTTGTCCATCATATATTTCACTACCCTAACCGGTCACCGGCGTAACCTTCCCTGCCTCCGTTGTCGCCCTTTCACATCTCCGTTGTCACCCTTCTCCATCTCCGCCTCTGCTGTCATCGTCGCCCTTCACCTCCTCCTCCTCTGTCGCGCTTCACCGCCTTCGGCTCCGTCACCCTCGTCCTTCACCGTTATCGCCCTCACCGTCTCGTCTTCCCCGTTTCCGAGTCAGTCAAGTTGTGAATGTGAGTCGACTTCTTTACCATCTTTGCCCTAAAAATATTATTGTCTTTTACATGAACCAAACAAGAGATTTAATTGAATTTGAAATCCATGAGATTTGGAATCCTTAGAATTTCAAGCCCATGAACCAAACACCCCCTAAATCTTCAAGCTCCTCCTCACACATTAGACACATCTTCATAAAAAAAATATTCCTCATGTATTCTCTAGATGAATATGTAAAAATTTGTATTACAAAAGCATGAGGGTTTAAGCCATTGAATATTATTCTATTTTTTTAAACAATGTAGATAATTTACTTTTTATTACCCAACTAGGTAACATATTTGTGGTAAATTGTTAAAATAAGTAAAATTTTGAAATTTTCGATTAGGGGTTTTGCTCTAGCTGAAGTTTCTACTATTGGATCACGATCAATCTTTGATGAAATGACTGTAATGTTGGTTCTATGTGCACAAGACACAAATTAATACGATATTACTGATAATAAATAAACTCATAGGGTCACACATTTACAATCAATGGACACCAATTACATATTTGAATATGATTTAAATATGTTTCCAACTCGTTATATATATATATATATATATAAGTATATATGCATTGTTGCATATTGTTATTTATGTGAAATAATAATATCACTCTTGTATATTGATACAAGATAATGCATATGAAATACATAAATATAAACATATGATTTTATATATGTATATATATATATGTATAAATATATATTTGTTACAAGTAAATTGTTACTAGTAACAATTATATAAATGTATGTATATCTTTGTTACAAGTAAAGAGTTACTAGTAACAATCAAGTATGTATATAAAGTACATGTAGATGTATTTTATACTTAGTATGACATATCTAGTATACTCTTTTATATAAATTGAAAGAAAACTAGAAATTCACACATTAATCCTTCAAAGGGGCCATGTATTGCTTCTTGATTGGAATGGACCAAGGCATGGACTAGATGTACAAGCATGGAAGGAAGACAAGAGGGGTGTTGGTTCTATGTGCACAAGACACAAATTAATACGATATTACTGATAATAAATAAACCCATAGGGTCACACATTTACAATCAATGGACACCAATTACATATTTGAATATGATTTAAATATGTTTCCAACTCGTTATATATATATAAGTATATATGCATTGTTGCATATTATTATTTATGTGAAATAATAATATCACTCTTGTATATTGATACAAGATAATGCATATGAAATACATAAATATAAACATATGATTTTATATATATATATATATATATGTATGAATGTATATTTGTTACAAGTAAATTGTTACTAGTAACAATTATATAAATGCATGTATATCTTTGTTACAAGTAAAGAGTTACTAGTAACAACCAAGTATGTATATAAAATACATGTAGATGTATTTTATACAATGTATGGCAAGTCTAGCATTATATTTTATATACTTGAAATATATAAAACTAGAAATGCTTACAAGTATCACAAAGGGGGTCCATTTGAGGTTGCTTGAAAAATGGACTAACCTAGACATGCATGCATGAACAAGTGAAGCAAAAGAGCAAAGGGGACCCCCCCCATCCCCTTGCTACGGCCGAAACCAAGCAAGGGAGGGGCCTCCCTCTCTTGCTTTGCTTCTTGGCTTATTTTAAGTGTTCATGCATGGCTCTTTTGTGTATAATTGCATACTACCACCTTTCCTTGAGTTCTTAGAAGAGTTCTAAGTGTTTGATACTTGAAAACATCCTTACTTTGTAGTATTGGTGTTCTTCAAGTGAGCAAAGTGTGGTGCTAGAATACATACTCATATACATACATAGTAAGTTCAAGAAGAAGAACAAGAGGTTGTTGCTTGCTTGCTTGAATTCCAAAGGGTTGGAGAGACTAGCATCTTGGAGGTGTTGGATTCATTGATTTTGTGGATACCTTGGAGGAAGTCTTCTCTTGGCTTCTCATAGATCAACTACTTCTTCAACGGTTTACTCACGCTACAAAGGTTGTAGTTCTAAACACCCTATGGTTGTTTTGTTTCTTAAGGCTTACATATGGATCATTGGTGGGGAGTTTTAAAAGTTTAAAATTGTTGTTCATGCTTCCGTTGCTAAAATATATTTTGAAAAACCGAACAAACCCCAACAGTGGTATCAGAGCCACTTATGTATAGTTTTAAGAAACCTTTTGAGTATGTATTGTTTTAAGAAAATGGACAACTTTTCTTTTGTTAGAAAAGTTGTGGATTTTCTTGTTGGCAACTTATATATGTTTATATATTTATTTTGGGAAACAACCAAACCACATGCATGTTGGGTTGTAAAAGTTGCCTAAATATCAAGTGTTGATATATATGTTTGTTTGAGTGTATGTTGTGCATAACAAGCCATAGACTTTTTGTGATGTGTTGGAAATTCGATTTGGTTGTAAAATTATTTTTTCATTTGGTATGTAATAATAATTTTAGTTTTGTTTCATCTTGTTGTATTTTGTAAGTAGTAGAATAGTTTAGACTAGTTTACTTTTATAAAAATGTAACAAGATGGAGAAATGACCAAGTTGGAGTTTTCAAGTGTGGTGGAGTCAACCATGAAGGCTTGGAGTCATTTGCACTACAAGGAGTTGTTTTGGCAAGTGGGAGCTTCAAGTTCATCACAAGAGGAATATTTGGTCCTTAGTTATGACTTGGTATTTTTGTAAGGCTCACAAAAATACCACTTAGGATAAATGGCTTGGTTATGCACTTATACATGTTTTTTTTGTGTGTGTTTATGTTTATATTATTATGCATGGTTGAAAATAGGATTTTTGCATGCTAGATAATATTTTTACATAATATAAATCACACAATGGGAGTTTGGTATTTTAAGTTGACATAACATAAGATGTAAAAATGAATTTTATATAAAAGGAGTTTTGTAAAGATTAAAATTCATTATGTCAATATATATATATATATATATATATATATATATGAGTTTTATAAAATAGAGATTTTAAAACTCAACCAAACTCCATTCAAGCTTAATAATAAAATGGTTTTATTACAAGCTAAAATTGGTCGTATTTGCGCGCTCGAAACTACACACGTTAATATAGGATATTAATACTAGTTTAAAATTGAACGCGTTGAGAGTTCGTAAAATATGGATTCTAAGAATACTCAAGACCAATATATATATAAAATATGATTTTATCAAAAACGTGGACTTGTTATTGTATGCATGCAATACTAGTCACACGACTCGTTTTGTTTTATTTAATAAATATACAAAACGGTAAAAGCCCTTTTTCAAAACGTAAGTCTATGCCATCCCATTTTAAGACACTCGCTTGTTGCAACGACACTCACGTGGAGAGAGCATTAGCCAAACGCGTGGATTGTTTTTGTAACAACCGAGGTGTTTTTCCGCGAATTCCATGAACGTCTTGGGCCGGAAATTCACCGTCTTGAAATAGGACGACTTAATCAGAATCTTATTACGGAGAGAGCATTAGCCAAACGTAAGGAAGCCCGAGGCATAGATGGGATCAAACATGCCAAAATTGACAATCGTTGTCTAGGATCCCATAAAGATCTAGGAATTACATACGAGATGTAATTGGTAAACGTTACCTACCTTGTTGTTTTAACTTGATGGAGAGAGCATTAGCCAAACATTCAAGGTTAAGTTCAACTTGGATCCTAGCCTTTAAAAAAAATTAAAGAATTTTATAATTCTAAAGGGTATTAATTATTAAAGGATTAAATATCAAAAATACTAAATTGAACTTTGTTAAATTTTGTAGATGGCCCCTAACTCAACTACGCCCGTTAACAACTTATCTCTTCGTTCAATCCTAGAGAAAGAAAAACTCAATGGTACAAATTTCTTAGACTGGTATCGTAACTTGAGAATCGTTCTTAAGCACGAAAAGAAATTGTACGTACTTGAGGATCCCGTCCCTGAGGAACCTCCATTGACTGCGGCCAAAGCCGTTAGGGATGCTTGGGTGAAGCATTCCGACGACTCGGTCGAAATTTCATGCCTCATGCTTGCTACCATGTCTCCGGATCTTCAAAAGAACCTTGAGGAGCATGGAGCATATGAGATGCTTGGCCAGCTTAAGGAAATGTTCCAAAAGCAAGCGAAGCAAGAACGCTTTGAGGTCACTCGAGCTTTCCATGCATGTAAGATGGAGGAAGGTCAATCCGTTAGCGACTATGTGCTAAAGATGAAAGGATACATTGACCAGCTTGCTAGGCTTGGATCTCCCATAACCAACGAGTTTGCACAGGATATGATCCTTAACTCGTTGACCAAAGCCTATGACCAATTTGTCATGAATTATAACATGAACAATTGGGAGAAATCTGTCTCAGAGTTGCATGGGATGCTTAAAACTGCTGAGAGCAAGATTCCAAGCAAAACACCTCAGGTCTTGATGATTCAAGAAGGGAGAATCAAGAAGAAAAAGAAAAACAACTCAAAAGGGAAGGGCAAAGCAAAGGCAAAGGGAAAGGACAAAGGCAAGCAAGTTGCCAAGGCTCCTACACCCAAGACGGCGGGAAAGGTTCCCAAGAATGACCCGTGCTTTGAATGCGGGGTGGTAGGACATTGGAGGCGCAATTGTCCAACTTACCTTGCAGAGTTGAAAAAGAAGAAGGCTGGCGAGGCTAGCACTTCAGGTATATATATGATTGAAATGTATACTTTTTCCATTAATTCCTGGGTATTTGATACCGGTTGTGAAACTCACATTTGTAACAATGTGCAGGGGTTGAGAAAAAGTAAGCTGCTGAAGCCAGGCGATTTGGATCTCCACGTGGGCAATGGAGCAAATGTTGCTGTTGAAGCCCTTGGAACTTTTGAATTATTATTACCAAATGGCCTGTACTTAATATTAAACAATTGTTGTTATGTACCTAGTTTAACTAGGAATATTATTTCAGTAGCTCGGTTAAGAGAATCTGGATTCATATTTGGTTTCGTTGATGATGGCATTCGTGCCTTCAAAAACGATATTTTGTATTTTGAGGCTCGGCCTCTTAATGGAATATATGAAGTTAATCTTAAAAGATCTCTTGATGATAATTCTATATATACCACTAGCACCAAATGACCTAAGCATGACTTAAGTCAAACATACCTATGGCATTGTCGACTTGGTCATATAAACAAGAAACGCATTGCAAAACTTCAAAAGGATGGAATTTTAAAATCAAACGACTCTAGCTCATTTGAAGTTTGCGAATCATGTTTATATGGGAAGATGACTAAGGCTCCTTTCTCCGGTTCAAGTGAAAGAGCCAAAGATCTATTAGGAATCATACATACGGATGTATGCGGTCCTTTTAGATCAATGTCTAGGGATGGTGATAGATACTTCGTTACATTCACCGATGATTATAGTAGATTTGGTTATGTTTATTTGTTGAAACATAAACATGAAACATTTGAAATGTTCAAGCTGTTTCAAAACGAAGTACAAAATCAACTCAACAAAACAATCAAGGCCCTTCGTTCCGATCGAGGTGGTGAGTACTTAAGCGAAGAGTTTATGGATCATCTTAGTAATTGTGGGATTATCTCACAACTTACTCCTCCTAGAACACCACAACATAATGGTGTATCTGAAAGGAGGAACCAAACTCTATTGGATATGGTTCGGTCTATGATGAGCCGAAGTACTCTACCCTCGTCCTTTTGGAGTTATGCTTTATTAACTGCTGCGCGCATATTAAATATGGTTCCAACCAAGAAGGTAGATAAGACACCATATGAGATGTGGTATGGAAAGGTTCCAAACTTATCTTACTTGAAAGTCTGGGGTTGTGAGGCTCATGTACGACAAGAGGCTTTAAGCAAACTCGATCCTAGATCTATCAAATGTAATTTTGTGGGATATCCTAAAGATTCATTAGGATATTATTTCTACAACCCAGCTGAGAACAAAGTGTTTGTTTCTAGGCATGCCACTTTCTTAGAAAAGGAGTTTCTTTCGAAAGAGGCAAGTGGGAGCAATGTAGACCTTGAAGAAATTCAAGAACCACAAAATACAAGTCAGGTTGACACTAGCACTCAACAAACGGTTGTTGAACCTGAACAAATGGTTGTTCAAGAACCTACTGAAACACAAAGTGTTCGTAGATCTGGTAGACCTCGTCAAGAACCCGAGAGATACGGATTTCTCGTGTCCAATGATGAGATTTTCTTGGTAGACTCTTCTGAGCCTACTAACTACCAAGATGCTATATCGGATCCGGAATCCGATAAATGGCTTGATGCCATGAACACTGAGATGCAATCCATGTATGAAAATCAAGTATGGGACTTGGTTGATCTTCCTCCCAATAGTAAGACTGTAGGGAGCAAGTGGGTCTTCAAGAAGAAGACAGACATGGATGGAAATGTACACACATTTAAGGCAAGGCTAGTGGCGAAAGGTTTCACTCAAACTCATGGTATTGACTATGATGAAACTTTCTCTCCGGTAGCCATGATTAAATCTATTAGAATACTTATTGCCATAGCTGCATATTATGACTATGAGATATGGCAAATGGATGTCAAAACAGCTTTTCTAAATGGACACTTAAGTGAAGATGTCTATATGGTTCAGCCTGAAGGTTTTGTAGATCCTAAGTATCCTAATAAGGTGTGCAAGCTTAAAAGATCCATCTATGGACTAAAGCAAGCATCTCGAAGTTGGAATCTTCGATTTGATGAGAAAATAAAAGAGTTTGGTTTTATCAAATCAGAAGATGAACCGTGTGTTTACAAGAAAACTAGTGGGAGCGCAGTAGCATTCCTTGTCTTGTATGTTGATGACATACTACTCATTGGAAACGACATCCCGACCTTGGAAGACATCAAGTCTTGGCTTGGGAAGTGTTTCTCAATGAAAGACTTGGGAGAAGCCGCCTACATTCTTGGAATAAAGATCTATAGGGATAGATCTAGGCGTCTTATTGGCCTAAGTCAAAGTGCATATATTGACAAAATCTTGAAACTATTCAAGATGGAGAATTCTAAGAGAGGATTCTTGCCAATGGCCCTAGGCACGGTTTTGAGTAAAGCTCAAAGCCCTAGCACAAGAGAAGAGCTAGATAGAATGAGTGAGATCCCATATGCTTCTGCAATTGGATCCATCATGTATGCCATGCTATGCACTAGGCCAGATGTCTCGTATGCTTTGAGCATGACGAGCAGATACCAGCAAAACCCAGGAGATAGCCATTGGATGGCAGTCAAGAACATTTTAAAATACTTGAGAAGAACCAAAGACATGTTCTTGATCTATGGGGGTTTGGAAGAAGATCTTTGTGTAAAGTGTTACACAGATGCTAGTTTCCAAACGGATCGAGATGATTCTCGGTCACAATCGGGCTATGTCTTCGTTATGAATGGAGGCGCGGTTGCTTGGAAAAGTTCTAAGCAAAGTGTAGTTGCACAATCCACTACAAAATCTGAATACATTGCTGCTTCTGAGGCTAGACAAGAAGCTGCATGGATGAAGAAGTTCATTGCTGACCTTGGGGTAGTAACAAGCATTCAAGACCCCATAGAAATATTTTGTGATAATGAAGGTGCTATTGCCCAGGCAAAAGAACCTAGATCACATCACAGCACCAAACACATCCTCAGGCGTTTCCACTACATACGGGATATAGTGGATAGAGGAGATGTGTGTATTCGCAAAGTTCATACAGATCAGAATCTTGCAGATCCTTTTACGAAACCTCTTGCCTCGACTAAGCATGAGTCTCATACTAGGGCAATAGGTCTTCGCTTTGCAAGGGATTGGATTTGAATTGTAATTTAGTATTTGGATATTTTGGAACATTATGACAATATCTATTTTATCTGAATGATGTATGGGATATGATCACTTCATTAATATATATTGTGTTCTTTATTAGCATGTTTAAATCCATGAATAATTCTTTATTCTAAAACGTCCATAGTCGATTATAACTATGGGAATAGTTATGAATTAAGACTAATGTGAATAAGTTGGTTGACTTTCATTCGTGATGAAAGTAGGCAAAAGGGTTTGCAGCCAAATTCACTAATGTTTGTTAGGGAACAAACATTGGACATGACCCGCTCTTAAGATCGCTTCATGGATCAGTGTCATAAGTAAATCTTGAGAAAAAGGTGGTATCTTTGTATCCTTAGACCTGAGACACATATTGGGACTCGAGTATGAGGAGTATCATGCTTTAATGTGGTTAAACGCTATCTTTAACCGGGTAGTTATAAAGGCCATCGTTAGGTATGATATGAGTCTTATAAGAGACGTATGTGGTCAAGATGGAATTTGTTTCTCTCATTTAATTGGGAGTATAATATCTCTGGGCCCTAAAACAAGTTGAACATTATATGAGAATTGATGACGATCCATGTCTCATGTTCAACGAGATGTTAAAACAAAGGGATAATTGATGACTTACATATAACAACGATTTGTAGCTAGTGAGTTAACTTCGTTGGTGAAAGTGTTGATCAACACACTTTATTTATTATTAGGGGCAATGGGATGTTGCTAGACGTTCTTACCATTGTCTATATCGGCTTAAGTTGTAACTTGTGCAAGTGGGAGATTGTTGGTTCTATGTGCACAAGACACAAATTAATACGATATTACTGATAATAAATAAACCCATAGGGTCACACATTTACAATCAATGGACACCAATTACATATTTGAATATGATTTAAATATGTTTCCAACTCGTTATATATATATAAGTATATATGCATTGTTGCATATTATTATTTATGTGAAATAATAATATCACTCTTGTATATTGATACAAGATAATGCATATGAAATACATAAATATAAACATATGATTTTATATATATATATATATATGTATGAATGTATATTTGTTACAAGTAAATTGTTACTAGTAACAATTATATAAATGCATGTATATCTTTGTTACAAGTAAAGAGTTACTAGTAACAACCAAGTATGTATATAAAATACATGTAGATGTATTTTATACAATGTATGGCAAGTCTAGCATTATATTTTATATACTTGAAATATATAAAACTAGAAATGCTTACAAGTATCACAAAGGGGGTCCATTTGAGGTTGCTTGAAAAATGGACTAACCTAGACATGCATGCATGAACAAGTGAAGCAAAAGAGCAAAGGGGACCCCCCCCATCCCCTTGCTACGGCCGAAACCAAGCAAGGGAGGGGCCTCCCTCTCTTGCTTTGCTTCTTGGCTTATTTTAAGTGTTCATGCATGGCTCTTTTGTGTATAATTGCATACTACCACCTTTCCTTGAGTTCTTAGAAGAGTTCTAAGTGTTTGATACTTGAAAACATCCTTACTTTGTAGTATTGGTGTTCTTCAAGTGAGCAAAGTGTGGTGCTAGAATACATACTCATATACATACATAGTAAGTTCAAGAAGAAGAACAAGAGGTTGTTGCTTGCTTGCTTGAATTCCAAAGGGTTGGAGAGACTAGCATCTTGGAGGTGTTGGATTCATTGATTTTGTGGATACCTTGGAGGAAGTCTTCTCTTGGCTTCTCATAGATCAACTACTTCTTCAACGGTTTACTCACGCTACAAAGGTTGTAGTTCTAAACACCCTATGGTTGTTTTGTTTCTTAAGGCTTACATATGGATCATTGGTGGGGAGTTTTAAAAGTTTAAAATTGTTGTTCATGCTTCCGTTGCTAAAATATATTTTGAAAAACCGAACAAACCCCAACAAGGGGACCCTCCCCCCTCACCCATTTTCGGCCGAAAATGGGAGCCAAAGGGGGCCTCCCTCTTGTTGCTTCACTTCTTGATCTTATTTAGTACATGCATGGTTCTTTGTTCTAATAAGTTTATGCTACCACCTTTCCTTGAGTTCTTAGAAAGGTTCTAAGTATTCTTGAAGCTCTGAAAACATCTCTACATTCTTGTATTGGTGTTTTTCAAGTGAGCAAAGTGTGGTGCTAGAATACATACTCATATACATACATAGTAAGTTCAAGAAGAAGAACAAGAGGTTGTTGCTTGCTTGCTTGAATTTCAAGGGTTGGAGAGACTAGCATCTCAAAGGTGTTGGACTCATTGATTTGTGTATACCTTGGAGGAAGTCTTCTCTTGGCTTCTCAGTGATCAACCACTTCATCAACGGTTTACTCACGCTACAAAGGTTGTAGTTCTAAACACCCTATGGTTGTTTTGTTTCTTAAGGCTTGCATATGGATCATTGGTGGGGAGTTTTAAAAAGTTTAAAATTGTTGTTCATGCTTCCGTTGCTAAAATATATTTTGAAAAACCGAACAAACCCCAACATGTAATTCCTTCCTAGAGGTGACAGTGGAGTCTAATTGGCCTTCTGCAGACCGTCGTTGTCAGGTTCAAAGAAAGTTGAGTTGTTGTTGTTTTTCTAAATCAGGCAACGACGGCCGGTAAGATGCCGATCAGACTTCACTATCACCACCAGGAGGGTATTCTAGTCACGACTTCAAGGTTTGCTCTAGCTAATTAATTTTACTTTGTTATGTAACTAATATTCATATACCGATAAATTAGAACACGAAAATATATCTATTATAATCAAGCTAAAAAATCAAAGGAACTTGAAAATCAAAGGAACTTGAAAAAATCAAAGGAACACTCTATCTGTCTTCTATAATTCTACGGGTGAGTACCGGTTAACATTAGCATCACAATAAGAATATTATATAGATATAATGAATATTAAAACTAAAGATTGAGTTATTGATTATGTATTGTTGAATTGTATTGTGTTATGATTTGATATGTACGCATGCTATAGGCTTGAGTAGGACAATTGTGTTATATGTATGCTATGGGCTTAAGTGGGCCAACTTTGTTATGTGATGGCTTGAGAAGGCCAAATGTGTAATGTCGACACTCTTTTAAAGTAGTTTGGGGCCAGCTTAGTCTGGATCTGGTTGGAGCCTTATGCCGTCAACTATGATGATCGGTGAGTAGTTGATAACAAATCTTTGATTCTGCAGAACCTCCGTCCCTCAGCTTGATAATGGGTTCTTAGTTCCCGCTGATCCTGAAGGGTGAGTTCCCGATAACGCAATGGTGGACCGCTATCCGCTTATCCACCGGCGCGGTTGAGGTAGTTGGTTTCTCCAGTAAGGATTATTGAGCCGGATTAGCTTCCTTACAAGACGTGATTCCTGCTGACTACGCTGATACTTCGTGATGTGTTAGGATAGACTTGTTTGCAAATATATGATATGATATTCTTGTTATGATATTTATGATTAATCGATACTCACTAGCTATTTATAGTTAACCCCTTCCATGTACCCTTTCTATGTGCAGGTAACTAGTTTGTGTTAGTGAGAACGGGTGCTTTGCTTTGGCTTATCTTACCTGTTTTTGGGAAACACATTTGTGCAGGCTTTTGGTTATTATTTTATATGTGTAATGGTCGGCATATATTTGGAAACGCCGGTGGTTCTCTTTTGTTGAAACCTATATAATAGGTTGTAAATATTTAATTAGATATGGATGTTTTCGCTGTTTCTGTTTTGTAATATTTTGATTAAACAAGTTATAGAAATGTTATATTTACAAATGTAATCATGAAGTTTCAAAACTCGAATTTAAATAAAAATAATAGCTATAAAATAACGGTGTTACATATTGTATGTGACATAAATTAATGGTTAGGAGGATTCACTTAAAGGATATCGAAGTTTCTTTTCATATGTTTAATTTCTTTTTCACAAAAAAAAAGAAAAAAAAAAGCAATTTACGATAAATAGCTTGCATATATAAACACGTATCGCCGCCGACCATCTTTCATGCATTAATGCATCATCGCCGGTGTAAAGCAGAAAAGAAAAACAAAGGCGAATCACACCACGGGCGTTGAGAACAATCTCCACCATCTCCGTCAAGTCGTCAACCACCACAGCCATCTCCGGCCGCCACCCCTGGTTTCGCTGCTAGTAAAAACCAAGTGCATGCAATATGTATAAACCAAAATTAAGGAAAAAAATTTAAAATCTATATTTTGTATGAACACAAAGAAAAAGACATAACAGAAGATTTAAAATCACAATCGCGACAATGTCAACAGAAGAAAATTACTCCGACAGTGATATAGAAACAAACGTAAACTAACAAATAAGTCGCCGGTTACACCCAAAAACGTGTTTTTCCCAATACCCACTCTCCGTCAACGCGTTACGTAGCCATTAAACCTACTACCATATCCATAATAAATACCTTCACCTTCTTCCATTCTTCACGACCTTCAATTCCCAACTCCACCATGTCCAACGCCGATCAGCCTCACCTGAACGGAGCTTACTACGGCCCTTCAGTCCCACCTCCCACCAAAAAATCCAGATCCTATCGCAGCCATGGCCATGGTGGCAGCAGCTGCAACCCTTTCTCCTGTCTCTGCGGTTGCATCTTTAACCTCGTTTTCCAGATTCTAATCACCATTCTCGTCCTCCTCGGTATCGCCGTCCTCGTTTTCTGGCTAATCTTCCGTCCAAACACCCCTAAATTCCACGTCAACGATGTCACTCTCACTGAATTCACACTTTCACCAAATAATAACACTCTGTTCTACAATCTCTCCGTCAATATGACCTTCCGTAACCCTAACCGCCGTATCGGGATCTACTACGATAAAATTGAAGCCCGCGCGGAGTACCATGGCGAGAGGTTTGACACCAGGGATTTGGGTAATTTCTATTTGGGGCATAAAGAGGAGAGAGATTTGAGCACGGTGTTCAACGGCGAACAGGTGGTGGTTCTCGGTGGTGATAGATCTAAATATGACTCTGAGAGTAGAGATGGGGTTTATAACATTGATTTGAAGCTGAAATTAAGGGTGAGGTTGAAGGTTGGGTGGGCGAAACCCAAATTCAAACCGAACTTCGAATGTGATTTGAAGGTTCCGATGACGACCGACGGAAGGGTTTCTTCCGGCAGATTTCAGAGGACCAAGTGTGATTTCGAATGGTAGAGATGATCATGATTCTTGGATCGGGTGTATGTTTCTTTAGATTCATTGACTCCATTCTATTTATGTTACATAAATGGGATCATTGGTACGTACGTGTGAGGATATATATTGAGTTATTGACTTTTATACATATGGAGATTATATCTGTGAATTTTCATTTTCACTTTATGTATAGATATCGTGTTTATAAATAAAGACATTGTTTTTTTGTTGTTTTATTTTAAGATTTTTATTTTCGCTAATTTTAAGTTTATAACCGTTTTTATGTCAATATCGTTGAAATATATCGTGTAATAAAAAAAATTTTAAAAAAAAGAGTGTAACTCTTACGCTAACGATATAACATCCTTTTCAAATCTAACTTAATTAAATATATTTTAGATATATAATAAACTGTTTTATCTTACTTAAATATTGACAAGCTAACAATAGACCTTTCAATATGATTGTATCTAGACTTAATAGCCTTATTTTTTAAGTGACAACAGTGAATTTTCTTAAAAAAATAATGCATTTTGTAAAAAAATTATCATAAGTAATGCAAGTCATTCAAAGTTTTAAAAGTAGAGTTTTCGGAATTTTAGATCCCGAATTTAAAAGAGAATTCAGGATTTGAGATCCCGAATTTGTCACATGTCACGTAGTTGCACTTCTCAGCTTTTTCTTTGTCATTTTCAATGCATTTGATTATTGTACTTGGTCAAATTCGGGATCCCAAATTCTGAATTCTTCATCAAATTCGGGATTTTAAATTTCGAAAACGTACTCTAGTTTTGAAAATTTTGAAAAACTTGCATGACTTTTAATAATTTGTATAGAAAATACATTATTTTGAAAAAAAATAGACAACAATATAGAAACTCTAATCTGCACTTATGTTCCACTTTTAAAAAAGAGGAAAACCTTAAGTCAAACCTCGATACTGATATACCGCTAAACATAAGCATTTTGATACTTAATAATCAAATTTAAAATATTATAATTACCATCATTTTCTTTGACAAATGTCGTTATTTAACCAATTGCCATTTGCGATTTTCTAGATGCCAGTCGCTATTTAATATTTAATAAAAATTATAACCATAATCCTAAGGTGGATAACTGGATACGGGTAGTAAAAATAATATAATTTTAATTTTTAAGACCAACAATAATAAAAATAAAAGAAGTATAAATAAAAATAAAAAGTTCAAAATTTAATAAATTACAGCGAAATCACTAGAAAAAGAAGTATAAATAAAAAGTTCAAACTAAAATGACAAAAATATCGCGATCTTACAACAATAATGATCTACAACCCTATTCCTTAAATTTGTAGTTATCATTACCCAACATTTAAATATATATGATTTTGTTTTATTAATTTCTTTTTTATTTAAACTATTAACACCAAACAACCTTAATCTAAACGTATTTGAGACAAGAATATTTAGTTGTCAATAATAAAAAGGAACACTCATTCTTTGGAACCTTTTATAATTACTTGAACACAAAAAAGTTGTAGCTATGAATAAATTAAATACACGCATATTATATTTGACCTTGTTGATTAAGAATTGTATTTGTTACCTAGAATTTTAATTGTTTTATGGGTTTGAAATAAGTGGATTTTCTTATTAATAAAAGAGATTATTCCTATACAATCAAAACTTATTTGCAAAATACAAAGATTCATTTAAATTCTACTCTTACATAATATTAAAGAAATAAAAGAATAACATGTACAAAATCAAAATGCATTTGTAATGATTTAATATCATTCTTTGTTGTTTCTAATTGGCACTAATTATATCAATATAAATTTTTAGCTTTTTTTTAATTATCTTTTTCGACTATCCCTTTAGAAAGGACATAGTAGTTGTTGGATGGGAGGAGTTAGGAGTCATCACTTAGAGCAAAGGTGTACCTTCAGCATGCCTTCGTGACTGTGTGTTACCGAAAGGAAAACTACCGTCAAAGGGGCAATACCAAAATAACAGAAAAAGCATCGGCGTTTGAATGCCAATGATACTAAGGAGAGAGAGCATTTAATCCCATCAACGGTCAAATGACCGTTCCAAATTTAAATTTTTTTACCCACTATTTATATAAACTCTCCACCTTTAACCATTTTACACCACAAACTTCTATCTACTCTCTACAAACTTTATATAACTTATACTTTTTTTATATTTTCACTTCAAATTGAGTTCTTTTTAAATACCCCAAACTCATCTCGATCAAAAAACCGTCAACCAACTCCGTCTTTTAACCTTTTTTGACTCAAAACACCACGGCCAATGTACGTATCCAACATGATGTTTGCTCCACCGCAACTCTTCAACCTCCTTAGCCCTCAATACAATATGGGATACAATCAACTTCCTACCCAAATCTCAATCTTCCCACCCAAGTTGCCTACAGCGAGTTTAGGTATTAGCCTCTACCGGTTCCCGACACCCAACCCGGTCTTGATGCCATCCCGGAGACCGAACCTGAGACCTAACCCCTTCCCAACACCCATCACACGCCCGGATCATGAGGACAACCAAGGTGGAAACTCATAAAAAACACTTTTTTAGAACTTTGTTGTGGATTACTTCCACAAAGAAACAGGAAATACTCACCGCATGAACCACCAACTCAATTCCAAATGGAAAACGTTGAACAAGCAAGTGGACGTGTTCAACAGGATCTACAACAATTTGTTGACGAGCCGGAAAAGTGGACAAAGTGATGCAAACATCAAGAAAAACGCTTATATACAATATAGGGAGATTTACAACACAAACTTTGTCCTTAAATACACTTGGGACATCCTCCGAGCTTCCTCAAAATGGGCTTCCATTCCACCACCGCCGTCGTATGGTTCAAGCAAAAGAACCAAAACATCCGACTATAACACTTTCTTGGACGCATAAGCACACCACCTCGACGAAGAAACCGATGACGAAAACAAGGTGGAATTTGTTGAACGGGCACACCTAATTGGAAAAAATAAAGGAAAAAGAGCGGTTTCTTCGAAAGAATTTAACCAATTACTCAAGGATCTCGGCTGCTTCCGAAGTTTAATGGATGAGTATAACGCGAGGCTTCTTGAGCAAAATGAACAGAAGCTACGTTTACGAGAAGAAAAAGAATTCCGAAAAGCGTCATAATTTTTAAGACAATCTGACGAAGGGTTGAAAGGCGAAGATATCGAGATTGTTCAACGGACAAAAGACGCTATTTTGAAAAAATATGGATTAAAAAATAAATCGTTGATGTTTTTTTTAAGTTGTAATTTTTTATGTACTCTTTTTTTAATGAAAACTAGTTATTAATCTTATTTTATTTTTATAATCTACTTTTATAACTTTATATTAAATTTTGTAATAATAAAACTTAAATAATATAATATATAATTAATTTAAAATAGAAAAAGTTTTAAGTATGCGAAACGTGAGTAATACGAAGGTGTGAGTATGATTAAAGCATGAAGTTAGTTATGCTGATGTGCCATCGAGGTGAGTTGAAGCATGGACACACCCCATGCTCTTAGACCACCCGCATCGGAGGCTACCCGATGGCGGGTTCCCTTTCCAACCCGATGGAAACACCATCGCTGGTGATGGGGTTAGGTTGGGTTGAGAGCCCAGCTAGTTGTGGAACCCGTTACGGGTTGTTTTTTTTTTCTTCTCTCTTTCCCTCTAATTTAATATATATATTTTATTAATATTTGGTATATGGTTGGATAGAGTTGGATGTAAGAATTTATATGTTTGATAGGCGGAAATCATAATGGGGCGAGGTTGGGGTTGTATAATGTGTGGCCAAACAAGGTAATCTCTCTTCTTTGATCTTTTTTTATAAAAAATTAATTAATTAGTGTATTAGGTGAATCTTAAATATTGAAAATAGTGGACGATATGAGTGAAATGCTAATACATTAGGTGTGACATAGTGCGTAAATTAGGACCACTCTTACGTTAAAAAAATATGAAATCAAATATTTGATATGTAATTAATAGGGTGTTTAATAGCTCTATTTTAGTTTTGTTCTTTGAAATATATATAGTTTTAGAGAAAAAAAACACAAGTAATACAGTTTTACGATTAAGTATAATTAATGGTATAATACTAATTAAGCAATTTATGCTAAAGGTGGACATTTTTTTATATAAATAAATCAGAATAAAAATATAGATAAATATTTTGGAAAGAGGGTTTATGACTTTATGCTTGTATTATTGTATAAACTATAAAGAAATTGGATGAATTTGATAAAGCTGTTAAAGCGTGTCCTTTTTATGTTAAAAGTGCGGCTGCTTTTACCATCCGCCATTTGTTTCTTTTTCAAACAATTCGACATTAATTTTGATTATTGAATATTTTATTATGAGAAATAGACAAATAAACTAAGTTAAGTAACTTTATTATAGAATAGTTTTGACTTTCATGTTACACGCCATACAATGCACCATTTTTTTTGTAAGAAATTTATATTAAGTAAACTTTAAAAATAATATAATTAATTTAAATATTTATCTTATTATATGTAAATATTTTTTTTTTGTGTTTGGTATTCAATTATAATTGTATACAATAAAATTTGTCATAATTTATATAGTATATAATAAACACTATAACAAATATGTTGATTTTTACACTTTTTAGTAATATTTTCACACTTTAAAATTTTAAAAATTATAAATAAGTATGAAAAAAAAGGCATGACAAATTTTGTTGTAAAGTTCACATGTAAAGATATAATAAATATAGTTAAAGTATCGTATTTATTAACGTAAACAAATAACTACAGTTTTTATATTTTTAATTGAAAACATCTTTATGTTATAAAAGTTCACACTTTTAAGTGTGGACTTTTCTTAATTTTCATTAATAACTATTTTTACACATTTAAAAGTGTGAATTTTTAAATTCAATATTATATATTTAAAAGTGTGATTTTTTTTTGTTATTTTTACTTACATTTTGTTCAAACTATTCTACGCAGTTCTAAGCGTTCATTTTTTTAAAATTTTACACACTTTTGATAAAGCGTGAGGACCAATGTTTGTTGTAGTGAAATTGCATACATTGTGAAGATTAATAAAGTTGATTTCATTATTTTTAAAATTTTAAAGTTGGTTGTATTTAATGATAACTAAAAGAAAGTTTAAACTTTTCTTATTTTAAATAGGTTTTAATGTTTTATTGTATTAGGATAGCTCCTTAGCGTATTATAAGGTTCATTAGAGGTCTTTTTGGTATTATTGTTTTATAATATTACAGGAAATTTAACAATAATCATCAAACTTTCTTTTTATCTCTTCCACTACATAAACTACACTCTTCACTCTCTCAAACCATAATTTTATACGATACGATACTAACGGAGTGTAATATATTTTTATATTAATCGAGTTCAGCACCATCAAAATAATTAACAGATTGAGATGCATTTTGCCCAAGATATAGTGATCATAAGGCAGTCTTGTGTTGTCATGTTTCCTTGTACTAAGCTAGGCCTATTAAGCTGGGCATAGTGGCTCTCTCGAATGCTTCGGGTTTACCATCGGGTGAGCTGAATAGCTTCGGGAACACCACTACGCCTACCCCTTCAGGTGTGGCTTCAGTTTCCCAAAGCCAAGCTTACCCATGCTTTCGTTTTTTTAGTTTTGTAGAGACTAAAGAGAGTAAAGAGAGATAAAATACTTGGTTTGTTTGGTTAAGTGCTAATTGAGTTTTGTGTAAGAGAGAGAAAAAGAAAAAAAGTAATATGACAGCTGATGTGACATTTGGGTTGAGAATGGTTTGAGATTGGGAAACCCAGCCTCAACCCGAAAGGTGGAGGGTAGTGGTGTTCCCGAGCCAACCCAATGGACCTGAAGGGGAACGCGAAGCCTTCGGGCTCACCACTACCGGTGGTCTTAAGGGTTAAAAATAATAAGATTATCATTCCACATTTCTGCTTTCACAATTGGCTATTCGGCTCCCATCTGACTCTATGACTCCTATGCATCTTCGTCGAATCAAGAATCATAACGATTATACTGTTTCTTGCTTTCTCCGATATGATCTTTTTGGCTTACCATAACTATTTCCTATTTATCTAATCGACTTTTGGCTTTTGTTTCCAAGTTTTTTCGATCACTGATCAATTTTATCTTTCTCCCAATTCCATATTTTGATCATATCTAAGCATATATATGGATGATTTATGTTTCTACTATGTTTATACGATCTATTATAATGAATCATGACTTGAACTAGGATACAATAACACAAAACGTAAAATAAATTTAACAGATTTTGATAAATATTTATAAAGTAAAATAATCGGTTTCTTGTTCTTCTCAATTTAGAACTGGGCTTGAATGAAGAAGCATGTTTGAAGCCCGTTACCAATTTTCTTCTCAAATAACGATGAAAGGATCAACCCAATATTATTAAGATCTCCTTTTAAAGCAACATACTTTTCTAAATAGTAAACACCCGATTATTAGTCTCGGATTGAATAGAATAGGTAATTTTTACTTTATGTTCTTTTAAAAAACTAATGTAACATCCTCAAAACGGGTTTAGACGTGTCCGAATATGGTACGTCAATTATTTAATTGAATTAAATAATATAAATATATATTCTAGGAAATGATATAAAATATGAAAAATAATAAATAAAAGGGTTATTAAAAATATTAATAAATATAGATAAAGATTATAAAATATCGAACGATTTCAAACGAAGATTCCAAAAATATCCTCGTTAGTTGAAACGGTTAAACGAGAGATGAGTTGTAAGTTGGAAAGGGGAACAAAATACCCACTTATGGATAATTATAACCCACAAGTGGGCACATGGCAGCTAACATACGTGAGTATTCATTTTCTCAAACACAGACTTCTCATTTTTCTTCCTATCACCTACTGTTCTTGCAAATTTGGAGAAGAAGATCAAGAAGGCTATCAAACAACAATTTACAGCAGCAAATTAGGGGTGAAATCAGTCCACAAACATCATCTTCTTCATCTCTAACCTAGTAAGCTCCAAATTCATGCTTGTTCTTCATTCTTGAATTTTTGGATTTTTGAAGAAAACTCATAAAACTCTTGTTCCAGCAGCTAAAGAAGGATCAAAATAGTCCCACAAGTTGTTTCTAATCATCCTTTGATCATTGTAAGTGCCAATTAATCCTTGTTCTTGATTATGCCTTTCAAGACTTGAAATTCTAGGTTTACAAGTGGGTTCTTTGATTTAGCAATCAAGAACTGAAATTTATGATTGAAATAGGTTCTAATATCATTTATAAGTGTATAGGAATCAATTCCATGAATTAAAGTGGTGTTCTTGATGAGTTTTGAATTTTGGCTCAAATGGGTCAAAATTGGTCAAATACGGGTCAAACTGATTTTGACCTTCAAGAACTGAAATTTAGTGTTCTAATTGATCTTATAACTTGTTAGGATTGATTAGAACTCAATTGGTGCATTAGAAGTGGTGTTTTTGCACAAATCCAATATTTAGCCTAAATGGGTCAAAATGACCTAAATCTGTTTTTACATATCAAGAACTGATTTTTTAGGTTCTAATAGGTTCATATGACTTGTATGAATTGATTAGAATATTGATTTTGAATTGGAATGGTTGTTTTGCTTGAATTGGCTAAAATAGTGAAAAATAGGCCTTAAATAGGCAAGAAATTGGAAAATGATACCAAACAATGAGTTAAAAGGTTTTGGTCAGTTGCAACACCTTTAATACATCATATTAGGTGTATATGGTGTGTTGCAAGTGTTGGAATTGGTCTACACCAAGTTTTGGCCATTATGCGCACGTCTTTGTCCATTTAATTGTGATTTTCGTATGAATTAATTGGATAGGAGTTTTTGATGTTAGAAAGCTTCCACAAGTGTCAAAAGGTCCTATGAAACACTAGAATTTTACCAAAATTGATTTGGAATTGAAATGAGCCAAAATGGGGTTGTTGTGCACAAAACAAACACTTGCTGCAATTCTGAACACTGGTCACGGCGCGACACAAGGCTGTGTCACGGCGCGACACCCCTGCACACAGCCTAATGTGCTGTTTTGTGCCACGTGTTCGCGTGTTGTTGCTTGGACTGCCATAGTTAATTAATAAATGGTTTAATAACACCATTTGGGTATTGTTTCAAGTGTCTTAGACGTTCCTCGCGTGTTCAAATGATTGATGCGTAAGTCTTGGTATTGTAGGTTGAATTGACAATCCGTGTGTGCCAAAGCAAGGTCTTTGCTTATTCTAGCCTATCAGGTGAGTGACGAATGACATAACAATTAATATACCTATAACATATATTAACAATGATTACGGAATTGTATACCATGATTTGTACACACACTTGTTTCAGTGTAGGATTGCATGATGATGCTAAAACTTACCATGTTGACACAATGTAGTATGCACTTGATTAGGTGTATGCTATGATGATAAATGAATATATGCGCGCATTGATTGATGATTCGATTGAATCAGATTACCTGTTTGTGATTGGTCCGGATCTTATGGACAAAGCTGTCCTGGACAAAGCTGTCCAACATAAGAACAAAACTGTTCTACTTAAGGACAAAGCTGTCCTCTTCGGGTATGGCTTATGCTGTACAACAGAGGAATCTGTTGATTCCAAAACGCAATGGTGGACGCTTAACAGCTCCCTCACCGGCGCGGTTGATGTGTCTGGTACCCCAGTTTGGTGCATTGAGCCGGGTTAGCTCCCCTGCAAGATATGCTACCTCCTGACTACGCCAGCTCATCGCGCGATGCTAGGATAGAACTATCTGAGCATGATTGATGATATGTGATGTACTTATATTGATTGCATGTTATTTGGTACTCACTAGCTATTATAGCTAACAGATGCTACACTCCACATGTGCAGGTAATTCTCAGTGAGCTCGGGAGCCTGCGGGTAGTTATTTCCTTTGGGAGGAACACTGCTTTTATGTTTAAACTCTGTTGAATCATGTTTATATTTGTTTAAGATAATGGTCAGCCGGTTATGTATTCCGTAACACCAACTGTCGTTTGTGGCATCATTTTGACTGTTTATATAGTTTGCCACGTGTTTTTACTTTCGCTGCATTTTTAAATTATAAGACAGGTTTGATTGTTCTATTTACAGTCAAACCCACACAGTTTGAAATCTTAAATTGTATTTTAAAAAGAAAAATTTGGTTCTCAAAACCGCGGTATTACAACTAACCACATATTTAACTGTTTCTTACCCATCGTCTTTCTGCTGAATTCAATCTTCACACAAATGCATGAATCTTTTTATTTTATTTTCTTAAGAATTGAAGAGAAAATATTTGGAAGAAAAAATTGATAAATTCTCTCCTAAACTTTCCTTCAAGAATATTTAGAAGGAAAGAGAAGAAAAACTTTTATGATTTTTATTAGTGGCTAAATTATCACTAATTATAACTAATAATTTCAAAAAATTAAGGTATTATTGTAAAATTACAGATTTTCTTTCATTTTTCTTATTTCTCAAACAAAAAATAAAAATAGTATAGTTTTTCTCTTCATTTATTGTCTTTTAAACTTAGAAACACGAAAACAAAAAGGAAAATGCTAACCACAGCCCTAAGGGCTGTGGATAAGAATAATAAAATCTGATTTTAATTTTTAAAAATAGAAACCGTATGTCATATATAGAAAGTTTAAATACTAATTAAAAGATGATTTAGGTGTATTTGTTTGTAAACATGAAAGGTTAATTATGAAACATAAGTTATGATTGTTATTTATAAAAATTATAATAATTTTTTTTACTTTTATCCACATCCTTTAGGACTATGGTTAGCATTTCCCAAACAAAAATTATGTTAAACCTCCAAGTTTAGATACTCTTTCCTAGATAGAAATTTTAGTATAGAAAGTAATAATAAAATATCAAGCTACAAATTGGTAAGGGGTATATAATAGCCATCAAAAAAGGCTATAAAAAGGATTTCTACACCTAAACACATAGTTTAGGGGTGTGTGTTCATGTGGTGTATGTGTATGTTTTTAGAGAGAAAGAGAGTTAAGAGAGAGAAAGCAGAGAGAGAATGGATTGTTACAAGATGATTAACAAGCGATCAAGCTTGATTGTTGGAAGATTATGTAAATTCGTGAAGATTAACATGAATCCAACCAGGGCCGTTTTAAAGGGCGTGTCAAAAGGGCGACCGCCCAGAGCTCACAGATTAGAGGGCCCATTTTTCTTGTATGTGTAATGTACACAGTTTAACACTCTAAGCCTAGTTTAATTAACCTATTATGAGTCAATTGCTTTAAACGTTAAGAATTTCTTAAAAATTCGAGATTACCACTCTAAGCAGTCATATATTCAATTCTTTTGGCCCATTACAATACAATACCCCATATTGTAATAAACAAATGTATGAAAAAGGTTCTTTTCACCATATTTTCTACATAATCAAACATGAATAAAAGTTTCGTGGAAAACCATTTTCATCCGGTTATAACCTCTCTTTGTGATGCGTGATTTTCTAGTATTGACCGATTGGGAAGAAAGCAAGACATCATCAATTTATTTAAAAAATTAATAGTTAATTTACGAAGAAATCACACAAAATCGATTGACTCTTTGGGATGAAGTTACATAGTTTGGGATGAAGTTACATAGTTTGTGAAGAAGAACAAAATCGATAATCACAATCTTTTATCTTTATTTGGTTTTCTTGAAAAAAAACGAAATCTTAAGCTTTGTGAAAGGTAAAATTCAGAAATTCAACTTATTTAAGGCATATATGAGTTTTAAAATTCTCATAACTTCTCAAACATGTCTAACTTTCCTTTAATCTTATATTTTTGATTTCTAATTTAATTTTTATTCACGGTTTAGATTTCAATAATTTAACTACTTACATTTTGTTTGGTCAATTGATTATTTAATATATTTGTATATAGTTTGTTTACTAGTTTGCTTACTACAATTGTTTAATTGGTATTTTCATATTAATTGCTTAGTTGGTAATTGGTTAATTGATTATCTGAAAAATAGTTGAAGTTTGCATATTTACTTATTTTGTAATTAGTTACTTGGTATTTAAATATTAGTTTGCTATTTTTAAACCATATTTCAAAAGAGGCACTTATTTATTTGACACTTATATAATTTCATTTATCGTTAAGTACATACATTTTTATATAGTTTAATATTTTTAAAGGCCCATTCTTTTATTTGTCCCGGGCTTCCAAAATATTTGAGACGGGTTGAATCCAACAACAATTAAGTAAGAAAACAAGGTTAGTCTTTCTAATTTTTCATGTGTTCTTGGGTTCTTGAGTGTTTGATTAATGATAGATTTCCATGGCATGTTAGAAATATAAGTTAATTTAGTGTTTATAACACTAGTAGATCATAAGACAATAATTGCATGTTGATGAGTAGGGTTTAAATTGAGTTTTTGAACTAGCAGCAACTGGACTACAGATGTCTCAAATTCATAATGTAACAAATAAAGTATGATATATGAAGATTTAGTAATAATAAATAAAAATTTATAAAATATATCAAATAATATTTTTGAAAATTGATAAAAGATGTTATCTATACAAATCACATTCTTGTGTTTAATAAGTTAAGTTCATAACGATGTAAGAAGACCACACATGATAGTATTAAGGGCAAAATATATTAACCACAAATCACATCTTTAGTTATCTTAATTTCTTAACGTTGTAAGAATAACACGATGAGACATCTAATGTTTCCATGCTTTATGCATAATTACACATAATCACTCCCTTCATCATCTGACATCGATTTTCCGGTTTCATGATCACCGGAAACAACAAACTCCGACTCCATAAAATCTCGTGCCGGAGATCCTACCGGTGTAAAAAACGACGGCGAATCACACGGCGTTGAGAACACCGTCTTGGTATTTTCATCATCCCGGTAATTAACCGTCACAGCCACCACCTCTTCCACCCCCGCCTCTGTTTCCGCCGCCGCCGGTTCTACTGCTGAATGAAGACATGATGATTCCAAGCAGACATTTTTCGTCATCGATTTCTTTGAAAAGTCAACGTCTGTCGTTGACTCAACATCCTCTTTATCTTCCTCCTTTATCGTACAAAGAAACCTCGACGGTCCATTTGCTTCTAACAACTTAAAAACGTCAATTACCTGGTCATCGGGCCATGACACGTCTGAGTTCTTGTTGGGTGGTCCGGATTGGTCGACCCTGTCATGGGCTTTCAAGCAGAAGAAATAAAGCAGTTCCTTGGATGCAGAGTCAGCATGGGAGAAAACAGGGGTTTCAATTTCATCGTCGCCACGGATCGGAGGAGGAGGAGGGGAGGAGTGACGACGGAAGGAGCGGCGACGCCAGAGGACATATAGAAGTTCTCCGGCGAGAGCGACGACGGATACCGCGAAGATCACTGACAGAGCAGTGACAAAGATACTAACACTCATTGTGTGTGTGTCTGTTTTTTTTGGCAGTTGAAAAAATTAAATTAAGATCGATTTGGTTGAAGGTAGTAGAAATAATCGGGCCACCAGCACGGGGATTGAGTGTTTATCGGGAACGTTGACGGGGGTCGACGTGGTGGTCGACGGTGGCAAAGATTGACGGTGACTTACCACCCACCAGATTAAAATGTTTTAATGGGTTCTTAAAAGCTTCAATTTGTTAAAAGTTAAAATTTTAAATTATAATAGGTAAGTTGGATGGCTGGTGGGATGACTTGTATATATTTTTAATCAGGAAAAATAATATAAAATGTGATAAATAAACAACAATGAGTTTCAAACTATACTTACCAATTAACAAGTTACTTGATAAAGATGAAAAAAGCACTCGTAATGATAACTGTTATTACCGTAATTACTAATCGTTATATCAGTATAACAACAATATAAGGGTTGTATCATGGAAGGGTAGAATTTGGTTTATTGGCGTCACCTAACATGTTAAAAGACGATATGATCAATTAAAGAAAAAAAAATGGAGTTGTTAATGTAGATAAGGTTGGTTTTAAAAAACAAAAGCTTGATAAAGATATGCATCACATCACAATTAAGAAATTACTTACCCTTTTGCTATTTCTTGTGTTATTTTAGTTTGTACAAAGTAAATGTTTACATGTTTTTAAAGGCTTTTTTTTTTTCGTTTGAAAACAATATTTTTAAAATTAAGAATAGATGAAAATTGTTTGATGGAGCAACACCCATATATAGTCCCGCATTGCATCAATTTTGAGCTAGAAATATATCAACTTAACTAGATTAAATAACTGTTTCATACATGAGTTGGTTTTAAAAGTATTAAACAATTATAAATCATGAAAAAAATCAATGTTTAATAAATGGTGACAAACAGCGTGAACATCCAGACAAACAGTGAAAGTGTCGAAGTAAGGGGAGGACAGACCGTAACAGTGAACATGATATTATGATATGAAAAAATCTGATTGTACAAGTCATCAATCATTATTTGTTACAATTAAAAACAATTAGGTTAAGTATTTATTAGTTATAAGTCAAAAAATTTAAATTGATTATAAACTATTTAAAATAACCAAACTAAGAATTTGGTAAAATATTATATTTTAAAACGATATAAATTGTATATATAATATTTATAAATTATTATAGACAAATACGATATTTTAATATTTAAGAAGGACATTATGAAATTATCTATAAGAATTCTGATTTAAATTAAAGAACTTTGATTCCTAAAAGTCAAAATCAAATAGAATTTTCAGTTTAAATTAATGGTTATGATTCCATTTTATCAAGGACAAGGACAATTAGTTAGAACAAGGACTTTGCAATGATTTAGAACCAGAATACCTAGGTAGAACAAGGACAATTAGTTATTCAATTAGTTTAAGGACATACTTGGTAAGTACATTTATTTTACTATACTCCGATAAGCATAGGAATGAGGAAAAAGCCCATTTGGTCTGAACAGGAACTGGAACCAATCAAGACCAATTTACGCACTTTCGAGTCGGTTCTAGGTTCTTATATTTCCTTTATTTTGTGTTTCGGTTCCACTAGGTTTGGCTTTCACCCGAAACTGATTAAGAACAAACGATTTGGTCCTCAATTCTTACGTTGGGGAATTTTCGTTTTCAGTTTTTTTGGAGTTCGGTTTTGGAACCAATTAAGCTCATCCCTAGGTAAGCACAATCTATTATACACGTTCTTTAAAATTATGATACATATTCTCATGTTTGTAAGAGGTTACATTATAATACAGAAAAGCGTGGTAAGAACTTATGTGTTGTATTTTGCTCAGCTAGTTTTCAGTCAGTCAAGTGTGATTTATATGGCGAGGGTTGAAGATCAGTACTTGATTATTTAAGTGTTATTCCGCCAACATAAATATTTATTTATAGTCTTCAGTCACATACCAAAAATAATTAAAAAAAATATTATAATCTCTGTTGTTATATGATTTATATGTTGATTGCTTATACTAGTATGTTTGATTTGGGCCTATTACTAATGACCTATTTGTGTTGTTTGTAATAATTCCTGGTATGTACAAATTGGATTCATTGAGAGGTGGTAAGAACCAAAACAACTACCTACCTACCTACTCACAAAACATTAAGAAAGTAAGAATTTTCTTAAATTGGTAAGACATCTCCAATAGAAACTCTTGTCTCAAATGGTCATTTCTCAAAGATAAATCATCTTTGATTATTTTAGTCTACACATGTATACTAAACTAATCTATGTGCTACTAAAATTTAGTGTTGTCTCAAATGTGAGTGCTATTTCATAATGATGGATGCAAAAATGTATACTTGGTGAGTAGATCACTTTCTCTGCTAAGCAAGACTTTGTCATCCTTTTGAATTTTATCTCTTGGATTAAACCCTTTAATTTGTTAAATAACAAATTCTCTAACTTGTATATAGATTTTTTGGAAAAGTGTGACTCTTTCAACAAAGGAGATTTGTAAAATATTTTTTGGATTAAACTCTTTAATTTGTTAAATAACAAATTTTTGGTTAACATTGTATTATCATTAGTAAAGAATATTCAATATAGTCCATAATTAATTCATAGTCTTAAGGGACTAATTTTAGCCTATGGATCAATGACATCAATGATCCAAATTGCATTTTAAAATTTTGGGTGAAGTTACATTTTCGTAATTCACATATGATGCTTTTACAAATCACATGTGATTGTATACTCTGTGACTGAATATTAAAATTTTAGAACTATGTTTTTTACATAAACTTTCTTGAACACAACTCTATCATTGAAATAAATAGATACAATAAATTCGTATATGATCATACAGTATACAAAGTTATAAAATATATCCATATGGTATTATTTAACTCGTATGACTTTTTTACCACACTTAAATTAGTATGATGTATATTTTAATAGTGTTTTACTTGAAGTGCGGTGAGAATGATCATTTGACTAGGTTAAGTAACTAGAGTTGATCATTTGGGTTAGTTTTTTTTAGTTTGTAGGATTAACTGGAACAATACAAAATTTGAGTACGGGTTGAATTAGTCAATTGATTGGTATTTCATAAAGACTTAAAACTGAGCTAACTGAATGGGTTCAAGTTTATATATATTGTTTATAAATTTAAAAGAAAAGATATTTTATAAACTTTAAATCAAAAGAAATTTTCCAAAAACTATATATAATATGTTTCTATGAGGTTAAACCCATTCAATTCGTTCAAGCTAGTTTGTTCAAAAGGCAAGCTAGCTTGATCTGTAATATAATCGACCCGTACCAACCAGAGTTAATTTCGATATTTTGCCATCTTGGGTATGGTTGGCGGGAGCTTTTTCGGACCTGAACTCGATTCAAAGAAAATATATATATATAAAGTCGTTTCATTTCTTTTGATTTAAAAATTTGTAAAATACAATGACGAACCTGAACTCGATTCAACGTAAGTCAGATGAATAACATGAGGGCTTTATTATGTAAAATAATAATTGTTTTTTGGTATAATTCTTTTTATTATAAGCATGTATATATTTTACCAAATTAAAAAATAGAAAACTAGGCTCTATTTTGATTATTTAACCCAGTTCCGATATAAAACATGCTTTACGCTTTATTTAACCGGGCTCTAATATAATTTCCGGAAGCAGTTATTTAACCTGGCTTTGTTTCGGCCCGGAATAGCCCCCTAAAACTAGACTATATGCACTATTTTACCTGGCTTAAATGGGCCTCATATGGGTGGTGTCCGAAGATGCTGTCAGAATTTCCTTTTCTCCATCTACTCAGAGTGCTAGAAGTGAGAGGGGTTTGGGGTGTGTGGTGGGGTGACCACTTGGGTGGTGGATGTGGTACCACACCATGAAGGTGTGGTGGAAGAGTGTATTTGGTAACTATCACATACTAAAAAGCAATGTGGTACCACACCATGAAGGTCTGGTTTAGTTTGTTTTAGTTCGTCAGTTTTTTCGGTCTATTGGTTGTGTTATACACGGTCCCAAACAAAATCCAGACCGGACTGAAACATGAAATTTATTAAATAAAAAAGGACCAAAGACCGGACCGACCGGTCCCGATCTAGTTTGGTTTGTTTCGTCGGTTTTTTCAGTCTTTCGGGTCGTATACTCACCCCTAGGGTCCCAAACCGGAACCGAACCGGTTCTCGGTTCCTGTATTTTCTTTGTTTTGCTTTTTGGTTCCAACGGGTTCTGTTTTTTTACCCCAAACCAATTATTATTTTTCCGGGTTACGTCGGTTCACAATTCCTATACTTTAGCACGTTTTGATTAAGACTGGTGGGAACCTAGCCAACCCATTCACGACTGATACGCCACGCCCTAAAGCATGGTGCCCGTCGCCCCCTCCCCCCGTTTTCACTTGTGGTACCAGATATATACCCCACGGCCCCACACTCCATGAACGGTGTCATGCTGAGTGAAGTTCTTTTTCCTCCTTAATTTGTAAGTGTGCAGGGTATAAAAATAAAATAAAATGAGAGTGAATGTATAAATAAAAGGGTTCTAAGTTTGTAGTGATTGAGAAGACAAAGTAATGCGACAGAAAAAATAGAAGTGAAGGAACCATGCATGCGTTGACTAAGCACCACAAAAAACAGTGTTAATGAGGGCCAAACACAAGGTTCTTTTAATACCTTTTCTGGATTTCTGCTTACTACATTTTTACTGTTTGCTAGCTAGTTCTTCTTATAACTAATCTTGTTATATATGCTTCTAAGCATCTATCATGTAGGTATACAAACTAAAGTCTGTTGATCATTTCTTGAGCAAAGACACATCTTTTATGATCCCAGATAATTTATTCTTTCACAAGCAAGAAAAAACAATAATATATCGATGATTTCGCTGTACACAAGAATATCGTAAAAAAAAAACTAGAACAAATTTCACAAGGGTGGAAGACCTCATTCATTAAAGATTGAAATGTTGCGGGAGTGTTAGTAAGAACAAACGACATTACAAGACACTCGTAATGCCCATCATGAGTTCGAACTTCGAAACATGGTCTTGTGCACGTATTGTTAATGCTTCATTCGTATCTGATAGTACCCACCCGACTTAAGATATTATTACTTTTTCCCCAAGGATCTCATCCAACAACTCATCTATGATATTTAAGGAAGTTTGTCTAAAATAGTGGTTTTGTCTTTCGGGTGAAAACAGGTTGTTACTGGTTATTATAAGCAGCATACATTTAATGAGACTTTTTTTATAAATAAACCATTTATATATAATGATAATTAGAAAAATCATTATATTTTCACACATTTTACTGGAGATAAATTAAAAAAGATTCCAAAATAACATGCAACAATGGAGAAGTAGGTTAAAAGAGGAGCACCCCCATGTGGGGTGGGGTGGGCTGAGTAGGCCTAATTTGTTTTGGTTCTATTGTATATGTATCACATGGCTTTTGGATATATATATATATATATATATATAGTGCTATTATCACCCAAACCATCACTCCCACTACTTTACTGTTTAACACTTTTGAATGCAATCTTCAAACAAATTAAGTTGCCTAGCTTAATTCCAACTCAAATTAAAAAATAGAGGTGGATATGGTTTGGTTTTGGTATAAAACCGTAACCAAACACAAAATCCAAAACTAAAACCATTTGGTTTTATAGTGGTTCGGTTTTCGGTTTTGAAGTTGGTTTTTCATTCGGTTTTAAAGCTTTTCTTTTTTAATGATCAAGATTTGCAGCCATACAATCATCGATCATTGTGAAGTTATGAAATTAAACAAGATTGAAGCTATATTAAAAACATCAAGATGTGTGCCGCCTCGTTCAAACTATGTGCATTGCAATTGATACAATCAAAATGTTTGTCAAAAGTTTAAACATTAAAGCTAAAGTTGAAACAATTCAAAACTCAAAGCAAATCGATAAATAACAAATTAGCAAAACTGAAAATTGAGATGAACAACTAACTCTCGATGAACTGCATATAACTCAAAAAACTAGAACCTGAAAATCGAGATAAACAACTAGAAGATGGAAATGAAAAAAATCGGGAAGTGAACTTATCGACTCGAAATGAAGTGATGTAAGCGAACTCAATCGAGTAGTCCTACGACCTAACGAAACTATAGCTGCGAAAGAGATCTGAATCAATGTGTGGCCTATTTGGTGGAACCCTAATAAGGGGCGGCTGTGTAAATAGGAAAGTTATAGGGTATTTGATTTTCTAGACATGTATATTACAATATTGCCCCTTGGAATGGTTCGGTTCAGTTTTTTCGGTTTTTGAAAATTTAAAAACCAAAACCAAACCGAAAAGGTCAGTTTTTGAAATGTTAAAAACCAAAACCGTCGGTTACTATATTGGTTCGGTTTTTAATTCGGTTTAAGTTTTTTCTGCTAGATCTCTATTAAAAAATATCATGACCAAACTTTTGAACTAAAGATTTGTCTATATAAATATACAAAATTAATGTATACCTTATGGCTTAAGATACCCATTATTATATATTGACTTATTTGTTCATAAATGTACGTAATATATTAATTAAGTTCAAACATATTAATTTCTTATCAGCTATATCTTTTTTTAACAGTAGAATATACACACATACTAATTTTCTCTTATATCTACATATTTTGTATATAATGGAACTTGAACCCATGACCATAGGTCATGAGAAACACCTTACAACACTTTGATACCGTTAGGCTACAAGTCTTTATAGTACTAAAGAAGAGATCGAAGTGACTTTTTGTTTTTAGTTTTGGAGAGTCTCGTGATTACTATTTTAATGTATGTATGTATTAATCATTTTGTCATTTTTGAAGTTAGTTGGCAACGTTATAATAAAGTGCACAGGAATGGAAGGACCAGCCGGCCAGCTGCACAAAGATTACGACAATTATCTTAACTTGAGTGAGCATCCACCTACCTACGTCCTACAATACAAATATACACCTAGTACTAATGCACAGTCATCAGCACTTGAGATTTATGACAACCCTTAATTAAAGCTCACCTTAATTAATTATAAAATAGGCATTTTTTCAATTGAATTTTTAGTTTGTTTATTAACATTAATTCTACTTATTTTAAGTACTTTTCTTAATTACTGAAACTTTAATATCAACATAGAATAATAACTAATTTCCGATTTTTATAAACATTTCTAATTAGTTGATCGACAGAACCTAATTTCTTAAATTTTACATATATTTCCTACTTACTCTAATCAGACTTTAATAACGATTTCGTGATATGTTGCTTTGTTTCCTTCAGCTCCGTTAATTTTGCTTTCAAATTTTGTTTTGGGGGGCAATACAAAATGTTTACAGTGAAATCCCACTTGAGCTTCAAATTTTATTAATATAAGAATTCAAAAATGATTTAAAAAATGAAATCCCATTTGAATATTTTTAAAATTTAATCAATTTATAGAACTACATTATTATGATCAGCTCAAGTGGGGGCAATATGGTTAACCTTATTGTCAACTCGAATGGACTCCATGATAGAGGTGGCTGGGCTTGTAAGAGGGAGAGAGAGAGGTGTTAACTTGCAATAACAAGTTATAGGCTAAAATATGATCATATTAACATAATTTTTAAAAGTTTAATGGATTTACACGTAAAAAAAAACATCACGTACAATATTGATATATTAGTGAAACGTTGTTACTTCTTAACAACTTAACTTTTCTTACAAAAAACTTGAACATATTTATGTATAGTTTATACTTTATTTGTCCTATAATAAGTGTCTAAAGTGTGTAATAAATGCATTGTATTTAATAACAAGTGGTATTATGTTAATTTTACATGCAAAAATCCTATGACAGAATTTTATTAATATCCTTATAAAACTCGATAATTATATAATATCCATGCAAAAGTTGATAATACATACGTTAATTAGTATCCTTCTAAATTTTCAAAACTCTCAAATATATCTAAATCGCTATTTAAAACAAAGATTAATTTTATATTAGAAACTAATTATGTAATATATAAAAACCTAATAAATATCTAATTCCTAATTAAACCATGTTTTTATTTAAATTATAAAAAAAGTAAATTACCAACGTACTTTTGAAAAAGTAAAGTAAAATATGGACATTTTTATGACAATTGGTATAATAATATTAAATTTGAAATTTATTTTAAAATGGATGAACTAATATACTAAGATAAAGCAAGAGGAAAAGTTAAATAACGGTGCTTTATGCAAACGGAGGACAAATTAGCGATTACGATCTTCTAATCATTATATAGTTCTTTATTTTGAATTTATATTTATTTATTTAATATAATAAACAATCAATTAATCATTTGAACCGAATTGGATAAGTTTATAAATTCTAAGTGCCTATATAAAGCATAGAATAAATTAAAGGATAGAGTATAAAATTTATTCTTTAAAACGAAAAAAAAACCTTGTAGATATTTATATTAGTTCCATTTATGTTGACGTTATTTTCTATATTTCATTTTTCTTAAGCAAAACTCATTTAGATATTTATATTTTTATTAGGGGTTTAGTTCACCTAAATATATCCAAGTTGTCATGTTTTGCTATTGTATGTATTGAACTTAAAAAAAATTTATTGTGTGTATCAAACTTTTAATTTATCTATATTGTGTGTATTAAACTTTCTAATATGTGTACTAAACTTGTAAATTTTTTACTTTTTTATGTAACCAAAATACATACAATAGTACTAAATTAAATGTTTGATACATGCAATAGAAACTTTTAAAGTTGGATACACACAATAGCAAAACATGACAACTTGAATATATTTAAGTGAACTAAACCCTTTTATTAATTTACTAACAAAAAAAATCTAAGCTTTTCAATTTTACAACATTTCACGACATCAGAAACCTAGTAAACCACAAACTGCATACTAAAAATTATTAAACGAAAATCATTTAAATTAAATGGGTACAATCAGAAGGAATAACCATAGTTTATTATTACAATGCAATTATAATTTCCTAAATCTAAGAGTTGCACATTTCTTATTGAATTTTAAATCTAAATATTATAAAACCAAAAAAAATAAATTAAGAATATATTTTTACTAAAAATTAGCGTCGTATTATTTTTATTATTCTTTACTTGCAAATCTGCTTCTTGAAACCAAGCCTTCCCTTTTCCAAATCATACTCCAAGTATATATTCTGCTGTTGATAGTTTCCTATGATTATTGATGGCCCGATTCTTGAATCCGACCCGATTGCGTTACTCGATACAATCGTCAAACACACTGCACCTGAATCACCCAAAAACGAGAAATAATCCGCCAGCGGTAGACCTAATTTTGCACCGCCTTTAAAATGAAACATTAACTCCGGAAACTCCACCGCTTTACCGTTGACGCTAAAACACGGTCGTAGCCCGGATTGCTTTTCCACGTCAGTAGCTCTCTTATACTTCGACATTTGCTTTTCGAACTCTTTAGCGACTAGATCGTAGACGCGACCGTCCATGAACGTGAAAGTGGTTCCGGAATCGACGATGGTTCCGCCGTTGCCGTCGGACGCCGGCACCAGAAAACCATACGGGATTTTCACGGTTTTTCCGCCGACAGTGATTTTACGGAGGTTTACGTAGTAGTATTCCTGAAACGACGACCTGGAAGTCACCGGGTTCTTACGGAAATTCGTGTAGCTGATTCCAGCATCCGAGACGCCGGAACTTGAAGAATTCCGAACAAGAACAAGTTCGCTACTCACCGGTTTGTCATCGAAGCGGTGAGAGAGTAAGCAGTATGAGAATTTCTTTAGACCCATTTGAACAGGTAAAGAAGCCGGGCCACGCCCGAACCCGGCAATACCCGATGGTTGTCGGGTTGATAAAATGGAGCATCCGACAACGAAATCAGTCACATCACCTTCACGGAAATTCAATGTCTCTGACAATAATAACCCAGACGTTGACCCGGACCCGTATTGAAGCATATAGGCTGGGCAAATATCTCTACCATTACATTGAATTGGATTGCTTGACCCGAAAACCCACCCACATTTCTTGTTTCCACACCCGAGAATCTTAGAAGAGGAAGACAATTTGGGGATGAATTTGGCGGCATTGGTCTGATTAACATTCGAGAAATCACAATCCGAACATGTGTACCGATGAGTACATGGGAACCAAACAAGGCTGCTTCCAGTATCCATGACAAAAGATAGTTTCTGAGCGGGTGACCCGAAACTGAGAGAAACAGAGTACCCGCCATAGCTCTGAGGAAACAGAGGAATTTCAGAAGTAGCAGCAGAAGAGTTTTCTTTAGGGTTTTTCAGGTGGTGGGCTCTAGCTAGAGAAGAAGAAGCTAGGTAATTTAAGGTCTGCAGCCATGGATGATTGTTGGAATCTGGTTGAGCTTGTTGAGAAGGTGTAATGTGTTGATTGGAGATTGGTGTGAGAGAAAGTGTGAGGGTGTTCTGTGAAGAAGATGATGGGAGACAGAAGATGGAGATTAGAAAGAGAACGGGGATGAGCGAGAAATAAGAAGAAGCCATTGAAATGAATTGGGGAAGTTGAATGAATTAATTAATGGGGGGAGAAAAGGATGAAAATTTAATTTTGATCACAGGTTATTTGAACATGGAGGCTGGAGAGGGAGGAGAAAGGTGAAGATAAGAAAAGGGGGACAGGAGGAAGAGGTGGTTTTATTCTTGTTTTTGTGCATTATTATAATTTAATAGCAAACTACAGCTCATTCATTCTTTCAAGTCAAGAGGTCAAGTACAACTCTTATTGCACAGTGTACATGTACTATTTTATTTTTCTTTAGTAGCATGAATATGTATGAAAATTATGTTTTTTAATTTGAGTGATTCTTCGTAGGCATGGAATTCAATATGTTATATACATCCACATAACTTATTTGAATGAATCGGGGGCACACTCGAAGGTTCTTGTCGTCCGTTGGAAGGTTCATGTCTTTTAATTTTATCAACGTGTGAAAGACGAGGTTCATGTCTTTTAATTTTAACTCAATTGATGCTTTGGTCATTCGGCTGACTCTTTGGTGTCGGTCGGTGGTTGCTAAGATATTATATTTTCATCATTTTATTCTATATTTTTTTAATCATAGATTTGTTGTTAAATTATATATACTTCTACATATACAAAACGCTATTTAGTTAATTTATCTGTTTACTAAATATGGTGAATGTAATTTTTTAGATGAATCCGCAACACTCTTTAACATGATAGATATTGAGTTAAATAGAGTGTTAGGTTAAATATAATATATTGTCTTGCAACGAATAACACGTTGTAAATATAAACATGGTAGGTCTCATAAGAATTCCGGATTACAATGCATTTGGTGGAGAGTAATATGTAACATTTTGAGAATTATCTTGTTATGACAATGACAAAACCATTATCTATCGAGTCAAAACGACCAATATCATCACAATAATCAGAGTGCTACATGAAATACGTTGAATCTACTCTTTATTTGTATTACTTACTTAGTTACTTTGTTCTTTCTCTAATTCATGTTCAAAAGTCTTATATTTCTTTGAACAACATCTGTGAATCTTATCACTACAAAAGTGTCGTAGCCAAGAATAAAGTAAAACGCCATCATTATTTTTACTACAAGTGTTCATGGTTTCACCAAAACCAAAATGATGTTTCGAATCTAAGCAATTGGGGCAGTGTGATCGAACTTCGTATAGACGCTTAAGACGGTTTTGCAATTTTAAAACGAAGCATACCCTATTAAATTGTAATGAAACAAAATCCCCAAACGTAAGACGAATCTTTTACTTATCCATATCGATCATCACCAATTTCCAATTGCAAGTTTCATAAGTCATATCATATTCCAAAAATAGATCAAGTTGCAAGTTCTATAAGCCATATCATAATAAAATTAGAAAAATCGAAACTTGGTATCTCAATATTTTATTATTTCATGTCTAGATTCATGAATCAAACCAAAAAAATTCAGATAAAAAAAACTAAAAATAGTAATACGATAGATACCTAATACAAATGTCAGTATGTCACATGCATTTTCTCTTTCGTTATCCTTATCTTAACTTTAATCGCATGTTTCAAATTTTATTTGATTAATTAGGAACAAAACTAATTCCTTTGATCCTTCTTCCATCTAGAAGATTTTGTATTGGATAATTAAATGCATGTTCATTTCCTCCATTAGTTGACCACTCTTCTTCAGCAATCAGCATGTATGCAAAAGTAGCCATATGCAATTAATTTTGTAAATAAATAAATCAATATATTTATATTTATATATCATAATAGCCCATAGCTTTGGAAGGAATTTACATTTTTAAAAGGAAGGAAAGCATTCATGACATTCGATCCTTTACTTTGTTCTTTTGATTTATTAATTTGTTGTATATACTTTTCCTCGTATAGAAATGGGAACAGACGAACATTTCTTGTTTGTCTCAAGGATTTAATTTATATATACTTTTATATATAAACAAATAAATAAATAAATATTGTCACATTAAATACGTACCCCGGGTGATGGATATAAATAGATCGAGTCAAAGAAAGTAGTCGTTATAAAAGTGTTCTTTTTTCAAATAAATAAATATATTAATTATTATTAATTATTAATATATATATATATATATATATATATATATATATTATTAAGGTACGAAAAGGTTATTGAAATTAGATAAATGGGACAAACTGAGACAATTTCGCTGACTTTAATTGGTGAGTGTACGACATCACTAAACGTTCCATATTTTCTAAAAATTCAACCCGTTTATTTAAATTTCAAAAAGAATTGTATAATTTTTTTCATTTATTGGAAGGTATATAGTAGAATGCTAGAAAATTTAGTGTTAATAGCCTGGATCAACCAGCAATCTATCCTTGCTGGCGAAAAGAAAGGCGAGCTTGGTGTTAATAGCCTTCGAGCTCAAAACTTAGCATTGCTAGCTCGTTGGTGGTGGCGTTTTAAAATCGAAAAGAACTTGTTGTGGAGAGGTGTCATAGCAGCATTACATGGTGAAGATGGTGGTTTGGAGAACCCAAGAAAGCTTGTTTGGATCTTGGAGAAATGTTATTAATTAAGCCCAACAAACATTTTTATAGTTTTAATTAACCAATTGATTGATGGTTATAGAAAACTACTAGAGTTGATGATGAAATCATTAATTGGAGTTGGGCCTTAGAGCAATCTGGATGCTTTTTTGTTTCCACACTAGATATGCGTTTGATGATGGATGTGGTTTGGAAGGCGGATGGCTGCAGCTTCTTTTTATGGAATAAATGGGTTACGCTCAACGTATTGGCTTGGAGGGTTCTTGGTAAACGGCTGCCAACAAAGATTAACTTGCAAAAGAGGGGGATAGTGTGTGTGTTTGTCTCTACTATGTCCTCTTTGTGACCGACGAGAAGAGGATGGACATCTTTTCATTGGATGTCAGGTTTCTAGACAAGTATTAAGTGAGCTTGCAGCTAGTGGGGAGTTTAGTTGAGCCAAAGAAGAGGGGGGTTGGGGGGGGGGGGGGGGGGTTTGTTTACTTATGGCTGATATGGAAGATGAGAAACAAGAAAACGTTCCCGGATTCTAGGCAAGCCTTGAATAGCCTATTGGTGGGACAATTGCAAGCATATTTATTTTCTTGGTTTGAAAGTAGGGCGAAGTTATATAATTTTACTAATAGGTGGGAGGATTGGTATCGTTCACCTTTGGGTTGGTTGTAGTTTAACTCTCTGTTTTTTAGCGCATTTCTAGTTTTCTTGAATATATATTGCTATTGCTTGTCGTTCAAAAAATTAGTGTATTGAAAGTCAAATGTCTAACATGTTTTTTCTTCTATTTATAAACACGCAATCAGTTTTTTAGCGCATTTCTAGTTTTCTTGAATATATATTGCTATTGCTTGTCGTTCAAAAAATTAGTGTATTGAAAGTCAAATGTCTAACATGTTTTTTCTTCTATTTATAAACACGCAATCAGTTTTTTGGTGCAGTAACACTCAAAATTAGTTATAAACAAAATTTTACAATTATGAAGACTCAAAATTTTACAATTATGTAAATATGTAAAAAGTGCCAGCGTGAAATTAACACTCAATGTATACTGAAGACACTTAGCGTCAATGTAAGTTGAAGACTCAGGTTCAACATCAATGAGTACTCAGCTTCAGCATAAGGGAGACTCGCCTCTCAGGACTCTGCAAGAGTACCCAACCCTTGACCTTCGTCTATTAGGTCCATGACTTCAGCTTAACTTATACGAGTGTGCATTTCGCACCCGAACTCATTACCAAGTCATACTGAAATCGGTTAGTATTATAGTAAATTACGAACATAGAATGCATGTTTTCTTGTATTTGAACATTCGGACTTTATATTCCCTTATTTTTAAATTTTGGTTTTCATTTCTTTCGTTTTTCAATCTCTATCATTTCCTTTACCTTCAACAGCCAATTTAATGTTATGCAAACTAATGTAGATGTGTTTGCTTTTTAAAAAGTTTTATTTTACATTTAAGTACCACGTCTAAATAATCAGAGCTGGTTTTGAAATCTAATTGTTCCACATATTTGGATGTTTATTTCTATAAAAGTTTGCATTTTTGTAATTTTCATATTACATATTCGAGTGTTATATCTTTATGAAATTTCAACACATATTTCTAATTATAAATAACATAGCATAATGTATAAATAAGTAAATACAAACAATATAAACTGAATACCTATCGATGACATAAGGACATTGGGTTAATATAAGGAGCGTGACTTTTATTCACACCAAGGGCGAAGCTACATAGGTCCTAGGACCTACCTAATATGTTTGAAAAAAATTAGAAGATAAATAGAAAATAGGATCTACGTTTAAAAATTAAAATGACCTACGTTATAATTTTGTAGATTTAAAGATATGTATGTTGTGAACTTAAACTTGATAATAAAATAATATAAGAAATAGGAAAAAGTAACTTAGGCTTTGCAGGCTACGCCTGATTCTCGGATTCAATTTTGACAATTTAGATTGTGAGAATCTTAAATTTGCAAACATATTTCATTATATTGTTTATTTTGGTTTCATGCTATTTGTTTTTAGTATTACGTTTATATTGTATTTGCTATAAATTTTATTGTAAATGACTAAATGAATATATTGTTAAATTAAGGGTTTAGTATCCAAAAGTATATCGAAGTTGACACTTTTTGCTATTGTGTATACCCAACTTTTAAAACTACCATTTTGTGTATCCAACTTTTTAAAACTACCATTTAGTGTATTTAACCTGGTATAGGAGGTGACTCGCTGACGCGGCACCGGTTTTGATGACGTGGCAATGGACTTGAGTGCTGACATGTAATTTCTTTATTTAAAAATAATTGAAAATATAATAATAATAATAATAATAATAATAATAATAATTAATAATAGATAAATAAAATTTTCCATATCAGTGTGTATATTTCAAGCTTGAAACTTCGATTTAACAAATTCAACTTCGAGAGATTCAACATCGAAGTTAGGGTTTCATGTTCGACTGATTATTTAATGGGAGTGTGTCGATTTTAGGGTTTCATGTTCGACAGATTCATGTTCAGCACACACCTCCACCGACTGCACCATCGATCTGGATTCAAAGATGTTCACCTTGAGTGATTCAAAGAAATCGATTTGGGGTTCTCATGCGATTACAGATCATAAGTCTTCATCTTCATCTGTAGTATGAAATCGATTCAAAGATTTAGGGTTCTTAGGCGATTACGCATTAATCTATCTTCATCTTGGGTTCTCGGGAGATTACGTGTTCATAGGTCTTCATTTTCGCCGATTTACGTGTTCATCTGGACTTCAACGATCTAGACTTCAAAGGTATGTTTCGATAATTTTAGTGTTCGATTTTAGGGTTTTCGTTTTTGGTTTTGAGTACAATTTGGTTCACAGATTTTAGGGTTTTTGTTTGAGGTTTCAATCGATTCTAGATTTTAGGGTTCGATTGTTTGTGGTTTAAATCGATTCCAAATTTTAGTGTTCAATCGTTTGAGGTTTCAATTGATTCCAACTTTTAGGGTTCAATCATTTGAGGTTTCAATCGATTCCAGATTTGAGGATTCACGAGTGAAGAACATTTGATTGTTTAGATTGTTCTTCAATTTGTTGTTCAATATTCGATTTTTTTCTTCATTATTTGTTCATCGATTAATTGTTCCCAAATGTGATGTTGAGATTCATCAATTGTTTGTGACTTTGTTCCCAGATGTGTTGTTGAGATTCATGATAGTTTTCTTCTTCTTTATGGTTTCTTCCAAATACATGTTCTTCAGATGATAAAAGCTATATTTAAGATTTAAATATGATTTGGCATTATTTAATGACATGGCAGCATATGTGGAATTAAGTTGCTTAAAAAATAAATAAAAAATCACAAAATTACCTGCTACCTGAAGAATAGGTTTTCAGATACATTAAATGGTAGTTTTTGAAACTTCAGTACATTAAATGGTAGCTTTGAAAGATGAGTATACACAATAGCAAAAAGTGACAACTTCGGTACACTTTTGGATACTAAACCCAATTATTAAAATATTGAAAGTTGTAGTATAACATTGATCAAGTTTAAAAAAAGAACAATTTAGTTTATGTGTCAATGATTCCAGAATATGAATATTGATATAAACTTACCACATGTTACGGTCAATTATAAAATTTTATTGTTTAATAATAAGATGAAATAGTAGAACATGCTTACAAAAAGGGTCTTTCCAACCTCAAAATTATACATTATCATTATGCGATTTTGGTGGTAAACCTAAAAAGTTAAATCCATCTTAATTTGATGATAATAAATATTGGTTAAAATATAATAGAAGAGAGAATACCTTATTATACTTATGTCATTATCAATTTAAATGATGTTAAAAAATCTATTTAAATTCAATTTACAAATCAAGGTGGACCGGATCAATATGTAAAATATGTATAATTAATTGTAAAAGCTTTAATATAACTATACTAGATATATGTTTATATTTAATTTTAACAACCTTGACCAAAACAAATATTGTTAACTCTTTTATTTTTGTTGACTTTGACCTAGTTAAGAAACCACGTGGTTTTCTATCCTAGATTCGCCCCTGTTCATACGGTGATACGGGTTCAAATGACATCTTCTAAAATCGACAATCGTCACTACTATTCGTCCAAATGCTCGAGTCATAGAAACCAACGAGTCAACCAAAAACATCTAAAAACTTCTAAATTAGCCACGATCACCACACTTTGCCGCCGCCACTTCCAGTGGCATATGGGTGTGTTAGTGCATTGTCGATTAGTTCTATGTTATTTTGTTTCTTTGAAAATACATACATTTCTATGAAGGTATCATTAATGCGGTTTTGTGATTGCATATAACGAATGGGAGAATGAGAAATGAGGTTATATTATTTTAAAGGAAGGTAGGGACAAATAATACCTTTTTTTTAGAAATATATGAACCAAAAAATTCACAAGAAAGAACAAAAGTCAAACCCAAAAGTCCGAATTAAGGATTTTGGGCCTAAGAATGGGCCACGACGTGGTAGGACATTGGCTATTATTAAATACATGACACTATGACAGGCTTTGTAGTTTGTACCGCCGTAACAGATGAATTAAAGTTGTGAGTTGCGACTGTTTTAAGGTGGCCCTAATTCATCTATGTTGACCTTAACCATTGTCTCACAGCTATCAAGTAATTGGGCAGCTAGTTTATCGGGTCCATGTTTACTAGACATGATTGGCCGATAAACAATTAATAACATCCACAGGAATCATCTGGAGCAAGCGTCAATTAGCCCATGGCCCATAGCAGCTTGGAGCATAACAACTCGGCAACAAAAGACAAGTAACATAAATATTCAAGAGTTTTTGATTTAGCGGTATCAAAGTGTGTTTAACGTCTTCTTTCCTTATTCACTTTCATTTTTTCTGTTATGTTGAATCACGTTTACGCTTAAATCAAATAAATCTTGCAACTTTTCAATTTTTTTTTCTTTTTGATTTTTACATCAAATAAACAAAAAATAAAATAAAAATTACATTAAGTAAATAAAAATCACATTGACATAAAATAAAATACAAAAAATATATATATATATAAAACTATTATATAAAAGAAGTATAATCTTTGTCGAGAATATTAAGTTGTGAAGAGAAATGTGAGAAGGATGAGTAAACTCTTTGTTTAAATATTAACTGTCATTAACAAAATGCATGCTACTATGATTGTCAAGTTGGTTTTCTTCCTCGTTTATTAAGTTAACTGATACATGAGTAATATAACAGAATAGAAAGATTGTAAGTATTTCAACTTTTGTGCCTTTGAAAAACTATTTCAACTTTGTCAGTCACCGGAGAAGAGGAACCGATTACTTGCTTGGTAGGCAAACAATAAGTTTTTCAGCCACACAAAAAAAAAAGAAAAAAGAAAAACAAAGTTGAATATTTAAGTAAATAAACGATGCACAAACTATGGACTCACGGGCCCCGACCAACTTTGGCCCAAATGCTAGAAAATAAATATATTAATAAACAGCCCACGTCAAATTTGTTATTGTTATTGTTATTTTTTTTTAAACAATGATCATTTATTTGTCTTAAATGCCTCTTATATAAAAATTGTGGTCAAATTAAATGCCCAAAGTGTGTTTGATATGAATGCTCTAAAGCAGTAGTTACTACCTAGATTAAAGAAAAAACACATATCATGGGCAGAGTGGAACACATTTGCAGCATTTGCATGAATCAATATATTTCGTTTTCAAAGGAGTACAATCAAAGGTTGGTATTTATTAGAGTTTGTATTGAAGTTAATATTGTATTTTTTATTAATAGTTGAGTCAGAAAGTAGTTCATCTTGGCAGTGCAGCAAAATGTGAACCTGCCAACCATAACTATTTTTTAAAGTTAACTATAGTCATCTAGAATGAAAAACCAGCCGGTCTAAAATATTTAACGGACCACGTGTTCTTGGTATACTATTAAGTATTAAGAGTGGAATGAGTGGAATATGTTGTGCGTGTGTGATGAGCTAACCACTTGGGATGGGCGGGTGTGGTATCGGTCAATGAAAGTGTGGTGAGAGGAGTGTGATGTTTACCACATGTGGATGGGTTGTGAGGTGAGGGGAAGTGAGACCTTTTTGGCTTTTACCTTTTTCTATTAAATTTTAATTTGTTATTTGAGTAATATGTGGGTCTCATAATTTAATATGGTGGGATGTGACCACTAAGAGACTAGGAGGTTAAGTGGTTGAATAAAAAAGCTGATACGGCGATATAATAAGTATAACCACTCCTTATACTCCAAGTATTATATAGGAACGCCCTTTTCGGCTTTAAAGATTAAAGTCTAAAATATTTGTCAAAAACTAGAGTTTAATATCAAATCATGAATTGGCATTCATCAATGGGTTGGGCTGTTTAGTTTGGGGGCACAAACTAGTTAAATTGTCTTATTACACTTGGATTTATTAATCATTATTTATCTTTAAGCCTTATAATCCAAGTTTTGAAACATATATACTTTTGTATTGGATAATATATAACATGTTTGCTTGCGAGGTTTATAATTACTATATAACATCCTGAAATATACTGCATGTGTTGGAATAAACCGACCTCCTTATTCTTATGATGGAGATCGTAGGGATGGTGATTTACATATCACATATAAGGGTTTCTCTTTTTGGGGAAGTCATGATGATCTTGTGTTTTTCTAGATTAAGTGGTATTTCTTTGTGGTTAAGTGCATTTCTTTGTAGGAAAAGATTCTAATTCTTAGAAGCAATTGGTCTTTCACGATTCGGATGTATTTTTAAACTGTTGAGAGACTTTATAAAAACTTTTATCTGGTTTTTCAATTTAAGTTGAAGCTTTAACAAGTAGTAAATTTGATTTCTTCCATCTGTTTTTGTGTTTGTGATCATTAGGTTATTGATTAATTTGTCACTTTCTGTAGGACATTATTTGTATACTCAACCAGTGTTTCACATTATTCAATTCATTGCGATGATTAAGATACAATGGTGACGGTTCAAACCATAATACGTCATTTCTTAGTTTGTTTTCTCCCTCTAATGTTAGAAAAATTATCTCATTAAAGTGGCAATCGGCAAAACATATTGTAAAAGTATCACTTGTCAAAGGCGCAAGATATATCATGCAATAGAACTTGTTTCTTATCCAACGCATATTCCTAGCCTTATTTGATGTCTTGCTTTGTACATAGTGGTGGTGCAATATGAATATATAATGAAGAAATGATGCACTATGTGAAATTTTATGGCTTCATCACATAGTTACATGAATTGAAATTTTGTTATTATTAATAGTTAAAGTTATTTGTTGGACACACTTAATCAATTACTTGGCTAAACCATATGCGTTTGCAAGGAGCAACCAGGTTTTGAACAATAATTCCAAGAGGCATGCATTAGTCATTAAATACCTTGCTAAGAATTTCTTAATTCTTATTCTTTAAAAGCTTAAAGAAAAGTGTGCTTTTATTGCAATGCTAGATTTCAAGTTTGAAGAAGACAAGTATTAAACCATATATATACTTCATACATCAAAACTAGAGGTGGCACAATTTACCCGTTTATCTATTTTTGGATAAATTGGGCCAGTTATTTTAAATAATTGGATTAATTGGGTTGTGATATATTTTTTACTTGGGTTAAAATGGGCACTAAACAAAACTGAGGCTTAAATTCACGGGTCATATTGGGCTGCAATGAAAACTACAATGGGTCATATTGGGCCGACTTAGAAAAGAGGTATGGACCGGTCGTGGTACCTTAGTTACATCGTCGAACAGCGGAAACAACTACAGAGTACAGTCCTACGGTACTACACGAACTCACGAAGAGAAGACCACCGTCGTTTGATTACTGTAACTCCATCACGATTGATAGACGATCGCATTTAAGCCCTGGCGATTGATACTCAGATTTGAAGCCCTCGATTACGATAATCAGTTCAACTGATTGATACTCAGATTTGAAGCCCTCGATTACATATTTAAGCCCTGACAATTACAGATTACGACGGTTTATGCCCTTGATTGATACTTGGTACAACCAACTGAACATGTGCCCTCGATTGATACTTGGTACAACCATAATGTATATAAATGGTTGACATGATGGATAAATTGGCCCACATAGATCATCTTCAATTCTTTAAAAATCATAAGTTATTCTTTTTTGATTTTAACACGTGACAAAAGTCTTAACAATCAAATTTTTACGAGAATATGATGTACATAGAATTATCATATGTGTATGATGGATCATTTTGTTCTTCAATGGATGTCTAAGTGTACTTCCTTTCAGCTATCCTCATCTTGTGAGTCTGGATTGCTTTATCCGTCATGCAGCAAAATGAATTTACCATGATCATAATATTCTTATTTGACTAGCTGTACGTATATAATTCAGTTACATTTATTTGTGTATAACAGAAATCATAATGAAGCAAAATTAGTGATTAAAGTAAATGATTTTTATGAATAAGGTGCTAAGATTTTTCATCACATTTAGAGGATCATATGAGTTATGTGCCCACATAGATAGAAAATGGAAAAGAGTCCAAGTATGGGAGTTTATAAGAATTCAGCCCATATGGATATAGAGGTAGAAGTTTAAGCATCTTATAAGTTTAAAATTATGTGTTACTATTACTTTTTATGTTTTTATTATGGTTTTAAGTTGTATTAGAAATTATTGTGCTCTCTATCATGACTTTAGACTATGGGGCATTACAAATAGTATTAGAGTATAGTAATTGTGAGACTGATGCATCTCTCAGGTACATGAGGTGTTTAAGTGGGTGAGCTTGTAATAATTCATCCTATATAAACAAAACCTTTATGTGTTTAAGTATAAGAGTTAGCTCACATAGATAGAAGTTTAGAAAAGTGTCCAAGTGGAAGAGTTTATAAGAACTCATCATACATGAATATAAGATTTTTTTTAAAAATGTTATAATGTTATAGTGTTTGAAGTTTAGGCTTCTTATGTTATAGTGTTTAAAATGTTCTAATGTTCACATTATTAATTAAGATGAATGTTATAATGTTAACATTTTTTATAAAAAAAGTTATAGTGTTTAAGATGAATGCATTGTGTTTGATTAATCTTAATCATATATGAACTTCTGTGTTTATTATAACATGTTATAATGTTAACAGAATATAGTTAATGTAATTTAATAATTTTGAAAAGAATTGAAAGAAAAAGAAAAAAGAGACTTAAGAAGAATGTTTATTATTTTTATAATTATTTAATTAATATTTAATATTTATAATTTTTTAAAATTAATCGTGTATTCCACGGACACCTAATCTGTAAAATATATACAAACAGTTAAATTCATATTTAAATTAAGATGGTACATATACTACAAAATTTTACTAAAAGATTAATAAACAGATCAATATAAATTGGAAATAGCGTTAGACTTTAGTTTTTTCTACTTGCTTAAATTAATTACTTAAACCAAAAGCATACTAACATATTTTCTTTAATCTAAATGAAGCAATGGCTTATTATTATTCTTAAAAATTGGTAGAATTTATATACGTTACTGGCATACAAACAACTTGGATGTGGATTGACTTTTGAGTAATTGGAAATTCCACGTCATCAAAACTCTTATTTTAAGGGCGAATAAAGTTTATACATTATAATATTCCTAAAATCATGGATGTATAATATTTGTTAACTTGAAACATATCATATGTGATATGCCACTAACCAATACATATATTTATTTTTTTATTATTATTATTATTATTTATAAATATAATAATAATAGAAACGTTATGGAAATGGGAATAGACTCGGACGTCGTCTACTACCATCCAATTGAGAGGACATACTTTTCAATATATATAAATAAATAAATCTCTTTACTTGTCACATATTTCTTTAACGTCTTTCCAATTTCCACCACTAAACATCGTTTCCCCACATTTGCCCCCACGGAAACGTCCCAAAATTCATTCTACACCAATTTCCTTACGTTTCCATATTAAACTTACTAATGAGGCTTTTCCATATTCTAATAATCAAAACATCAAATGAGAATATCAACAAGCCAATACACTAACTTAAATGTTATTAGTAGCATACGTTACATTTACGTTTATTATAAAGAAAACTTGATTTAAAAAAGGACTATAACCTTCTTTAAAACGTTTTATAATCTATTTAACTAGAATGAAGATCTTATTATGTCTGATCAAACATAATTATTCATGCTCAGTTTATCGATAAGCAATGTCGAATACTATCTGATATGTTATAAAAGTTAAATCGTGTTTACCTAACAACATAACAAATCGGTACTATGAATATTAAATTATGTTTTAAGATATAAACTAAGAATTATTTTTAATTATAAACATATATTATTTATTTATGAAGAGGATACACCAAATGACGTGATTTGAGTTTGGGAGTGCATTCGCATCAAAAACCAATTTGCCTACCGCTGTCTTTATAAGACTACATACACAAAATCACATCCTCCTTCCTTATGCTACTCCAATGGACGCCGCCGCCGCTGAAACGCCCACCTCCACCCTTCGACGACGGAACTCAATCGGAACACCGTCTACTTTAACACTCCACACTAAACACCACTACCCGTCTTCTTCCTCTTCCTCCTCAACCACCACCACTACCAACGCCGCCACCACATCATCGTCGTCGTCGTCGTCGTCGTCATCTTCTTCTTCGACGGCGGACTTCGAGCTGGTATCTCTAAAACCAGCTTCCTACACCTCCCTCCGCGACATCCTCCCGTCCACAGCAGCCGCCGCAGTCCAGTCTCCCAAAGTCCCTTCCTTCGCCGTCCATTCGGGTTACGAGATTTCGATCCGAAACCGACTTGTGAAACAGGCTGCCTGGGCATACCTACAACCCATGTCCACCTCTACCGACTCCGGCGGCCGCACCGTCTTCCACCGTCTTTGGAACAGATTCTCCGACGCTTTCTTCAGTCTCGTAACACAAATCTGCAATTGCTTTCTCCGATCTATCCGATTATAACCAACAAAGAGGTAATAAATTGTAAGACCCCAAATAATGGGTTCGTTTTAGTTTCTCTCCAATTTGTACAAACAGATTAAACAATTGAATTAATAAAACAATTGGAATACAAATTTTGTTGTTCTTGTTTCTTTACAATCTGTACTACTTTTTACAAATCAAAGTCCCCTAGACCGTCTAAATCTTAACCAAACTGGTTCTTTATGAGCCGAGGTAGAATCATGATGGTGGTGGTCGGCGGTCGGCGCCGGAGGTGCAGTTGGCGCCCATCTGTCATCACCCTGTTCAGATCCGAAAAAGATTTGACTTGGAGCCATCGGAGGTGGCGGAGGACGTCCGTCGCTGGAGCTCTGATGATTCTGCAGCCCCTGCATCATAAATCATTTGATCACATTGTTCAATTTTTAGCACAACCAGTCAATCAGAAATGCAATCAAAAATCGTTTTCTTTCCTGATGAATTGATTGTGAGTTATTTGACATATTCAATGCAGATTGGTCCAGCTGGGTCTTGGCTAATGGTTGGTGATTAGTTTATATAATCTAGATTTATCAATTTGTATTTAATATTTAAATCTTTAATACAAACTCATATTTCCATTGGTTGACCACTAGTAATCATGTAAAAATATTCTATTATGTAATGCTTAGTAACTAAACTAAAAAACTAACTATAACAAAACATGGTGGTTGTATTTATTTTTTATTTTTTATTTTTTTGTTTGAAATGGTGTAATAATCAGATATTAGTTTGTTTAAAATCCATAAAATGACAAAAAAAAGACATGAGACACAATGGTTAAAACTTGAAAGTCTACAATAATCAAACAATCATTTTGTTAAACATAAATCCAAACACATACAGTTACCCATTTGTCGATTCGACAAATACAAAGATGTCGAATAATCAATTCGGTAAATCGACATTTTGATGCAAGAATAATTATGTGACAAGTAAGATTACTTTATACATCTTTCTAATAACATTTAACATTTGATACCTGAGATGTCGGCTTTGAGGTCGACGGCTTAGAAATTAGATACTGAATGATTTCGAAGAACTTGGTCTGGCCTAATTCCGTCGAATTCTGCCAATAATAAATCGCCACGTCCCAAGCTTTGTCTCTAAATTGCTTTAAACTCCTTTCTATATCTGTTTCATGTCTTACTATAAATGGCCTCAACATTGTATCATATACAAACCCTGTACCCTGTAAAATCAATAGCTTCCTTTTAATAACAACCCAGAAATATACCACAGTACTAAAGAAACAACATAACATTGTGTTTAATTCTTTACCTTAGTTTTGGGATACCATAAGTAGATAATGAGGGCCAGCTTCAACTCTCCATACATTGGCACCCTAAAAAAAGTTTGAATTTTTTTAATCCTACATATAATCACCAAGAAAGTACCCCACATTTATTGGGATGGTTGAATATATAAACTTACCATGAAATGAATATATCACCAACTCTTTCAAAGACAGTGAGTATTGCAACAATCACCCTGACAAAAAGAAACCAAAACCAGTAAATCAGTATCTGTTACAGAAGTTGTATACAAGCTTACACCATAGTGTCAGTTTTAAACCGTTTACATATAAACACGTTGATTTGAGTTGTTTGGTCACACGGGCGAAGCTTTAAAAATGAAGTAAAGGGAGAAGGGGTCGGAAGGGTTGCGGCCAAACAGGTTTTAAGTCGCCTAAAGTTGTATTTTTAGCACATAAAACACCTAAGGTGTTTTTATTCAAGTATGTAGACAAAAACACACACTTGTGATCAACATGACCGACTCATTTTAACAACTTAACCGGCACTTAAAAAGAAAATTTCGACCCGAATCTATCTTGAACTTTGCTTATCCCATAATCTTGCCACCTCTAGTTGACACCAACCAATGTATTCATAAAAGCTTTTTATCAAGTGTTTCAAGTTAGTGGAAATTATTCAATCTTGTCTTAGAATGCTTGTGTAATTCTTGAGACAAAAGTGCACATTGGAATAGTCTTGCATTATTATTACTCTCATGACTCATGATTCAAGTGGACCTATTTTTCACATCCTTATTTCTTCAAGAAAGGTTTAAGCCCTCCCCTTTTATCATATTAATCACTATAATTACATAACTTTGAAATTGGCGGCTTTAGACTGTTTGTTAAATATAAAATATTTGTGTGATACGTATAGTATGGATAACATAATCAAAACACTCTCTAAACAACTTGTTACTGTATCGAAAGATTTACCGTACAAACACGTTCAATAAAACAATCCGAAATAAGAGACAAGTTTCACATGTTGACATTTCTCAATGTCCATTATTTGGCATAATAGTGACCTAACAATTCACTTCAACAATGTCATCCCACAAGTGCAATTCATCATGCAAACTGGCCTAAATGGTGTCCATGTCCTAAAAGTTGAGTTAGTTTTCCACCTAACACTTGACTCAAGTTTCATTCATTGATCCAACAAGATTCTCTATACTTGCATTTTCCACAGCCAATATATGATCAAATTCATCATTTGATTTTGATTCATAAAATAGACATAAGCTAGACAAACTTTGCTCTTGATTTGACATCCATACCATAAAACCATAATGTATAAACAATGTCACTTCAAATAATTGCAATAAAGATGGCTGGCAAATAACAAATTGGGCCTTTAGCACTCAAGTTCTTGGTGCCTAATAATTACATATTGTAAAATTGACATGTATACCATACAAATCATTATTGTTCTTTATGCTAAAATAGGATAACATAAACCCCACACACTTTAAAATAGACCTATTTTTTGTTTCTACTTGTACTCCTATTCAGTTGATTAAGACAAGTGTTAAAATCAAGGAAGAAGGTGAGGAAAGAGAATTAGTGGAGTACACATGTCATCTTGTGATGAGTAAGGCGATGAAGTAGGAAAAAATAGTAGAAGGATATATCATTTTCCTTTAAAATAATTTCTACTTTTTAGATGAATTGAAGAAAGAAGAAATAGGACACTTACCAATATTGACACCAAAATCGTAATTCTGCATTTCCTACTCCTTGCTTCTCTATGGTTTTAAAGCACTCTAATGCTGGATACGCGTATCCAAGAATTAACCTGCACCCGTATCCAAATATCAAATTAGGAACACAAAAATGGCCATCTCGATCCGATCCCACAATTTGTAGCCAAACACCCGCCAATTCCCAAAATCAGAGGAAACTGAAATTGATGAATTAACTTTATAAACTTACCAAAGACTACTTGTGATCAATTCTCCCAACATCTTCGAGTTTTCTCCCCTTTGCCGCCAAAAATATGTAACAATTTCACTGTAAAAACGGAAAAAAATTAGGAATTTAATCTAATGGATCATCGTTCGATTATTACCATCTTATATTGATACGAATATAACATTCTGAGATTGATTCAGAAGCATATTAAAGGAAAAGGGTCATGAACTGGAAATCAGGAAACAGATAGATTACCGTAACAAAACAAGATATAGAATCCTCGATTGGTTGTTTCTGAGAGCTGGTAAAAATGGATGGAATCGTGAAATCTGAATTCGGGAAACTTAAATTTGAGAGAAAAGATTTAAATTTTGATTGTGCGTAAGTATGTATGTGTGTATATACGAGTATATATATAATTTGAATTTGGGTTTGTAAAGATGGCGGTTGGATTTGGAAATGGTAAAACGTACAAGAGAGAGAATAATATGCAGGTGTTTGGAAACGAGGGTTTACTTGCCTCCGAAGACTTTCTTTTCTTCCTCCATTTTTTGAATTTTCAAATTCCACCTTTTATTTTTTATAAATTTTAATCAAGATTGGTAATTAGAGACAGCAAGTAATCCTATTCCTATGTACTCATATTTATATATCAATTTAAAGAATATTACATGTTTTGAAACTTATCTCATGCCAAAAGTCCAAAACCATATATAATATATGTTGGATCTCGGAAATTCGGTCAATATGTGGTATCGGATATACTGAAACCGAATTCTTTGAATTCTTGGTACCGAATACCGACCCAAAATACAAGAACCAGTACATGTTCGGTCTCGTAAATTCGGTCAATACGCCAACCCTTACTTTTCTATAAAATTGCTAATTGTGAAGGTAAATTTCTGTATATGTATTAATAGTTAACTTTCAATATGGGTCTGCCGTTGATTTTAACTATTGGCCTTGTTCCATTTAAGTATGAGTAATGCTATTTACGCCTGCTAAATCAACCTAAAGATATGGCTAATCAATTTAAAGATTAACATTTGTCTTCTCACATACTTTCTCTTTTATAATCTTCACCTTTAATGTTATCAGGTGTCATCCTCTCATTTATAGGTATACATCCAGATACTTATTTTAAACATACAAATCATTTTTAACACTTTGTATCTAGATAATAATAAGTTGAAGAAGTAAAAATTGAATTAAAAGATGAAATATAGTTTTCTAGTTATTATTTTAAAGATGTGGTAGCTTCCTTGTTGGAGAGTTGTTCGAAAGAGGGTCATGCATATTCAAGAAGGTCAACGTCAGAAAGAAGAATCCATTTGAAAGTTGACAATTGAAGGTTTAAAAGACTAAGATGAGTCTTTGAACACGTCTTGCAACTTATTCAAACTTAAAGGACGGACATTTAATAAACAAATCATAAATTTTATGTGATTACATACGTATTCATTTCAAATCAATTAAGAAAAAATACGGATTAATTTTTAGGAGGATGTTAATCACAACCCTATAAGAATAAAAAAAGATAATTTTAGTTTTTAAAAATAACAATAACAACTAGTATCTTATATGACCCGTCACATTTTTTGGTAAAAGGATTAATTACTTACCTCACAAGGACTATATATGACCCGTCGCATTTTATTGGGGATTTAGTGATCCCTTCTAGATGGTTTATTACTCATGTAATTTGGAGTTTTTAACCATATTAGGGTTATTCAAAAAATTATTTATCAGATTAGGGTTGTTTTAAAAGTATTTACCAAAATAGTAATAACATGTCCAAACACCACCTTAACTCCTCCCAAACATACTAAACATCCCAAAACCCTTACAATTTCATCCCCATCTCTCTCTGTAGAACTATGGGCATCACCTGCCGCCGCCCACCACTGCCGCCTTACACTCATCGCCTGCCACCACTGTTGCTCACACTCGTCGATGACGACCACGGCAACCTTACACTCGTTGAGGACAACCACCACCGCCTCACACTTGTCGAGGATGCGTAGGTGTGTGCGTCGAGGTGGATTCCGGCGAGAAGGGAAGGACCGGCGGTCGAGCTACACTGCTCCGATCAGAATCGAAGGAGATGAAGCAGTGAGGATGACGGAGACTCACACTTGTCGAGGATCCCCATTATCATTTTCAACTCTCTCTCTAACTTGTTTTGAGGATGACGGTGACTGGTGGTTAGATCTGAGGGGTGGTAACAGAGGTTGAAATTGCAGTTCGGTGGAAGTGGTTCTCGGCGGTGGCGGCAGCTATGGTTCCGGCAATGGCGATGGCTAGTATTCCGGCGATGGTGGCGGCGGCTAGGTTCCGGCGATGGCCATGGCCATTCTTCTTAAAGAGAGGGAGAGAGTGATTTAGGAAGGTTAAGGGTGTTTGGGATGAAATTGTAAGGGTTTTGGGGTGTTTAGTATGTTTGGGAGGAGTTAAGGTGATGTTTGGACATGTTATTACTATTTTGATAAATACTTTTATAATAACCCTAATCTGGTAAATAATTTTGTGAATAACCCTAATTTGGTTAAAAACTCATGTAATTTGGTGTTTTTGGTTCTAAACCAATCAATAATTGCCACATGTTCCAATGATTTACGTATTTTGTTATTATATGTACATTAGGCGGTCCTACTTCTTGTGACTTATTTGTCAATCATTTTTTCTTAGACAAGTTTCTTATTTGGATCCTGTACCGCCTTAACCGGAGGTCCGGAGAGATTGTCCGAATAATTAAGTTCTAACACAAAGCTTTACTCTGAATCAAGTCCACCAACCTAAAGCGTTGAGCGGAGACTGTTGAGGGGGTATTCCGACACATGTCTAAATCTACTCAAGTTATGAACAGAATATTTAACCTAAACCTACTAACCGTAAAACTATGAGACTTTTTTTATTAAAAAATATCAGAAACATTGTTTAAAAGATATAAATCTTTTGATACCAATAGATTTATAAAATTAATTATGTTGGTCGTAATAAGATCGAATCGTATCTTCTGCTAAGTTAAGCACACATCCTATTGATTAATTAATAATTAATTGTAATCCTCAAATAAGGACACCAAAAGTAATTTTGACCCAAATAGAATATTATTGTTAATTATTATGTACCTACCTTTTTATCAGAACATTTAATAAGCTTTAAATTAAAAAAATACAAGAACAGACAGAAAATGGAATCCATTAGTTAAAGTAATAACTAAACTTTTTGACAACAAAAACTTTTTATTCTTTTGTTAATAAAGCTCAAAGGCTCAAATATCAGTTTTAGGGCCAGGCAGTTGCTGGGCTCTCCACTTCAGTTCACATGCAATGCGGCAGCTGGTTTTATTGGGCTTAATTAGCAGCTTTTAATCTCTGACAGGCCCAATAGGTCAATCTTTTTAAGCTCTGAGTGGCCCATTAAGATTAATGGTTATTTCTTATTTGTGGGACACTTGGAAGTGGTGAATCAGAAATCAGAAGAAAGAAATGGTTTCTGAAATTAAGTTTTTCTGAATAAACTTTAGTATTCAGAGGGTGTCATTGCATTGTTGAGTGCAGGAAACCACTCATTTTCACTGCTGTGGCTGCAGTATCACATCTTTGTCATATGTTTCGGTGTCATTTATAATCATCAACTTATGTCCTTTTATCAAGAAAAAAGGAGCCAAATTTTGTCAACTACTTGTGTAGATTTATGTGTATGGGCTCTACTTCCAATACTTATCTTTTCTCAGGTGTACGTAGTCTCTTTGTATGTATGAATTAACTTTACTCCATCCTGTAATGCAAACTTTTAACATGAAAATTATATTATATTTATATTACAATCTTGTATAAGTATTTGAAATATTAAACTAACAACGACAATGACAATACATCATGTTACTATCAATAAAATTTCGAAACATTTCTTCACACTTCATCATCCTACTCACCACAAGACGACATATGAAATCCACTAATTCTCTTTTCCCACATCCTCCATTGATTTTTATAATTGTGTTAATCTTTTGAGCATGAGAAAGTAATAGAAAAATATACCTACCTCTCTTTTTTCTTAGATGCATAAAAAGGGGTGTTGAAATATAAACATGTATTATATGCTTGTGTGATATATTCGGATTGATTTAATAAGGGCAAATTGTATAAAAATGTAATAACTTTCTTTTAGTTACTACTGTATATAACCAATTTTAAAATTTTTAAAAACAATACAATTAACTTTCATAATCCTCTCATTGTATGCAAACAACCTTTTTATGTGTCTGTTGTTTAGTTACCATTTTATACAATGAATTTTATCATAACTTTCATAGTATAAAAAGAAGTTGCATACAATGTGAGTATTATCAAAGTTGGTTGTATTATTTTTAAGAATATAAAGTTATTATATATAATGATTAATAGGACAAAGTTAATTATATTTTAATGCAATTTGCCTATTTAATAATGGTAAATATTAAACAGTAATAAAAAATATTTACTAATCATAAAACTTGAAAAAAATAAGAATTTTAAAAAAGTGCATACAACGTCAACACCATAATCAGGGTAATAAAGTCAACTCTTTATTAATTATAATTTAAAATAGTTATAAAATATTTAATGTTAAAATAAAGAAATTAGTTAAAAATGATATTTTGAAATTTATCGAATAATTTTGATTGAATTTTGACAAAAAAAAGTCAAAATTAGAATTTCAATTTTGATTAAAAGATTGAAGAATTAAATTTATTTTATTAAATAAAGGGTTAAAATTATTTAAATTTTTTTTAAAGTATGTTAGTCCTTTATTTTTATTAGAAGATATAAATATATACACATCAAAGTGACTACAATTATGAATAATTTATTACGAGTAAATAAATAAAATAAAATATAAATTACCGAAACTTACGAAAATAGAAAAAAATGTATATAGTTTTAGGTTAAAACATTTTTGTGAACCAAAGAATCTCCAAAAAATAAACTTAAATGACCGTCGATGTTACTTACAAATTTAAGAATCAAAGATGAAATGAGAGTAAATCCAAAGCGCTAACCACATAAATTTAACGAGTTAAAGTAGAGTCACAACGCTTTAAACCAAATTTATACTCGAAGGCTAGGAGATAAACGTCTTCCACATGGTACGTAGCAGGTCCGCTGTGAGTTGTGACTTCCTGTCCTGCCGAAAGAACACTCTATTTCCCCGCCAACCTTTCTTGCATCTGCTCCACAACCCCTATCTTTTTTTTCTTTCTTTCCCCTCTCTCTCGATCTCTTTCTCAAACAACACAAAGAGAGTGAAGTATTGATGATATTAATAAACGGGAGATGATTTGTGCGTAACATACATTTGTAATGCATAATAAAAAAGTGTTTGTTTAGAATACAAACCCTTAGATACTAAGATTGGAAGAAAAGGTAATATTCCACTAATAAAATTGATTTATTTAACGATAATACATGCTTCACCAATATATACAATGTTTTAATCTCCCATTTATGATTTCACAAACTACTAAACTAGTTTCGTGCAAAAAAAGGACCTTTTGGTCTAATTGCTTAAGCACCTTGCCAATGTCCACGTGGACAACCCACTAGCAAAAGTCCACGTTGTACAAAATGTTAATGACGGGACAGATCATATCGATTGGACTGTCACCAAACAGTGTGCGTCACAATATCTTCTACCCCTTTCAACTAAATAAAAACCGAATTTACACACACATACACACACCAACTTTTAATTTCATCAACTCGCCTCAACCTAAACAGAAAAATGTCCACCGTCAAAAAGAAGCTCATCGCCAACACCACCGCCGTCAGCGTCGGCTGCGGCAGCAGCTGCCGGAAAATAAATCTCTCCAAAATCTTTAACCCAAAACCCAACAAACACAAACGCAACCGCCGGTACGTCCACCACGAGTCCTCCTCAGCCTCAGCCTCCACAGCCAGCTCATGGAACACCACTCCCACCGCTCCCACCACCGCGACATTATCACCTGCCGATACTACAACTGATCAGGTGAGGAGCTCCAGAGCCGTGCAAGGGTTCGGGTGGCTTGGTGGCAACAGCCTGGCCGTTGAGAAAGATTCTAGCGATCCTTATGTTGACTTCAGGGAGTCAATGCTGCAGATGATAATGGAGAAAGAGATTTACGGGAAAGATGATCTCAGAGAACTTCTTAACTGTTTCTTGCAGCTTAATTCTCCTTACTACCATGGAGTCATCGTCAGAGCTTTTACTGAAATCTGGAACAATCTTTCTAACTAATTTATATATATATATGCATGAGGATCAATCCATATATATGCATATCGATCAGTTTGCTACCGATATATTTGTTAGTCTAATAACTTTCTATTTTGAAATCTTTTTAGTATTTTTATAGTACTATATTATGGTATATATAGTTGTAGATTATATTTAATTAAAACTGTGAGTTTATTAAGACGAATATGATGTTAATTATGATGATATTTTTAGGGTGTTTGGGTAAGCTTATTCTTTTTAGCATTTTATTTTACTAGCTATTTAGTTTATTATTGAAAAAAATGTTTGAATTAACTTATAATTTATAGGCTAATAAGCTTCTTTTTAAAAAATGTTTTCCTTAACTTATTATTGTAAAATGACTAAAAATGCATTTTTACATTTGAGGAAGAGAATGTGTTAAGAAAAAGAAGAAGGATAAGAGTACATATGTAAATATATAAAAATAAGCTTACGTGAAAAAAAAAGTTTTTACTTGACATATTAAAATTGGCTTATTTTTACTAAAGATAAGTTCATTAGCTTAAGATAATAAGCTAAGTCAAACACATAAACTCAAAAAATAAGCTAAAAAGTCAATAAAATAAGCTAAAGCAAACACCCCCATAGCTGTAGATTATAGTTGTGCGCTCGAGAGTCATTAGCAATACAGAGTATAAGTATTTTTTACACATATACCCATAAATGTTTACAACAATGTTTTGCATGTGTAAAAATAAGGGTATAATAAAATGTTTTTATAAACATTAATGAATATAATAATAAATTTTATAAACATTAAAAGACATAACAAAAAATTTATAAACTTGATACGTATATTGGACCAAACATACTTTATATACCAAATCAAAAGATTAAGGAAACGTTATCATTTACAGTAACTTTGGCACCTTTTTTACCCTTTCTTTCAAGCAAAAAAGGAAAATATAAAGTAAAGATGGTAAAGTTCAAAAAGGTTATAGGAAAATATTATTTTTTATATTAAATTCTCTTACATATTAATTGAATCCGGTACTCCACTAGTAGGAATGGCAACGGGACGGATTCGGGGTGGGGATTGGTTCTTCCGTCCCCGCTTAAAAAACAGCGGGGATTAAACGGGGATCCCCGTCGGGGATCCGGGGAAAACCGCGGGGAAACGGGTATCCCCGTTTAATATAAACATGTAATTAAATAGGTAATTTTCATCGCAGAGATACCCGTAAACTAAAACTATGATTTTTCACTACGGGGATCGTCACCGTTAAGATTTTATCACGAGTTTTAGAAAATGATTATACTAAATTACATGACATTATCGAATACAAACATATCTTAACCGAAATTAAAGTCTTAAAAATTTTAAATGCATCCAAATATCAAAACCAAATAATTCAAAAAAAGATAACGATTAAAATTTGGTTGTGTGAAAGTGTATAAAGATTTGTATATTTTATATTTAAAATTAATTTTATGTATATTAATATATATATATATATAGTTAATCTTAAATTATAATCGGGTATGTCGGGTAATCGGGGCGGGGATCATCAAACCCGTCCCCGTCCCCATCCCCGTTTAACTAATCGGGCTTCCCCGTTCCCGCCCCGTTTATGTCGGTTTTCGATTTTTCCCGTCCCCGCCCCGTTTATGTCGGTTTTCGATTTTCCCCATCGGTTTCGGTTTTTTTTGCCATCCCTATCCACTAGTTGTCTTTCTATATTTGTTGATTTTAATAATTCTACTAATATTGTAAATATAAGAATAAGAAATTAAATGCATAATTAGGGTACACCGGTTATTCACTAATTCTTTTTCTCTAAATACTTTCTTAGGGTAGATAAAGTACTCTCATTTTTGCTCGTTATGCTCTTAGGGTACACAATTATTTATAATTTGATCGACTGTTGACAGCAACAGGTTGCTTGAAGTATAAGGCGTGTGAAAGTGAGGTACATTGTTAATAAATAAATACTTACTTAAAAATTAATCTTGCAGAAGTACAATTTTAATATAAGATTGGGTATCCTAGGAAATAAACAAAGAAGCAGATTCTCTATGTATTGTGGATCGATGTGTATCCCAAGGAAACAAACAGCAAATCAGAGGAACTGTTTGAGATAAAAATAATCTTTGCAGGATGATAGAAGTTGTTGTGTCATGCGTGAATTCTGAAATAAAAGGATAAAGCACTTATGATAAAAGTTTAAACGGGAATTTTTTTCGTACGAGAACCGTAAGAACTAATCTTAGTCGTCTAATTCTCCTTTCTTTAATTGGATTGCCCACTCATAAATTCTTTATATGCACTCTGTCACACTCAATCCCCCTACACTCTTCATCTATGAATTCCATTATACAAAATAAACGGTCAAGATTGGTTCTCGCAGTTCTCATACGAAAAACAGTTCTCGTTTGAACCCTTCACATACACTTATAAGCTAGCTAAAATATCTTTGGCCGAGCAGTATTTATTTGTAAAGTGACTCAAGTTTTTAAGTTTAAGTCATTTAGTATAAAAGATAAAAATTTATAATTAGGCCGGTTTAGTGGATATGTAATTTTTGACGCCGGTGACGAAGACTGGGAAAGGGAGGGTATGTAGCTGCTCCCTTACTATTTTTATTTTGCAATGTAAATTTTTTACATATTAGTTGTATTTATGTAATTGTCCTCGTCAAAATATCTAAATAAAATCAAATATGTTTTATGCAAAATGTCTTGATTGAACTCTTGATTTTAGACTTTTATATGTAAATATGTTTAATTTGCTTCTGTAATTGAAATCTTGAATGTTTATTTTTTGTTTTTGATATTTATGTGTTGAAATAAATGTTCCTGTGTTACTACAATTTATAGTTCTTGTGTGGACCCACAGGTGGTCAATTATTTAAACCTTGTAATCTTGTTGTATTCTTGATTTACATCCAATTTATAGTTGCTAAGGACCAATTTCTAAGTTTGTATATTGTGTTGACATATTGTTGGATCAAAGATTATCACAATGAATTATTAAGAACAAACGAACAAGAATATGCGTATCCGTCTTCCTTAGTCAGGCTTGAGTTTGAGACGTAGATATGATATTATGGTTTTCCTCAACACAAAATCCTCGATGTTCTTCCAAAGGGGAGAGAATGAATATATGTTTTGGTGCGTTGACAATTATAACCCTAGACGTCTTTATATAGAGTTGTAATTAGGGTTCTTATTAAACTCTAATTATACTACAATGGTCTTCCTCTCATTAACTCCATACCAAGTTGGGTTTTAATGAGCTCTTTTTAATTAATCACAGAATTAGCCGAATACTTAAATAGCCTAATATAATATAATTGCATAATAAGATGTAAGCACACAATTATTAATGAATTTATAATAAATCCCAACACATATCGGTTAGTAGATTATTAAAAAATTCTCTTTTTCTATATTTTAATATATTATATAAATAATTAATTACTATAATAAATTCGTCGAACCTTATGTAAATTTCCGAGTTTATACATTGTTTATTTACAACTCAAATTCGATTTCCGAGTTAAAACTGAATTTAAATTCGGTTTGAAGTTTCATTTGGTTTAATTATGAAATGTGGTATTCATTTTTGTTTTGACCCATTATGAATGGGAGATAATACTTTCACTTATAAAATTGATTAATCAACATAATATACAATACTCTTAAAGCTATATTACAAGTTAGTGAAACATATATTTTCTTGGATAAATTAATTTTATAAGTGAAAGTATCATCTCTAATTATAAAAAGGGTAAACACGCATAACTCGAAGAATTGAAAAACAGATTCAAAACAATTTTGCTGTAAAATTAAAAAAACTAGCCACTACAAAGTATTAAAAGTCTACTGCTACCCAAATTTCAAAAAAAAAATTTATTTTAATTTAGATAAAAAAAAGAACTTGTTAAAAAAAATGAAATTACAATAGTGGTCCTAATCTGATTAAAAAGCTTAAATATTTTACTCGGAATTGCTATGTATATTCGTTTTGTACTACGCGATGAAAGATTGATGTTGAAAGAACCACTAATTTTACTTTACAAGTAACTTTTTTAACCAATATATTAACCTATGAAATAAAAGTAACGTCGTATTTAGACTCACTTTCTCTCATATAGTAAATATGATATATCAATTAATTACAGTTTACAATATAGATCATACACTCATATATATTAAGTCATCGGATCAAATTATATGATCCAAATAGTTTCATCTAATAAGACAAAAGTTTAAACGAGAACTGTTTTTCGTACGAGAACTGCGAGAATCAATCTTAGCTGTCCAATTCTCTCTCCTTCAATTGGATTGCCCACCCATGAATTCCTTACATACACCTTGTTACACTCAATCGCCCACGCTCTTCATCCATTAACTTCATTATCCAAAATGAACGGTCAAGATCGGTTCTCACAGTTCTCATATAAAAAAATAATTCTCGTTTGAACCTCCCACATCCAATAAAACCCGTGGTTGGAGGGAAATCCAGACATCGGGATTTGAAAATTTAATACTCCATGCTAGAGTAGTAAACAAGTGTGTAAGATATATAGCGGGGTTTAATTAATAGCAGCTTCAATGACACTAATTAATAAATAACAATTGATGGACTACGTGGCATTTGCCAACATCGAGCCTGCATCTTCTTAACTCTATCGTCTCTAAGGGTTTTATTTTTGAAAGTATATCGAAGTTAACATTCTTTGTTATTGGAGTTGTGTTCAATAAAAAAAATGTAAAAAACATAGTTCTAAAATTTTAATATTTAATCATAAATGATTCAGTATACAATAATTTGTGAATTACAAAAATGCTATTCCGTCCAAATTTTTAAAATGCAATCTAGATCATTGATGACATTGATTTAAAGAATAAAATTAGTCTCTTAAAACTATGAATTAAGTATGGACTATATTGAAATTCATCTATTGTATATATCAAACTTTAAAATTTATCATTAAATGTGCCGAAGTTTCAAAATTTATCATTTAGTGTATACCTTTGATAGTATGTTACTAGTATATCACCATATGTCTCAATACATTATATGGTAGATTTTTAAAACTTCAGCACATTAATGATAGTTTTCAATAATAATTTAGTATTAAAAAATATATTAAAATAAAAATATGACATGTTACCTACCAAACAAGTTTCCTAATACATTAATATATTTTAAAACTTCAGTACATTAAATGGTATTTTTTAAAATTTAATACACATTAAGCAAAATGTGACAATTTTGATACACTTTCAAAAACTAAACCCTTATTTCAAGCTAAATTAATGCCGTTTCATTGCTGTCAATCTGGCCTCCCTCTGTCCGAGTTTTGGGACAAACAAGGGTGATTGAAAAAATATTTACTAATTAAGCTAATAGAGTTTTATAAATATTTACCAAACCAGTAATAATTTGTAACCAAACACCCCATAAACCCTCTCCCAAACACCTTAGACACACCAAACACCCTAACTTCCAAATAACAAACACTCTGCATCTCCCTTCACTCATCGATTTAGTGGTGCCACCACCGCCAATGCTAACCGCCGTCGGGAAATAGCCACCACTGCACGGTAATAGCTACTGCCACCAAGATACATCGTTGTCAGCCACCCCACCGTAGGTGTATTGAGATCTCGAGAGGTATATTGGAACGTTTAAGACCGGGTTTTGACGATCCTTATGTGAAGCTAGTCAAATCAATATCTGAGTTGATATACTTATCTTGACTAAGGTGAGTTCGGTTATTTTATAAAACCGAGCATGAAGACAAAATCGGTTTCGAAAACTATAATGGTTTTTAAGATGATATATATATATATATGGATGTTTATGATTTGATTAAATGCATGCTAAATATTTAGTAATGATATACAGTTGATTTATATGATGGTTGCGGTGCGTGCGTGTGTGTATATATAAGAGTTAATTTCATAAATATTCTTTTAACTAACCACGAATTGCAAGTTTAGTCTTTTTTTTTTGAAAAAGTTACAAATTTCTTCCTTAAACCACCATTTTGTTATAAAGACAATCCTTTCTAACGGATTCCGTCAGTCAATACCGTTAAATCAAATGGTCAAGAGGGTATTTAAGTCTTTTTATCAATTTTTAAAATTTTTTTAATATTAGATAATATTTTTTCTTTTTTAAAGAATAAAAATTTGAAAATAATCTTTTTCACAGTCTGTTCTACTCCACCACCAGTCCACCACCACTCCTTGAGTCCTTATTTCATTTTACCACCGGCACATCGCCACCATCGGCGCACCACCCCCGTAGCATCATCTCACACTCTCTCTTCCTTCGGCGAACACCACACAACCATCTGAACACATATCCTCGCCAGAATCACCACCACCTGAACACAGACCAAGATCAAGCACTATAAACACTCGTCGGAATCTAAAAAACCATCGGAAAAACTAAAAAACAAGAAACCCTAAATATCATCGACGTCTATCAATTCCGGCCCCACCAAAAACTCGAAAACCAGAAACCCTCACCGGAATCTCAAAAACCCACGAAAAGTGTACATACACACCCCCGACACACACGTACACTATGAAAACCCTAGATATGCAATCACGCACACATACCGACACTTACCGGTGGTGGCGATGGTGATGGTGGCAGTCTGGCAGACGATTGTGGTGACCGGAAGCGCTGAGCAGATAGCGGTGGCGGTGACAATGGTTAAGGCCGGTGGTGGCTAGCGCGGAGAGAGAGGTTGAGAGAGTGACACACCCCGACACTCACCGATGGTGGCGATGGTGATGGTGGCACACGATGGTGGTGACGGGAACCATTTAATGATGGATGGAGAGAAAGAGATAGTGAGAGAGAGTGAGAGAACCATCCAAAGAAGAAGATGAGCTCAAGTATGATATGATGATGATGATTACTAATAGAGAAGAGAAAAAAGGTATAGGGTGGGTGGTGATGATGATGATGATTATTTTATTAATATAAATAAATAAATAAAAGAAAAGGGTAAAATTGGCAATTTATTGAAGTTATCAGACCTTATTAACAGAATCCGTCAGAAAGGATCATCTTTATAATAAAATGGTAGTTTAAGGACGAAATTTACAACTTTTTCAAAAAAATGACTAAACTTGTAATTCGTGGTTAGTTAAATAACCGTTTATGAAATTAACTCATATATATAATGATGACCATATTGAAATGATAAGATGACTTGACAAAGATGTAAGATAATATATAACAATAGATATAAGGCATGTTGAGAAGCCATCACCCCAATTTTTAACCTAGCTAGGTACTAAGGTTTTATTGCCTCCGCCATAATAAAAACAAAGAAAAATAATGTGTGTAGTTAGAAGTACCTATGATAGGTGATTCTAAACAAAAACTAAAATTATTAATAATGAATAACTAACATTACTTTTATTTAAAGAGTGTGTGAATGTAAAAACATTTAAGATATGTACTGCTAGAAGCCTATAAGTTAGTACGTATAAATCATATCCCCTAAAAACAAAAATAGAGAACACACATTCATGGTTTAATAACGTACGTCCAAAGACATGAATATCTGTAGCTTATTCACTATCAAATTTGTTTCAAAGCCTAAAAGTATTAAGCTTCCATTTTATGTAGTTGGTTTGTCCATTTGGTGTGAAATTAAGTGAACAAGTGAAAATCGGATGAAAGGCGGAGAAGGGTGGATGAGAAGAGTCACCGGCGAGCTGGCAGTCGTGTGAGTCTGAAGAAGATGACTAAATTGTGTTTTACTTTAAGGATGATGGCGCCTAGAGGCGGAGTAATAGAAGAGAGATGCTTAGATAGACCGCTGGAGGCGGATGTTGTGGTGGCATCTAGAAGATCAAACCTAGATCTGTATTTTGAACAGATCTGTATGAACATATATTTGAACCAAGTTAGATTTGAGTGATGGCTATGGTGGTAGTTGAAGGCGGCGGTGGTGGTTCTTCCAATCTTAGTTTTGAACAATCTACACCCAAACAACAACGATGAAGGTAGTGGTGAGGAGGTGAGATAAAGCTCAAATTGTGGTGGTGCTAAAGAGGTCCGAATCACATTGTAAACCCTATAATCAAACAACTCATTAATGGATGAATATGATTCAAACAACAATTAGGTTCGGTCATGGTGATATCTGTTCTAGATCTAGGGTTTCTTAAACAATTTGTTTTTCAGTGGGTTTTTCATTTTTTGAAAGACGTGTATAATGTGAAATACTGAAATCCATGTATAATGTTTATTATTTTGGGTTTAGATATGTGAAGATGATTATAAATGTTCAAATCTTTTGGGTTGCAATCTTTATCTTCGTCAAGTTCAATAAATAAATAAATAATAACAATAATAGTCATAGTAATAAAGTAATAAAAAGTAAAATATTTAAAAGACCAAAGTGACCTATTTAATCTGTTATTGCAAATCACATTACATAAAATATAATTTTTAGATAGTTTATTATATTAATATCAACAAAGTTTAGTTCGTTACACAAAATATTAAAATAAACATGTTTTATTATACTTGGGTATACATAACTATTTACTTAATAAGCGAGGGTTGAAAAATTGCCATGTAACAAGTTATATTATGCCCGTGCGTTGCACCGGGTTGATATTTAAATAATCACATTCTTACCATTTTAATTTATATATAGTATCATAGATAAGATAGTATACATACATATTATTTAGTTTGATAATGTGATGTACAAAGATAAAATAGAGTTATTTTTTAGCGAATTGTAGTTTCTCAGGTAGTTAACTAAACTAAAATGAGTTTTTGTAACCTATTGGATGTACGATTGTTTCCTAAAAAAATATGAGAGCTTGTAATAAATATACGTAAGAAATTTTTACTTTTGAAATTCATATCTAATTTCATTTATCAATATTTTTAACCTTGGATTATTACTTTCTTTTGTTTGTTTTTAAAGTTGAAGACCACTTCATTTGACATTTCAACATGGTTTAAAGACTTGCTTGTCTACTATGTCATCAATTGTGATAATACGAAGTTATTATTAACGTTGTAAAGAACTAATATTTAATTCATTTTAAAAACATGTAAGAGACATGTTAAAAGCTATAAAGTTAAAATATAATTCATGTAGTTATTTATGTATAGTTTGATTATAAATGCTAAATTTGAATTATAAATAAAATTTTTATTTATAATTGATAATTATGTTTACCTTATATTAAAATTGAATAATTCTAAATGAGTTAGAAATTTTGTGTCACCTATATAAACTAAGAAGCTAATTATAACACTTGATGATATTAAAATGATCATCCAACTTCAAAAAGATATAAATAAAAACAACAAATATCTCTAATAGGAACATAGATATATTATGTTCATAGATGTTGTAATTAAATAGATATGTTTACATATAGTTGTGTGTATCATATGAAAATTTTTACCTTTTGTTGTACTAAAATTTTAGAAGTTATATTTAAGTTTACTTACACACAATAGAAAATTGAGATAAATTTGGTACATAAATATCTTAATAAAAAGATGATGTTTAAGAGTTTGTTACACACAAAATATATCTTCAAGTAACATACATACAAAGTAAAACATGTATGGAAAAATGTTAGGTAATGCTAACACCATATAACTTCAATGTCTTGTGCTAACGTAAATTATAGATCATAAATTGATAAGTAATATGTAAAATTACATGACTCATTTACCCTCCAATTAAGTTAGGTTCCGTATAGTTCATATTTCTCCAATATATGTAATTGTATACTTGTATATTTTATTGTGTCATTTGCAATATTGTTTTATTTATATATTGTACAAAACTCGATGTATTAGTATCCATGTTAATTTACCAAATTACTCTAAGCAATTTTTAATTGTTAATTTACTATCTCGTCACATGTTGAATATCTCACTTATGCATCTTACATGCTTAACATATTTACTTATAATCCTAGTTTTAGAGTTTTATGCGATTTAGTTCGGCCCCAAAGCATATTTAATAGTTGTAGTAATAACAACAAATAATAATGATAATGATAATGAAACTATAAATTATGATATGAGGTAAAATGTAATTTTATATAAGTTGAAGGTGAAAAATATTAAATATATTTATGAGTGAAATTTTAAAATTAAAGATCAAATATTATTTATATAAATTAGAGGGTGAAAAATAAAATGTATTAAGGGGGTAAAATAAAATTTGGAATGAATAGTGTTATTTTTTGTGAATTGATTATAAGGGATAATATATTGTGTTGGTATCTGATACCGTACGTGTGAATATACAAGTCATAACTACACGAAAAGAGTCTAGCTAGAACAGAATATATTATATATAATTCTGTTTATCAAAACCTTAAGTTTTTATCAGATTGCAAGAATGTAATATGTTAGTGGGGAATGTTCATTTGAGAACCGTTTTTATTGCGAGAACCGCGAGAACTAATCTTAGCCGTTCATTTTGGATAATGGAATTCATGAATGAAGAGCGTGGGGAGATTGAATGTGGCAGGGTGCATGTAAGGAATTCATGGGTGAGCAATCCAATTGAAAGAGAGGAAATTGGACGGTTAAGATTGGTTCTCGCGGTTCTCACAATAAAACGGTTCTCAAATGAACTTTTCACATATGTTAGTAATGTATTTTTAATTTTTCTTACATGGTTTAGATACGATATATATTTTATCATTAGTAAGACTCTTTTAACCAAAAACTTAACGTTGACTTAATTTGCATATTGTACGTCTATGTAAACAATGAGTTTAAGATTGACATCATGAAGCTATAAGGTTGGACCTTCATTGATAATGCTCACATATAACATGTCAAGTATCTTTTTAGATCGTAGTTTTATACCTCACTGCATGCAACGGCTCAAAATTTATTATGTTGCCCGGCCATTTTAACGACTTAATTAAAAAGACCCATAATCATGAACTAGAAAACAAATCTGTTTAACTTTATGTTTGAGTTTTTACTTATTTTCTAGACTATTTCTCGGTTTCTCCTACATTTGTGGTGCTTGAAAAATCCCATAAACAACTTTAAAAGCCCGTAATCAACATAAATAACCCATAAACAACATGTTTTCATGACTATTTCTCATAGAGTTGTGTTTTTACGACTTGTTTCCACCAAACTCATTTAATACTGTTTTTTATATGACTTATTACTTGACTCGATTAAAACTGACTGTTTTCTAGGTTTAAAGTAGGTAAGAGGACAATCTTACAGTTTTCTTGTGCTACTAGTGGATATTTAGTTCGGGTCCGACATATAGAATGAGAGGTGATATATCCACTGTTAAATTAATTTATCCACCGAAAAATAAAGTCATTTTTGTAACACCGTGATTTTTAGAACCAAATTTTTCTTTTTAAAATACAATTTGAGATTTCAAACTACGTGGGTTTGACTGTAAATAGAACAATCAAACCTGTCTTATACTTTAAAAATGCAGCAGAAGTAAAAACACGTGGCAACTATATAAACATTCAAAATGATGCCACAAACGACAGTTGGTGTTACGGAATACATAACCGGCTGACCATTATCTTAAACATACATAAACATAGTTTAAACATAAAAGCAGTGTTCCTCCCAAAGTAATAACTACCCGCAGGCTCCCGAGCTCACTGAGGATTACCTGCACATGTGGAGTGTAGCAACTGTTAGCTATAATAGCTAGTGAGTACCAAATAGCATGCAATCAATATAAGTACATCACATATCATCAATCATGCTCAGATAGTTCTATCCTAGCATCTCGCGATGAGTTTGCGTAGTCAGGAGGTAACATATCTTGCAGGGGAGCTAACCCGGCTCAATGCACCAAACTGGGGTACCAAACACATCAACCGCCCCGGTGGGGGAGCTATACAGCGTCCACCGTTGCGTTTTGGAATCCGCAGATTCCTCTGTTGTACAGCCGCAGCTATACCCAAAGAGGACAAACCTTGTCCGGGGCAAACCTTGCCTAATAAGTAGGACAACTTGGTCCGGGGCAAACCTTGCCCAATAGATCCGTACCGATCACAAACAGATAGTATGATTCAACCGAATCATCAATCAATCAATCATCAATGCGCGCATATATTCATTTATCATCATAGCATACACCTAAACAAGTGCATACTACATTGTGTCAACATGGTAAGTTCTAGCATTATCATGCAATCCTACACTTAAACAAGTGTGTGTACAAATCATGGTTTACAATTCTGTAATCATTGTTAATATGTATTATAGGTATATTAATTGTTATGTCATTCGACACTCACCTGATAGGCTAGGATAAGCAACGAACTTGCTTTGGCACACACGGATTGACAATTCAACCTATAATATCAAGACCTACGCATCAATCATTTGAATACGCGAGGAACGTCTAGGATACTTGAAACAATACCCTAATGATGCTATTTTACCATTTATTAACTAACTATAGCAGACCAAGAAACAACACGCGAATACGTGGCACAAAACAGCAAAGAAAGCTGTGTGCAGGGGTGTCGCGCCACGACACAGCCTTGCCGCACCGCGACCAGCGTGCAGCAGCTGCAGCTGTGTCTATTTTGTGCACAGCAAGCCCATTTTGGCTCATTTCAACTCCAAATCAATTTTGGTAAAAATCTAGTGTTTCATAGGACCATTTGACACTTGTGGAAGCTTTCTAACATCAAAAACTCGTATCCAATTAATTTATACGAAAATCCCATTTAAATAGACAAAGACGTGCGCATAATGGCCAAAACTTGATGTAGACCAAATCTAACACTTGCAACACATCATATACACCTAATATGATGTATTGAAGGTGTTGCAACTGACTAAAACCTTTAAACTCTTGGTTTGGTATCATTTTCCAATTTCTTGCCTATTTATGGCCTATTTTTCACTATTTTAGTCAATTCAAGCAAAACAACCATTCCAATTCAAAACCAATGTTCTAATCAATTCATACAAGTCATATGAACCTATTAGAACCTTAAAAATCAGTTCTTGATGTGTAAAAACAGATTTAGGCCATTTTGGCCATTTTGACCCATTTAGGCTAAATATTGGATTCGTGCATAAACATCACTTCTAATGCACCAATTGAGTTCTAATCAATCCTAACAAGTTATAAGATCAATTAGAACACTAAATTTCAGTTCTTGAAGGTCAAAATCAGTTTGACCCGTATTTGAACAATTTTGACCCATTTGAGCCAAAATTCAAAACTCATCAAGAACACTACTTTAATTCATGGGATTGGTTCCTATACACTTATAAATGATATTAGAACCTATTTCAATCATCAATTTCAGTTCTTGATTGAAAAATCACCATAACCCATTAAAACCTAAAATTTCAAGAACATGAAGAGCAAGGAAGAACATAAGCTTACAATGGGTAGAAATGATGATTAGGAACTGATTTTGGGATGATTGTGAGCCTTAATTCACTGCTGGAACAAGACTTAATTAGTTTTCCATCAATACCCAAGAATCAAGAATGAAGAACACAAGAATGGAGACATGGAAGGTAAAGCTTACATAGCTATGGAGATGATGAAGATGATGTCTTTGGGCTGGATTCTTCACCAATTTGCTACAGAAAAATCAGCTCCCTTGATGATTTCTTCTTCAAGAACAAAGGAGAACAAAAGAAGAGAGTAAGAGGTGTGTGTGTGTGTATCTCGTATGTGTGTGTTTGTAAACAGTGTGTGTGGGTGACTTAAAACCGACCTTGGTTTTTAAGTTATCCACAAGGGGTATTTTGTTCCCCTTTTCAACATACAACACAACACCCGAGTAACCGTTTCAACTAACGAGGATATTTTTGGAATCCTCGTTTGAAACCGTTCGATATTTTATATTCTTTATCTATATTTATTAATATTTTTTAATAACCCTTTTATTTATTATTTTCCATATTTTATATCATTTCCTAGAATATAAATATATTATTTAATTAAATTAAATAATTAACGTACCATATTCGGACACGTCTAGGACCGTTTTGAGGATGTTACAAATCTACCCCCCTTAAGAAGATTCCGTCCTCGGAATCTGCTTTTCAGAAAACAAGTGGGGATAGCGTGCCTTCATATCCTCCTCGGTCTCCAATGTCAGGTTTGATCCGAGATTATGCTTCCATTTGACCAATACCAGCTGAATTGTCTTCTTCCTCAGCCGCTTGGTCTTTGTGTTCAAAATTTCAATTGGTTCTTCCACGAGCCGTGTAGAAGAATCCACTTTCAGGTCTTGCAGAGGTAGAATCTGATCTTCATCTACCTTGCACTTGCGAAGATAGCAAACATTAAAGGTATTATGAATACCTGATAACTCTGGAGGTAACTCCAAAGATACTGTCTGCTCGTTGACTTTCTGGATAATTCTGAAAGGACCAATGTATCGTGGGCTCAACTTGCCCTTCTTACCGAACCTGATAACACCTTTCCATGGAGAAACCTTCAAGAATACCCGATCACCTATTTCAAAGGTAACCGGCCTGCGTTTCGGATCTGCATACATCTTTTGCCTGTCTCTGGCTGCTTTAAGCTTCTCCCGTGCAAACTTGACTTTATCAGCAGTAATCTGGACCAGATCAGGTCCAGCATACTGTTTCTCCCCTGGTTCAAGCCAACAGGTAGGTGTGCGACATCGCCTACCATAAAGCATCTCATACGGTGGCATACCAATACTAGAATGATATGAGTTGTTATAAGCAAACTCAATCAAAGGTAAATGAGAATCCCACGAGCCACCGTATTCAAGTACACATGCGCGTAGCATGTCTTCAAGAGTTTGGATAGTCCTTTCGGACTGTCCATCTGTCTGTGGATGATATGCGGTACTCAAATGAACACGAGTACCGAGCTCCCTTTGAAGACTGCTCCAGAAGTGTGAAACAAACCGTGTATCCCTATCAGAGACAATAGATAGAGGAACACCATGTCGAGCGACAATTTCATTGATATATAACTGAGCAAGACGAGGCATAGAAGAAGATTCATTAACTGCTAGGAAGTGTGCACTCTTGGTGAGTCTGACAACAATCACCCAGATCATGTCATGCCCTTTTGAAGTCCTAGGCAATTTAGTAACAAAATCCATAGTGATGTTGTCCCATTTCCATTCTGGAATTGGTAATTGTTGCAAATTACCATAGGGTCTTTGGTGCTCGGTCTTCACCTATTCACAGATCTGACATTTCTCCACATAGGAGGCAATGTCACGTTTCAATGTAGGCCACCAGTAAAGTGCCTTAAGATCATGGTACATTTTAGTGCACCCAGGATGAACAGATAAACGAGAACTGTGCGCCTCCTTCAAGATTAGATCCCGGTTCCCTCCGATGCTAGGTACCCAGATTCGGGACCTGTAGGTCTTCAATCCCTTACTTTCATCTTGTAGCTGCTCCTTCAATTTAGCCATAACTTCTGCCTTTAGATTATCTTCTAATAAGGCTTCTTGCTGAGCCTCCTTCAGTCGAGTGATAAGATCAGAAACGATAGTAATTTTCATGAATTTAACGGTTTCTGTGGAGCCCTTTCGGCTTAATGCATCAGCCACCACATTAGCCTTGCCCGGGTGGTATTTGATTTCACAATCATAGTCCTTAATCAATTCCATCCACCTGCGTTGCCTCATATTGAGCTCCTTCTGTGTAGAAACATACTGGAGGCTCTTATGATCAGTGAATACCACACATTTGGTGCCATACAAGTAATGGCGCCATAGTTTCAGAGCAAAGACAACAGCTGCCAACTCTAGATCATGAGTCGGATAGCTTTTCTCATGTGGCTTCAGTTGGCGGGAAGCATAAGATATAACCCTGTCCTTCTGCATAAGGACACTTCCCAAACCTGCGTAAGAAGCATCACAGTAAACAATAAAATCTTCTGACCCATCTGGCAAAGTCAGAATTGGAGCTTGACATAAGAGTTGTTTCAATGTTTGGAATGCTTTATCTTGTTCATCAGACCATGAATAGGGAACATCCTTTCGTGTAAGCTTCGTCAGAGGACCTGCAATCTTAGAGAAATTCTGGATGAACCGCCGATAGTAACCGGCAAGTCCTAAGAAGCTACGAATCTCAGATGGGGTTTTGGGAATTCCCCAATTCATCACCGCCTCAACTTTGGCTGGATCAACCATTACACCATCCTTGCTTATCACATGCCCAAGGAAGTGTATCTTTTCGAGCCAGAACTTGCATTTAGAGAATTTAGCATATAATTGTTCTCGCATCAGAGTGTCAAGAACTATGCGAAGATGCGTCTCGTGTTCTGCTTCAGATCTGGAATAAATAAGAATGTCATCGATGAATACAATGACAAATTTGTCAAGAAAGGCACGACAGACACGGTTCATAAGATCCATAAATATTGCTGGAGCATTCGTCAACCCGAAAGGCATCACAAGAAACTCATAATGCCCATATCTCATTCTGAAAGCCGTCTTTGGAATATCTTCATCGCGTACACGGACTTGATGATAACCAGAACGAAGATCTATCTTTGAAAAGCAAGTAGCACCCTGAAGTTGATCAAACAGATCATCAATACGAGGAAGAGGGTACTTGTTCTTTACAGTTCGCTTATTCAGCTCCCTGTAGTCAATGCACATCCGCATCGTCCCGTCTTTCTTTTTAACAAACAAGACTGGGGCTCCCCAAGGCGAAGAGCTAGGACGAATGAAACCTCTATCAAGAAGTTCCTGTATCTGAGTCATCATCTCGCGGACCTCAGATGGTGCAAGACGATAAGGAGATCTTGCTACAGGCGTAGCACCTGGTACAAGATCTATCTGATATTCTACATCTCTTACCGGTGGCAAACCCGGTAATTGATCAGGGAAAACACCCGGGTATTCAGAAACTACCCGAATGTCATTTATAGCTTTCTTCTCCATATGTGTATCAATAACATAAGCCAAATAGGACTCACATCCCTTGGCTACAAACTTGCGAGCTTTCATCAGAGAAATCAATGGAGTTTCAGAAGTTCTTCCTTCACCTCGAGCCACAGCATATGACCCGTCAGAGAAAGGAATTTTAATAATCTTTTTAGAGCAAATAATCTCAGCATTTTGCTTGCTGAGCCAATCCATCCCGATTACTACATCAAACCCAGCAATCGGCATAACCAGAAAAGAAACAGGGAAACTAGTCCCGTCAATATCAATCAGTGCAATAGGAACTCTATGAAGAACAGAGACTACCCTACCACTAGCAACTTCAAAACTTAACGGATCAGTCAGTGTACAGATAGGCAATTGCAGTTTAGCACATAAGAATGCAGAGATGAAAGAGTATGTTGCTCCTGAATCAAATAAAACACAGGCAGGAGAATTATTAATAAGAAAGGTGCCAGTGATAACATCACCTGCAGCCTTAGCCTCATCGGCTGTCATTTGAAAAGCCCTGCCTGGTGCAGGAGGTGCAACATTCTTCCCCCGACCCGAGGAAGATCCACCAGCTCCTCCTGATCCGGTGTTGGAACCCGACCTACAGTCAACCGATCGGTGTCCCGACTTGAGACATTTGTAGCACACATTATCTTTATATTTACAGCTTTCAGCTGTATGCCCCTTTTGCCCACATTTAGGACACCTTAAAGTATCCTTGGTGCAATGCCCAGTATGCCTAGATCGACACGAAGCACACCATAGATCATCTGAAGGACTATACCTGGAACCCCCTTGTTGCTGCTGGTGTTGCTGAGGCTGTCTCTGCCATGATCCTCCACCTAAAGCCTTCGACCCCGAAGTCTGTTCAAACTTCCTTTTGGAAGTTCCCCCAGCTTGTGTAGCATGATCGGTCTCATACCGGCGTGCAATATCAAATGCCCTATCCAGAGTAGTGGCAAATCGGACGGATGATCGATACTCCGGTGGCAGAGCAAGTGCAAAGCGGTTAATCTTTGCTTCTTCGTCAGGTAAAGAACCCTGCACGAAACGAACCAATTCGGTATACTTGGTGATGAGTTCCTCAACTGATCGATTGCCTTTAGACAAGGCTCGGAACTCATTATCCACAGCTTCTACCGCCTGGGCTGAACAGTATTTAGCCCTCATAATCCTTAGAAAATCAGACCACATCATAGAGTTGAGGACAGCAGCCGGTGTAGAAGCTATCACCGTATCATACCAAGACACCGCTCTACCTCGCAGCATCTTTCTAGCATATGCCACCTTCTTGGATTCATCAGCCTCACATGTCTCGAAGGCCAATTCAGTATCGCGGATCCACCGCTCTGTGATCACCATATCCATATTACCTTCAAAGGTCGGTGGTGAACACATCATGAAGGCCTTTAATCCCATGGCCATCTTCTTCTCGGGAACACGCTCCTCAGAGGCTTTAAGACGAGCCTCCAAGTCGCGAATATATGCCTCTCGATCATCACTTCTAGACATAGTCAAACTCTAAGTTCTGTTAGATCATTAAAGTCAAACATACTTAGTATACTTTTCCATACTTGATTAGTCATGTTAATCAAATAAACAAATAATCAACAACTGTGTTAGTCATGTGTATCATATCAATCTCTCTCACACCCCAATACCTCCCGAGAAATGAGAGAAATGAGCACCATATATTTTTCTTATTTCAATTTTCATGCCTATCTCTAATGTTGCATGTATTCATATTATTTAATTATCTGACTCCATACAGATTTCACACACGCGCGCGCGCGCACACATACACACACACACACACACACACATATATATATATATATATATATATGTAAAAGATCAAACAAGAACTGTTTTTTGTACGAGAACCGCGATTACCAATCTTAGCCGTCTGATTCCCTCTCTTTTAATTGGATTGTCCACCCTTGAATTCATTATATGCACCCCGCTACACTCAATTACTAGGTTATGTGGATTGTCATATTAATTAAAAAAAATACATTGCTTATATTTTATTAATGTGGTAATTATATGTAATAACAATGACTAGGAAGTATTAATAGTAGCTTCTTAGTAATTGTTAGGCCATCCGTAGGGCTTCCCCTTTTCCCTTTCCAACCCCAATGTCACATCAGCGTCGTATCAGTTTTTTTACTTTTCCTTCTCAACCCAAATCAACCCCAAACCCAAGTATAGTCTTTCCCTTTTCAACCCAAACATTTTCTTTCTCCTACTCTCTCTACAAAACTAGACTAAATGCCCGTGTGATACACGGGTCGATTTAAACGATAATAAATCATAATAAAAATGTATTAATTAATAATAAAACGCTAATTAAATGAGAATTTAAAAAATGACGACGTACGACATTAACACTCTAATCAGAAGTGGAAACATCGACGCGAGTGGGAGTGCAGACTTGACGGCAGAAATGTGGTATCATGATATGAAGAGATGTGATTGTATTTCTTATATAAGTCATCAATCATTATTATTACAATTTAGGGTAATAAAGTTAAACGTTATTGGTTATAATTAAAAATAATTATAAAGTATTTTAGAATGATAAAACTAAGAATTTGGTTAATTATGATATTTTGAAATATTATAAAGGGTAAATATGATATTTGTAAATTAAGGTGGACAAATACGATTTTATATGACTTAATAAAGGCATATATGAAATTATCTCTAATAATTTTAACTCTAAAAAGTCTAAATTGATTTTTTGATTTTAAATGAATAAATGGTTAAGATAATAAATTTTATCAAATTAGTCTTTTATTTATATTAGATTGAATGTTGGCGGAATGGTTATAGCTCAACCTGTTTACATAGAATAGCGGTGTTCGATTTCTATGCCATGCATGAGTTTTAAGGTTTGTTCACACTGTAGTTTCTTCCTTTATCCTACTTTTCTTATCATTATTTTTATTATTGCTATGATGATAATAAGTAGATGTATAATAGATGAGTTGGTGAGGCACATGTAACGCAAATCTAGAAGTTCTTGGTTCAAATATATCTTTTTATATACATTGCAGGTTTATTTTAATATTTCATTTTTTCTTGATCATTATGTTTTATTTTTTCTTAGGTACAAACTTTTCTTATGCTATCACATCTTTATTTTTTTAGTTATTATTAACAGATCTTACAGTAAGATCTTATCATCTTATAAGATCATATGGAATGAAAATAAAAATCAAATATTTTATGTAGTTATTTAAAAACTTAAGTAAATTGTAACTTTTTGTTTTTTTATAAAATAATATTATCTTTGTTTGCTATATAAAAAACAATTAAGTCTTTAGCCTATGATTATATATAAGGTTTAGTTCACCAAAATGTATCAAACTTGTCATAATTTATTATTGTGTGTACCAGATTTTATAATTTTCTATTGTGTGTAAGAACATTTAATTTGTCGTTATTATATGTATTAAACTTTCTATTTTATGTACTAAATTTATATTTTTTTTCTTTTTAATCTAACCAAAATACATATAATAGCAACAAATCAAAATTTCGATACACACAATTAAAACTTTTAAAGTTCGATACACACAATAACAAAATCATCTAAGTTTTTATTTTTTTTCATTGGCATACCCAATGAGGAGTATGTCATCGACATACAATACTAGAAATACAGCTATGCTCCCACTAGCCCTGACATATACACATGACTCATCCTTGCTTTTCGAAAAGCCAAACTCTTTGACTTTCTCATCAAAGCACAGGTTCCAGCTGCGCGATGTTTGCTTAAGTCCATAAATGGACTTCTTAAGCTTGCAGACATTATCCGGATGCTTGGCATGTACAAAACCTTCGAGTTGAGTATATAGACTTCCTCCCCTCTAAGTGTCCCATTAAGAAACGCGGTTTTTACATCCATTTGCCAAATCTCATAATTAGGAAATACGGCAATTTCCATGAGTATCCGGATAGACTTCAATATAGCTACGGGGAAAAGGTTTCATCATAGTCTACACCATGAGTTTGGGTGAAACCTTTAGCCATCAGTCGGACTTTGAAGGTGTCTACTTCTCCATCTATGCCGGTCTTTTTCTTAAAAACCCATTTGCACCCTACGGGTCTACACCCGGGTACCGGATCTACCAAACCCTAGACTTGGTTATCCGACATAGATTGTATCTCGGATTCCATCGCCTCTTTCCACCTAGTGGACTGAGGGCCCACCACAACGTCCCAATAAGATGATGGTTTATCATGATCAATCACTAGGTCGCATCCCTCAGACATATGATTTTCAAGTTTGTTTTTAACTCCATTATTTTGTCTCTTCATACCATGTCACTAGCAATAATATATTAACCTTGCTACTAATAATTGATGCTATCGTTTTAGAAATTTACAAGAATCAAGATGATAAATGTTACATAAATACTATTATTTTGTTAAATAAATATATATATATCTTATGGTATAAAATTTTCATAACACCAGATTCACTTCAGAATATTAAAGTTGACATGCAATCACTAGTAACATGTTGGGATGGGCTAGATTTAATTGAAGAATGAATTGGCAGCGCATTTATACACTGGGTCATGAATCATGGCCCATGTGTTTGATATCAGCTATTATTAGAGATAGGACTGAGCATAGGATAATTTTTATCATAAACCGAATCATAACCGATAATATTGGTTATGTGTTTTTTCAAACTAATGGGTATCGGTTTCTAATGCGGCGGTTAACGATTGTTGATAGCGGATCGGTTTTCGTTATCGGTTTTATTGGTGAACCGTTATACTAAGCTGGGCTAAACTGAATGGGCTTCTTAATTTCAGAATACATGCTTGAGTTATATTTTTTATTGCTTTATAATAGCCACAAATGTTGGCCAAATAATTGATTATTTTTCTAGACTTGGTAAGCCCACTATTTTTTATGACAAAAATACAAAACGTTAGGCTAGATTTATATTTAATACACAAATTGAGCCTGATGTTACACACCTCTTGGTTTCCATCAATTCATAATTTGTAAATTCATTTTTAGTATATTTAATAGCCCCACATGTAAGAAACAATCAAGTGTTCAATATTTATAATGACTTTAGTAGTTCAGTATAATGAATGAGACGACATAATAAGTAACAAAGTTCAAGCTTTTATAAAAATATAATTTGCATGATGCACCATAAATAAATAAATATTCAAATAATTAAATAATAAATATATAAAATAATTAAATAATAAATTCTTATTGGTTCAGTTAGGTATCGATTCGGTTAAGTGTACAAAACCGAAGCCGACCCACTATTTATCGGTTAATGAAATTTTATAATCCGAATCGTCGGTTTTCATTTGGTTTAGTTTTAACAGTTTTATCGGTTATTGTTCGGTTTTTCGGTTAAGATACTCACCCCTAATTAGAGAATGCATATTAGGGTTAGTAAGGAAGAGAAACTAATAAATTTTTATTTACAATACATTTTGGGGATAGGACGAGAGGGTAAGAAAAAGAAAGAAAGTTGTCATTCAAAGAGACGACAGGGAGAAGGAAAGCGGCTGAGGTCAAACGTGACATAGCCGGAACCCTAAAGCTCTAATATCTTGTAGAATAATAAAAACACCGTAGATATTTATATTATATTGATAACTATTTGTAGAGTACAAGGGTATAAGAGAAACCCTAATATTAAATTTTAATGGACCCTAACCTATCTATATAAAAAGATAGGTTGATATACATCCTCTAATAGCAAACGTGTCATTGTACTAGAGTCTGGAGATACTGGGCTTATTGGGCTATGGAATCTTTATTGGACTTTTTCAACGACCCTTTTGTATTGTCAATTTAATACATGTATTGTACGTTTTCAAATTTTGACACATTAAAAAACCAAATAGAATCCTTAAAAACCCAATTAATTTTAACCTACCAACAATTAAAATTTACCAAGATAAAAAGGCAAGCCTTTATTGAGAATTCACCCAATTCATACAAAAATCACCACTATATGTTGATTATGAAGGCACATCTTTGTAAGACTGTAATGTTTTTATTGTTGTCCTGGTATATATCTTCAAGATGTAAACCCGAAAAGCTCCATATAACATACAAATTTTTTTTGGCACACGCTAAAGACCTTCTTAACTATTGTGCTTTTGAAAGGAAGACCAAACCGTGCTAGTAATTTTCTAGTCTTGACTATACCTTTCCAAACTCCCGATAGGCTGTTGTTTCACTACCAAAACTTCCATCTATCGAAAAAGTGCTTTGATCACTCGGATCCATAGAGCCAAGGGTTCATTGAAGAACCACTAGCTCCACTTGCCTAAGAAACTCCAATTCTTCATACTATCTAGCTTGCTAAAACGCGATTCCATTTTTTAGTCCAAGCCATGTATGAATTATCTTCCTCATACTATTAAAAGAACTTCCTAGGTAGTCTTCCCCTACTTGATATGGTTTTGATCAAACAAAGTCTTCCCCTACTTGATAATAGTTTGGATTTCCTAGTAGCAGGAAGCCCAAGGTATATAAATGACAGCTTACAATAGGTGCATCTAAGGGAACCTGCAACTTGTTGGACTTCTAATTCATTCATTTTTAAGGGTTGATGCTTGTTGAAATGTGTTTTGCAATTGGATTATTTTCGATGCATTTAAGGCTCAACACTTACCATGGAATAAGCTAGGTGTCTCCGACATATTAAGTAAGGATAGGTTTGTTCCATTTGAAGGCCCCTAACCTGCACCAAAATGAAAAGGTAGTGTGATAGTGTCGTAGGGTGTCAATGGGTCGGATCTTGATCTGATCCGATCTGCTTCATTTATACGATCCAACGGGTTAAAAAACTAAATCCATTGACCAAATAAGTGATTCAATAGGTCGAATCATTTAATTGGATCACTATGTGGGTCGATCCAAGATCTGTATAAGTCAACCCATTTAATATTAAACTATAATTCCATTTTAACAACCATTAACCATCATCAATTTATCATTCACCACCGTCACCACCAACTTCCCGCCGCCACCACCCACCACCCGCCATTGACCGCCACCCCCCCCCCCCACTATTGAGAATTCTACAGTAGCTGCTCCATTAATGGGTATGTATATTCGTATATATTCTGATTCTGAAAATAATATAATTATATATGAATTTTTCCTTTAAAATGTATCTTCCATCCTACGTGTCTTATTGGACGAAAGTTATAAAATTATTAGTTGATACTAGATAAGTGATCGTCGCATGGATCGATCGTTATTAAGAAATAAATAAATTAAGCTTGATATATAATGGGCTGACACCTCCTAGGACAGATGAAGCTTTGGGCCATGAAAACAGGCATTTAATGCCCAAATAAGTGAACCCAATAAATATAACATAATTACAAAATAAATTGCAGAAACCTTTAATTTCTTTATTTACTCTAACTTTATTTTGTAAACATTGACTAGTTTTTACAGTAATTAATAATTGTATTAACTGCAGATCTTGTAAAAAATATGAACAAAGTACTTACAACATTGACTATTGCACATGTGTAATCTTACAAAATTATAAAAAAAAAACTTTAATTCATAGCTAGAAGGTATAATTTTGACACACGTATATAATATAATATATATACATATTATGATTATTTTTTTCATATTATATAAAAACCATGAATAACTACGCAAGAAGATTCCAATATCTTTTTTTATAATTTTGCAAGAAAGAAGAAATAATCTTAATTATTATCAAAATATAATATATAATATTAATTATATTTTGGTGGGTGATTAAACAAGTGAGAAAGCGATGAAGAATCGCAAAACCAAATGCGTCGGTTTCCTACAAGAAAATAAACATTTAGACAAGCTAAAGCCTCGAGAGTAAAAGCTGTTTTCGATCTTCAAGGGGGTTTGTTTGTCTCCATCTATATATCTTCTATTTCAATGCAAAGTAAAACATACACATCGAATTAATCTCTAACTTTATATATAGCTTATACAATGCATATATATAATTATTTAATAATTAATGACACTTTTCATTTTTTCTTCAATCTTTATATATAGATTATAGGGTATTTAATTTGACAAAAATAATAAAGGTTTAAGTTTTTAAGAGTTGGTGCTATAGTTTATAGTCTAAGATTGTCAAAATCGAGATCTTACTATGAATCGTTTTAGTGTTTATAAGATCGGAAGATTCTACTATGATTTTTTAGTTTCTTTTATATGTATAGTAATTTATATCAAATGTTAATCTTATGATAAATTTAATATAAAAATAAAATAAAAATGATACTAATAGTAGAATACAACTTTTAAAGATTTTATATTAGTAATAAAGATATTGTAAATTTAGATTTTAGAATGATAAATCCAAAACTTTATGAAACTACTTTTATATATCAATTTACGGGGTTACATATTCATTTTATATGTTATATTAACAAAATTAGATTATCTGTAAACTTTTATATAACTAACTCTAGTAAAGTAAGATCGAATCGGATCGAGATCTTAAGATCATATGATCAAGATCAGAATCCTACCTATGATCCTATGCTTGCAAATATACTACTAAGAATCAAATCGTTTTAGCTAAATGAAGTCGTAAGATCAGATGATCTTAAGATTAAGATCGGGATCTTAACAACTAAGTTTATACTAAAACTAAAAGGTATAGAGCTTTTATTTATGTCAAAATGTTTGGTAAAATAGTTATGTTTATAACTCAGATTTTAAAATAAAGAAAAACCTAATTAATTTATTGGTATTTTAGTAACTTAATTTGTTATAAGTTTTAAACTTTTAAAGCTATCTAAAGTAGTTTTTTTAATTAAAAACCTATAAAAGGCTTGTATTTATATTTAATAATAAAATTTAATCTTTAATATCCCACATATAACCTTTTTAAAACATCTTATTTTTAAAAAATCCAAACACATCCAAGTGATTAAAAAAAATACTTTTTACCTTCATTAACTACTCTACTTTTACCAATCTAATACCATTGAGAGAGATGCTTTTCAAGTTTCAACAATTGGAGATTGTTTAGAGATTAAAATGATTATTTATTATTTGTGGGTTTTACTTGACGTGTTTAAGATTTATCATACCTTTTATGTTGGCTTTATTTTGATTAGAACGAACGCCATTTGCCTTCAAAATGCCTTATCATGGTGTGATTGTCACACCATCACTCCGTGGTGGTTGGGAAACATGGTAAGGACAAGTGCTGGTTCCTGGTTGCATTATGCATTTGTTTTTTTTTCTCTTTTTTATGTTTAATATTTTAAATGTGAAACAAATAAAACGTGTGGGTTCCAAAATTATTGAGGCGTGAGTGACCATATACTTTGTGTAAGCATTGATTGAGTTGTGAGAATACGATGCTAACATGATGGTGTGGTAGGTATGACCACACTCTATACTCTTAGACCATCCGTAGCGGATGGTGATGACGAGCAAAAGATGTTCCACCCTCTTTGTTATTTCCTCGTCATTCATTATGGTAGGTTTGTCATGTGGCTCATCATCTGACGCCTCATCATCTGACGCCTCGTCATCATGGTAATGAACTCCGTAGCTCGTTGCTTATTTTATTTTTTTAATTTTTTTTCAAACAGTCATATTAATCTAATTTAATATTATTTGCGTCCAATAATGATATTGATTATGATGCGTCAGTTAGTCATGATAGTCATGACTAAAACTGTTTAGTTATAGGATAATCATATATTAGAAAAGTTGACGGGCTTTAATGATGGGATAAAATAGCTGACAAAACAGTATGGTGAATGTGAGGATTACTAATGGTCTTAACTCACCCATTTTCCCCCTTCTTTAATTAAACCCCCCAAAAAATCGACTATGAAATAATGGTTTCAAATTTATCCCCGTTTAAGTTTTCGGATATCATATGAATGAGTTGTAAGTTAGGGGAGCGAGATACCTGTATTTGAGGATAAATACTTGGTTCAATTTTGAAATAGCACCATAGAAATGGTTTTGATGTTCTTAATCAGTTTCTATAATCATCATGTGTTGATTTGAGTTCAAATTAGTAATTAAAATATTGAATTTGGGAGAATTAGATGAAATGGTTCAAATGGGTCAAACTAGATAAATTCAACCTAGAGCTTGAATTGGTGGTTTAAATGAGTTAGTAGCATGTTAATTGACTAGTATTGATGTTGTAAAGAGCGTAGAAACTACTGGTTTTCAGTTTAGAATTGATTGGATGATTTTGGGTTGAGTTGGGATGAAACAGCAGGGGTTGCGATGGAGTTTGTTGTTCTTAGCCCGTCGTGCTGCGACATGAAGGAGGATTGCGACGCGATCTTTGACTATTAGCAATTAGAAATGGTTTTCAATGTGTTAATGTTTGCACTATATTTTTAGGTTAACAAAAGGGTATGAGACATCATTTAAGGATTGTTGCAAGCATTTTTGGACTTAGGTGAGTACCGACTTAACCATTAATCTAAGCGTAGTGATTATGTAGTTATTGATTGCAATTAGATATGTTTGAATATTAGTTTTAAAAAGTCAAAAATTGATCTGAAAAACACGGTGTTACAGTATACAATCATATGTGATTTGTAAAGACATTACATGTGAATTACAAAAATGTCACTTCGCTCAAAATTTTAAAATGCGATCAAGACCATTAATGCCATTGATTTAAAGGCTAAAATTAGTCTCTTAAGACTATGAATTAAGTATGTATTATATTGAACATTCTTCTATAAAGGTAAGCTTCTCAACACGGATTTTACTAATTAAAAATAAGGAAATTTTATTTTCTTTTATTTGTTGGAAAATAGATCTATATCTATACTCTATAGCTAGGCAGAGCATGCATATATAAGAAGATAATCTCCATGCTTAATTAATCAACAGTTTTTTATTATATATAAGAAGATAATCTCCGATTCTCTGCTCGATCTTCTCATTGCTAATTGACGGATATTTTTATTATATATATATATATATATATATATATATAAATAATACAGTACTTTCAAGTAATAATTATTAATTAATAGATCTCTTAGCACAAAGTTTATAGAAGAAGGTTCTCATGCGTGTAGCTTAAAAGACAAATTAAAAGAATCTCATGCGTGTAGCTTAAAAGACAAATTAAAAGAATTAATCTTTTTGTTTGAGCGTAACATATTAAAATCATGCATTAAGATTTTTTTTTATTTATTAAACAAAACACACTAATGGGCTAGGGATTTTTTTTAGCAACAAAATAAAGACTCTAGAAAGAAGTTTTGACTTGGCCATGACCCAGTGTCTCTCCTAAAGATATTATTAACAATGAAAAATTACTAGCAAGAAGCTAGAAACATCCAGCATAGTACTTTGAAAACTAAAAATTAATAGGGTTTAGTTCCTATAAATGTATCCAACTTGTCACATTTTGCTATTGTATGTATCGAATTTTTAAAGTTACCATTTAATGTATTAGATTTTCAAAACCTACCATTTAATGTATCGGTTTACCTGCTAAGCAGGTAACCGGTAATTCACCCATTTTTTATTTAATTTTTTGTCATTCATTTACTCACTCAGTTGCCACGTCACATTTACACATATTTTTAATTAATTCTAAAAAACAATCTTGTGTTTCCAGATACGAAGAACACATAGAAAAAGAACTTAAAATAAAACTTGAATTAAGATGTAATCGTTTATGAACCAGAAAACTGTTTATGAACCCTAAATCAGAAATCTGTTCTTAAATCAGAAATCAAAGAAATCAACACAATCAAAACCCTAAATTTGTTTATGAACCAGAAATCTACATTCAAGAACATGATGAAATCGAAACTTCCAAGTTGATTAAACCGAATCTAGGTATTGACACAACAAATGAACTTACAAGTTGATTAAATCACATACAAATCGATGGAATCGAAACTTACAAGTTGATTAAACGCATACACTAGAGTTTGGTTCGCACTTGGAGCCATCAACAAAGCAATCGCATCTGAAACTCATCTATGAACCCTAAACTCGTACTCGGATCTCAAATCATACTTGAAGCCATCAACAGGTCCATATGATGAAATCAAAAACCAAACTTACATTTGAATCGAACAAGAACATCTTCAATCGACCATTAAACCGATTGTACCAATACATTTTCGAACATCTTCGTACGAAATCGATTGCAAGAACAAGAACCCTAAACTTCTAAACAAAATCGAACGAAGAACCGAACTATTGAAGATGAAGATGAAGCAGATTTGGAATATAAAAACCGACCTTCATAGTCGATGGGAGATCGCATATGGAGCAAGGGAGATCGACCTCATAGACAATGAAACCTTGATCTGAAACTTCCAGATCTTCTAGCAATTTAGTTACTGTTATTATTATTATTATTATTATTATTATTATTATTATTATTATTATTATTATTTCTACAATAAAGATTTTATTTTTTCTTTATTTTAAACCATGAAAAATACAAGTCATACGCCATGTCACAAGCCACGTCAGCGAAACTCGCGCCACGTCAGCTTGTAACCTTCTATAGCAGGTTCGGTACACAAAATGGTAAGTTTGAAAAGTCCGGTACATTAAATGGTAAGTTTCAAAGTTTAGTACACACAATAGCAAAAGGTGACAACTTGGATACATTTTGGTGTACTAAACCCAAATTAATAATCATAAAATCCAGCCAAATGAAACCCCTTTTTGCTTCCTATGCTTGAACCAAAAATAAGTAAGAGCTTGAATCGAGCTTGAAGAAGTCCAATTTGAGGAACTGTTGCAAGTTTTGAATACTTTCTCGTTCCTATAAGTCCAAATAAGCCATAGAAAAGTGTAAATAACATTTTGAAACATAAGCAATTTTTCATCTTTCAACTCTACATTTAAATCTACGGTTAAACAAGTCATCAATACTTGTAGAATTTAACCCCCACCATTATGATGGGCCGGGAAATATAAATCAAAGGTTTAATTACACTATCACTTATTAATGTAAATACTAATTTTCTTTTAAAATCAAAGGTTTAATTACATTATCAATTTCATAAATTGTTATTTAATTAACCATAAATTATAAGTTTAGTCGTTTAATTACATCACTTTTATGCATCTTGTCCGACAAAACTCAATCTCAAGTTTTGTTTACTATTTTTCTTTTTAAATCAAAAGTTTAGTCCTTTAATCATAAAGTTTTGTTTACTATTCACTTTAGTTATTTTTTACCAACTAAACCGATATTTGTGTACAAACTCCTAAACCCTTTCCAAACACAGATAACTCACCAAACACTCCCTAAACCCCTCCCCGCAACTCAAATGATTTCATCCCCCTCCTCTCTCTACGAAGTTGAGTTTTCCAAGGGGTGTGAAGACTACTACCATGCACCTACCGTAACCCAAATGCCATCGCCAGCACATTCTAACCACCGTCGTCACCACCAAAATTCCCTCCTCCTTCACTCTTCCTGCTTCTTCTTGTTCTTTCTAGGGGTAAAAGGGTGTTTGGCGGTAGATGAATTTGGTTTGCAAATCGAGTTCTCGCTATCTTGACAATGCCCCTCTCTCTCGTCCAGATGAAAATGTTAACAAAATAAAATTTAGGATTAAATCATTTAAAAAAACTTTGATATTTAAACCATAGATAAAGTATAAACTTTGATAATTAAACTACTTTTTACCTTTAATTTAAGGGTTTAGTTCACCAAAATGTATCAAAATTGTCATATTTTGCTATTTGATGTATTAAACTTTAAAAGTTTATATTGTATGTATCAAACTTTTAATTTGTTGCTATTTGTATGTATTTTGGATACATAAAAAAAGAAAAAAATTTGTATAAATTTAGTACATACAATAGAAAGTTTAATACACACAATAGCGACAAATTAAATGTTCAATACATACAATAGAAAATTTTAAAATTTGATAAACATATTAGCAAAACATGACAAGTTAAATACATTTTAATTAACTAAACCTTTAATTTAAATACTACTACTATACATAAATAATTTTGGGAATATTTTTTTTAATAAAAAATAAGCACTCCTTACGGAAATGATTGTTTTATATATATTAATTGTTTAAAAATGAAAAAAAAAATTATATAAAAATATCAACTTTGTCATGTAGTGGTCGATATTATTATAAAATGAGTTTCTTTTTTCAAAATGGAGTTAGTATGTTTTTTTAAAGAGTTGCATGGTTTTTATAACTCATGAAAATAATAAAGAATTATCTTCAACCACTAAATTGATGAATAAATTAATATAAAACTTTAGAAAATTTAATAACATACAATTAATATATATACAACTATGTTCTCGTAAACAGTAGCATAAATAGTGGCTCAAATCGTGCTGGTATGTTTCCATGAATATTGCTTCCTATGTTGATATATCTTTGGGATTAACGTACGCTTTTTATTGAATATAATATCATTTAATTATTTGCTATTTATTGTTATTTTTTCTTTAATTAATATATAGCCTAGAAACTTATAATTTAATAAATAACCGATATTATATAAAATATTTTTGAAACGATCATTTAGAAACAAAGATATATATGACGTGATGCATACAAAATTATTTTCAAAGTATAAACCTTTGAATTGAATAAATTACACCTAGAATTAGAATACTATTCCATTTAATTAGAAACAAGTGTTCGGTCTATTTTTAAAAAATAATTTGTATGTATTGATTCATAGAGATCATCACTGAAGATGAACAATTATACCTACCAGACATAAAAATACAAACATAAGAATAGAAGTAGGAATACAGTTTGAAATAGATGTTTATTGATTCTGGTTTTAATAAAAACATAAATACATGCATCATACAAAAGTAATGCGTATGTATGCATACACCGAAAAGTCATGCATACAATACATACATTCCAAAGTAATGCATCAATGGGCATGAAATGATTCAAAAGTAATGCATCTGCTTAAATTACAAACCAGCATGTAGACGAACACTGCTCTAATGGTCAAAAAATTTAGAAAAAAAAGTAGACGAAGAAGGATTAGAACCGAAATTTAAAAAACTTACTTGATCATTTTTCCAATTTCATACATTCATGATACATGGTTCTTTATAATTCTGAATTTAATGTGTTTTGAAATAGATGCATCACATCAAAAGTAATGCATATATTACACAAACCTTGAGAAGTATTGCATACATCTAAAAGTAATGTACCAAACTACATGAATTCATCCAAAACTAATGCACCTATTTAAATAAACTTTTTGAAATATGTTTATGAAGATTTTCAAATGTATTGCACCGGTTATATACAACAGAATGCGTGCGTACATACATAACTCATGCATATATTCAGAACTAGTGCATACAAAACTACACCTACACGTTGTGTTTGAAAAACAACTTCTAAAGTAACTCAAAGATCATTAGAATTATATATCAATCCTAATTGCAGCCTTAGAACCCTTAGAACAGTAATGCATATATTCATCTGAAACCTTCAAAATTAACATCAAGCACAACCAAGGCTAGTCTCAAAATAACATGTGGTGTGCATAACAAAACTATGAAACGACATCCAAACGGGCATAAACAATGATGCAAATCACCACTGGAAACGATCATAAAAATATATAACTCATTCTAAACATAGTCTAATTAAAGGAGTATAAACAACAAAATCTGAACACAACCTACAACTAAATTTGCAAGCCAAAGTGAAGAAAAAAACATATAACATACATTTGTGGATGGTATACGACAACAAAATTAGGGCTAGAAAAGAGGAGTTGAGAATATAATTAAAAATAGATACCGGCAAAAGCTTTAGATATTTTGTAGATGTGGACTTGGTTGAAACAATCGTGATGCCGTGAATTAAAAATCTATGATTTTCTACATTCTCTCACACGTAGAAACAACCGATTTTTGCGTTGCTTTCTCACAAGTAGAAACGCACAATGATGCATTGATGCAAATGGGTAATTGATAGAAAAGTAGGCCAACAAGGAGTAGCGGTGATTGTAATCGGCGGCAGTTGGGAATAACAAGAATGTCGGAGAGAGATTAGAAGTTGGTGATAACGTGAGAGAGAAGGTATAACATAGATGAGAGAGTGATGGAGCGTTTCTTTTTTCAGTTCCTAAAATGCCCCTCCACTCACAAACCAAAGCTAAAAAAGTGAATTTTTAATCATCATCAAATTAAATTAATCTATGGCTCAAAATTGTTCTCTTTATTCTTATTTTAAAAGTGTTCTCACCCGATCTTCTCTCTCTCGTATATGAGTGATTGTGAATCATCAAATTTTATAAAAAGTCAACAAAATAAGTCAAAATTTGTTAACTAATAATAGCCAATTAAATCAGGTTTATGGGAAATATGAAAATGGAAAAACACTTAATAGCTACTAAATTAATTCAGCTCCTAGAATTATTCCAGATCCTAAAATTCACTTTTTCTAAATTTAACAAAAATGATGAACAAACTAGATTTAAGTGATACAAAACTAGTATTTACAAAGAAAAAATTGATTCATAGCTAGCATTCATCAATTAGAATTGATGAAATACCCATAAAAAGACTTGACTCGTAAATTCAAACTTTCAATGGACTGTCACTTGTGATTGATAAATATGATTAGAAAAAAGAGTAAACCTCAATGGAGATAAAGAAAATACGTAAACAAATAATACAGTTTTCATTGGTTTTCATCACTTTTTCTGTGTTTAAAAAAATGATGCACATAAACTTTTCGTCAAAAATAAAAACATGAAGCACAACCGGTAATCATCAATAAAAAATGATTAACAAAAATTGATGCACGATTACTTTTTTTCGAAATCATTGAACCACAAATGGCATTTCATCAATAAAAAGGGATGAACAACTTATTTCTTACTCTATATACATTTATGAACAAAGATTGAAGCCAGTCACTGTAATCACCGATAACCATTTCATCACCTAGAAAACGTGAATCACATAAAACTGTCATCTAAGGGTTTCTAAATTATTAAAAAAATTACTTAAAATCAAGGATGGGGAAACAAAAATATAAAGTTTTAATCATTGATAAAGCTTTGATATACTAACAATTGATACAAACAAATGAAAGTCTTGCTCAAAGATTCTGATGAAAAAAAATATTTTGCAGAACAAAAAATAGGTTTTGTATCAGATTCTAAATCGGCCTGAACTTTGGCACTGTTGACTACTCATCTTGGCTTCAGAGATTGATTACAGATGACTGCCTAGCGGCAACCACGGTTAACAATAATAGTGAGGTCAGTTATGGGAGGAGTGCCGCTGTTTGTGATGGCAGTATGGTTCATTCTTCGAATCCATGGTTTTACATTCGCCGATGAAGGGAACGAGGAATGGTAGCATTTTTTTTGGGGTTTATTGGCTTTATAATCGCCGATAGTTTGTCGCAGGGAAAGTGGATTCAACAATTGTCAACGGCTGTGGTGGCTTAATGTTACGGGTTGCCGAATGTTGCAATTGTAACCGCAAGGAAGAGGACAAAGGTCTCCAACGACTATGAGGGTTGCTAGAAACTGTCGCCGGTGAATTGGTCGATGAAAATCTCCGAGAGAGAAAAGAGAGATTTGAAACGTGATATTTAGGATTTGAAATACGATGGAGAGAGACAATGGAAATTGTAGGGAGTGTAATTCAAGGGTTTACCTGTTTAGTGGAATATATTAAATTGCATTTAATCTTAAGTTTAGAATACTCATTATACGTACCCTTTTGGTAGTTATACCACTTATTGCCACATGTCAAGAATCAAATCAAGTTTCAGGATAAATCTCCCATTCTCACTTAAATATTCATTCTCATTTGAACCTCTCACTATATATATAAGTAGGATCAAGTAAGAGATAGTCTACATTGGGCATTTCATTTTATTTATTACCTAACCATGAATTGCGACGGCCATGAATTGCAATTAGGTGAATTGCGACCGTTAGATCTAATAAATCAACATGTAATTGATGGCTATGATTTATTCTCTCATTCTCACCTAAATATCAATTCTCACAATAACGCTCCCCTATATATGTAACATCCATCCCACATCGGTTGGAGAAGGGAGCGAAACATGCCTTATTTGTGTAGATACCTCTCCTAGCATGAGGCCTTTTGGGTGGAATATTCCATACCAGAAACAAAACCGTGAGCCAGTGGGGCAAAGTGGACAATATCATGCTACGGGGTTGGAGTTGTTACAGATGGTATCAGAGACAGGCCCGAACCGATGTGCACAACGAGGATGTCCCATATCGGTTGAAGAGAGGAACGAAACATGCTTTATAAGGGTGTAGATACCTTTTTTAGCATGAGGCCTTTGAGTGGAATGTTCCATACCATAAACAAAACAGTGAGTCAGGGGAACAAAAAGGACAATATCATGCTACTGGGTTTGGGCTGTTACTATATATATATATATATATATATATATATATATATATATATATGATATCCATGATGTTTCTTGATCGATGGTAGTAATATAAAATATATAGAAGGGAAATAATATATTCAATATATTGATGATGGAAATGCAGCACCAGAAAAATTTGTGGTTAGGATACGAATAACTACTTGTGCTTAAAATGGATAGAATCTTAATATCAAAAGCTAACATTCAAAGAGATTTAATGAGTAAAATGAAAGAAAAAGAAAGAGAGACCCTGATGGTTATTGTTATGGTTTTGGTTTTAGGGTTTGCATGGACCACCAGGAAGCAGCTCATCTGGTCGTGACATTCTTCTGCATCCACACATCAAGTTCTTGTTTTTTTTTTCTGCAATTTTTATCCTTTTCTTATTCACACCTGTTCAAGCCAGAAAGGATTGAGGGTGATATACATATATATTATGCCCTACACTTTAATTTCAGTCATCTCAGTACGTAATCTGCTGCTACCTAGCTATATATATATGTATATATATATATTTCAGATTTCATCAAAAATAACGTGGGTGATTTTTCTTAGGACAAGTAGATCGACTGTTTCATTTCAAAGGTTTTAATTACCTACCACAAAGTTACACAAAAAAACATAATTAAATGGAATATAATATTCATTCTATATGAATAACTAGTTGAGCTTTAATTTTACTAGTCACTACAAATTAATTAAATTGGAATGATGTAGTAACTAGCTAGTCTCACATATATAGACAAAAGATGAGAAATAAGAGCCTGAGACATTGAGGTTTACAATAACTCATCAAAGATAGATATTAGAGAGATAGAAGTTTAATTAAGTACTTGTTCAATGTTATGAGATGTTAATAGCTTACACCATTGTCTTAAGTTGATTTTGAAACTATTACGCCGAACCATTCATCATTTTGACCAATGTGTTGTTTTAAACCTGACTCTAATGAACGAGTTGAGATAATTAAAAAAATGTGTGTAATTAACTATATATAAAATATGCAAGGAAAATATATAGTAATCTTGTAAGCAACATATATACGTACGTTAAAGATCGATTACTGATATAAATCATTTTGAAACAATCCAAAAGGAAACTTGCTTGTTGAAAGAATATCTTCCTTTTTAACTCTTGTTTTTGTTTTTTTGTGTGTTATTTTATTAGTTAGCTTTTTGCATCTTTATGTTACTTCATCATGTCTGCATTCATAGTTGCTTTTGTGTCTGACTGCATATACATAATTGGTTTGTGTGTGTGTGTGTGTGTGACAGTGTTAGACTAGTGTTTCGCTTCCTTTTTTCTTCCAGATTATTCTTTCTTCCAGTTTAATTATAGGAAGGGAATTGAAGCATCATAAAACAAGTTTATGACAGATGATCAAGGTGTCACAAAAAACCAGGTATATATAGTAGCTAGTGGTAGTATAATTAGTTGTGCACAAAAACTAAGATTGTTTTTTTATTAATCATTTCTGGGGTATGCCATGCATATATGCCGATATTATATATTTGCAGGTTGCAAGAATACGAGTGTAAGACAACGCCAAAATCTTCGTTCAGAATTGTTGCTATCATTTGATAATGACCTTCAATATATATAGTTTGATTCTAGTTTGTATTTACTAGAATAAGTATAAGATAGTTTTAGTAAAATACTTATTAGTTATATAAATAATGTAATTTACTCTAATTTATTTAAGCATTTTAATATTCTAAATATTGTATATGTTAATTTTTAGTGTATTCTCTTGTATACGATTGCACTTAGTTTTATAATTATTATGTGGTTGACTTAAATACTTGTGATACTTGATGCATTTGGGATCCTACAATTTTGTGTCCCATATATTATACATATATACATGATCAACTAATTAATTATAACATCATTCTTTTAGTTATTTATGTTAATTAAACACTTAAAGTCTAAAAACCATTTACATTTAACAAAAATAAAGCTAAACTAAAACCATACGAGTCGTTTAATTAATCGCTACATGCCTAATGGTATGATAATTATATATATATATATATAATAACATCTGAGTTTTTTTATTATTATCTTTTTAGTTTGTGATCAAACATAAATTGTTCATTCTCTTATAAACATTATAGTCAAATCATTAAATCAAATCCAGGTTCTAAGTAAGTCTCATTTTGATATTTGTAAAAGAACATGATCATTTGATCATATTTGATCCAATTTAAAAGAATTTGATTAAGCTTTATTAGTATATTCTCATGAATTTAAATATGGAAAATTTTATTTCTTCCTACTATTTTCACCTACTTAACACATGATAATATGTGTAACTCTCTAATTCTCTTTTCTTATTTTTTTTGAACGGCAAGCGAATATATATAAAAAACTAGCAAGTTGCTAGAATTACAAGAACGAGCCAAGTCTGCTCTAGCAACATTCAACAGGATAGCGAATCCAATCCACCCATTTGTTGCTAAAATTACAAGGGGATCTATGTTTAATCCAATAAAAGGAAAATGCCATTAATTGACTAATAATAAGATGAGCTTGGTTTTGCTGGGGACGTTGGAATACCTTTTCATTTCAAAGTCTCCAAATCATCTAAAAAAATGTGTATATAACACAGAAAAACACCTTCTTAGCCTTCCTTGAAAATTGAAAAGCATCGCACCATTCCATTTGAGGTTGCACTGTAGTGATCAAACCTACCGAAACATTCCACCATTCACAAATCTCTTGAAGAACAACTTTAGAAACGTGACAGCTAAGGAACAAATGATCTTCGTTCTCTTCTACCACATTGCACAATCGACACATCAGGGAAATGGATAACCCTCTCTTATTTAGATTAGACTTTGTTGGCATCCTTCTGTTCGAGATCCTCCGGGCCAAAATATTAAGCTTTGATGGTACCCAACTTATTCAAGGAATAGGCCAATTGCCTTTTAACACTTGTGTTAATCTTGTAATTAAGAGCATAAGTAGAAAGATTTTATAAGAGGATATATAACCTTCTTTAAATATTAATCCAGTAATTTAAAAGTTATTAGTGACTTGTAGTGTTGTATAACTAAAGTACAAGTGCATGCGTGTACGTATACATGTATTTGTGTATATATTCATTACATGTACAGATGTACTTTTTACAATACCATAAATACTTCATTATGTTGGCCATTAATTAATTATATAATATATTAAAATGAGAGAAATAATGCATCATAGCGTGCATGGACCCACTGGTAGACATCCAACGGTAGGATCAGGCTAAAACAATTAAACCTCCTCAATGCAGACCATGTACAGAATAACAGCCTTATTTTCTTTTTCTTTTTTTCCCTCTAAAAATAAGTTATTATTTATTATTCAAAACAACCCTGCCTGGAATTCAGCAGTTTTCATTTATAGCAGAATGCCGTTCAAGCAAGTAAGTGAATCCCTGACTCTTTGGCCTTTAGTCGTAATTTTATTTTTATTTTTTATAAAATCTTTTTTTTAAACAACGAATTTAGTAAGCTGAGTCAACGATAACATCTATATTATAGTATGCGAGCCCCAAACTACGCACCAGAGTAATACCCTCCACCGTTAACTTTTATTAATTAAAACACTATATAAGAACCAATGCATGCTGTACTACTTGCTTTAACAGTTGGACTCTTAAATAAGGGTATGCAGAAGTTGCAAAACCTTTTACAAATGTCTTCTTTACTTTATGGGCAGATTCTATGCGATATGCCATACTCATGCCTTTATCTCTTTGAACGTCTTTTTCATTCTAATAACGCATTGACTACTTGTACTGTACAACCTCAGAATGCACACATCTACTTTCGCTTTTGTTACACTCCATTGTGTAGTTACAACTTACAACCTACTTTTGAAGCTCTTTGCATTTAATTAGTAAATATATATATATATAGATGGAATCACTATTGTCCAACTTGGCCTTCATTAATTGTTGACACCTATTTACCATAAACATAATACTATAAAATATCAACCTTATATTTCAATCACTATAAGTTATACAAATCTGCTTGAATCACTCAAATCAAAAGATAAAGCATTCAGGTTGATCGGGTTTGCTTCAAACACTCGTAAGCCCCTCTTTGAGACCTGATCGGTTTGGGCATTTCGAGTTCACCGCCCCGAATGTTTTATCTTCTCTTCTCTCTCTATCTCCCTCCCCTCCCCTCTCTTCCCTCTTCTCTCTTTTTCTCTCTGATATATTTATTATTTAAATAAAATAAAAAGTGAGTTTAACTTGAATCAGACTATACTAGATTTTAAGTTAAAAAGGAAAGAAAATAAAAAAATTATGTTATACTGATGTAACATTTAGGCTAGGAAAGAAGAAGTACATGTTATACAGAATGCCTAAGCGGTTAGGATTACATAAAATACAAGAAAGACTAACCGATTATTTTTTAAGAGTCTCTATCAATCGCTCATAATAACATAAAAGTGATAAATCACATAACTCTATACGTTAGCTAGGTATGATTTCTAGGAATCACGAGAATCATTTATGTGTAATAAATATATAAAATAAACCAACAATCTTTGGAATCCTTTAGGTATGTTTATGTTTTTGGGACCCAACTAAAACTTTCAAACTCGAGATTGACCCCAATATTTTATTCGTAAAGTGCGGAACATCATATTTAAGGAAACACAAAAGAAGGGGAAAAAAACTATCTTTTCAGCTTAAACTGTTCTTTTCTTTTAACATAAAACATTAATATTCAACAGAATATAAAGTTGAATGACAATATTTGACTATCGGTAAAATAGTTGTGACATGTTTATTTGTTTTTTTATGGTATAAGTCACACATCCATGATATCTTGTTCACTAGCTATGAGTCTATTAGACTTAAATACAAGACCTTAGCACTGATATTAAACACCCGATACTATTACGTCAAATGTCCTTTTGATACATGTTTATTTGATGGTAGGCTAATAGACGAAGACAAAATCTATAATAAAAAATTGACGGATCAAATATTGGCACATACCTTTTTAACTATTTGGGTGTGTTTGATAACTGGCTTTCAGGGGATTATATAGTTTTCGTAATATTCAACCCTCTATCCTTATATTCGGATGTTAAAATCTTAAGAGTATTATTAAAAACGTAATCTCTTAAAATAAACGTCTTTTCAAATAGTTTATGGATAGAATTTGAGATTATCAATTAATCAGCCTCCAGCCCTAGCTAGTTTGTTGGGAGAGCTTGGTGAGAGTATTAGAGTAATATATGACAAATAATAAAGAAGTATGGAAACCTTGTAAAAAACAGTATTAGTATTTTGTAATCTAAAAAGTATTTCTTTTAACTTAGTTAGTTAGAGTAATATGTTACAAACATAAAAACAAACACAAGAATAGCGAAAGTTAGACATAAATCTCACTATCATTACTAAAATTAGTGATATACATTTTTTTTCCATAACTAGAAAAATCATACTTTTGATCAAGAAGATGCACCATCTGAAACAGATGCTTTCTGGGGACTCTTATGCTCGTCATCATCATCATCTCCAAGCTCATCATCAACATCATCATCATCATCATCATCATCTTCTTCTTCTTCTTCTTCTTCCAATGAACATGATGACAAACAATGACTGGTGCTTGAACAAGTTCCAGACGAAGATGCTGACGATGATGTGAATGATTCTGGGGACTCACTACTTATACTCATCTTCTTCTTATTTTTATTATGATTACGAAAATTACTACTACCAGGCTCCATATATAAAGATTGATCTTGACCGTTGATTGAGGAAGATGATGAAGAACATGAAGATGAAGATGTAGAACCAAGATTGACCAACATCAAGTCAACAAAAGCGCCAATAATGTAACCATGGTTAATCTTATCATTCACTGCTAGATACAGACTCAAAAGCTCTTGAAGATTCTCCCATTCTTTTAACCCTTCATCAGCTTCCACCATTTCTTGCATTGACTTCTTGAAGTCAACAAATGGATCAGTTGACTCCATCTCCATCATTGACACACTTTCTTTCAAAGGTAAAACATTTTCTCTTTCTTTATCCTTTTCTTCATCTTTATCTTTATCTTTTGGCTTTGCTTCTTCAAGTATGGAGCTTGTTTTCCCTGGATTGAAAAAGAACCTGTCGGAAGTTAGCCCTCGAATAACAGACTCAACGGTCTCCCCGGCGGCTGCCATGTGGTCAAGATCGCCGGTGGAGGTGGAGGTGGTGGCACGGAAAGAGAGGGTTTTACTAGGGCTGCCACAAGTGGGAAGAAATGGAAGTCTTCTTCCCATTGTTGGTGGTTTTTGAATTGGGTTAAAAGATATAGAATTTGATGTTGATTTTGAATGTGAATATGAAAGTAGGAAGGTGTTATTAATGTTGTAGATCGATGTTAAATAGATGGTCAGAAGGGGTATTAAATGAGGGGGCGTTTTTTAAAATAAAAGGAGTGGTAACTGGTGAGAGAAGTTAGGATCAACAACAGTACGTAAGCTTATTGGTGGGTGGGGTCTTGTCTATATTTATTATAATGGTCCTCTTTCTTCTTTTTGGCTTAAGAGTAAATTACAATTTTGATCCTCATGATTTGATGCATTTACGTGTTTCATCTCTAGGTTTCAATACTTTCGGATTCCGTCTCTATTCACTTGTTCTTTTTTATATTCATTTTTTCTCAAACTTGAAAGGATCAAAATACCATCATTCAATTATTTTCTTTATTTTTCTTCAATTTTAATGCATTTTATATTGACTTATACATTTTAATTGTTTTTTTATTTTTTTAATAAGGAAAATGATGTGCATTGCTACAGTACCTAAGTTATGTTTTGCCACACTCAGATACTTCTTTAATAAAGTATAATTTTATTATTTCAGTATTTGCTCATTAAAAATGTATGTGAGTGTAGTAGAATCTTTTTAAAAATTAATATAAAACTATCACAAAGCTCTCACTCTACCCTCACACATTAGTCTACTCTCTCTCTCTCTCTCTCTCTTGTGTAGATCGTCGTCCAACCAAAAACTCTTCCCGATAACCTAAAACTTCCAGCTACACAAAATACTTCCGACCATCACCACATCCGGCCACCTCCAAACATCTCCGACCACCCCCAATCATAAGATTCCTTTTCACATGCAAACACTTCCCACCCCTGACCAACATCACTGCCATATATATCCTTCGTATGCCAACAAGAATAGATCTCCCTATCTCCACATACACACATATCACTACTAGCAGTAGCCGAAAACTAATGGATTTGGTCGGATTTTTGGGTGTTTTAAAGAGAGATTTGATGTCAGTGTCTAAAGAAGTTAGATTTTGATCGGATTTGAAAGATTTTCAAAAGACAACTTCAATTGTCCCTCTCTATCTCTCCAGGTCTAGGCTTTTGGGTTCCATAGATGACGGCTCCGGAAATGGTTGAAGATAATGGTGGTAATAGTGGTTGAAGTTGAAAGGGGCGATGGTAGTTAAATTTGACAGAGACGATGGTGTGATAGTTGAAGACAAAGGGAGCGCTGGTGTGGTGGTTAAGAGAGTGGAGAGAGAAAGATTGAGAAATTGCGCTTGTGCGTTTTTGTGTGTGTGTGTGTGTGTGTGTAAAGAGAGATAACGTGACCTGAAATTTTATGTTTCCTATAATATTTAAATATATAAAAAAAGTCAAATATCATTATAAAATTATTTAATAATTAAAAGAAATAAATAAAGTATCGAGGGAAAGACAATTTAGTCAATTAAAATCCGAGAGGAACTACGAGTGTAAGGGAATCGGGTCAATAAGGACTGAATTTGTAAGTTTTTGAACTCCGAAATCAAACTTGTAAATTTCACCAAACTAGAGGGACAAAGATGGTAATTTACTTTCGGCTTAATTGCATGCTTCTACCTTTATGTTTGTGGTTTGTATGGCTTAAGTCCGTCATGTTTCTCATATATGGCAAAGTACATGCTTACAAAGAATGACTAGTTACTAAAGATTAGAAACAAACTCATGGTGTATATTATGACTAACACGTGCTCATGGGTAGGCACGCTTTAGAAATTTACTTATGAAATGAAGCAAACATCATAAAGTCAGAAGATGCAGTTTGTTAAGAAATAAAAGAGTTTGGTTTTACAAAGATAAAAGATAATAAGATGGATATCCTGTAAAATCTTATGAAATTCTTGAAACAAACGTCTTTTTAGGGGCTGTTTGTTTGCTGCTTAATGGAAACATTCAGTGCTGAATGCTAAATCATTCAGCATTCAGCGTATTTGATTGTTGTCTCTGTATGAAGACTGTGCTGATTGATTCAGCATAATGCTGCTGAATCATTCTACCTTGAAGTGCATTTTGAATCATTAAGCACCAAGTATTTTTACCCTAATATTCTTTCACACTTTATCTTGTTAAACAATCATATCTTATAATATAATATATCACTATTAAGGTTAAAATGATAATTTGCATCATTCAGATTGTTCATTCAGAACATTTATCAAACAGCATGTCATATTCAGAGACTGATTCATTTAGAGTCTTTGAATTATTCAGAGTACATAATCATTTAATGCTTAATCATTCTGTTTTAACAAATAGCCCCTTAGTCTTTCATGCAGAGGACACATTATTAACCGAAAATGGTATCCCCAATTTGCAATGTTAACTCTTGGTCTATTTTTGTGTTGGCATCATCGTATTTATTTCTTTGTTTCGGTTATTAGTATATGGTACGGAGGATATTTTAACAATTTTGTTTATAAAGCTATTTGGACGTAACACGTACATTTAAGCCACACATAACAATTGTTTTCTAAATTTCAATTCAATGTCGTATTTTCCCAACTCAAAAGGTTAATGGTACGTGTTTGGTTTCTTACAAACCTTCAAATATAAGTTTTTTAAAAGCGAGAAAAGATACCTTAGATAAGGAGCTTTGACATGACCATTATCTTCGTCTAGAAAATTAAATTAACACTATTAATACTAATCTAGCAAGATGCTAGTATATAAGTGTTACTAAGAGTTTACAAATGTCGACTATAGAGTACTCATTCATATTACAAATGTTAAAACAAATGTCGACTGAAATATATAAGAGAATTTATTTATCCTCATACTTTTTGTTCTACTTATCCTTCTACTAACTTAATTAAGACAAGTGTTAAAATCAAAGGGATTATATGAGAAAAGAAAATTAGTGCATTACACATGTCAATCATTGAATAGGTAGGAGGATGAAATAAGAATACAAATTAGAAGGATATATTATTTCTCAATATATAATAATGGATATGTAAAAGAGAGGTGATATATCCTTCTACTTTATCCTTCTACTCACCATAAGATGACATATAGAGTTCACTAATTCTCTTTAATTACCTCCTCAATTGATTTTAACACTTGTATTAATCTTGTGAGCAGAAGAATGAAGTAGTAGGATATATTATTTTTCTACAAGGCATAAATGAATTCTTAAACCTATAATTAATTTCATAGACATAAGTGACTCATTAAACTCATTCAATATCTTACACGCTTGTAATTGTCCATTAATGTCTCATTTATTATCTGGTCTTTGTTTTGAACTAATCCTCATACTTACTTTAAAAATCGGGTGATAATTTGTGTGTAATAAGTTTTTGTCATATACAATAAAAAGTTATTGTTTAAATCATTATATCATTGAATTTGTGAATAAAAAGAATAGATAGTGAGTTTGTAAGGGAAAAAAGTCCTAATTATTGTGTATGATAAAAAGTTGTTATGTACAAATTATCATCCTCTAAAAGTTTATCTCAAGTTCTTTGTATCCTTTGAACCGTAATCTCTCAACCAATGTAAAAATTTACTTCAAGTCCTTTGTCGGGTAGGTTAACTCCCCGCCATCTACTCAACGTAGTTAGGGAGTCTTGTGACAATGTACAAGACAAAAATAAATATTCTTTGTCTTAAAAGCATTGCAGAGCGGGCACAAAGACAAGCCCGATATAATACATTCTACTCATTATAAGATGACATATGGAGTCCACTAATTCTTTTTCCTTACCTCCTCAATTGATTTTGACACTTGTATTAATCTTATGAGTAGGAGAATGAAGTAGCAGGATATATCATTTTTCTATACAAGGCATAAATGAATTATTAAACCTATAATTAATTTCATAGACATAAGTGACTCATTAAACTCATTCATATCTTACACGCTTGTAATTGTCCATTAATGTCTAATTTATTATCCGTTTTTGTTTTCAACTAATCCTCATACTTACTTTAAAAATTGTGTGATAATTTTGCGCGCAATAAGTTTTTGTCACACACAATAAAAAGTTGTTGCTTGAATCATTATATCATTAAATTTGTGAACAAAAATAATAGATGGGTTAGTTGGTAAGGGAAAAAAAGTCCTAATTATTGTGTATGACAAAAAATTGTTGTGCACAAATTATCAGCCTCTAAAAGTTTACTTCAAGTTCTTTGTATCCTTTGAACCGGAATCTCTCAACCAATGTAAGCGTTTACTTCAAGTCCTTCCTTGGGTAGATTAACTCCCCACCATCTACTCAACGTAGTTGGGGAGTCTTGTGCCAATGTACAAGACAAAAATAAATGGTCTTTATCTTAAAAGCATTGCAGAGCGGGCACAAAGACAAGCCCGATATAATACCTCAAAATATTGGGTTACATCGAGAAAGAAGCTGAAGGTATTAGATTCTCTAAGCTAGAATGTTTATCTTACTGGACTGAAGGAATCTAATTGGACTTTAGGCCTAAGGATATTTGAAAAGAGAGGAATCGATAACAAACCTTATTGATGTATTCGTTAAGTTACTAGATTTTTCCTACTTTCATATTCAATTTTCGATCCAACCTTTATGACCATAAGTGATTTTGGAGCAAAACGGATAGTTTAGGTCGATGTTAGAGCAACAATAGGCTTGTGTATAGATGCAATTGCACCCTAAACCTCTATTTTCTTTTTATTTCTGATCGAGAGTGCAATCTATTTGTAGCTTTCTTGTTTTAGTCTTTCATTCCCTAAAAGAAACCGTTTCACAAACTCTCCAACGGTTTAGTGTTTTTTATTTTTAAGGTATATAAGTAAAAGTAGTATATTCTCAAACTCTCTAGTCCCGAGTACCATTTTACACCAAGTATTCTCCCACCAACCGATAGTACAAGCATATGCCTTCCATTTGTATAGCTTTGATTAATTTTTTTTTAAGAATTTGTATGTAGTGATGCCAAATTGTTGTAAAGGAAAGGAGCAAGCAGCTCATGTTAGAACAGGGTATCCGGATTGCTTCTACAATCATGTATGATCACTTTTCAAATTTGATATTTCGACCTTAAAGTGCCTGGATTACACGAAATTCAAACTAGAATAAGAATAGAAGAATAAAATCTAATTCTTGGCACATAAAAAGATCAAAGACGAGAGAAAATTATGAGTGCGTTTCAAAACTTATGTTTCTCTGATGAACATCCGTTTTTCATATGAAACCAGAAAATGGGTGTTATAAAATTTAAGAATCATAATGAAAACCCCTAAAAAATCAAGAATTTCCATTACATTCAGGGGGCGTTGCTGTAAGGATCGAAACACCCTTAAAACGTTAAAAGATTGCGGATAACAAACAAGATAAACAAACACGATATATAACATGATTCGGTCAAAGTCACGACATACGTCCACTGACAGGAAATAGAGACTTTTTTATTAACCGAGTATGTTTAATGTAGTACATACGACTTACCCTAGCTACGATATTTATAACTAAAACAAACTAGAAATCCTAATCGTAATATAACTCGACTAAACAATGATAAGCACACACAATTTGAAACACTAACCGGGCCATATTTCAAATTAAGATAACCATGCAAATTCAAATTTTGAATTTCACTTATCCACACCCATGCGGCCATCAATTGCATTAATTAATTCAAAACAGGCAATTTACGTTAACGTCGAGCTTCATACCTAACAATCTCCCTCTTGACTTGAATTCTCTTCAACCGTCAATGAGATCACCAAAGAACCGTCTCTTTCCTGTCAAATTCCCTGAATGGACTACCTTCTTGTACTAGCCATGAAGTCCGACACTGCGCCATGCGATTTCACCGGAGACCAACTCCACCCATGTCGTCTCGACTTCGTCTGGTCAATTTTCCGCTCCAAGGATGGTACTACCGACGTTCCAAACACGGAACTTTCTTCCAAAACAAAAATACCACGTAGCAGCCTCCCCCGCATTATCACTCGAGCATCCTTAGAAGCCTTCAGTCCATCCTCTTTACCAGAATATTCATATCGATTCTTGGCCAAAGTAATAAGGAAATCATGTTCTTCCAAACATCCGGGACATACCAGCAATTAATCCATCTGTCCACTTCATCATGCATCTTAATTTGCACCATACCACTACCCTTGACACTCTGAATCTTATTGTCCCCCAGCTTTACTTTACCATTCCATTCCATTCCTTGAAAGAAATAAACAGGTCTCGTGAATACGCCATGTGATGAGATGCACCAGTGTCCAAGATCCATTTATTAGCAAGACTATCAGTGCATATTGTCAAAGCATCACCTATGTCACCATCTCCATGAACCAAACTCGCATCTCCCTTCCGTTGAGGGCAGTTTTTCTTGATGTGACCAACCTCTTTACAATGATAACACTTTATTTTATCCGTGAATTTTGACTTGGAACGTGACCCGCCCACACCACTCTCTCTGTCATGTGCCATTTCCCTGCCCACATACTAGGTAGAACCGGGCTCCCCTCATTACCAGAAACCATGCGCTTAAGTTCCTTCGACAATAAGATATCCTTCACCTCTTTAACAGAAATTGTTGACCTATCATATAACATGGTATCAATAAAGTTCTAGTATGAACTCAGCAAAGAACACACCAGAATCAGGGCAAGATCTTCACTTCAATTTTAACATCTACCGCCTTCAAATCAAGGATGATATGATTAAAATTGTCAAGATGATCTTTTACCTAGGTGTCTTTTGACATACAGAGGGTATACAACGTTTGCTTCTGATAAAGCCTATTCGTGAGGGTATTTTTCTAATATTTCTCACAAACCTCCTCCCACAGACTAACAGCCGTTGTTTGATCTACCACCTCCCTCAACACCTCATCCATCAAACACAACAAAATCGCAGAGTATGCTTTTGCTAGAACATCTCTTTTCACATACTCCCTCGTATCTCTTGGTAGATTATCTTCTTCTTCTAACGTCGTCGCCGCAACCTTGTTGAACTAAAAGAGCCCTCATCTTTACCTTCCACAATGTGAAATCGTTTGAGCTATTGAATTTCTCCAAATCAAACTTCAAAGATGACATCTTCAATCAACAAATGCGCAAGATAAGGTAAAACCTAGGCTCTGATACCACTTGTAAGGATCAAAACACCTTTAAAGCGTTAAAAGAATGTAGTTAACAAACAAGATAAACAAACACGGGATATAACAAGGTTTGATTAAAGTCACGACCTACATTTACGGATACCATAGACTTCTTTATTAACTGACAAAGTTTGATTAGTACATATGATTTACCGAGTTTTGTTCAATATAGTCCTTAATAAAAGCATAGTCTTGAGGGACAATTTTTAGCCATTAGATTTCAAGATCAATGGTCTAGATTTAATCTTAGATAATAATTAAAATTGATTTAAGGAAATATAATTCTGATTTTTTGCATATTGGTCCCCATTTTTTCTTTCCTCTAATTTATTTAAAATTAATTATCTCACAAACCGGTAATCGTTAGACGAAACCAATTATACCGTTGCGATCCTCGTGTTCTCCTCTTTTATTAGAGAGGTCCCTTGATATACTTTTGACAAACTTTTTTTTTCATTTTTTTAGGTTGGACTTAAATTTTTTTAATTATAATCACATGTGATTCATAACAATATTCAATGTGTTGTTTTATTAATTTTTTTATCTTCTTAAATTGTATATCATTTAACGTTTATTAATTTTGAATGTTTGCTTAAATAAATCAACGTTTGCTTAAAACCGTTTATACATGTATGTACATATTCAATTTCACCCAATCCAATTGCATTGTCTACTCATGAATGCATATATTGTGTACTAGCAACACCCTATCCCCTCTATCAAAGGTCTAGATGTGTTCTCCTTCGAATTCAATGTCTTTTATATTGGTTCTCGTAATAAGAATGGTTCTCGTTTGAACAATCCTCTATGCAATCATATATGATTGAATACCAAATCTCATGTTTTTTGGTATTCATTCACATTTGAATCTGTACAAACTCTCGTGTGATTATGTACAAAATCACATGTGATTGAATACGCAATCACATGTGATTGATTCTATCAAATATGTGACATAAAAATGCTACATTTAATCTAATCACCTGTAATTATGTGCATGTATAAGAGATAGATAATCACATGTGTTATGAAAAAACTAATAACTTAGAATCACTTTTAATTGTTGATTTTTTGTTACTAAACCATAGAACTTTGCAGGATTATCAAACACCAAACTATAATTTTATAAAGACTATATTGATCACACCTCTATGAATCACATGTGATTATACTTTAATAAAATTTAAGTCCAATCTAACAAAATGAGAAAAAAAAATTTGTCGAAAGTATATCAAGTGAGCTCTCTAATAAAAGAGGGGAACACAAGGATCGCAACGGTATAATTCGTTTCGTCTAACGATTAATGGTTTGTGAGATAATTAATTTTAAATAAATTAGAGGAGAGAGAAAGTGGGGACCAATAGTTAAAAAGTCATAAATGTCCTATTTTATACAAATATATAAATTTTGATTATAATCTAAGATTGAATCTAGATCATTGAATCTTAAAATCTAATTGCTATAAATTATCCCTAGGGACTATAAATTAAATTAGGACTATATTAAACATTTCTCATGATTTACCATAGCTACGATATTTATAACTAAAACAAACTAAAAATTCTAATCCTAATATAACTCAACTAAATAATGATAATCACAAACAATTTGAAACACTAACCGTGCCGTATTTCAAATTAAGATAACCATGCGACCATCAATTGAATTAATTAATTCAAAACCGACAATTTACGTTAACATCAAACTTCTCATTTAATTAGATTTTAGTTTTAATCCTACCGCTAAATTCAAGTCATAGTGTCATACCCAACAGTTGCCCCCTTATCGTACCGGAATCAATCTAGACTAATACAAGCGTACACTCCACACTCTTCAAACGTGTTTAAAACAAAATTTAATTCCTTTAAAACACAAATATAAATTCCATTAAACAAAAATAACCGATGACACTAAAATCATCAACAAATCAACTTATTGTAAACACCATTCACAAAGATATTCCATAGACTTGCTTCGTTCCAATTATCTAAAAATTTGTGATGAAGTAGGATGTCATAGTCCCACACACAATGTGTTCCTTGTCTTTTTGAATTTGTCTTTTGTCTTCGTATATGAAATCGACTCTCTTATCCTTGAAACGCTTTCAGTGGGTTCAACCCTGAATCTAATACTTAGTGGTGAGCATGGTTTGCATGCTTTGGCGAGGGTATTGCCTCAACTTGAACCGGAAAAATCGGTTTATACGTTTCGGTTAATTTTCGGTTTTAAGTTCCTTGCTTTAAAACAAATCATGCCAACATACTAGGTTAAGACCGATTAACGTTTTTGTTTTTAGCATTAATTTTCAATAATACAATAATCATATTTAACTAAGCCACAAAGGTAAAAATATTTGCAATTGATAAAGATATTGTTTGCTTCTTTAATTTTAAATTCCAAGTTTCATTTAACATGTAACACTAATAAAAAAAACATAAAGAAAAGTAAGAAACTAAATAATTGGCCAATTGGGCCATAGATTAAACCAGAATAAGCAAATAGGTTTACTACAAAGTACAAATATTAAATAATATATCAGTTTAAATTTCTATTACTTAAGTATATATACAATATTCTGAAATTTAAAAAGTAATGTAAAATAGTCAGGTTCGGTTCAGTTCGGTTATAGCGAATTGGTGTTGGGGTATTAAGGTTATCATATATATTTTTTTACCGAACCACTAGTTTTCATAAATAGAATTCGGTTATTTGGTTCGATAATTTCGGTTACATTATGTTAATTGGTTAATTTTGCTCACCCTTAACGTGTAATTCAAAATCATCATAAAAAGAATAAAAGGAAACCAATTGAACACCGTAAAAAATACGAGGGTAAATAGAGCATATTATAATATCTTGATCTTGAATATGATAACCAATTGAGTGCGACACATTTCTTAAGATGTGTTGATAATTCATAAATATGTAAGAAATTAAAGAAAAAATAAAATAAAAATCGTGGTCTCAGTCACCATTTTTGTGGTATGAAGAATATATTTTTTAACGACTTAATTATGTCATTTTCCATCCAATTGCTGCATTGCATATATCCAACAATAAACGTACATGCTTCGTTTCGCATGCATGTGACAACATGGCCAATGCCATCATCCACTAAAAAAACAAATAAACAAACAAAAATAAAATAAATAAATTAAATGTTTTCAAGAGACAAGCATCATCTAACTATCATTAACTAGATAAGATAACTTTAATTAGGATGTTAGTTAATAGTTTTGACCAACGAATTTAGAGTTTTTGGAGAATATTAATATGATTTTTTGTTTTATAAGGATATATGTGTAGTTAATTAAAAAGATTTATAAGAATATATATGAAATTCTTTATTTAAAATATTAAAATCTATAAATTAATTGTGAAGTTTTGATTGAATTGTACATATGATTTGATACACTCGATCGTTTATTTTGTCCACTCTAAGAACATGTATGATAAAATGGTTAGATGTAATAAACATAGTCAACTAGTAGTCAACTGAGTTTGATGTTCGTGTTCATGTTCTTGGTCTATATATCTTAATAAATGCTCATGTTTCTAGGGGTTTTTTTTTTAATGATGGATGATGATAATGGTGAGTATAAATAATGATTAATGATGAAAGATGGTGAGGGTGATAAATGTTCAGTGTGGATCAAGATGAATGATGATGATGGTGATAGGTGTGGATATTATTCTAAAAAGTTTGGATTAGCTTCGTCATGGTTCGAGGCTTGATCATGTTGTCATGAAAAGTTTCAAGGCTTGAGAGTAAGGATTGTCATGCGTTAAGACCTAGCTTGACTAATCTTTACCCGTTATAAGTTGCATTTTCTAAGACCATAAGCATCTATCCCCTTTATTCCCCTTTTCACATCAACTCCACATAATTTTTTTTCTTCCATCCCCCTTCTTCTCACTTACCTCACATTCATCCCCCTTAACCATTCTCTATTTCAAAAAAAAAAAATAATAATAATAATAATAATAATAATAATAAATGTTGAGAGAGAGGGTGGCTCACGCTCTGCGTGAGTTTAAACCCCCTCAAACACTCACTCTAGAAATTAGGGGGTGGTGGCAATGGTTTTCTTGGCGTGAGAATGGGCTAACGCTTCATCCCACGGGATGGATGCGTATAGCCTAAGGTGTGTTAAAGCAATGAACCATATAGGCAGAACATATATACGTAGGCGTTTATAAGGAATTGTTGGACATACCGAAAACGAATAAGAATATTGATGAAGTATGTCATATATCTCTAATTATGTGCTTTTCTATTTTTGTTTGTATAATTATATATACAATTAGAATTTATATACAAAACTGCTATCTTAAGTCACACATTATAAAACGTTGTGACCTTATCATAACTTCTAAAAGCTAACTATACAATCATGTAACGGCCCATGTTATTTAGAACCTTGTGTGTGGTTATAATAGCATAAAAATGATCTCCCCTCTTACTTCTCATCTTTGTGCCACATAAACATTGTGTCACTTTTGTTTCCCATCTTTTAATACCTAATGGTTGTGTTTCAAACACTCTATCTCCCACATTTTCTAATTTTGAAATAACCAAATTAAATAGACATAAAATAAAAAACATTGCATTAATTAACCTAAATATTTTAATAAAATTTATAACATTATATTAAATTAAAAAAATAAATGAAATTAAACTTACTAAATACACACAAATGATGATTGTGAATCTTTAGCCGTTCTTTTCTTTTAAGCAAACATTGGTCTCCTTCTCGAGAGCATAAAGTCTAGGAAACAAGTCTTTTAATTTTATAAAGAAATGTTGTTCAACCCATTTTAACTCAATTTTTTAAAACGTTTACATTTTTAAAGTGGATCCAAACCTACCAATTCGTGAATAAATCAGTTAAATTTAGCATGTAATAACTAATCAAACAAATTTCCGTTAAAAACAGATGCTCTATTAGAGTGTTCTAAACCCTCGATCACTCTCCATCATACCGTCTCGTCAGTTTTCCATTCTCACAACTTAAGCTCATAGTAATCACTTTTCACCTTCCCATTGAAAATACTCTTAGATAACTTTTTTTTTCACACAGAAGAAACGCATAAGTTAAAGAAAAAAAGGTAATAAAAGAGTTTGCCAAAGCAATGCTGCAATCATGTGAAGGACTTCCTACAAATCAATTTCCTTAATAAATTAAAGTACATATATCAAAAATACATTATTATTAACAACAAAAATAAATAAATAAATAGATAAACTAGAATTAAAATGGGAGATATAGCCATCCTCAGCTCCTTTTAAGGATAAACCAGTAGTAAATGAAAGTAAAGTCGCTAGCAGTACTTGTCTTTCATTTCATTTTTGCATTTAACTCCATGTTCTCCTCTTCTCCAGCACCATTCCTTAATAGCCCACCAATCTCTTTTCTCTGAACTTAAAAATAATTCAGATTTTTTTTTCTTTCTCTTTTTTACTTTTTCACAAGCAGCCATGGGCTTGCTCGAGCCGTTTATCGAGCTGGTTTACAAGTAAACCGAACCCGAGCATACACTTGAACCCGGTTCATCTTCAGCCCAGTGACATATATATACTCAAATGGCTTGTGGGCTTGTGGCTCTCTTAATTACTACATTAATTAAATGTGTGTTAACTATAAAATAATAAAAACTCGCTAGTCCATCGACACAATCGGGCTAGGTCATTATATACTAAAATTCTAACTACGCTGATCGAACAACCCGAATTTTGTAAGATTACATAATGATATAATGGACCACCACCAAATTAATAATGGTTCTATGTTGTTCGTTTCTGTATTTCCAACATTATGTCATTTTCGGTTACCTGAGTCCTAACCCACCTTGGATATTATGTAACTTTCTTCTAGTTAATTAATTGGTCCCAAAAACCCACCTTCAATTCAACTTCTAACTCTTATACATGACCATAATCCACTAGCTAAAAGTATTCACACAGCTCATGGTGCCCACGTTTAGTGGCCCCGATATGCCGGGGAGACAGTTTTAGCCCAGAAAGAGATCGATTAGTTTGGTCGAGGGCCATCTGAGAGGGACTGTAATTACAACTCACATGTTGCTATATATGCATGGCCCCTTAATTTGTAGTATATATGCTAGGTTGGATATTTGTAACATCATAACATGGATGCCTAATCTCTAACTACAGTTTTCTCACATTCAGGAACTTTTGCTGATTCTCAGGCCAGGATTATTGTATGAAATCACTGATAAAAAGATCACCTAATTACAGGTTTTGTTATTGTGTTTGCCAAAATTAAAAACCTACCTTTTAAGTTAGTGAACTTATTGAAGTTATCACAACTTAATGTATTAAACATGTTATAACAGGTTACATATTGAGGTGACACTCGTTTCACAGACATGGGTAGTGGGAGGTGATGTGTAATTTCATGTTTAATAATAATTCAATATAAATCCGGCCAATATTCTTTTCCGATATTATTATTAAGCTAGAATTAAACTAGGGTTGTTCATCAAATTGATTTTCGAGTTTTGAATCGGGTTGTTTGGGTTTGATAACATTTTACCTCAATTTGAAATTCGATTCGATTCTTATTCGTTTACTACTAATAAAACTGATTTGAATTTAAATATTCGAATTCGGATTGAATTCTAATACAACAAAATTCAACTAACTGAGTATATTTGTTCTGAATTTAAAGTTTAAACTAAATTTAATTGGAAAACTTTGTGATAGATTTAATATTTTGAATACCTAAATGGAGTTTGAACTTTTAAGGATAAGTTAGGAAAAGATATACCTAAATGGAGATTTAATATTCGATTCTTGCCCGTTCATTTTGGATAATGAAATTCATGAATGAAGAGCGTGGGGGGATTGAATGTGGCAAGGTGCATGTAAGGAATTCACGGATGGGCAATCCAATTGAAGGAGGGGGAATTGGACGGCTAAGATTAGTTCTCGTACGAAAAACAGTTCTCGTTTGAACTTTTGCCTATAAACATAGACCTTCGAAATAATTAAAAAAAAATCAAAATCAAACATTTCATGTGTAACAGATCTGAAAACACAAACTAAAATCCAAATCCAGAAAACCATTGAAGAAGACCAAATCAATGAACAGAAACCATTTGATGTATGAACAAAAACAGTTTTAAAACACAAAACTAAAATCCAGATCTAGAAAACCATTAAAGAAGACCTACTCGATGAGCAAAAACCATTTGATGTATGAACAAAAACAGAAAACAATGGAATAAAACCCAAAACCCGAATCTTCAAGAACAATGAATCACATGAAACTAGATGTTGAAACATATACATGAAATATAATCAAAGAACATGAGCAATATATCAAAAGTTTCCTAAAAAAAAGAACAAATCAAACCTAGATGAAACTGAAACCACCACGATTTCTACCACTACATCGTTCAATATTACATTCGTGAATTTTGAAGTTATATGCATACAATACATCATTCAATATTACATTCGTGAATTTTGAAGTTACATTCTGCATATATTACATCAATGTTGAATCCATTGATTCTCTTTTTTCATCTCGTCTCTTGATTTTGACACTAGTCTTGATCTCGTGAGTAGAAGGATATAGAACATCTCTTCCAAAATATATGCAGACGAACTCTCCTTTATTTATTTAAGGTTGTGGTTCAGAAATGAGAACAACATCCTAAGCAGTTTTATATTACAAGAAAGGTAATAGGCATCAAGAGGTAGAGACATTTACCTAAATATCAATGCCACATACTTCAAGTTATAGCAAGCTTGTGACTTAGCTAAACATATCAACTCCATGAAGTTTTCCTATAAATCAATTGCTGCAAGATAGCATAACCTTCAAAAAAAAAATCTGAACACCAGAAAACCCTGGTGAATCCAGCATTGCAGAAAATTAACAAGCATAACTAAAAACATGATCCAATGACCATCTGCCGATGATTAATTTGTGAAAAGAAAATTCTCCGCAAACATCACCATTGAAACTGTGAGCATGTTTCCGTGTTATAATTTCTAAAATCAAACAAGTCTTTGAAGAAAACATTTCACTCGGAGAACTAAATTAAGCAAGGTGTTAAACATACAGAGCTGATATAGTTGGTACAAAAAATTACCTGCTATTAAATCCTGCAGTTGAGATGTCATTGACCTGTTGTTATCCAATATGATAAGCATTTATTTGATTAGTAGTAACATAAGCTTTAATAATATGAATAAGATTGTTCACCTAACAAGTTGTACTTGGCTCCACTTGTTTGTGGAACATAGTTTCTCTACTACAAATACGGTCTCGGGTGATTTTTTTCACCTTTTCTTATTAAGGAAAGTGTTTGTTACTTCATTTATGATAGAAAACCCTTCCAGTAATTAAACTAACGCAAAACCACAGTATCAAAAGGATTAATATGATAAAAAGGGTGTTTGAGATTGTTTCACGTTTGGAAAACAGCGTTTTGCAAAAGCTGGTGTGGACCTGCTTCTCCAAAATCACGTATGCAAGAAAAAAACACAATACAAACACCCTTTTGACATTTACAAACTGAAAAGGCTGAAAATCATTTGCAAAATGCAATCACCCCCCCCCCCCCCCCCCCCCCCGCCCCCAACACACACACACCAAAAAAAAAAAAACACCAAGGCCACAAAAAAAGGGATAACAAGCCATTAGCCTATTCAAGCCCTCATGCTGTAGTCTGAATCACCAAAATCTTTTTTTACATTTATTGTTTACTTCAAATACATCCAAACCTCTGTATCAAGAACTTCAGTACCGTATTTTTTTCAAAATATAAGAGCATTGCCATTGGTAAAAGGACATTTGTTTTACAGTGTAGCAGGGGAGGCTTAAATTATTCCACCTAATTTCTAAGTTCTGCTTATAGATGTAAATAAATATATTCTGCTTCATATAAATTCTTCTACCTACTTCAGTGACTTGAAGTCAAACTTTAAAGAAACTATAATAAAGGGATCACAAAGTATATCCACAAGTCTTGAAAGAGAATATTTGGATGTTAAGAAAACTTGATTAACTAACAAAAAGAAACTTTAGGCTCTGTTAGCATTTAACCTATTATAACATATCATATCTAAAACTCCAGTGTATGCACAACTAGGTGGACCTTCATAACATAGGTTAATTTCCATTTTTTAACACAAGTAAAATCAGGCAAGTGAGGAGGTAAGTGCATATACTAAAATTATAGTAAATAAGGAGACAAATAATGCAAACTTTATAGTGCATTTATCAAACAGCAAAAGAGTGTTCAGGTTATCAGATAATAACAAAAGACAAGAACATCACGCAAAAGACCAAGGGTATGTTTGGCAAAAGTTGTTGTAGATATCATTCGTGTAAAGTGTTTGAAAATAGTAGTTGTAATTATAGCTAACAAGTGTAAAATAACATAAAAGGGGATAAACATAAACACCCAAATGATAGACACTACTAACTAACTAACTAACTAAGGAAGTAAGGATACAAGGGGTACCTTTGCTTCGTTAGAAACTCGGGCTTGTTTTAAATGCTACTCAAATATAGCTCATCCTTTTCAATTTCATATTTCCAAAATCAAAGTTAATGGTTTGTCTTCCAAACAGTAAACAAAGCTCTATTTTTTCGAGGAGGGCATAATTTTTCCCAAACAAAATCTAAATGTGTGCCAGCACAAACACCCCAAAAGTGAAGACTAAGTCGATTGAGCATATTCTCCAACATCACAAAGCAAATGAACTTCATAAACTAAATATAAAAACTCACTCTAGCAGCAAGAAGATAATGTTGGTTACTGGTTAGTGGAAGGACCTACTGTTATTAGCAATGAGAAGATGATCTACAAACCTTGTTCTAGCAGCAAAGAGATATGTTCTAATCATAGTGCCTATTCAAGCTCTAAATGCATTATCAAACCATTAGTATATCTGCAAAATAGAATATTTGTTAAAACAATAAAATGGGTATGATCCACTTCTCTTATGTTTAGAACTACGGTTGTTCTATTCTATCATGTTGTCTCCTATTTATGTTTTAGTTCATAATATGAAAGTGTGGGACACATACACAACTACGAGTCCATGGACTATGAAATCACTCGCCAAGGGACCCATAATCTTCTATGTTTCTAAGGGGAACTAAGCATATCAAAGCCGCCATGGACCCAAAGTTACTCAAGTTAGTTAATGGCTACCCTACTACATCCCGACTACCTCATCATACCCTGATCCTCATAATTCAGAAGGCTAAAAAATGCACGATAACTGGATGACAACATGTATGAATCAGAGAAACACCTGAATGCCTAAAACAGATATTATCAGTCTAAACATTCTTATGAGATAAACTTATATTCCGGGCAACATAGCACTTAAGATTAATAAGCAATGTGTATAGCCAATTGGGTTTTCTTATGAAAGCATACCCCAGGTGCATTAGCATATCTCTATAATCTATTAACAGGTGAGATAGGATATAGATAGAATATAAGCAACGAAACTCGAATAGTTGATTAATAGCAGCTAGATTTATAGTAAAAAGACAAGAACTTTACAACTGTTGATTTGCTAATAGGATTTTTAATAAAAGATTTCTACAAGCTACCATCACGAGAAGACCTCAGAAAACTTCTAACCCATAGAGAACGCCAGCATACTTCTCAGGCCCGCCTCTGCAAAGAACCTTGATCTTCTGAAACGCGTGCCAGGTCAGCAAGCTGTCAGAACCTGCCTGGTGACACTTTCCGACAGCCCTGTCCACCTCCAAAGTCTTAGCCACCCGGTCCAACCCACCATACAGACTCTCACAGTATCTCATTAGATGCTTAACATCGTAAACCCTAGCCCCAAAGAAGGTCTTCAAAAGATCGAGAAACCGAGCCAGCTCATCTGGCAAAACCCGCCCGGTCAGGATCTTAACCAAGTACCCAAAATCATAAGCGCTATGAAAAGTTACCCAGCTTACCCGCTCATTACACACCAGCCCTGAAGACATCATCAACTCTGAGAATTTCATCGAATTAATCCCAAATTCACGATTCTTCTCAAAATCAATCCCTTGTCGTTTCAAAAGTTCGATCGAGTCAGAAGCGTGCTGGTCGCGCGACGGATCAAAGTCGTTAAAATTAAATTCCCATATGTAACGAGTGTTCTTATCTGTATCATCGAGATCCGGGAGATTTCCGTCAGCATCGGTGAGGGTGAGACCAACCTGGATGAGTTTCAGAGCGTCGACGTTGGATTTAAGAAGAAGATAGTGATCGGAAGGGTTCTGGTTGCGGAAGTAATCATAACCGGCGTTAGGACGAACAACGACGCCGGGAAACTCGGTGTCCATGGAAACGAAAGGGTAATCATCGATGATTGATGCGATCAAACCAAATTCCGAATCAATGTTGTAGGCAAACACGGATCTTATGACGATGCGTGGCGGTGGTGAAGGTAAGTCGTCAATCGACATGGTGTAAGACAGCCAGAATTCCACAAGGAAATCGATAATGGTGGTGAGGATTAGGGTTAGCAGAGGGTGTGTGTGTATATATATAAAGAGATTGGGGGAGAAAGAAATGGGACGTGACGAGCGGTTTGATGGTGGGCATGACTACTGGGGCCCTAAACAGACCCGGACCATCAACACAAACTGCTTTATACCTTTACGGTATCCTTGTTATTCAGCAATGTTATAGTTTCAAGTCCCGTCGGTTATCAAAAAGCTTGTATTTTAACGGTATTAAAATGTTAAAAGATGTTTCATATAATTTGTGATCGTAAATTCAAGTTTTGTTGTGAACAAAATTATAGATTTAGAACTATATTAATATGTGCGTGTATGTCCTGATGTTTAAAAAAAATTCGGTTAGCTCAAAGTGAGTGTATTTATTAGTCATTTAAAATAAATAATATTTTATTTAAATTTAAAGTGTCTCTTGCTGATTGAAAGTTTGAAACAATATTAAATTTCTCTAATGTCTGTTGCTGATTATTTATTAAACAAATATATATATTGCAGGACACATACTTTTAACATCTGGCTTTAAACCTATAATTATTTCATGTTTTTTTCATTACCTTCCGAAACGTTACGTCAAAGATATATTATAAGAAAATTTCGAAGAGGGTATGATTATTACTTAAATTGACATAGTTAATAAAAGAAAGCTTGCTTAGAATATTTACACTTGTCTTATATATTAAAGGCATTGAAGTCTTATTTGAATGATTTTGTGATTTTTTAAGCATCTTTTTATGCTTTTATTGTTTGTTCTATAGGTTCATATGTCTTTTACTTGGTTTGTTATCGATGAGAAGAAGAAGGTTTGTACCCTATCATGACCCTATATTATGGCTAATTCTAGCTGTCAACAATGCCTTGTATTTTGCTTTAGGGTGTTGTTGAGTGTATTCTTTTCTTTCTTATACATTTGTCATATCAATAGTCAATAGTCTCACATGCAATGATCCATACCCTTATACTTTATTGTTTGTCATCAAGAAATCAAATTGTATTTTGTACCGACTTCCATCCATAACTTGTGTTAGGATCAAGCCTATCTTGAAACTCTCTATGTTCGAGTCTTCACTTTGCACCATTTGTTTTGAGATCTGCCTTTTTGTTGACTCTAACTTAGCACCCTTTGTTATACAAATGGGCTCCCAAAAAAAGACTATCAATGTCTATCCTTTAATGTTTGTCTAGCTCTACCTCTCATTACATCAATCTTTTACAGTTTTTAATTAATAGCTTGATTATTATTTGGCATGTCGGGTCGGTCAATACTTGTACTAAGTATGCTTAAAAGAAGCGTCATATCATCCCCGTGCAATGCATTTAGGCAAGTACCAACCGTTTGATAGTTGGGCAGTTCAATGCCAGTCCTTTTAATATGTTTATGTAAGATTCTAAAATTTTATACAAATGTTTTAAAATATATTTTATAATTGTCAAGTAAATATCAGTTTTATATGTAATTATATGAATTTTGTTTGTTTAAATTACCCTCGAATTGAGAGAACGTAAGCATTTGTTAACTAAAGAGGTAAATTAAGTTGTTGCACGTACGAAACTAGATTATATACCAAGAAAATGGGTAGGTTTGACTCTAGAAAGTCAAAGTCAAAAGTTTGTCATTAAAAGTGGCCCTAAAGGCCAAATAAGGTGTTGTTTGTTTTTGAAGACATAAGCTGTTAAGGTCTTATTTCATATCTTTGAATGTCTTATTGAATAAGCTATGATCTAAAACGTCTTATGTCTGCGAAGGTCTTCTTGAATAAGCTGTTTGTTTTTTATTTTTAAGAAATGTCTTATTTACTATAATTTTGCAATTTTAAGCTAAATTTAACAATTCGAGTAAAATTATCAAATATCTAGGTTCAAAACATTAATATCTAATATCTAAAACGTTAATATCCAATATCCAAAATATAAAATATAAAATTCAAAAAAATTAAATAAAATTGTTACACAATTTGCTTAATTAACATAACAGTCACTAAATTCTACATTTGCATCAATTGTTCCGCAATTTGATCTCGCAAATGAACCATGTACTCACGATCCGCTACACTTCCATGTGGTTGGATCTCATTATCAGAATCACAAAGATAGTATTTGTCTATAAATATAATTAAATGATTAATGTTCAAAACATAAAATAAATATTAATTATGAATCATCAGACAATACTCTATGTGCATATTACCGCCTCGTCTACCCACTTTGTTGATTTCCTCAAGACATGTATCTAATAAGCACTTTGCTCGTTAGACCATTGAGGTTGACCACCCATTTGGACAATCTACATATTGAACAAATTGCAACATATTGTAAACAATCAAATTATCATAACCATATATCAAGTTTCGACACATTCAACTTATTAAACGGGTCAAGTAGAAAAACAACTAATTACACATTTGTATCTTTCAATTAAACAACTAATGACACGTTTAATGTGATAAACCAAAAGCTAAAGATGTTAAATAACTTATCCAAGCAAATTTACACATTTGATCATAAGGTTTACATTTTAATAAACTTGCTCAAAAGCTAGTCTTACCACCCCACCAGATCCCGCTGCCCCAATTTTACAGATACCCTTCTCTTTGAGGACCTGAATATGCGGTTTAGCAAAATCAACACCTTGCTTCTATAGAAAGAAAGAATAGTAGAAATGGGATTTAATTAACTACATGAATATCTAAGTAAAGTTTAGGGTCTAAATCAAGAAGTAAAAGAATACCATGAAACATTATACAAGCAGTTATCAATATATGGTATTCAACTAATAAATGTATCTTTCAAGACTTATGGCCTCAAATATCATAATGTACCCCATCATTGTAAGATTGATGGAATAATAACATTCAACTGAAAACAAGATGTGGATTCAAAAGATAACTAACCGCTGGATGATTTTTTAGCCAATCTTGTAGCACAGTTTTAGGAATGAAAGGGTGGCCATTGAAGAAATCAAGAACAATTACATAATATCTAGCAGATGCAATTTTGTCTGCAATGTTAAATTAAACACCATAATCTTATATTCAAGAAGGGCATATAATATTTGCTAACAACATATTCACCACAAATTTTGTTTGTGGACAAGATTGACTCAGCAGTTGACTGTAAGGAGTTGTTCTTGCTACAAGGCATACCTCAATTTTGGAGCTCCATAACCTGCCAAACAATTACAGCAAGATGATGATAAAACTATAAACAATCATACAAGCTATAAAGGACCTACACAACCAAAAAGAGGTAAACCTCAAAAGAATGTAACATTCATACCATTTAATGCAACATTCATACCATTTCTCACCAAAGAATGCAATTTGTTGCATTATATGGATATAATTTATATCATAAGTATATGTCATCAAATGGTGAAAATTGAATATTTTGGCACTGATTGTTAAAAATAAAAATACAGGGGATAATACATAACATTGAAAAAAAAGAAAAAAATACAGGGGATAATAAATAATATTGAAAAAGATTAATAATCTATGGATAAACCCCAATTTTGCAGTAAACATCGAAATATAACCGACCCAGATGATAGTCACGATGATTTCAGCAGGTGAATCAATAAATTGGAAGTGGAGTAGAGTTTAATGCATCTTGCAACATTGAAGCCATATGTGTTCGAATAATACAAGTTCCAACAATATCCAACAATAAAAAGAACAGATGTTAAATAACTTATCCAAGCAAATTTACAGCAAATCAACATTCAATCGTACCTTAACTTACATAACACATTATACAAAGTTTTCATTATCAAGTATATAACCAGTTGTTTATATACATACATACATATAATACACACACATAAAGAGTCCAGTTGCCCTTATTCATTAGAAGGTAATCAACATATGATTCAAATCCAATTTCATGTCCTATTTGATGTATAGGTGTCCATCATACAAACTTTCACTCAAATTCAAATGTATGTAAACAGCAACAATGAGCAACAAAAAACATAGGATATCACAAGCTTCAAATAAACAATGAACCCAATAATTAATAGCAGTAAACAGCAACAATGAGCAACAAAAAAGAATAATATGCTTCAAACCCAAATTACAGATGCAATCAAGCTTCAACGATACCTGCTGTAGAGGTTAGGGCTTCGACTAATCGAGGGCTTGAAGAAACTAATCTGATCGAGGGCTTCAAGGTTTCGACTGGCGACTGGTGAGGGTCGATGGGTCGACTGGTGCTGGGATCGATGATGGTCGACCGGCGATGCGCGATGGGCGACTGGCGAGAGATCAATGTATTCGACTGATCGATTGAGGGCTTCGACTGGTGGAGGGCTCAACTATGGTCGATGGGTCGACTGGTGCGGGGATCGACGAGATCGATAGGAGGAGATGATGGATGACGGAATCAACGGGATCGAGCGCTTCAACCGGTGGAGGCGAGAGTTTGGGGCTGGGTTTAAAAAGTCTGCACAAAAGAAGCTTATTTCTATCGCTTCAGATAATAAGCAAAAATAAGATGTAGGAAGGTCTTATGTCTTCGAAAAAACAAACGATCTTAAGCAAAAACGTCTGCCCGTCCGCAGACGTTTTTTAGAATAAGGTCTTATTTGAAAAAACAAACAAGGCCTAAATGTTTATTTATTATTGGAACAAAAGAGTGGAATGCTACATGTTAAAATAAGATCCGAAGTGGTTGGTAAAATAGGACGAAAAATAGCATAGTGTTAGGTTGTGAGTTAGGCTTTAGAATTCATCTTCATTAGAAGCAAAATCAAGTTGTAATAAATTTTTTAAAAAAAAATCGGTTAAGAGAATGGTATACTAGTATTTTAGAACTTTAAAACCAAGCAACCAATTTAAGGGGAGTAAACACTCCATTAGAGAGTTGCTACAGGTGAAGGAGTAAAGAGTTTTTGTCTAATATAAAGCGATTTGTGTTGATATTTAGTGTCATTAAGATATTTAACTTCACCAGCTATATAATACCCATTTCCAATTGTAATTAAATAGTATTTATTTATGGTATCGAAGTAATAAAAGATATTTCTTTTTATTTATAAATTAGTGTTATTGGTCAATTAAGAGCTTTAAGGGAATGTTTTGACGTGAGGTCGTATTAAGAAGGTATAAATACCAGTGTTATGGCACAAAACCTTAGACTTTGCACCGTAGCCATTCTAAGAGCATTGTGTGACTTCACCGAAATCAATTGGAAACACCTAGAATTAATCAAGTATGGATCCTCTGCTTCTAATCATCATTTAGGTAATGATTTCACTTCAATGGATTGACTTTTTAGTGGGTTTTGGGCTGGTTATCGGTGTCCAAACGTACGTATGGAAACCAAGAAGAAAATGGATCCTAGAATGCTTAATACTCGATAAAAATGGAATTAATTGATAGGGTTTGCTAAAAGCCTAAAATGGTGTTAGGGATCTTTTGTAACAAATATGGGGTAAAATGGTTGAGTTTGGAGAGAGTTCGATTATTGAAATTCAACTAGGTTTTTGGAATTGCATATGTTCTTCAATTCATAAATCTCAAACTGTATTAGGATCGCAAATCGTAAATGGGTTAAGTCTCTCTATGAGATTCAACCAACCATAAATCGGAGGTGATCTCAAATGGTGAATCAAAAACCAACTGTTATACCAATCATATTCTATGAATCGTAAATCGGAGACGCATTATGAGTCATAAATCAGCATTGGGTTCTGAATTGTAATTTAACAATATGGAGTTAGATCAGGATCTATCGATGTGGGACGAATCGCAAATCAGTCGAGTAAGTGGAATCGGAAACTATCAACGTGAGACAAATCACAAATCAGTCGAGTAAGTGGAATCGGAAACTATCAATGTGGGACAAATCACAATTAGTCAAGTAAGTGGAATCGTAAACTATAAATCGTAAATTGTAATACATGTGAATCGCAAATCAAATTGTATACTAAATCGTAAACCACAAACGCAAATTTCAACCATGAACTGATGTATGTGAAACCAATCAAAAACCATATAAAGGACTTTGAATCGTATATGGGGCCCAACCCTAATCCTAAATCAGGAATGATGGTAATCGCAAATTGGTCTATACCTCTAAATCGCAAATTAAGGCTTAGTTAAGAATTTGGAAAATGGGTGTAACACCCCATAGTCCAACGTCATGAGCTAGCCCAATAATTTCAAAATCAACTTAAAACAATGGTGGAAGATATTAATAGCCCACAATTTTGAATTTATAAGTCACCTCAACTTTCATTCGTTTATCTATGTGGGACGAGTTATTACAACTAATGTTTAATAGGGTCTTATGTATAGTTTTACCCTGTCATGTGTTTAACTTAGTGGAACCGTGTTTGTAGGTTCCTGTAGATAGGTCGATCAACTTTCACATCTTCTCTGATTTTTACTGTGTTAGCTTGTACTGCTGATCACCTAGAGTTTTCACTAACTTATTTCTTATATTGTGATAATTGTTCATGTGTGATAGTGTACTGTGATGTGTCGATGTGACATTTACGTGCAGTTGAGCGCTTATTATTGCAACTTTGAAAAAACTTGTGTAGCTGAGCGCTTATTATTGCAGCTTTGGCAATACTTGTGCAGATGTGCACTTACCCACCTGTGTGGCATTAATTGATGATGATGTGTACTTGTTACCTAAATATGTGTTATCTGGTATACCCCCCAAATAACCTCCTTTTCAACCAAATATACACTCTCTCATACTTTACATTCGCCAATAAACATATTTATTATAATTATACACTTTCTCACCCACATAAAATAAAAATTAGTTATTTTGTTATTTTTTAAAATTTGATTTAAAAATGAAAATAAATGTTGATGAAAAAAGAAATAACACAACATATTAGCAGGTAGAAACAATTAATTCGTCGAATACCATACCCCTATCTGATATCTAAGATCTAAGATATTAATTAAAAGAAAAGGGATGTGGCATCAACTTCTTTTTTTAAATTAATTTCCACCAACCAACATCTATGATTTCAAAAAAATGACCAATGAACCTTTCTTATAAAGTTTTAAAGACATAAAGCGCGACTGGTATAGCCAAGGAACACAATCTACTTGTGGCCTTCTTTGAGCGCCTTAACACCTTAATATCAACTCACCCCCTCTTTCACAAGTAGGTGGCCAAGAGAGGTACTTGTTACCGGGCCGTCTTAAGGGACGGGCTACCCGGGCGGGCAACCGTCCAGGGCCCATAATTAAACGGTCCCACAATTAGTAGAGTGTTATTTATACACACACGTGTATACATGTAACAAAGTTTATTGGGTCCAAATGTATAGACACAAAGAAAAAAAGGGCCAAATTTCTTAGGCTCAACATCTGAAACACGGACTTAGAAATTAAAATAGCAATCAAATTGATAATCATGGACGAATAGCAACCTCGTATAGGAAGAAAAGCAAAATCATGTAGCGGCAAACTATTTTGCTATGGATCATAAGCTATTGTGATTGGTTCTCTTTTCGCCCTTTCATTCTTTGCAAATGATGAAACGCAAAAACAAATCACAATTATAAATCATCCGATCCAGAAGTCTTTGATCTTTCAAAACACAGTAGGCGATGTCTTATGAAATAATCCGATCGTCGGCAATTCACATCCTATAATTTTAAAGTTGGTGATTTTAGTAGGCTGTAAACATGTTGTATTTTAGTCGGTGGCTTGCAATCATATACTGTATTCGTTTTTAGTGAGATGATTTCTTTATCCTTTGAGTTGAGTAGAAAAATAGAGTTTTGGTAAATGGTAATAAGTTTCTTGAAATCAATATACCACATACGAGATCAGATTTTATCATTTGAGTGAGACTCAAGACTTTTAGTAATTAATTTGTATTTAATCTCTATTTCTTAATTTCAGTTTATTGTTGTTCGTTTTTGTAATCTATTTGTATTTGAATAATTGATTTCTTGCGAATAGGAAATACATATTGAGACTCCTTCACTCATTTCCGAATCAAGCCTTCAAAATTCTATTGTTCAAACTCTAATAAAACAGCTATAAAGTTTCCTTTATCTTTGATTTCTTGTTTGGGATATTGATTATTGATTATTAATTAATTAATTTAGTTAATTGAAATCACTTACTTACTTTGATCACTTGTTAATTGGTTATTTTAAATCACTTACTTGAAATTTAATCACTTTATAGCAACTTTAATAACTTGATATCAACTACCAAGTTAGTTGGTGTCACATATTTGAAATCTTGAAACACTTGAAAATTAACCAAATATTATTGATTATCAGTTAATGAGTATAGTTAAGTTATTTACTTTATTAAAGGTATCTGGTTTTTCAAACCACAAATTAACCTTAAAGGTTGGTGTGCATGTTAACATGTAATGTTGCTTCGTAATCTAGAACAATCTAAAGGTCTCTGCAATGAAACAAAATTACAAGTTACTCGACTTGGTACACATGTGATTGAAGCAAAAGTTATTTCAAGTAAGAATATTGGTGATATTACCCGGTTCTAAGATTAAAGTTGATTCCATTAGATCCTAAAATACCTTTCAAATTCCAACGAAGATAGCTTCCTCTCATGGTTTGTTTTGCAATGACGATTAACAAAAGTCAAGGACAATCGTTGTCTAATGTTGGATTGTTTTTTAGACGGTCCGTTTTCTCTCACACATAGTTTATATGTGGCGGTTTCTAGAATGAAGAGTAAGGATGATTTGAAAATTCTAATTTGTGATGAAGAAGGCAACCCTACCGATAAAACCATGAATGTTGTATATATATATATATATACAGAAAAATGATGGTGATGTTATATATGAATTTCTGAATTAGTTTAGATTTACTCATTTTTAAATACATTTTTTATTCCATGTTTGTTTTACAGTTTTATTTTCTATACATGTTAGTAATCTAAAAAGCCTACAAAAATTTAAAAGTGACTTTAATAATCCTCGTATTTATACACGGAGTGTTAAGCTATATTCTATAAAATGACATATTATCGAATAGAAAATGTTGGCCACTATAACAATACGGATTATGCGGGTATGATTGCAGTTCTAGTTCTAGTTCTAGTTCTAGTATATAATAAACGTCAACACATACATCACACATTCTCTCAATTTTATCACCTCTAACATAAATACACCTATATATACGTCAACACATACATCATACATTTTCCCAACTAACATATAAAAATGCGTATACACACATAAAGATGTACGTCAACACACACATTCTCTAGTAACTGTGTGCGAATGCAGTACCTAAGAATAGTATATACAAAGCTTGCTTTTAGAGAAGGAAGAGATAAAAATAAAAAATTCTTTTTTCCTGTTGGCGCTGCCAAAGTAGTTTCGCCGTCTTTCGAATTCACACTCATATTATTAATTTATTATTAAGAATAAATAAAAAGGCAACTTGTGTTTCGCATGCATGCATGCTTGCTTCAGAGAATTATATACAGAGTAATATAAATTAAGTAATTATTGTATATATATGTGACAAGGAAAGAGTAAATAAGTATCTTAAAAGACATACAGTGTCCCATTTCTAGCATTCTGGAGGATGTTAATAGCAAACTTTCTCAATTTCCTTTTATCTAATTATCATTTTTTGTTAATTAATTTTTAGTGTACAGTTTCTAAAATTAATGCAATTTTCATGTGACGTATGTATAGCCCACAGTTAAGTTTCTAGGTTTGCATTTGCATCAAGTTAAAGAATTCTTATAAGATATATTAATATATTATTATGTTAACAATTATTCATAATTAAATTAATAAACAAATGGGTTAAAGTTGCGTAATAACATGAAAGTTGTCCTAATATTCCAATATGGTACTTAAAGTATTTTTTTACACATATGATCATTTAACTTGTCAAAAACGTGTTAATATACCTCTTCTTTTACCTGCAACCGCCTTAGCCGGTAAATTCATGATTTTTAAACTCATTCCAATATGGTACTTAAAGTTTTTTTTTGTACACATCCGAACATCTTTCAAAAACTTCATTTTACCTCCATTTTTGTCTTTAATAACTTCATCATAGCCTTGTACATATATGGCAAGTTAAGTTTTCATGTCATTCAAAAGTTGTGCCGTAGTTTGTGTAATATTGGTTGTAATTCTCATTGACTAATTAGGGCAATTTTCACAAATTTCAGTGACTAATTTCATACAAAATCATAGCAAAGAATTTGAGTATATTAGGATGTCACACCCCGCCTTGGCGGAAACACGAGGTGCGACGAAGAGGATCGTCATAACACATTGATATATGAATAGAAAATTTTACTAAATGAGTTCACACCAAGGTGTCACTACGTTCCCCGACACAAGAGGGGACTTGTGTCGTGGCAAGTCACTTCACGACAACCATAGTCAACAATTTAAAACAAGAACATACGAAATAGTTGTTCCCACAACCCGGGACAAATATACGGGGCTACAAGCCCTAGATTTATAAAATCCAAATTCATGATAGCATAGTTAAATGAAAGAGTCATTAGTCAACTGCCCATGTCATGCTAAGGCTACCTAGGGCCACCTAAGCTCCTTAGGCATGGTTATTAGCATTACCTGAAAATGAACACTCGAAAATGTCAACATAAAGTTGGTGAGCTCGCAGGTTTAAAGTAAAAGCATAGTTGCCGTGTAAATTGTTTAAGTAGTACAAATGTGCACGTATAGCATGTTAAGCGTGTAGATGTTGTACCAACATCCAAACCACTAGGTTCAATAGGAATCAATAGGAATCAAATCATTGTCTTCCAAGCAGTTATTATAGCATACCCAGCTGGAGCATAAACCGTTGGCTCATAGGAATATAGGAATCAATAGTCATCAACCAACAACAAGTAGTCTTTGCATATACGTCACATAAGTTGTCCAAAATAAATAAAAAATAGTCATCACGGCATATTAAGTTTAAAAGAGAATTTGAGTGTCATTCTCCCCCGAGAAATATAGTAAAAAGGGGCCACGAGTACTCACCTTAGTTGTGGGTTGTCACTTGAATCTTAACGCGCTCGGGAATCTACAAACACGTGTAAACTAAGTTATATTCTATTCACGTGTAAGAGTTCTCTTTTGTACTAATCTTGAATCATTAAATTTAATTAGGTTTCACTATTAAGTTCTACCGTAGGTTACATAAGTGCATCCATTTCTTGGGTCTAACCCCAATATATATATATATATATATATATATATATATATATATATATCTTAGTTTTGAAATTTTGTTTATTTTCCTTTTCAAATGTGTATGTTAAATTCTGAAATTTTGGGTAAGCTTTATGTATTTTTAAAATGATTTAAATGTCCTAATTATTTTCCTAAATTTTTAGGGAAGAGATCTTAATGTATCTATTATTTTATATAATTTTTCTAGAATTTAATAACATGTTTATTATTTTATAACAAATACTTTAATTGGTGTGGGTCAGAAAATGCCTCCAGTTTGCGCGTCATAAAATTTTTATTTATTTAAAATACTAAAAAACTTTATTAAACTCTAAAAATTTTACAGTAACTTAAAGACATATAAAACTTCATTCACACAATTGTTTGTTAATTAATTAGGATGTTTGGATATTTTACAATATTTTAAAACTCTGAATTTGGAAATTTCAAAAATTCCAGATTGGACAATTAAAAAGTTTTCACTCAATTAAAATAGAAAATAAAACTAATAAATCCTAATATTTTCCACCATGATTAAAAACAATCCAAAGTTTATTCATATTAATTTTTTTGGCCTCTAATTCAAGATCTAGGATTAATTATGATGATTCAAAGTCTGTTAAAGGAAACCCTAGGTTTTCCAGATTCAATCACAAAAATGTTTTTAATTAATTAAAATAGTAAAACAACTTAATAAATTCTAAACTTTTTACAGGACTTTTAAAACTCATGAAACATGCCCCATATTAAGTTTGAAGAATTTTCGTGATGTTTAGAACAGGTTTTAGAAATTTCAAAGTTGGTAGATTAAACTGTCAGAAAACACAGATTTACGCACCTAAACGATTTTAATTATTTGGGAGACCAAATGAACTTAGTTTTGTATGAAACCAGTTGGAGATGAAAGGAGACTCAAAGAACTTATTTTTAGTGTCAAGAATCGATTTTTTTTCATTCTGTTTTGGCCGAGATATGGCCTCTTGAAATTAGTACATATTCTGCCCAGATTATAGGTTCTTGTTCTTTAAGTTTTAAATCAAATAGACCAATCCTTGGGGTTTGATATTAAACCAAACACATCAAAATCATAACTTTATGTGTGATTAGGATGTGTTTAATCCATCAATCATGTTTTATATGCAAAGAAACAAGAAGAAGAAATTTAAAGTTTATAAAGGAACATGTACATACCTAAACTCCTCAAATTGAGATCAAAGTCACAAGCTTTCCTTGAGGATTGAAGTACAATGGTTATGGAGGTGTGTATGCTTGAAAGAAATTGTGAGGGAGAGAGAGTTTGCTCGCCAAAGTTTCGTTGGGGTGGAGATGGGTTTAGGGGGGTTTGTTTTATGAGTTGATTACATGATATAGTTATCTACCCTTAATTTTAAATTTGAATTTCAAATCTTCTCTCTTTTTTTTGTTCTTTTTACTTCCTGGCCGATTGGAGATATATATATATATATATATGTACTATTTCCATTATGATTATTATTATTGTTATTATTTTTAAATTAGTTTAGAATTAGAAATCTTGTTTTTAATTTGAATTAGTGATTGGTCTTATCCTTTTGTTTTAATTAAGCCTTATTCGATTTATATATATATATATATGTATATGTATGTAAATTGTATTATTATTATTACTTATTTTAAGTTCATAGTGTTGTATATATTTATTTCTTGTAGGTGTGTTTAACCATTTATGTGTTAAATTAACTTATTAGGGTTACCACTTTGAGTGATATTTAAACTTGCCATCTAGTATCAACTATTATCCATATATTATTAGTATTAGTGTTATACATTTAGTTGAGGGGTTCATTCACCCATACTCGCTCTAGAGACATTTGCTCGATAACCTTGTATACTAGGAATCGGTTAAATGTTCTACCACCTTATTTGAAGAATTTAGGCATATTTAACTCCTAATTCTAGCATCTACTAGACCTTAGGTATCTCACACAAGCACATAAATTTAGGTCGTATAACAAGTTAAACTCAACTAACCTGTTTTTGGTGACGGATGTCACATAGGAATCTTCTACCAGAGTTGTTTATTGCCCATGATGTTAGACATTTTACTGGCTTCTCATAATAGCATTCACTTGGAAGCTCTGAATTTGGATTGGAGTTGTAGGATGATGATGAAGACATTCTCGCCACCTTCAAGAGCTCCAAATGAGCAATTCCTCTAGTTTTTTATGCATCATTGATAAAAAAAATGGTAGGAAAAACATCAGATTGGAGTTTTTACTTGTTTACCAAGTAACATTTGATGTAAGGGGTATATTAACACGTTTTTAACAAGTTAAATGGCCATATATATATAAAAAAGTACTTTAAGTACCATATTAGAACATTAGGACAGCTTTCATGCCATTACGCAACTTTAACCCTAAACAAATTTAGTTATAGTGACTTTTTTTCAGGAGCGTTAGTTTATTCTTTAACGAGTGATTGAATTTTAGTTACATAAATTTACTTCCTTGATAAGAATCACCAGGGGCGTCCTGTGGATTTTGAAAACCCTACGTGAAATAAAAAAATTGGCCTCTCACTAGCTAATACTATGACATTTATTTTATCAAACACTAAAATAAAAGAAGGATAGTAAAATAGTTTACTCGATATAGTTACATGAATTATGAAATCTCCTAACGTTAGTAAAAGCAAAGTTATGAATCAACTCTTCATAATTGATATGATGCAAGATATTGTTTTCAATAGCTATCATTGTCAATCCATTATGTCTTTCTTGTGACATTTTGGACCGTAAATAAGACTTCAACAACTTAAGTTTTGAGAAACTTCTTTCTGTAGATGTAACAGTTATTGTAATAGTCAACAAGACTCCATATGCAATAATTGCATTGGGAAAACAATCAACTTCTTTCGGGTATTTTAAGACATTGTTTGGTCTATATAGTTTTCCCGGGTTAAAACGTGTCAAAAAGTTTCAACTCTATATAAAGTTTATTTGCATCAAGATCTGATTATCCATCATACTTAAGTGTGAATTCAAGACGACTACAACATAACTTAAGATCTTTGTGATCTAATTCCTACAACTTTTTAGGAAACAAAAAGCAAAATACTTTTTCATACACTTTGTTCTGTTCAAATCTGGTTTTAAGAGAAACACTAGCTTGATCAACAATATAAAAATACTTAACTTTATAATTCTCCTGGGCTGAAAATAAGACATATTAATCACCTTGGTTCTTATTAAATTGTTTTTCTACGAACCTGACGCCTCTGAGGGAATACCGGATCAATATTCATTTCAATGGTAAATTCCTTAGCATCATCAATAGCCTTAGATAATCATATTTCTCTAAACTTTTGAAGTATTTGATCATCATGTTTACTTCTTTAATATATTAATCAAAATATGGACTTTCTAAAATTTTATTTTTTAAATTATGGGCTTTTGAAAATTATAATATATATAAATATAAGTGGGCCCTTTTAAAACGTGGGTCCCGTACGACCGCACATCCTGCACTCCTCAAAGACACCCCTGAGAATCACAGTCACCTTCTATAGAGATCGAAGAAATTTGCTCGATCCCGTAGAGAGTGGTGCACAAGTGTATTGTTGTTTTTATTCGAAGTGTATATACATAATCGGATGTAATTTTGGATGAGTTTCTTTTGTTTGAAGTTGTAGTTTGTATTGAACAAAGTATGTGTTTTTAAGGGTAGTAATAAATGAATTGAAGGAGAACCACGTACGTTGTTATTTGCTTACTAAATGTATTCTGGAATATTTTAAGCTAGTGATTAGAAAATTTTGATTATTTTAAGTTTTATATTTTCATAATGGATTTATTTTGTGGATGGAGATCAAGTAGCTAGGAAAATTCTATTTCCTATATATATATATATATATCACATTATTGTTGGTATTCATAGCCTTTATTTTTCCCTCTTGATGGTTTTATAATATTTAAAATATCTGACAGTAAATTACTCATGATTCATGGTAGAACATGCATGGTCAAGTTGATGTGAGTATGTGACATCATCAATTGATTTAGGGTATGTATTCATTTTGTTATCTACCATTTGCTCACTCCATTATCATGATGCAGGCTTAGCATTTAACCTTTTTTTTTTGTAAGAAGTCAATGAACATGGTATTGTAAATTAATTAATATATGTTATTTGGTGTGTTTTGAATCGACTGTTGGGCTTCTAATTTAGACACTATTTTTTATCTAATTATTATAACTTTAAATTGTAGAAGAAGTACATCCAATTAAACCCTATTTTTAATGTTTCATATCATTAGTATCTAATTCTGATTATTTAAGATCAGATAAATACTTCTAAAAAGGGTATCCAATCATCCCTTGAATCTATTATTTTGACACTTGACTGAAATAGAACAACTTTACCCTTGGTCCTTTTTAAACCCTAAGTCATGTGAATCAAATGTGATGGGAGGTGGACTCTTCCAGCTCCTCCCCTGCTTCAACCCGGCGGATAAATGGCAGAGGACTCACCGGAGCTTATTTTCATGAATGTCGAGCCTTTAAACGAAACCCTAGGTCACTCCTTCTGTTATGTTCGTTCATCAACTTGATTTGTTTCTCCTAATCATCAGATCGGTTTGTTTCTTGTTTCTCCCTCACAATCTCTACGATTCTCTCCGTTGCATGAATCTTCCTCGATGAGGTCGCGGCAACCGTACGGCGTGACGGAGACCAGTTCCAAAGTGATTTTGGGGGCATCGGTAAGTGCGTACCTCCACTCCCTAGACTGTTCTTTAGTTGGATAATATTTATGATGGTGCCACTGATAGAGAGCGGTCGTCATTTTGTGCTCTCCCGCTGCAACCTCTACCCCAGGTGACTCTGCAAGGGCAGCGTCCGGTCAATTGGAGAGAGCATTCTTCATGTCTGGTCCGATCGAGCTTGGGGCTCTGCCTGGTCCACTAGATTCAAACATCAATTAGGATTCAGCTAACAACAATGGTATCCCCTTTTTGACACCGCTCAATGGCGGCATCTACATCAAAAGGAGAAGAAAGAAATTCATTCCTAGTATCCGGAAAGTGATCAATTGAAACTTCCCTCGGCCTTGGGTGGTTCCTATACGAAACTTCGTCGAAGGCCGGAAGGAATCTCCGGCCAGGCAACGGGGAGGTGCAAATGTGTCGGAGATGAAGAACGATAGGGACGTTCAATGGGTTTTGGGGAAAGCGGTAAAATAGTAAACTGGTAAAAAGAACTTATAAAATGATTTTAGAGTTTAAAAAGGACCAAGAGTAAAGTGGTCATTTAAAAAAATTTAATAGCAACACCGATAATGTTAAGCATCAAAGAACTAATCATGTGCACAAAACTTATTTAAAGGACTAATAGTGCAAGATTTTGGCTTAAAAGACTAAAAGTAAATACCTCTTATAGTAAGTAATTGACTCCTGAATTTATGATATTCCATATGTGCTTCTTCATGGAACAAGTTGTATGTTAGGAATTTTCTTATCATGTTTCTGATTCGAACATGGATATGAGATCTATGTTTTTTTCCCTAATTTGACCCATGATTGACTGTGAATTCATATAGCACTACAACCGAATGGATAAGCAAAAAAAGTAGTCACTAAAACCTTTTAGACCATCTCCCATTTACAGAAAAGTGTCACTAAAAGTTCTAATTAATTTCTGTAACAAAAAGGTTGAATTCTAGCAGCCCAAAAACTTTAAAGACGGCGAAATAAATCTGTCACTAAAAGGTGTAAAAAATAAATACGATTCTTCTGCTTTTAATGTAATTACATTAGCATCTAATCTAATTGGTGGAATAATTATAAAAACAATTTTAAGCTTACAAACCGACATAGTATGAAATAAGTTGTCAATAACCATCATCACCTTTAGTAGAATCAAACGTTAAAAACACAAAACGCAGGCCTCTATTAAGAATATCTTTTGTAGCTTGCCTCCTGCCTTAGTGCCATCATATATAAAAGTTCCCAGCAGAATAATCTGGTTGAAAAGATGGTTAGCTTGTGGACTTAAACAGTAATCCACAATAAATGTCAAAGGATATATATACCCTCAGCAGGGATCAATATATCAGTTAAATTATATGGTACTTCCTGCAAGAAATTGGTTATAAATCAAGGTAAGATTAGTAGCAGCTTGAACTAACAAGAAACTATGCATAGCATTTTAAGCTAAGGAATGTGAATATATCTCAACTCAAAGTTACCTTTCTTTCACTTGAGATGACAATTGTTAACATTTTTCTCATATTTTACTCATTTTCCATTAGCAATTTGAATAATAGAAAGCAATAACAAATGAGAAGGGTATACACACCAATAAATTAAAAAGAAGTAACAGCTAAAGGGTAAACTCTATTTAATAGATAGAGCTAATTATGTTTATGTATATATATACCTGGACAAATGCAAGTCTGCTTTTTCCGGTGCACCAGGACCAGATATAACAATGACTTTCTCCTTCTTAGCCTTTGTGGGAACAGAGCATTGGAAGGTACTAAATTGGTGTCTCCTGGAGCACTAACAAAAGGCAATTAGATACAAAATTTATTTCATAACTAAAATTTCAAACTAACTGTGGGTACAACCTAAAAAGGTCAAAAATTCTTTTAAAAAACTATAAAAAAATGTAGCAGAGGAGGTTTTACCATAGGTTGATAACCTTTATTTTAGTTTTTGTGACTAACTTTTATCATAAACTCAGTTCAACTAATAGTTTTATACAGAAATCATGAAATACAGAAAGTATAAAGCCTAATAGGTGCATGCCCGTGTGCCTATGTGTATGTATGAACAGATGCCTATCTTAAAAGATCCATCGCCCATTCAAGTAAACAACTGGTTTGAGTTTGATCGATATTAGCTTCAAATTCATGGCTATTTCTTGCTGTCTTCTATATGATTTAGTGTTGGATAATCTACATGAATGTTTGGTAAGCGTTGTGAATTGGAAGAACTGGTTAGCATATCAAAAGTGTAATATGTTAAGGCATGCAGGAATTGTATCTTTGAGGCCTGATGTTCATAATGGTGCACTGTCAACCTTGTAAGCAAATGTTGGCTCAACGTGTTTTTATCTCAAGTTGCAATTGGCACTTGTAAGCAAACATTGTTGCAATTGTAACTTTAGTTGTGTTGAAGTTTGTAGATGGAATCATCTTAACTGGACTCAAAGATGGGTCATTCATATTTTGTTCATGCTGGCTACTAATTCCTTAAAGTTATTTCTAAAGAATTTGGTAGATTAGTTGATTGCTACATGTGTTATCATAATGATTACTAGGTTACACTGGTTCAGTCTTTGCAGATTGGTGTGTGTTACTCCATTTGTTACCAACAATACGTCTTTCTGAGTAAAGTAGAAGATTGTTTAGTTGGAGATAAGGTGGAAAAGCAAACATATAGTCCACCCATATGATTCTCTGAATCCCTAAAATGTAAAGTTATGAACTTTTGAGGTTTTAAAACAATTCTTTGCTTAGTTTAGGGCAAATGTGCCATTTTTTGTTTAATTGAACCATTTAAGATGAACTCTGTTTTTGATTATTTTTTCCTGTTATGAAATTTGATCTCAGTTTTTTTCTTGCAAAAAGACACTTTATGATGACATGCAATCCAACAACGTTGAAGAGTGCCTAGGAGGAGAAGACGAACGCAATCCATACGAAGGTGATCTGTCTCGTGAAGATTCTCATTGAATATAAATATCGTACAATGAATAATAATACAAAAAAATAAATAAATTACCCCTGGGGAAACCAATTTGCATTCTCGTTGGAAAAATGATGTCATAACAATATATGAAGTCGTACCAAATATGTAACAAGACCGAACGTGTTTAACAAATATAATATAATAATATATATATATATACAAATTTAGCTTGCTTGACAAAAAGGCAAGCTTGCGTGCAATCAAGTGTAAATAAATGATGATTGTGTGTATGTTAAAAATACAAAAGGTTAAAAGTGCTATATTAATTTTCCTTTTCTAGTGCAAAACTTATGTCATGCGCGCACGGCGCATGTTAACGACATATATGTAAATGCCTTTCATCTTTCTTGTTTTTTTAACAACATTTAGCTCTTCTTTTGCCATTAGTTTATCCATCTATTTAAACAAAAATGAAATTCTAATTATTACTTTTGTTGGTTAAAAAATTGAATTAAAATTATTAAATGAGTTTTATATATGCCCCAGTGACGGACCTATCATTGTGGCATGAGTAGCCTGTGCTACATGTCCGTTTTTTGTGTATAGTGTATTTTTTTTAAAGATAGTGTTTTGTATATGGGTGCAATAGGTCAGATTTTAGTGTTTTGTATGCCCCTATTGAAGTTAATATGTCATATTTGTTTACTCTAATTTTAAAATATTATATTTAACCAAATTTTTAATTTTATCATTTTAAAATGTTTTATAATTATTTTAAATTCTTTTTAATTATAACCAATTAAGATTTAATTCTAATTCCCTAATTGTGTAAATTAATAATGATCGATGATTTGTATAAAAAATACAATTGTCTCTCCGTATCATGATATCACATTTTTGTCATCACGTCTGCACTCAATCTTGAGGGTGATATTCATTTGATAACCATTTTTATTACGAGAACCGCAAAAACCATTATGAACCAATCAATTAATATCTTGTCTTAAATCATTAAATGAAATTTAAAAGGGCAAATTTGTATTTTAAAAAATTGATTAGTGCGCTGCCCTGTACGCTGCCTTTTTCAAAGTTAAATTGAATTGTTTACTTTTTATTAAAACTTGTAATAAGAATTTTTTTGCCATTTTTTTGTTATGCGATTTTTCATACTTTTTTTCTTTTGCTTAATTTCTTTTTCCTTTTTTTATAGATATTAATAATTAATTTTTTTATTTTTTTTTACTTCTTCTCTATTTATTAATAACAATCATTTATATTTTTGTTAGAATTTTTTAGTAATGTATTAAGTACTTATACCAACCACATCCTTTTTGTTAGAATTTTTTGAGTTGTTAATAAGTTTGACTAAACCAACTTTGAGTTGCACGTACACTAGAGTTGTAAACGAACCGAACGAACACAAACGGGGGCGTGTTCGTGTTCGTTCGTTTAACTTTAGCCGGACAAAAAAACGAACACGAATGAATATTTGTGTTCATATTCGTTCGTTTAACTTTAGCAGAACATAAACAAAAGAACATATGTTCAAATATAATACAAACCTAACATTATTAAATATAAACAGACACTAACTACGTGTGTATGTATATGTGTGTGCGTGAGGAGTGTGTATATGTATATATATATATGTACACACATATATATACATACATATAAACAAACATAAACAAACGGGTAAACGAACATAAATGAACGAACGAGGGTCTTTGTTCGTGTTCGTTCATTTAACTAAACAAACAAATTTTTGTTCGTGTTCATTTGTTTATTAAATAAACGAATATAAAAGAACTTCCCGTCAAATAGTTCACCGAACGTTCGGTTCGTTTACAACCCTAACATGCACATATGCATCTAGGTGTGCATGCGCATATATGCACGAGATGCATTCGTGCATGGTGCATATGTGCACGAGATGCACTCAGACGCACCTGTGCGTAAACAAAACCTAGTAGTATGAACGGGTTGTGCACATATGCACCATGCATATGTGAGTTTCTTGTACGTGCTGACACCTGTACTTGAAAAAGAGGCGAGTGGTATATGCATATGTGCACATATCTCATGCTGTGTTGAAAAAAAAAACCTAACAAAAACAAATTTTATTTAGAAAAAAAGTGAGTGGTGCGTCTAGATGTGCATATGCATATCTGCACTAGATGCACACGTGCACGGTCCATTTATGCACCCAGACACACCTATGGAGTATGAACAGGTGGTGCACATATGCACCTTTGCTAGGAAAAAATAGAATGTTATATGCACATGTGCATATATGTTCATGTTGTGCTAGAAAATAAACCGGCAAAAACGAATTTTTTTTTCTTTGAAAAAGTGTAGCAATATGGATGTCATATTAAAGAGCATATTTTTCTCGTTAATTTGGTATAATTTTCGTATTTTAATACATTTGCGTTTGGTAGTTATTGTAGTTTTAATAAAGTGGGGGTAAGTGGTCCCCCTCTTTATTTAGACAATTTGCCTATTATACCCTCTAGAATTTTTGGAAATTGAAAAAAACGGCTGTGTTTTTAATTAATTACATATTTGCCACAATTGATATTAGCATTTGATTAATCATGATCAATGGCTACAAACGGTTCTCGCGGTTCTCTCAATAAAACTGGTTCTCAAATGAACCTTCCCCTCTTGTATCAATGTTTTCATCTCTGCTTTGGGTGTTGATGCCGCTTTTTTTTAGATTCTCATTTTTTGTGTTTTATAATTATTTAATATCTTTTTAATGTTTAGTATATATCCTTGCAAGCCTTCTTAATTACATATATATCCTTACAAAACTCAAAATTACATCAATGTCCTCCCACATCCTTTAAAATCTCTTATATATACAAAACCTTAATCTAACCATAATTAAAACATTTAAAAATTAGAAACTATTATCTCTAATTTCATTTAGATGTACATTCTCCAAAATACCCTTGTTTCAATATAACATATGCAGGTAAGATCATTCACTGTCTGGAAACCTTTGTGCCACCACCCTCTATTCCTCGTTAGTGTGGTTATTCACACAAACCCATTGTTGTATATTAGTGTTTTCCAGCTTGCAAATTTCAAATTTGCTTTTCCAACCTTGGATGTGTACCCAGTATTGGTTTCTTTTTAACAATTTTATGCCAAAGGTGTGTTCTCTTTTTTAATATTCATGGTTCTCATTCAAACACAAAGAGCAAAGGGCATTGGTCTGTGATGCTAATAACTTGTTGCAGAATAGCTAAGACTATGCTACTTCAAGTAAAACTATTACATATGGTCCCATACTCTCATTTTATATCTACTAATGTAATCAAAATTCTATAATTATATAATTTTCTGGAACTTTGGTGATTTTGGATGCCTGATTATTTAAAAGAACTTGGTTCAAGCTGCCTTTTTCAAGTAAAATACCCTTTAGGAACAATCGTTGGTTCAAGCTGTCTTTTTCAAGTAAAATACCCTTTAGGAACAATTGTTGGTTCAAGCTGCCTTTTTCAAGTAAAATACCCTTTATGAACAATCGTTATTTCAACTTCAATGATTTGTAATTCACGTATCTAATTGGAGCTGAACATCAGTACATACTCTCAATGATTATCAATTTATCAGTATATTAGGCTTCAAAAACAACTCCACTATACCATCATAAATTAATAAGTTAGCCCAAAGAAGAAAAACGAGCTTGAATCGGAGAATTAGGGATCGATTATTGTGGCTTCAAAATCACAAGAACAAGACGGACATATGCTGAAACAATCGATCGATTGAAAGGCCTACAGAAGCAGATGACTTCATCGAAGAAGATTGTAAACAAGATCTACTTCGTACCTCAAACAATAGATCGATTGAAGGACTTGCAAACGGAGACAAATTCGTCTCTGCTTAAACAGTCAAAGAAGGTTACAGACAAGATTGCCTTCGTCTCTTTAACAATCGATCGATGTAAGGGAATGCAGTGATACAATCAACCGATGGAAAGGCTTGAAGAAAACAATCGGAGAAGCTTGTAACGAAGATGGCCTTCATCCCTGCCAAAACAATTTGATTAAGGAGATCACTTTATCGAGGTTTAAGGAATCGACGGAGATAAAGGGTATTTGATTTTAAGTTTTTACTTTCTACAAGGGCATTTTAGGAATTCAACTATAAGTAAATTTGAAGATAATGGTTTCTGATTTTTAAAAGTTTTAATTATGATTAAATTAAGGTTTTGGATATAAAAGAGATTTGGGAGGATTTGGGAGGATATTGATGTAATTTTGAGTTTTGTAAGTATATATAAGTAATTAACAAGGTTTGCAAAGATATATATGAAAGTCTCCCTTATCTTTTTTTTAAACTAACTTGTGTATCACACAGATATCTAATCTAGTTAATAATATGTTATTCTTGTATTTGATTACAAAGGCTCTAAAATGTTTAAAAGGAATTGTAATATAAATTTATTTCTTTATGAATCACAAGATATGATTAAACATCTTAGAGTTAAGTATATAGATGGTCTATGTGGTTGTCAAGATTGGTCTTTTAACTTTTAAAAATTACCCAAATAGGCATTGTGATTGTCACTTTGTTTCACTTTTAATTCTTTACTCTAACTTTAGTTAAGTTTGACCGTTAATCAAAGGATATTTCGGTTAATTTCCTATTTATTCTTGTTTTCAAAAACACGTTACCTGTTATAATTGTTTCCAAACAACATTTTCTTTTAACCTAGTTACCAAACAACATTTTTTCCATTTCTTCTTTTAGCCTTTTCTTTGTCTCATCTCCGTTGCTCTTCAGGGCATCTCCAATGGGAGGTTAATGAGGGTTGAATAAGAATGACGTGGCATTGAATGTGAGTTGAATGGAGTGTGGATAATGACATGAAAGTTGCATTAAGTGTGGAGTTGTATCCTCATTCAACCATTGAATGAGTTTTGCCTTTTTTTTTTATTAATTATCATACATACATACATACATACACACATATATATATATATATATATATCAATATATTCAACAGCTAGCCTCTTCCTTTTCTGTTCTTGCTTTCTTTCATATGAATATATATATTTAATATACTATTTCTTCTTTTTACAAAAAATTAAAATATTTTTATAAAATTGTATATATACGCTTCTCAAACAATAGTATATATATAGGGTATATATATATATAGGGTAGAGATCAAGTAAAAAGGATTTTATGGTAAAAAGGGTAAGAGGCGACAATAAAAATCCTTTTTATTGATTAAAACTAGTTTTTTATCGATTTCTTTTTTATGAATCCAACATATTCATCACTTTTTACTGAGAAAAGAGATTTTCAAATACAGATTTTGAAACCAAAATTTTGGAATAATTTATTGATAAACAAAATGCTTTCATCTAAAAAGTGATGAATATGTTGGATTCATCAAAAAGAAATCGATAAAAAAACTAGTTTTAATCAATAAAGATGATGAACTAACAATTATCAGTTGATGTATATACCAAAAAATGATCAAATAATCATCCCTTTTATACTTTTTACTTTAATTTTTTTATTTAATCTCATCCCTATATATATATATATATATATATATGATGCTGATATGAAAATCCATTAAATTTTATAGAGTTTAATAGACTGTGAGACTTAAATAGTAAAGTTGTATAGATAGTGAAATAATGATGTGGTAGTCCATTAAACTCTTATAGAATTGTATGAATTGTAGATGCTCTCATATTTAACACACACTCTCTCTAAAAGCTAGGGTTAGATCACCACCACTGCAACCGTGTCACAACCATCACCACCACTCTATGATATTATTATTAATATTTTGAAAAAAAAATTGTTTTTGGCTTTGTTCTTCATTTGTTCCTTAGATTAATCCATGATTCTAGAGATGTTCAGACACACGCATGGGCCCATAAATCAAAACTTGGGATTCTTCAAAATTCACAACCTTGAACCAGTTCTTGTTCATGTTTATGACTATGAACACAATAAAATATGTCCTTCTTGATAATAAACATAGAACTCGAAATTTGTTCTTGAGGATGAACCTATTATACACAAACCGCCTCCTCCACCACCGACAGCAAGAATCAATGGCCACCTCACACCGCCGACAACAGAGATCCTTCCGGTTTCCAAGACTGAAACTTTAATCAAAATTGCATTATTTTGACCTTTTTATGTAGGCATATATCTAAAATTGGGAAAAGGAGTTCAAACCCTAAAACCGAAAACACATAAATCATAGAACACATGTAACAAATCAGGGTTACAATCAAGGAACACATCGATAGATCTAGGGTACAGTCTGGGTTTCATCGATAGATCTTGGTTACAACTAAAGAGCACGAATCCTAAAACCAAATCGATGAACAATAATGAGGGTCGTCTGTGTAACAATGGCGAATGACCCATTTGTAGGCTATGATATGCGGCCATAACGATGTTAGTTGGTGCTTCAGATCTCAGGTTCGTCAGCAAGGGGTTGATATTTAGATCATAGATTGATGCTTTAGATCTCAGCGTCGTCGACAGGAGAGAAACAGTGATAACGAACGGCAGTCTTGAAAAGAGAAGGGGATGGTGGTGGTGGCCAGCGGCCTTGAAGAGAAGGAGGTGGTGGTGATGGTAGAGAAAGATTAAAACAAACATGAACAAGATTTTCTCTTCGTAAAATTGTTTGGCCGGAAGTTCATTTATGTTCTTTTGTTTAATTAAACGAACGAATACGAACATAGCCCTCGTTCGTTTATTTATATTCATGAACGTTCGGTTATCCGTTCGTTTATGTTATATATATTATATGTGTGTTTATTTATATTTAATAATGTTGGACTTGTATTATAGTGTGTGTTCCTTCGTTTACATTTGTTTATCATTTAATTGAACGAACAAAAATGTATACGACCTAACCAATCCTTTAAACAATCGAACACAAATGCCCGTTCGTTTATCATTCGTGTTCATTTGTTTGTTCGGCTAAAGTTAAACAAACGAACATGAACACAAGAATCCGTTCGTTTATTCGTTCAGTTCGTTTACGATCTTAAGGGGGTGTTTGTTTGAGTTTTATTGTAGGGAAGAAGAGGAGTTTTTTTTAATAGGGATTGTGTGTTTGGTAATAAAGATAAACAGGAAATTGTCCAAAATACGCTTTGACTAATAGTCAAACTTAACTGAAGTTTGTGTAAATGACTAGATGAACAAAGTGACAAACACATTGACTATTTCGTAATTTTTAAAGTTAAAGAACTAAAAGTGAAATTCCGTAACAACCACAGGGATCATTTATGTAATTAACTCAACATTTTTTAGAGTAAATTACAACTTTTGTCAATGTAGTTTTCACAAAATTTCATTCGGTTATTTAATTTTCAAAATTACATTGATAGTCACCAATAGTCAACGTGCTTTGCATTTCGTTACAATTATCCTAACCTCCATTAAGTTTGACCTTTAAAGCAGGGGTATTTTAGTTATTTTATTTGTTATCGTTATTACCAAAGAGGTTTATGTCATTTGTTCTTATTTAACTTTTTAAGTACATTGAATTATATTTAATGTAGACAAAAATAAGAAGAATGTTCAATATAATACATAATTAATTTATAGTTCTAATGAACTAATTTTGGTCTTTTGATCAATGTCATCAATGGTCTATATTAAATTTTAAAAGTTTGGGCAGAGTGACATTTTCGTAATTCACATGTGATGCTTTTACAAATCACATGTTATTGTATACTGAATCACCCGTGATTAAATATTAAAATTTCAGGACTATTATTGAACACAACTCGACAAAAATAAACAATAAAGCTTATAATTACTCCTTAAACTAGATTTAAATTTAATTACAGACCTAATCAAATTAGTGTCCACCCAGCGGTATTTTTGAAAATGTTCCTAAGCATATCAAGTAATGGTTAAGATCACAAATTGTTATCGATTTGTGTTCTTGAAAACACCATGTCGGTTTGGTCACTTGATTAGAAAAATCATGTATCGAATCACTAATTTGACTGCAGCTTTGATAAAACTATGTATAAATTTGTTCATATGATTAAAAAAACCATTAAGCCCAAATTGATTTCAAGAACTAACCGATTTAGATTTTTGACATGAACAAATCAATTGAAACCCTAATCGAATATGATTTCTGATATGAAATACTCAATTGAAGGCTTAATGGAACACTGCCCAAGATTATGAAGTCGGCCAAGAACACCACCCAAGAAGACTATAGCTTAAGCGATGGTGGTTGTAGAGGTAGCGATGACTACAAGGCAGAGGTAACCATGTCGATAAGTTCAAGAAGTACAGGGAGGACACAGGAGGTGACCATGGCGTTGGTAAAGGAGGCCACAGATCAGAAGGTAGTCGATGGTGTGATTCCGATGGTTGTCTAGTTGTTTGCTTCTAATGGTGGTGGTGGAATGCTTCTGATGGTCTGCCTCTGATGATGGTGGTGGCGTGATTTCAAAGGTCATCCGATGGAGCCATGGAGGGCTTTCGATGGTGGCAGTGAGGGGCTTTCATGGTGGCGGTAGAGTGCAAAGACTCAAAGAGAAACAAGTCAAGTAATCAAGGGTTTAAATGTTTTTTTTATTATTTTTAATTAGGTACTTGCATATGTTAATAGAAAAGGTAACATCGGCTACATAAAGTACCAAACTTGTAACCAAAGCAAAACCATGGTTACTACAAATGTGATTTTGAAAATTAAAAGACAAATGATGAAATCTTAGACAAATTTTACTCTTTTATTTATAAGATAGTTAGACGCATGTAAATATTACTTGTTTATACTAATAATTATGGATAGATATTTTCAGGCTTCAATTTTGGTTTGATAACAAGTTCAGCGAAAACTTATAAAAATGAAAAATAGCCTCGTATCCAACTCTTGTAACAAATAGAGTTGGAAAAAAACAACAAAAACACACATAGATTTACTATAAACAATCAAACCTTAAATAAATTAACAAAAGACATTAAAAAAAAGATTTGGATGTATTTTTGCCGTTTTACAACTAACCGAAAGCTTGCGGAAACAGAAAAGGTAGCGGAAACAGAAAAGGTAGCGGAAACAAAAAAGGTTGCGGAAACTGAATAACGAACCGAACACGAAAGCACCGAACCAAAAATGTTGATAACTTGAAAATGGATAACGAACCGAAAGCTTATAATCGATACCTAATCAGTATAGGTACCGGTTCGGTTTGGGATATTCCAGAAAACTCACAAGATGCGTCTAAATAGGTCACCTGCAAGAATAAAGGCCCCATTCACTTCCAGAAAACTCCCTTAATTTTCTAGAATACTTCTCCAAAAAAAAATGAAAACTGGAAAATCGGTTCATCTAAACGCTCTTTCAACAAAACTAACTGAAAACTGAAAATGATGCCCCATTATATATTGACCCGTACAGTTATCAACAGGCCCAACCAAAAGCTTGAGGATTCAAGTCTCATGTTCACAAAATGGTGTCTAGGATTGTGTTTTGATGTAATTATCTGGTTACTGCAGTTATGAAACACAAATAATCAAATAATAGTGTTCGAGTATCCATCTTAAAAAAGTGATTATCTGCATTTTCCAAACAGAAAGCACCGTTTTTGAAAAGCAGTTGAAGCATGCTTTTTGAAAAACACAAGTTTTTCTCAGAAGCAATCACAAACACACCCAAGTATAGGGCTGTTCACGAATGGTTAACCAGGCATAAAGGTTAACCAAGAAACGGTTAACCGAAGTATCAGTTCGTAACTTTCAGGGAAAATAACTTCTTACAATTACACACAAAACACTTTGCAAACGATCGACGCCACCAAAGTCCGAAACTCGTCAAATATGGACCACAGCTCCACAAAAAGGTTAAAATAACCAATGAAAACATGCAACTGGAGTGAAATCTTACAATTGAGTTGCCAAAAGGGATTACATATATATTAAACAATTTGACACAAACAAAGATCCCATGAACCAAACAGCATTCAGATGAAGAAACAAAAGAATGCTTCTTCTAGGCACTCTCCATTACATTTTCTTGACAAACCATTTTAAAATGTTAATGACATAAGGTTTTTCCGTTTCAATTCCTTCGTTAAACAACTAGAAGTAAGTACCTTCTGGTGGCTGGACAAGTTTACGGTTGTGGGGAGCCGCCATTTCTTTCTTCAGCTGTATCAGTATGTCTTCCATTGTGTATTCTCTCTGCCAATTTGCCAAGATCCCAAACTTCTTTGCTTCCACCTACAAACAAAATCCCTCAAATGAACCACTTATAGAAAGTCGACCTTTGAATTATGAAAGTCAACAGTTCCTACCACTCCAGTTTCATGGTTGACACAAGTCATGTTGATCCGAGAGTGAAATCGGACACTTGGAGGCTTTTCGGGGTAGTCTTTGTCACAGAATAGCTTCAATTGGTAAATGCGTCCTTCATGTACAGACTGAAAAATGACATAAATATGTTATATCATGTGTAGAACAGATAACAGTACAAATTACATTATGTTGGTGTTTGAGCGTGCTTTTGCCGTTTGCAGTTTTATTAATCACGTAATCAGATGTTTGGATGTTGGAAAGATTCCTCATTCATTTAAGATATCAATAGGCTATACAGAGCATTTTTGCCAGTAGAGGATAAACGTTTTGTACTTTTGTGTAATAGAAGGCAAAGTAATTCAGATTTGTTCTTTAGGTTCTGTTCCACCTGCTATGAAACTGATTATCTAAAATAACAAAGCAGATCATCTAAACTTGACTATTTCAGGGCTGAAAAACCAAATAAACAAAATCCACAATATGTTTATCCACACAGTAAAAAAACCGACTATTCACAACAAACTAGAAGGAACTTGAAACAAATTCTTAAGATAATTCTGCAACACATGATGACATGCAATTTTGTAACTCTTAGTATTAAAACAAATTCTTAGGACAAATCTGCTACATTTGAAACCCCATGATCATATGCATTAAGTTAAATTTTGCAATAAGGCTATTATTTGGGATGAAAAAATTAAAATAAAATTGTAAGTACTCTTTCCCACAATTCCACAAGTTCTCATTTACATGATAATGTAAGATAATGCAATCATATTAACCATTAACAGTCACATACATCCTAAATTCCACAATCTGCAAAATCAGGTTCTTATTATTAAATAAAGAAAGAATGATCTAACCAATTAGCATTGAAGATTGAAGAAGCTATGTGCTCGTAAACAAGTCAAAATATATACAAAATAAAAATTAAATTGAAAAGTAACATGAGTTTTACATTGTGAGGACCAATGATGGTGCCAGTCCATGAACGCATATAAATGTCATCTCCATCATCCATCCCATAACTTACAGTGCCATCTCCAATACCCTTTTCTCCACGCTCAAGTTCCTCCAACAATCTAAAATTTCGAGGCACTGCAAACACATATTTATGAAAAGAAAATAAATATTTTTTAAGAACAAAAAAGAAAGATAGTTACACGATTCCATTTGTCAGTTACAGACTTGCGGATTTCTCATAAAATGTTTATTCTTCAATCGTAAAGGGTATAAATTTGAGGCAACAGGACAGTTTTGGAGATTGGTCATTATATGTATTAATTTTTTATATAATCAGAATTTGCCAAACACTCAAACATTTGACTGTCCAAATGGCAAGTACAACTTCAAACAACAAAAACATCTTTTGTTACAGCGGTTTATTTATTCTATTGATTGATTCGTAACAAAGAACAAAATTTTGTACAATAAAATACTTTCCTGCCCAATCTCCATGAAACAGACAATAAAAATAAATCACTACCCCAACAGCCTATTTGGAAATAGCCAGATATACAAAGTTTTTGTGTCCACAATTAGGACCAGGTAACCACCATATATCTTTAAAATAAAAAGCAGAATAAATTGAAGAACAACATACGAGTGAAGTACCGTTTCTCAACTACTCTACTATCTCCTACTAAAAACAACAGTTATGACCACATTTAAGTATTTGTTCATTGAGAAGGACCACCAAATAGTAAATTGCATATATTAAGTTTTATCCAGTAAACCATACTAAGCAAATGTTTTAGATCATAAATACTTAATGTAAGTTTATAAATAACACAATATGCACGTAGAACATTAAACAAATGGTGAATCTTATGCGCATGGGCAAAAGTTCAAACGAGAACTGTTTTTCGACGAGAACCGCGAGAACCAATCTTAGCCGTCCAATTCCCCCTCCTTCAATTGGATTGCCCACCCATGAATTCCTTACATGCACCCTGCCACACTCAATCTCCCCACGCTCTTCATCCATGAATTCCATTATCCAAAATGAACGGCAAGATTGGTTCTTGTAGTTCTCGTTTGAACCCTCCCCTATGCGCATGTTTCGTTTCTAAAAAGATAAGAATACAATAGGCAAGAACATAAGAGCCAAGTAGTGACTCTCAGTGACCCAAATCATAAGTCATAGTAACAACAACAGTTCGAATAACAGGACCACCAACTAAAGCCTTATGAACTTTCGGTTAACATATGCACAATGGACCCACACTGATGTGAACAAAGACTTGGACTTAAAAGTCATAAAGGCTTTATATAATGCAAATGGATAACTGGCCACAGTTTTGTCAGACAAATTATAGAAGATTCACAAGCATATTTAACAAAAAAATAACTATCCTTGCAAATCCCAAGTTATCATTCAAATACACCATGATTGACATTAACAGAACTATTAACCTTAACATCATAATCTGAACCAAATGGTGGAAGAACAGATGCTAACAGTTTATGCCAAAGAAAACCAAGAGCTCAACTCGAATTCCATTCAAAACCACCTACTCTACAAGCCTAAAAAGTCATCCAAATGGATCACCACCTACAGCATTCGAGAATTTTACACAATGGGTAACATGAACAACAAAAGGGCAATCTAATTTAAAGATAATCACAGAAAACTCTCATGACCCTTATTCATCCAAGGCCTGATAAATTGTACAATCAAGGTTAAACTGCAAGCAAAGACAAATAATCCAAGAAAATATTATAGAAATCATCAAAACAACACAAATCCCCAATTATACTAGGCATGTTATGCGAACAAATGAGCACAAGAGTCATTGACCTAGGTCAGACCAACTAAATCACGCTGCTTACAAACCCAATTAAAGACTAATTAAACCGATTCATAAACTTGATTTCAGAAATACGAAATACTGATAGTAATAAGCAGATTCTCATCAAAAGAACAGAAACCAAGAAGATAAAAGACGCTAATAAGCAGTTGTTCGGTTCAGAAAACTTACCCACGACACTCGATCCACCTGAGCCAAGCGTCATGGGTTCAGAATACAAAAGAGGTGTGTTCGCGCTGCTTAGATCGATTCGATCGAAGAAAAGATGCGAAGAAGAGAGAGAGAGAGAGAGAAAAAAAGAGGTGGAGGAAAGAATCTAAACAAGGGCCAAGGGGTGAGACGGAATAGTGACGCAAAGGAAAACACAGGAACAATAACTTAATAGTAGCAATTTGATTACGGGTTTGCAACTTGCAAATTTTCATACAATCTATTTAACTTTATATCATCACACTTTCCTTTTAATATATTAAAATTTTGATATTATTACTTTCTTTAATTTTTAATATATTAAAAAAAATTATGATTCTACTTTTAGAATTTTTTCATTAATTATTATCTTTTATTTCTTCAAATACGTTTTTGAAGTAATTAAAAAAATTTAAATTTGATTATAAAGAAATTTTATACAAAATTTAATGATAATATTTTGTATGAATTTCTGATTCCTAATAGATTTATTATTGTGTTAAAAGATTTTATATCTTAATGTATGTGATAGTATATATGTAGTAACATATATACTTTAATGTATGTAATAGTATATATGTTAGTACATTTTAACACCATAAACATTTACTTTAATCATCCTCGTGTTTATACATCGGGTGTTTAGCTAGTTCTTTATATAAAACTTGATATGTTAGGTTATTTTTTGACGATAGTCTTATTATTCTGTTAATATCATCATCACATATCTTTTACAACGCCAACATTTTTTATAATACAACCGCAAAGCACGTCGACTTTAAGCTGATGAGTGGTGTTGTAAGTGTGTGTCGAAGATGGGAAAGATTTTAAACGTTTGCAATAATTGGTCGGATTCTTCACGAATCCAAATTAAATTAAAAGCAAAACAATAATAAAACTCAATTATGAAATAGTAAGATTTTGGTATAAAAATAAGGGTTTAGTATCTAAAAGTGTATCGAAGTTGTCACTTTTTGCTATTGTATATACTCATCTTTCAAAACTACCGTTTAATGTATCCAACTTTATAAAACTACCATTTAATGCATTTAACTTGGTATAGCAGGTCATATGTTGATGTGACACCGGTTTTAGTGACGTGGCAGGTTACATGGCATTTGACATGGACTTTCAAATTTAAAAAAATTCAAAAAAGATTAGTATTTATTTTTAATAATAATAATAATAATAAACATACATAAATGGCTTAATTTAGTCATATGAAGTTATGCTTTGCAGATCTGAGGTTGTGCTTTCATCGATAACCACCACCACCACCACCACAGTAAGAAACATATGTAAACTGCTTTAGTCATCCATCGATGTCCGGTCATCTCCAACGAGGGTTTCTCGATTTAATCATCTCCGACGAGGGTTTCCTTGATTTAAACATCTCCGACGAGGGTCACCGTAAGAAACACACGGTTTCTGCCACCACCACCATGGATTGTTCAAGATTTAGTTGATTTAATCCTCGATTGTTCATTGTCCATCGATTCATGGTTCCAAATTAGGGTTCTTAGGCGACAAAGGATTCCATCAATCCCAGATTTGGTTTTGTTCGATTTCTGCGATTTATGACGACGATTCCATCAAACCCAGGTCTGGTTTTGTTCGATTCCATCATCTGCGATTTAGGGTTCTTTGAGATTAAAAGGTTTGTATGATCGATTTAGGGTTTCTACGTCTTATTGTTCGATTTTGGTTAGTTTTTTATTCAATGTTGTGTTACAATCTGGAAACATGGATTTCGATTTTGATTTTAGGGTTCATAAATTTGTTGTGGTTCTTCGCCGATTTGAGGGTTTACATTTTAGTTGCTCACGCGATTTTGATTTTAGGGTTCAATGTTGTGTTACAATCTGGAAATGTTTACCGATTTAGGATTTCTGATTTCTACTATTTAGGATTTCTTTTACGATTTAGGATTTTTGATTGAATCCAAAATCGCGTACATGTTTCTAGATTAGAAAATCTTGTTGTAAAAAAAGGATGATTTACGATTTCATCTTTGGGTTTTCATCTTCATAAACTCTAGTCTTCATGTTCTTGAATGTATTCTTGAAGGTGATGAATATTCATCATCATCTTGAATTTTAATAAAAAATAATATTAGAAATAGCACAGTGCATGGTTTGCTGACATGGAAAAACATGTAGCTTTTAAAGGTATAAAAAATAATTCAAAAAGAATAAAATTACTGGTTACCTGACTAGCAGGTGAATGGATACGTAATTTGGTAGTTCTTGAGACTTTGATACATTAAATGGTAGTTTTCAAAGTTGGATACACACAATAGCAAAAAGTGACAACTTTGATACATTTTCCGATACTAAACCCTAAAAATAAATCAAAAAAAGAAAGACAATAAGGTGGTTTTTAGTATTGACTTAATATACTTAACAGATAAAAGATTATTATGTTATAAGAATTTTCGTATTGTCAATAATTGTTTAATTATCAAAGTTTAAGTTCATTTTTGGTTTAATCATCAAAAAATTCTATTAAACAGTATTGAATTTGTTATAATTTAAACCTTAAAATTTGTTTCAAATTGTTTAAGCCTTCAAGTTTTTTCAAAAGACTGATTAATCTCTTAAGTTTTGTATGGTCTTTTATTTTACTCCCTTTACTTGATTGGGTCTATAATTGTTTAATCATCAAAGTTTAAGTTTAGTTTTGGTTTAATCATCAAAAAAAAATTATTAAACAATTAACCATAAAATTTTGAATTTGTTATGATTTAAATTCAAAGTTTTTTTCAAATGATTTAAACCTTTAAGTTTTCTTAAAAAGACTTGATTAATTCCTTAAGTTTTGTATGGGGTTTTTATTTTACCCACTTTATTTAATTATACATGTTAGTTTTGTAAACTTAACATAATTTAAGGGGTTAAACTACTTTCTAACAATAATTTAAGGATTAAATCATTTGGAAAAAAAAACTTAAGGTTTAAACCTATTACAAGGAGTAACTTTGAGGATTGAAACATAACAAATTCAAACTTTACGGTAAAACTATTAAAAAAACTTTGATGGTTAAACCAAAACTAGATTAAAACTTTGATGGTTAAACAATTATTAACTCTTACTTGATTATACATGCTAGTTTATTTAACTTAACAAACCTTAAGGAGTTAAATCATTTTCTAACAAAATTTTAAGTGTTAAATCATTCAAAAAGAACTCTATGGTTTAAACCAAACTAAAGATGTAACTTTAAATCATAATAAATTCAAACTTTATGGTAAAACCATTTAAAAAAACCTTTGATAGTTAAACTGAAGCTGAACTAAAACTTTGATGATTAAATCATGATTGATACTAAATTCTAACAATACGAATTAATAAAATAATTTTACGAGAGTAAAATTTTTCACACTAAGTCAATGTTTTTTTTCTTTTTATTTTTTTTCACATAAACGTCATTTATTCAGATATATATTATATTCGAAAGACACTTAATAAGTAAAAAAAACAAATAGACCCCGAATAACTTGCAAGTTTCATTGTTAGTGTGTAAAAAACGAATTAAGAACGTAAGAGGGTATAATAATAGAAATAACATATTCCATTTTGCGAGGGGTGTAACGTTATTTTGTTTTTAAATGTAAAATTAATACCACATCCCTCATATGCCTAAACCGCATAGCCGCATCACATGTACATCAAAATTACATCTTATTATTTAAATCTAAAATTACATAAAAAATAAGCTTTAGAAAATATATTATACCAACAAATTTACATTTTTAACCCTTTTTAATTCAAATCTAGTCTTGATATGTCCTGAAAAACTCAGATGTATCATTACATCTATTAGATGCATCAATCCATCTATCAGATTCAAATGATTAAAACCGAAACACCCAAATAATACACAAGAATCTAAAGTTACATATATATATTTAAATTTATCAAATGCATCAATGCATATGGAAGAAGTTTGAATTCATCATGTAGTTAAATCTATAGATGCGGTAACAGACACATGCATCAATTATAGGTCAAACATAAACGCATCATCTAGAACAAAAGCACATCAAATTTAACAAAATTACTTACCTAATTCATGAAAATCATCGATCGATTGAAGGTACAACTAATCATGCGTCAAGCGCAGACAATTATTAGTGATTACTTAAAAAAGTGCACATACAAATGGAGTAAAAACGATATATATCTCTTTTTAAATACTTAAAAAACTTGCAAACAATTTTTATATTTATAATTTTTTTTGAAACACAATCTTTTTACATTTTATAAATAATAAATAATATATGTTATTAATGATACTAAGTAAATATGGAGTTGTTTGGTATAGAGAATTGAAAACCGAGAAAAAGAAATTATATCAAATATTTTACTTGTTTACCTTTGAGAAATGGAGAATTGGAAAAATAAACATTTCTTTTCCCTTATTTTCACTTCTCCATCCGATGGAGAGAAAATGTAAGAAATGGAAAAGTTGAAAAATATATAAAAAAAGTGGAGAGTTGATAAGAATTGATTAAGTTTTTTACTCAAAAACACATCTCAACGGCCGAACGATCTCTGTCTCGCCCTCTTTATATCTTCTCTGAACGGTTCCCTTCATCGTCTTTGTAAAACCCGAAATTTTGTAAAATTATAAAACGATTTAAAATGGAAGTTTAAAAAAAAACTAATAAAATTATGTGTTTGTTGTAATTAATTGATGCTAGTTGGAGGTGTGTTATCTATATAAGGTTTTGGTAAATAAAAGTAAAGGGAAAGAAAGACTAAGGACCTAAAGTGTAAATATGTATATATATATATATATGTATGTTTGATCTCAATAATTGAGATGGGGAATCCCATTTCTTCTGGAATTTTCGTGAAGAGAGAGAGGGGGGAAGTTCTAAGGGTTTCCAAGAAGAGGAAGGAAGAAGATAGAAGGAAAAGTGGTGATTTTGTGCTTGGATTCAAGACTTGGAGTGTTTGTTCTTCAAATCCCTCATCTTTAACCTTGATTTGGTCAAGAAAGCTACTATTCAAGTGGGATTTATCCATCAAGTAAGTTGTAACTTAAAAGTGTGTTTGATTTTGAGTTATGATTTTATATTTGGTGATTCCTAGCTTAAGATTTGAGTTTATGGTGTTTGATTTAGTAAATGGGTCAAAGATGTGGAAAATGGTTAAGTTGGGGTTTTGATGATCAAAACCATGTTTGGTGTGGATGTGTGTTGTTGTTAAGGTGTATTGATTGAGTTTTAAAAGTATATTTTTGCTGCAATCAAATTTTGTGGATAAAAGAATAGAAATCTGGACTTGCAGCAAGAAAAGAAGAAGAAGGTTTTGTGCAGACCCCCGTCGCGACGCGATGCGTCGCATACAGCAAAAGTGTCACTTTTCCAGAGATTTTCTTCCGACGCGAGGCTCCATGTCTCGCGGCGCGAGGACCCTTGAAGTGTCCAAAAACTTGTTTTTGACCCCATTTGACTTTGTAATTGACTGGGGTTTGTTTCTAATGGTTTTAGGGAGTCCAAAGGGAGTCCGAAAGACCCGAAATGAGCTACTGAGTTGTGTTTTGAGTCCACACTTGTGTGTAACTTCCATGTGTGGTTAACTTAACTAAGTTAACCTTGTGTTTTGGTGATCATAGATTTATGATCAAGTATTAAGCTTTGGTTTGGATGGGGTTGTGATCCTCATCACACCCTCAGGTGAGTACACCCTGCGGATACCCAATTATTTGATAAGATTACAAGTCATCTATGTGTTTTGATTGTTTGACAATTTTTTGATGATTCTTGATGAATCAAAGAATGTGGATTATGCAATGGATTATAAATGCGGGTATATGATTTACAAATGTTTATAAGGCTTTTGGAACTTAAAGAATGTGTAAACCAACTATTGTTTATAATATGGTTTACGTGAAGTATAAATGCTTTATGAAACCTTTGGGTTTAAGAATGAGGAATTGTGTATTTGATTTAAGATGTGTTTTAAATGATGGTTTTCAAAATAAGACCATTGCTCCATGTTGGAGATGGTCTATGTTTAAATTGTGATTAATGAATGGTTTTGAAACATGGTACTCCATATGGGAGTGAACTTTGATTTTGAAACAAAAGACATGATTTTGAAACAAAAGACATGATTTTGAGATTAATGAAATTCATGCTTTCACTTATGATATATCGTGGGCATTGAAATGCCAACTGTAACCTGGTTTTTGAGAAATAATGATTTGTTCATACAAAAGTTGTTTTTAGGCATTGAGATGCCAAATATGGTTTTGATTGTTGAGCATTTATGCTCAAGTGATATAAATTGTGAAACTTGCTCGTTTTATTGATAAACTGATATGTTTGGATTAATTGGCCTTTATGGCAAATGGTTTTATGACCCTTCGGGGTAAGTGGATTTATGACCCTTCGGGGTAAGAGATTTTATGACCCTTCGGGGTAAGTGATTATATGACCCTTCGGGGTATGTGCCTATGTGACCCTTTGGGGTATGTGCTTATGTGACCCTTCGGGGTATATGTGCTACGGTCCGGACCACTGTGTGATATAACTCTGTACCATAGGGTTTCTAGTCATTGAGACGTACACAGAGGTTCCTTTGGCTTCGGCGATTGGGGAACCGCGAGGTACGGGTGGCTGAGGGATTGGTGCAGAGAGTGGAGGGGTATGTCAGTAGACCATCATGACCGTGTGGGTTCACTAGGCTGACGAGCCACCGAACCCGTGGCAACACGAGTGGATTTGGTGAACAAGGCATGCACTCCAGGTAACCGTTGTATGGTGGACTGCTTCGTGCACCTCCCACCTTGACGGGGTGATGTGGTTATCCCCCATGTGGGCACATGTTGACCGTGGCTAGCTACCACGTGGATACATTGTGGCCCAATGGACAGATCCGCATCCTTATGTGCTATTATGTGTATGCTTTCAAAAGCTTAATTGATTGCCAAACTTATGTTTTTAAAGGAAGTAAAAGGATGACTTGGTTTTGATAAAACAAATGTTTTTGGATGTACTCACTAGCTATGTTTATAGCTAACTGGTGTATAAAAATGTTTTGTATCCGCAGGTTGTACAAAGGCCTTGGTGAGACGGGTAGATGCCTTGGGCATAGTTTTGCTTGCAGTTCCGGTAATCTTGGATTTCCTACTCTTTTAGGTATGGTCGTGAGATTGACTGTGGTAACACCCAAGGTTTTAGAATTTTAATTATCGAAAAGTTTAATGATAAAGTGTACTGTATTTCGTTGAAACACTTCAAAAATGTTAAAATGCTTCCGCAACCGGGTATAAAATATGTTTCTAAATGAGTTTTGGAAAATTTAAATTCGGACTGAAAATCAGGGTGTTACAGTCTTCTCCGATTGGCGATGGTGATTCCTCCTTATCGTTGTAACGCTCTGTTTTCAATATAAAACCGTATAGAAAAATTTTGTAATTTAACAAACTTTAGTGCAACAAAAAATTCAATTTATAGTTGATAGCTGAAGCAATAGCTGAAAACCTCTACAAACACTTGATATTTAAGATATTTGATTCAAAAGTCAGGGAGCAACTGACACTAAATAAGCTTTAAATAATTTGGTTACAAAACACGACCCTATCCACAAATCTTCAAATACCTAGAAAATATTAGAAATATCTTATGAGCTATAAAGCTCATTGAGAAATCCGAAATAAGTACTTATAAAGAATGTTCGCGGTCTGGTTAGACTTTATTCCTTCAATACATTCTAAAATTTATTACTGCATTTGTATAATAACTGTTTCTGTACCCATATCTGCTCAATGATTGTATTTGTATTATAGCTATGTGCATATTTCTATTACTATAATTGTAATCGTGTTCACACATTGTATTTGTAACTGTATCTCAACTACTGTAACCGTAGTTGTATGCACATGTTATAATTGTATTGTATAACTACTGAAACCGTAGTTGTATTTAAACATTAAAATTGTATTTGTATCTGTATAATTATACTTGTGTCTGTAGGAATATTGTATCTCTACATTCGTAATTATATAACTGTAATCGTATCTGCATATCCATAACCATATAACGGTAAGTATATATGTATAAGTATTATATTTGTATATTTGTAGCTGTATAACAATAACTGTATATGTATGAGTATCTTATCTTTATGTCCGTATATGTATATCTGTAATTGAATTAATATGAATACTATACTTGTATATCATATTTGTGTTCCGTATTTTTATAGTTATAATACTTGTATCTAAACAACTATTCTTATGTATATATACATACTGGATCCGTATATTCGTAATTGTATAGCCATAATACTTTTATATGTACAACTATCATTGTATCCATGTAAGTACTGTATTTGTATATGTAATACTATAGAAATTTCTATATCTATATGACCACAAACATATATGTACAAGTATCGTATAATTCTTTACATGTATCACCTATGTTTACTTGAATACATCACATATATATGGATTGTCTTACCATACGTTCAAGCATTTCATTTAACAAACTATTTTCACTTTAATTGTTTGGTATGACAATGATTGTTTCTACTTAAATTGAACGTACTATTTATCTCAATCTCATATTTATTGTTATGTTGTAGTACCATACAAATATTATTCATATATACATTTACATAGAATTATATGAAATCATGAATCACTATTTACGAGTGCTAAATCGAGGTACTCACATGTGGTCCAAGATATGTGTTATTATCCTTTAATGAAGTCTTTTATCCATGTTTCAACCTATAATAATAACCCAAGCATCAACACATGAAAAGAAAGCAAAATTGCTTGCTGGCAGCTTGAATGCGTCATGTCCATGAAGGCTGACGCGTCGCATCGCTCGAATAGAGGCGGACACAACTTTGTTCTGCAGAATCCAATCCAACCCCAACTACTCATTTCGATTCCAAATGTTTCTAACACTTTCAGAGGTTGTTTTGTAACCTTTCTAACACTTTTTGGCATCCCTTTCACAATCAAAACATCACAACCTAAGGATCTAATCCAAAAACTTATTTGACCTATTAAAATGGCTTTAAATTCAAATCCATCAATTTTGATGTTAAAATCACTTATTTGTAGATGATACAATCTATAGAAGTTATAGGAACTAATTGAATATATCCGAACCTCACTTAATGAAAACAATCAAGATTGATTCAAGAACCCTAAATGAGTTTATGATAACTCACATCTATGATTTCTTCCTCATGATCATTGCTAAAGTGTATGTATGTGTAAAATGAAGGAACCAAAAAGAAGGAAAAGAATAAAAGAGACTGTCGATCCAAGGTCGGTTATATTCTTTTTAGCAGGTATCCCGCTCCCCTGTCTGACTTACAATTTATCCATACGACATCTATAATTCCCAACGAGAATATATTTGGAATCATTATATTAAACCATTTAATAATGTATAACTTTTACTCATTTTCCTCAACTTTTATTCAAAACTTCATTTTAATTACTTTTATATAATTGGGGTATTACAGTCGTCTTCTCCGACCGGTAACTAACAATGAACAGTCTCTGTCTTGCTCTCTTTCTCTGCCTCGCGACAAACAACAATGACTAAGCTTCTGCAGTAGTAATCTCTACAACTCCGGCAAAGGTATGTACGACACACACTCTTTCACTCTGTATCGCTTTATCTCTCTCACACTTTCTCTCTCTGTATCTCCTTTTATCGCACTCTCTATGTGTCTCTCTCTGTCTCAATGTGATGTGTAGTTGGAGAACTTTTTCGATTTGTGATGTGTAGTTAGAGAAATCTGAATTTTGCTTTCAATTTGTGAAATCTGAAAATTTTCTTTCGATTTGTGATGTGTAGTTGGAGAATTTTGAAATTTTGCTTTCTATTTGTGAAAAATATGGATGCAAATGATAAATTTGGTAAAACTCCTTGTAGAAATTTCCGTGCTACCAAACTAGAGAAATGATTCTCTGTTATATTTCTCTCATGAAATCTTTGTGTTACCAAACAGAATAGTCAATTATCATCCTCCAAACTAATTGTCGTTCTCTGAAATTTAATTCTCTGTACTAAACGCACCCTAAGCAAAAATTACCATATGATATAATTAACGTTATCTTATGTATTATGAATGAGCAAATATGATAATTTTAGTTTTCTAAAATAGCAAGTACATACTAAAAAATTGTAATACAAATATAAAGTATTAAACTTTTAAAAGGCGATGTAGGCAATTACCTTTTTAATGTGATAGCTCGTATATCTTTTATGTTAATGAGATTGTTGAACATATATTAAAAATACAAGTTACAAATAAAAATCACAACAATATCAGTTATACAATAGATGGAATAGACTAATAGAGGGAAAGTGTAAACATAGCACTATTTTTTCTCTTAACTTGATTGAGATAGATGTAACACTTAACTCGTCCCTGAAAGTTTCATTTGAAATCATGTCTAGTAAGATCTTATTACAAGTCCACCTTAACATTCTTATTCCTGTCACATCAATCCTTATCTTTTGCACTTTCTTCATTTGCCAATACATTGTTCCATAGAGCAAACTTAGTCTAACCACAATTCAGCACAACTTTCCTTTCAACTTCAATGGACCTTCTTGTCGCATAACGGTAGTATAACACTCATGTGGACGCTCTCCACCTTGACCCAACAAGCACTAATATGATGGGTCACATCTTCATCAATCCTCTATGTCCTATGTAAATGAATCCTCAGGGTGAAGAGCTAATCCCCAATAAGAACTACCTCGCTCTCATCTATTCTTTCCTAACCAAACTCGTACCAATGGTATACTATCTTATCAAGGCTAGTTCAAAGACTTTTAGCATATAAAGCCGCTCTCCATTGTTCTAGCCTGGAAGGCTGGAATTAAGCTCTCTCTCTTTCATGTCTCTGTGACTCATACAATGTCATAAACAAAGATCATGCACCATGGTATATTCCCCTGAATCTCATGTTGAAGCACATCCAGAGACCATACCAGTAAATTTTAAAGCACATAGATCATAACCGTATTTCGACCAAACATTGGAAACCAAAAATATTATTTACTCGGTGTTTAGATTTTTTATAAAACAAAGCAAATTCGGTTGCAATTTTTTCAGAAACTCAATAACTTTTTTTTACGGTAAACACACGCCCATCTAAACTACATATATGTCAACAAAACGAATTGAACCACAACTTTGAAAAGGGAAGGACAAGTAAACCACACATTTAAATACCACTAGACTAAAGATATTTTAGTATAACACATCACCGACATATCATCTTTCTCTTTCATCACTCTTCCAACCCATAAACCCTCACATCCATCTCACACAACCCTATTTTATTAAAAAATAAGAAAGGTAGAGAGAGAAAAAAGATACATTTTATTTTGTTTTCGTTGTCGTTTGCATGTTAAGTAACACTTATTTTAAAGGTTCTAACGGTTCAACTTGTATTAAACTAGCAGGTCAGTTATTAATCTTATTGGATCAATACCAAAACAAGATTCAAACCAAATTTGAACTTGATTAAGCTAAAGCCCACATGTGTTGTTAATTTTCAGCTTTCTATGGGCCGAAACCCGTTTTTAAAACATAAAATTACGTGAAACTAGAAACAATTACTTAAGTCTTAACTTTATGAAGCATGTTTACTTCTAACTTATACTACTATATAAAATATTTAGTTTTTTCTTTTTTAAAATTTTAATATTTAAAAACTTATTATATCAATATTAATTATATAATCTTGGACATCTATTTATTTAAAATGATGAATCAGTTTTGACTTTTAAAGGTCAAACTAATGCAAATATATTTTGAATTTAAATATAATAAGTCGATTATTTTAATATTTTAACATATTATATTAGAAAGATGTGTGATATATTTAACTAGTTCTAAAACGTTAAAACAAAATCTTTAGATACTGGATATTAAATTTATTTATTTAATATTAAATCTATAATATGGATTTTGATAATTATGTATTATAGATTGTATTATAAAATCAATGTTAAAATTTTAAAAATATATTATATGGGTAATTTAGATACTGGATATTAAATTTATTTATTTAATATTAAATCTATAATATGGATTTTGATAATTATGTATTATAGATTGTATTATAAAATCAATGTTAAAATTTTAAAAATATATTATATGGGTAATCATATTTTAATATATAAAGTATTTCATTTATTAATGATTATACATAAAAATTTCCTTGCCAAGCTACATGAAAGAGATTCCTTGAAGTCCACAGCAAAATTCCCGAATTGAGAAGCAAAAGGGATCTGATAAAGATGTTCCTCAATAATATCATGACTCTCGATTTTTCGTGTTATCATGTTATTAAGCCTTAAAATATCGTTTTTGCTCACCGTGATTTACAAATATCATAATTAGACTTTATAATATTTTAAAATATCATATTTAACTAAATTCTTAGTTTTATCATTTTAGAATATATTATTATAGTTTTAAATTCTTTTTAATTATAACCAATAAATACTTAACGTAATTGCCACTAATTGTAACAAATAATGATTGTTGATCGATGTCTTCTACAAGAAATATACCCATGTCTCTTCGTATCATGATACAATGTGTCTGCCATCACGTCTATCCTCCTCCTCATGTCGACTCTTCCATAGTTTGTCTAGGTATTGACGTTGTTTGTCACTATTTTTTAAATTCTCATATATTTTGCATTTTATGATTATTTGATAATTTATATTAATGTTAAATATTTATCATTTTCAAACCAACTCATGTATTACATAGTAATATAAAGTTCAAATAATTAATGATTCTATAATAAAAGGGGAGGGTTGAACATTTTTCAAACCAAACGTCGTGGGCCCTTTGCTCCATGGCGTGGAGGAGGTGTCTTTAGCCAAAGTTATTCTAATCTTGTGTGCGGCTGCTGTGATTTTCTAATTTTGATTAATTAGGTTTTCCATTGCTTTTTAATGGAGGCCCCATAGTAGTCTTATGTGTAGAGGCCTCTATGTAGTATTGTAGTGTTATAGAGATCGGTTTCATAATTGGTCTTCATGTGTTTTTTATGGAGACCAGGGGCGGACCTCTATAGGGGGTATGGGGGCACGGGACATCACTCAATTTTACGTGCGTAGTGTAAATTTTAATTTTTCGTAGTGTAAATTCCGATTTTTTCGAGACGGTGCTACCACTCATTTTAAATCTTAGGTCCGGTGCTACCACTCATCTTAAATTCTGGGTCCGCCCCTGATGGAGACCACCACTTATATGGATCTTTTCCAAAACCAGTCTCCTTTATGACTAAAATAACCGGTCTCTATTGCTTTTTTCTTTAGTAGTGAATTTTTTTATAGAATTTATAAGATATCTTAAAAGAACATATTTCACCCCATATTGATTTCTATCAATGATATCAGAATAATGTTGTAACAAAAATTTTAGAACTTGTGCTTGTTGGAAAAGAATTTAGAGTAAGATCATGGAAACGAAGATACTCAAATCTACTTGTTTAGAATACTCTCTATGAAAAGTCTACGTGATTATCTTTTTAGACTATACACCTTAGACATGAGAACATAAATTAAAATTAAATTTCATGTACATATTTAATAAAAACAACATTTAATCATCATAATTTGTTCATTCTCAGAAGTTTTTGGCATATATAAATGTATCATATGTTACACTTGTACCAATAGATTATCGAACATTTTAAGTATACTTGAAGATACTTACGTAGAGAGCCTTAGTTTTGATAACCTATGTCTATTTTTTTTTTGACACTTTGATACATCTTCTAACTCCAAGCAAAGAATATTCAACAAAGAAACTCTATATAGAAAAATTATAACTTTTGTATTGTACTATTCAAATTAAGTGATCCACATACTATTCACTAACCAATTAAAAAATCAAAAATAAGAGAAAAACAGAAAAAAGAAAAAGAACCCTTCACTTGTGTCCCACATATATTGCCTATCACGCCTAGAATTAAATGTGGAGAACTCCATGTCCGGAAAAAACACCACCACCATGATATAGGATAAATGTTGAACACGCAGAGACTCCCGGCCATCACACAAGCCAGAATGACACCCGTACCGTGTACTCTCACGTGGTGCTTTCCACTCAAAGTCACCACCACGCAATGGTGGTGTGAAAGGCCGCTATCTCCACGCCATACAACAATATCCCTACAACGCCCAAAAAGGCTCCCACTTCATTTACTCTCAAAGACGAGTACTTTCCATAAATGCAAGACATAACTAAATAAATCTTTTCTTCGGTACAAGAGAAAAAAGCTTTTTATGATGTGTCATCGTCGTAGTAGACCTTTGATGACGACACATACTTTTGACGACGATATTTGTCCTTGTCAAAAGTGTTTTTTTCTTGTAGTGTCTCGTATGCTAAGACTTTGTTTGTTTTTTTAAATAAGGTCTTATTTTAAAGAAACGTCTGCGGACGCGCAGACGTTTCTAATAAGCTTGTTTGTTTTTTCAAAGAAACGTTTGCGCGCCCGCAGACGTTTCTAATAAGGCTGTTTGTTTTTTCACAAAAATAAGACATTATTCTGTCTTATTTTTGCTTATTTTAATAAGCTAAAAAATACATCTTTTTTTCGCAGACCTTCTAGACTTAAGACCTTCTAAACCACGTCTTCTCCGGAAGACATGAAATAAAACATAAGACATTTATTTCTTCGAAAACAAACAACACCTAAATCTTACATCGAGCTATGTCACATTAAGATTTAGAGTTATATTCCAAAAGTAAGCTAACTGCATGACAAATATCTTTAAAACTTAAAACATTCATGTAAAATGTTTTAACAAATACATGTTTTGTACATTTAAGGAATATTACAATATTTCTCTTCCGGTTTTCATTTTGCGTGTTTTACTAAACAAAAATCAACGAACCTTTTTAGTTATTTTCTGTATAGCTAAGAACATTAATTCAAAACAAGAATATATACATGAAGAATAATCATTAGCATTCGACGTAGTGAAAGCTCTAAGAGCATGGGTTGTGGAGTCGGTATACAATCGGTATGCTGACATGGAGAGCAATATCGAAACCAACACCGCTCCCTTAGGGCGGTATTGAAAAAAGCAAGAAGAAATCAACATTTGAATGTCGAAAAGAGAGAAGAGAGAATAGGAAAGAGGAGAAAGAGTATTTTTTAAATAAGAAATCTTTGAACCATGCGAAGCGTGGTTAGTACGAGAGTTTAAGCATTCTTGAAACATAATCAGGGCCGGCACAAGCCACGTGCAGTCTGGGCTTGGGCCTAGGGCAGCAAAATAAAGGGGGCATCAATTGTGGTCCATTTATGTTCATTTAGGTTAAAAACACAGCCAAATAGCCCATATCATTATAATAGACTCAATTCATCAGAGTTGAGGCGTTGCGTCAACGGTGACAAGCGAGCAGCACTCGAGAGCAACGAATTACGAGGCATTGCTTCAACTTTCGAGGCGACGGAGCGAGGGCAAAGAGGTGATACCATCGTCAATGAGTCGGAATCGTTTGGAGTTCTCAAGGCATGATTCATGAACCGGCTCGTTTAGAAAGGGAAGAAAACGATTACAGAGGTTAGAGCTTTGAACATTTTGAAATAGAAATCTAAATCTAGTATCTCTGTTTCTCTATTTTTTGAAATTGAACTCGAAATTTAATTTTATATCATGAATCAAATTGGATTTTAATTCCATATTTCCATCGAGAGGTTTAGTATTTAGTTTTCTTGAAGGCGTGAATTAGTCAGTCATCGAGAGGTCTTGGCGTCTTCCAATTGAAATTTTGTTTCTTACTTCGTTAGAACTCGTGAATCTCAGAATTTGGGGGACCAAGGTTGTGGGGGCAAACTGCATCCGCAAACAGTGAAACAATATTTGATTTAGTCGATTTATCATCTGCCCATGTGCCAAAAATCAACTCTGATTAGGTTTGTCTCTTTTTATCTAGTAGATTGCTCATTTGATTGGTCTGAAAATATGCTTGTTCTAAGCATTTAGATTTAACTTTCTTCACTTCATTTTGAAAAGCAGATAAATAAAACCACTGGCATTTATTCAAACAAAAAGAAAAAGACTACAAAGAGAAGGGGCAGCAGGCAAAAGAAGATTGATTATAACTAGGTTTTATCTTATTAAGCTTGAGTATAACTTAATCTATATTACTATATATCTTTTTGATTGCTTAATGCTTAGTTAGTTAGTTGTTTGATTTCATGATTGCTTTGTTTGATTTCTTTATTATTTAGTTGTTTGCTTTGTTGATTGTTATTTGTTTGCGTTGTTATTGTTATGTCGTTTTCATATCTCGTGAAATTCAGAAATAGAGGCATTTTTATCCTACTTTGCACGGGACATCTAAAATCATTGGACCTAAGCATAATGAAGTGATTTATGCTGATGTGACGTTAAAGCATGGGATGCTGAAAGGAAGGTACACCCGATGCTCTAAAAAAAATTTCATTTCTTGGATTTGTGGTGCTTACATCCCAATTTACATTAGTTTTCAAGACAAACCTATTTTACTTCGTCTTTGGTGCACGAAACGATGGTTGAAGATTGCATGCATTCTGCATGCATTCTAGAGGGTGTGATTAATATTTGGACCTTTAAAATTTACAAAATTAAGCCAAAGAAAAATTGTATTTGATCGACTGTATCAGGATCAAAGCTAGGTTGATGTAACACCGTAAATCTCAAGTCATTTTTTTTAAATACGCCGCGGAAGCTCATAAATAAAATTAACCATAAAAACATTGTATTTACAATCAACAACCAACACTTGTTCACAAAACAATCATCAAACAACTTGGTGTTACAAAATACACATGGCTCGTTTCCATTTTAAAATACATATCAGAGCAGGGTCAACTTTTCCTTCCACGAGCACTAACAAAACACCAACCTGCAAAAACCAACAACTGAGGGAATTAGCACAAAGTTAAGTGAGTGGATACTACGACACAACAACAAATAGCACGATCAATGAACAGGCACAAACACAAGCCAAACAGTCCAGTGAACTCCAGAGGACCGGCGGTTCTGCCGAACCTACAACCAATGCGGGCCAAAGCAAAGGTTTACCGATAGCCCACCGCCAATTAGCACAGTTAGATCCCCTCCAATACAACGCATGCATGAGAGGGTCTACAACTGCTCAACCAATAGCGATCAGGCCCAGCTGAATTACTCGCTTAGCTGACCTCTACCAGCCGTACTACTCGCTTAGCTGGTCTCAAATACAATCTCTATCAGCTGTACTACTCACTTAGCTGATCTCTAATCACAACCGAAAGCTCAACAATCAAATAAACACGAACAATCTATCAATCATGCAGTACTTCCATAATAATCCATTTCCAGTCAAACAAACAATCAACGCAGTCACAATCATCAAATTAATCACAATCATAACTTTTACCATCCGTGAGTTCACATCCACTCACCTTTCGTTTTCAAACGCGACACTCATAAATCTAATGTTACCGAGTCCTTGTGTTTCCTGAAAACACAACAACACCAGAATCAGTCTCTTTCATCATAAATATATATTCTTTCATATATTCATATCACATAGACCATTCATATATCATATATCTTTCATATAAAAATATACCGAAAAGATAACGCATATAAACAATCAATAAAAATCCATAATCTTGAAACTTCGGGGTTGCGCCGCGACATGCTGATTGTCGCGCCGTGACGACCCCTTCGAGCGGATTCTTCGAATGCGAAGCTACCTTCGAGCCTGATTTCGAATTCGGAACCAAACGCGTCGCATCGCGACAATACTTCGAGCGGGAGAACTTCGAATACGAAGTCTACTACTTCGAACCAAACTTCTTCGAATGCGAAGTTGAGCGTCGCGCCGCGATCAACCTTTTCCCAGATTTCATCATCTTCTTCTTCACGTACAAACAACAGAACTTCCATGGCAACTTTTCCAGAATTCAATAAACTTAATAAAACTTGCTAAAAACATATATAATCATCTTTAAACATATTCTCATGCATCCTAAACATCATTTAATCCAACAAAACACAAAACCCATCAAAACCCATTTGTTTTTAAAACCTTCAAACTTAATCATGGTGATTCCACATACATACATGTAAATCAACAAGAAAACATGTTAGGATGATTCTAAACCTGATATAATCATAAACTAAACTTAAATTTGAATTAAAATCACACAAAAATGGAAATCCAATTGTTTCTTCTTTCTTCTTGTTATTCGGTTTCTTTGGCAGAGAAAAATATTTCACACACAACACCTTTTCTTTGTTTTGAGATAATGAGCAAGTAATCCCACATGCTACCAAATACATACACGTACACATATTTGTTTAAACTACCAAAGCATGAGGTGTATTCTCATTTAACTTATCCATACCTTGCATGCATACATAAATATCTACCTATCCATTTAATTATTTCCAGTAACTCATATAAATATCTACACATATAAACTTTCAGTTAGTTAATTAATCTAATTAACTCTAAAATCAAATAATCAAATTTAAACACAAATAACCTCATACCGCTAACCCGCTAATCTCCTAGTCCGGATTTACGAGTGTTACAGTTGATAAGTGGTCACTTTCGATTAGATTGATGGTATAATTAAGTAAATCATTATAGCTTGGCTCTGGATCAAAGACATGCTCCATTATAGCTCTAAGTTCATACACATATATTAACTTGTTCATAATTAATCAAAAACATTAATTGTTTATGTGTTAATAATTACTGAAATTAGCAGATCTACGGTCGGCTCTTTTGGTTTTCAATAACTAAAAAAGTTTATTTTTATTACCATCAAATGTATGTTTTCTTCATATTTGTTTAATACTTCGTTCTTGAGTTTTTAAAAGAAGAAAAGGGGAGGGAAAGAAATTGAAGGGAAAGAAAGAAAAAAAAGACAATGATTAAGTTGTGTTATTGAGTTGGAAGGCCGAAAAACGGGAAAAGGAATAAAATAAAAGGGGATTCCATTCTTTTCAAATTATATTTAGAAGGATATTTTTTTAACCAAATAGCCCTCCTCTCCATCCCTTTATCTTCTTAAAAAAACTTAAAACACAAAACTTGATGGTTTCGTTCCCCTCTCCTCCATTTTCTTCCAAAAAATAACTCTAGAACACAATGTAAGTGAATTGTATGAAGTTAAAAGTGAAGGACACAAGCAATAAATAGAATTTTGGCTACAAGCATGAGACCACAAATTTCAAGTTAAGAGTTATATCACTTTTAGCGAATTCCGTCGATAATCCATCGCTAAATTATTATTTAACCAAATACCTCTCGTCATATGCTTGACGTGGTTGTTTTGATAGATAATCTATCACCTTCGCCTCCACCGCCACTAACTATCCCCACCGGCCACCACCACTACTCGTCACAATCGCACTCAACCATTGCTCGCCACCATTAATTGCCATTGATCAGTGCCTCCACCGACAATATCATCACCACCACAAAACATTGTCTTCATCAGCGCCACCATAACCATCATCGACCATAGCCGCCCTGTAACACCCAAGGTTCGAATTCCTTAAGTATTATTTATTAGGAAGTGATAAATGTTTATACAAGTTGTCTTTATGAGACTAGATGTGTTTATTAAACTAGATGAGTTAAAACCGTCAAATTATAAGTTAAAATAGTGCAGGGACCAAATATGCATGTATCTCATACTTATATATATATATATATATATATATATATATATATATATATAGCTTTAACCTTTGTAGTCAAAGATATCACTTTTACATTTACAACTCACGTATTGTAACACCGCTTCTGAAAACAATAACTTTAGTGATAATTCAGGTTTTAGCAGTGGAAATTTTTCTTTTTAATATTAACAAACAGTTAATTACACCATTTTTGTTTCCAAAACAATCGTTGGTGTTACCTAACATACAGGAACCGACCATAGTATCATATTACATTACAACATATAGTTACAAGTGTTCCACCCACAAGGGGCAATACATTCCCATAAGTCACCGCCTCGCAGGTCATCTAGTCTTTACCTGAAAAGGAAAATCATAGCACCATTAGCTATACTAGCTAGTGAGTACATACTTAGCATAAGCATCAATATAGTGAGTCATGCATCAAACACATCATACGTATCATATCATACATATCGTATCGTACACATCTTATCGTACATAAGCACACATTGCTAGCTTAACACATAGCGGTGTGCTGACAAGATCAGTAAGAGTCATGTCTTGCAGGAGAGTTAGTCCTGCTCAACAACTCAGATCGGGGAATCAGATACGACCAATCCGCTTGTGGGGGAGCATAAAGCAGTGCACCAAGCATCATTTACAGAACACAAGGCTCCCAAGTAATCACGGCCAGATCCTGGCTGATTACAGTCTCACGTTAAGGCACGACGGTTTTGCAGAACCTCGATCCGGGATGCACCCCGAATCACCGTAAATCCAGAAATGACCTAAGTCCTGTTAGGATCTAGCAAAGCGGCTGACCTTAACCATGCGTCAGATAGTCTGTAGACAGTTCACATACACACATACGTACATTCGATCCCACAAGGATCCATCATCATCATCATCATCATATAGTCATATATCGTTCATAGGATCCCATAGGGATCCGTCATTTATTCATTCATTCATTCATACTTTCACATGCATCATCATACAATTCATCATTCATGCATATCATCAGGCATTAACTAAGCGGTTCCAATCTGGACCCGCTGGCATGCACCTATTATACATCTCATAAGCAATCGTAACATCATTTAGAAACTTACACTCATCTTCTTAAGCGTACCTGCACAAACAGGTTAGTCATACACATATACACATTCACACGTTCACACATTCATCTTAACTTGCAAGACTTACTCTACTGAGTCTCATGAAAGTAGGCACTCACCTGTCTCACTTACAACGTTCGTTCACTTAATGTTGGTTCAGCTGTCACGTTCACCTAAAACATTCGGCAATTGCGTTAAGCGTTTGCATGCGTTAGGTTCTATTTCTAGAACATTCACAACCTTCTTAATAGTCTTAAACCATTTATTAAACTTACTTTGAATGCTACTTAACCTAACCAACAAGAACATGTTAACAAAACAAATCCTTGCTGAAAAGGCTGTGTCGCGCCGCGACGCCCGAAAGTCGGACCAAATATCATCTGACCCATGCGAAGGTCGGATCAAAGGCTCCCACGAACTATCCGACTGTCGGATCACTTGGTCGGATGGGCCATCCGACTGTCGGGTCAAAGTCGAACGGGTTCATGCGAAAGTCGCATCAAAAAGTCGCATGGTTCAAGTTTACACGGGGTCGCGCCGCGACCAACACTTGTCTGGCCGCGACGATGGATTTTCTAGTTTTTCACCATCTTCTTCATCAGCTTTCATGCGACTTTCACTCTATTTATTCAAAAACCCAGATTTCTAAACACGACTTTTTCACTCCTTAAACATTTCTAAGCTTCATATATCATCTATATGAACCTTATAAACACTTTAACACCATTTAAAAACATCAAACATGAGAAACCCACTTATAAAGTAAGCTCTCATGTTCTTTCATGGAGTTCTTCACTCCAACACCAACTTCCAGCCTCTAAAACACACACATATATAACATAATACATGTATGGTTTACACTACAAACACCCTACTAACCTTGCTTTATGTTTAAAACTCTATATCTTTCAATAACTTCTTCAAGAACTTCACGAGCAGAGAGAGAGAGAGAGAGTTGTGTGTTTGTGCTTTGCAACTTTCACTATATTTGACTTTTGTGAGCCCAATAACACAACACATATACATATATATCTTATCCAGAGGCAAACCGCCTCTGGATAAAATATCTAACTTTTCCTTTATCCTTTTCTTTCTTCTTTTCTTTTCTTAATTAATTCAAGTAGTACATATATATATTTATTCAATATATATACATATACATACCTACATATAACTAACACACATAACACACACAATATACAAAATACATATTTTCATTTAATTATCCATCTATTATACTAATTACATACTAACTACAACTAGGCCCAAATCGAGGATGTTACACGTATCATAGCTCCTAGTAAGCTTTCTTCTTGGATTTGGATCAAAATCAGTAGTATCAACTAGTTATAACAGATCATACCCTTTGTTCAAGCTTAAGGTAAGATCTTTAACCATTTTTCTTGAAGTATTGTAAGCTTAGTTACATGATTCAATGGTGAATCATGTTAGAAGTGTTTTTAATTGATTAGAATATGTTTCCTTACTGTATGGGGTGTAGGAAAACACCCTTAGCATGTTTCTTATGAGTTTATGTCGGATTTTTGGCCAAATCCGAGACTGTAAATAAGAACAATCGGCTGGGTCTGTAGTGTACACGCCCTGTGTAGTTCTCGATAGGGCGTGTAGGTGGCCTGTGTAGAGGAAACATGGCCCGTGTAACGGTACACGACCGTGTAGTGTCAAAGGCGGTCACAAGGCCATGTAAGGTTACATGGTCGTGTAGCATGAGAGGTACACGGCCCGTGTAGGGTGACTAGACAACACTGGCCATGTGGCCAGCTCAGGTCGTGTAGCATATTAGGAACACGGCCCGTGTAAGCCCTATTTCAGATCAAATGCTATTATGTGATACTTTATGTATTATTTATATAGGCGGTGATTGACTAATTATCTGAATCATTGTCACCTGTGGATCATTGCATATCATAATAATCAGAAGGTGAGTCTTCTAGACTTCACTTCATATTAGCAGCATGTGTAATTTCATATCAGATTACTAACATGTGATGTTATTCATATGTATATGTAAGCGTACTACTTGTGCAGTAAGGCTCAGATGTGGTATAGTACTGTGACCTATGTTGTTGCCCTGGGTCTAGAACCAGAGGCTAGCATTGATTGCCTGACATACGTGTATTATCTTCATATGATTGTATACGTGTGTTTATATGATGTTTTGTTTAGATTACTCACTAAGCTCTCATAGCTTACCAGATACTGTTTTTAAAGTGTTTTGCAGGACGCAACAAGGACAAGAACAAAGCTCCTGTTTGACTACTTTTCAGTTTTAAATGTGAAACACTTAACACCCGTTTGTGTAAATATTTAACTTTGACGGTACACAAAGTTTGTACTTATGGGTGTATCTTTTGATACTAGCACGGTTTTACTACAAAAATGCTTCCGCTTATGACTTTCAGTCTGTATACGTGCTTTTATGAAAAATGTTTTACTTTTATAGTGTTTTATGAAATTGGGGCGTTACACGCCCCCACCACCAAGCACACTATAAGTGATACCACCAACATCGTTGTTGTCACCAACTACCGTCCCCACCATCGATCCAAACACACAAACATAGTCATAACCACCAACATCGTCGTGGATTCAAGTACGGTCGACGCCACCATCACATACATCTGCCATTGCCACCACCACTAGCAATAACCACCACACCGTCACCACTCATTGCCGCTACCACCATTTCCACCTCCGTCACCATCATAACCACATGTTGCAACAACCCTGTCTCCACCGACTATCTCCCTTAATACACCACAACCTACTACTACCAAAATCTATATATTTGTGTATATATATAGTGAGGATCCGCTACAAACAGTCTTAAAATACAAATGTTAAAAACACAACATCTAGTATAAATTTACTGCATCTAGTAGATGTAGAACTTAAAGACCGTCACTTGACAATAGTTAAATATGATTTTTCCTTTCAATTTGAATCAATATATTCTATAGAAGAAAAAAATAGATGCAATAAAAAATAGTGCATCCAGAAAAGTTTCATCTGACAGAACAGTTTAGTGAAATAACAACACGAAGGTGGGTGACGATGGAGATGCAAGGAGATTGTGGTAAACAAGTTTGATGATCTAGGGTGTGGTGTTGAAGATGGAAATGGAGTTGGAGGATGGTGAGACACAAATTAGTGTAGATACATTGTTTGTACCGTCACACATTGTAAAATTGTTTTTATTTTATCCTTGTTTATATATATATATATATATAGAGAGAGAGAGAGAGAGAACAACTTAGATACATCATCATGTAGCCAGTTAGCTACATGATGAACACATAAACACTTGGTGGGCCCTGCTTATACACTATGCACCATGATGACTCTACCAAGTGTTTGTGTGTGCATCATATAGCTAACTGGTTACATGATGATATAGCTAAGTTATTCCCATATATATAAATATATATATATATAGGTTTGTTTGTGCTTGTGTGTATTTACAAATCTGCATATATTTTCTTGGTTTTATTTATGTATATATATGTATGTATGTAGACAAAAATTCAAACGATAACAGATTTTGGTGCAAGTACCGCAAGAACTATATGTAACACCATTAAAGACTCATTAATAGGCGTATTTTAGCTATTTATATATTTACTCCATCGTGAATTTCATCCGGGTAGAGCCTTATTAATTAGAAAGGTTTGGTTTTCACAAATTACCCCTCATTAATACGTCATTAACGAGTCATTGATTTACATTAGTTAAGTGTCAAGATTGGTTCTCGCACCAAAATCAGATTTCGTTTAAACCTCTCATATGTATGTATGTATGTGTACATACACTTGAAATGTTTTGAGTATTGCCATATCTCGCTATTGTCCCATAGACAAACTTGATGTAAAGAACCCATTTTTACATGCGGATCTACACAAAAACACCAACCACTAAGTTTAATAGACCCTATACACCCTTATCGTGTTTGTCGGATATGGAAGTCTCTATGCAGCTTTAAACATGCTCACCTGACATGGCACCACTGCTTTGTTTCGTTTCTTACTTCTCAATGTTTTAAGAAAAGTGCTTGTGATACATATCTTTTGTGTATTGACATGGGGAACACCCTGTGTTCATCCTTTTATATTTTGATTACATTGTAATCATCACATCATTTACCATGTCATGTTGTTGACCTTTTCCTCTCTCAATCCATTATCATTAATCTTCGATTGTCTTTCTACGACCACTCCCATTGGTCGTTGGCACTACTGTAAAGCTCAGTGCCATTGTCAGAACATTAATCCCCGATTCATCAACATTATATGAGTCTCGCCAATACTCTTTGATACTTAACATTTACTAGACCAAGCATCACATGTTTGTTGTCCAGTAGATTTATCTTTTTATGCACACTCTAAGGGTTCTCAAGCGGATCTTAAGATGCTTGCAAGACACTTTTCATTATGAGCTTCATCTTTCCAGATAACCCTTCCCTTTATTATTGTCTACTCTTATGCTAACTAGGGGATGTCTAACTCAAGTTTCTCTACATCTACTTTATATTGGGAGACAACTTATTCTCATGGTTCTCTAAATGTTAGCCCATGATCTCGTGCTCTAGAGTTGAAGCAGAATATTGGTGTGCGATTTACGTATCGGTTTTAAATTTGTAAAAACCATATATGTTTTAAATACGACACAATAGGCAAGTGTACCTAATCGTGTAGCAATATAGAAAATAAGTACGGGTGTCGAACTCTCGGGAACGAGTATGATTCTAGATATAATTAAACTAATTATCTAAATAATATTAAAACTAAAAAGCAGTAAGCAGGGGGAAATTGGCAATTTAGCTGTAGAAAGCAACGATTCCAATCAAGCCTAAAACTAACAAAACTCAGATTCCAAAGCTAAGAAAGCGAGAATACAAATTAAACTTGGATTTAATCAATAAGAAGTGAAGTATCTCTACTCGGACAACAGATTCCCAAATCAAATTAGCAGATTTCAATGAAGTGCAATGGATAGCTTAAAACAATACACCGATTTCTAAAGTGGTTAGATCTCCTGGTCCGACTCACTAACCCTATAGTTTCAGACAGTTAACCCAATGGTCATGCAATTAACTAATCTTTAACTAGCCAAACGGTTCGAGTTATGATAGACTTAATCTTTTGATTTGTTAATTCACAAAATCAACTTATTATCAAAGAATGGTCATCCAAGACAATAGCAAGCACAATTAAGTTCCAATCTTTAAGCCTAACCCTAGGATATGGTCAATCACTAGTTATGAATCCTAATGGTCATACAAACTCACAATTCAAGCAAACATAGGAAAAATGGTCATACAACCTATGAAAACTCAGATTCAAGACATAAAAATCAGAACTTGATCACACTTGGATCTTTGAAAAAGCAATCATAACAAATATATCATTAAAAGCAATCCAAATATTGAAATCCAACTAATTATCAAAGGTAATCATGTCCAAGTAAAGAATACATGGTGTTTAGCCCATATTCAGAGGATTACAACCATAGAAATTCATAAGAACAGAGCTAAACATGATGAATAAGCAACTAAACTTAGAATCTAGGAAGATAAACCTTTAATCTTCACTTCAAAAGCTTCAAGCTTCAATCAAAGTGCAAGAATCCTGCTCCAGAGCTTCAAGTTCTTCGTATTCGTTCGTCTAGGGCCGGCTGGAAGGGTTAGCATCCCTTTTTCGAATGAAATATGTCTATTTATAGAGTTGGATTCCAGCCGGGAACGCGTCGCGTTCGTGTCTTGGACGCGTCGCGTCTTAAAAAACTTGCCCGACAAGATCGCTTGATTTCATCAGAACGCGTCATGTTTGACCCTCCGATGCGTCGCGTTCTCGGATTTTATGACTTTATGATTTTTCTTTGTTTCTCGAGTCTTTTTCCGTCTTTTCCGCTTAAACTCTCGCCATTGAATACTTTATGACCTGTGATTGATAATTACATACTTTAAGTACCATTTGTCATCATTTAAAGCATTATTTAACATTTAAGCGCCATTTATCGCAACGAATATATATCTAAATAACGCGATATCAAATACCATGATGTAGTAAATGTGAACGCTGAAACACAGTGGCTTCGTTGTCTACTTCTTGAGCTACAAGTTTTGGTTTTTCGAGCAACAATGGTTTACAACAACGATGTCTTAATTGTGTACATTTTCAGATCATGTCCAACACCAGCGTACTAAACATGTTTAAATTGATATATAGTTTGTTTGCAAATTACAATTGATCGCCTTTTGTTCTTCACATTCCTAATTGAATATCAGTACATCAAAAAATTTCACTAAGGGTCTTTCTCGTCATCACTATACTTTGTTTCAATTCACTTTTTGTTCGGCAACCTCCTATACAAATTGCAAGCCAGGTGTATTTGTGATATATTTGTTGTTAAATCTATAGGAAATGATACATCCCTGATGTTCTCATTAAAAGGTTTTTGAGACCAACATCGTGGATGTCCCCATTCTTTTTTAATCGTCGTTACCGTATTACGCGGGTACCCCACTAGTATAAAGTATAAACTAATAGATTTATGAGGAAATGATACATGTTGTTAGTGGCAAATAAAGCCTGAATGTTACAATAAATTTGAAATAATTTAGATAGTATTATTCATCAATTTATATTGCATGAAAGCTTTTATTTGATTGTGTGATAATATTGTTTATACAATTTTACTTAAAAACAATATGAGATGGTGTAAATAATACTAATATTATATGTTGAACTTGAAGATCATAAGTATTATTTAAAACTTATACCGTTTTTATGTTAACCAAAAATTAGGTATTAGCGTAGCCACAAAAAAATTGAAATCTATGTTTTTAGAGAAAAATAAATTATAATTTGTCGTAATCAAGACATTTATTTGTTAAAGGAGAAAATGAGGTGAAAGACTTAATGAATTAATGAATGAAATTAATGAATGAAATTAATGTAAATAAAATTAAGGGTAGAGATTTAGTTTTGATTTAAGAACTAAGAACTCTTAATTTTTAAAGAAGAGAAAGTATTGTATATTTAATATGAAGAATGTTTAATATAGTCCATAATTAATTCATAGTTCTAAGGGACTAATTTTAGTCTTTGAATTAATGTCATCAATGGTCTAGATTAAATTTTAAAAATTTGGGCGGAGTGACATTTTCGTAATTCACATGCGATGTTTTTACAAATCATATGTTAATTTTTCGTAATCATATGTAATATTTTTACAAATCATATGTAATTGTATACCAAATCACCTGTGATTGAATATTAAAATTTCAAAACTTTGTTTTTGAAATAAACTTTATTGAACACAACTCTATTTAATATAGTATTATAGATACGGTGTAGTTAGTTTTTTAATATATCATATGATTGTTCTCGATATCATATTTATGAGATACACAAAAGCTTTAGCCAATACTTAACAGTTAACATGTCCACGCTTTTTTTCCCTTCGTTTTATATTAATTTAAATCCGATCCACAAAGCATGGATCAATTGACATTTAAGTATTAAACCACCTACACACTTTTTAACAGAAACGTATATCCATATCCATATGTATATATATAATTAATATATATGATATATACACACATTAAAATTTTCAAAAAGTAGTTGGTATATTGAAATTGGGTTTAGTTATTGAAAATGTATTTAAATAGTCGTTTTTTGTTATTGCGTGTATCAAATTTTAAACTTACCAGTATAGAATTTCTCAAAAGTTTCTATTTAATATATTCAACTTATTATAGGAGAAAACCTGCTGATTTAACACTAGTTTTATGAGGTGACGAATGACATGTAGTTTTTACTATAAAAAGAATTAAATAAAACTGACATTTATTTTAAAAAATAATAATTATCATGATGATGATAATAATAATAACAATCTTAAGATCATATCCTCCCAAGTCCTAAGTCGATTTGCAACAGACTTCTTCAAGAACACTATCAAATTTTCAGATCCCCCACCACTCATTACATGCTTCCACTCATCTATTCAAGTAACAGATTGGTTGATTCTTACATTGATTTCAAGTGATAAGGTTCGATTGTTCAGGTTTGCGTTTTCGATTCATAAGGTTCAATGATTTGACGATTCAGATCTATCATTGACGAAGGGCTTAGGATGCAATTAAAGATAACCAGATATGGATGTTCTTGATGAGGGTAAGTGATTTGTCATCTGTTTTTGTTCGATTTCATCTTCATCTTTATGTTAGATTTGGGTTTTTGATTTCGAATTGGATTTTGGTTCATTCGGCGATTTCATTAACCCATCGATTTGTGGTTCATGTTTCTTGCCATCGATTTAGGTTTATGTGGGTGAGTTAGGTTCAGATTTAAGTTGTTAAGGATTTTGATTTCATCAATTAGTACCGTCGATAAAGGGCATGCAAATTGTACTAGCGATTTCACCTTCATCTTCATGGATTGCACAAGAGATAGTGAGTTCCTTCATCTTTATCTTCCGGTTTCATTTTCATCTTCATCAATTGCAAAAGAAACAACAATTTTGTAACACCGCCGTATCGAGAACCAGAATTTTTTCTTTTTAAAACATTTATTTATCTTATACATTTGAAAACACGCAGCGGAAATAGAAAACACGTGGCAAATATATTACAAACCAAAAGATGCCACATACAAGTTCGGTGTTACTGTTACTTATCCGTTCGACCATTACTAAATTCAAACAAACATTATATCAGAGTTATTACAGACAAAGTATTCCTCCTATGAAAACAAACTACCCGCAGGGTCCCAAGCTCACTGAGGATCACCTGCACATGTAGGGTGTAGCATCTGTTAGCTATAATAGCTAGTGAGTACTCAAATAGCATATGATTAACATAAATACATCACATATCATCAATCATGCTCAGATAATTCTATCCTAGCATCTCGCGATGAGTTGGCGTAGTCAGGAGGTAACATATCTTGCAGGGGAGCTAACCCGGCTCAATGCACCAAACTGGGGTACCAAACACATCAACCGCCCCGGTGGGGGAGCTATACAGCGTCCACCGTTGCGTTTTGGAATCTGCAGATTCCTCTGTTGTACAACCGCAGCTATACCCAAAGAGGACAGCTTTGTCCTTAAGTAGAACAGCTTTGTTCTTGCAGGACAGCTTTGTCCAAGGATCTGGATCAATCACAAACAAACAATTGATTCAATCGAATCATCAGTCAATGCGCGCATATATATTCAATACTCATCATAGCATACATCTAATCAAGTGCATACTATACTGTGTCAACATGGTATATTCTAGCATCATCATGCAATCCTACACTTGAACAAGTGCGTGTACAAATCATGGTTTACAATTCTGTAATCATTGTTAATATATGTTATAGGTATATTAATCGTTATGTTATCAGGCACTCACCTGTCGAGTTAGAATACTTCTCTTTACGATACTGTAGCTTCTGGATCAATCGGAATACCTAAACAAGGTTTACAACTATTAAAACCTTGTAAAACAGATTCTGCCAGGGGCAGGGCACGCCCGTACCTTGCCAAGGCACGCCCGTGCCTGGCGTGGCACGCCCCGTACCTGGGTCTCAGGTACACCCCGTGACTTCAGGGTACCCCCGGGCTCGCTAGGGTTAGGCACGCCCCGTACCCTTGGGAGGTACGGCCATGCCTCCTAGGTACGCCATAAGGTACGGTCTGTTCTTGAGAGGCACGCCCGTGCCCTTCAATGTACAGTAGCAGGTTCGTGCAGAACCTGCTGTTTTCCATTCTAAAATTACCAAAACTTCACCAGAGTATTACCAATCGGTTTCTAAGGTTCACATATGAAAATACTCATCAAAAACAACTCAAAGGTACCATTTTTACATACCAAAACATCAAATTCAGATATTAGGACCAAAATCCTCTTTTTGACCCATTTGACACTTTAATTTCCAAAATCCATTCAAACCTTCAATTTAATTACAGGATTTGATTCCTAAACACTTAGAAATCATTTAGAAACAGATTGGCAATCTTAGAACACAGATTGGGATCAAAATCATTGAAACCCAATTTAGAACTTAAACTTGAAAATGAAGAACAAGACTTGGAACTTACTTTGAACAAGGAGATTAGAATTGGGTAACTTGCAGCAGATTAAGAACTTGATTCAACACCCCAAATTCACAGCAACAAATTCAGATTGCTAGAATCTTCAATGAACTTCTTCTCCTCAAAGTCAACAAGAGCACATAGAACACAATGAGATAGGCACAAGAAATTGTCTGTGTGTTTGCAAAGAGGTGTTCACGTGGCTGTAAACTAGATACCTGCTTGTGGGTTATTGCTATCCACAAGTGGGTATCTTGTTCCCCTTTCCAACTTACAACTTAACGCACGAGTACCCGTTTTAACCAACGGGGATATTTTTGGAAACCTCGTTCTAAATAATTTAATAATTCATTATTATTATCTATTTTCAATAATATTTTTAATATTATCATTTCTTTATTATTTTCTTCCATTTTCTCATTTAATCATCAATATATATTTATTTTCTTTTTATTCAATATTAAATTAGAATTTAGACGTACCAGATTCGAACACGACTAGGCCCATTTTGAGATTGTTACAGATTTCACCTTCTATTTTCAATTAAATGTTCTTGTTGTCAGTTTTCATGTTGGGTTCATACGATTTCAGGTTCATAGATTAAATGTTCTTGTTTCGGTTTTCATTAAATATTTTGATTTAGTTCTGCTTCAATCCATGCACGTTCTGATTTGATTTCATGTTCATATGCTTTCATGTTTTGTTTCAATTGTTTGACTGTTTAGGTTTAGATCTTGATATGCGTTCTTGATTTTTTGAGTCGCATTATGAAGAAAAAGTGTTCTAAATCTTCAAAATGCTTAAGCTTTTTTAAAAATATAATAGTAATTTACTGATGTGCAGTGGCAATTTGAAATAAATGAAAAATATAAAAAATTACGTGGTGCTTGATATATTGTTCACCGGATATATTAAATAGTAATTTTGTAAAGTTGGATACATTAAATGATAAGTTTCGAAGTTCAGTACACAATATCAAAACGTAACAACCTGGATACATTTTGATAAAGTAAACTCTTTAAAGTTTAATCATATAACTTTGAAATATTTATAGAAATACATAATTATATCTATCTATCTATCTTCATTGAAGCGTTGGTGAGTTTTTTTTTTTTTGAATGCCCTAATATCGAAAAATATTAATAAAAAAACATCGACGCATCACAAAATGCATTTGGTAATCATATATATATCTAGTACGGTGCATCTACAATTTTGTTAGATATTTTTCGATATAGATTGACTTAAACACTCATCATAAACTTCAATAAAGATATGTATCCGCCGACTTGTACGATCAATCTGGAATAGCAAATTTTGAAAAAAAAGATACGTTCTTATTGAATTTATAGTACATGTTAATATGTATGTATGTATGTGTACTATGTGTATTTGCATGTATATATGTATATATGAGTGTATATATATACGTGGAGAGAGAACAGTAATAGTTAAGACAGGAGGTTGGGAAAGATGTGAAGGGAATTAAAAACTGAATTAATTGAAGAACATGGAAATAAATAGGATTAATTGCAATGAAAGATGGCATTTAGTGTACATAAAGGCAAAGGCAACCCCTAAATTTTAAATACAAATATATATAAGATAGTAGACACTTGCAAACGATAACTAAGAGGGTAAAAATATGGGTGATCCAGAGGATATTTTAATCCCAAATATCATCTTATTAATCAATTGTAATTTTCTACTTAAGTATTTTAAAAATTATCAAGAGGTCATCAATACATAATCATATTTGTTAATTTTTAAGCCTCTACACAATGAAAGAATATTTGTTCACATTGTACGTAGAATTATAAAACTAATATTTTCTGTAACTAAATAATTTAATTTGTTTTTTTATGTATTTTAATATATCAAGTACATTTTTTGTGGTATAAAAATAGAAAAAAAAAGATAAACATGAAAACAAAAAAGAAAAACTAGAAGCATAGGAAATTAAATTTGTATTTATCATATTGACGTAATGGCCTCATTATTCTCAACTGTCTCAATAAATAATTGCATTTAATTATGTTATTAGTTTTATCAAACTAAAATACATTTGCTCTTCTTTTTTCAATGCTTGAACTACCCCATCTCATTCCTCTTTAACTCTACATTTACGTTCAGATCTTTTATCTTTGGGTTTTTCATAATGTTTTAAAACCCGGTAAACTGGTCCGAAAAACGATTTAACAATGACTAAGTTGATACTCTTTTTAACCCGTATCAAACTAGCCAGGTTTCTTTTTTTTTAAAAGACAAACCAGCCAGGTTTAATTTCAAAAAAAGAAAAAAAAGAGGTCGTATTTTTTAATTGTTATTTAAAGAATTAAAATTGTTAAGTATTTATTTTTTTTACTCAAATATCAAAGCTGGTATGTCATAAAAATTTTAATTTGTACAGGCAAATACGAATTAAATATTATTAATTAGTCACCCTCAAAATTTAAATAAATTAATTAATATCACCGTAAAATTAGATACTTACACCTATCATATTAAAAACCATGTATTAATTAATAATATAAATAAATAAACATGGGGGCAAAAGTATCATATTAAAAACCATGTATTAATTAATAATATAAATAAATAAACATGGGGGCAAAAGAAGGGAAAAAAGAAAAGTTGGTATACCGTCTTTCGATTGCGTAGAGTTCATTCAATTGGTATTAACTTTTCTTGTGATTATATTAAAGGCTTCAACTTGATCATTTAAGTTAATTTGATCCAACATAAACGATTCTTTTTTCTCCAATAAATGCAAAAATTACTACTTAGTTTAAATCAAATTAAACTATGCTTTCTTATGTTTGTAAAAGTCATGATCGATCATGTTCAGTAACTCACACCTTTGAGAATCTATTAATAATTTAACTAGTCATACGACAAATATGTTCAACTCTACTTTAGATGATCTCTATCTACTTCATTGAATTATTATTCCTAAATTACGAATTGGTCAACAACTTTCTTATTGACCAAAGAGCTTGTAGCATAGTGGTATTTGGTATTGTGGAGTGATGTCTCCTCTTAAGAGGTTGTGGGTTCAAGTCATGTTGCCGATAATAGAGTAGACCCGTATATCACACAGGTATTTAGTCTAGTTGACGTATATAAGATGATGAATATGAAATATAATTAAATGATTAAGAAAACATCCATTAATTAATAATATATATTTAAAGCAAATAACAACGTAGTTATCTTTGTTTATTAAGCAAACATCCAATATAAAAAAAATACAATTAAATATGTAAATACATACCAACTTCACCTCCAAAAAGTGTATATAAATATAGAAACAACTATTATATATATATTTAAGTGTTTTTAGATGGATGGTTGGATACAATATCCATCCGGAGAATATACCTTCAACTCAAAAACTTCATACTTGGGTTGTTTGAGATTGTGTTTAAAAACTTAAAATATCAAATAATTAGTTTAAAGTGTTCGGGTTGTGTTTTAATTTTAAAAATCATTTATCCGTGTTTTGGAGGCTACATATTGTAGTTTTAAGAATCTACAATATAATTTTTCAGTATGTTTTGTTACATCTAGATATCTTATTCTGATAATTAAAAACGTAAAATCTATTTTCAAATAATAATCCCAAACACCCTTCAAAGAAGTGTTGTAAAATAAAGATACAATCGCTAAAAATTTGCAAGTCTCCATACAACTTCTACCATTCATCACTAGTAAATAGGGCTGTAAATGAACAGAACGTTCATGAACCGTTAGTGAAATTAAGACTCCTAATATATATGAAGTACAAATTTCTTAAGACAAATTAAGACTCCTAATATATATGAATTACATATTTCTTAAGCACTACAAATTAATTTTATAAGCTAGATTAAGGTGTTTCACAACATCATGTATAAAGTTAGTATACATGATGTACACAACCTATAAAAACATATCAAACCTTGTCAGGTAATCTTTTCCTTTGTTTAATAGTAGATTTAATAATTAAGTACTACATATTTAATAGGATTAAGGTAACAAATAATCTCTAAACAAAGAAACATATACACTGTAAACTAATAAAACCCAAAAATTTCATACATGTTCTAAATACATGTTGGATGACATACTTAACTGTAGACATAAAGAAACACTAATAGAATAGTTAAATCCGTTTCGGGTCTTGATTTAGCATAAAATATTAAAGTACATAATAATAACCTTGTTAAAAAACGATAGTCTTCTATGGCCCTGTGGGTATTGATTTATCATCATAGAGTGATTAAGCGTAGGATACGGTTCTAGGGTTTTTGTCGAACGAATGAGGGAAATAAAAGGATTAACATGTTACAAAATGATAATCTTGGTTGGGTTTTGTTTTACCTTCGAAGATTTGAAGCATTTAAACAATGATTGAAGTATGAAACTAACTTGTTTTGCTTTAATCAGATATGCCGACGTGTGAGATAAGGTTCTAGGGTTTTTGTCAATGGAATGAGAGAATTAGCGAATAATAGAGGCTTTGTGAAATATCGGACATAATATAGATGTCTAACCTACCGTTTTCTTATACAGATCCACGCCCAAAACTTGTGCCAATTCGTACCATGACGTCAGCAAAGGCTATATAGAGTAATATTTTTGAAAAAAGGGTTTTTTTAAAAGATGAAATATAGAGTTTTTTATTGATGCAAAACCCTATAAAAATGAAAAGCTAATATCATACTAGTTTTCTTTTAATAAAAGTTAAAGATAAGATAATCCTTATATAGTCGTTAATTTTATACATAAAAGAAGATGGTATGATATTTCGTATTGTGATCATCATTCACATCCCACCCTCGCTTAACCGTCTCCCACCTCTATAGAAACAACAGTATTCTCTTCTTTTCTTCTAAACTTGAGAAAACGAAAAACTAAAATTATTATATTTTAATTTTTAATTTTTTTTCTTTAATTCGGCGAATACAATGTTAACCTTCTTCCACCTACATGGAAAATTTTGGAAAATTACTGGCCGTATTTGTCAAACAAGAAAGTCATTTGTCAAACAAGAAAATCATCTGATGTGACACCTGTCACATGAAACTATTGAAACTACAGTTAGAAATTAACAACATAAAATAAGTTAACAACCCATACATCGATCATTTCCACAAGCCTAATAAAGAAAATTTGTAAGTCGCCCAAATTAACAAATATACATTAACAATCTGCTTAACAAAAGAGAATTACCTATGTAACCTCCTACAATTTAACTACTTGGCTCGGGTTAAGGACGTAAACATAAAAAAGAGATGGGTAAAATGGGTATTGTCATTTAAACTCCAATTAAAAAACAAGGTAAAAATAAACGGAGTGTAAATAACATTATCCAAAGAAATATTAAAAATATAAATAAAAATAAAACCCTAATAATACTACGTGGTAAATTATAAAAGCTTTTTTTCACTCTCTTTCGATTCATTCAAGTCTTTCTTGTTTTCTTGGTGGAGCTGTCATGGAGGACATCAAGCAAAACGGTGCTTTTGCATTTAGGACACTTGGGGTACTCTTCAGCAAGCATAACGTACATCAGGCACCGTGGACATCCGACCAGCATCATCGACGTGGCCTCCGGGCTACTTGAGTACCGGAGTTCTGTCTCCGATGACACGCATGAGCTTGTCGGAGACATGGTGGCTGATCTGCTCGGTGATTCTTCCGTCCGCCGGTGAGCTGTAGGCGGTGACAAATTCAGCTTCAAGTCAAGCTTCCGACCACCGTTTCTTCGACTCATGTTCTTTTGATTATACAAAGTCAACTGTAGAAACAAATTCAAGAAATCTTGAGATAAAAAGTCAAACTTTATCAAGAACTCAACTTTAACGAAAACCCATGATTAAAGAAACAAATTAAACGAAAACCCATGATTAGATAACATAAGTTTACCTTGGGATTGAGGAATCTTGGTGAAGAATTGAACAACAGAGAGAGATTAAGGGGTGATCAAGAAAAGAACCACCGGTGGTGAGATGGGTTGGATGGTTTAGATGCTCAAAGGCCATTTATACATATATTTATATATACAAAAGAACTCAAAGATGGAGAGAGAGAGAGAGAGAGATGGGTTTGATTTAAAGCTTAATTTAATGGTAGAGAGAGAGGGATTGAAGAGGAAGAGAATTGAAGAAGGTGTGGTAGAAGACGAGAGAGATGTAAATTGAGGGGCAGGAAATGCATTAATTGTTGGAAAAAATCCCAAGATGGGTGCAGAAAAGGGAAATTTGTAGTAAATATTGCAATTAAATCAAATTGCAGAAGAACCCCTCTTCATTCATTGTTTAGCCACTAGTCATTCATTTAGGTTTAGTGTGTGTATGACTTCCTGAATATATATATATATATATATATATATATATATATATATATATATATATATATATATATATAGTACCATGTTATAAACCAAAATGGCACATAGAGGTGAGTATGGTATGCAGTAGTAGGTAATATGTATTGATAACAAATGTACAACCTAAGAAGCTTGCCAACTGCTTTTAAAGCTTAACCAAATTTCTAACAAATCCAACCACACCCTTATTCAAGTCTCCAATACACATATTTATGTATGATAGCCTTAGACTTATTCCCACTTTAATTATCATACTAATATTTACACATGGAATACCCTATTTATGGAATCACACCTAACATATCATTCTTTTTATTCATTTCCTTAATTTCTCTTTACTCTCAGTAATTTTTTTCCCATTTCTATTTGTAAAGTTACAAATCAAGTCCTTCTTAATGAAAATACTATCCTACATGTATATGTATAGTCTACGTATGTAATTTTTAACTTTATTCAGTTTGTATCACATCTGCATATATATCGCCTTAGGATGCATGTGTCTTGTGTGTGCGTGTGTGCGTGTATATATATATATATATATATATATATATATATATATATATATATATATATATATATATATAGAAAAGATCATTTAAGAAACGTTTTTATTACGACTACCGTGCAAACCATTTATAACCGCCGTTAATGCTCATTAATAGGGGTATTTTGGTCTTTTATATAATTTTCCAACCGCGAATTGCGTCCGGGTGAGTTGTCATTAAAGATCGAGTCTTGATTTTCCTGAAATACCCCTCATTAATACATCATTAATGAGCCGTCATTTTTAGTGACCATTGATTTATTTTAATCAAAAGCCAAGATTGGTTCTTACAGAACTCGTAATAAATATATATATAGTTGTATCCATGTTTGTTGCATGTTTATGATCTCCTATTTAGAAAATAGAAATAATAAAAAAACATTCTTGTATCTATACTTGGCGTCTTCTTGAATTTTCTCACACAGTCACACGACTTAAAAGTTAAAAACAACTGGTGTATAAATTTTGGTTTCCAATTCGATTTAAAGAAGAAAAACATGGGTGGAGAGCATTTTGTGTAGGAATAATTAAAGTGTTAAAGATCTTCAACATCTTTCTTACCATTTATTTGTAGATCAGTTACCAACTTACCATGATTGATATTTAAAGTACAGTTTTGGCCCACTATTCATGGGCCTTCTCCAGGCCCGGTTTGGGCAGAGTTTGATGTTACAATTCATCTATTAGTAAGAAGATCAAAATACGAACACTTTTTCGTTGCGAACGAAAGAAATGCGGCTGGAATTTTATGCAATCTGGTCAAAGAAGGTAGGCGATGCAAATATATATGTGTACATACATGCATAAATATACAAACATACATACACATATACATACATACATATATATATATATATAGCTAGATGCAATGATTTTAAGCCGGATGCAATGTTTTTAAATAAGATGCAATTGTTTTTTAAACTAGAAATTATTAAATTTTTCAATAAAGATGCAGTAATTTTAACAGTACCTTTTGTTTATTAGCCAAAATGCAATGATTTTAAGTTGGATACAATGATTTTATAGACATGATGCAGTGTTCCTAGCGTTCCTATTTTAAGACTGTTCCTATTGGGTCCTCACCCTCATGTATTAATCCTTTACGTTGTCGTGTTGGTTTGTTTCCAAGATGTATGATGTGCTTTAAAGCATATCTAGGTTTTTAATTTAGAATATAGATTTGACCTAAATATTGGGCAACATACTAAAGGCCAATGTAGCAACCGATAGTTAACATAACCGAGGCAAGAATCGCTAACTTACAGGTACATAAATCATATAGCTCCACTAGCTATTAGTGATATAAGTGTCCTAAAACCGTATGAAATTTTGTTGTGGTTAGGATACTAGTTAAAAGGAGAAGGATGAATGCTCTTAAATCGTTGAAATGGACGAAGACGATGATTAGTTGGATGAGTTTGGATTACGTATTCCGCAAACCACAACAGTGATATACGCGAATACTTAAAGAACGTGGATGTCTAAAGACCAACACGAAAGGTATCAATATAACAATTGTGTTGTAACTTCTCATAAATCAAGGGTATCGGATACCGGATGTGGTAATTATATTTGCAATCATTTGTAGGGACTTATGAGATATAGGTCGCTTGGATGATGCGAGATGGATCTGCATGTTGATGAGAGACTAGTTGTTAGTGTTGAAACCAAAGAGACATATGGGCTTAGTCTACTTTTGAGCCTAGTAAAACCGATAATTGTTATTATGTTTATTTAATGTAGGTGAGAGACTAGTTGTTGGTGTCGAACCCAAAAGTTAAATTTCATCTGATTTAGTAATATAAATGGGTTTTAAATATGTTATAACATTTCAGATACAGTATCATTCACATAAGAAAAAGAGAATATGGCTAATTTGTTAAATGTGGAGTCTATTCAAAATGTCATAAATATTTGTCAAAGTGGGAGTTTTAGGAGAAAAGAATGTACGTTGCTGTAACACATAAGTTAGGTACTTTACACTCATATACTTGTTTAATAAGGAGTTAATTGCTTTTTTTGGTTCTTAAGATTTTACAAATATGCATATTTGGTCCTTTAAGATTCATTAGTACAAAAACCGTCCTTTATTTAAGAGTTTTGGTGCAATACTAATCCTTTCATTAACTTCCGTTACACTAATCCTTTCATTAAGTTCCGTTACACTTCCCTCATGTTAGGGTACTTTAGTTAATTTTACTCACACTTGTTGTAATGGGAACTAATTCCTCTAAATCAGAATCTGATGTTTTAGCGGAGCAACACCAGCGATGAAGCTGCAGAGTTACCAAATTCCTTGCCTCAACTCGTACGAACTCCTGCTTTGAAACTGAAGCCAAAGGAGCAACGGTGTCGTGAAGAACACCACTTTTGATCACAACCTCCAAGTCTCTGATGTGATCGCCTAGTTTTACATAAATAGAGTCAACTTCGTTTTGGGATTTAAGTTTGCCTGTAGGGAGATTAGTGTTGTGGTAGGTAAGAGAGAGGGATTATAATGTGTCGGAGAGCGTTCGGGAGAGAGAACGGAGGAGGTCTCCGGAGATGGAGTTCGGCGGGAAGTTAGAGAGGTCGGTAAGTAGGGTTTTGAGATCGAAATTTTTTGTTCCGACGAGAGACCATTTTCCTTTGAAGGGTTGAGTGTGGAGGATGGAATGCAGGATTGATTCAAGAACTTGCAGAATTTCAGCTTGGCAGGCTTTGTCTTTGTTTTCAGGCAGCTTCATTGCCGGCGTTGCTGCCATTTTCGACTGCAATCGGAACTTGCTCAATATTAGTATAAGATGTTTTAGCGGTCACGTTGTTGTCGATTTCGACTGCAGTCGGAACTAACTCCTAAAAATTAGAATCTGATTTGAAGAGTTCCTTCAACACATGCACCAATGATCCTAGAGTTTTCTGCCGGGGCCATTGATGTTGTTGGAAACGGGTATATGTGGTGAATGGAGGCGAGACGTGCGGCGGTGGAAGGTGGTTTTTGAGGAGCTGGCGGGGGCAAGGCGGAGGCTCGAGTAGGCGACTTCTGGTAGATTCATTGAAAACCGGGCGTTCAATTTTGGGAATTACAACATTGTCACATCGCTTGATGTCAACCGACAAATTGGAGCACTTTGAGAGGGAATAGAGTTCTGATTGTAAGAGGAGTTAGAGATCGATGGTAGGGATAAAGTTTAGTCGGAGAGGAGGAGGAGGAGAGCGGTCGGGATCAATGGTGACGGTGGCCATTATTGGGAATGTTAGGGGGGTTGTAAAGTGTGTGGTGAAAGGGCACTGATATTAACTGGAGTTGAAGAAGTTAACAAGTCAAAAGTAATTGGTTGAGTTAAAATTGACTAAACTACCTTCACGTGAGCCTCAAATGAGGGCATTTAACGGTGCAAGTGTAACGAAAGTTAGTGAAAGGACTACTATTACACCAAAATATGCATCTTTGTGAAACCTTAAGGACCAAAAAAGCAATTAACTCTTTAATAAATGATAATTTAGTCATTTTAGTATTTGGTTATTAAAGAGGTATGTGAGTATCACATCATCTTATTAGAGATAATGCATATTAAGGTTTAGTGTAAAATGACCCGGCCTAATAGTATAAATGGGCTAGGTTCATTAGGGTTTTGCATGTACTTTTTATACTCTATAAATAGCTTTTAATGTAATACAAAATACTTATGGGGATTCTCGTTAATCTACATAGTATCAGAGCCTTAGACCACCCGCATCGGGCGGTTACCAACGAGCGCTAGTTCCCCATCTAGAGCTAGAACAACATCACCCCTTAATAGGCTTAATGGTGGTGGGGTTCCTTAACTAGTTCCCAAACCCGCCACTGGTTCCTCTTTTTTCTTTTTTTTTCTTTCTTCTCTCTTTTCTCTCTTAATTAATATATATTTTTTATTAATATTTGATTTGAGTTGAAGAGGGTTGGATGTAGGGGTTTGTAAGGAAGAGAGGGTTAGAGATGAGAGATGATGTGGATGCTGATGTGGCGGTGAATTTGATATGGTAGCTATGGGTTTAATGCTGATGGTCTTATGGTTTTGGTCATATATTCTCTTTCTCTTCTAGCTGTCAATTCGTCGTTGCTACATTGCTGCCTGTACGGACTTCTTTTCTACATATCTTTTTCTTTTTTCTTATGTATTTGATCTCTTTCTTTTTGTTATGTATTTGATCTCTTTCATTGTATTTTCGCTCCAGTATAAACGTCCGATCTTTTGCCACTCTCATTATATTTTTGCGAAATTCTTTCGCTTGCTCCATGATGTGAATTTAATTTCATGAGACTCGTAATATGGGTCTCGTCTTTTAATAAAATTAATAATTTGCTACATGCACCAATGATTTTCCTAGTTATATTTTCGGATCAAGTGGAAATAGTCATTTAGTTAACTACTAAAGTTTGAAAGAAAGCATCAAGAAATCTAAGTAAAATTGCAATATTGTTTCAGAAATTAATTGTAATTGAAAGTGATTGATGATGGGTTAGAGTTATAAATGTGCATTTGTCACAAAATGCCAACTACTAGCATGAATGCAACATTAAGATAATTATTTATGAGCACAAAACTCTTTTTGCATCAAGGAATAAGGATTGGAGCTATCGCTGATGTAGACAAGCCTTGATAAGAGTCTCTACTAACATATTCTAGAGACAATTTAAGAGTGTTGTAAAATATATATATTTAGTAGAAATGAAATACGAATATATAATAGAAAATGGGAACATTAATATTTATCGTGAAAAAACTTTTACGGGAAAAAATCACAATTACAACCGATTATATTACTATTTGAGAAAAATATAAGAGGTTACAAACACCCAGATAATTAAAACCAAAAACAATGAAAAGTTACAACTAAATTCATGGTTTAAAAACCAAAAACTCCCTCTCTCTCTCTAACACTATGTTCCCGAGTTTTAATTCTGAAAAAAAAGAAGAGATTAGGAAGGAAAAAAAAAGTTTTGTCCTCCAAAAATGTTTTTAAGGAAAGAAGAGAAAGGATTTTGAAGTAAAGTTTGGTTAACTTTTTCTTCTAAACTTTCCTCTCAAAAGTGGAAGGATTTGGAAGAAAAATAAATGAAAATCTTTACGACTTTTTGTAAGTAATTAAATTACTCTTAATCACAATAAATAATTTTAAAAAGTAAGGGTATTATTGTAAAATGACCCATTTTCTTACCTTCTTCACAAATTCGGAAATACAAATTTATGTCTTTTCTCTTTAATTCCGTTTCTTTTCTTTCCAACTTGGGAACATGAAAAATTAAAATCATTATCCTTTCTTTTCTCTTCTTTTCTCTTATTAATTTTCTTTTCTTTCCTTACCGTGTCTCGGGAACACAGTGTGATTGTTTCAAGGCTGCCGTAGTTGAATATATACATATATATATATAGAGAGAGAGAGAAATATAATCAATATAGAACTACCTTTATCTATAGAACCTAAAGAACCAAATCTAATCATTGAATGAACTTAATCAAGGTCTAATGTTAAACGATGACAGTTTTGTAATTATTATATATGTTTATCAATTATAATCTATAAAGATTGGTAAAAATGGAAAAATATTTATTTTGTCTCTCAAAACATTACCCCTCAAATTTTAAATTTGTCATAACTAATTAAATTTTGAGAATTTAAGCAAAAAAAATTATACCAATCTACTAATTTTTTAATCCTCTTTAAATCAAGACCACTCTTTCCATATTTCTGAAACTTTTATTCTTTGAAAATGCAACCCAGATAAAGATGATAACAAAAATGCAACTCAAATGAAGTTTAATATGCATTTTGAGTTGAAGATTGCATCTTATATCTATTACATTAAATGAAAATGCAACCCAGATGAAGATGATAACGAAAATGCAACTCAGATGAAAATGATGATCAAAATACAACCCGGATGAAAATGACGTAGCATTTTGGTCATCGTTTTTATCTGTGTTGCCTTTTAGTTATCATCTTCATTGTGATTGTATTTTGGTCATCATTTGCATTTATTTGGATCTAAAAAGAAACCACAAGGTTGAAGAAAGTGATGTTTGATTTGAAAAAAAAGTGGAACAAATGAAAATGCAGATTTAAAATTACGAGATTCATTTTGGGTTGAATTTTCATTTGTTAGTTTGGTGAAAGTGATGACCAAAAAAAATACAAACTAAATGAAAATGATAACCAAAATGCAACCTAGATGAAAATGATAACCAAAATGCTATATCATTTTCATCTAGATTGCTTGCATTTTTTATGTGAAAATGATGTTATTTGCATTTTTGATGTGAAAATGTTGTTTGCATTTTCGATTGTTGTTGCTGGCATTTTTTATGTGAAAATGTTGTTACTTGCATTTTAGATTGTTGTTGCTTGCTTTTTTGATGTGAAATTGCTTGTATACTTGTGTTTCTTATAGATTTTTTAAAGGGTTTAGTTCACTAAAATGTATCAAAGTTGTTACGTTTTGCTATTGTGTATATCCAACTTTAAAAGTTTCTATTGTGTGTATCAAACTTTTAATTTCTTGCTATTGTACGTATTTTGGTTACATAAAAAGGTAAAAGATTTACAAGTTTAATATATACAATAGAAAGTTAAATACATGCAATAGCGACAAATTAAAAGTTCGATACACACAATAGAAATTTTTTAAGTTCTATACATACAATAGCAAAACATAACAATTTTAATACATTTTCATGAACTAAACCCTTTTTTAAATGCATATTGATTAATTAATATGCAAATGTTGGTGAAATTGCATTTTAATTATCATCTCATCTGATTCTCTACTAGATCTATTCTTTTTTTCATTTCCGAAGCATTTGTATTTTCGAGACCACCTGCATTTTTTGAAAAAAAGATTCAAAAATATATCAAGTCTAATCTTAAATTAAAGAGGATAAAAAACTGAATCTAAATGTTTAATTTTTTTTATTAAAAATCTTAAATATGGAATAGTTATGATCATTAGAAGGTTTAATTTTATTTTTTTAATTAAATGTCTAATTTGGCAGGTTCATGAGTTAATGAACAAAAGTGAATTTCTCATTTTTGCCTTTTTTTCTTAATGACATGTGTCATCATCGTAGCGGTTTTATAACCTTACCCTATATATATACATATATATGTAGTGAAAAGTTCATTTGAGTACCGTTTTTAATTGTGAGTACCAATCTTAGCCATCCAATTCCCCCTCCTTCAATTGGATTGCCTATCCATGAATTCCTTACATGCACCTTGCCACCCTCAATTCCCCAACGCTCTTCATCTATGAATTTCACTTACCAATTAAATGGCTAAGATTGGTTCCCGCGGTTCTCACACTAATAATGGTTCTCAAATTAACTCTAGAATAACTTAGCTACACAATTATGGAGCCAATTAGCTATATGATGCATACACACACATTTGGTGAGGTCATCATGGTGCATGGTGTACAAGCAGGGCTCACCAAGTGTTTGTGTGTATCATGTAGCTAACTGGCTACATGATAGTGTAACTAAGTTATTTTCATATATATATATATATATATATATATATATATATATATATATATATAAAATAAACATATCTTCTTCTAATATAAATGAAAGACTAACTTCAATAAAATCTATTAGATTATTCTTGCCATAAGATATAAATTTTAATTATCAAATCTTAACCATCTATTTTGATAAAAATTAAAATCCAATTTTGGTCAAAATTGGATTTGGTTTAGATTTTAATTTAAATCAAAATTATTAGAGATGATTTCATATATGCACTTCTTAAACCCTAAAATATCGTATTTGTTCATCTTAATTTATAAATATCATATTTACCCTTTATAATATTTCAAAATATTATATTCAACCAAATTCTTAGTTTTATCATTCTAAAATTTTATATAATCATTTTAATTTTTTAATTACCAATAAATACTTAACCTTATTAGCGCTAATTGTAACAATAATGATTGATAACTTGTACAAGAAATACAACCACGTCTCTTCGTATCATGATGCCACGAAACTGTCGTCACATCTGCACACTCCCTCTCGAGTCGAAGTTTCCACCACTAGTCTGAGTGTTGAGCCATTTATCGTTATGTTTTCTCATTTCATTCGCATTTCATAATTATTTAATATCTTTTTATTAATGTTTAATATTTATTATTAAACCAACCTACGTATTTAATCTAGTTATTAATTAGAGTCTTAATCTAATTCGTGAAGCAAAATGAGCAAAGGAACACTTAGTCAAATTCGGATCATATCCAACAAAGAGTACTATATATTCATTGTTAAACAAGCAGATAGTTATTAGGCCAAGAGTACCGGAGAACCCGAAGGGTTCGGGTGGCATGAGGGTGGCTCGGCTTCAGTCGGGAACACCGCTACGCCTCCCCTTTCGGGTCCAGCTCCGGTTCTCCCAACCCGACTAATCCGTTGCATTTTACTTTTTAAAAATTTCAACAGTTACTCAACGTTTAAAAAAAATTCCTTTTTTTTCTTCTTTCTCCCATATAAATACACAATCACATTTCAAATTCTCACCCTCTTAAGTCTCAAATCCTCAACATCTCTCCAATTTTCTTCCCTGTTACTTTCAATTTATTTAGTTTTACACAATATTGATTCACCACAACCCGCTTTATCGACATCATTGTTGGATTCCGTAGAATTAGAGCCTCATGTGATGAATTTTTATACAATTTATAAACATTTTATTTTGATTAATAGTTAAAGATAGGATATACTTGGGTTTTAAGTAAGAGAGAGAAAAGGAATAAAAAGTGATATGACATTTGGGTTGAGAAAGATGATAGATGGGTGATACTCTTGGTTTTATAACCTGGCTCTTTTCATCCGATGCTAAGTTGGTCTAGCTGTTTGGGTCGTTGCTATGGATCAATATATGGTCGCTAATATGCAATATCTCGTCTATATCGAAATGTATTGTTCTAGCTACAATATAACCTTCTATACATGCTTAAAAACTAAATAGTTATACACGAGAACTAGTATCAACTAGAACTTCAACTATGTTTTGAAGATTAAAACAGGTTGAAGATTCCACGTTAAAGCTTCCTCATGGTTGGCTTTAATTGTGCAACTACGCTTTGTGGATAGTTAAAAAATTATATAAACTACAACTACTATTATGCTTAACATATGGATACTTATGCGTTACATGGAGCGTGTGTGACTGTTTGGCTAACCACGGGTGGATTTAGCTCTGATACCATATAACTTTGTGGTGTTTTAACTCAAAACCAATTGACAATAAGTGAAGTAACATATTAATAACATTAGAAAGTCATACTCATCTGATGTAAGATAATACTCGACCATTTCCTGGTTGATTCATTAAAACACTGACTTTAATTATAGCTCTATCTTTTTGTTGATTTTCTGTCTTCTTAAATTTGGCTTTGGGGGCTGAAATTAGCCTGTATTTGACAAAGAGGGTGAAATTTAACGTTTTCATTTCGCTAGCGAGAGATCTGGTGAGAGAAGCATGCCAATGTAGTGAGGAAAATCGTTGTTTGAAAATGTAAATTGGAACGTGCGTATTTCAGTTAAAAAACAATAGAAAGGATGGACCTGCATGGGCTTTAATCTGATTTGGTGGGCCGGATACTCCGTCATCCAATTATTTGTTTGTAGGCCCAATTCAAATATGGATTTGGTGGGCCGATACTTATTCGTTGGTAGGCCCAATTCAAATATGGATTTGGTGGGCCGGATACTTCCGTAATCTAATTATTTGTTGGTAGGCCCAATTCAAATATGGGATTGGTGGTCCGGTTGATTTTGGCCTCTCGAAATTTGCAAAAACTTGGGTCATATTGGAGTTCACAGAAGGGGGAAAAAACGATAACCAACCATGTGATCGAGTTTCATTGGTTATCACATAGGCAATGACCATAAATTATCTTTGAAGATGATTTTTAAGGAAAGAAATTGATTCTTTGATATATGGTATAATACTGTTGAAGCTGATGAAGTATTTATTCTTGAATGAATCAACTTTTTATATATAAAAATCATCTTTCATGTACAATATTATCATTTAAATACTACCCGATGTTAGAAAAGTGTTGTGAATAGTTTTTTGAACGAGTCATTCTATTTTTTAAGTTATAGCTACAAATGAGCAAACTTCATATGTTTATATTGGAACTCATTTTACAAATTTTCAACTATTTTCTAGAAAATGAAAAAAAATTAATATAAAAGTTAGATTGAAAAAAAGTAACATAATTTGTTAGTATAGTATTCATAGGTGTTTTTTCTTTACTTGTACAATTATAATTTCTAACGCAAAATTTCCGTAAGAATATACAGCATTGCCATGTATTACAAATTGAGAAAGAAGAATTGTGTTCGAATACGTGTGAACACACTATCTATACTACCATATAAATCATTTAATATTATATCTCCTTCTTAATTTTAAGAGTTCTTAAAATTTAATCAAGACAAAATTTTGGCTCTTCATTGAATATAAATTAATCTCATTCACTCAATATATAACCATTTTACCATATCTCCCAATTTACTTTAACTTTTTATTCATTTATAATATATTCTCCCACATTAACACAAACTCTCACACAAAAACAATTACCCATCCACATTAACATAATTTCAAAATCTTATTAACTTCTCTCTCCTTAGAATTTATTTTTAAATTTAATAAAATGGTTTATGCAAATAAAAGAAAAAATAAAAAAAACGGACATATTGCTGTAGAAAACTTTTTCGTAACATTAAATTGCACAAATAACATATCATTACATTCTTGAAAACAACATGTTGTACAATATGAACTATTTGTCGCCACAGTATTGCGCGGATGCAATGCTAGTAAACTATAAAGTACCGACAATGACACAAGTAATCAAAGACGAAGGTCTTGTTTGTTTTAGGATAAATACTTATTTTTCAAAAATGTGAACAGACGTTTTTAAAAAAAGTATTTGATTAAATTAAGTGATAAGTGTTTCAAAGTTATTAATTTATCTTGTTTTTGCAAGTAATTAAATACCACTCGTCATTTTGAAGATATTATAAGACAAGAAATTACTCAACATGTCACCTCATGTGTGGCGTTTTTTTTTTCACACCTAACAAGTGAATATTTCTGGGTTACATGGAGTATGCGTGACCTTTAACCAACCACGGGTGAATCTTGCTCTGATATCATATAAGTTTGTGGAGTTTTAACACAAAACCAATTGCTATGAGTGGAGTAGCCTATAACCATTATTAAACCACATAATAAAATCATTTTTCGTCCGATTGAGACATTACTAAACATTTTTTACTAGCAAACAGGGTTCGCATATATTAATAAAATATTATTACATAATTCAATTTCTGTCAAGTTCACCAATGTGTTTTTCATTCATGTGTCGCAATTCACAACACTAGAAGTATATACCGAAGTAGAAACAATTTTAATAAGATTTAAACCATTTTGCATTTATATTTAAGATAGAATCATAATTTGATTGTTGATGGTTAAAAAAACACCAAATTATTCGTACGAAATAGCTTTCAAATTAAACATATCATTTCAATAAATAAAGCACGTCACACTAGAAAACATATTAGCAATTGCTAAAAACCAACAAAGCTTAATTTATAGGAAAAACATAACTTCTTAGTGTTATATCATATCAACTTTTTCTGTATTAGTAATACATAGGTCTCTTTCATTTTACTAGTTGTCTACTCCAATTTCTACACTCAACTTTTGTAACAATGTGAGTTCTATATACGTATCTAATACCGAAGTACGTAAAAGGAGTGGAATAGTTTTCTATCATACAAATCGATAGCAAACTTCTACACGTACTAGCATTCTGCTTGCCTCTAAGTGTACAGTGACGTAGCCACCATGAAAGGAGGTGAATTCAAGGCATCATATTTTGATACCATTACGGCTCAACATGATCATCCGACGTCACCAGCCTCACGATGAGCGATTCTTTTTTCCGTCTTTTTTGTTCTTCCATTGATGCTTCTATTAGAGGTAATGAGATTAGAGTTTAGTGTACGATAACTCATCCCAATTTCGCGTTAATTTTCCTATTTTATTCTTTAGAAAGTTGGTATAATAGAGTACAATGTCAGTGTAATAGGTTTGAGAAGACAAGCATGTGGAGGGAAAAATAAGATCAAGGCTAGAAAAAAAATCACTAATAAAGTAATAATACTTCTACCTTTACATCTTTTTGAGTTTGATAGAAAATAAATAAAATGAAAGAATAATAATATGATAATATTATTTTGTGCTTCTGAGTTGAAAATAAAATAAGGGTAAAAAAAATATATATTTACTTTTATTTTTAAAATTATTAGTTGTAAAAAACTTTGTATTGATAGTGTTGTAGGTATTTTAAGTTGTATTAATTAAGCATATATGCAACTCTAAAACTCCTTGTCGATATTATTATTCATAGTTTTACGTAAACGTAAGCGGGTATCCAATAATTCACTTGAAGATCGACAACTCCTATCCACCATGTCATTTTCATACTTCACTAACCATCTGCAACTCCATTCGACCTTTCATGCTTCAACTTATATTAGGATCGTACACGCGTAATGCTTTTGTAGTAAATAGTTTCTATTTTACAAAATGCCGCTTTCAAGAATGTAACATATGTTATTCGTGTGATTCAATGTTATAAAAAAGTTTTTTACAGCATGTCCGTTTTTTTTTTCAAAATTTCTTTTATTTGTATTAACTATTTTATTAATTTTAAAAATAAATTTTATAAGACATTAAAATAAGAAATAAAACATTTATATTTATGAAATAAGAAGAAAGAAGTTAATAAGATTTAGAAATTATGTTAATGTGAGTGAATAATTGTGTTTGTATAAGATAGTGTGTTAGTGTGGAAGAGTATATATTAAATGAATAAAAAGTTAAATATAAATTATGAGAGATTAATTTAATGGTAATGATTCATATACCTTATGCTAAAGATCTTGCATACCTTAGGATATACTTTTATCATTTTTGATTGATTATGAGATTCACTTTTTATGTTTTTCAAGTGATTTTGACATCATTAAATTATCATAATTAGTATTTAAAGGGTGCTACTATTTAGCCCCCCTCTCCTTACAAACTCATGTGTCATATCAAGAATGTTATATTTTTAATGCACTTTTTTTACTCACATATGTCAAATCAAGGAGACTAAGTAGATAATCAATAGGGACTATATAGAATTACCCGTATTTAAAATCATATACTAGAGTGCATGTCTAAACACCTTTAATTTAATTGAATTAAAATAAAATAAAAGGTTAAGATTTTATTTTAATTGAATTTTAAAAGCTATTAAAATTAAGGTAAAAAAATATTAAATAGTTTATATAGTATTATAACTATATTAATTTTTATTTTATAAAATTACTTATTATAATTTACAAACCAATGAGTAGGTTTTCACATAGCGATATTAAAGTGTCAATCAACTTATTATTATTTACAAGCTAATCCTACGCACTATTAATTTTAATTTTTAACCCGTTTATGACACATGATATCGTTTAAGATTAAATGTAATAATAGGGTTACAAATTTTATAAACTAAACAAAACAAGAATTATGATTATGCATAATTATTATAGACGATTTTTAAAGCTATACATACCATGAAAGTGATCAAACTACCACTGCTTCAACCACGTTCTCCATTCTCTGTTTTAAAATTATGATCATCTGTCTTACAACTCATCACGGTTAAAGTTAGTGGCAACACCGCTGTCACCATGGCTATCCAAATAAGAGAACGCCACCGCGGCATGAAAAACTGCTCCCACCGGAAGTGCCTCTTCATCAATAACAAAATACGGCGAGTGTAAATTTTCCGGCACATTATGAGTCTTGTTCTTCGTTCCAATCACGAACATCGTTGCCGGCATTTTCTGCGTGAAGAAACTGAAATCCTCACCTCCCATTGTAACCGGAAGCAAGTGAACTTTGGGTTTTCCCAGAATGATTTCCGCCACCGTCTTTGCTAGTTCATACATCCCTTCATCGTTTTCCGTCACCGGGTACGGTAGCGGTGTTTCCTCCATAAAATCGATTTCAGCGGTGCACCGGTGAACGGCGGCCTGACTCTCAACCACCTGATATTTCAACCCAAATAAAGAATACAATTTTATTTTCTTAGAGAAAGCATTTTATTTTTCCAATAAAAAAGATTACAATTTTCCACGAGTAATCGAAACTTTACCTGTTTAATTCTTGCTTTTGTGTCTAGTAGACCTTGAGAAGACAAACTCCTATAAGTTCCTCCGATTTGAACCCTCTCTGGAATCACATTATCTGCTTGCCCTCCATTAATTTGCCCAATAGTCACCACCTGCAAGTCAGCAACGGGAAAATAATTGAAAACCTAAAACCACATAATAATTGAATACTCGTTAGTCGTTACGAATTCAGTAGATTACTCTGGATTCGAGTGGATCGGTTTCGCGAGATACAATCTGTTGAAGAGCAACAACCACCATTGATGCTGCGACGATCGGATCTTTTGATAAATGTGGGCCTGCAGCATGTCCACCGATACCTTTAATGGTTGCTGTAAACCTGCCTGAACCAGCTAGCACCGGACCTGGCCGTGAAGCTACAAAACCCACCGGATATAACGGCAGAACATGGAGGGCAAAGGCGGCTTTAATGTTGTCAAGTGCACTATGTTTTAGCATATGGTAAGCTCCGGCGAAACCCTCTTCGCCGGGCTGGAAAACCAGCTTCACGGTTCCCTAAACGAGTTGAAAACAGAGGAATTAGTTTCATGCTGTGTTGGTTGTACTCTGGGCAGTAATTGTAGTACTTTTTTACCTTGAGTTCATGTCTTCGGGATTGAAGCAATTTAGCGGCCCCTAAGAGCATTGCTACATGAGAATCGTGACCGCAGGCGTGCATCTTTCCGTCAACCTTGCTCCGGTGATCCCAATCGACTAATTCCTGAAAACACTAGAACGATTACAATTCACAACAAGAGAATTTAAACATCGAGTTCAAATTTTAGGGAAAATTGAAGACCTGGAGTGGAAGAGCATCCATGTCAGCACGGAGGGCAAAGAAAGGTTGTTTGCCGGAACCAATGGTGGCTACAACACCGGTTTCCGCCACCGGCCATGTGTATTCCACGCCAAGTTTGTCAAGTTCCGACCTTATCACTTCACTGGTTTTAAATTCTTGAAATCCAAGCTCAGGGTACTGATGGATTTTCCGACGGATATTTACCATCCAGTTAAAAAACTCCGGCGACTTCGCAGTCTCCAAAAGCTGCTCACCAAGGGGACCAACTACCTCCGGTTTCAAATGGGCAGCCAGTCCTAAAGCCCGCGACGATGGGAAGATGAACGCGCAGTGTAAGATAACGACAGCGAAGATTAGAACAGGGAAGCGGTGACTGAAAGATGTCATCGTTGACCAATCGCCGGCGATGGCTAGAGCGGAGTTTTGGAGGCGCGAGGTTTTCAATACTAAATGTAATCGACTTTAAATTAAAAATTAAAAGGAAGGGAAAACGATTTTGGTCAGCACCTCGACGACTCGTACTCTATATTTTTTTTATTTAAAAAATACTAAAAAATTTAATTGTTTGCTTTACTGGTTTTCATTTTGTTTTTTATCTTAGAAAGTAAACGTTTACAAGCTTATCAAAAAAGAATAATAATAAAAAAATAATAGATTTTATAACTAATTATTTTAAGATGTAGTAAAAACCTAACTTCAATTCAAACTCTTTAGCATGAAGAATAAATATTGGATTAGTGAATATAGCATGAATACTAAACTATCTGTTGTTCTTTGATTAGCTGATCGTCACCAATATCCATCTTCTTACTTACGGTTTTAGGAATTGATAGGTTGTCATGCACTAATGCATTCCGTTATTTAAATTTAGTATCTTATAATTCTTCATGATGACGCTTACAAGGTTCCATACATATTTCACTAAATTTCAATTAGATGTATATATTATATGTAATACAATAATATAAACATTTATCAACTAAATAATCTTTTAATATATTTTAACAGATTCTGAAGTTTCTGTTAGACAGATGATACCTTCAACAAGTATATTCAATGGATCATATTGTTTTGCTCTCCCAAAACATTGGAAGGACTGCAAATTTAGTAGCAACAGAGCTTTCAGAAGATATATGATAGCACAACAAGAAAACTAATTGCAACAATTCATTAGTAAGATAATCAACTCAAAAAAACAAGTATGAGTTGAACTATTGTTACTTTTTTTTTTCAAAGGAGGAGTGTCTCACAGCTCCACAAGCCCAGGCCCAACTGGGGAGCCCACACCATTTACGGCCCGGAATGACCCCAAAGAAGCCCACGTGATTGTTTAATTTTGTAACCAACCCAAAAGAAGCCCACGTTATTTTTTTAGTGAGAATTTAATATATATCCTTACAAACTTTATTAATTACATATATATCCTTACAAAAAAACATAATTACGTCAATGTCCTTCTAAAATCTCTAAACTCCCTTTTATGTCCAAATACTTAATATATTAATAAGTAATCATTAAAAAATTAAAAAACATAATCTGTAATTAAATTTTTGAGTGAAATCCTTTATATACCCTTCTCTTAGCTTCACAAACACCTAGATTGTAATTAGTTTCTTACTCTTGAAACCATAGTTATCTTGAAACCCATTTGTGAACTCGAATTCAATATCGAGAAAAAAGAGAAAGAAGCACCTATTTTGAGATTAGGTGATTGTCCATCCAATATCTATACCCCACCGACCAATTTCATGTTCATGTTTATCCCGCCGACCGTGTAAAGCGTAATTCTATTGTTTATAGCATGGGCTTTGCTGTTTTGCCTTTTCTGGCCATGTAAAATATCGTAGAAGGTTTAAATCCTAATCGTGGTCATGTGTTTATAGCTTCGATTTTTTTTTGTTCTTCAATTTGAGTCTCTGAGTTCTATTAGTAACTTGGGAGAAGGCCGAAGGGTATTTGGGGTATTTCATTCGGAAAATTTAATTAGAGATTATGTTTTTTAATTTTTTAAAGATTACTTATTAATATATTAAACATTTGGACATAAAAGGGAGTTTAGAGATTTTAGAAGGACATTGACGTAATTATAAGTTTTGTAAGGATATATATGTAATTAACAAAGTTTGTAAGGATATATATGAAATTTAACCATAGGTTGGGTTTGGTTTTACCAGTTTGCACACCTTCATGTCTATATCTATATCTATATTTTTAATCTTCTAATATAAATAAAAGACTAAATTTAATAAAACCATTAAATTCAGACAAAATTTTTTTATTATTAATTCTTAACCATCGACTTTAATAAAAGTTAAAATACAATTTTGACTTTTCTTTGTCAAAATTGGATTCAAATTTGACTTTAATTTAAATCAAAATTACTATAGAAAATTTCATATATGCCCCTCTTAAACTCTAAAATATATTACAATTTTGACTTTACCTTTTATAACTAATAAACATTTAACCTTATTGCCCTCTAATTGTAACAATAACGATCGATGACTTGTACAAAATATAATCACATCTTCATATCATGATACCATGTTCTATCATCACATCTGCTCTCCTCTCGGATCGATGTTTCCACTGTTGGTCTTAGTGTTAACTCCGTCTGTTGTCATTTTTTAATGATCATTTTATTTGTGTTTTATAATTATTTAATATCTTTTTATTAATGTTTTATTTTTTTTAACCAGCTTATGTATCATAGAGACATCTAATCTAGGTACATTATAATATAATTAATATTTTTTTATTTTACTTAATTTTTTAAAAGTTTGTCAATGAGAAATGACTAATATAATCCTCATATAACCTAACCCACCCACCAACACATTCTCATACCAACACATTTCTCCACTTACATCAACACAACTTCCAAGATTTTTTCTAACCTTATTTTATAAATTAAGATTTTTTCTTGTTTTCTTGTTTTATGAATTAAATATGTTTTAAAATCAACAAAGAATTGATGGGTAAAAGAAAAATAAATAAAACATGTTATTGAGTAGAAAATATTCGTCACTGCAACATCGCATGTATACATTACTAATGTTACTAACATATTCATGTAAGTACTTAAGTTAGGCAATGCTAGTATTATAGATTATTTCCATATTATTTTTATGAAAAAATTAGATCATAAATGAAATAATAAAATTTCTGTAAAGGTCTAGTATGCATGCCAGACTGACGGCCACATCACCTATTTTAGGCTACGATTATCCCATGATTAAAACAATCTTAGTTATGACTGCAATGACTAACATCAATATTACTTTAAAATAATTTCATTGGTTGAAATTTTTTTTTTAAAAAAAAGAGAAATGGTTGCAAGCTCGTCACTGAAATGACACCCATGACATGCTCGTCATGACACGCTGGTTATCACCACCACAAGCGGTCTTAATGTTATTTATATACTTACACTTGAGTTCACCTATCATTATTATGCAAAAAGTACCATAAGTGGATGGTTCAAAAGAAAACTGTTTTTTATGCGACTATCAATTTTGGTTATTGATTAAAATAAATTAATAACTTATTAATGCACTATTAATTACTCATTAATGTAGGGTATTGTCGGAAAATCAATACTCACTCATTAATGACGGTCCATCCGGACATAAATCATGATTGAATAAATATATAAATGACCAAAATACCCCTATTAACGAGTTATTAATGATATTATAAATAGTTTTCGCAGTTCTCGTAAAAAAAAGTTTTCGTTTAAACTTTTTTTATTACCATAATATATAGCAAATCTTAAATAAAAGCATGTGCACCAACAAAATAGTGAAAATATTGGTGTGCATGGCTTGGTAATTTCCTATGGATTACAGTAGAGTAGTGTTGAAAGTTTATTAAGTTAATTGGTGCTAATATTGTTAAAGATTATTAGGTTTATGTTTGAAAGTTGGTTTTGTCGGTTATGGTTTGACAGTTATGTCGAAGGTTGCAACGGTTGACTAGAAAGTGTGTGATGGTTGTCCAAGTATATATTTGTATGTGTACTTTTGTGAAAAATTGTTCTGAAACATAATATAAAAAAAAGTGAATTCTTTGTTTTTTTGACAGAACCATTTCTGTCCTATCTTCTTTATATGTAGCCTTAATTCCCTGCAATATTCTAAGATTGATCCAACAAGTAGTTCATATACAAGGATTTATAGACACCCAATAACCTAAACTAGGATTTATATAGTAGTCCAATACTCTAATATGGTACATTAAGTATATTTTGTACATGTTTGCCCATTAAGGTCTACAAAATGTGTCATTATGTTTATTTCTTCACCCGCAACTTGTTCAAGAACATAGCGGATTTTGAATCGACTTTTTTGATCAATTCTTGAACTTTTTGCCTAATTCTTTTTGCGAATCGTTGAAGATAATCTTTTTACCTTTCCAAAGACACCAAGTTCATGATTTTTCATCAAGTGAAGAGCAAGAAATCGTGTATTCATAAAATCGTGCACACCAAAAGTTATGATTTTTCATAACTTTTTATCAAGGATTCATAAAATTTTCGAGTTCAAAGTGTGGCAAAACTTATTGCTTTTTTTCGAAAACTGGGGCAGTAAAAAACGATTTTAGTGCTAAGTTTTTTATCATTTTGCCTAAATCTTTTTGCAAATTTTTATAGATAATCTTTTACCTTTCAAAGGACATCAAACTCATGAATTCTTATCAAATGTAAGCCAAGAAATCGCTATATAAAGCCAGGTATGTCATAAACCAAACTCATTCAGCAGCCTTACAGTTTTTTGATGATTTGACTTGTATTATACTCGGTATTAGTCCGGGGTTTTTTTTTTTGCATTTAGTTTATAGGAAACTTGATTACCTTTTCATATACTCAAAATCATTAATTTTCATCAAGTATTTATATAGAATTTAGAGTTCAAAGTCTCAATTTTTATAGGTGTTGGAGTTGAAGAAGACGAGGAAGAAGGTGACATGTAATAGCAGGTCAAAATCAACAAAATTGACATAATAACATATTTTTTGTAAGTTAAATGGGTAGGTCTTAAAAAAAATACTTAATATACCATATTAGAACATTGAAAAAAGATATTTTGCCTAAAAAATTAACGTATAGGCGTATGAGATGAAGCAAAACAAGCAATAGAAAATTTATATTGATAATCTACATGTTGAGGAATGACATGTTGCAATGCATAAAGAGTCAACCATGTGGCTTTTAATTTATACGCTAACCTGTGCCTCAACAGTTTTAAAATGCATATATTAAAAATTAAAATTCTAACACACACACACACAAATTAACTTAACTATATATGCCTAACATTGGTATAAATTATGTGTGGGAGAAACACAAGCTATCACCAACACCCATCCTAAAATTATTAAAAGGCATTGAGCAACATACTTATTCTTCTAACCTAGAGAGCAGGGATAAATATGGTTTATTTTGTTGGATTATAACCAATTTAATTGTGGTCTTTCACCATTTAATTAAGGGAAAATTATCGAGAAAGAATATATAACCTAAATATCGAAAATTATTAATAAAGGCAACATCCAATTTTTTAGGTCGAGACAGGATTATAAATTTCAGTTTGTAATAAAAAAGGGTATAATGACCTCTTAAACCTAACAAAAAAAGGATTATAAATTTTAATTTGTAATAAAAAATGTATAAATTTCACGCATTATATCCTTTTTTGTTACAAATTGAAATTTATAATCATTTCTCGGTTAAAAAAATTGGACGTTACCTTTATTGAAAAAATTTGATATTTAGATTACCTTTCTTGACAATTTGCGCTTTAATTAAATATGCATTATTTGATGGAGGTAATGCCGTAATGCATTGTAGTGCCGTTAAGAGGCACAACTGTGGTAACTCCCTTGGACACCACACACACACAAACACACACATATATATACATGAGAGTGTTATTGTGAGAATGTATATTTAGGTGAGAATAAGAGAATAAATCCTAAACATCAATTAGATATTAATATATTAGATCTAACGGTCGCAATTCATCCGTTACAATTCATTGTTGGGTAATGAATAAAATAAATGGTCAAATGTAGATCATCCGATCAAATTAAATGAAAGATCAGAATTAAGTTTTTAATTCTCACCTAAATATATATTCTTATTTGAACCTCCCTATATATAACAACAATTGGTGGGAGTTAATTAAGAAAAGTAGCAAAATCAAGTAATTAAATAACCATGAAATGCACCATGTATGTTTAAGGAAATGGAATGAATATCTTGAGTGTTGACTATAATCTACCATATCATATTTATTACAAAAACTTTTTGGGGAAAATTTGCATCAATACATTAAATAACTAAAATTAATTAAAAATATAACTAAAAAGAGATTTAATATATATATATATATATATATATATATATATATATATATATATATATATATGGGAAGGTTCATTTGAGAACCGTTTTTATTGCGAGAACCGCGAGAACCAATCTTAGCCGTTCATTTTGGATAATGGAATTCATGGATGAAGAGCGTGGGGGGATTGGGTGTGGCATGGTACATGTAAGGAATTCATGGGTGGGCAATCCAATTGAAGGAGGGGGAATTGGACGGTTAAGATTGGTTCTCGCGGTTCTCGCAATAAGAATGGTTCTCGAATGAACCTTTCACTATATATATATATATATATATATATACACACGTGGTTGAAAGTAACGGTTAAATTAAATTCAATTTTAAATCAATTGGGAGGGGGTTAGATGAAAAATGTGAGGGGGTTTTAATAAAAATTGGGTATTAATGTAATGAATTATATATGGTTTATATATTATTTTTAAAATTTTGATATAATCTTTTAGAGAAAAAATAACTATATTTTTTTGGTATAAATTATATCGCAATATGTCATTTTAAATAAAAAATAGTATATATATATATAAAGGAACGATCAATAAAAACCTCTCTTATATAAAAAACTTAAGGAATAATCATGAACCGTCAGATCTATTCATAAAGAGCTTATTGAAAACCGTTCTTATTACAAGTATTGCGAGTATCATTTGTAACCATCATTAATGCTCATTAATAAGAGCATTTTGATCTTTTAATATTTTCCAACCCTGAATTGCATCTGGTGGACCATCATTAAAAAGCGAATCTTGATTTTCTTAAAATACCCCTCTTTATGCGTCATTAATGACTCATTAACGAGCTGTCATTTTTATTGACAATTGATCTAATTAAATCAAGGGTCAAGCTTGGTTTTCACAATACTCACAATAATAACGGTTCTCAAATAAACCTTCTTTTATATATATATATATATATATATTACTTTTATTAACAAAAGTAATATATACATATATATATATATAAATATATCTATACATATATATATATATGTGTGTGTGTGTCTAATTGATAATTGGTGTGCATCCTTATACATAAAATGACATTTTTAGAATAACAAAAATCCACCTTTTTGATATTTTTATTCACGCATTCTAATGTGATAAGTGTGGTTTTTTCATTTATCTATTACATAAATATTACTTTTATTAACAATAGTGAATACGGAAAACGCATTAATATTACATTAAAAACTTGTAGATGTGAAATATAATTTTATATTTTTAAAAGAGTTATAAAAGGTATTGAATATAAAAAGTTTATTTATATAACCGAGCACCGCACGGGTATAACACTAATTGATTTAGTGTCGCTAACGTAACTAGAATTCTAGAAACTCGATAAAATAAAAAACTCGAAAGCATCCGTCCAGTAACGATTGCTAATTATATAGTGTATATCCCTCTGTTTTAATATTTTAACAGACTATACTGTAAATCGCTACTACGGAAAAGTGGTCTTTTGAAAAGCCATGTAGGAAGGAGGGTTTGAAAGGTGAAAGAAAATTTTGAGAAGAGGAAGAAGTATTCGAGACTTGATAGGAGAAAGAATAGTTTGAGGATGTTTAGATATAGCAATGGCAAAGCATAATGGTTGGAGTGTTGGTCAACTAGTGAAACCAACAGTTTGTTATTATCCTTAACATTTTAAAATTTACACCAAATTAGTATCCTTTGAAAACTCGTGGCTAACATGTGAATGCCATCTTTAATCCTCCCATCACATGCAGCCCCCCCTCCCTTTCATCTCTCTCCTTTCCACCTCATCCATCCGATTTGTACTGATTCTTTCCACAGTCTTCTGATTTCTCTGCGTGCTCCTCATAACTCGTTACAGACATTACTTCTTCTTTTACTTCATTAAGAAACCCTCTCTCTCTCTCTCTCTCTCTCTCTCTCTTCAATACATCCATCATCATCATCAACATCCCTTCTCTTCTATTCTACGCCAGAAAACAAAAGACTTCCTCATTCACCCTTTCCCTAATTTCAAGAAACTTTCTGATCTCAATTCCTCTGTAATTTTGAAATCAACTCACCCATGAGTCGATCTTAACAACACCCAATTTCGTCTGAGAAATTCATAGCGTTTTGTAGGAAAGCTGTGTAATGCCGAGGCAGAGTAATCGGGTCGTGGACGGCTTGATCCCGGGTTACGGCAAGATCCGGAAACGAGGCTGTTCTTCATCGCCGTCTTCGTCGTCTAAGGTGCATAATTACCGATTTAAACGGGCAATTATGGTGGGGAAGACCCGCGTGGGAGGTGGGTCCAGATCCAGTACTCCGGCGCCATCGTGGAGGATGACCCCGTCGTCAAAATCCAAGCTTGGTGTTGGTGGTGGTATGGACTCCCCTAATTACGACGGTGGCGGCGGCGGAGGGAGGTCGAGGCCGGTTTCAGCCAGGAAGCTGGCGGCGACACTGTGGGAGATGAACGAGATGCCGTCGCCACAGAATTTGGAGACAACAAGGAGAAAAAAGGAAAAGGAGACGATGAGGGTTAGACAGAAATCGAACCGACCAGTTCATACACCCGGTTCACTTCCTCCACATTTGTCTGATCCATCTCATAGTCCGGCTTCAGAGGTTAGTTTAAAAAAAAACCTAATTCGATACAAAAATCTGAATATTTTTCTAGCTTAATTTCTTGTTGCTGATCGCTCAAACTCAAAAGATTATGTGAAACTATCATTTTCAGAGCAACGATATAGCGATTGAAGTTAGTTATTATTATAAATTTTGTTGTCACTTTCAAGTCAGTAAGCAATCTAGTATAATACATTATCTATATTCCAAGAAAATGCTATTAAAATTGCAGGTCATGGGTCATTTTCATCTTAATTTTAAGACATACATGGATTGCAATTAGTTTAAGAACAATAAAAACTCAAACTTTCGTTTTTTTAAAGAAATTATGATGCTTGATCATGTGATCATTGAACATTTTGCATTTGAATTCAGTAGATTTTGTGTTTATATGTAGATAGATTCTGTTTGATCCTTTTGCTGTTTATGGTCATATGTTGTTTACCACTGGTGTGTAAATCCTCTAGGAGAAATATCTTAGTATTGTGTCTGTAATCTTTTGATGTCTGTAGTTGGCTTCTAGCAACTTGCTAGTTTATTTTTATATATAAATCCTCTTGCTGTTCAAAAGAAAAAAAAATGTTGTTTACCATTGTTTTGTAGAGAATGGATCGATCTGGAACAGGATCTCATCGTAGGATTTCAAGCTCTCAGAGGCCCAGGCTTGAGGACAACAATGTTGAAGTCTTTGATTCTATTAGCAATGCCAGTTTAATGGAGGTAATGACTTTATTTATCATTCGGGTTTTGCGTTTCTTGAAGAATATAGAAACTTGAATGTAATTTGTAACTTGATATTGCAGATCGAAACAAGATCTCGAGCTCAGACTCCTAATAGTTCTGTAAACGGTGTCAAGCCACGTTTGAAAGAAGTCAGTAATGCTTTAACAACATCCAAAGAGCTTTTAAAGATTATTCACCGAATGTGGGCTCATGATAATCTTCCATCATCGAGCATGTCACTTATATCAGCCTTACATACGGAGCTAGAACGGGCCCGCCTTCAGGTCAACCACATAATCAAAGACCAACGTGTTGACCATTCTGAAATCAACTACCTACTAAAGTGCTTTGCTGAAGAGAAAGCATTGTGGAAAAGTAAAGAAAGACGGGCAATTGAGGCTGCCATGGAATCCGTTGCTGGTGAATTGGAAGTTGAGAAAAAGTTGAGACGAAGATCTGAGAGCTTAAATAAGAAACTTGGGCAAGAATTAGCAGAAACTAAAGCTTCATTCACTAAAGCGTTAAAAGAACTCGAGAGTGAGAAAAGGGCACGGGAGATTATGGAGCAAGTTTGTGATGAATTAGCCATTGACATTGGTGAAGATCGGGCTGAAGCAGAAGAATTGAAACGGGAATCGGTTAAAGTTCATGAAGAGGTTGAAAAAGAAAGAGAAATGCTTCAGCTTGCTGATAAACTAAGAGAAGAAAGAGTTCAGATGAAATTGGCAGAAGCTAAGCATCAATTTGAAGAGAAAAATGCTCTTGTTGACAAATTAAGGAATCAGCTCGAAGCCTTTCTTGGAAATAAGGTAGCAGGTAAGAAAAAAGGACGAAAAGATGAAGATTTAATGACGTTTTTCAATAGAAGTAATATTGGTGCGACCCGTTTGAACGAAGAAAATGGTGACGGTGAAGTTGAGAATGAAGAAGATTCAGGGGAGAGTGATCTTCATTCCATTGAACTTAACATGGATAATAATAACAAGAGTTTTAAATGGACTCCTGCTCATAATTTCCATAAAGATTCGGTTGATGATGAATTAAAATGGAGGAATTCGGTCAATAGGAAAGCATCAAGAAGAAGTACTTCTTCAATCCAAAGAAACATTTCAGATGGAAACGAATGGGGGATTCAAGATACTTTTGTTGAACTTGAGAAGCAAACTCCAAGAAGAAGCCATGGAGATGATTTGCAGAGATACACTTCGGTCAAAGGTCTTAGGGACCGAATTTTGACCAACTTAAAGTCAAGAGATTTTGACGATTCAGGTCATGGAAGCGGGTCAAAGTCGAAAAGCGAAACCTTCAGTGGTAGACGATCTAAAAAATGACTTCAACTTGAGTCGCATTCTGTAGGTCAACCATTAATGCTTTTGACCGTCATAGATGATCGTTTATTGCGGAATTTAAGTTAACGAAGATGGTAAGAAGTTAATTTATTATGTATTCATTTTGTTGCTAAGCATTAGTAGTAAAAAAAGGGTCAAATTTTTGTAGAGTTGTGCCAATCAAGTGATTTTCCCTGTACAAAAACTTATGTTTAACATCATATATATCATGTTCTTAAATACTATGAAAGAAATTCTGCCTCTTTTTGTCTGTTTTAGACCATAAATATGTCTGCATATGCAAGTTTTTAGAAGTGGTCATGTTGCAATGCAGTAAGTAGTATTAAAGGGTATAAAGAATGTTGACTGGGTCAAAAGACAAGATTTGAACTTTGACCAAATTGAAACCAGATATTGATGGAATTCTTGATAATGGTGGGTATGATTTATTATAAATTTATAATATAATTGTTATTATTATTCCTCATGTAGTCTAGTTTTAATAATTTAGGCACATGGTGTCACCTCACTAAGTATTCTTTGTGTAACAAGAATCTAATCAAAGGATCAATACAAATTAAAGTCTCAAGTATCATGTTTGATTGGTTGTGATTATTAAATTAGGGTTTGTGGGTCATGATCATTTTGGTTGTCAATTATTGGTTGGTCCAGTTGGATACTTTAAGAAAGTTAAGCTTTTACTTTTGTTATTTCGGGCATATTTGAAGTTTTGGAGAATTTCATTTATTTTCCAAGTAAAACTTCTTAATTAAATTTATATGTTTATAAAATGTAAAACTACATCAATATTCTTTCAAACTTTTAGGTTATGATATATATCTAAATCGTTAACTTATTAATTATTAAATCATTTAAATATTAGAAAGTATTATCTTCTGAATATAAGGTCTTCTGATGATTCACAATCTCTATTACAGAACAGATAAGGGTTAATCCTTCAAGTCAAAACATGATCAAAATAGCAAACCTTTATCGTTACTATGCAAACAAACACTTGTGAGGACTTGACATTTGTAGGAATTTCATGTTTTACCATTAACTTATTCGCATATTTAGCACGAGGAGACATGACTAGTGCCTCTACTAGAGTTGAAACCTCTTGCTTAAAGGCAAGACATGGTCCAAATAGAAGGAGAAAAGTCTCGCCTCACCTTCAGGGCTAAAAATATCCCATTAAAATGAATGATCTATGCATCAAACACTACAATAGAAGCCTCTGCTTATCACCTAAGGTAAGGTCATCTTAGCCTTGCCGACAGGGTTAACGAGTCATGTGCTAAACAACGGGCCTGCGCTAGACCGTCTCCTAAATCTGGTGTGCACTTATCATATAGATTGGATGAATTCAACGATATATACGACTATCTCAAACATGCTTCTAAACATAAACATAAAGAACTAAAAAGCCAAGAGTGTCGAGATCTCAACATGTATAACATTTAACGACATCGGTTTAGTGTCAACATTCCTTACACCAGCCCTGTCATGACCCACTAATGAGAGACATGTGTCAGACCCCTATTGGTTGATCTAGATCATTGGATCCTCACCCATGGAAATGCAGTCATACATTCTAGATGGTCTACTGCAAATAAGGGATCCTCATATATGTTTCAGATATCACACTTTTTCTCATTATAATTCATTACATATTTACCAACAAGTGTTATTATTTTGTCTTGCATACCATTTGAAAAGCTTAATCGATCATTTAAAAACAAATTCAGTAGAAGAGAAATCCTAATCCAACAAAATATTAGAGAAAGCCTCTATAGAAACTATCAATTGGAAGAAACATTGATCGGACCCGAAGAAAGCTTTTGCTTAATCACATCGATTGGGGAAAGCTTATGCTTAATTAATCACATTGATCGAATAAAGCCTTGGTGTAACACCGCCATTTCGAGAACCAACTTTTTCTTTTTAAAATATCAATTTATCTTTTTCATTAAAAAACACGCAGCGGAATATAAAAACACGTGGCAAATATATATATTACAATCAAAAACTGCCACATAAACGTTTGGTGTTACTGTTACTTATCCGGTCGAACATTATCAGTTACAACAAACATAATATCAGAGTTATTACAAAACACAGTATTCCTCCTAAGAAATCAAACTACCCGCAGGGTCCCGAGCTCACTGAGGATCACCTGCACATGTGGAGTGTAGCATCTGTTAGCTATAATAGCTAGTGAGTACTCAAATAGCATGCGATCAACATAAATACATCACATATCATCAATCATGCTCAGATAGTTCTACCCTAGCATCTCGCGATGAGCTGGTGTAGTCAGGAGGTAACATATCTTGCAGGGGAGCTAACCCGGCTCAATGCACCAAACTGGGGTACCAGACACATCAACCGCACCGATGGGGGAGCTATACATCGTCCACCGTTGCATTTCAGAATCAACCGATTCTTTTGAGTAAAGTCCTGAGCTAAACCCACAGAGAACAAACCTTGTCCAGGGCAAACCTTGCCCGATAGATAGGACAACATGGTCCGGGGAAAACCTTGCCCAATAGATCCGTACCGATCACAAACAGATAATATGATTCAATCGAATCATCAACCAATCAATCAATGCGCACATATTCAATTATCATCATAGCATACACTTAATCAAGTGCATACTACATTGTGTCAACATGGTAAATTCTAGTATCATCATGCAATCCTACACTTAAAACAAGTGCGTGTACAAATCGTGGTATACAATTCCGTAATCATTGTTAATATATGTTATAGATATATTAATCGTTATGTTATCAGGCACTCACTTGTCGAGCTAGAATACTTTACTATACGATACTGAAGCTTCTGGATCAACTGGAATACCTAAACAAGGTTTACAGCTATTAAAACCTTGTAAAACATAATCTGCCAGGGGCGGGGCACGCCCGTACCTTGCCAAGGCACGCCCGTGCCTGGCATGGCACGCCCCGGGTACGTTGTACCTGGTACTCAGGTACACCCCGTGACTCCAGGGTACCCCCCGGGCTTGCTAGGGTTAGGCACGCCCCGTACCCTTGGGAGGTACGGCCGTGCCTCCCAGGTACGCAATGAGGTACGGTCTGTTCTTAAGAGGCACGCCCATGCCCTTCAATATACAGCAGCAGGTTCGTGCAGAACCTGCTGTTTTCCCAACCAAAATTACCAAAACTCTTTCAGAACATTACCAATTAGTTTCTATCGTTCACAGATGAAAATACACATCAAAACCAACCTAAAGACATCATTTTTACACATCAAAACAACCAGTTCAGTGTTTGTGACCAAAATCATTATTTTGACCCATTTGACACTTTAATTCTTGAATTCCATCCAAACCTTCTGTTAGAACCTAGAGGGGGGGTGAATAGGTTATATGCCCACTTTTGAAGTTTTTAACAATATTTGCAAGTAATTAAAGAGTTTAAGGAAGAAAGATATCACCAATGAAGTAGTTTGGACACAATGATTTATAGTGGTTCAACCATGCCGAGATCCGGAGGAATTGAACTCTCCGCTTCACCTTCCTCCTCTTCACCAAAGGTGAATTTCTCAATCTCGGCTTCCGTATCTCCGGAAGAGTGTGCCCGTTTCGTCCCTTTATGGGAAGACATCTTGCGAAGTGTCGCAAGGTCGATAGGCATGGAGGATCCCGGAGTTGAGACAATGCGAGAAACATCCGGTAGATTCGTAAAAAGAAGAGATAGAAGACTGCCATAGGGAAGATCCCTACAACTTGTCACGAGACCACTCATGCGTTTAGCAAGAATGTGCGTGAGGTTGATCTCGGTCCCCGTTTTAAGAGCATGAAGAAGAATAGCTTGAATAGCACTTATTTCAGAATGATTCCCAGATTTGGGAAAGATATTGGAATCAATGATTTTGTCCCAAACGGCACATTCGGGAAGAAGATCTCTCCCGAAAAGATTGGTTGTGGTGTGGGGAACATTTGGTTTGCAAATTGACCCAATGATTTCAGGAATGGTGAAGGCGGGTGGAAGGTTTGTGAGACTATGACCAGTATGATAGTATTTAAGGCCGGAGGATGGGATGTGTAGAATCCTACCTAGTTGGACAAGAGTGAAGGTAAAGTCCTTACCTTCAATGTTGAAGGTGATGACTTCATCATCCTCATTATAGATGAAGGAGGCATAAAATTCATAGAGACGATTTTTATAAATGACATTTGAGAGAGAAAGGAAAATAGTCCACCCAATAGCCTCAAAGGTGGCTTGGGTCCTATATTGGTCAAGTTGATTGACCGCAACTACACGACCCTCGTTTATGGCCCGTTTCTTTAGAGCATTGGCGGATTGACGAGGGGTAGGGTTGTCGGGTTTTCTTGAAGCCGATGTGCGAACACGTGGCATGATTATCTATAGAGACAATGATTATATGATTAAGTACAAATATATAGTATTAGGACTAGTGTGTGCCTAATGTGTACGACATGTTCAATTTATCTAGTCATGACACGAAAAAGAGTTTGGTTTTGGAAATTTATAACTAGATATATGATATTTCAATATATATGAGACATATTTGAAAGTGTGCTTAAAAAAATATAGCAAACTCTTTGAGAATATGTCCATACGATGTGGTTGTGTCCTAAGTGTGAGAAGATTTTGAAAATTTTGATGAATCATGCGATGACAAGTGTTTGTTGGAGTATATAAAGCATGAATAAAGTGAATTTGAGCATTAATAGTTGAAATACTAAAAGATGAAAAGTTCAAAAATTTCCAGATTGCTGATGGTCGATGCACGGTATCGACCGTGGTTGGACTGGATTTTTGTACAATAGCTACGGTCGAGTGACGGTCGACCGTTATATCGACCGCCGGACGATTTTCAAAAGGTTTGGTTTTGTTTGTCCTTTTTGAAAACTCTGATTTTATTACTTTAATATACATCTAATACTTATATTTAAATTACATCTGAGATCCAACAAACCTATGTATAAGAAAACTACTACAAAAGTTAAACCAAACCCAAACAAAGCCTACTTTATCATCCTTAAGCCATTTATAACAAAAACTACTAAATAATCTTCCCAAATCAAGCCCAATCATGAAAAAATAACAAAAATCTTGAGATACACATGATTCATTGGTGCAAAAAAATAGAATCCTAAGGAGATGAAGAAGAAAGAAGAAAAAAAAATTATACCTTTGAGAGAGAGAAAACCGTGGATCGTCCGTGAAGGAAGGAAGAAATCGTGTACAACCGTAGATCGACCGTGAGCAGAACCGTGCCTTCGACCGTAAGTGAAATATTTTTACTTGTAATGATTTTTTAAGCCTTTTTGAGAGTAAAATGGTAAAAGGCGGCTAGGGTTTGATAAGGAAGATGAGGGAGGATGAAAGTGGGAGGAAAGAGAGAGAAAAAGGGAAGGTAGGGTTAAAATTCGTCAGGTGTATAACGGTCGATACACGGTCGACCGTGGTATCGACCGCGTGTTTCTTAAACTTTTGGCAGTGCCCCGACGGTCGATACATGGTATCGACCGTGGTTCGACCGTGGAGCCACTGGATAGCATTTTTTTGTTGTTTTTCAGCTTTTAGGTGTTTATCTCTTAAGGTACATGTTCCATCATTCCCAAACCAAGTCTTAATGTGTCAAATACTTCCTTTTTAGCGGTTTAGTGAATATGTCGGCAATATTTTCACATGACGTAACTTTTTCTAAGCTTATATTGCCTTTTTGCACATTATCACGTAGAAAGTGATGTCTAATTTCGATGTGTTTAGTTCTAGAATGCAATACGAGATTTTTACTTAGATCAATGGCACTTTTATTATCACACATAATAGGAATTTCGGATAGATGTACCTCATAGTCCAATAAAGATTGTTGCATCCATAAGACCCGAGCGCATGCTCTTCCGGCGGCTAAATATTCGGCTTCGGTTGTTGACAAGGCAACGGATGTTTGCTTTTTCGAGAACCATGAGGTAAGTGCCAATCCAATAAAGGCACATACTCCACTTGTACTTTTTCTATCCAAGTAGCATCCACCGAGATCCGAATCCGCATAGCACATTATATCTAAGCCGCTCCACTTTGGATACCACAATCCCAAGTTGATTGTTCCTTTAATGTATCGGAATATTCGTTTGACGACCTCATAGTGTGATTTCTTTGAATTTTCCTGAAAACGAGCACACACACATACACTATACATAATATCGGGACGACTTGCCGTTAGATAAAGCAAGCTCCCGATCATACCACGATATCTTGTACTATCAAATCTTTCACCCTCTTCATCTAGTGTCAAGTGTGTGTTTGTAGCCATAGGTGTACTCATTGGTTTCACATTTTCAAAATCGAATTTCTTAAGCATGTCTTTAATATACTTCAATTGATTTATGAATGTACCATCTTCATATTGTTTTATTTGAAGTCCAAGAAAGTAATTCAATTCACCCATCATACTCATTTCAAATTCATTATGCATAAGTTTTGAAAATTCATCACACAAGTCTTGGCATGTTGATCCAAATATGATATCATCCACATAAATTTGTACAAGCAAGATGTCATCTTTTCTTTTCTTTGTGAACAATGTATTATCAACTTTACCCATATTATATTCATTTTTCAACAAGAATGATTTTAATCTATCATACCAAGCTCTAGGAGCTTGTTTAAGGCCATACAATGCTTTTCTAAGTTTATATACATAAGATGGATGAATGGGGTCTTCAAAACCGGGAGGTTGACATACATAAACTTCTTCATTTATAAACCCGTTTAAAAAAGCACTTTTGACATCCATTTGATATAGTTTAAAATTTTGAGCACAAGCATAAGCAAGTAGAATCCTTATGGATTCTAATCTAGCAACCGGAGCAAATGTTTCATCATAATCTATCCCTTCTTGTTGGTTATATCCTTGGGCTACTAGTCTAGCTTTGTTTCTAGTGATATTTCCATTTTCATCAACTTTGTTTCTAAAAACCCATTTAGTTCCAATTATTGTGTGACCACTAGGTAAAGGTACTAAGTTCCAAACTTGGCTTCTAGTGAATTGATTTAACTCTTCTTGCATTGCCATTACCCAATTTTCATCTTTAATTGCCTCTTTAATATTTTTGGGTTCTATGTGTGACACAAAGGCAAAGAAAGTATTAAGGTTTTGGGCTTGAGATCTTGTGAGTCTTTGATTCAAGTTTCCTATGACTTGAGTTATTGGATGGTTCCTATTTTCTTTAATTTCATTTTCATTACTTGTGGTTTTGTTATCTATTATTGGGTTTTGAACACTATGATGATTTATGTCTAATTTTGAGAGTTGTTGTTCTATGGCTTCTTCTTCTAATTTTTCATCATCTACTAAGGTTTGAGTCTTAGGAGGAAGTGGAGATTCATCAAATGTGACATTAAGGGATTCCTCCACAACCATAGTGGATTTGTTTAATACTCTATAGGCTTTACTATTCAAGAAGTATCCTAAGAAGACACCCTCATATGCTTTAGGATCAAATTTTGTCAAGTAGTCTTTGGTATTAAGGATAGCATTTACTACCAAATACCTTAAGATGTCCTAAGGATGGTTTTCTACCTTTGATGATTTCATAGGGTGTTTTATTTAGCATTGGTCTAATCAAGACTCTATTTAGGATGTATGTAGCCGTTGAGACCGCATCACACCAAAACTTTTGTGGAATGGATTGTTCATTTAGCATTGTCCTACTCATTTCTTGTAAAGTCCAATTTTTCCTTTCAACAACCCCATTTAATTGGGGAGTGCGAGGAGCCGAAAAGTTATGAAAAACTCCATGTTTTTCACAAAATGCTCCAAATTGCGCTTCATTGTCAAATTCTCTTCCATGGTCGGTACGAATTGAAATGATCGTACAACTAAATTGGTTTTGAATTTTCTTGCCAAGGGTTTTAAATTTTTCAAAAGCTTCATTTTTGTTTTTCAAAAATAGTGTCCATGTATATCTAAAAAAGTCATCTACAACAACTAGTGTGTAGAAGTTTCCCCCATAACTTTGAATTGATGAAGGGCCAAAAAGATCCATATGCAATAGTTCAAGACATCTCTTTGTAGTTATAGCATTTTTAGATTTATGAGATGAATGCACTTGTTTTCCTATTTTACATGCATCACAAAAATGATTATCGAATTTAATATTTGGTAAGTCTCTAACAAGCTCATTTCTAGTCAACGTTTGTAGTAGTCTCATGTTGGCATGACCTAGTCTTCTATGCCATAATGTTGAATTATCAATTATAGATGCAAGACATACTTGTGTGTTAGGATTATCACCAAGTCTACATGTATATAGTCCATTTCTCCTAACACCTTTTACTAAAACTTTATCATCTTTGCATATTAAGCTTTCATGTTTAGTGAATTTAACATTTAGATCTTTATCACATAGTTGACCAATACTTATTAAATTGTAAGCTAAACCACTAACATGCTCAACATTCAAGAATTTGATATTGTCATGAAGAATGTTACCTTTACCAATCACCTTTCCTCTTAGATTGCTTCCAAACACAACATGTCCTCCATCATACTCCTTGTATGAGGTGAAGAGTTCTCTATTACCGGTCATGTGTTTTGAACAACCACTATCAAGAATCCATTCATGAGACATATTCTCACTTTTACTGCAACCCTACACATATGAAGTTTTCATTCAAGCTCTTGGTACCCAATGTTTCATGGGTCTTGGATGATTAGCATCAAAAACTCCTATTCTAATCCATCTTTGTGTGATTTTAAAACTTTTATGATACCATGTGTTCTTAGGGTTTATGGATTGAGAGTATTTTGGTTTTTGAGTCACATTTGATTTAGGTTTCTTGAATCCAAGTCCATGCTTTGTTGTTGGAGTATAAAACTTTCTCATTAACTCATTACTTGCAACCTTGGGCATACAAGTGGAAGAGCTAGAGACAATGTTTACATTTTTGTTCTTTTGAAAATTCCAGCGACCCGACGGTCGATGCACGGTATCGACCGTGGGTCGACCGTGGAGGTCCTGGATTTTTTTCTTTCCTTTTTTCTTTCACAAATTGGATGGTTTTCAAGTGACTTATTGGCATGTTGTTTGAGTGCCCAGAGAATCCAATGCCACCCTTATCTTTTGATGATTTTTGAATCTTTAACATTTCATCTAACTTTGTTGAACTATTCTCAAATTTTGACAATGTGGTTGTATCCAAGTTTGTTTTTAACTTACTCTCCAAATATTTTATGCTTGTATGTGTATGAGATGCAATTTTGTTTTCTAGATCTTTTATCTTTATAACTAAGTCATCATTTTCATTTTTCAACTTGACATTTTCCTTTTTCAAACTTTTATTCTCATTTTTTAACTCCTCATTTTTAGTAAGTATTTTGAGCTAAAATCACATAATTGATCATATTGATGGCCATTATTGTCACTATAGTAGCTAGAATCGGAGTGTACCTCACTTGTCTCAAAGGCCATGAGACATTTTTCTTCTTTTGTTTCTTCTTGGTTCTCATCACCACTATCACTCCATGCACCTCCTAGGAAGGCTTTGTGATTTTCCTTTTTCTTTGAAGCTACCTTTGGACAATCACTTATGAGATGTGAAGAGTCTCCACATCCATAGCATTCTCTAGATGATTTCTTTTCTTTCTTGGCATCCATGGCTTGCTTGTACTTCTTAGGATCAAATGGAGCTTTCACATGCTTGCCTTTTCTTTTGAAGAACTTTTTAAAATTCCTCACCTTCATGGCATACTCTTCATCCTCATCACTATTTGTTTCATCTCCTTCATCACTAGAGGAATCTTTGACATGTTTGGCTTTAAGTGCAATGGACTTGCTCTTCTCTTTCTTTAGCTTGGCAATCTCATCATCCTTTTGCATGATCACTTCATACACCTTGAGATTTCCTATTAGCTCATCCATTTGAAGTATGTTCAAATCTTTTGACTCCTCAATAGCCGTCACCTTTGCCCTCCATTTTGGTGAAAGGGCCCTAAGAAACTTTCTTACAATTTTTTTGTTAGAGTAAGTAGTCCCAAGTGACTTGAGACTAGTAACAATAGTATTAAACTTTGCAAAAGCCTCATCAATTTTCATATCATCTAGTATTTGAAATTGTTCATATTGTTGCACAAGTAATTCAATTTTGTTATCTAGAACTTGGGCATTTCCTTGATGTGTGGTGACAAGAGATTTCCAAATAGCATTTACACTTTCACACATAAATACTCTTTCAAACTCTTTTCTAGGCAAAGCATTGTAAAGAAAGAGTTTTGCTTCAAAATTTTTAGAAACCATTTTCTTATCCTCTTGATCCCATTTTTCTTTAGGAAGTGGAACAAAGGCATCTTGTTTGGAATCAAAGGTTTTTGGTACATAATCCCCTTCTTCAATAATTTCCCAAAGATTAACATCTTTGGCTTTGACATAAGTCATGAATCTTTGTTTCCAATAACAAAACCCTTCTTCTTCAAGAAGTGGAGGTCTAACCATAAAATTCCCCTCTACATAATTTTGTCCCATTTTATCAACTCAAAAAATTTTGAAAAAATATTTTTAGAAGATTTAAACAACTTTTCAAAAATTATCTAGAGCAATTTGCTCTGATACCAATTGTTAGAACCTAGAGGGGGGTGAATAGGTTATATGCCCACTTTTTGAAGTTTTTAACAATATTTGCAAGTAATTAAAGAGTTTAAGGAAGAAAGATATCACCAATGAAGTAGTTTGGACACAATGATTTATAGTGGTTCAAGCAAGGGTTAACAACCTTGCTCTACATCCACTCCTTGGCCTCACCCACCAAGAGTTGCTCCACTAACTTCTCTCTTTGAAGGTAGAGATAAACCTTTTACAACTTCTCTCTTTAGCTTACAAGAATTACACTTCACTCTTGCAAACAAGGCTAAGATAAACCTCACTTCACTCTAATCGGAAAGGCTAGAGTTGATCCTCACTTCTCTCTAATTCTATAGGCTAGAGATATCCTTACACTATTGCAAATGTATATGAATGTAATGAAGTACATGAACTTGAAGGCTTTCACTCTTGCTTGATTCTTGATCTTGAAAGATTGAATTATCAAGGAATATGAGCTCACAAGATTTTTATGTATTCTGTGTTTTTTCAGATTGCAAGAGGTGAGTAAAACACAAGACTTGAGTTGCTTTAAATAAGGAAAAAGTTTGATGCTCAAAAAGTGTCCAGACGATCCACGATCGATCCACGGTCGACCGTGTAATCGACCGTCGCACTGCTGGAGATTTTTTAGCCTTGTGCATATAGACGTTGGGCTTTTACCAGAACCACACACAACCCATTTTTACTATAAAAATGCACTGAAAAGAAGATTTAGAAAAGTTGGGTAAGTGTCATACTTCTTAAGTTTGAATTTAATCATGAAAATGGTAGTTTGGAAACCAAATGCACAAAGCATGTTGGAAGTTTACCTCTTTGAGAGATTCCTTTTGCTAAATATGGTTTTGGCTTATTTCAATAGAAGATTGTGTTTAGTATTTGCCAAAATGGGAATTTTTGCTTTGACTTCCAAGCTTGTGATTTTTATAAAAATTGTCTCAATTTTTATAAAGATTTTTATAAAAACTTAAACTTATTTGATTATTTATTTTGTAAGCTCATAGACTTTGAATGTTTATTTGTAGGAGACTTCAACATCGACTTCTACTTGAACTCGGATCTTGACGATTGAAGCTTGACCATTTGATGAAGCTTATTTTGTAGATTATGGATTAGAATATATTTGATTGAATATATACATATATATATATATGTATGTATATGTGCACATATGTTAATGTTAATACATACAATTATATAAACAAGTTGTATATTTTTGTGTCAACAAAAGATGATTTATTTATAAGCCTATTTTTCCCAACACCTTCATTTTAATTACAGAATTTGATTCCTATATACTTAACAACACCCTAGAAACAGATTGGGATCAAAATCAATGAAACCCAATTTGAAACCTAAACTTGAAAGTGAAGAATTTGAGCATGGAACTTACTTGAACAAGGAGATTGGAACTTGGTAACTTGCTGTAGATTAAAAACTTGATTCAACACTCAAATTTACAGCAACACAGATTGCTAGTTGATCTTCTTGAGAATTTTCCTTCTTCAAAGGTTTCAAGAACACACAAAGTCCAAGTGAATAAACACAAAGTCTATGTTTTGCAAAGGAGATGTACACGTGGGTTTTCACAAGGTGCCTACTTGTGGGTTGTGAATATCCACAAGTGGGTATCTTGTTCCCCTTTCCAACCTACAACTTAACGCACGAGTACCCGTTTTAACTAACGGGGATATTTTTGGAAACCTCGTTCTAAACCATTTAATAATATATTATTCTTATCTATTTATCATAATATTTTAATATTATCATTTCTTTATTATTTTCTTCTATTTTACTCATTAATCAATTATTTATATTTAATTCCTTTTACTCAATATTTAATTAGAATTTTAGACGTACCAGATTCGAACACGACTAGGCCCATTCTAAGGTTGTTACACTTGGCAGAAGATGTGGACCGGAGAAAGCAAGGATGCATAAATTCAATGAGTTTTGTAGGAGAGAACCTTGTAAGTGGTGTTAGCTCTCAAATGGTTGTGGGTTCAAGTCTCGTTATGAACATCATAGTAGATTTAAGGGTAGATTTAGTAGTGCGTATTTGTCGTTAATAAAAGTAGAAGGAGGAAGAGCATTTGGAAGTATTTTGATCTTATTCTTCTTTGTTCAGAACGGGATATTTTAGTAAATTTAGAAATAAATTAGTTTGAGGAGATGATTTAGTTGATTTGATAATGGCTAAATTATTGATTTGATTATATACAAAAGCTTAGAGGTTTTAGAAAATATTAATATAGTTTTATTATTGTTCCATTGTTATGTAAGAATACAGATATAATTAATTAACTGTAAATATTTTCTTTGTGTTATTAGTGAGTAATTAAGAAGTTAATTACTTGTAATCATGTTTAGCTTAATATTGTTAAAATTTCTCATGAGATTCAAGAATTGGTGGGAAGGCACATGGGTTGTCTTTATGAATCATTAATAATTAAAGGGCCAGGCTGCTAATATCCAGTTAATTTCTTTTGATTGAATTTTTTTATATATTATTTATCTCTCTATTATTTTTTAAGATTGTTTTAAAAGTACATTGAAACAACCTTCCACTAAGATTAGAATAAGTGCTGATTTAGTCAATTTCACACATGCTTGTTTTTATGTCTTTATTATTCTTACTTGGCAACAAGGAAGGGTGGTATTATGTAGCATTGGAAGGGTTCAAACGAGAACTTTTTTTCGTACGAGAACTGTGAGAATCAATCTTGGCCATTCCCTTTAGATAATGGAACTCATGGATGAAGAACGTGGTGGGATTGAGTGTGGCAGGGTGCATGTAAAGAATTCATGGGTGGGCAATCCAATTGATTGAGGGGGAATTGGACAGCTAAGATTGGTTCTCCCGGTTCTCGTACGAAAAACAGTTCTCGTTTGAACTTTTGCCTATGTAGCATATCGCAATTTAATGGTGTCATTCGAAACTTGTTTTTGTGCAATTGTTGAAGTACTATTTTCTTTTAGCTTGAACAGTCTTAACGATCTTTATGAACACATAATATTCTAAAGATTTTTTTTATATTTGTAACTTAAAAATCGTATCGATTTTTAATAAGCTATTACATAGCATGTCGTTTAGTTGTGGGTGCATGGGGTGGGTCATTGTTAGGTTGTAGGGCACGAGTCATCCGTCAATTCAGCGTACATAATGAGATATTTTGGTACTTGTTAAAGATGGTACCAATTAAAATTTTATAGTCACTTTTTTAGTGTAAAATGTGAAAATTTGCTCGCTTGTTACTATCAAAAGTTGTAACATTGTTTGTTTATTAAATTTCGATTTCATTTTGGTTTAGATACAATATGATTTTATGTTAAAACATTGATTATTGGTAAATGTAGCAGTAGTCACGTTTTCGTCATTTAGTGCATTAGTATTTGCACATAGATAGGTTAGTAGCTATCTACTTCTATAAATATTATACTTTGTTTTCGAATTAATAGATATAAAATTGTCCCAAAGTCTCTTCCTACTAAGTTTTATAGAGATTGACCATCTCGAACAAGATCGTATCACTCCACAAGCAACCAACATTATTACCCTCACTACCCATTAGTGTTATTAAAACCGGATTACACTGGTCGGTTGAACTGGTTGGACCCATGAACCGTTGAATGCAACGACTCAAAATAACCAGAAAACCGGCCTTGAATCACTGTGGTAGACAAAACACTTGGTCAACTACTATATTGTTATGTTGTACTAAATGTTTAACACTTTACCTTTAATTGGGCCAATTTTAATGCTTATTGTTTTGTTGGGTCAAAGCCCAAAAGTACTTCAAGAAACCGATGAAAAACTAAAATCCGAAAATCAATTCATTTCTCTGTCCTATTAATGTTAATTTTTTATTTTTAGTGCAAAAATCGTCAATGAAAAGGTATTTTATAAAAATAGCAACCTTATAATATAAATAAAAGATTAATATGTATCAAATTTATTTGATGATTCTAACCCTTTATTTAATAAAATAAATTTAATCATTCAATCTTAATCATCCATTTAATTAAATTTTAAATTTTAATTTTGACTTTTCGTTGTAAAATTCAATCAAAATTATCTGAGGAATTTCATATATGTCCATCTTAAACTTTAAAATATCATATTTCACCCTAATTTACAAATATTATATTCACCCTTTATAAAATATCAAAATATCATATCTAATCAAATTCATAATTTTATCAATTTAAAATATTTTATAATCATTTAAAAATTTTTAAACAATAAGGACCTTAATTGTAACAATAATGATCGATAATTTGTCCTCCACTGGTTTGTGTGTTGACGCTATCTATCGACATTTTTTAAAATTCTCATGTATTTCACGTTTTATAATTGTTTGATATCTTTTTATTAATATTTATCTTTTTCTTTAAAACAACTCGTATAATACATGGATATTTAATCTAGGTAAATGATGACGAAATATCTTCACGTCTAAATATTGATTATGACCATTGTCTAATTATTCAAAAATAGTTGTAACAAATATAAACAATCATTGAATACCACTTATAAAACAAGAATGACCACATATCGTACTAACCAAAGAGATGAAATATGTCAACTATATTTGTAAAGAGCGCCTTGTAAACCACGTCTTCATGTACGTCTTTCCATACAAACGAATAAATATTTAATTAGAGATGCAAAAAATTTTATATATTTAAAGCATAAGTTTTTTATGCATAAAATACAAATGTCTTAAAACATGCTTTAGATATATAAGATATTTTATAATTTAATACGAGCATATATGTAATTGCCCCTTACTTTAAATTATTTAAGCAGAGATATACGCTATATTCTTAAAAAAAATATTTTGTTAAATTGGACAAAGTCTTGATACAAGAACTATTTTTAAAGAAAAATCCAAGTATCTAGATATTATATATTCATATACCTTTAAGGCTTTAAATAAAATAGTACCCACCTCCCAATCTCCCATGACCCAAATTAATCTCCACCAGCAAATGGTGTGTAGCCCAAAAACATGGTCCATGCTAGGACCACCCATTTGTGGAATTTTAGGAACCCACACCCCCTAGTCAAGCCTCACCCATATTTGCCATAACAAAAGCAGTCACCAAGTTGCCTCTTTTAGTATCATAGGATTTACCTTTTGAAGTACATACAAAATGATCTTTAACCATACTATTATTGTCTAAACTCTAAACTCATACCATTTGTTACCTATGAATACTTGTTGTGTAGAAAATATGTCTTTAAATCTTATACATCTTATGGTCTTAACTATACTTATTAAGATTTCAAAAATGATATATTCTTATACTATTTTTTGCTACTTTATTCTCTTATTCACCCCAATATGACATATGAAATTCATTAATTTTTTTTCACCTCCTCTGTTGATTTATAGGTGTACATAAAGCAGGTAAACTAGAACACCTTATTATGGTCTTCCAGTATTTGAATTTTCATGAAACATAAGCATTTGATTTTTCTCAAATACCACTCAAATATACATATTTCGAACCTCAATAATATGTTAATTTGTAATTTAAAGTCTCTCAATTTTCTAAAGAAAATTGTCAAGTCAAGACAAAAACTAGAGCAACAAGAAGCTAGGTATGATCTGACACACGAGAACTTAATACCTCTAGCAAATTTGGTGTCATTTAAAGTTGTAATTTATGAAAAATAGTTGCACTTTAATAGAAAAAGACAAATACTTCATAAGAGACACATATTACATGATATTGTAATATATTATTGTTATACACATTTATGAAATAAATTTTGAATTTAAGCGGGGTTGCTTGATCGCTCTCGGTATAAGCTAGCTCCGTCTTTGTCACCAACACACTCTCCCATACCAACACAATCCTCCACTTACATCAACGCACGTTTTAATACAAGACAATCTTTCTTTAATCTTATTTTATAAATTAAGATTTTTTTGTTTTATAAAATTTGCTTAAAAATCAACAAAAAGTTGATGGTAAAAAGAGAAATAAATGAAAATGGCATGTTACCGAATAGAAACTATTTGTTACCATAGTATTTTGTGTGTCCCATGCGAGTGTGTGTATGTGCATACATTGATGTATCGACATATATATGATTGGGTGCATTAGATGTAACAACGTGTAACTGGATGCTTGAGGTGATCGAATCAGGTCAATTTAAGACACATTCAAGAGTGATATATACGATAGTAATGCATAAATTCAAAGGTAATGCATTAAGATATACGAATACAATCAGAAGTAAGACATGCATTCAAAAGTAATGTGCATAAATTCAAAACTATGCTTACACAAAAAAAAGTAAGGCAACTATTTGAATGCATTAATTTATACCTTTAGCAGCGACATGCGAGGGCATTAGCGGCGACGCCTGTTGCTGCTAATACCTTGTTTTCTTGTAGTGTTATAAGTCAGAACTATTGCATACTTTTAATGGGGGTTGTTTAGACCTAGTGCATACATCTAACCATTGTACACAAATTAAAGTAAAGCCTGCATTTGAAAAGTTGTGCATAGTTAAATCTAATGCATCCAATCATAAAAACACTTAATCAAAATTAACGCGTTATTTATGCATCGGTGCAATTAATTAACAACTCCCAAGAAACCTTCAAATTCGTAAAAAGAGAAAAATCTCCATTTTTATAAGTCATACTTTTTGTAAAAAAATTGATGTGATAATTTCATATTGAAACATTGTATTACAATTTTATTGACATATCGGTAATCTCGACAGGGACGGAGCTATTATATAACCAGAGAGATTTAAGAGACCTTGTTTAAATTCCAAAATTTATAAAAACGTATTAAATTTCTCTAGCTTTAGCATAATTTGTTTGTTTGAACTTTCAAATTTTCATAGGTAAAACGTTTAGGATATAAGACTTGTTTATAAAACTACTACACAAAAAAAACTGTAAGAAAATCAGTCACTTTAATTCAAGGTAGGAAAAGAAAAGTTAAAAAAAGAAAAGGCGGAATCCAACAAAACACCTGTGTTGAGATATACACACACTCACCCCCCCGCCCCCCACACACACATATATATATAGAGAGAGAGATATATATAAAGTACTGGTAGTGGTACTATGCATGTGTTTGGTGTACTTGTAATAATTGTATGTAAACTCTTAGATGAACAGTATCTACAACTGGTTCAGTTTTAGGATACGTTATTTACTGACGTAACATTTGGTTACTCATTTCGTTCCTTCTCAATTATTTACTTTTTCACATAATTATTTCAATTCCCCTCATTTTATATTTTACTTACTTTACTTTCCATAGATTAATTAATTTTCTCAAATACATAATAATATATATTAAAATAAATAACCATTTCTAACTATCTATAAAATATAATGCAGAAAGTATGTATGTATTAATTCTTTCTTATTTACACAGATGGAAACCTGATTTGAAAGAAACTATGTTTAACACGGTTCTTGATCTTTTTTACTGTATTGTTTAGAGTCTTTTGTTTTTATTCGGTCATTCTGGCTATCTGTTCGTTTAAAGTCTTTTGCTTTTATTGCTCGTTGTGGTTTTCTAAATGATATTTTTTTGTATACACTGATAAGGAGAAAAACAAAAACAAAGAGGAACGGGAAGACATATATAAATTATGACGAATTTGGAAACATGTTACTGATATGTATGCATGCATATATGGTGGTGGGGGCAGGCATGCATGTGGGGTAAGAAGACTGCATATATATATATATATATATATATATATATATATATATATATATATATATATATATATATATATATATATAGTGAAACCAATTCTAACCGTTCAATTCCTCCTCATTCAATTGGATTGCCCACCAATGAATTCCTTATATACATCCTGCCACACACAATCCCCCACGCTCGTCATCTATGAATCACATTATCCAAAATGAACGGCTAAGATTGGTTCTTGCGGTTCTCGCAATAAAAACGGTTCTCAAATGAACCTCCCCCTATATATATATATGCATATATGTATGTATATATGTATGTATGCATCCATTTAACATGTGTTTTCACCGGATCCCTCCTATATATATAGGCAAAAGTTCAAACGAGAACTGTTTTTCGTACGAGAACCAACTAAGATTGAACGACTAAGATTGGTTCTCGCGGTTCTCGTAATAAAATTGGTTCTCAAATGAACCATTCCCTATATGTGTGTGTGTGTAGGGGAGGGTTCATTTGAAAACCATTATTATTGTGAGAACCAATCATAGTCATTCAATTGGTAAGTGGAATTCATGGATGAAGAGCGTGTAGAGATTGAGTGTGGCAAGTTGCATGTATGGAATTCATTGATGGACAATCCAATTAAAGGAGGGGAGATTTGACGGCTAAGATTGATTATTGCGGTTTTCGTAATAAAAACGGTTCTCAAATAAACTTTTCAATATGTGTGAATATATATATATATATATATATATATATATATATATATTGATTTTTCTTGGGAAACTAAGAAATATTGCCATTCAATTCAATCAAATTCTTTCAAACCATCATAATACTATATATACATACAGACGTGGCTTCTTCAATTGTCTCTTGATCCTTTTATTCTTTAATTCGCTTCTCATATATATGCATGTACATACTAACATCTCTTTACTTGTTTATTGCAACCAACTGCCTACTAAATTTCTTTATCAAACATGTCGTCAATGTGGTGGGATTCGCCATCAAAGGCGGGTTTCATTAAGATCTTGATCTGCAGATGTTTTTTTTTTCCAATTTTATTGCAATATATTTTTCAATGTGGTCGGATTCGTCAATCGTTAGGCATGTGTTATATTTACTTGAATGTGTTGTATTTACTGTCGGATCGAATATGAAAATAACAAGAAATCAACTAATGTTCACTATTTGATTATCGATAAATTTACGATACGTATTTTTATACAAATGAACATATATCGACGCCTATTTATAGCCACAAGATTTGGCGGTTACTGGCGGGTGGTTGGCGGCGGTTGATGGTGGTGTTTCATGGTTGCTATTTTGACACCTATTTTCTATACATAATCTATCTATTAATTACATTTTAACAGTAATCTTCGTTTTCTTCTTTGGAATGTTGGGATTAACTCCATATTTACTTGAACGACTCATATTAGTTGTTTTTACTTATATTGTTTAATAATAAATGTACTTATATATTTATTTTGTAGCCGGAGATTGAATCTATTCTTAGTAATCCGGTGCTTACTGCAAAAATTATGAAGATCTTTCGATCGTTAGCGCCTCAAAGTAATAACAGGTTAGAGAATGCTGGAAACGAGGATGACGATAACAATGATGAGCGTAGTTTCATATGTTAGACTTTGTTTTGTGTATCAAACAATTACTTAAAACAACTATTATTGTTTTGATTTGGTATTAGGAATTGGTGAGTTTTTATATAATAAATGTAGATTAATTATCTATTCCTGCCTATAGCAATATTATTATTGCATATTATAAAAGGAATTTATCTGCATTTTACTAGAAAAAAGGTTTTCTTTAAAAATCTAATAGCACCGATAGTAAAACAGCGACTTCTATTAATAGGGGCGACATTAATAGCAGCGACGTAGGTAATAGGGTTGACAGGCACTGGGGACTAACTAATAGCAGTAACTTAGGTAATATGGACGACTTTTCGGCAACAGTGACGAAGCAATAGGAACAACTTAATATGGGCAACTTTTTGGGTTTTTAGAGGCGATATTTGTCGCGTATAATACCCCTTTTCTTTGTAGTGCTTTATTATGATTCAAATCCAATCCTAAACTTGAGACAAACTGAGATACATGTAAGATGCTTAAGATTGTAGAGTTTTGTGGTTTGTAAAGTTACCTATGTTTAATTAATAATGTTTGAAAAATTATGAAAAATAAAATATATACATATAATATTCCTTCTGAAAAGATAATAATAGAATTGTTGGTACATAAAAAACCGTCATCACGTGCGTCATCCTTTTTCATTAAATGAACACTCGGTAAGTCGGTTTACATTAGCGTAGTAAGGTTTACAAACTAAAAACTTTTGGAATTGATGGTACGTACGCAACAGAAAATTAAGAGAAAAAGGTTCCTCCACGTATCAATATATGTTAACAAGTCTAACAAGTCTAACATAGCGGCTTTAGTCCTTTAGAATATATATATATATATATATATATATATATATATATATACACATATGCTTATGCTTGTGTATATAAATATAATAGGTCCGTGTTTGAAAATTTACAACCATGGGTATTCTTCTCTTTCTATTTTCTTGATGTTTTTATCGTTTAGCGTCACAGCACTTTTCTTTAAATCACTATTAAAACATTGAAAATTCCTTATAAAATTATCTTAGAAATTATGTCGATACCTCCCCCACATTAGGCCCGCTGCGCCATGCACGTTATAAGACGATGTTGAAAGGGATGGTTTTCATTCTACGAGTACCTCCTCGACACGAGTGTTCTTTTAAAGTGAATGGAGTACATTGCGAATATAAGCATTATTTTGCCGATGAGATATATCTTTGATATCTAGATTATATTTGTTATCACAAGACCATAAATTAAAAAAGTTCAAGGTAGCGCCAAGAATTAGAAAGAAAGACGTGGAAAAAATATTTGGTGTTTTCAAGCAACGTTGACGGTACAAAACCCTAAGTATACAAGCGCGCATATATAATATGGTCGTCCGTAAAATTAAGAAACGGCGATACGATTTTCCTATTTTACATCTTTTGACTATATGATATTCCTAAATTACAACTTATAATTTTAACTACATATATAATCGTTCTTTCTTACTCTATAGTACAATTAAACTAGCTAGCTAGCATATAACACCAGAAAGCATGCAGATCCACATATTACAATCTTCTTCCTATAATATTGCTGTCTGAAACAATCAATAATCCATATCCTAATCTACTAACTTTTTTGTTAAAGCCCATGTTTACCTATTTTGCAGAAAAATTGATTCTGTAAATAAAATGGTAAGCATATTCTATACTATTCTACAAAAAGGCAGTATTTGACCCAAACTTTAACAAAATCCTAGCGATGATCGATCGATCCCTCACTCTCTCTCCCTCCCTCCCTCCCTGTCTCTCTCTCTCTCTGTATATATATATATGCAACTGAGTCATTAGATACATTGTGCTCTTTTAGTTACCATTTACCAGTTCATTTGATTAATTATCGATCTATATATCCAGATACTGAGCTTGATCTTATATTTATATATATACATGATCAAGTTGAAGTACAATATGATTTCTTGATGTTCAAATAAAAACACACATGATGATTAGGCTTAATTATCACTTCTTGTCGTTTGATTGTCTAGCTAGTTACATTAATTAATATGATGCATGCATTTGACTGTAATCACGAACGAACTTGAGAATCTCTCGTCATGATTTAATATTTACAAAATCTTAACTGTCATATGATTTTTTAATAATATTTTTTTGATTCTAATCATCCGTGTATATATAACCGTACTCGATCAGCTCGCACATTCACCCAACGAATATATTAATACCGGCCGTTTAATTTTGTTTCATAATATTCTTAATTATCAATATTATAATTTAAGCATCTTCGAAGTTAATCGGGAAAAGAGTGATTTACAGTAGTTTATCAAATAATGCAAACTGAAAAAGAATATATCTCGGTACTAATAATATATTATGTATTAATTTATATATATGTTAATTAAGTGCATTATTAGTCCTTGTATATCATTTCAACAGTACGATGCAGGGATGCGTATCTACATTTGGATTATGATGCAATGTTTGTAGTCTACTCGATCGATCTACGCCATGTTTTAGTAAAGAGTAATAATAACTTCTTTAATGTGTTTAGTCTTATCTATTAAAAAATATATATATTTTTGTCACTATCTCCGAAGTTGTGTATTGACTCCTTGTAGTTCATATATTGCTTACAAATATTGAAATATGCTATATATTTTCAATGGTTTCTTTCGCTTTTGAAAGTGAAGAGACTAAAATACTACTTGGAGTAATAGCTATTATCACTAATTAACGGTTATATGTTAATATCATTAACACCTGCGGTTATAACTATCAATACGTAATATATAGATACATAAAAAATTATTTATCGTGCGTACCACTGATCGATTGAAAAAAAACCAAAAATCTGTTATTTATCGTGCGTACCACCGATCGATTGGAAAAAACCAAGAATCTGTTACATTCATGGTGGTTGTAATAAGCATTCAGATAATGAGCGTATAACGTAGTCGGACGAGTAGCATAACAATGGGTAATTGGGATGAAGGACAATTAACAAGCTGATTATCCTTCCACTCTAGTAAGAGCAATTGCGTGCAATGGTTGCATAACTAGGTTGTTGTACGTAGCTCTCAAACCTACGGTCATGATCTCCTACACTCGTCATCACTCATCACTGTTGAAACATGTTCGTTTTAAGGCTTGTGATCCACGAGTGGTGGTAACGAGTTTATCAACTTGTTAGTTTTTTTCAAGTTTCAACCAATAGAATCTAAGAATAATAATTGTGTGAGCACTGTGAGCGTTGGGATATGATAGTATTCTAGTGATGCATGTTTTTGTTTTTGCGTTTTTACTTGATTTAAACTCAACTTCATAACACGAACATAAATTCAAAATTTTAATTTTGTACATCAAAATCATAATCATTACTAAAATCAGACTCTACCGATATATATACATATATATACTATCATTGTATATAATCGTTAGTTCATTATCCTTATTAATTAAAACTAGTTCTTTATCAATTTCTTTTTGATGAATCCAACATATTCATCACTTTTTAGATGAAAGCACTTTGTTTATCAACAAATTATTCCAAAATTTTGTTTTCAAAATCTATATTTGAAATCAAAAAAAAAATTAATGAAAAACTAGTTTTAATCAATAAAGATGATGAACTAACGATTATCAGTTAATATATATACCGAAAAATGATCGAATAATCATCGTTTTTACACTTTTTACTTTAATTTTCTTTTTATTTGATCTCATCCCTATATATATATATATATATATATATATATATACACTATCATTGTAACCGCTCAATGCAGCGGTTACAAATATTTTTTTCTTAATAATTTGTTCGTTTTTAAAACATGGATGGTGTGTTTATTTTCTAAATTACAATGGGTCAATAAAATTTCATATCGATAGTAAAATCTAACAAGAATGTAGACATTACAACTCTATTCTATTTTAATTATATTACCCATTAAAAAAATCCAGTAATTCTAATTTATAAATTTATGTTGTATGTTATTTAGATTTAATATTTCTAATTATACGCAGTTTTTAATAGTTAAGTTAAAATATTTATTATATGATATAATATATAATATGAAAGTATAATTATTAATATTTTAATTAGGGTTTAGTATATAAAAGTGTACTAAAGTTATCACTTTTTGCTATTGTGTATACCCAACTTTCAAAACTACCATTTAATGTACTGAAGTATCAAAAACTACCATTTAGTATATGATAACTTGTGATAGCAGGTTAATGCTTATGTGGCACAAGTTAATGCTTATGTAACACAAGTTAATGCTTATGTGTCTGTGACATGACATTTTTCTTTTATCAGGATAATACAAAATAAATAAATGTTATTTTAATGTTATTATGATTAACATCATCTGCATTTGGTCTTGGATTACCATCGATTCTTCATCTTCATCGTTACCATCGATTCTTCATCTTCAACATATGAAATCCCCCATCGATTCTTCATCTTCATCGTTACCATCGATTCTTCATCTTCAACATATGAAATCCCCCATCAATTCTGCATCTTCATCGTTACCATCGATCTGTTCCAACTTCATACGAATGTTTCTTCTTGCTACTTGGATTACCATCGATCTAGACATCAATTTAAAGGTCATCAACAACTTCACCATTACCATAAACGTTTTCTGGACAAGATTTGGAAAGGGGTTTTGGATTCACCATCGATTTGGAACTAGTAATAGTAATACTAGTAGCAGCATCTATACTAGTACTGATGATAATAACAATTATTATTGTTATTATTAGAGTGAATTACACAGATAGTCCTTGTGGTTTACTACTTATTACATACACGGTCCTTTATGTTCGTTTATTACGTTGGTAATCCCTACCGTTTAGAGTTTGTTTCACAGACGGTCCCTGGTTATCCCATCTACACTTAAAAAGACAATAATAACCTTTTATATTTAATTTGTTTATTTTTATTAGTTTTATTATATTAAATAAGAATTAATAATTAAATATAATTTAATAAATAAATATAACATTCACCACCACCAACACAAAAACTTGAACACCAACCAAAAGCTTGAACCACCACCACCTTCTACCCCTGACCACCGCTTAGAATTCACCCTTGACCACCGTCTACCACCACCCACCCCGATCACCGTTTCACCACTGTCTACCCCCATCAAGAAAACTAATAACCACCACCTTCTACCACCCTAAATAAAAAACAATGTCGAGAACACAATGAGGGAAAATCTACCCAAATCAAGAACCAAATATCAAAATCTACAAAAATCAAGATCTTCTTAAATGCTACATAGATGTGAAAAAGCATGAAAAACCCGTAATTTAAAATGAGGGGGAGGGGTGTGTGTCTGTGATATATATATATATATATATATATATATATAGAGAGAGATAGAGAGAGAGCAGTTTTATAAAAAAACCCTAATTTTAAAGGTGGCGGTGGTGATGATGCGACGGTGGTGAAGATATAACTGTGGTGGTGATAATGTTTCATACACATATCTGATATCGCATGGGGGAGATGAACAAATCAATGGTGCGGTGGCCGATTTGAAATCTCATAGGGGGATGGATCTGAAATCGCATCCAATGATGGTGATATACGGCTAGAGGCCGGTTGTCTTCTCCGACGAGGGTGCGGCGGCGAGGGTTAAGGTTGAGAGAGAGAGAGAACGAGGGAGAGGGGTAAGGGTGGTAGTGGTTTTCTCCGGTGAGGGGGTGGTGGGTGGCGGTGGTGGATCTCCGGTGAGGGTGATGGGTGGCAGTGGTGGCTCTCCGATATGGGTGGTGGGTGGCGGTGGTGATTTTCGTGGGTATTGAGAATGGAAGATGAGGGGTATTATAGTAGTTCATATGGAAAAATAAGGATATTTTGGCCTTTTTAACTACACCAGGGATTGTCAGCGAAACAAACTCTAAACATTAGGGATTACCAGGGTAATAAACGAACATACAAGACCGCACATGTAATAAGTAGTAAGCCATAGGGACCATCCGTGTAATTTGCTCTTATTATTATTATTATTGTCTTTATTATTATTATTAAGAAAATGAATAAAAAATAGATAAGAGTATTTTTGTTTATTCAAATACATTAGGATTGTTATTGAAACCACATGTTTACTAAAAAAGTTGCCATAATAATTTTAAAGTTTCAAAGAACAAATTTGAGATTTGAGGTAAATTAGTTGGGGAAGCATCGGTGTAATTAAATTCTCTGTATTGTATGATTGGGAGATGCAATTTTTCATTGTGAGTGCATTTTAAGTTAAATGTAATCTTCTATCTAACAATTAATTGAATAGATAGTTTTTTATTTTACTTTTTGGACGACACGTCTAAAAATATATATATTATTCATGCAATTCATAACATCGGCGGTGTAATTTGACCAATAAATCTGTCCAGGATACTTGGTCCCAAACGTTTCACGTGTCCAGAATACCGATCCAAAAACAGACTTTACATACAATTATATACATATGTATATAGGTAGATGATCCGATAAAAACAGGAAACGCTAAGAAATCACTACATTCAATTAAAAATCATTGCATCTCATAATAAACATAAAATCCTCTTCAACTATTATATATTGGTTGACAAATTCAATTATTTCTTATTTAAAAAACCACTACATCTAGTATAAAACTATTGCATCTAATCTAAAACAACTATATTTTATCTAAAAATACTGCATCTTAATCATCTTCACCTCTTATATGTATGTGTGTGTGTATATATATATATGTAACTATATATATCTAGATACACACACAACACACACACATACACACACACATATATATATATGTGTGTGTGTGTGTGTTGCATGGCGTGGAGTTGGTCTCCACGACCTGGAGAATGCGATGTTGCACGTCGTGGGGAGTTAGTCCACAATGTGGAGCAATGTTCGCATCTGACCTTTGTATTATATATATATATATATGTATGTATTTGAAGGTTCAAATAAGAACTATTTTTAATACGAGTATTGCGAAAAGTAATCTTAACCTTTAATCTTATTTGTTTTGTTTAAGATTCCTAATTAATTATGAAGGGTAAAATTGTCAATATATGCTTGAATTGTTTTTAGTAAAAATAATGTTTTTTTTAAGTTTCCAAATTAACCATTCTTTGTTTTTTTAAATTTTATATTTTTTGAACCAAATGTGCTTTAATTTAATGCAGCGGCTAAAAATAATTCCTACTCGATAACATGTTCGTTTTTAATAACGTAAGACTATTATATCTTGCATTATAATGACATCGAACAAATTTTATTCGCAATGTATCTATTTTCTATCTCATGTTTTCATTTCTTTTATTTCCCTTTTCTTTATAACTCTTTTATTAATTTTAAAAAACATAAAATGAGAAACAAAAAGAATATTAAATATATTATAAATTAAACCTTTTGTTTTGATTACACGAGTCATTTAAAAAATCTGAAAATGTCTATAAATTTAGGTTACATGTTATTAGGTTTATAAGTTATAGCTATACGTATTTTTTAATACTTAAATTAAATTACGTGTTATACGATAAGATAGTAAAACTATTATTTTTATGAGGATCTTTTTTATTTAATTTTTAATTTGTATTTAATATCATATAGGTTGAAAATTAATTTGTATTGACTTAACTTTTTTAAACACTATTTATTATGGAAGGTTTAGTTATAAAAATAGTATTTAAGAATCTAATTAACTCTATATAATAGTTTTCTTATAGGGTTAAATAAGGGGTAAATTAGTAATTTCAAATTACTTAAAATTAAGAGATTTTAATGACCTAAATGCTTTATAATATAGTATAGATAATGGATTTGCACATACACACTTCTCATGGTTACTTGTTCTTTAAGAGAGTAATTAAATACTATCTTTTTTAGTTAATTTTGTAAATCGGTTATGATTTACTTCGTGCATGTTCTAAATTATATCAAAATTAGATTTGTTAGTAAATTCAAGAAAAAGTTACAAATCATGCGTCTTTAGAAAAAAACATTACCTAATGATATCCAAGATTCAATTTTGTTACCTAATGATTATGTTGAAGTGGTAGCATGGTTTGCCGTTCTTGAAATTCATATTCCTGCTAGATATTAGAACCTGCACTATAGGTGTTTGTTGAAATCCCCCAAAGAAAAAAACAATGTGCTTGAGTTTTGATAGTTGAATAGGCTAATTGTAATCATTGTAGTACTTAACCAATATATTTCCACTATTTTTGAAGTGTATTGTGAATTTGTTTTTAACTGAAATGATAGGATGGATATCGATAAGTTTCCACGTTTTTATTGTTTTTATAAAATTATAAGTCAATTCATCTGTTTTGGTTATTCTTTATAGTACACCTCTGCATATGCACATATGCACCGGTGCTATGCACGTGCACCTCGTAATTAGTTTCTTTTTATCTTTTGCATTTTATTTATTTGAAACAATGGAATTTAATGTTTACAAATCCTAGTCATTATTTAAATGTTGATCTATTAGATCTAACGATCGTAATTCACCTTTTGCAATTCATGGGTGTCGCAATTCATAGTTGGGTAATGAATAAAATTAAGGGTAATGTAGATCGTCTAATCAAATCAAATGATGGGTGATATGTACTAAATTATACATATTTATTATACTGGATTCTTCGCATTTTGGCACTTTTATTAGCAGATTTACGCGGTTTGATACATAATATCTTATAAATATGTTTTATAGGGCAAGGATGATGACTTGATGATAAATGAAGCTAAAACGAAGGAAAACTATTGAAAATATCAAGTCTCGCGAAAAACTGCTGCAGGGCACACCCTAAAGCATGCCTATGCCCTAAAAGCACGCCCTAAGGCATGGTCGTGCCTCTCAAAAGTTGGGCCCCGTCATTGGGCCGTCACACCTTGAGCACGAGGGTACCTCATTTAAAAAGCACATCCTTGCCTTTCAATGTAATGCCCTAATTTAAAAAATTGATCGTTTAGGCTAGAAACTCATATAATATTTCACATACTAAAATTTTTACATAAAAGCGAAAGCATGAGCTGTTCTGAAATCTGAGACATCAAAAGATACTCACACATGTACTACCAAAAGTTTTGTACCAAAACTTGATATTTACAAACCAGGCGTTAATTGTTTCCAAAAATTTATAAAAATGCAGTCAAACAGGAGCTTTGCCATTGTCTTTGTTGTACCCTGCAAAACATATAAAATAATATCTGATAAGCTGCTATAGCTTAGTGAGTAAACCAGACTGTCACTCATATACACACATGTATAAAATCACATATAAATAACATAAGCATATCATGAACATGCCAGCCTTTGGTTCTAGACCCAGGGCAGCAATCTGAGTCACAGTATTATACTATTTCTGAGCTACTACTTCACATAGCAGTATGCTGATGTAACACATATAATGAATACATGATTGTATTCCAATGTAATAACACACATTGTAACGCTGGTCTTTAAATATCAGAGTATTTTTTTATTAAAAACACGTGCGAAAAGGTAAATATTTAATTCACATTTTACAACTTATATAAATATAAGTTGTAACAAAAGAGTATTGTTTAACAAACATTCCAAATGTTACCAACTTGTTCGACCATTACCCTAATTATTACATAACATTGTCTTTACATAGTGTTCCCCAAAACCTATCATGACATCCCTACAGGTACCCGTACTCACCTTCAATCTATTTACCTGCATATGGAATGTACATGAGAGGGTTAGCTATAAATAGCTAGTGAATAACAATTAACAGTACCAAAACACATTTCATGAATCACATAACTTCATTCAAGTCTATCCTAGCACATGGTGAAGCACCGGTTGTTAGCAGGCATCACGTCTTGCAGGGTTATAAGCCCAGATCAATGATCCTCACTAGGGAAACCGATACTTCCTCCGTGCCGGTGGAGAAGCGGATAGCGGTCCACCATTGCGTTATCGGGAACATATCCCATTTGGGATCAGTGGGAACTGAGAGCCCCGAGTTAGTATCGAGGGGCGGCAGTTTAGCAAGAACCAAGATTCGTGATCATCGAATCTCCGCACATCCTAGCTGGCGACACGAGGCCCCAACTCAGGACCCAGATAATCTGGCCCCAATCTCTACAAAGTAGTACCGGCACTCAAACAATGGCCTACTCCGGCCCTAGCACAAACACAAATGGCCTACTCCGGCCTTAGCACAAACACAAATGGCCTACTCCGGCCCTTACATATCAAGATTGACCTACACAGGCCTTTCATATATCAACAATGACCTACTCTGGTCTTTAAACATGCATACATATCATTTGTATCACACAATTGGTTCATCAAACCTTTAAACATGCATAACTCTGATTTCTTGGTTTATAACATACAAAACATCTTTGTAATACTATTAATATCATGCTCGAGTTAACTGTTACTCACTTGTTGAGCTATAACAGGTAAACACTAAGTCACAGGTGATCCTTGATCAACTGGTACACCTAAACAAATCAATACATACAATTTAACACTTAAAACAGAATCTGCCAAAAGCAGGGTAAGGCCGTACCTTGCCAAGGCACGCCCCGGACTTGGGCAAGCACGCCCCGTACATGATACTCAGGTACGCCCCGTGGCTAGAAACACCCCCCGGACCTTCTAGGGTTAGGCACGCCCGTACCTTTTGGCGGTACGCCCGTGCCTCCATGGGTATGCCCTTGGTCACGGTCTGTTCTTGAGAGGCACGCCCGTGCCTTTCCATTTGCAGCAGCAGGTTCGACCAGAACCTGCTGTTTCCCAGCCAAAACAAACCAAAACATTACCAATTCGTTTTCCAGTCAATTTCTTCCTTTAACATATGAACTAACACATGAAATACAAGCTAAAGGCACAACTTTTACATCATTTAACAACAAATTCAGACTTTGGGATCCAATTCATACTTTTGACCTATTTCAACTTTAATTCTGAAAATTAATCAAAATCGAGTCTTTAATTCACAAAATCAACTTCTGTGAATCTAAAATCATCTTAGAAATCAATTGGTAACTATTAATTTCATCTTTGGCTTCAATTGGTGATTTCCACTCAAATACCCAAAAACTAGAAAACTTGAATAAGAGGAAGAACAAGAACTTACAGCAAGAATTTGGATTAGGAATAAGATGATAGGCAGATTAGAACTTGTTCAGAACTTGAATTACAACAGATTCTTGAAGCTTGGACAATCCTTCATGCTTTCTTCTTGAACTCTCTAACACTCAAGAACACACCAAAAGACAACAAGTGAGTTGTCTGTGTGTGTAGACGTGAATAAACAAAAGACTACCTACTTGTGGATCAATATTATCCACAAGTGGGTATTTTGTTCCCCTTTTCAACTTACAACTTAACGCACGAATACCCGTTTTAACTAACGGGGATATTTTTGGAAACCTCGTTCTAAACTCTTTAATATTCTTTTATTCTTTTCTATTTTTATCAATATTTTATATTTACTCATTTAATAACTAATTTAGTTATTTTTCTTTAATATCTACAAATATATATATTTTATTCAATTTATTAATTTATTACACGTACCACGTCAGCATGCGTCTAAGCTCTTTGTGAGGATGTTACACACATGTTGCACAAATGAATAATAGTCTATAAGACTCGCCTTATAATGAGTAAGAGTTATAACAGTCCACAGGTGATAATGATTGATTGAACACGTCAATGACTAGTTTCTACACATAATTTAAATAATAAATAATATTAAACACATGTTACTGCTGAATCTAACAACTGAACATAGCAGGATACACCCGTGCTTTCTAAAGGCACGCTCGTGCTTCTAAACTCTGGCTAGACACGCCCGTACCCTCTATAGGCACGCCCATGCCCCGGCACGCCCGAACCTTATGAACAATGGCGGTCTCAATCGCTAGGCGCTAGGCATGCTCGTGCCTCCCTCAAGACGCACCTTACAGGTTTTCCGACCAAAACTTCATAAAAACTCATTTTTAACACTTCTAATCGCATAGGGGTGTTTTCCTATACCCCAAACAACAAAAAACAACAAACTTATAAATTAACAAGCTTTTTTCCTTAAATACATGTCTGACCCATTTGAAGCTTAAAAACCCATAAACAAACCATACCTCAAGTGTTCTAGGATGGAGATGATGATGATGATGATGAAGGCTTAACACACTGATTCTCTTGATCGAAATTCACAATTTGTATACTAGTAGTAGACGTATGTATGTATGTATGCAAGTTGCTGTGCAAATTGGAGTTCTAGCAACTAAGGGGGTGTTTGTTTCATGGTATTTGGTGGGATTTGAAGGGATTTGCATTTCAAATCCCACCAAATACCACGTTTGGTTGGCAAAGTATGGAAGCATTTCAAATCCATGGATTTCATTGAAATACCATGAATGAGGGATTTTGAAATACTAGCCCCCCCTTGGTATTCTGAAATCCCATAGATGGGGATTTCCACCGGCGATCTCCTGCCACCCTCCAGCGACCGTCTCCGGCGATCTTTCGATTTTTCGACTCCGTTTACCGTCCCTCCGCCGTCGCCGTTCGCCTTCCCTGTCGACGTCGCCGTCCGCCTTCCGTGTCGACGATCGCTGTCATCGTCATCGTCCCTTCGACAAAAACCCTAGGTCGCCTTCCGTACCTTCGACAGAAACCCTAGGTCGCCTTCCGTCCCTTCGACAGAAACCCTAGGTCGCCTTTCTCCATCGCCATCATCGTCATCGTCATTGTCGACGTCGCCTTCCGTCCCTTCGACATAAACCCTAGGTCGGCGCCTCCGTCGCCGTCGCTTCCTTCCCTTTGCCGTCACTTCAATGGTGGTGGTGGCAATGGAGGTGGTGGATGGTGGTGGCAGTGGAGGTGGTAGGTGGTGTTGATGGTGGCAGTGGAAATCCCTCCTAATGAATCTCATCCAAACACTACTTGGGATTTTAAATCCCACCAAATGCAAATCCCACCAAATACCAATCCTATTATAAATGCAAATCCCTTCAAAAACAATACTTGAACCAAACGGGCCCTAATTGACTTGCAAAGTCAAACATGGGTATATATATAAGTTTGCCATAATGGCATAAATAGTCCCTTGACTAGTTAAGTTCAATTCTAACGGTTTTGGCCCCTATAGTTTATAACCACATTTTATCACATATAATCACTTATAACTCATATAACACTTGTAAATTACTCGCATTTAATTAACTTAATAAAAATCTGGATGTTACACTCAAGGCACAAGCGTGCCTTATCCTTTGAAGCTTATATAACCAGTGACTCGATTGCAGAACAGGGGAGTTAGGTTTTTATTTGTTTTTCTTTCATTTCTTCTCGCCTGGAGCAGCTTTGAAGCTCTCATTTCATCCTAAATGATTGGAGGTGATTCTTGATTACCAAGACTTTGAAACTGCAGAATCTGATTAACATACTTAAACAAATAAATTTGATGATTATACAAATTTGATGATTACCAACCTTACATCCTTTTTTATCTCTCTCCGGATCTTTTCTTCCCAAGTAATTATCAGCCTCTCTTTCTCACTTCATCACTGCCGGTTGTCTACCACTGGCGACCACATACTATGGTGGTTATCATAAGTTTTATCGACAACACCCATATCTAATTGAATGCCTTTTGTTTTATTTGGTTTATGGAGTTTCCGTTTGATTTGTGCATAGATTTGATTTCATCAATCACTTGCTATGGAGGTAATTATGTAAATCTACATCCACTTTCAGATCGTTACGTCATCTTATCAACCGCCTCCATCCATGAGCCTAGGCCGTCAATGAATTCTTTCGAGGTTTGCATATCCCAGATCTACTATTTCTCTCCTCTATTTGGTTTGACTCAATCGTAACAGATTTACACTCTCGTTTTCTTCAGCGATTTGTAGAAAGGAGATGCTTTCGGGATTTTTTTTAATTATTTCACAGGGGGACTCATTCAAATAGCGTTTACAACAAGAAGAGGGGGTGCTAGTGTTACAGAACGGTAGCAACGACGTGGATAGGTGCTACCTCAGGGGGGGCACGGATGGATCTCCACAGGTGAGGGAGTGTGGGCGGTAGGAGGATGAGAGGGCCGACAATGGAAACCGCGATTAGGTTTTATATAAAGGGGAAAGTGAAAGGCCTTTCTTGACAAAGGGAAGAGAGAACAAAATTATTAAATACATTTAACCATTTGTTAGTTTCGCCATGTATTATGTTTAGATTTCTCAGTACTCTTTTTACATTAATATTTTTTTTATTTGAACCCATCTCTCTCGATATATATATACACTATATTATAAAGTATTTAGGTTTGTTGCTTAATCTCTTAACCTTTTAGTATTTTGAAATTACTAAATTACCCTCATATAAACTAAATGAAAACTATTATATGAATTAACTATTAAATAGAGTTAATAAGATTTTATATTCTATTTTAATAACTAAATATTCTATATTTAAAAAATCAAACAAATTAACTTAATTATTAAAAAAATATTTTCATAACCAAACCTTTTATATTAAATATTCTATCATGTAATAAATATTTTAACATAATTATCAGAAAATATGTATAAGTAGAATTCATAAACCTGAATAACCTATATATAATCAGAATTTATAAACATATATTTTTAAATTTTCAAATATCTCATATAATCAATAGATTCAAATTAGTTTACTCTATTTTCTTAATCTCTTAATTTTAAATAGTTTCAAATTACTAACTTACACTATGTGTTTTCATGCAGTTTACCCTATTTTATAAGTAGAGACCTTTTTTTCTTAATTAATTGTTTTCGGAGTTTATTTTAAAAATAATAAAGAAGTTAATTGAGAAAAGAACAATAAAGAAAATAGACATATTATCAAAGTAAAATTATTCGTGGTCACTGTATAATATTAGGTGAATACTGAAAATGGGCAAGTTATTGAGTAGAAACAATTTGATGCCACTGTATTACGCTGATACCATGCTAGTGTGTGTGTGTCTATATATATATATATATATATATATATATGGGAGAGTTCAAACGAGAGCTGTTTTTCGTAAGAGAACTGCGATAACCAATCTTGGCAATTCATATGGTAAGTGGAATTTATGGATGAAGAGCGTGGGGGATTGGGTGTGGCAAAGTGCATGTAAGGAATTCATGAGTTGACAATCCAATTGAAAGAGTGAGAATTGGACGGCTAAGATTAGTTCTCGTATAAAAAACAGTTCTCGTTTATACTTTTCCATATATATATATATCGCCTTAATTTTGCCAAAATACACCTTAATCTATATTTGATGACCTTTGATTGAAGATTGCATTTACTTTTTATGTTTTCCAATATATACTGGTCTTGGTTGTCTAAGAAAAGCATTAAGAGACTATTCTTCAGCTTTTTAACGAAGGAAAGAGAAGGAATGAAAAGGGGAGAAAAGGAAATGAAATGATACATAAACTTTCCTATTAATCATCTTAAAATTGTAAGGAAAGTTTTATAATACAAAAATGATAAAATTGCACCTTTCAACTCATTCCTTCTCTTTTGAAAAAAAAAACGTCTAAGTACACAATTTCTCATTCACTTCCTAAATAATCATTTCCTTTCCGTTCTAAAAATAACTCAATAACAGACCGTAAAGTTTCTCACCTTTTATTTGATTAAGATTTAGTAACTACGAGAATTAAATTCAATACCTTTAATATTACCTTAAACACCTAACACCCCGGGATAAAATCTTTTGAATTAATAAATTAATTAATTTAACGGCATTATATTTAACATCCATTTAGAATACCTTAAATTAATTATGTTTATAGGGTCAATGAATTCATTCATGTAAGACGATTAGCTAGTCATGATTTGAAGCCAGGAGTTTCACTTGGGAATTGAGGCTTCCCGGATGTGGAAGTTATTTTAATCTCTTCATGTTCCTTTTCTTTTCAAAAAAAATATATATAAAATATTCTGAGCAGCTACTACCGAATAATTAAATAATTTGCTTAAAATTATATACATATTCCAAACTTATCTTTTTAGTACGTGGTTTCTTATTTGACCAATATACATACATACGCAGAGTGGTTGCAAATTCAATATTCTACAACCATATTATATATAAAAGTTGCAAATTACATTAACATATAATTAATGAATTTTGTTTCATTTTTTATTTTATGTAAATAACTTTAACATTTTTTAAAAATAATACGATCAATCTTTTTAAAGTGTGTTATTCTATTTAACTTGTATTAATAGTTACTTTTAGTTATACACATTCTAAAAGATTGGTTTTATTATTTTGTAAAAATTGAAAACAAAGTTAGTTATATACAATGATAATTTAGTTAAAGTTTGTTTATTTTTTAACTAAAAATATAAAATTTAGACAAAATTAGTTTATTTATGATTTCTTTCCTTTAAACTAGGTTTTAAATTTGTAAGGAAATATAATTTTAATATAAGTTCGTTGGCTCCCTAGCTAAGAAAATTAAATTGATTTTTACAAAAAAGTTTAGTTCATTAAAATGCATTGAACTTGTCACTTTTGTTATTGTGTGTATCTGTTTTCATAAATTTCTATTATGTGTATTGAATATTTAATTATCGCTATTATGTGTATTAAACTTTCTATTGTATACTAAAATTTATACATTTTTCCTTTTTACATAATCAAAATACATACAATAGTAACAAATTAAAACTTTGATACACAATATAAACTATTAAACTTATATATCTAATAGCAAAACGTGACAAATTAAATACATTTTGATGAACTAACCCTCTACAAAAATATAGCTTTTCAAAAAAAAACTGTATTGTTTACGTTAAGAACGATTTGTTCGGTTTTTATGTTATGAATTAAACCCTATATGACAAATGGAATACACGTTTCGAGTTGGAAATATATGCTACAATATATTTTCCTCTTAAGATGACTCAATTTTTATAAACTTTATACTTAACTATCTTTAATCTCTAAAATATATATTAAAAAAGAGGTTATGACGTCATCAGTCTAACTATTTAAAAAAAATTCAATCAATCATCCACTTTATTTTCTTAAATGGCTTACAACTTACAAATGAATTGTTTTTTCAAATATCATTTTTAGTTGATTTTGTTTGTTAATATTTAAATTTCTTAAAGAAAACATATATTCAAAATTTAGTAGATACATCTATCTCCTTTCATTATTATTTATGTAAACACGTATATAAATTTGATTAAATTAAAATCTTAAATTTGATTATAAAGATATTCTACAAAAAGATTGATGATATTATTATATTTGAATTTCTCATTTAGAAGAGATTTACCCCTCTTTTAAAAGATTTTATATTTTTATATATGTTTTATAATTGTTTTACTATATATGCTAATACTCTTTAACACCATAAATATATAAAATTTACTTTAATATATAATTCTTTATATTTATACACAAGATGTTAAATTAATAAATTCTGAATAATAGCATAAATGTAGAAATTGTACCTTTTATATCCAAAATTATGATCGTAAAACAACTTAATCAAATATCTCCTCAAATAATGTTTAAAAAAGAAATGAAAATATAACATTACACTTTTAAGTAATTCTAATCTTAAACAAATGAGTTTTTACATCATTTATCATTTAACACTAAACTTTTATATTATCAAATGTGTGCGCACATCTCATCACCTTATACGGAATTTGTTTAAATTTTATTAAACTTATATATTTTTTCTTTTTTACGTAATTAAAATATATAAAATAGCAACAAATTAAAAGTTTGATACACATAATAAAACTTTTAAAAATCGATATACATAATAGCAAAACGTAAAAAATTGAATACAACCAATTTTTAAGAATGTGTCATTATGTTAGGGGTGACAATTCTCGATACGACACGAACCTAATACGAAAATAAAAATATTTAGGTTGACATGTATAATAAACAGATTGGGTTCGGGGTTGACTTGTGTGACATGTATAATAATTGGGTCATGTTATGTATATACATACTACTGTGGCGTAGCCTAGTGGTAAAGGGTTTTACCCCATAGCTCAGGTCTTGAGTTTGAGTCTGGACAGTGGGGTTTTTCTATAAAATGGTGGAGGGTATAATTACTCCTCATGGTGCGTGGCTTGGGACTCGCATACTGCCTTATATGGATGTTACTACGGACCCACCCTGCTAAATTCGCTATTCAAAAAAAGGTATATACATAAATTTCGGGGTCGACACGCGAACTCGTTTAACATTTATATAGATTTTATCCTTTTCATATATAAATCAAGTTTTGATGTAATTGTCATCCACTCTCATAATCAACGCTCTTGGTAGTTTTAGTTTGTGAAAAGTTAAACAAAAAAAGATCATGATGTAAAAATTATGATTTTTTTATGCTGACCTTCGAACAGGTTAATCCGTTTACAACCCATCAACCTTCTAATAGACCGTCAACCTGTAAATGACCTGCCATCACACTAACCCGTATTATTAAATGGGTTTACACGAGTCTCATATATACGAATTAGTGTTTTAGATACCGACACGAATAAATAAATGAGTCGGGTTCGGATCAAGTGATTTTGACAGGCCAACCCACGCACAATCTGATTGTCACCCTACATTGTATGAAATGCAACTTGTTATCACAAGTTACATTGCATACAATGAGACATTTTTGAAAGTTCGTTGTATATATTATTTGCAAGAAAATATAGTTAATTGTGTACTATTATTGCAGCGATTATTTGATTAGAACAAAGGAAAGGGCAACGACAATCACGAATTTGATTTCTACCCTAAAATCTATTTTGGACGAACTTACAAAGTGTAATATTTGGTTATAACTTGTTATTTGGTGATGATGTGTACTAGGTATTAGTTAATGAATTGGTTACCTTCTTCTATATATATCAAACTTTACCTTCTTTGTTATATGTATCTATCTTTCAAATGTACTCTTTAGTGTATAAACTTTAAAAAAACATGTTATTACAGATTAATTAATGTTAGTAGCAAGTTTATTATTATTATTGTAATTTTTATTACTATTTTCATCTTCATGATTTTCCTCATGAAGAACACATCTTCATCATCATCTTCCAATGAAAAATCCAAAAAATGCATTAATAGTCTTTGGGCTCATACATCGATTTATCCAACATCGGTTGGAGAGAGAAACGAAACATGTCTTATAAGGGTATGGATACCTCTCCTAGCATTATGTCTTTTGGGTGGAGTGTTCCATGCCAGTAACAAAACCGTGAGCCAGTACCGGGAAAAATGGACAATATATCATGCTATGGGGTTTGGCTTGTTACAAGTGGTATGAGAGTCGAGGCCCGGACCGATGTGCACATCAAGGACGTTACAAAACATGCTTATATGCCTTATAAGGGTGTGGATACCTCTCATAGTATGAGGTCTTTTGGGTTGAGTGTTCCATGTCAGAAACAAAACAGTGAGCCAGTGGGACAAAGGGACAATATCATGCTACTGGATTTGGGCTGTTACATTTTGTTCAAACATTTAAAACTATTGATCTCAAACCAATATATGGGCTGATACATCGATTGGGAGTTTGAGAAGTCGATTGGTGCTTGAATCGATTCTAGATCTAAGTTTCAAACGTGGAACTTTTAAATGGCGATGGGTGCTTGAATGTGATGCATACTTGAAATGGTTTAATCACAAATGTTTAATACACTAATATTGATCAGTTATTAGAAATTAAACACATCTCTATCTTGGTGTCTTTATTGTTGTTTCCATATTAGTGATTCTACATTGTAAATACAAAATAAAAATGAAATTTGTAGATGTCAAATGGTAAAATAAGTAGTTTTTTTGTGTAAGTTTAAATCAATTAGTTTGGGTTGACTAAAACACGATCTGATTTAACGGATTTCGTAATAAGATATTTTCAGGATCTTTCACTGTAAATGACCATGTTTACTGGTAGGGGTGAGCATGGTTCGGTTTGGTTCGGTTTGGGCATAAAACCGAAACCAAACCGAAAATTTTGGTTTTTGGAAAACCAAAACCAAAACCGTTCGGTTTTGGAGTGGTTCGGTTTTCGGTTTTGATGTCGGTTTTTGGTTCGGTTTTACAACTTTTCCATTTTAACTATCAAGAAAGTCATACCACCGTCATTGTAAAGCTATGAAACTAAACGAAAATTGAAGCTATATAAAAAGAATCAAGATGTGTGTTACCTAATTCAAGCCATAAATATTTCAATTAATACAAGCAAAATGATGGTCATATGTTTAAACTTTAAAGCCAAAGTTGAAATAAATCAAATCTCAAAGTAAATCAATAAATAACATATTAGCAAAACTAAAAATCGAGATGAACAACCAACTCCAAATGAACTGCATACAACTCAGAAAACTAGAATATGAAAATCGAGATAAACAACTAGAATTGGATTTGTATATTAAGTGAAAATAGATAAAATTGAAAAGAAGTAAACTCGTTGACTAAACAAAGCTGCAACTGCAAAGGATATCTGAATTAGTGTGAAACCTCTTTGGTGGAACCCTAATGTAAATGGGAGGTGGCTATGTAAATGAGAAAATCATAGAGTATTTATTTTTTGGACATATATATTTACATTGTTGTCCCTCGGAATGGTTCGGTTCGGTTTTTTCGGTTTTTGAAATTGTAAAAACCAAAACCAAACCGAAAAAGTCGGTTTTTGAAAATTTAAAAACCAAAACCGTCGGTTTCTACATTGGTTCGGTTTTTTCGGTTTGGTTTTTTTGATTTTTGGTTCGGTTTCGGTTTTTTCAACTCAACCCTATTTACTAGGAGACATGTGTAGATGCTTTATGTGCATATGCATGTAACATAGGAGACATGAATAAATTAAGTTTTTTAGTTTATTCAACAAAAACCAACGACCTTATCATATTATTCCCAACACACCTCATAAATATGAGCCATCTTCCAACATTTGTATAGGGCAAGTAGTCCAAGGGTGCCTGAACCTACCTGGATTTGAAGTTGGTTTTTGTCTCTTAACTCATTACATAATACATAAGAATCCATCTCAAAATGGCATGCATCATGCATGCCATGCATGCGTGGATGCATACGTGTATGTATGGAGCCGGTCTTGTTTTTCAATACAATTCTTCCATTAATATTGTTTGGTTATCACAATACACATGTACGTACGTACTTAATTTTAAACAGTATATTAATTAATACTTAAAAGATTTAATCACGTTAATTAATTTACTTTTATTTAACCGCAACTATACTTAGTTTTATACTTCTATGTGATTATTTATGATTATATATCCTATAATTAACTCAGCACATGTTTACTTTTACCAGCTTATATACATGCATCCGTACATATATACATACACGTATGTGTGTCATGTCATGTGTCATGAGAGAGAGAGAGAGGGGTTGTCCAAGATTGGAGTATGAGGAGAGGATTGAAACACGAAAGCAGAAAATACAACATTCAATATATATATAAACAAATCACTCTGTTTAGTTATGGGAAATGAAAACGATCTTCTTATTTAATTTATTTTTGTCAATTTGTGCTCATGATCATTGGATCAATTATTTTCTACATCAACCTATAAATAGTCAAGCATGTGCAAATTCTCCAGTTTGGGTGTCAAGCACGTGACATAATTTACCCTCATGAAGATATTTTCAGTAAATTTACGAGATGAACCCCCGTATACCAATATATATGTTAAACGTTTTACCAAAAGCGTTTTTATGGACAGAAGTTGGTAAGGTAAAAGGTACGTCGACATAACACGTCGCTAAAAAGGACTTTTACACACACATATATGTATGTATGTATGTATGGAAAAGTTTAAACGAGAATTGTTTTTCGTATGAGAACTGCGAGAACCAATCTTAATTAGCTGTTCAATTCCAACTCTTTCAATTGAATTGTCTACCCATGAATTCCTTATATGCATCATGCCACACTCAATCTCTCCACGCTCTTTATCCATGAATTCACTTACTACTTGAATGACCAAGATTGTTTCATGCAGTTCTCGTTTAAACTCTCCTATATATATATATATATATATGAGAAGTTCAAATGAAAACTATTTTTCGTATGAAAACTGCGAAAACCAATCTTGGCCCTTGATTAAAATAAATCAATGGCTAATAATTTTGGCGGCTAATGATTAACTCATTAATAACTAATGATTAACTCATTAATGGCTTATTAATGACACATTAATGAGGGGTATTTTGGACAAATTAAGTCTCGCAAATTGATGACGGCTCACCCGGATGCAATTAATGGTTGGAAAATATATAAATAACCAAAATACCCCTATTAATAGTCATTAATGATGTTACAAATAGTTCTCGCAGTTGTCGTACGAAAAACAGTTCTCGTTCGAACTTTTCCCTCTATATATATACATATAGTATGTATATATATACACATACTAGCATTGTACCCGCGCAATGCGGCGACTGTAAATAGTTTTTGTTTTACAACATGTCAATTTCAAAAATATAATAATATGTTATTCGTGTGATACAATGGCATGAAAAAGTTTTCTAAATCAACATGTTTATTTTTTCAAATTTTCTTTTATTTACATCAACTATGTTATTCATTTTAAAAATAAATTATAAAAGACATTAAAATAAGAAAAAAGATTTATATCTATGATATAAGAAAAGAGAAGTTAATAAGATTTTAATATTATGTTGATGTGGATGGATAATTGTGTTTATATGAGAGAAAGTGTTAGTGTAGAAGATTAAACAAAAGGTTAAAATCAATTAGAAGAGAGAATGAAATGGTTAAAAATTGAATGAATTAGATTAATTTAGATAAAATGAAATGTCAAGATTTTGTATTGATTGAATTTTAAGAATTCTTAAAATTAAAGAGGAGAGAGAAAGTTAAATGTTTTATATAGTAGTATTTATATCGCCCCTTTGATTATCTAGTTAGCCCCCTTTGATTTAATATGTGAGTAAAAAAGGTATATTGAAAATGTAAATTCTTGATTTGACATTTTTGTATGTGAGGAGGGGGGGCTAAATAGTAGCACCCGTATAGATATATAAATAGGATCAACATAAAACCACTTTTTATTTATAGAACCTAAAGAACTAAATCTGGCCATTAGATTAACTTAATTAATGGTTGAGATAAAAGAGTGACAAATAAGTAATTATTATACATAATTATCAAATTATAAGTCATTAAAAAAGCATTAATGGAAAAGATATTAATTTATCTATCTTTTTTTAGTAATCTCGTTCCAACCCTCTCTCCATTCTTTCCTTTCACCACATAAAGAAAACAAAAACCCATGAAGTAAAAAAAAACATTACCACCTAAAGTTTAAATTTATCATAACTAGTTAAGTTTTAAGATTTTAAGTAAAAAAATTATACCAATCTACTAGTCTTTTAATCCTATTTGAATCAAGAACACTCTTTCCATATTTCTGAAATTTTTATTCCTGAAAATGCAAATATTTTCATCATAGCTGAAAATGCAAATATTTTCATCATAGCTGAAAATGCAAATAGTTCTCGCAGTTGTCATACGAAAAACAGTTCTCATTTGAACTTTTCTCTCTCTCTCTCTCTCTCTATCTATCTATCTATCTATCTATAATCAGCATAAAACCACTTTTTATTCATTAAACCTAAAGAACTAAATCTGGCCATTAGATTAACTTAATTAATGTTGAGATTAAAGAGTGACAAATAAGTAATTATTATACATAATTATCAAATTACAAGTCACTAAAAGGGCATTAATGAAAAACCCATGAAGTAAAAAAAAAACCATTACCTCACAAAGTTTAAATTTATCATCACTAATTAAGTTTTAAGAATTTAAGCAAAAAAAATATACCAATCTACTAGTCTTTTAATCCTCTTTCAATCAATAACACTCTTTTCATATTTCAGAAATTTTTATTTTTGAAAATGCAAATATTTTACTTTGATTTTCATCACAACTAAAAATGCAAAAATAATTATACCATTGATTTTCATGATATATGTACATGCAGCTGAAAAAGAAAAAAATATTATAACATTGATTTTTATCACAGCTGAAAATGCAAATATATGTACATGCAGGTATATGAAAATGCAAATATATGTATATGCAGGTATATGAAAATTCAAATATATAAACATGCATTTTCGAAAAAATCATCCAAAATATATCAAGACTAGTCTTAGATTAAAGAGGACTGCATGTTCAGATTTGATTATCATCTTCATCCACAATTGCATGTTCAGGTTTGAAATTTGCATTTTCAGCTGTGATGAAAATCAAAGTAAAATTTTTACATTTTCAACTGTGATGAAAATCAAAGTAAAATTTTTACATTTTCAACTGTGATGAAAATATTTGCATTTTCAAAATAAATATTTTAAAAATATGGGAAGAGTGATCTTGAATTAAAGAGCAAAAAAAAATGAAGCTAATAGTATAATTTTTTTTATTAAATATCGTAAACATGACATAGTTATAATCATTAGAAAGATTAATGGGTTTTAAAAAAAACCGATGGGCTGTGATTAATCTTAGGAGGCGCGTAAGATTCAATCAAATTAATTCCTTTTTTTCCCTTTTAAATGAGTGGCTAAGATTTGTTCTTTAGGTTCTATGTTTAAAGGTGGTTCTATATTAATCCTAACCACATATATATATATATATATATATATATACTAGTGGGGTACCCGCGCAATGCGGCGTCGGCGAATAAAGAGGAGGATGTGATGAGTTTTGTGCAGAATAATCACAAAGAGCTAATATGAGCTTGTGAAGTTTCTTTGCGAGATGAAGATAATATGAGTTTGTGAAGATTCTTTGCGAGAGCCACTTTGAAATTAAGAATTAAATTGCTAACTCTGAGTTATTTGTGTTTCAGTTTGTTGGAAGAGTTTTGTTGCATGGCTGAATCATGAAGTTGCTGATTGTTATGTAATTGAGTTAGAATGCAATGTTTATAAATTTCAACTCTTTGACTCTTTCATTTGTTTGGTGTTTGTGAAATTTCTTGAACTTGATTTATTGAAAACAAGAATTTAGGTGATCTCATGAATCAAAAGTTAATATTAAAAATATATGATTAGACTTAATTCAGTTATAAGTATGGTGATCTCATGAATCAAAAGTTAATATTAAAAATATATGGTTAGAAATAATTCAATTATAAGTATTGGTTTAAATTCATTAATTGTCGGTTATGTTTTCAATATTTATTTGTTTAAATTCATTAATTGTGGACTTAAGAGTTTTTTAGGTGATAGATGCATTATATAGGAGTAAGATATATATATATATATATATGTATGAGAGGATTCATGCGAAAAGTGTTTTATTTGCGAAAAAAGCGAGAAGCAATCCTGACCTCTTATTTATATATGATCTAATGACTTAGATTAATCTTCTTTTTTATTCAAAAGGGTACAATAGTAAATAAATTTATTTTCTCTCACCAATCTATTTCTCTCTCTTATTTTTTTCTCTCCTTCAATTTTTACACAAAAGAAATTAAAAAATAATTTAATATTAAATTAATAAATTTATGGTGTGCAATGATGATCAACATCTAAAACAATTTTCGAGTTTTAAATTATAAAATATTATGGTGTTTCAGTAATCTTTTTTTTTTCAATTTAATCCTTTTTTTCTGTTTTGATTTTCTTTACTTATTTTAAGGTCTCTTTTTTTGTTAGAAAACAGAGGATATTCATTCATAGATTTTAAATAACCCATTATCAAATTTAAAATTAGTAAACATTCAATAATAAACAAAACCCTATACACTAGCCTAATAAAACAATAAATCAACTCATTAACATTCGATAATAAAACAACTATGTTCAATAGTAAATAAAACCTTGTACATAGCAAAAAGAATTTGTTCAATGATAAACAACTACAAAATAAAATTTATAAACAACTTATAAACTTGTTCAATGATAAACATGTATAAAAAAAATTTATAAACAACTTATACACTTGTTCAATGAACAGATTATAACTGAAATAAAAAAACAGATTATAAAAGAGTATTTACTTATAAAAAACAGATTATAACTGAAATAAAAAGATATACATTTAAATAAAAAAAGAAAACCATTTGAAGCGAGGCGGTGGTTCAACAAGGGCGGTGGTTCGCCGGCGTGTTCAACGGTGAAGGAGACGACGTGGAATTGTGGATGAGCGACGGTGTTCAACGGTGAAGGAGGCGACATGGTGAAGGCGGTGGTAGACGATGTGTTCAACGGTAGTTGCGTGGATCTAGGGTTTTTGGGCGGCGGCAGGTTGCGGTGAAGCGACAGCGGTGGTGAAGATCTAGGGTTTTTGTTGTGGCGGTGCTTGAGGCAGGCTGTCGATGAAGCGATCGCGGTGCTGAAGTTGCATTTTCCTCGTTTGTGACCGCTGTCGGCGACGCGCGGCCGGAGACAGCGGTGATGGTGTTGGTTTGTCGGCGCAGATCTGCAGCAAAACCGCAACAAAACACGCGGTGAGTTGGCTATGATGGTCCGGTCGATGGTGTTAGTCGCGATGAGGTGACGGTGGTGGTGGCACTAAGGAATTCTCCGGCAGCGGCGGCGGTGGAAACATACTTCCGGCTAGGGTTTTTTTTTCTTTAGAAAGGAGAGAGTGACGTGAGAGATTCTAGAGGCAATTACATCATTTAATAAATAGGGAAGAGAGAGGGAGATTATTCCTAATTAATTGGTATTTGTTATTTTAAATTTCATATATACCATTTTGTTAATTTAATTAATTTCCTTGAATTTCTATTTATTTAGAAAAGTGCCACAATCACTCCTAGCCATTGATTGATCAATCGTATGGACCATAATGCTTCTCACACTTTTCGCAAATAAGGACCTTTTCGCATGAACCTTCCTCTCTCTCTCTCTCTCTCTCTATATATATATATATATATATATATATATATTACGAGTATCGTAAGAACCAATCTAAGTCGTCCAATTTCCTCTCCTTCAATGTCATCACCCACTCATGAATTCATCTTATGCACCTTGTCACACTCTATCCTTCCACACTCTCCATACATGAATCCCACTTACCAAATAAACGGCTAAGATTGGTTCTCACGGTACTCGTAATAGATCGGTTCTCAAATGAACTCCCATATATATATATATGTGTGTGTGTGTCTGTCTGTCTGTCTGTCTGTGTAAGGATCGTGAATACCATCTTAACCACTATTAATGCTTATTAATAGATGTATTCTGGTATTTATAAAAATTTCCAACCATTAATTAATTGTGTCAGGATGAATCATCATTAAAATGCGAAACTTGATTTTCTTAAACTACCCCCCCCCCCACCCAATTAATGATCTATTAATGAGTTGTCATTTTTTTGTCATTGATTTATTTTGATCAATGGTCGTGATTGTCTCTCGCGTTACTCGCATTAAAAACGGTTCTCAAATGAACTTTTCACATATATATATGTATATCTATATGTATATTTATATGTGTTTATATATATATACATACTAGCATCATACCGGCGCAATGCTGCGGCGACAAATAGTTTTTGGTTTACAATATGTCGCTTTTCAAGAATGTAATGATATGTTATTCGCGCGATTCAATATCACGAAAAAGTTTTAACAACAACATGCCCATTTTTTTTTCAAATTTTCTTTTATTTACATCTAACTATTTTATTAATTTTTAAAATAAATTCTAAAAGACAATAAAATAAGAAAAAAGATTTATATTGATAAAATAAAGAGAAGAGTTAATAAGATTTTAAAAATTATGTTGATGTAGGTGGATAATTGTGTTAATATGAGAGTATATTTTGAATAAAAAGTTAAGGTAAATTAGGAGAGAATAAAATAGTTAAAGATTGAGTAGATGAGATTAATTTAGATTAAATGAAGGGTCAAGATTTTATATTGATTGAATTTTAAGAATTCTTAAAATTTAAGAGGGGAGAGAATGTTAAATGGTTTATATAGTAGTATAGATATAGATATATGAGATGATTTAAATGAAAATTGTTTTTTGTACCAAAACCAATCTTAGACCTTGAATAAAATTAATCAAAGGCTAAGAATTTTTGACGGCTCATTAATGATTGATTAATGACATATTCATGACGCATTAATTAGGGGTATTTTGAATAAATCAAGCCTCGTAATTTACTGACGGCTCACTCGACGCAATTCACGGTTGGGTAAATATATAAATGATCAAAATACCCCTATTACTAAGTCATTAATGATGTTACAAACAATTCTTGCAGTTTTCGTACAAAAATAAATTCTCGATTGAACTTTTCTATATATATATATATATATACTAGCATTATAACTACGTAATGTGACGACAACGAATATATAAGTTTTACTTGATAACACGTCTGTTTTTAAAACGTATGAGGTACAATTCATGTAATACGGTGACAACGAATAATTTTCGTTTGTTGACATATTTATTTTCTATATCCTTTTTCTATTTCTTTATTTTTCTATTCTCCATAATAGAAAAAAAAGTTATGAATCTATTTTTTTAATAATTAAGTTAATTTGTATTGACTTGGTCTTTTTAAAAAAATTGTATTGACTTGATTTTTTTTAAATATGGAAGGTTTAGTTAATAAAGTGGAATATAAGAATTTTATTAACTCTATCTAATACTTACTCAATTTAGTTTATACGAGGGGTAATTTAGTAATTTCAAAATACTTAAAATTTAAGAATTTAAAGAAAAAGCTTAAATACTTTATAATATAGTGTAGACTATATATATATATATATATATATATATATATATATATATAGGATGGGTCATTTAGAAGCATCACAAGAACCAATCTTGATTTCGATTAAAATAAATCAATGCTAATAATTTTAACATTTCATTGGCTCATTATGACCCATTAATGAAGAGTACTCATTAATGCAATTTCTCTTTAATTATACAATAATAATTTTTTTTCTTATTTTAGTGTTTTTCAAAAATAATTTTAAAAACTAATAAAATAGCTATTTGGAAAAAAAGAAATAAAGAAAACAGAAAAAGAAGAAAGGAGAAAGAAAATAAATATGTTGTCAAACCGGTTATGTTTCCTGAGATTGTATTTCAAACTTACCATACTCTACATTTTTGAAATCGAACATGTTATCGAGCACGAATTATTGTCATCGACGCCGCATTATCTGGTACGTGGATATAATGCTTGTGTGTGTATATTAGCGATTGTTGACTTTTCTATGGTGTTCTTTAAATTTCATGCAGTCCTTACATGACTAATTAAATGCCTATATTTATCGCACAACCAGCTGGTGATCGAATAATTTGAAGTACTTAATTACCATTATTTTTAGTCACCAAGTCTCCACAGCAGTAACCATCCGTTATTAATACTTGTTATGATGTTGGGAAAAAATGTTTCATCTTAATTTAGTGAATAGTGAGTGACGATAATGATTAGATTTGTAACTAAATTTGCAGCATTACCTAAAGAAAAGGAAACTATTAGAAGCCGTAGTGGGGTGTTCATTTTGGTTCATTTGAAAAGCACAAAATAATTCAATTTTCAACCGGAGAAGATTCAACGCAGCCTTAGTGGTAGTGGAAATCCGGTCTTCTTTATATATTTGGATTAAATATTGGGCTACATGTAATCTTTTAAATTAGTCCATATAGTGTGTTAATCCCCTAGTTTTATTTTAGTTGGTTGTAAACATTATTTCTAGCATCTTGCTAGTATTGCCATGCCGAAACTCTTGTCTAGTCATCATTTTTGCTGTTTAAAAAAAAGACCTAAATTCATTGACGACTTAGAAAATGATGTTGTAGTGACAAGATTTAAAGTGGTCACTAATCACTACGAAGGGCTTATCATACGAGCATTTATTGACTTTTCTTTATGATGTTATTTAAATTTCATGTAGTTACGTGAGTAATTAAATGCCTATATTTTCCAAGCAACTTTTTTTTTAAAAAACAGCGTAAGATTTTATTCAATAAATTTTTTTAGCAAGGAGCTAGAGAGGAAGAAAAGAAAAACTAAAAATTAAGTCAAACTATAAACTAAGTAAATGGTTGTAGAAAGAAACAAATGACACCAATTTAGAGTTGGAAATTTTATTATTTTGGTAGTCTCAAAGTAACCAAATAAAAAGAGAAAACCACTATATAATAAAAGTATGTAGTTGGTTGTATACATATAAATACTAAAATTGTATCCGCGTAATGCTACGGCGGTAAATAGTTTCTGTTTTAACATGTCACTTTTAAGAATATAATGATATGTTATTTGTGCAATTCAATTTCACAAAAAAGTTTTCTACAACAACATGTTCGTTTTTTTTTTAAATTTTCTTTTATTTGTATCAACTATTTTATTAATTTTAAAAATAAATTCTAAAAGATATTAAAATAAGAAAAATATTTATATTTATAAAATAAGAAGAGAGAAGTTAATAAGATTTTAGAAATTATATTGATGTGAGTGGATAATTATGTTTTTGTAAGAGAATATGTTAATGTAAAATAATATATTTTAAATAAATAAAAAGTTAAGTAATTAGGAGAGAGAATTAAATAGTTAAAAATTAAGTGGATGTGATTAATTTATATTTATATATATATATATATATATATATATATATATATATATATATATATCCTTAGTTAGCAACACTTTTTTGTTTACTTCTTCAAAATATATTAAATAATACCCAAAATGTTAATGTGTATATAAACCTACCAAAAATATTATTGTGTGTATCAAACTTTCAAAAAATGTGTTATTACATGTATTAAACTTTATATTGTATATATTAAACTTATACTTTTTTTGATTTTTTATGTAATTAAAATACGTACAATAATAACAAATTAAAAGTGCAATATACACAATAACATTTTTGAAATATGAATATACATATAATAAATTTAGATATAATTTAATATATTTTAAAAAAGTAAACCTTTTTGTTTTTCCACAAAACAAAGATTTAATTAGAAGATCATGCATCCGAATTCAAACGAATTTTGAGACGCTTATATTTACAAACTAAAGAGCTGTCAACCTTTATGACTCACAACATAGTCTTAGCATGACAATGAGTTTAACTCAATAAAAAGTGTTTTGCAACAATTACTTTTTCTTATTCCTGTTTACTTTAATTAGGTTATGAAGAATTTTAAATTATTATGAAGTTATTTTAAAAAATGAGTGCTACTATTTGACCTATTTCTTATCAAATACCAAGAAAATCATATTAATAAGTTATAGTTTTTAATATAGGTTACACACTCGCATAACATCAAAAAATGTAATAAACTAACAAAGGGTCCAAACAGGGGCAAAGTATATGTTGCCGAGAGGATTCCGTTGAACCCAGTGAACAAATTAATATTTTTTTAATATGATTTTAGTGTATTTTTAATATAATTTAGGTAAAATTATAGCTATGAACCCTTTAATTTTGTTCACAGATATTAATAAGAGAGTTGATTATTATACAAAAGTTTTTAGTCATAAAACAATAAAATACAAACAATTAATGTATATAATATAAGTTGATGTTTCATAAAATTATTATATATAACCACTTTTATTCTATACAAATCACCTTCCTATTAATAATTTTAGTTATTAACCCCTTATGTTATATTTCTAACTCTGAAAATATCATTCTTTAAAAAATGATGAATTGATTGTTACTGGTTACTTTTGAAGTGGGATGTGAAGCTAGCATAATTGTAATGAAATTGGTAAGATAAGATGGGAGGGGTATGTTGATGGGTTATAGATATGTAGGGTGATGGGGTCACCCAGCACAGTGACTACCTCACCACACCCCCCTGTTAAATTGGGGTTGGTTAGTTCTGGTCCCAGGCTGTTGGATTTTCCCTGAATTCCAGTGATTGGCTACTTTTACACCATCATTATTCTCTAGACTTGCAAACATACATACATACTACTACTACCAGACTGATTTGTATGTACATATGGCTCCATGCCTTTCTGAACCATTGTGGTCATGTCTTTCATGAGGGGTCACCCATCTTTTCTCCTCCATTTTCCTCAACTTTATAAATAACTGGAATTGATTTGTATATAACAAGATTTTATTATACACAATAATTGTGATTTTTATACCTCTAGTATCCCACTATACTTTATTTCCATCCACATATTTAAGGGTATAATGGTCTAAACAACAACTAATTGTTGTGTATGGTAAAAATCTATTGTGTACAGATCATCTCTCATAAATGATAGGTTATTCTATATATCCCTACTTAATTATCTATATAACATCCATTTTCCAAACTCTATACAAACTCTTGGAACATCTTTGGGGTACAAAAGCCCTAGGCTAGAGGCCTTTTCTACTTTGATCTTTACCGGTGACTCCTATGAAAGTTATAGTTGGAAGATTGCAAAGCATGTCATTCTTATGGTTAAACTCTAGAGGAAAATTTAAAAGGAAACTTTTGTGGCTAAATTGGTGTATAAATCCTTTTGTAGAAACCTCCATGTAATCAATTTTACTAGCAACTTGCTAGTTTATTAATACAAACATCTTTTGCCGATCAAATATATATATATATATATATATATAACATCTTTTGATTTGACATGTACGAGTGAAAAAGGTACATTAAAAATGTAGCCCTCTTGATTTGACCTTTTAGGTTTGTGAGAGAAGGGAGCTAAATAGTTACACCCATAAATAATGATAACTGATTGGGTGCTACTACTTAGCCCCAATTCCCTCACAAACCCACATGTTGAATAAAAATGTTACATTTTCAGGGTAGCTTTTTCACTCACATATGTCAAATCAACGAGGGCTATATAGATATTCAAGAGGGGATATATAGAATTATCTTAACTGATTTTTTACTAGAGGGGTGCTTCCATTTAACCCCCTCCCCTCACAAACCCAAATGTCAAATCAAGAGGGCTACATTTTTAATGTAGCTTTTTCACTCACACATGTCAAATCAATGAGGGTTATATAGAATCACCCTTTCTAGAGAGGTGATAGATCCTCCTACTTTTTCGTTCTACTTATCTTTTTACTTTAAAGATCAACACAAATGTTAAAATCAATAGATGAGATGAGAAAAGAGAATTAATGAACTACACATATTATTTTGTAATAAATAGGAGGATGAAGTAGGAATAAAAAGTAAAATTACATATCATTTTTCTATTTACTAACTGGTGTTGTTAGGTGTAAAACTCTTTCTTACCTGTCAAATACTCAAATATGCATTAATATATCAATCCTCCTATACATATCATAAAATTGGGTGCTATGTTCCATACTTTTTTTCCACTAGTTAGTAAAAAAGGATATACTATTTGGACATTTTGTTAATTTAAATTGATCCTCTGTGATGTAATACACATGAGTGTATGATCTATAATAGAAATTGTAAATGATTAATATAAAATATCTAGTATGTAAGAGGAAAAGGGTCCAAAGGGTCATATTATTTAGACCCTTGGTAAATCTACATTGACCCTTATGATGTGATGTATATGAGTATATGATTGTTAGTTCCAGATTGAGTACGCAACAACAAATATTTATAGAAGGGGGGGGGGTTGAATACAAACTTTAGCTTTTAAAAATTAAAGACACACTTATATACTTTTATATAATTCTTATTGATATGAATCAAGAATTACATGTACTAGAAGCGAAAATTCTAAGTACAATAAAAGGTGGCAATCAATTTGTCTAACAAATAGACAAGCTAACTCTAAAATAACTAATGAATTTAGAGTGTTCAACACATGAAGAAGTTTGATTCTACACAATGCTTATACTCTACGAAATTTCTCAACTGATGAGATTTTCTTTTTGTGTAGTAGAGACTTCACTTTGTTGTATTGTGTATTATTTTCTTTGCATGTCCACCATGCATGAGAATATATAGAAGTCTTGGTGGATCCGGTTGCATGAAGGTAAGAGACCAAGAGGATGTGGAAATATAATATTTTAATTGTAAAGGTAGTGGGTGAAAAGTAAAGTTACTTTAATCAAATGTATGATAAAAGTAATTGTACTTTTCTGCAAAAGTGCAACCCATTCACAATATAAAATATTAAAGTCCACATCTAATGTCGTGTAGAAGTATCTTTCCCTTTCCATGATTGTACTTTAATCAACACCATGCTTCTGATTGATTTAACTTTACCAAGTATGGGATTGCCAGCCATACTTAGTTGTTTGAACAAATCTTCAAGATCTTCGTCTGTTTGAGGTATCATTATCCTTTTCCAGAGGATAAGATCAAACCTTTTTGTCTCATGCTTGATCCAAAAAGTGTATTTTTACTTTTACAAACAAAGATCTAAGGCATAATATAACAACACATGTTCTGCCTTTTACATATGACTTACAATCTAAAAATATAGAGTAGATTTGACATTTTTCACGACTCAGCTAACAGATTGTACTAGGAACTCTGATATTCACTACTCAGCTGACAAAATATATCAGTTGATCACTTTTTGCTAGGACTCAGTTGACACATATTGCTCAGCTGATGATATAGATGCTCAGCTGATCAATAGTAAGCTTAGGAGGACATAAACTCATGTATTTGGATGGTCAGTTGATCAAGAGTGCTCAGCTGATCAATCAAATACATCAGTTTATGAGGAGAGATGACTTGTGTAAAGGAAGACTTACTTAGCTGATGCTCTGGGCCTCAGCTGATCCAATTGTTCACTTAGCTGATAGAGTAGGCACTCAGCTGATCAATCTGTTCACTCAGCTGATCACTTTCTTCACTTAGCTGATCAATCTGTTTACTCAGCTGATGGAATATTTTCATCAGCTGATCAACAATTTTGCTCAGCTGATAGACTGTTTTCCTCAGCTGATGGTCTTCTTTACTTGTTTTCTTCATCTGATGCTCCTTGGCTGATATCCTTTGGCTGATACATTGAGTAGGATCTGATGCTCAGCTGATGGCTTATTTTCCTCAGCTGATGGTTTCATACTTAGCATATTTTTACATAAACTAATTCAAACAACACATGTTTGAATTCTTTCTAAGTCATACTGAATGTAGGGTTTGGTTATCATCAAATCCTATGTTTTAGAATAGACAGAGTTGATTATTAGGGTGAAGTGATTATCTCCCCAAAAATAATCTGTATTGAAAACTGTAATTAATTGATGTGACATGTCTGGTATATGAGAGTAAAGGGTCTAAATAGTAGCACTCCACACGCAATTATATAAGGGTGTGCCTATTTGGATCTCTTCTCAATCTAAATCAACGTATGTGATGATGTTTTTGAGTGTATGATATGTATTAAAAATTTTAATTAATTGATATGACATGTCTGGATATGAAAATAAGGGGTCCAAATAATAGCACCCTTATAAAAAGTATGGAAACCCATAGTAAAGCAAAAAGAAATTAACACACGTCAAACATGTCCTTGTAAGAAAAAGTATATTTTTACGGTTTTGTAAATATATATGTAAATATGTGAAAATGTACAATGCACATATATATAAAAATGCATATAAAACTTCTTATTTCGTCAAAATGATTTGACTTGTTAATCAAAAATATATAAACGTTTTATAATCCATCACAAGTTTGTCACTTGTTTTGAAGATTTACAAGGGATTTGTAACTAAATTGAACTTAGAATTTTTTAGTTTATGAATTGTTTTAGGGTAAATGTCATTATATTACATGTTAGCTTTGTAAAAAAAAAAGTAGCAATGTAGGTAGTTTACATGTTATCATCTATGTAGAAAACACACTTTTGACTCTTGTACCAATATACCCAAATGGTGACATACAACCTACCAAACCATCCAAATGGTGGCACATTTTTTTTATCACCCATGTAAGAAACACACTTTAAATCATTATAAGCAATTTACTTTTTATTTACCAAAGTATGTAACAAAATTTTATATGTTGTACCAATATATATAACCCCCACCCCCACCCCCCCCCCCCCCCCCACCCCCCAAAAAAAATATATATGTCTTTTAAGCGATAGAATCAAGACTTCTAAAATATGAGTTTTGAGTAATAAAAAGCGTATGTTCTACACCAATATTATCAGAAAAATAGAATGCCATTTATCATATAACATATCGCACTCCTTTTCTTACACGATATAAATATTTTAAAAAATACACATGCCAGATTTATTGTATGAAAAAACAATATTTACAATTTCATAAATGTGTATGTAAATGTATGAAAATGTACATGAGTGTGTACATAGAAACATATATGAAACCCTTTATTACACCAAACTAACAACACATAAGAAATGTGGTCTGTATTCATTGGTGTCTTTTTATAACTTTTTAATTAAAAACATATGAATTAAATTGATGGTTTGTCACAAGTTCGTATCAAATTGTAAAAATTTGGGAGAGATTTGTGACGGACTTGAAGTTGTTTTTTTTAATTGTATTTTTCATAAATCACACTTATACTCCCTTTGTACACTATTATATAAGTATATAAACATCTAAAAACCTTTAAATAAATTACCGCATACGCCTAACGTGTCATATGAAAAGGCAATATTTACGGCTTCATAAATGTATGTAAATCAATTGATGTATGAAATCGAACACAAGCGTGTATATAGAAACGCATATAAAACTTGTTATTTCACCACTATCGACGTACTTAAGAATTAAGAAATTTATGTTCATTGGTGTCTTTTCTATGACTTCTTTAGAAAAAAAATATATATAAATTAAACAAATTGATGGTCCGTCATAAATTTTAATGACTTGCGAGCGATTTCTAACGGACCTAAACTTGTTTTTAATTGTTCTTTCTTCATATAATACACCCATACACCCATTCTTACACTATTATACAAGTATGTAAACACATAAAAAAATTAATACACACCCCGAGTACTGTTGTATTATAAACAAATATTTTATGTTTCATAAATGTATACGTAAATGTTTAAAAACTTACACGCACTTGGATATTGAAACGTATATAAAACCTCTTATTCATCTAAAATAATAACACATCTAAGAAATGAGAAGATTTTGGCGTCTTTACACAACTTCTTGAAAATCCGTCGTTATATAGTTAGTTACTCTACGAAATTTCATCGGAAATCCGCCGAAAAGATTTGAAATTTTCCAATGAATTTGCTAGGGATCACTATTCATTGGAAATCTGTCGTTATATAGTTAGTTACTCTACCCTCAGTATTTCGTCTTAAATCTAACTGAAAGACTTAATAGTTTCCATTATTTATCGAGAATCCGTCATAAATCTATCGAAAATCCATCGTTACACACGTCGGAAAGATGTTAATTACATTTCAAACAAATTTGGTACGGATAACAACTTGTTGGTAATCTATCGAAAATTCGGCTTAGATCCATTGTTAGACCCTCCGCATCGGAGAGCCAACCCGATGTGGGGTTGCATAGGGTAAACCGAGAACACCATCGAGGCACTTTGGGTTTCATTGGGTTCCCAACCCATCTAGTCCTCCAATCCGATGGTTTCATCTCACATTTAATATATATATTTTATTAATATTTGATGTGGGGTTGAATAGGGTTGGATGTGGAGGTTTATGGGGTAAGTTGGGTTGAAGGTGAAAGATGATGTGGATGCTGATGTGGCAATAGGGTAAGTTGGGTAACATGGGTTGGATGCGGATGGTCTTATATACTTAGCTATTACAACCTCGGAATATCGTTGTAAATCCGTCAGAACAATTTAATATTTTCCAACAAATTTCCTACGAATAACTATTTATCGCAAAGCCTATCAGAAACCCATCACTATATTATTAGCTACCCTACACTTGGAATTTCGTTAGAAATCCAACGGAAAGATTTAATATTTTCCAACGACTTTCCTACGGATCAATATTTGTTGGAAATCCGTCGTTATACAATTAGCTACTCTATCATTGGAATTTCGTCGGAAATCCTTTGAAAGATGTTAAAATTTCCAACAAATATGCTATGTATCACAATTTGTTGAAAATTCTTTAGAAATTTTCGTTATATACTTAGCTACTTCAAACTCAGAATATCGTTGGAAGTTCATAGGAAAGATTTAATAATTTCCAACAAAATTTCTATGAATCAGTATTTGCCGAAAATTCGTCAAAAATCTGTCGGATATCCATCGTTATATAATTAGTTACTCCACCCTAATTTTGTCGGAAGTTTTTGGAAATTTTTCAACGAAAAGAATGCGTTGAAAAAGGCCATTTTTATACTAGTGAATTAAACAAGAAAAGAATTAAAAAGAATTTTGTTTTCTTAATAAAATAAATACCACCCCATAACTAAGTCTTCGCTACATATACATGTATCCCAAACAAGACTTCACATCAAAAACCATATTCCTCACGCCTCTCTTTTCTTTCTCTCTCGCTAGCTACCTGCCCCCACACACAGTTTTCCCACCTTCACAAACACACACATATGTCCCTAACTCACTTCTCTTCTAACCTACCAGACCCACTCTGGTGGACTCACCCACACCCGCACCCGCACCCTATCATGGATTCCTCCCCAAAAAGCTCCCTTTTCTCCACCGTCGTCGACCACCACCCTCAAACACCCACCTCTACCTCCACCTCCGCCTACAATTTCAACTTAAACAACAACCACCATCAAGATTCCGACCAAGATAATAATTCCGCAGACCAACTCTCTAAAGAACCTATGTTCGAGAAGCCCTTAACTCCCAGCGACGTCGGTAAGCTCAACCGTCTCGTCATTCCCAAACAACACGCAGAGAAATACTTCCCACTCACCGGCGGCGGCGCCGAATCCGTTGATCAACAGAAAGGATTGTTGCTTTGTTTCGAGGATGAAACCGGAAAGCCGTGGCGGTTCAGGTACTCGTACTGGAACAGTAGTCAAAGCTACGTGTTGACTAAAGGCTGGAGCCGTTACGTGAAGGAAAAACGTTTGGATGCCGGTGACGTCGTTTTGTTTGAACGTCATAGGTTCGACGGTGACCGGCTGTTTATTGGGTGGAGACGGCGGCCTTCCGCCGCCGTGCCGGTGCAAGATAGTCCTCAGGCGGCTGGTTGTGGTCAGATTAGTGGGTGGACCACCACCAGGGTGTTTTATGATGCGCAGTATAATTATCCTTCGCACCACCTACCTCTATCTCTTCCTCATCCATACCAACCTGACTGTCTTCATGCAGGTAATTATTATTTATTATTATTATAATTGATATTTTTTTTTTATTTTCCCTTTCCCCATTTGTGTTGTATGTATACGTGTGCATTTTTCTTTATTATTTCTAATTAAATCTTCACATTTCCCCACCAAAAAAATTTGGAATTCATCACATCTGATGAATTAAAACTTGCATCTGATTACATATATTCCAACATATTAACGTTACTTATAAATTAGTCCCATATAATATTATCACTTTTATTTTATTTTAACCCGATAAAATTCTAATTGTATTAATGAAATTATAACATTTAAATATTATGTTTTTTAGTTAAATTTATATGTTGAAGAAAGTAGGTACGATACGTAATGAGAAACTGTAGATTTATTATAATTAAGTATTTAATTTTTATTATAAAACTTCATTAATTTTGGAAATTGTTTTTTGTTTTCTTTTTCAAGATTTACGTACACAGAAAACCACAGAAATTAAGTAAGTGAAACTTTTGTTTCCTTTTAATCCAGAAATTAATTATTGGATACATATATATTTGTTATAAGAAACATAAATAAATTGGGCGGGTGAAAATAAAGAAAATATTTTAATTATTTTTTAATTAATATTTTTATAGAAATAATAATAATGGCCGGGAATGCAGGTGGTGGTATAAATGATAATGTGGAAAACATAAATCAAAGTAGAGAAATGGCGAGTAGTGGGAACCCAAGGAGGGTTAGACTATTTGGTGTGAACCTGGAATGCCCAGATGAATCTGAGCCATCCACCCCCGATGGTTCGAGCCAGCAAGGTGGTCAACCTCAACCCCACTACCAATATTACTCCAATTCCAATCACAATATGCAGGTACGTACTTACGTTTATTACATTTTTATCTTTATATTAATTATTTTATTTATATCCTTAGTTTTGATCTAATTTTAACTTAATTAATTAGGCATTATAATTAGTTTATTAAACCTAATACTTGTTAGCTAAACGTCATTGATCGATATAATTAACTAATTAATAACAATCACATCGAATTCTGTTAAAACAGCTTATTTTTGTGATTAACAGAAATAAGATCTACTTGTTCACAGACATAAGCGATAGAAAGTGTAAAAAACAATCTTCAAGAAGATTTTTTTTTTTGATTTTTTAATCGAAAATATTTTTGCTATTCAACAGGCAATTAATCCAAAAGTGTTGTTATTTTGAAAGATTCTTGATGGGGTTGAATTTAAATTAATTGTATTATATGTAGTCAAATAAAGTTATAGTGTAAGTACTATATACTTCCACTAATTATGTAATAAGAGTCAACATTTTTTATTATTTTTTTATAATGCAAAATCAGTATTAATCATTTTCATTACAGTTGTATCCAATAACAAACTATCTTTCATTTATTCATGTTTAACGAACGGATTGGTTGATAATTAAACTATTCTTAATTAATTCAATGTGGGTTTTTGAATTAAAATTTAAAATATAATAAAAAATTAAAAATAACAAGTCAATTAATAATATTTTATATTGAAATATTTCTTTAATTAATTAATCATGGATATGCTTTTTTAAGGAGAAAGTGTTTTACTTGCTTGATATAATTAAGCTGAAAAAATGAGATATATAGTCGTCAGTAATGATATTGCTGCCTCCTCAAATGAAGCATATATATTTTTATCCGATATTTAATTACACTTAGACTAGTCAAAACCCCTTAATTAAGTGTAATATAGATTCTAATATTATATTAATCAGATGTATAAAGCTAAGTGCATGCACATTGCCAATATTGCCAATGTTAAAATAATAAAATATGCAACTTGGGGGCACAGTTATTAAAATACTATAAGTCTAATTATAAAACCTATCCATTTCTTTATAATTTAATTAATTTTTATTTAATTTAATATTAACTAACTTGTGAAATATATTAGCTCTTCTCAAAATTTTACTTTTAAAGATTATTTTAATAAAAAATTGACAAACAACACTAAGATCTATAATTAGTATGATTTCTATTTCCGTTTTTATCCTTGACATGTTTGAACTTTATGCAAAAAAACCACATAAATCAAAGGGTATTTAAGGAAAAGAATATAAAAGGACCAACATATCGGAGGAAGAATCTTTTATTGTTCTAAACAATGAGTTGTTTTTATCACGCGTTCAAATTTATCTTATAATAAATGCAAGTTTAATTGGTCCTTCAGATCTAAGAAATAAATGTTATTAAATAGAATTAAATTTTTATGGTTTTACAATTTTATGTAATGAGCATAAAAGCACCTTTTTGTATTTTGAAAATTAATAAAAAAATATAAATAAAGATAAAGATTTATAATGGAGTCATATATATATATTTACTTTCTATAGTTAGAAAATTAGTCCAAAAATAGAATTGAAAATTATTTTATATTAATTTAAAAATCAAAACTGGGATTGCAAAATTCTTGAGTAAGGTAGTGGTGTGAAAGCAAATAAAGAAATTGCAGGCTGCATGCCCAATTTGTGGTCCAATATTTTGACTTTAATTCATCAAATTGAAACCAAACCAAACTTATTTTAGTTACTTCCTAACTAGCTTCCAACTCTCACACATGTGTTTTAGATTCTTTCCTAACCTAGCTTTTATAAAATATCATCATTTTATTATTTAAGATGTGATGTTTTTATTTTTTTTATAATTATAAGTTTCGTCATTGATTTCGTTACAAATTCATGTTTTGATTAATATATTATGGTTTTTAATTTTAATTAATATCTGATTGATTGAGATACTGCTTGATTAATTGAAAACTGTCAATAAAACACAAATTAGTGAAGTATGAATTTCTTCTCTCTCTTTTTTTTGGGTTGTAATAGTAAACAAGAACATTATAATTTTGTCTTTGTTTATTATTTTTATTATTATTATTATTATTAGTTAAAATTATTATTGATTGAGGGCTGTACTGTGTAATTGTAACAGAACATCAATTTCAGCCAGATGAGGTACCACCAACATCAAGGATAAGATCTGAGGAATGTGACATGTATTGGATTTCTCAATTTTGTCAACAAACATCACTTGATGCATTGCATTTGCTGCTCAACAATTTGGAGGAATTACAATTTAACCCCCCCAAGAAAGTTTATAGTACATAAAAACCCCAGAAAAAGAAAACAGAAACTCGAAACAGGATACGATCAGGAGCCCATTACATTTGGGAAAAAAGAAAAGAAAAAAGGGGGAATGATTAGGGGTAGAAAGGGAAGTTGAGGGGGCCCATTAAGGTATTGGGCAACTGTTGTGATTCTGTTGTATGATAGATTTTTACTGTGTAGTACTTTGGTTTGGTGATAGTACCATTCTGCCCTCTGCTGCTGCTGCTGTATCAGCTGGATGGATGAAACCAATGACTACTTTCCCCTTCTTCTTTTCTCCATATTTTATGTACCCACTTCTAATTTAAATTAATTTTCTTTTTTATTCTTTTTCCTTAATTTGTGTTCAACTCTTTTCTTTTATAAATTATAATATATATATATATATATATATATATATCTATGACAATGTTTCACACCTCTATAAATGAAATTAAGGTGTTTTTATTAGTTTGTTTTATTACTTTTATAAGTTTATCAGCTTAAGTATATTTATGGGCTTATTTAAATTGATAAGTTGGAAAAAAATAATAAATAAATTGTGAAATGAGTAATATTCATTATAATGTATATACATCCTTAAAGTAACAAAAATACTGAAAAAACTAATAAACTTTGAACATTTAGTGAAAAAATGTGTTTTGTGTCCACGGTAAAAATACTGAAAAAACTAATAAACTTTGAACTTTTACTGAAAAAACTAATAGAACCCTAAAACCAATTCTCAAACACTCATTTAAAAAGACAAAATAGAAATTACAAAAAAAAATACAAATTAACGCCTCTTATAAGTTTCCCCGAAATTTTCTTTTTTTATTTTTATTTATCTCTTAAAATTTTAAATTACCATAACTGTTTCAATTTTAAGAATTTGAGCAAAAAATTATACCAATCTACTCGTTTTTTAATCATCTTTCAAACAAGACTACTCTTTCCATATTTCTGAAAATTTTATTTCGAAAATGCAAATCATAAGAAAATGATACCAAAATGTTATCATTTTAAATCATGTGAATTTTTATCAATTTCGTCGATCTGTAACTATGTGTATCTATGTCATTTTCGGCTAAAAACATGTGTATTTATATCATTTTGGGCTAAAAACATGTGTATTTAAATCATTTTCGGGCTAAAAATAAGTAAATTTTTATCATTTTTGCTATAATCATGTGTATTTATATCATTTCGGCTTAAAGAAGTGTATTTATATCATTTTCGTATAGAAACATGTGTTTTTATATCATTTTCGGCTAAAACATGTGTATTTATATCAATTTCGTTTAGAAACATGTGTTTTTATATCATTTTTGGCCGAAAATGAGTTTACTTTTATCAATATTATGTGGATAATGTTATCATTTTAAATGCTGTATATTGTTATCATTTTCGGATGGAAATTTACCATTTTCGGTGGCTCAAAAATGTTATCATTTTCAACTAGTAGCTAGCAATTATCATTTTCGGGACTTAAAGTGAAAAAAAGAAGGGGAGAAATTTATAGGTGGGGGATTCCTATAATACCCTTCCTTCTATAATTAAATCTTATAATTGTTTATTTAATTAAAATAATGTCATTATTAGATCTTGACCGTTGATTTAAAAAATCTAATGGTTCAGATTTGGCCTTTGGGTTCTATGTTTAAGCATAGGAACTTTATTGATCCATTTATATATATAATGAAAAGATCATTTGAGAACTATTTTTATTACGGGTATCATATGGAACCATCATTAATGCTCATTAATAGGGATATTTTGGTCTTTTATATAATTTTTCAATCGTGAATTGCGTCGAGTTGTTATTAAATGTTAAGCCTTGATTTTCCGAAATACCCTTCATTAATGCATTGTTAATGAATCGTTATTTTTATTAGTCATTGATTTATTTTAAACAAAGGTCAAAGTATTAATAGCTTGAACTTTTATATAGGAGAGGGGTATTTTGAAAACTTAAAAGGCAATATTAATGACCGCTATTAATGCTCATTAATAGAAGAGGAGTATTTTGGTCTTTTATATAAATTTTCAACTGTGAATTTCGTTCAAGCTAGTGAGTTGTCATTAAATTTCAAGTCTTAATTTTCCCGAAATACCCTTCATTAGTGCATCATTAATGAGCCGTCATTTTTATTGGCCATTGATTTATTGTAACCAAGGGCTAAAATCAATAGCCAAAATTGATTCTCACAGTACTTGTAATAAAAACGGTTCTCAAATAAATTATCCTACTTATATAATATACTTAACATCAAAGTATTAAGTATGTCAAAAAAGAAAAATTTAGCACTAGCTTGAAGCAATCAAGCAAAATAATTAGAAGATTTCCATGCACAACACTGGAAGCAGTAATCATGATGAATAAGACAGAATGGAAAGAAACTTCAACTTAGATATAAATGAAAATACTTTTGAAAATATCTTGATTATAAAATAAGTAAATATATATTATATATGTATATATATATATATATATATATATATATATATATATATATATATATGTAACACACGGCATGTTATGTATGATAGAGAAGTTGGGCCGCATGAATCCAAATTGGTCGGTCCGTCCAAAATATAACAAAAGCTGCAGCAACATCAAAAATCTCTTTCCGACTCATTCATAGGCAGGCATCTATCTTCTTGCCCAGGCTGGCTGGCTGGCTCCTAATTCGTACATGTTATATAAACCACATGTAACACTTGTTCAGGTTTTTAATTCCGTCTTATACATGATCGATCAGTTGAATATATAATACTTGCTAGTTTGACCACCCTTCGTAATACATGCACATGGAAAATTAAGTTAAATGGACGGATTTATTCGGAGAAGATAAGATTGTCTGAGTTAGGTGGCTTGTGAGTCAAATGATTGGCGGTTTAGTTGGTTCATGGGATTTAGTTTAGGATTAAGCTTATTAGCTTAAAAGTTCATTTGAGAGACATTTTTATTGCGAGAATTGCGAGAAGTAATCTTACCGTTCAATTCCCACTCCTTTAATTGGATTGTCCACCCATGAATTTCTTATATGCACCCTGCCACACTCAATCCCCTCACGCTCTTCATCCATGAATTCCATTATCCAAAATGAACGGTCAAGATTGGTTCTCGCGGTTCTCGTAATAAAAACGGTTCTCAAATGAACCTCCCCCTATTAGCTTATTGGCTTATAAGCTTATTAGTTGATGTTTAGATTAAGTACTTGCAGCTTCTTGGTTTATAAAATCATTTTTGTAGTTAAACTAGTATGATAGCTAGGGCCGGGTTATAAAGGTGAGATTTTGGGGTAGAATTACTACAAAAGACCATAGTTTCTTCATTGTAAGTGCAAGTGTCGTATCAATAAAATATGTCTTAATTGTCTTTTAAAAAAATAGAATTATGGGAGAATTAAGGAAGATATCACTTACATGAACCAGAATTTGTTAAATTTCGATCTTTTTATATTAGTGTTTCATAATATTTGAGAGGAGGTTATGCTACACCATCATATCCTTGAAGCCGATCAAGGGATGTAATCTTTATTTTAAACCTATATACTTAGGAAGAAATATATTAGTCCATTTAATTCATTTAAAGGAAATACGTGGCAGATGGTACCTAAGGAAGAAAGTAAGATTATAAATGTGGTGATTTACACCACGTAAAGAATGAATATTTTGACATTAAAAAAGTCAAAGTTAGTGGTATTGCCTTTTAAGTTAGCAAACTCAACTTCGTTATATATTATTGATGCGTCAAAAATTCTAAAAGTAGTGAACGGACTCAAAGCTGACACATTTTCGAGTAATTCGGTTGATTTTTTATTAAAACGGTTACCAAATTTTTGGATTTGCATTCCGAACATATTAAGAACATCAATTTCATAGTAATGTCAATTGGTGATGTTGGACTTTTCTTAAAGAGTAAATTGTATTTTTGTTCGTGTGATTTTATGAAATTTATGAATTTAGTCCTTGGATCCAAAAACATTTGAATCCAATCCCTATATATTGACCTAAATCCCTTTCGAATTTGGTCCCTTTCAAATTTAAGCTGACTAAATTGCCCTTGCTTCAATTTTTATTCCCTTTCTTTTAATTATTAATATTGATTTTTATAATTTAATTTTATTAGAAAACCTAAAATATAACATCTCTTTATCTCTCTTCACACACACACACACACTCTCCCTCTCTCTCTCTCTCTCTCTTATTCACGACACATATAGGCCACTGCCGTCTACAACTACCACATCACCGCCTCCATTGTATTCAAACCCCCACCGCTCCCTTCGTCTTCAATCACAACACATTGCCTCCATCAGATTCAACCGCCACTGCCCCCTACAACTTCAACCGCCAACATCACTTTCGTCTTCAACCACCTCTACCTCCATCATTTGCAACCAACCATCTCAGCCACCACATGTTCAACCACCTCCGTCGCCATCATCTTCAACCACCTTTGCCGTCATCATCTATGGAACCCAAAAACCTCATTTATGGAGGGAGAGAGAAGTGAGCAAAGAGAAATATCTTGAGTTTTAATATTTTAGTTTTTATCTTTTTCTTTAAAAAAAGATTTAAATATAATTTATTATTTAAAGTCAATTAATAATGAAAAGTAAATGAATAAAATAATGGGATATTGGTTTTTTTGTCAGCTCACGTTTGGGAGTAACACAAATGCAATGAAATCTGGTTAATAGAGTCTAGATTCACAAGTTTCAGATTCAAGGACCAAATCGTAAAATTTATCAAACCACAAGGATAAAAAAATGTAATTTAATCTTTCTCCATGTAATTTAATCTTTCTCCAATAATATGATAAAGTTCCTCCATAGTCAATATGTGAAAATTATGTTGTTGACAAAAAGAAGATTTATTCTTCAAAACTGGACTAAACACGTTTTCTATATTTTTATGAAATGATTTTGTTTCTTTGACAAATTTTAATGCTTATAATATAATATATTTTAATATTTTTCTAAAAGAGATATCAACAAAACATTTGTTAGTACAAAAATACGCAACATATATCAGTGCAAGTAGAAGGCAAATTCCTAAAATCTTAATCTTCTAATATATTCTTAATCATATTTTGTACACACATTAGTACAAGTCCAAAATATTCCAATAAAAATACTGTGACTCTATAATAACCAGATGGAAAAAAAACACCAACCTACCAGTTTAAATCCTATTAGCATAGGAATGGCAACGGGGCGGGGATTGCCCCCGTCCATGTCCCCATTTGAGAAAAGCATCCCCGTTCCCGCTTAAAAATCTGCTGGGATTTAAACGAGGATCCCCGTCGGATAACCGAGAAAAATCGCGGAGAAACGAGTATCCCCGTTTAATTTAAAACATTTAATTAAATGGATAAATCTAACCACATAAATACCCGTTAAAGTAAAACTGTAATTTCTCACTACGGGGATTGTCGCCGTTAAGATTTTATCACAAGTTTTTGAAAACGGTTATACAAAATTATTATACAACATTATCGAATACAAATATATATGAACTGAAATTAAAGTCTTAAAGAATTTTAATGTATCTAAAATATCCAAACCAAACAATTCAAATAAAAACAACGATCAAAATTAGGTTATATGATAGTTTATAAAGAGTTGTATATTTTCTATTTAAAATTAATTTTATGCACACACACATACACACACACACACACACACACACACACACATATATATATATATATATATAAGGGAGGGTTCATGTTAGAAGTTATATTTTTACGAAAAGGACGAGAAGCTATCATAGCCATTTATTTGTATTTGATCTAATTGATTAGATTAATCATATTTTTTGTTTTTTAAAGTTAAAAAGGACATAATAGTAAACTAATTTTTTTCTCTCCAATTTATTTATGTCTCATTTTTTTTCTCTCCCAATTTTTAAATAAAACAAAATGAATTAAAAATAATTTACCAGTAATTCAGTAATTTTACGGTATTCACATATTTACAGTTTTTCATCATTAAAATACTCTGTTCATGTAACACCGCATTTGCTAATATTAAATTCAGTGAAAATTTGAGTTTTTAAACTGCATGGGTTGGTTTGTAAATCGAGTGTTTACATGTCCTGTTATTTAATTCAGATTCTCAAACAAGTAATAAAACCAAGCAGTGGAATTTTAAACAAAACAAACCCTATTAAATATTACAGTTGCAAAACACTTTGATTTAGCGATTATATATACATATCAAAGCTTGCCAAATCATAAATACTGGTGTTACTCTATACATAACCGACCATTATACGAAAAAAATACCATCAAGCAGTGTTCCTTTCCAAAAGGTATGTACAACAACTAGTAGCAATCCCATCTCACCAGGCTGCATACTCTGTATCTGGAAAAGGGAAAATATCAACAACATTAGCTATATAAAAAAGCTAGTGAATACAAGCAGGCATGAATATCAATAAAGCAAGTCATGCATCATGAATAAGCAACCAATGCTATCCTATCATATAGCGGAGTGCTGACATGTCCGGCAGGTGTTATATCTTGCAGGATAGCTAATCCGGCTCAACAACTTTCCACCGGGGGGCCAGACACTGCCATCCGTGCTGGTTAGAATTCACCGTGCATGTTCCGGAGCCAAAGGCTGAATTGGGCACCAGCGAATAGCCAATAACCCCTAGATAATCTAAGGAACGGTACTCGAGTAACCGTTGATCCCGACTTTTGCCCGAAGGCCTTTAGGATCTAGCCAGAGGCTGACCTTAACCAATAATTTTTCCAGACAATCAAATACCTCATCAATAACCCTTTGCAAGGACAATAGCATGCATGCATTTACCAATAACTTATATTTATCAAAATATCACAATTCATGCACATATACTTAAATACATGTTTAGCATATCAATAATCATGGCAATAATCATTTCCGGATCTTAACTGCATATATATATATATATATATATATATATATATATTTCAAATGTACAATATGTAGCATACAATAGTCATTTAAATCAATTAGCTCTCAAACCTCCTTTTATTGAACTCATGGAAGCCAGTACTCACCTGACGAGTTAATATCAGATGAATTATAGTACTGACCCTTCTTGATCAATTGGATTACCTAATTAAGGTTTTCATATATCAGTACTTGAATTAGACAGAACTGCCAAAAGGGCAGGGCAGGGCACGCCCGTACCCTAGGAACAGGTACCCACGTGACCACAGGACACTCCCCCGGACCCTCTAGGGTTAGGCACGCCCTACCTTTTTGAGGTACGCCTGTGCCTACCCGGGTATGCCCAAAGGCACGGTTGGATCTTGAGAGGCACGCCTGTGCCTTTTGACTTACAGCAGCAGGTTCGACCAGTACCTGCTGTTTTCCATATCCAACTTTTACCAATTCAATTCCAGTCAATTCCTTTCATTCACATATGAAATTACACTATATAACTAAGCTAAAAACATCAATTTTATACACTTTAACTATAAATTCCATATTTGGGACTCAATTTCCACTATTTTGACCCATTTACACTATTTTGATTCCTATACATCTGAGATTGAACTAGGAACAGATTGGAAACATTAACTTCAATTATAGAAGTCAATTTGGGTTTTGACCCATTTGAACCTATAACTTGAAAATTGGTAGAACAAGATGAAGAACTTACCAACAAGGTAGAAATGATGAAGAAGAAGCTTAACAACAGATTGGACTTGGATTTGCAGCAATAATCAGATAGCTTGAGTGATCTTTCTTGAACTCTCCTTCTACTATTTGGAAGAACAAAATGGAATGAGAAAGGGAAAAAGAGTGTGTCTGTGTATGTGTACGTGGTACACTAACATAGTCTGACTTGTGGATTGTTATTATCCACAAGCGGGTATCTCGTTCCCCTTTTTAACATATAACTCAATGCACGAGTACCGTTTTAACTAACGAAGATATTTTCGAAAATCTCGTTTGAAACCATTTAATATTTTATCACTTTTATCTATTTTTATTATTATTTTTAAAAACCCATTTATTAGCCAATACAATACTTTATATCAATACTTAATTATATATTTTCATTTAATTCTTTTAAATTAATTCTCGTACCTATGGCATGCATGAATATGCCCGTTTGAGGATGTTACAGTTCACTACTGAATACAATCAAAACACATTTATGTTGCTGTGACAATTTAAAAACCAAACAGAAAAACTTCAGTGCACCAATGAACATGCTATCGTTTACCAATTAAAAGTCACATGTGTAAGTGGATTGCACTAAGTAGTCTATGTTCACTAGTGAATATGTTAAACAATTTTTATTTAATGATTATACTTTACTCTACAAATCGCTCTAGTGTGGTTCACTAATAAACATGTGTTATGAAAATTCACTTTCAAGTTTCATCTACTAAAAATTAAAGTCCTTGTTCACTAATAAAGCATTCAATTGTATATATTAAAATTTTATGTTATAGCACTTTTTAAATAGATTCATAAAATTAATAAATCTATTTTTGAAACATGTTATGCGAATTAATATAGATTTTTCACCACCTTGTTTCTTATATCAACTAATTTGTAAGATATTTTTTGTATAAGAAATACGTTCACTAATAGATGTCATAGTAATAAATATTTCCATAAAGTAGATGTATTTTTCATAAATTTCATTATCAGACCTACTTTTCATAATACTTGTCGAACAAAGAAGAAAAAAACAATACGAATAGCATAAAATAAATAGTTGAAGGGAATTATTTAACTGATGAAAAACAAAAATAACAATGATAAAATATATGGAATAAAAATATAGGATTTAACACCTTCCTCATTTAGAAAGTATCCAGATTTCCATAAAATATTCAGTCATATCCCCATCTTCTAGAAATCAAATTCACTAGTTATCCTCACGAGGCACTGCCATCGTCGGTTCAGATCAAGCCTTTCGGTCATTGTTGTCATTCATCTGAGAGGCGCTGTCATCGCCTATAGATTGTCGAAGGTTGGAACTTCGATTGATATCGACCTTGAAGCAGCAATACCGTGGTTGGATGGTTTTGACGGAGGACTACCAACGAAAAACATTAGAAACAACGAGATTAGAGACGAGCGACAGATCTACAGCGAAGATTTTGATGTTGATAGTGAGATCGGAGGGCGGAGTGCGGCGTCACCGGAGATGGTTAGCGGCCGTGAGTCTTGAGCAGAAGATAAATAAATTCAGAAAGAGTGAAGAGAAATCTAGGGTTAATGGGGAGAGAAATGTGGGGATGAGGGTATAAATCAATGGTATTAAAGAGAGAGAGGAATGGAGAAAGAAAATTACTATCTTATTAAAATGTCTAGTTTACCCTTAAGAGGTTTAAGTTATTACCATTTAAACTTGTTTTAATTACAAAGATGCCACAATTAATATTGGCCGTTGATCAAATAATCTTAAGGTTAGAAATGTTTTTCGCACTTCACGCAAAATTGATACTTCTCACATGAACCGTCCTCTATATAGATACATACATATATATATATGTGTGTGTAAAAGTTCAAACGAGAACTGTTTTTTGTACAAGAACTGTGAGAACCAATCTTAGCCCTCCAATTCCCCCTCTTTCAATTGGATTGTCCACCCATGAATTCCTTACATGCACTTTGCCACACTCAATCCCTCCACATTCTTCATCCATGAATTCCACTTACCACTTGAATGGCCAAGACTGGTTCTCGCAGTTCCCGTACGAAAAACATTTCTCGTTTGAACCCTCCTATATATATAATATTAAATTATAATTGAGTAATCGGGACGTTGGATCGTCAAATCCGTCCCCGTCCCCATCCCCGTTTAAATAATCGGGTTTTCCCCATCCTATCCACGTCCCCGTTTTTGTCCCCGTCCTCGCCCCGTTTATATCGGTTTTCAATTTTAATTTCTCTATAGGTTTCGGGTTTTTTTGTCATCTCTAATTAGCAATGGATCAAATTAGGATTGTGCAGGGATTCAAAGACTGTTTGGATCGACCTAAAACTTGCCTGGACCAAACCCAAAATTGTAAAAATCAAAATCAAAACCCGAAGATTGGCTCGAGAATTTATTTTCAGTTTTTGTCCTAAACCTGAAAAATATCGGGTCAGTCCCAAGAGCAAACTAAAAACCAAAAATACAAATATAATTGGGCTTGGGTTGTCGGGCAATGACAATTGTACACTTATATATATGTCTATAAATATGACCATTATGCCTCGTAAAATGTTAGTATAAGAATTCAAGCTTTTCGCGACGGGCTTTAGTTGTATATGAATCCTACGTACTCTAGTTGAACTCGAGATCGAGTCATGTTGAAAGTCGAGTTTGACTCGTTTACACTTCTAAATATAACTCATATGTTGCAGCAGTATTGATATGCATAATTATAAACAACAATATATGCAAGTATTTAGTAACTAGAAATACAACTTTGAAAACCAAGGACATAAACAAATATGGTGGATTGCACGTTGTGGACAAACAATAAGCCAAATCTTTTCTCATCTTCAAAAAGCCTATATAAAAGTTTAATGCCCTCAATTTCATATATCAGTCCTTGTACTTCCACAAGTTTTCAACTTTTTCACTTAATTTCAATATCAATCACCTCTATTCCTTGGCCTATTGAATACAATACATTTCAAGCTAGTAGCTACAAAACTATGCAAGTTCAAACTTGAATTTAATACATAAGAAATGTGTAGGGGCTAATATGCAAATTATACCAATATAAAACGAAACAAGAATCAAAACTCAAATCTTTTCCCCTATAGGTTAATTATTATTATCCCTTCAAAAAAATAACCCAAACAAAAACCCCTAATTTCTTTCTAGTTCAACCAATCCTCCTCTTCTAATGGATCATCATCAAGAAACTCAACCCCAAAAACTACCCCATTTTTTCATTCTACCATTTCCAAATAAAAAAGATTTTACCTATAAACTCATCTTCTTCATTTCTCTTTTAATAACCTCCATTGTTTTCTGCAACTTCTTGGTCCCTTTCTACCCTCACCTTCTTCTTCCTTTTAACTTATCCAAAACCCTACCCGATACCCGACCCACAAACACATGTGATTATTCGTATGGAAAATGGGTTTGGGACGAAACTTACCCAACCCGAAAGTACAATGAAGAATGCCCGTTTCTTGATCCGGGTTTCCGGTGCCACCGTAATGGCCGGACGGACGATGGGTATGTTAAATGGCGATGGCAACCTCATGGGTGTGATTTACCAAGGTATGGGTTTCGATTCCAGTTTTGAGTTGTTTATACTTTATGCAATATTAAACTGCATGCATGGCTTTTTTATTATTTGTTTTGAAATTTTCATTGGTATAAAATATCAATTTCGAAGTGGCGATTGATAAATTCCATGGCTGGACATTAATGCTCGTAGTTAGATGCATGCATCGCGTGTTGTAAGTTTTGTTTAATCAGTTGTACTCTTTAATTTACGTGTATTTTTAAAGTATTTTGCACGCTTTTAGCTTTGCGAATCTCGAGTTAATCAATCCTATCCCAGCTTTATGTTATGACTTTACGAGTTTTAAAATTAGTTTTTTTAAGGGAAAAACGTAGTTATTCTAATCTATATCTGTATCTACTGAAACTTGAACTCTTACTTTAAAAAGGAAAGAAAACATCTTGAAATCGTATAGTTTAAAACAGTGCAAATTCAATATGTAATTAGTAAGCAATTAATGATAATGTTTTTTTAAAAGCTTGACCATTATTTTGAAACAAACTTAATTAGTGTTAGGATGGAGTAATATAATTTGGGATTAAGTGTTTTCATACTTATATACTTGTGTTTTACTTTTCTTTTTTTGAAAAGTTAATTACTTCTATTATACTTTTTATAGAACTATGCAATTTGATAGTTCGTTCGTCTAATTTATTACTCCACTCACAGAGTCACGGCTTGGTTTTGAGTTGAAACCCAACAAACTTACATAATATTAGAGTCAGGTTTAGCGTACATGGTTGACCAAACGGCCACACACACTCCACGTAAAACATAAGTATCCACATGTTAAACATAAAGAATGTCACGCGTAAGGGGATGTGTTGAGTATTGTCCCACATGAAACAAGGATAACTTTGTAATATACTTAATAAGGATCATGAGTTATTTCACTCATGGTTTATGACGATTCATTTAATGCAAAGTCTAGTTAGTGAAAATGTCATTTTTAATTTTACATTTAATTAATTGTTAACTTAAAAAAGATGTAATAACGATAACCAATTAAATTACATAAAATTGAAAAAGTATCAATTAATAACATTATAGTGGACGTATATACTTTATCAAGTTGTTTATGCTTATAAATTTGTAATTTAGCCATTTATCTATACTATATTATAAAGTATTTAGCCATTTTGCTTAATCTCTTAAATTTTAAGTCTTTTGAAATTACTAAATTACCCCTCATGTAAACTAAATGAAAAATATTATATAAAGTAACTATTAAATAGAGTTAATAAGAATTTTATATTCTATTTTAATAACTAAACCTTCCATATTTAAAAAAATCAAATAAATTAACTTAATTATTAAAAAAATACTTTCATAATCAAACCTTTTATATTAAATATTATATCATGTAATAAATATTTTAACATAATTATCAGAAAATGTGTACAAGTAAAACTTATAAATCTGAATAATCTATAATAAGAATTTATAAACATATATTTTTAAATTTTTTAAATAGCTCATAATTAATAGTTTCAAATTAGTTTACTATTTTCTTAATCTCTTAATTTTAAATAGTTTCAAATTACTAATTTATACTCATTATTTTCATGCAATTTAACTTATTTTTATAAGTAAAAACTTTTTTTCTTATTTAATTGTTTTTAAAGTTTATTTAAAAATAATAAAAGAGTTCATTAAGAACAGGAAAATAAAAAAAATAAAGAAAATAGACATGTTACCAATGTAAAATTATTCGTTGTAACCGTATTACGTAAATTCCCAAAACGAACAAGTTATCGAGTAACAACTATTTAATGTCGTCGCATTGCGCAAGTATCATGCTAGTGTTTATAAATGTAAACAACATAAAGTCAGAATAAATTTCAAGATTATGATCAATTACAATTTGTACATAGATTTGATGCACGAGATTTTCTCAAAAGAAGTAAAAACGGGCGGATTGTATTCGCCGGAGACTCGATCGGAAGAAACCAATGGGAGTCTCTACTATGCATGCTTTCACATGGAGTCTCAAATATATCAACAATATATGAAGAGCATGGAAGCCCCATAACCAAACACAAAGGCTTCCTTTCGATCAGATTTCATGACTACAATTTAACCATTCAGTATTATCGTGTGCCTTTTCTTGTTGTCATCGATGATCCGCCGGAAAATGCTTCTGTAAAAGTCCGGCGATCGATTAGGGTTGATAAGCTCCACCGTTTCTCTATGAAATGGGCCGGAGCTGATGTTCTTGTCTTCAGTGCCGGTCACTGGTGGAACCAAGACAAAACACTAAAGATGTTAGTATTCTTTAACATTTGTTAAACATAAATTATAGCCCCAAAACTTGACCTAATTTCACAGGATTAAGTTGAGGCCAATATGACTTATCATGTTTCCTCACAATAAAAACCAGTGTCCTATGAATGGACTTAGTTAACTATAAAAAATGGTACACTGGTTTTTGTTGTGAGCGAACATGACCGGATATGAGAGGATCGCGGTCCAATTTTACATTAGTAGCTTGAAGTTGCTCTTTATAGTGATGATGGTTTATTGTTTTCTTTAGGGGATGGTATTTTCAGGAAGAAGGGACATTGAACATGACAATGGATGTAATGGAGGCATTTGGGAAGTCTCTTCAAACATTAAAATCATGGGCTTACAAGAATTGTGATCCCGAAAGGAGCTACATTTTCTTTCGAAGCTATTCACCCGTACATTATAGGCGAGTAATTTGCCGCCACATTTACTTATAAATGGGTTGATTTTGTTTATGTTTTTTTTTCTTAAAATAAGAAAAAAGATATTGTTTGCAGGGATGGAGAATGGAATACCGGTGGTCATTGTGACCGGAGTAAGGCTCCACAAACAGACTACATGAAACTGGAAAGTGAACCCATGAACAATCAGATAATTCTTGATGTGGTCAGAGAGATGGAAACCGCGAAACAAAAGGTCAAATTCTTGAATATTACATACCTAACAGCCATGAGGAAAGATGGTCACCCTTCAAGACATCGTGAGCCAGGTAATCCACAACCGGCTCCACAAGATTGTAGCCATTGGTGCCTACCTGGTGTCCCTGACACTTGGAATGAACTTCTTTATGCCCAACTTTTGTCCAGTGGGTTCAAAGTCAAGTGATCAAGTGGTGCATTAATTGGTTACAAGTTTCTTCTACAATTGCTCATATTTGGGCTAGTATTCATTGGCACATGGAGTGAGGTTCATTTTGACAGCTCAAACACACACCAAGGATGGTTCATATATTCTCTTTTTCAAGAAAGAAAGCAATGGGTACAATATTTGGCATCATATGTATACACCATATCAAACAAGATGTTTGATAACAAGATTGGTATATGTACATGCTTTCCATAACTACTCCTACAGAGTGCTGTCATAGCAAATTAAAATCGTAGGAACAGAAAAAGATACAAAAGATGATTGTTAGTATCATATGTGAAGAGATTTAATAAATCCTAACTCTATATATATATATATATATATATATATATATATATTCTTACGTGACCATATACTAGTCTATTTGAGTTTTTTTTTTTAATTGGGGCAATTAATTTAACATAAGACTTTAGAACCTATATGATCCTGTTTGTCTGTTAGGTTCATAGTTTTAGCCCATTGAACCCAAGTTCAGCTCTAGTTAGAGGGTGAGGCGAACATATGCCAGGTTGGTTCCACTTGTAGAGTTCTAGCCAACCTATCAAACTTCAGTTTGCGTCTAGTGAGAGATTCTGAACTAGAATTCTTGGAAATGAGCTCCAATTTGGGTTCTGGTTGTTGGATTGCAGCCAAACTATTGATCCATCATTGATTTGCACACTGTGAGTCACTCGATCCCTGCCTGGTGTCTCCTGCTTCAGCCCTGTAAAGAAATCTGTTATCAATGTCTGTCCAGCCAAGGGCATTCATATGCATCCATTCCGTCTTTAGTCCATAATGACTCATATTCAAATTAATTTGCACAAGCTGAGGTTTATCTTGTTGCACCTATTAACACGAAACTAAGTGTCTGAAGACTGGGATATATGGTTTTGGTTGCATATGCCCCGTAGCATTGACCAAGTGCACATGTCCGGTGCAACTTTATCTGCAGAAAACTTAATTTATCCATCATAACACTTCCTGCAAAAAGCAATGATTTCTAGCTTATAGTTGACTTTGTTTACTTGTACAGACTTATTTTTTTTTGCCATGATAAGTTTAACTACAACTGCGGTGGAGGGAATTTGATGCACCAGAGTGTCTCATTAGCGTTCACGATGGAATTTTACGCCAGGTTGATCGCAACCTTGGGGGACTAGTCACATGGGATTTACCCTAATTCATCTCTATAAATGTCTAATTTGTAATTATAACCACATCAAAATTAATAAAGCATATCTTTTCAGTGCTGCCATGGGTTAAAATGATCTCACCAATCAGGCACATAAAATCCTGTCTGACTTTATCTTTCTGTAGGTTACGCATATATGAGACTTAAGTGTCGATTGTCTCTAATAGACTTTAGCTACATGACTGGCTATTTTTATCGCATAAAATTGATTTGGTACCTTTGAAAACTTGGTCACATTGAGAAAACCTAACTATTAATTCTTTTTCTATGGTATAAAATGATAAGATAACGTCTATGCAACGTCTGCAAGAAACCAGAATTTAGTTCCTCCTAGATTCATATTCTAAAATCAGATTACACAAAAACTAGTTATATTTGATCGGTCATTGTTACACAAAAACTGGTAGCTTTAAATTTAAAGAAGTTTTTGTTTAAAGCAATTTATGATTTGTACCCTGTTTTTCTCAGAGCAAATGCAACAACTTATTCATTGGATTACCAGAAATGAATGCAACATCTGTAAATCTGTGGCTATCAATGATCATTATGATGTCTACAAAATCATTGTTTTGGTCCAATAGAGTTTCAGATTTCTATCTTGCCGAAGGTAAAAATTAAGCGTCATTGTTTACTAAAAACCTAATGCTACGAACACAAGATGTCAAAAATATGGACTATAGTTTTGTGCAGGGGCTGCGCGAACGCAAGCCCCCACTGCCACAAATTATGATGTAGGCTCGACCACTTGGACCGACCTTAGGGTAGCACCCCTCCTATGTGCAATGGAGGTCACTAACCTAGGACATGAGCCTTCTTGATCACCCATTGACCCCATCCAGGTAAGTGAGTAACTCAATCCCATCTTTCTCATTTTATTCACCTTCTCCTCTAATTCTCTTTCCTTCTTCAACCGATGTGGGATCACTTTAAACGTGCTCATCAAACTTCAATTTAGAAACCTCATTTCCTTATAGCCTCCTAATTTTCTTTTCTACTCTCATTATCCAATATAGTACAAAGCATGAGTTAACAATGTTTGAGTTCTTATGCTACATATTTATATCAAACAATTAATTATTTCTGAATAAGATGTGATCCACAGCAAAGATAGACGGATTGTCAGCACAGATTGAACTTGAGACTAAATGCATATCTGTTCAGTGCTGCCATGGATTTAAATGATCACGCCAATCGTCACAACCACAAAAAAACATGTGTAGATTTATCTTTCTGCAAGTTTCTTAAGTGCGTAACCTTGTTCATGTGTGTAGATTTATCAATACGCATATACGAGGCTTAAGTGCCAATTGTGTCTAACAGACTTTAGCTAGATAGCAATTTTATTGCATAAAATTGTTTTGGTACCTTCAAAAACTTGGCCACATTGAGAAAACACAACTACTAATTCCTCTTCTCTGGTATCAAATACAAGTTGAATGTTTTACTCTATGTATTTATGCATGTTACCAAATTTGTCCTCGACTTCAATCTCTTAACAAGCTTGGAATACAGTAAGGTTCCTGGCTATTTTTTATAAATACTTTTTTAACTATATTTAGCTTTTAGTTGAAAATAATTTATTACTCTTATGAACAATAAATACATTACATTCTTACAAAAAAGGACATTTTTTAAGAAAAAATGCCGGCACGAAGTATCTTTTTGACTTAACTCAATATCAATTCAATACTAGCGTTCTTGCAGAGAGTTCTGGCAAAAATCCCAAGCATGATGATTTGGTAAGTCTGTAACTATAATGAAACAATCCAGTGGCATGTGGCCTAGTCTCATTGAAGGCAACAACAAACCAAAGGTTATAGGTTTAGGTCCCAAAAGAAAACAGGATGTGCATGTATTTGTTGTCTAAAGAAAAACAAAGACAGAGCATGAAATAGATGAATCAATAGGTTCCCTCCTTTTATCTGTGGAAATAGCTTCTGGGAAATTTGTGTTGCCATTAAGCAAGCATGATTTCAATCCTATACTCCAAAATTGACCATATTAATTACTCATAAATAGCCAGCCCAAACAAAAACGTTGCTGAAGTTTGAAGTACAATGGTTAGACTTGTAGTGTGCAGGGGCTGCGCGAACGCAAGCCCCCACTGCCACAAATTATGATGTAGGCTCGACCACTTGAGCCGACCTTAGGGTAGCACCCCTCCAAAGTGCAATGGAAGTCACTAACCTAGGCCATGGGCATTCTTGATCACCCATTGACCCCATCCAGGTAAGTGAGTAGCCCAGTTCCATCTTTCCCTTTTTATTCACCTTCCTAATCCTTCTCTTTGTTTCTTCAAACAATGTGGGATGTCTCTAATTATGCTTCATTACACTTCAAAACCTCATTTTCTCCTAGCCTCCTACTTTTTTCTACTCGACTTATCCAATTCTGGAAGCAAGTTAACAAGGTTTGAGCTTTACGCTACATATTAATATGAAAGAACTAACTTTTTTTGCTGAATCAGATGTAATCCACAGCAAAGATAGATGAGCTGTCTGCACAAGTCGAACCTGAGACAAAATGCATTTACATGTTCACTTTTAACTCTAGTATGATTTTAGCTTTTATCAAATCCCGTTCATTAAAAAGATTTGTAATCTATTGATTGATAAACACGCACATGTGATTACACCCTATGATCACGAGTTACAAAGACTTAAAGAAAAAAACAGATCGAGCTGCTGCTGTAACTACAGCAAAGATACATCGTGATTTAGTTTTGTTAGACAATGGATTGAAATGTTGGAGACTCCTTGATGTTGTACAAATTCGTAAGTAGTTTAAGTCTATGCACCAAGGAGATCAGAGCAACATTCGAACTTGTGAACCCATACTACTTCAAAAGTTAATTAATTAGAGATATTGGTAGAAATTAATGATGTTGCATCTTGATGAATGTGATCCTTACTGACCATCCAGTACTACCGTGTGCCTTTTCTTGGTGTCATCGATGATCTGCCAAAAAATGCTTCTGGACGGGTCCAGTCAGCCATTAGGGTCAAGAAACTCCACTAGTTCTCTATGAAATGGGCCGGAGCAGAGATGTTCTTGTCATCGGTGCCAGTCACTAATGGAACCAAGACAAAACCCAAAGACGTTAGTATTCTTTAATATTTGTTTAAAAATAAATATAACCCACAACCTGACCTAATTTCACATCAATAGATTAAAATTGTTCTTTAAACTGATGATGGTTATTATTATTATTACTATTTTTATATAGAGTATGGTATTTCCAGGAAGAAGGGACATTAGACATGACAATGGTATTTCAAACCAACAAAACTACAGCAGACTTTTCGAGCTTTAACATTAAAATTTGAAGTATAAAAGATAAAGAAAAAGACAATCAAAGACGAAGATGGAAGTAACATCAGATTACTTTGCTTCTTGTATTAGTACAATCAGATTACCCCAAAATTAATTAAATTGATTGGGACCATAAGATTTGGTGAGTTTGTTATTACTGATGCAAATTAATCTGAATCTTCTTTTTTTTAAGATTGACCTGATGATCAAGTAACCTCGCCAATTTCTCCAAAACTGACAACTTATCCCTCTAAAGACTCACAAACAGCCATCTACAAAATCACACGAATGAACCATCTCCGATACGCTGTGAGTGGCTATGCTGATGAATTCAGGTTTACACGCTACTGATAGCTTCAAACATGTAAAAGTTGTTCTTGATATAAAGCAATTTATATCAGGATTACCAGAAATACAAGGATTGGTACTCACTTTTTAAATAAAGGAAGTATTGGCTCTCCAGAAACAAATGCAACAATTATAAATCTGAAATCATGAGCTATAAAAATGACACAAATAAAGTTTAAGAATTTACTGTGCAGGGGCTGCGCGAACGCAAGCCCCCACTGCCACAAATTATGATGTAGGCTCGACCACTTGGGCCGACCTTAGGGTAGCACCCCTCCTATGTGCAATGGAGGTTACTAACCTAGGCCATGAACCTTATTGATTGCCCATTGACCCCATCCAGGTAAGTATGTAATTCAGTTCCATCTTTCCCTTTTTATTCAACTATCTCACTCTCTTTTCTTTGTTCCTCCAAGCTATGTGGGATGGCTTGTGCTCATTACACTTCAGAAACCTCATATTTTTCACCCTTCCTACTTCTTTGTTTCTTTTCCTTGTCCAATATCAGAAGCATTAAGTTAACAAGCTTTGAGTTCTTATGCTACATATTGTTATATTAATATCAAACAACTATTTTTTTTCTAAATCAGATTTGATCTACAGCAAAGATAGACAGGCTGTCTGCACTGATCAAACCTGAGACAAAATGATACATGTTCGCCTTTAACTCCGGTATAAGTCTAGCTATATATATATCCAATCCGGATTCACTACAAATTTGTAATTTATTATTTTATAAACATGCACACATGTGATTACACCCTATGATATGAAGTACAAAGAATGAAAGAAAAAAAGAGTCAACTACTGCTGTAACTACATCAAAGATACATCATGATTTAGTTTTGTTAGACATGTAGTGGATTTAAATGTTGGAGACTCCTTGATGAGAACATAAGTAGTTTAAGTCAATGCACCAAGGAGATCAGAACAAGATTCGAACTTGTGAACCCATACTACTTCAAAAGTTAGTTAATCTGAGATATTGGTGGAAATGATGTTGCATCTTGATGAATGTGATCCTTACTAACTGGAGTCTCAGCAATGCATGCCTTCACAGCGAGTCTCAAATCTATCAAGAATATATGAACTGCGTTGAAATCCCATAACCAGACACAATCTAACCATCCAGCAAGACATTAGGGTCGATAAACTCCACCGCTTCTCTATGGAAGTGGCCCACAGGTTCTTCTCTTCAGTTGGTGGAACCAAGAAAAAACCATAAAGATGTTCATAACCCAAAACTTGACATAATTTCACATTAATAGATTGAAATTGCTCTTTGCATTGATGATGGTTATTATTATTTTCTAATCAGGGGATAGTATTTTCATTATTACTTTTTTTCTTTTATACTCTCATTAATTCATAGTTTTCTGTAAATCAAGCTTTATGCGTTCTGATTAACACAAGTGATGAATGTTCTAGCTTTAAAAAATTGTGTGAAAATTATGCCAAAAACTGATTTACCATGATCTGAAATTATTTAGAAATTTGTGTTTATGAAGTTGTAAGTTATAACTACTCAGTTAACTAGAATACATATCATGTAGAGTAAAGATAGGATAAGATAACATTAACAGAATTCATCTCTTTCCTAAAACAAAGGTATGAGAAATTAATCAAAACATAAATTACAATTAACTGGAGGAATATAACATTAACAGAATTCGTCTCTTTCTTAAAACACATTTTTCAGATTATAATCATATTATAAAAAAAATATAAGTAGAATTCATCTCTTCCACCTTCATTCGAGCATGCAAGATCAGCTTTACCATCTTTGATTGACTTCTAGACTTTAGAATCTTCTGTCTCGCTGATTTCAGCATCCACTCGACGTTCGAACTGAAAGCACTTGGCGAGAGCGACTTCCCTAAAATTCAAATTTCCTTGTTTTCTATATAATTTGGTGTTCTCTCTTTCATTTCACCTTCACACACTTATTTCAAGCTCATGGAACAAAAGCAAACATATCAAGCGTCTATTCTTATACAATGGCTAATAAACAAAACAGATATCACTTTGTAAACATGTACAATTTGAACTATCTCAAATACTCCGCACTCATCATTTGTATATATTGTAGCACGCTTTATAGAAATGACCTCGTGATCCTAAACGATTTATACAATAAATGAGTTTCAGGTCATAAACCATTATCCATGAATGGTACTGTGTTCTATAGGTGGTTAATGTGACCCTCAAGTAATCTATGATATTGACAACAGAAAATCAGAAATGTTGTAATTATAACAAATTTTTTATTAGTACCAACATAAAGAGAATCTAAGAGATTTTCAATGCTCATATATGATCATATGCTAATCTAGTTGAGTATCTTTTTAAATTTTGTTGCTTCTACATACAAACCCATAATTCTCATGAAATCGGCAAAAGTTGCTGTTTTGATGAATCAAACTTTTTAAAATGTTGATAGAACTGTTCTAATTGGCGTAACTAACATAAAGACCTCTATCGTTCTGTTTGGTTCGTGGTTGTAGACAACTAAATAAACACAAATTTGGCTCTATATAGTTTAGATGGTCAACAATGCTAAGTTGGTTCTACTTGTAGAGTTCTATCCAACAGAACAAACAATCTTCAGCTTGGGTCTAGTCAGATTCTAACCAACGATTTTTGAAACTCGCCTCCAATTTGGGTTCTAGGTCCGGGATTTTAGCCAAATATTTCCAGCAAAATTATTGCTCCACCACCGACTCAAACACCGGCTAGGGAACTTTAGTTTCCTGCATGGTGTCTCCTGCACCTGAAAGTAAATTTGTTATCTCTTGTGCGAGGGCCGCGCGAACGCAGGCCCCCACTGCCACAAATTATGATGTGGGCTCGACCACTTGGGCCGACCTTAGGGTAGCACCCCTCCTAAGTGCAATGGAGGTCACTAACCTAGGCCATGGGCCTTCTTGAGCACCCATTGACCCCATCCAGGTAAGTATGTAACTAAGTTCCATCTTTCCCTTTTTATGCACTTTCCCTTCCTTTTTATCTTTCCTCTCTCTACCAATGTGGGATGGATTTTAAATGCACATTTCACCACTGAATTCTCTTGTCCTCTAATTTTCCCACATTCAGATTCTCTTCTTATATCTGACTTGTTAAGTTTAAGTGGTTTGAATTTATCATTATGCATATTATACTCAAAGAAATATATCTTTTCCCAATTTATATGTGATCTGTAATAAAAATTGATGAAAAGATCAAGTAACGCATAAACATCTTCACCTATAATTCTAGTAGAGTTTTAGTTTTTCGTTTATCTACATATTTTGGCAATCACTATGCACAAATTCATAAACATTGGCACGCTTGATTCCAGCGCATCATAGGTTTTAAAGCCGCATTTGTTATGATTTACATTTACATCATGGCCAAACTAAGATTCTGCGAACAAATCCTGTTTGAGATAAGAGTGAATTGAGATATTGAACTTGTTATCAAAAAAATCTGAACAGATTTCAAATTTCAGAAACCATGCCACATCCCAAAATCTAATTAAAGATAATGTTGAAATTGATACTGCACCTTGACAAATGCAAATTTGTACCAAATCTTGATTCTAATGCAAATGTACTACTCTATCTAACCATCAATATTATTACTAATCTATTTTCAGTCAAATATTGCCATATAGAATCTAATCTACTATATTAGTCTGTCAATAAACTCGGCATCTCCTGTGAGTGGTCTGCACTCTTCTATTCTATAAATCGTAGATTGAGATGCTGCCACATCAGTAGACTGTGCTATTAATAACTTAAATGTTGAGAAAATCGTTCTTGATATAAGGAAAAGTACGCTTGGTACTTCCTTCTCTAAATACTGCAACATTAACTAATCAAAAAATTAACTCTTTGAACATCAGTCCGGGCCAGTCCAGTCATTTTTGGGACCTGGGGCAATAATTTATATGGGGCCCCTTCAGGCTCATATTAATCATTTTTATAGTTTGGGACAAAGATTTAAAAGTGGTCTCTAAAGAAACAAAATATAGCCAATATGTAAAATTCACATGTAATGTAACCTTAATCGAATAAGATAAAAATTTACAGTTAGGTGCACCAAGGGGGTGTTTGACTTAGTCCTCATGCACTAACCATTCTAATCATTACAAACACATTGCTTTGGTCCAAGAGTTTCTAATTTCTATGTAGTAATGAAAAATACTGATATTTAACCAGCAGGCAATAAAGTCCTGCCATTGAACTCTTAATTTCACTATATATGGAGTGCATTCAGTTGAAGAGAAGTCATGAAAAATATAAGAAAGTCAATTTCATTGTTGAAGTTGAATAGCATCACAGGCATGGAAAGTTACTGGTCAAAAGTAGATTCTAGTATCGCTTTTAAAACGAGATTAAATACACTAATTATTTGTTTCAAGAAAAATACTGAAGATACAGGTGGGTTGACCCATTATATCAAACCTGTGTTCAAATTTAACTTTGTTGCCTAAACCCATTTTGACTAGTTCAAACCGAAGTGCTGTGTGAACTAAATAGAAAAGCAAGGTTCTATGTGTATGGGTGGAGAATGGAATAATGTTATACTGGTAGTCATTGTGATCAGGATAAGGGAAAAATGATCATGCAAGACACTTTGAACCACGTAGTCCTACAGTGGCTCCACAAGATTGTAACCACGAATGCCAACGTGGTGTCACGAAAATTCTGAATAAGCTTCTCTATGCTCACCTTTTGTCCATTGAATTCAAAACTAATCAATCTAGATGAAAACAGTGGTTAGAAATGATGGCTCATATTCAATCATGTTGTTTTACTAGCACACGTAGTGCCGTTCAACTTGTTTGATTGAGCACGCACCAAGGATGGTTCATATATATCCATTGGTTTAGAAAGAAGGCAACAGGTTGAAAGTTTGAAACCGTGAAAACCAAACAGTTACTAATTAAGGATAAACATTATGTGCAAAGTTAACAAGTTGTAACACATTAATATATGCTAGATCAATTTTTTTAAGAAGATATATAATTGTCATTTTGAAAAATTAAAAAAAACAAGTTGTTGCTTAGATTAGACATGAAAATTTTCAACTTTAGTATTGTGCAGGGGCTGCGCGAACGCAAGCCCCCACTACCTTAGGGTAGCACCCCTCCTAAGTGCAATGGAGGTCACTAACCTAGGCCATAGGCCTCCTTGATCACCCATTGACCCCATCCAGGTAAGTAAGTAACTTGATTTCATACTTCCCTGTATATTCATCTTTCTCACTCTCTATCTTTTTTCTTACAAGTGATGTGGGATGGCTTTAAAAATGATCATTGCACTTCAGAAACCTCATTTCAATTCTTTCTAGTTTCTAGCCTCCTATATTTTCTTTTCTACTCTCCTTACCCAATATTGGATGCATCAAGATAACAAGATTTGAGTGTTTTATGCCAAGTATTACTATCAAACAAATAAATTTTTGCTGAGTCAGATGTGATCCACAGCAAAGATAGATGGACTGTTGGAGTGTTGGCAGTTTGGCACAGATCAAACCTGAGGCATTAATTCTACTAGTTTCTTTCAAGTTTGCAGTACTAAGAAATATTAAGTATTTGATTATATGTCAAATTTCTCACATGTTACGTTTCATTTTCTGCATTTATATTTTTGTAAGATATTTGTACAACTAATGATCATTGATCCAACGGGTAGATATCAAGTCTTTTAAATATAGTCAACTATGAAACCAAGACTCTTTTAATGTATGTTTCGTGTGCTGTCTTCTTACAAGAAAAGCTTAGATTCCTGAACATTACACCATGAGTCAGGTACCCCTGCACCAGATCCACAAGATTGTAGCCACTGGTGCCTGAATGAGCGTAATTCTTTTTGTTCATTTATTGGCAAAAGTTTGGTTCCCCTTGATGGCTCGAGCATGTACCAAGGACGGTTGATGGTTCATAATTTTTCCAAATTTGGAAGAAGGCAATGGCTGGGTGAAAAGTTTCAACCAAACTAAATACTTAAAAGATGATTGTATACATCTTCTGTCAAACTAATATGCAAACTTAAGAAATTAATTTGAACATTTTAGTATATTAAGTATTTCTATTTAACTATCTTTTAATATGTATCGATCACTTCTAGTAACTCAAAATCTTCATATAACTTGCATATTTTTGTGATTTTGCCAAAAAAAAGTAAAAGAAAAAAAACTTGTAACAAAAATGTGCAGAAGTTATTGATTTATTATTCTAAGAGTCTAGGAACCCTGGATGTTATAAACTTATAATACAGTTAGCAGTTTGAGCCTAGTTAATAAGGGTCTGTTGAACCCTGGATGTTATACCCTTGATTTATTGAATCCCAATTTAATTGACCTTAGTTAATAAGGGTCTGTTGAATGCTAATTTGTTCCTAGTTATGGAGTTGTACTGAACCATATTCTGGCAATTGACAAATTGTTGTGCTTATAAGCTTGTTGGTAAAAAGCCAACTAGCTGACTTGATACAGGGGTGTTCATTTGGGAGGGTTTCGGATAAATTCGGCTATTCAAGTCTTGGCCAATCCATAAGGGTCCAAGTTAATCAAGCGGGTTTCTGTTTAGTATGTGAAATTGCGATTTCTTCTGATTAGGTATGATCCAATAGCGAACTGGACATCAATCTAGGCCCAGAGGAACGACAATATCACGTACCAACTACCTATCCCAGTGGCATTGAATTGCTTACGTGAATCATGACTATGTCAGCGATCCATGTGACTATGGTTTCTGTTGACCCAAATAAGTGGAGTTCAAATTTGGATATGGTTGGTTCGAATAATAGTATTATCTAAATATCAATAAAAATCATTTTATTTGTCTATAGTGTCTTTTTTCATAATTATAAGTCTTAATTGGGTTTAACAATAGTTGGTAGTTCGGGCTCTAACAAAAAATTGCACAAGGTCATGTGATCATTTAGTTAACCCAGATAACAAACTCGAGGGGCTTTACACCTCGGTACTCACACAGACACAAATGTTGCATATATAAACAACATGAAAGCATAGATTTTAGATTGTGTAGGGGCTGCGCGAACGCAAGCCCCCACTGCCACAAATTATGATGTAGGCTCGACCACTTGGGCCGACCTTAGGGTAGCACCCCTCCAAAGTGCAATGGAGGTCACTAACCTAGGCCATGAGCCTTAATGATCGCCCATTGACCCCATCCAGGTAAGTATGTAAATCAGTTCCATCTTTCCCTTTTTATTCACTTTCCCTTCCTTTTTATCTTTCTTCTCTCTTCCAATGTGGGATACGCAGATAAGGTTTGTGAGGCTTGAGTTTATATTCCACCTATTAATGTCCAAAAGGTAAGTATTTGATTACTAGTTCAATTCTCATACCATACATTTCACTTTTCTCATGCATTTACAAATAAGTTGTCGAAAACAACTAATAATCATCGATTCAGGGGGTAGATACCAACATACCAGGTATAAAGTCAACTGTGAAATCGAGAATCGTTTAGAAGAAAAATCGCAAGAAAATATTTCATTCCCTTTTCCACAAGACGATAATTTTATGTACATTATATAACGTTTAACTGGTTAAAAAGGATCTGCATCTGCATTCAAAACTAAAATCATTGAAGAGCCTGATTGTTGTATAACAATGAAATTATAAACCAGTAGTCATACATTTGAGATCCGCGAGTAATCTAATGCATTTATGTCGGTCATTTAAAAATAGATACATATAGTCATATACAAAGCTGATCTCATTTCTTAATGCAAACACTGCCTACCAATTGCAAATCAACATAACACTACAACCGGCTCTATTTTATTATCAAAATTTGAAGTCCATACAAAAAGTTCTAAAAAAAAATGGAGTAACATATATCTGTTTGTCTTGAATAACAAAATAATGTTTTGCTTCTGCTAATAAATTGGTGTCCCCACGTGCTGCGACAAGCATGCACACCTCAAGAAATCAGATCACCTCAACTTCATGGGTAGGATCGTAATCTTCAATGTTGTGATTACTTGTGCATTTGACCATATGACCTTGGCTGCCTGAAGGAAATGTACAAGCACTTACTGCTGCTCTGTAGGTGGTTCAGGGGGTCCTCTAGCTATTGGCACTCCACTACTGTGTGGTGTTCGTGGTTTTGCCAGCTCAACCGTTATAATACGTCCATGTAGTGTCTACAAGAAACCATATATTACTTCCTCTTAAATGCTTTTTCTAATATCAGAATCAGCAAAATTATGAAATTGCCTTTTGAATGTTATTATGTGATATGGAATTATCAAATCACATAATCAACTGTATCAAAACGGATTGCAGGAGATATTGTTTTGATGTGCTTTTGTTGTCTGAGGTTGTGATAATCATGTAATCAATTGTTTAAAAGTTTGACATATTTTGTTTATTTTAAGGATTTACATGTATAAAATGACCCCTAAATAATGAAATAAAGAATGTGTATTAGTTTCTGAAATAAAAAGACGGATTTAAGGTGGAACCTTTCCATCCATCTCAGCAATGGCTTTCTCAGCTTCATCTGCAGATGCATAGGTAACAAACCCAAAGCCTTTTGATCTGCTTGAAACTTTGTCCATCATAACATTGGCTGCAAACAGTAATGATTTTAGCTTCTAGTTGACTTTAGTTAAACAACTATGTAAATTAGAGACGACAAGGTGGGTCGGCCTGGTTGCTTGATGGGGTACAAATATCGGAATCAAAACAGGTAATTCATTTATTTGAGTTGAAATGAGTCAGGTCGGGTTAAACTGAATTGCTGTTATCCAAAAGACTTTTCATCTGTTCTTACAGATAATAAGTGTGTGTAATATGATTATAAATTTTTTTAAAGTAATTCCAGTCTTTATGTATAAAATCATTTAGGAGGTTTTATGGATCTAAAAAGTACACACTTTGGTTGACTTTAAATCGTCCGACCCGATTCTTTTTTAGCTAATTTTCTGATTTAAACGTTCAACGCTTTAGAGATATGACATAACCATAATCAACCCACCCATTCCTAGGTAAATGGGTCGAAAATGCCACGTCAAATGTAAGTGCATAAAATGTTTTAAGTTACCTTCAACAACTTGGCCATATTGAGAAAACGCATCTAACAATGCTTTTTCTGTGGTGTAAAATGATAGTCCTGCAAGTAAGTAAAAGATAAGAAGTAGAATTCCTAAAGTGCAAATCAATGTAGTAGAATGTGCTGCAATACTTCAAAGATAAAGGAAACAAATCCTAACTCTAGTATTTGTATGACTAAATTCAATATTCAAATTTTTTTAACTAGGTGGAGTAGCAGCAAATTCCTGCAAGTTTTCTGTGAACACATAATTTGACCTTTTCCAAACTGTATTTACTATCTAGCTTTTAGTGCATAGAATTCATTACACTAGTGAAAGTAAAGAGAAAGGCACTGCACAAGCAAAAACGACTATTTTGGAGGAAAAGTGCCAAGTGTAATGGTTACTATTTGCATTTATGAAACGTCAAACATGAGGTTCGGAAAGTCAATAACTTTAAACACAGAGCCTGTGATTATTATCGATGAGATGTGCAATAGGTTGTTTCTACATTTATTTATGGATATAACATCTGCGAAATTTAAGTAGTCATCAACCAAGAAAGATGTTTAATCAAGTTCTTTTCAACAATATTTACAACAATAACTTTGTAAAACTAGCCAGCACCTCAAAGTAAAAGCAGCAGACGCAGATACGCCAAAACCAGATCTCAATGAAGGTTTCTACAAAACACATGAGACATAATGTGCTTATCTGAAATATCATATATTCATATACAGAATACAAATTCCTCATGAATACTCCGCTGTGGGTGGCTACACTTTTTTAAGGGATTTCCCGCTTTAGTAAGCCCCAAGGGAAGTCGACCTATACTATGATGTATGTGGCTTACCGTTTCCATAGCTACACTAATTACCTAAATCCTAGACCAAGTTGAGATGCTATAACTAATTCTTTACCTGAAAGGTTGTAAAACAAGTGTTTGGATTCCATCTCAAAGTAAATGCAAGCATTTCTTCTTCGGATTACACGAAATAAAATTCGGGACATTTTGAAGCTTATACATTTGACAGTAACTCTTAAGCTGTAAGTGATCATAGAAATATCTACAAACATCTTGTTTTAGTACACTAAAGTTTCTAATTTCTACCCATCACTTTCATTGAACTCTTACATGAAACCGCAGAAGAAGTTAATTGAGATAACAATGTAAAAGACAGACAATATAAGAACATCAACTTCATTTATGAAGTTGAACAGTATCAGGTATGAAATTCAACACCTCAAAAGTATATTTCAACCAAGGGACGGAGTCTCCGCCTAATTATGTTGTCCAAAACGCTATAGAAACCGATTGAATCGTTAGAATAAACAAATTACAAAGAAGCAGCAGATGAAAAGATGCAAACCTGCGACATAAAGCTTGGAAGCTATGCCCCTTCGAGAAATAAGAGAAGATGGAGGTCCAAAGGAAGATGGTGATTGATATACTGTAGTTGATCGTGAGAAGAAATTGCCCAAAATAGTCTTTGGAAACCTTCTACAAGCCGCCATAGCCGTGTGTGTCGTTGAGTTTTTGACTAGTGAGCGTATTTGTTTTAGGTATTGCTGTATTCTGATGGGGGCGCCAATTAATAGTTACCGAACAGGGGAAATGAACACGGAGCTGGTGAATTTGCAAGTGTAGTCCCTAAGCATTTGTAAATTTGCTTTCTTTGGACAAAGCTTGATGAAAGTTTGTGGAAAACTTTCAAAAGAAAATGGACAATTAAGAAAAAATATTTCTTTAGAAATGCGTAAATTATCAAGAAAGGTGATATAAATATTTCTAACTTTTAGACCAAAAAAACTATAAATTTTTGTTTTTAACAAAAAAATGGTATGATAACTACCAATTACTCAATCAGTAATGTGACACTCCATATGAGAATTCAGTCAACATCGTATCACTCTCTATACCGACTTGTCTAGGTGACAATCTAGTCACCTTTTAAAATGAATCTTCACTTTTTGAGATGATATAAAACATTTTATAATTATTAAATGTTTAATTAAGCACCGATTAGTAATTAGAACGTGTTTATCACTTAGCATTCACTTTTTCATATTTATGATAAATAACTTTAAATTTTATATGAAATCTTGAAGTTCTTTAAGCGTTTAAGTGTTCATTATTTATAACAATTATATTGGTGTTCATCAAACAAAACCTTACGAACCATTAAAATCAAACATTAAAATGTTCACAATGAACTAAAAACACACAAATCAGTATTGATTATACTTGTCATTGTTAACCATCGCTATAACCACCATTAACCATGTGAATATCTGTTTTGAAGAAGAATGACACAATTTCATCATCTTTTAAGTTCCAAAAAAACATGAAATCTAATATGAGGCAAAACCTTAATTGATGTCATGAACATCTGGTTCGGATCCACATAAAAAACACATCCAAACAAGAAAACACACACACCTTACAAGAACAAATCAAACAATATAACCTTGTTCAAGAATACAAAACACCTTACAAGAATAAATCAAACATACACACCCAGTTCAAGAACAACTTGATTCACAATCACATATATGGGAAAGACCCAAACCGAGAGATCCTTAATACATGTTCTTGAAACCCTCAAACACCAACACACACAAATGCACAACAAGAATTTGGAAGGAAAAAAAAGAAGAAGACTAATAGGAAGTGTAATGGTGTGGTCGTGAGGCCCTGTGCAACAGTTGTCAGTGAGGTCGTGTATAGCGGTGTAGTGATGGCTAGAGTGTGAGAGAATGTGTGTATGTGAGAGAGAGAGAGAGATTTAGGTGTCGTTTTTTTAACTCTGATTCTTTAAGAGCTTTTAAGATGTAAAGAGTGTTTATTTGCTTTAGATTAAGATTTGAAAACCTCTTAACAACTCTAAGTGCTTGTTTGGTTCGTGGAATTTTGAGGGACTTCGTAGGATTTGCATTTCAAATCCTTTGAAATCCCATATTTGGTAGAAAATAAGAAGGAAGAGATTTGGATTTCAAATCCTATAGATGCGGGATTTCAAAATCCTTGAGGGATGAGTAGTATTTCTAAATCCTTCATATGTAGGATTTCAAAATCAAGACCTGTCTAACCAACAATCCACTGTCGCCTCACCACATCAACATACACTTCATTCTCACCGTCGTTGTTGCCTTAATCGACCACCACCATAACTATCACCGACATCACCATCATCGGCCTCCACCACAGTTGTAATCGTTGCCCTTCACCGTCTCCATCACCGCCCTAATCGGTCACCGCCATAACCTCTCCATCTTCGTCGTCGCCCTTCCCCATCTCCGCCACTGCCCTTCACCGTCTTCGTCTCCAACGGATAACGCCGTCTCCCTTCACCGTCTCTGCTGTCACAATCGCCTTTCTTGGTCTCCGTCTCCGCCCTTTCACAATTTTGCCCCTCGAAATCCCATTGTTTGTTACGTGAACCAAACAAGGGATGTAATTGAATTTGAAATCCCATTGGATTTAGAATTCTTAGGATTTCAAATTCATGAACCAAACCCCCTAAATGAATAAGAGTTAGATTTAACTATAAAAACCTTTTAAACTTATACAACACCAAACTGTAAGAAACATCGATTAACAAAACCTCAATCTTCACTTCTTAAACTATTGGTGACCTCTAAAAATTATATTGCCACACTTGCCAGCAACCTCAAAGTCGATGACCGTCATTGACTCAAACTCTTATCGTTGCCTTACTCACACTTTTTAATTGTTTCCACCTTTCTCGCACCCAAAACACTATCACCGTCTTACTTACATTCCTCGACACTCGTCCCCGTATTCACACTATTTGATCATTATTGTTGTACTCACAAATGTTACCTAGGCCTCTACACCACAATAAGTATTTTGATTGCACCCTTGTTTTCTAATTTGGATTGCATGGTTGTTTTCTAATTTTGATTGCATTAAAGTTAGGTGATGTTTATTGCATATAAACTTCAATGAATATAAAATATGACAAATTTACAAACATTCAAACCTTATATAAAATCATCTCGTATAGTTCATAATGATAAAATTAAGATTCAAACACAAAACATCTTAAAAACAAACGACACCTTACTGAGTAGAAAGAGCGAGAGATTTTACTCGCAAATTGGTTCAAAATAAAATAGACACATAACAGATAAAGAGGGAGAGATCGTATTGTTAGGGGTGTTTTATTTTTGTTCAAATAATTTAACTAAAATGCTGCATACAAAATTTGATGACACATTATTAAAATTTTAAGCACCAACCTAGATATATGGTTACCAATAACTAATTTTGAAAAAAAAAATAACATTTATAGTTCTTTTTTGGTCTAAGAAATTGAATATTATCTTTATTAATAAATTTTTGCATATTGTGTTACTTTTGTTAGCAAATCGCCCAAACAAAACTAGCATCTTTCCAATAAAAATACCCCTTTCTTATTTTTATAGATTTTTGTCAAAGAAAATATAATAATAGAAACGAGAGGGTGAATCTGTTTTAACCATAATTTAAATTTTTATTTGAATAAACACTAATTAAAATAATATAATCTTCTTATAATAATAATAATAATAATATATTTAAAAGAAAAGGATGATGACATCATCCTTTTCAAAAAACCATAATTTAAATTTTATCATCATCCTTTTCAAAAAGGGTAATAATCCGTACACAACAAAATTAGTTATACACAACAAGTTGATGCATTATCAACTTGTATCATATGCTATTAACCGCTTGTACTTGTTGTGTATGGAGAAATATTGTTGTGTACAAATCAACTCCCTTTCAAAAAACCATGTTTTTAAAAGTGATGATGTCATCTTCAAAAAGGGGGAAATTTTTAAAACAATTGGAGGGGGCTGGGCTTTTATAAAACATTTTAGGGGCTTTTAAGAAAATGTGAGGGGTTTTATAAAAATTATATATTAATGTAATTAATTATAGGTTATTTATAAATTATGTTTAGTAACTTGTGATATATTTGTTTAGAGAAAAAAATAATTATATATTTGCGACCGTCTCATTTTTATCTACGTTTTGGTGTAAATTTTATTGTAATACGCCACTTTTTTAAAATTAGTATATTCTTAATTTTTTGTAATCCATTAATAGTAGTGGGTAGATAATTTTTTTTAGATGATGGATTTTTTTGGGATTATGGTGATGAGCTAAGTGATAAACTTAAATATGCTATTCAAAGTGTTTAGTTATTGATTTTAAAACAACTTATTTTATAACCTTATTAAAAGAGAAAGATGACAACACTAAATTTCCACCGATCACAATATCCCATTTAAAAAAAATAAAAAAATCGTGTTTAAGAATATAGTGACGTCATCTAAAAAAACCAATTTTTGATTTTTAGATTTGTTACAACTAATCTATTCAAATTAGTGCTTCAATTTATGACCGAATGATCAAAGTTATTGAACGTATTAAAAGTTATGACCAAATTAAAATTTATTTTAATTTCTAACTTTACTTGCAATTCGGAAACCTCAATTGTACAAAAAAAAACCATATTTTGAATTTTAGATTAGTTACAACTAATCTATTCAAATTAACTAAATATGATAAATTTTAGATGAGTTCCAACTAATCTATTCAAATTAACTAAATATGATAAATTTTAGATGAGTTGCAACTAATCTATTCAAATTAAATAATACTATTATTTTAGATGAGTTACAACTTTCGAATTTTACTAAATAGATGAATATTTGAGGAATTTTAGATGAGTTACAACTAATCTATTCAAATTAAATAATACTATTATTTTCATGATTTACATTTCATGAAAATCGCTTTGCAACTCCATGATTCACATATGCTATGATTTGCAAAGCATATTTCATGAAAATGCAAATAATATTAAATCATTAACATGCTAATAATCCAATGATTTACATTTTGGTTCTCATTTTGTATTTTCGAAAGGTGGAGCCATAAATAGAATCAAAACAGAATTTCATATTTGCCCTGAATTATACAGTTACTTAATATAATTTCCATATTATTTACAAAATTGTCACCTTCAAATCTTAACCATTAATTTAGATGATCCAATGGTTCAGATTTGTTCTTTAGGTTCTATAATTAAGACTAGGTTCTATGTTGATCCTATCTCTCTCTCTCTATATATATATATATACACTCTTATGTAAATATACACACATATGATTGAGTAAATGATTCCATCGTCATTTTATAGCCACTTATCATTTTAATCTTCGGATGATTTTCAACAGGTATATATTAAAGTTAATGAAAATTTTAAGTAAAATTAAAGATATGAATTACAATAAACTAATGAACTTAAACTTACTGCCATTATCAACATTGTTTATCGAATTTGCAGACCAGAATTGTTTATTAATCGGAATTGCTTTAATTTATTTCTAATTATTTTTATTATACATGTTAGTACTCCTTAAAGCTATATAAGTTTAAATTTGACTTATATCATCCCCGTGTTGACACACGGGTCGCTTAGCTAGTATGCAAGTAATAAAAGAGATATGGATAAATAACAATAACACCGGATGTATTTTTTAAAGGCAATCTATTTTTATTAAAATTAAAACTAGTAAGATATTATATTGTACAACGAAACTATAAAAGAAATGATACCGGGAAAAGGTAAAACCAACTAACCAAACTAAAAACTAGCAAGCCACATTGTAACCTGCTATAGCAGATTCGGTACACAGAATTGTAAGTTTAAAAAGTCAAGTACATTAAATATAACTGTAAATAAAAACAATATGATTAAAACTAGAAGGTCACATATATAACTGTAAATTCAATAAAAATAAAGAAGTGAACATATACACCCAATAACACAAATAGCAAAATGTCATTTGTGTATATGCAACCAACCATGCAAACATGAAGTACATATTGCACATTTATGCAACATACGATCTTTATAAAAAAAAAAAGTAAACATCGACCATTTTCCCTTTCTAGTTTAAATAAAAAACAATATGATTAAAAATCAAGTGGATGATTCTTACAATTTTCGTAAAAAATTTGGTTATCGATTGAACTACTATATATGTTGTGTTTGTGAAGCCGGAATTTACGGCTTTAACAGTAGCACATTACCATTTGGTTTTTAAAATCAAAACTTTTCGGTGACTAAAGATTCGAAAAAAATGGGAAGGCACCTAAAGGATACCAAATTAAAAATAACAAATATAAATAATGTGAAACCAACCTACAACGAACCGATTTTTGATGGTTTTGCTAGTTTAATGGTTCGATTTCAATTAATATTTCTTGAAAGCAAGGTTCTTGTATGAATACACCCAACCAATTTTTGACATAAACGAATCAAACCCAACCATAAACACACCTAATGAAAATGAGATTAAACGACCTTCGGTATTCATACATGTGTCGGGTTCAAGAGCTTGAGCTTTAGAACTAGATATCAATCTAACATGCCTACTCAAACTCTAAAGTCTAACCATCTAGGTGATTGAGTTTAGATATAATCCAATAGGGGAGAGTTCAAACGAGAACTGTTTTTCGTACGAGAATTGCGACGACCAATCTTGGCCGTTCATTTTGGATAATAGAATTCATGGATGAAGAGCGTGGGGGGATTGAGTGTGACAGGATGTATGTAAGGAATTCATGGGTGGGCAATCCAATTGAAGGAGGGGGAATTGGACGGCTAAGATTGATTCTCACGGTTCTCGCACAAAAAAAAGTTTATTTTTGAACTTTTGCCTAATCCAATATTCCAATGACATGTTTATTCACTCTACAATCTGCATGCACACGTCTACAGAATAACCTGAATAAACAATACTAAACATAACTATAACACAATGATTTTAACCATCACCAAGATATTGTAAAAATCAAACACAGTCAGAGAAAGATTCATCATCAATATATTCACTTTTTTTTTTTTAACCATCACCTTGGTGGTCCACTAGATAGTCCACTTGCCCCATTAGGGGGGTCAAGGGATCAAATCTTGGGGGTTGGCTAGCGGGTTCTTTCAAAAACGGCCACACGTAACACCAGTTAGACCCCGTACATTACAGCCTTAGGCTTGCGCTCCCCGGGAACCTGCAAATGTAAAATCCCCTTTAAAATATTCATTCTCCTTTTCTTTTCTCGAACTCTGAGTTGGAAGACACTATCACCACCGGCCCACAGAAAAAAAAAAATAGTTGTGACCTGAACCGGGCTGGCCAAGAAAAAAATTATAACCCATCATGGATCCAACTTCCAGCCACGTTCGGAAAGTGCTCGAGTCACATGCTCAGCTGCCTCCATTGTGTCTTGTAATGGAGTATAGATCCATGTTTCAGTTATCTGTAAAGGCTCACCATGAAACAAATCTTTAGAAATAATTATTTGCTAAAACAGGCTAGCATTATGAAAATTGTGAAATTATTAGAGGTGACCAAATCAAATGACTCTGTTAGGCAAGTTGGTTATAATGGATGCGGGTCCTAACAGGTAATTTAGTGTGCGAGTCAAAGGGTTAGTTTGGCTTGAGGCTTGAGCTGGCCCATCACTTGTCCACTTTCTTGATTTTCTTACATAATTTAGGATGTTATGAGCATTTGAATACACGTTTGATGAGTTTTAACTAGTGTACTTTCTAGCTACTTTTTTATACTTTCCTTGTTTGATCGGTTAGTCAACAAATACAAGTAATACAACCTACGTCAACCTTGTCATGTTGTGTACAGCCTGTGGAGGTGGGAATTTCAACCGGTTCGCTTATGAATGGGTCAAATTGGTTGTGTTTTATTTCAAATAAGTTAAATGGATAAAATTAAAAAAATCGTAAAAGGGGAAAAGTTCAAATGGGTCAAGCAAGATGAAAGTAGCTCAATGTATATAAGTATACTTGTAATGCACTAATGAATACACCTCCTAAATTGTTTTATTCAACGACTTATATTACTATTATTGTAGCGATATTTGTTTTTGTAACTATAATGATGCATTACTTATTTTTTATAAATATAAGGAATGGAAATGTTTGTGGGTCAACCAAACTGGCTCGGTTCATTGCGACCCATAACTGAAAATCACCGATTTCAACAGAATCCGTTATGACCCATTACCCATGACACACCCACCTTGCTAAAACCATGTTTCCTAGTACGCAAACTTACATTCTCTTCACCAGTGAATGGTCGCAGCATCCCTCTTTCTTGTAGACATTTCTGGAAGTAGGCAAACTTCCATGTGCACCTTTCGGCTCCAATCACGTAAACAGGCTTTCTAAAACATAAAAGATCATGTCCAATCCATTTAAAAAAACAAGAATGATAGAAATTTGGTAACCAAATTTGACTATTTGCCAAGATTTTGAAAATCCTCAAGATGCTTACCCAGTACTGCAAGCCTCACTTAGCATGCTCACTGAATCAGCACTGATGACAAAAGCATCAGCCAAAGCTAAATGCCCCATGTGAGGATTCGGATCTACACAATATCATGTATTCACCATATCAATTTATCTTCAAATGTTGCTCGGAGAGGTTGCAAATCAATTGAATTAGGAGGTCTTATGCATTAAAAATATGTGGGGTAACTTTTGGATTATTTGGCTTATTTCCTTTTCAGCTAATATTCTATTAATTTTAACCATTTGACCAATTAGAGATAAATCATTATAATTGCCACCACTTGGAAGTATTAGGAAATCATCAAAGATGGATGGGTGGGATACCTTTGCCGTCCCAGATATAAACCTTAGGATGGTTGCGAAATTCCGTTGTTATTATCTCAGACACCTGTTGGTCAGAACCTCAAAATTAATTTATTCTTGTATTTCATTAACGATTAAGTAATAGTAGAAACAATACGTACTTTCCGGGGCGTACGCCTAGAAAATGAAATTCTGATGCTCCCACAAGTTGGAAGAACATTCATTAATGCTGCCGCTAACTGCCTTGCTAGGTCAGCACCATATCTGCAGTGGCCTATAATACAAATCAGTATCTAAGCCCCCTTTTTAATTCATAAATCAGGGTAAGAAAAGTAGTAATTTTTTAGGACAAGAGAAGCGTATAAAAAAAAGAACAATTAGAAAATAGTAAAAAATACACTCACAAGTAGGTCCTCCAATGTTGACCACAAGCAACGGTCTGGTTAATGAGGCCAGCTTATCATGCCAGGTTGAGGCTGCATACTGTAGTGAGGCTGAATCAACTTGATGAAGGGCTCCCAGTGTTAGGACCTGGGATTGTATATAGAACCAGCTGCATAAGTATATTTGCAATTAAAATATGGTATACATTTGCTTCCACTAGCATAGCGTAATACTAATAATGGGCAAGTCAGGTAGGTTATGTAACAGATCAAAGAAGGCAAAACAATCTCTGAGGGGAACAAGAGGAGGTGGGCCAGGTTGGGCTTATCCGATTTTTTTCTAACTTGTATACTATTAATATGCACATAACGATTATAAAACTATTTTATGAACAAATAATCTACTTTTTGAATAAAGTGATTTAGGAGGTTTTATGCATTTGAAAACACTCTAGATGAATGTTCTGATCGACCAACTTGACATTGTTTCTAGTTAAATGCTTTAACTTGACCCATTTGTGTTAAAGATGAAACACAACCCAAATCAACCCATTTATAGGTAAATGGGTCAACAATAACCTACCACATTTCTTCCGGGAGGTTGACGAGGAGTAATCCACCCACGAAGAAACCAAGGAATGTGTTTTTTCCCTTCAGGAGTCAGTGAATAATAATCATGACGAGGACTAATCACCAAATCAAACCTATTCAGATGTGACCGTGGGTGTTGTATCTGCAACCATAATAAACAGACTACCATCATAAATAAAGTAAAACATAACTGGATAATAGGATTAAAAAAAAGTTACTTAGTTCAGCAATTTTCCTCTTCCCAGTTTGAGTTGTCATCTGAAAACATATCCTTTTTATCCAACATTTAATTATATGTTTCCACTTATAATAGTTACAAGACATCAGTGAGCTGATATTGGTCCACAAAATTTCTCGCAATTTTGTCTTTTAAAGGGTCGATTTAGGTAATATATAATTAGTCAAAACTCTAATTAAACCAAGTGTCAGGTCGAATCTCGCGTTCTTTTTTCTTACATAAGGGGCAAAACTAAGCAGCCAGGAGGATGAAAATAACATAAAAAAAAAAGGTCCCTATCAAACCTGTACAGTGAAAACATGGTCTGGAGCTAACCGTTTAACTGAAGCTGCAACATTTATAGTATCCCGGCCAGATGCAACCACCAATAGTGGGCCATCTCTAGGTACAAGATAAAAACATCATTTTGAATCACCATAAAAACATGTAATGCATCCACATATACAACCTTGTAAGTAAAGACACTGGTATCTACATAAGAACATATGGTTGTACTAAAACCAAACGAGATGAGTTAAAAACATGATCTTAGTAATTATAAATTATGGCAGGACCTCAGATAAAAACTAAACATACTTCTCAAAAGTCTCGATAGCATTGGTTGCGATTAGCTCAGGATCAGCTTCTGAGATATTTGACTGATCTGCATTATTTTAACTAGCAGGATAAGACAATATCATGTATCCCTCACATTCATTGATGTAGCCTTAATGAAATGAAAGCAAATAATTTCTTATTATGAATCTGTTACTCAAGTAATTTGGAGACTGTTGAAGAAAGAGTTGTCTTTTTAATCGATCTAATCTTTTGTGGGTAGAAACAGGAAGCCAGTTAAGCCATCTATTGATCCCCTCTTTTGGTCTACAAACACGCTGTTCAAACAATAGTTAGGTTAAAATGGGAAGATCGGGGCTGCCAGTACGATTGAATAAGATGAATCTATACATACAAATATGGGATGATATACAGGAAAGCCGTACATACAAAGAAAGAATGCCGGTGAAATAGGCCCAAAGCTCGAATTAGTCCATAACACTGATTCTCGGCTCCGGCGAAGCCATTTCCGATTATAACTGCCCGTCTAATGGTTGTGTGCATTGTCAGTGCACTTGAGGGTTTTGCTAGGGTTTTAGCTCCAGCTTCCTAGTGCTTCTTCGACAGAGTGACGTTCTTGTCCGGGTCGACCCGCCCCTTTAAGAGTTAAACCGCCGAGTAAAATGAACAATGTAGGTTGGATTTGGATTAGCATATTTTTGTAAGTTTTCTTTTAAGAAAACAATTGATTAAATTGCTAAGAATGTTTAATATAGTTTATAATTAATTCATAGTCCTAAGTGACTAATTTTAGTCTTTGAATCAATATCATTAATGATCCAGATTAAATTTTAAAAATTTGGACGGAATGGTATTTTCGTAATTTTTTGTAATTCACATGTGATGCTTTTACAATTACAAATCACATGTGATTGTATACTGAATAACCTGTGATTGAATATTAAAATTTCAGAACTATATTTTTATAGACTTTATTGAACACAACTCGCTAACAATATGCTAGAGGAAAATACATTATAGTCGATTATAAAACAATCAAATGAACATCATAATAAACTTTTATAATAGAATACTACACAAGGGCATCTAAGGGATTTAAGCACCAGCTAGTCATTTGATCTTAACCTTGAAGCTTCCTCTTGAATTCAACCATAGAAGGGATGAAGCTTTGCACAAAACCCATCACAGATGAATCTCTAAAAACGTTAGAGAAAAAGGCTTTCCCGTTTCTTATTTTCCATTTAACCTAGCAAAAAGTAAATAATGCCGCTATGAATACTTCCAATCGTACTCCATTCAAATCAACAACACTTCCCCAATTTAGAAGTGAAGCTATATAATTAAAGAAAGGCTTCACAACAACCCACCATCCACGAAACTTCTCAATTGAAGCTGAAATAACCAGCAGCAAAACAAGTGAAACTCAATTTCAGGGACTACTTTGTAGAAAAAACATAGCTCCAAAACCAAGGGGATACCACGTCGAGAAAGATTGGATAAAGTTAGGAGCCTTTCATGGTTTAGTCTCCGTGCATGTTTGTTAACCTTGCTAAGTATGTTCTTCAACCAAGTAGTTTTAAGTCCACCATTTCTCAAGTTCGTCTTAATATCTATAGCAACACTCAAAGATGACACTAAAAAGACACCCGAATTATCAAGAGCTCATCTCCAAGACATGTTACCAAAATTATGATCACCGAAAGAACTTTAAATTAAAGTTTTAATGTCAATAATGAAAACATTAAGTGTAGAATTAATAGAGGAAATAACTGACTATGCCCACTTTTGTTAGACTCTAAAGGATGCCTTTGTTGAGAGCGATGGAAACCATGGAGGGAGCTTATCAGCCGACTCCATAAAGCAGTGCAACTAGACTATAAACGTCACCACCACTTCGCAAGAAGAACGAGATTAATCGCTCTCAAATTGTTTACCTTGTCTGTCATTTTCTTTTGGAGCTAGCATATCCTGCCAAGAAAGGCATCAAGTTTTCTTGTTGTCTTTGTAATCACCACGGAAAAAATGGCACCTCAATTTCTCTAATGGATTTAGCACTTTTTAAGGAGCTTTATAAATGGAGAAAAATTATAGTCTAATAGTGCCCAAGACAAACTTGCAAAGAGTGACTCTTCCCCAAAAGGAGAGAAGTGAGACCTTCCAAAGTGATAGTTTAGGCGGAACTTATCAATGATAGGTTGCCAGTGTGTACATCTATTCATCGATGTGCCAACCGGAGGCACAATTCAATAAGGAAGCAACTTGTTCCATATTTGAGAAGCCAACTCCCATCAAGGTTGTTTTTTATAAGTTAGCCTTTAACCTAAAGAGAGAACAAAACACCTTAGTATCCTTATTAGGTTTAAAGCATTTTTCCTCCGACCATTTTACCAATGAATAATACATCATCAACATATTGAATGTGGGAAACAACTAGACCATGATTGGGAAGAGATAAGCCCGAAAAAACTCTCCCATCAACTAATTCCTTCATAGCCACATTGAGCCTCTCTGCGCTAAAATAAACAAAAAAAAGAGAGCAAGATGGTCACCTTGATGGACACCTCGAAACATTGAGAACTCCTTTGAGGGTGAGCCATTAAGAAGAACCAAGACCCTAGATGATCCCAAGCACTTATGAATCCAATATCGCCAAATACTTCCAAAATTCATTTGAACCATGATAGAGTCGAGAAAATTCCAACTCAAGGTGTCAAATGCTTTAAATCCCTCTATAAAGATATATATGCTATATCTTAAAGCAAACAAATAAATATATGTTATAATAACAAAACATATTAAGAGTCTGACTAATCTGAAACATAAATTCATCCACAATGGTAGATGCTTAACAGAAGAATGCAAGAGAGTGATGGTGGTATTTGATTGGTATTAATTGATATGATAATAAGAATAATAATAATTTAAAATTAAGAAAAATACTTTCGACAAAAAATGAATAAAAAAATAGAGAAGAGATTTTCATCATTTTAGGTGCAACAAAGACCATGAGTATGTTTCTAGTGTTAAAAATGTGTTTATTTATACATATATAATTTGCAACACCCCTCTTTTGATGTCATTTTTTAAAATTAGAGTTTAACGTTAATGTAATGTATCATTAAAAACCTTGCTAATAAAAACCGTGAAAAAAACACTTTAGATAATGGGAAAAGAGTGTAGTGTATAGTAGATTACACCTCATGTAGACATCTATCACATGTTATAAACATGCCCCATGTAGATCTTGTACGTGGACATGTTTTCCACATATTGCATTAGAAAGCGTCTCCATGAAAAGATATGTTGAATCATTATTGAATTATTCGTATTTATTTCGATCTGATTATTCTTTATTAAGTCATAAGTGTATGAGAAAAATCTTAAGAGTATATGTGTTGTTCAGTACTTCAATCACTCTTGAAAACAAATCGTATTATCTTCAAGGATTACAACCAGACTTTCTCCTTCCCTAATCCAGACGTGTTGTTCAATTGTTCTTGAAAAGTTTCGTCGTCGATTTTAACCATAGACACTCTTTAGTACCTTCATATAGTGCGATGACTTCAGGATGATTTTTACATTTCAAACAAACGTTTATGTTGCGTATTTGAAACGAAAAACAAACAATACAAACTTGATTCTCTGAATTCTTGATCACACAAATCAACAAAGATGATTGAACATTGAAACCTCCATTAACACTCTTATTTTGGAACTCAAGAATACTAGAAAGAAACTAATACAAAGAAACAAAAAGATGAAATCTAAAATTGATACAAGCTGATGGTCAGGCTCCAAAGGATGAACCTTATATAATTGAAGGTTCTGGCCTCCGACCTTTAACCTCCAACCTCTAGTTGTTACAGCCTCCTAACAACTTTTACAAGTTGCACAAACACCCCTTAGATTTAGTGTAAGTCACACAAAGATCCTACAGTTTATTTTGTAGAGCCCCATGTAATAACATAGTATCCAATTATGAAAACATATAATTTTTTAGATATAGTTTTATGAGAAGAATTAGCATCACACGGAAATGACTTTAGCATGATTTGCCACTTCTATGTGCATTTTGTCACTCAATTTAATTTCAATCTAAACTCACGTATCATTTTTCAATAAAAGGTGTTGTAGTGGGAGAATAAATCTCAACGTGATAGGGAAGTGAACTAAGCATTGTAGCGTGATTTTATTAACATACAACCAACATAACAGTAAATTCAATAATTCCATAATTACACGAACTTTCTAGGCTAAGATATTACTAGCTTATCAAATTGGGTGGTGGTTGGGGGTGTGTCTAACAATAGTTTTTCTTCACATTCTCACTTCAAAAATTGACCAATGGAGTGTCTAATTATTCCATACGATATACAAATATACAATCTTATCGATTAAAGATGTAACATATTATTCGTTCTATAATATAGAATATGTTATGAATCAAATATATACTTTTTAGTTGTTGTTGGGTGTATTTTCATCGTCTTACGTACACATGTTACATTAATAGATCAACTATCTCATATACATCATAGAGGGAGTGCAATGATATATACCTATAATTTTTTCATATAAAACCTTTGATGTTCTCTTCATTTAATTCATCACATGAAGTTATTATTATGTATATTTAAATATGACACAATCTTATAGTGAGTAGGGAAATCGAAACCAAACCAAAAATCAAAATAACCAAACCAAAAAACCGAACCCATGATTTCAATTTTCAAAATTTCAAAAATAGACTTTTCGGTTTCATTCAGTTTTGGTTTGCTGATGAGTTTCTTTTGGAGTTTTAGAGTGTCATCAGTGATTTTTGATACCACCAAAATCTAATGATGAAAAATGATTTTTTAAATGATTAGATGCAGTTAAATCTTCGATTTATACTTTTAAAATATTATAGTTTACCTTAAAAATAATAATTTAATTAATAGGGCTTCATATATATAAATTGTGTTTTGTTTTAGATTTTGACCCTAAATACCGGAACAACAACTAAAACCTTGTTAACCGATACGATTAACTGGAAACTTGAACAACACCTTTAGTTTTAATTAATTTTATTGTTGTCATTATATAATGCTACCAGTCAACAAAAATCTTGGGTTCATCTATGGTGATATATCTTGATTGATTTGCTGGTATTGTCAACTACTTGGAGTCATGGATTAACTGACCATGTTTGAATTATTCCGGTAAATCTTTAGTTCTTCTAGATTGTGTATTTTTTTGGGTAAATTGCATAATAATACAATGAGCTTTGTATTAATTACTATTGTATACAATCAATTTTAAATTTAAAAAATAATAGAATTAACTTTCATAATCATCTCATTTTGTGCAAATAACTTTTTTTAGATGTCTGTTGTTTAGTTACCATTCTATGTAATAAACTTTGTTATAACTTTTATAGTATACAACAAGTTGTATAAAATGTGAAGATTATAAAAGTTGATTGTACTATTTTTAAGAAAATAAAGTTTGATGTATATAACAATAACTAAAACAAAGTTAATTATGTTTTAATGTAATTTGTCTCTTTTAGCTTTAGATGTATACAATGGGTTTTAATAATGACACATGGATCTTGAAGTTTGTTTGAACAAAAGACAAATTATTTCCAAAAACTGGTAAAACCGAACTTAAAACCAAAAAACCGATTAGTTTTAGTTTTCTAAAAATCAAAATTTTTAGTTTGGTTTCGGTTTTACTAAAGACCGAACTAAACATAGGCCTATTTATACATTATCCATATTCATGTTTGGTTTTTGGAGTCGGGGTTGGGTACGGGTTTGGTGACCCACGCGATACCCCTATATCTGTCTCCATCCCGATACCTAATTTTGGAGAATCTTCGTCTATGCCCTGTCCCCACCTTGATTACCCGATCAAACCGGATTCGAGTGTGAGAAATATGCCATTGGCTACGCCTGACTGTCTGACCCGATTTCGACTAATCTAGCTGAAGCTCACACTAGCCTAAACCCTAACCCAAACCCTATTCCCTGGCGTCGTAGTCTCTCCAGCACCTCCCCGTTGTAATATACCATGCCGGGTGCCGAAGGAGGTCCACCGGAGGTGACCCTTGAAACATCGATGGGTTCGTTCACCGTCGAGGTAAATATTCGACTATTCTTAGCCATTTATTTTACACTTACGACAGATTTTGAGACAAATTGTTTGATATTGAATTGATCAGATGTACGATAAGCACTCACCTAGAACTTGTAAAAACTTCATTGAACTATCTCGAAGGGGTTACTACAACAACGTTAAATTTCACAGAATCATCAAGGTACGGAACACTAAAAACTCCTAATCGTATGTTTGAACTCTTTTGAGTTTTTATGCTCCGAGTAATGGTAATTTGACTAAGAGCTAATTCTGTATAGGATTTCATAGTTCAAGGGGGCGATCCAACTGGCACAGGAAGAGGTGGAGAATCTATTTACGGGTACATTTACTTCTTTTAACATTTTATTTGTTCAGCTTCGAGAAAGCTTTATTTTATATTTTATCTATGTGGAATGTTGCCAAGTTGATGGATTTTAGACAACGAAGTTATCCATACTTCTGTAGAATCAGTAGTGCTAATATTTTCTCAATTTGTTATTAATAAGACCATGCAAATTTCATGTTTTTCTTGCAAAAAGTAGATATCAAATGTTGGATGGCAAGTCAGGAGTCTAGATTTATCTGATGATCTGTTTCCGACATATTTGATTGCCTGAACCAAAAAAATTTGTGCTAATGGCTTTGTTAGTTTGTCATATGTTTCCAGATGCATGGCTGTTTGTATTGATATGAATGTTTGTTCTTGAAGCTCAAAGTTTGAGGACGAGATAACCCCGAAGTTGAAGCATACTGGAGCTGGTATCTTATCAATGGCTAATGCTGGTCCAAATACAAATGGCAGTCAGTTCTTCATCACCTTGGCACCAGCTCCTTCCCTTGATGGTAATTGTCTTCTCTCCAAACTTCTTATTTTTATTAATGTGCTCTGTCTTTTATGGTTCATGGATTTACTTCCGTCTTTGGGATATTTCTCAGTAATAAGATATGGGGGCAAAAGTGATCTTTTTCATTGTACGTACATAATGTTTGATATGTATACTTTTTTTCATATCAAATTTACAATCCATATCTGGCAAGTGATAAAGGTGATGATATATAATTAAAACCAAAATCATGTGATTCTCTTGTCGTTATACTAGATTGAGCAAACAATATGTGATTGTCATTACCGCTGTTGTAGTTCCACGAACCCATATTTAGTTTGGCATATGTTTTTCTTGGATTATCGGCTTGAAATTAATCTCTGTTTTCAACATCAACATTAAAAGTGTGTTGACAACATTCGCTGGTATCATTATAGATGGAAAAATATGCACCCAAGATGAAGAGAATATATTTCAAGTAATTGGCTAGTTGCCTAGTTGTGCTGTTTGTTGATTTTATCAGGATGCAATTAATGTGTTAGTGCTATCCTGGAGGACATATTATCCCCTCAGGTGAGAAGTATCAGTTGATGTCATTTTAGAAAAATTAAAAAAACTTAAGTCACGTAATGATCGTTAGTTGTGTAGTGTATGGCCCGAAGCTTTTGGCTATATTTTGACAAGGTGTCGAATTCTTCTATGGACAAGTCATTGTTGATTTCTGTTGCTTGCTCATTTTTTTTTTAATATTAACAGTTTTCGGAATGATATTAGTCTACCCAAAGAGATCAGGTTAAATACGTGTATTTGATGTAAGTGCCTAAGTGGAGCCTATGATAATGAGTTCTGGTAAAAGGCTTCAGGCTTCAGGCTTCTTATTAATTTCTTTGTTGGTTGATGATGTCAACTACCTCAAAAACTCTGATTAATGTGGTTTTCTGTTAAATCGTTATGTTATTATTATTGGCAGGAAAACACACAATATTTGGAAGAGTTTGTAGAGGAATGGAGATCGTTAAGAGACTTGGTAGTGTTCAGACTGATAATACCGATAGGTCTATTTCTTTCTTTTATTCATTGTTTCTAACACTTTCTCTTGAAGTTAAAAATCTTGTGCAAATTTGCAGAACTAAATTTTCATTAGTTTTATTTTTCTAAATGTCTTATTCTGTGCAGGCCAATCCATGATGTGAAAATACTGCGGACGACAGTCAAGGATTGATTGTAGTCACCACTGTAGATCTATGGTTTCTGATACTGCAGTGGTTAGATTACTCACATCAAGGTATTTCTGGTAGCCATGATTTTATGAATGTAAGTGACTGACGTGGGGCTGCATATGAATTGCAGAAATATGAACTAGAAAGACACTTGATAACATTATTAGACTATTAGTATCTTGTAACGTGATATTGCAACAAATTGGTTATTTGTTCCCTTTTCCCTGTTCCAGTTTGATCAACTTATTGGCTTCTTAGCGTTTGCAGAATAGGATATTTTAATATGGAGTTAAAAGCAGTTTGGTGGTTTTAAATATGATTTAAAAAACTATAAAACTAAAATAGTTATGGTTTTTTAAATAAAACTATTTAGTGGTTGTTTGCATTTGAATAAACTTAGGTCGATTTCGAACCCGTACAAGTTGTTTCACTTTCATCAAATGTTATGATTTTGCCCATTTGATTTATTGGAATGAACATAATTTAAATCGAGGTAAATGGGTTGAATTTTGCCACAAATAGTTAAGATTTGGGGCTTTCATTCTGTTATAGTTGATTTCATGAATGTTAAGTGCCCAAAGAGGTTTAAGATTGATAAAAACAACCAAACAAGAGGATTTAGGGATTTCAACATAGATCAAAGATCTTATACATGTGAAGATAAGGGTACTTTGTTGGTCACATGGGGGGTAGCTTACAATAATATGAGCAGATACACATGTTCCCATTGCATTTTCCAACACCAAATGGCTCTCTTTTGGTACACTTATGCTCACATCTTCTCACTTCACATTTCCTCATGCTAATCCTCTTTCGGCACATGTGTTCTGGGATTCGGGTAGCATGTGCAACACCAATCATTCTGGTTATGCTTGTGGTTGAGCAAGCTGTTCACCCAAAAAAGAATTTTTGTTAAAAATAAAAATGAAAAGAAATAAAAACAAATCAATTGATGATGAAATATGAAATATATATATATATATATATATATATATATATATATATATATATATATAATTGAATGAAAATTATTAAAAAGAAAAGGGAATTAAGAACGGAAAGACCTAGAAAGAGAACTAGCAGGAGCAGCAGAGGTAGGAATTTGCTTGATTTTGATGCTTTCATTTTTCAGTTTTGATGGTATAAAGAGTTGTTTTGTCTCCCCTCTTTATAAAATTTGCAAGCTTCTGCTTTATTCTCTCCCTTGTTATAAGAAAGGAAATATGTAAATATGTGTTTTTGAAGTAATTATTGTAACTTCAATAATAAGAATTAGATAATTATTTAACTTGTTTTAGGAAGTGGCATCTCTTCCCCAAGAGTAAAGGTGTGACCGTCAGACATTTTATCTCGCAAGATTGAGTACTGCTGTCGTAGATATTTTGGTTGTTATCAACATTTTTACCGATTCAAATTTGATTAAAGATTTAAAAAAACATGAATAAATTATGGCAAAAACTAAAACTAATAACTTCTATGTCGCAGGAATTACTTTTACAGCAAATGCAAAACACTTGTTACATCCAGTCTTTTAATAGCCTAAAAGCTCAAAGGAACTATACGACTAAACCTACTTTAGTTTATGAATTTAGGCTACCCGTAGTAGGTGAGCCGAAGGCTTTCGGGTCCCCCCCCCCCCCCCCCTCATTTGCCATTTTGGGTTTGGGAAGAAAAAAGGAAGTGGCAGGTGATGTAGCATTTGGGTTAATTTGGGCTGGGATAGACTATACCTCATGCCCTTAGACTACCCGCGTCGGTCATGGAACCCGGGCTGGTTGGCCCCCCAACCAGCGTTGTACACCATCGCAGCCCTGCTGGTGGCGCAGGTCCGACCCCCGGCTAGCCATGGTACCCGCGGCTGGTCACGCCTTTTTCCTTTTTTTCTTTTTTTCCCTTTACTCCTTTCTCTCTCCTTATTAATATATATTTTATAATTAATAATATATGTGGGCTGGTGTGAGTTGGATGTGAATGTTTGTAGGTTTGAGAAGATTGAAAGTGAGAGATGATGTGGATTAGGAAACTCCAGGTTGGATGTTATAGTCTTATAATAATGAAATCTTCAAATCCATGAATTTGTACGACCATTTAGTGTCACTAGTGTGACGCAACATTGTCACTTAAAGTGTTGTGTTGTAGAACAAAATGTTAATTTATTCAGGAGTATCATAAATCAGAATGTGGAACTCTCTTTAAATAATAAAATATTTAAAGCGTCGCTAATTGTCTTGAACAAAGAGGATGTGATTTTTTTGTAAAATGAAAAAAAAAAAACTGCAATTAAAATATAGAAAAGCGAAAGGCAGTTGGTTTAGTAGAAGTGAGTTAGGGTACAAGTTCTTTTCTTTGTTCTTACTCCCTTCCCTTCCCTTCCCTTTAATGTCATTTGTAAGCTTCATCAAATACCTCCTGACAATTGGTGACATAAATTCTTTGAAATGCCTTTTTCTGTCAAGATTTGTTTTTAAACTTTTTAAAGGGATATTTAACTCTTTTTTTCATTTATCCCTCATTTTTAAAATTTAATACCAAATTAGAATATTAAAAATCACTTATGACAAAACCCACAAATGAATCTTTAAAGCAAGTGTAGTGGTGTCATGGTCGGAATCTGGGTGGGTGATGTGGAAGGGCTCAACATCCGGGGTGGATCATGGTGCCACTACAAGGGATGCTTTGGGGTGGGCGTTCATGGTATGGCGCCGCTTGGAGCGGATATTTAAAATTATCTTTTTTATTTTAATTTCGAGGGAAGAATAATAATATGATCTGAGGTTATAGTGAACCACTACATAAATATTTTAGGTGTGACAATGGTGGAAAAGAGAAAGTGATGTAATGCTAAGGTGATTATCCAGAGTGATTCAGAGTCCGTAAGCCATTACTCATGCTCTTATGTGGTAAACAAGGTGGACATCCATCACCAGACCGCTACATTAGACGACTATATATTCAACAATCTATTTATGTTATTTTATTAAGACTTATATTATTGGCACAAACCTTAAATTATTTATCATATTAAAAAGAGGAATATGTTATTTTATTAAAATAACTCGTACGAACTTTTACTATCTATTATAAAATATGTAAAAGTATTCATAACTTTATACAAATTATTCAAATTAGTATTTATTTTAGTGCAATTTGGTATGTTTAATTTGTAGCGTATTAAACTATGCAATGTCTGATTACTATGTTAATATAATATTAACTGCATTTCAAAATAATTAACTTTTATAATTATTCTATATCCATAAAATTGTCAAGAGGATAATGGTTCTGGAAAATAATAATAATCTTAGGCCGTAATTTCAAAATTAATTTGGATAACAAATAATTAAGAACGAGAATTTCCTAAACCCACACGATGTGGCGGGAAAATTCTTTTTATGAAACAAAATTGATAAAAATAAAATTTAACATTGATTTCCTTTTAATTAAAAAAATTCGTATGAATTTATATTATTTAATTATACTTAATTAGTTGTAAATATATGCTTGATTGAGAATAACTCAAATACATGACTAATTTTCTAGTTATGAGATAATTTTAGGTTATAGTCAGAAGAAACTTCTTATCTTTTTATTTTATTTGAATCATAACTTTAAATAATATGTTTTACAAGTAAAAAATTACTTCTATCTATATAGAAATAAACTAAGTTTTTTTATTTTAGAGTTATTTTACAGAGTATTAAAAAATTGAAGGTTGGTTTGAAAAAATACAAATTATTTGAGGTTATTTGTTGAAAATTTAGGAAAAAAAAAGTAAACAAATATGTTTGCGTGAACTAAGGACCATATGTAGTGCAAAAATGTCAACAACTTGGACTATCCTCACTTTGTTTATATGTCCTTTTTAATATTTATTTCAAATGTGTTTTTTTTTCTGTAAATTGTATGGTATTATAATGTTGTTTGAAGGCTAAGATGTTGTAAGAGAGTGAGAATTGGCATTTGTGTATGTGACTAGTAGGAGTGTTTAAAAAAATTGAAGAACCGATCTACCCCGCATGAACCGAAACCGAAAAAACCGATATCCATAAAACCCGTAACCCGAAAACTAAGGTACCCGCTAAACACGGGGCGCGTTCGGTTTTTAAAATTCGATATCCACGGGTACCCGCCCCGCATATATATATATATATATATATATATATATATATATGTGTGTGTGTGTGTGTGTGTGTGTGTATTTGTTAATATGAAATAACAAAATCATTAGAAAACTTAAATTCCTCAAAATTACCTAACTTACCTCTAGTAGCTTCTACCGTCTCCCCCAATTCTTTTTTTTATGTATCGATATTGAGAGTTTGCAAGCCTGCAACGATCAAAAGTTTAACATGGATACACTGAAATCGATCAACAGTGTCAACTTTAATCTTATCGGTTTTTTGTTTCTACGAGGCTCTTATCGGAGATCTGTTTGATTTCTACTAGTGATTTATTTATTATTGTTGACTTGTTTCTACCATTGTTTATTGTTTTATTATGAATCTAAACTTGTTGAAAACAAAAAAATGAAAAATAATTTAATTTTAGGGTACCAGTGACCCGAACTACGGATACCCGCCTCCCTTCAGGTACCCGCAGCTTGCGGTTCGATTTCGGTTCCTAAAGCTAGATACTCGCCCCGCAGTTGCGGTTTGTAAAAAATCCACTACCCGCCCCGCCCCGTAAACACCCCTTTCCGTGAGTGTGTCCAGCTCCATCTTTCCCTGTCCTACTTTTTTCTATAATTATTTTCAATTTTTTTTACCAAACAAACATTAATGTACTTTATATGTACCAAAATAATAAAATTGATCTTTGGGCTTCATAGAAAATGTACTTTAGATGATTTCATATTATATTCTTTTTGTTTTTTTTTTTCGTTTCTTGGTTATAGTTAAAGAAAATGGTATTTATTTCGCACTTGTCTAAATAAGTTTAACTAAGACGCGACAACTTATAAAAATATTTCTAGCTAAATACAGAGTAATAAAATTACATTTTCATATCTCAACCAAAATACAAGTCTTGGGCTGTCTTTTTTCTCACATGATAAAACAAGAACATCCAAAATAAATATATACATTAATTTTTTATTTGATTAATGTCGAGTACAAGAAATACTTCAAATTTCTAAGCCATACAAAAAATAATAATAATTACAACGATATACATTACTGTCTAATATCAACTACTGCTATCTGTTGGCACATCTAAAAAAAACTATAACTATAAAGAATTAGAATGTAGGGCAGACTGGTAGAGGCATAGCGAAATGCATTTTATGGCAAACCCCATTTTTAGAGCAATTTTAACAATGTCCTAAACCAGAACTTTAGATTGATGAAAGTGCCCTCCAAGGGTATTTTCGCCAATTTAAATAAGATTTTCTGGGAACAAAGGAATGTGCATTCTGTAATAGATCACAAGTTGAGTTGAGAAAATATTGAAGGAACAAGATCTACCACGGACCAAGCAAGACCAGCATACTGAAGCAACCTTATCCCTGTATCCACATCGAATGAATCCTGATTACTAAGTAGCAACAGTTTCTGGAGATACCCGTTTGGCTGTTTGACTTCATTTGACTTTTTAAGTTTTGAAGAAATGGTCAAAGCTGAGATGTAGCCTGATGATCTTATAGGGATGCCTAATGCATTTGCTGTAATGGGTAGAATCCATTTTGCCAGAGCCTTGCTGCAGAATTTGACCACCAGTATGGTGGGGATACCAACTAGGATCCTACTAGCAAAGGCAACCATCGGGAGCTCAGGGGTGAACACACGGGCAACGTGTTCATGGTGGAAGTGATCATATGTTTGTTGGACACCCACAACCTGGATGAATGTTTGGATCAGTTGTTTGTCTCTACGTTATTATTTATGGCGTGCAACAATTTCATATATCCCTCGTGAAATACTCCATTGGTCCCATGAAAATTGCAACATTTAGCTGTCAGCATCTTTTTGGAAATTGTCTAAATGACCATAGCTAATTACAAGTCAAAACCTTTCTGATGAAAAAATAAATACTGCAATTTTAATGGGACACTCTATAATGGACAATCAGAAGTGCAATTCCTATAAAACAAGGAGTAAAAAAAAGGAATTATATTCTTACAATTCCCAGTGCAACACCTGTGAACGCTGTGTGATAATCAAAACTTGGAGTTGGAAGCTCAGGTGTTGGGTAGGCAAATAGCGAGAAAATGCTAACAGCAACCGAAAAAGATGTAACTGCAAGAAATGCAGATATTTATAAACTTGAAGATTACAAGTATTTTAGGCATGGGCTGCCCTAGGGTGTCCCGGGTGAGTGACTGCACAGGACCCATGTCTAGAAGGAGGCCCTTTTTTTTGTGTGTACACATATGTATACGCATCTAATATTATAATTTTACAAGTACAGTAACAAACTATTAAAAAGCTCATGTTTAGTACATTTAGTCTATAACCTATTACACCAAATAAAATTTGGTAAATTATTACTACTATTCTTTGTTTTGGTTTGTGGTATACTCATTAGGCCAAATAAATTAGCCTACAACCCATTAGACCAAAACAATTTGTATTGAGGGTACCCATTTTTGTATAGATATAATAATTATTGTAGTAGTAATAAATTTTTGCTTATGTCTATAATTAAAAAACTGTATTTATGAGGCCCAACTTTTACCCTTTGCACAGGGCCTCTAAAATCAATGGACAGACCCTGATTTTAGAAGGTTTTATGCATTTTTTTAGTACCAGTCAGTCAGGCTTGACCAACCCACAAAACACTTTTTCTTCTCTTTCCTTGAGTTTATTAAATTATTAATGAATTAAATATCACTAAAAACTATAGTATTAAAACAACAATAATAATAATAAGAATAATCGAATTGTAAAATAAAACAATCTTAAGAGGTTTTATGCATTTAAGTACACTTTTGGCGACTTTTAACGCGTCCCGTTTCCATTTTAGCTACTTTAAAAAAAATTCAACCATTTGACCCACTAGAGAAAAAGTTTACCTATTAACGGGTCGAATTACGACCTGCTACATGCAGATGAATGATGATGATTATGCAACACAGAAAGTTAAAATATTGACTTAGCTACGTACAAGAATCCGTACCATTTTGGCCGGAAACTACAAAACTGTCGACTTGTTCATGAATTAAAAGCCAAAGTTCCAGTATTGCCAATCCAAGCACAAGACCAGCAATGATATCTACAACACTGTGCATGCCGAGATATATTCTTCCTGGATGAGATGAGATATTAACTGATTAGTGTTAATTACATAAAACTGCTAAAGGGTACAAAAAGACTTGAGATTTTGAAACTTACCCAATCCAATTAGACCCACAAACAAGCAAACAAAGGCAAATGCTGCTAGCTGATATGTTACGTCTGAGATTTGGTTGTAGGACAAAACATAATGCAAGAGGTACCTGAATAATATCCCCCAAAAACACAAATCAATTAATGTGGTTTTTACTTTTTATGGTACATGATAATTCTTTATATAATCATGGAATGTTCCTTTCCAAACCTACATCAATGCTAAGTGAATCTTCTCTAATGATTTAAAATGATTTAGCAGGTGCTATGAATAATTTTCAACCCAAGCTGACACTTTGTTCATTGTTTCTGTAAGCTAATCTTTTTAAAAAAACATACCCAGATAAGCAGACAGTGTTAAGAGTATGTGAAGAAGGCAATCCATATTCCGTAGCATATTCTTTCTCGTCTTTAGTGACTGTCAATATCCGCACAGGTGGTGATTTAGGTCTAGGAGCAGACACCACATCCTACAAACACAAGAAAAATACCAAATTTTATTTACGAATGAATGAATGATAAAATAACATTCACAAACAACGCAATATAAAACGTACTTTGATAATATACCTTTATACAGTTTCCAAGATAGTCGCAGAATGCTATCAAAAGTGTCATTTGTCTTGCTAATTTCCCATGTCCACTCTACAACATAGAAAACCATTACCCACTTAATTGCATTCTTCAGCAGCATAAATACTGCACTATTTTACTGATGCGTGAATATAAGGGCTGGTAAAGGTTTCTGTCTAAAAGTTAATATCATTTGGGAAAATGTTCATGATAAAGCAAACTTTTTGTCATATAAGATACATTTTTTTGGTTTAGGATTATCAATACTTAAGTACTGACAAACCAACCCATAAAACTTCTATATAGAAGAAAGGAGATTTACCCAGAATAGCAAGGGAAGAAAACCAGTATAGAAAGGGATAGAAACGACACATGATAACCCCGCAAACAATGCATCCAAAAATGTATGCTGGTATTTCTGCAACAAATATTAACACAATTGATCAATATCCAGCATCAAGAAATGCAAATTGATGACATGGTTGACTTGGGTGCGTGTAGAATTTGATACACCCAAGAAAGATTTAAGCAGAAACTAACTAACAAATTCTTAATAAAACAAATATGAAAGACTTTACAAACTGCAAAAGTCAAATTCCTAGTTGTCAAATAATCAAACACTTGGTGGGCGTACCTGGATCTGAAGAATAATTGGAGTACCAGAGATTACACAACTCGACACCCATGGTTGGGTTAAAGATCGAATAATCCGAGTCAAATTGAACATCGAGGACATAACAATCCAAGTCAAAATCCCACACAAAAACGACACTTGCCATGTGGGTAAGCTCTCCATTTTTCAATCTGTTATTTTGAATTTAAGGGATCAAAGAAGACGAAAAATGAATTTGAGTTATAACAACTTCAAGTACACCGTAAACAGACTATGACTTTGTTCTGGCTTTTGTTGCGAAGAAAATTCCCAGTTAGTCGAGAGCAAGGTTAGGAACATTCCGAGATCACATCGTCGTTCCATGGAAAGAAAGTTGAATGTTGACTATTGCAACATGTTGTTTGACACGCTAGTTGCCACTTGCCAGTTGTATTAATTGAATCTACGGAAATCAATAGGGTGTTTGTTTATGTTTTTTTAAGGCTCAAGTTGTGAGGAAAATCTGGAACGTAAAATGATTAAAAAAAGGATATAAAGGTAAATATGTAAAAATAAACTGATTTAAGATTGCTTATTTTATAAAAATAAGCTTAATTAAACACATAAAACATAATAAGCTTAAAACATAAACTCATAAACTAATAAGCCCAAAAAATAAGCTAAAACAAACACCCCCTAACTTCTCTTTTTAGTACCTATTCTGTTTTTTAAATACGATTATCATTATTGATTCAAGTCAAATAGAATAGAAAGAACATCAACATTTAATCTGGAGTTTTTTGAAGTTTCTTACTGTCACATCATTTCCCACTTCCAACAGTCTCTAACCAACAAACCCTCAAATCCAACTCACACAAACCCACATATATTAATAATTATAAAATATATATTAATAAGGAGAGAGAAATGAGTAAAGAGGGAAAAAAGGAAAAAAGCTAAACCAGGAGCTAGTGCTAGAACCCGGGCTGATTGGAACCAGCCGGGACCAGTATGCCGTGATGGTGTTTGGCGCTAGATCAGGTTCAACCAGCTCTGGTTGAAGCACCAACACGGGTGGTCTAATCATGGCTCTTAGTATGGTTTTAATATTTAAATTTGATGATTGGAACCAGCCGGGACCAGCTGTGCCGTGATGGTGTTTGGCACTAGATCAGGTTCAACCAGCTCTGGTTGAAGCACTGACACGGGTGGTCTAATCATGGCTCTTAGTATGGTTTTAATATTTAAATTTGATAACCCTATCTCAATAATGTTTTATATTGGACGAGAAGTAAGTTTGTAATGCGTTTAATAAGAGTCTTGTCCTACTCCACTCATAGCTAACTGGTTTTGAGTGGAAACACCACAAATTTACATTGTATCAAAGCAAGGTTCACCCGTGGTTATGTCACACGAACTCTATCTAACCCATAAATATCCATATGTTAGGCATAAAAAAAAGAACATCACACGTTAGGGGACCTATTGAATAATGTCTCACATCAAACTAAAATGTTTAATAAAGATCCAGGGCTACTCCACTCATAGCCAATTTGTTTTGAGTTGGAACATCATAATTTTACACAAACATGGAAAGTTAGAACCTAATTAAAAGGGAAGTAAGTTAAAGTTTTTACAAACATGAAAATTTAATTATAAAGCATGAGTTATGATGTCTTTTTTATTAAATTAAAATTATATTTTTTATTATTATCCATAACCTTAGGACTATAGTTATTATTCTTCTTTTAAGTTTTATTGTTCATTTTTGAGTTCTTTTAGTTGGTTATCAAATCTTTTAATTAAAGTCATCTCAAGTTAGTTAATTCCGTACTTATCATTTGAGAACACATGTTATTGGAGAATATCCGTGTTTAGATCAACTTAATTAATGATGGAGAAATTCCTAATACTTAGGCTACATGTGGACGTGAGCATGAGGAAAGCTTCTCATTAGGATAAGGTGGTAGAGAAATTCAATTCAAGACTTACTTTTCGGGAAAAAAATCTATTATCTTCGGGTTCGGGGGATATTAACTATCGTGAAAATCGGTTTTGAGAGTTTGAGAAGTAAAAAATTTTCGGGTTGGGGGAGATTGTGAAGACGGGTCGGTGTTTTTCAGAATGTTAACATTTCTTTTTCTTCAGCTTTCAAAAAACAAGTGCGAGATGGAAGCTCAACTTGATCTTGGTTAGATTATTAGGTTAGATGAGGTCCTCTTAAATCGCAATTCCTTGTGTGTTTGGAATGGCTGGTGGAATTAAAAGACGAAGGGAATGGAATAGATGAGGTAATGGAATGGCTGGTGGAATGAAATGATTCATTGCGTTCCTTTATCATGTTTGGTTTGTATATGGAATGAATTTCATCATATAAGATTGACATGTTAAAAAAAGTAATTTTTTATTAATATATTTTACATTTCTGTATCAAATTGTCATGTACTCGTGTTATATAGATACTTCTAGATATATATTTTACTTGTAGTTTGTTCATAATTTAATAAAAAACTATAATATTTTATTTCGTAACATGGAAAAAATAAACATAAAGAAGATTAAAAAATATCTTTACAAAGACATACGAAAAAAGATTACTTTTTTTAAATTATAATTATGTTAGTATAATTAAAAAGAAGATTAAATTATAATATTTCATTTCATTCTTAGAAGGAATGAGTTAAAAACACCATCCCATCAAGGAATGAAAATGAGGGAATGACATTCCTTATGAAATAATTCATTCCATTCCTAAGGGGGTGTTTGGTTGGAGGGATTTCATGAGATTTTATGGGAATTGGAATCCAATTCCTAGAAATTCTAATGTTTGGTTCACCATGAAACTGGAATTTGAAGGAATTAAAATCCATGAGTGAGGGAATGTAAAATCCTTCAAGATAAGGAGAGATTTCAAAATCCACGAGGGATGGAATGTGGTTTATTACCATTATGCCCTCCGCCTACTGTCTTTGCGTCGCCATTCGTCCTCGTTGGTCGCCGTTCGCCTGTCATCCTTCGCCATTCGTCAGTCGTGTCCCCATTTGTCGTACGTCAGTCCTCACCGGCCACCGTTCGATGCTCGCCGCTTGTCGTTCGCCTATCGTCTTTCGCCCGTCGTCGTTTGTTAGTCGCGTCCCCGTTCGTCGTTCGTTAGTCCTCGCGGGTTGCCTTTTGTCTTTCGCGGGTCGTCGTTCGTCGTTCGACAGTCATGTCGCCGTTCGTCAGTCCTCGCGGGTCGTCGTTCCTCTTTCGCCGGTAGTCGTTCGGTGCATCCCCGATCGTCAGTCGCGTCTCCGTTCATCGCTCGTCAGTCCTCACGGGTCGTCATTCGTCGTTCGGTGCGTCTCTGTTCGTCAGTTGCATCGTCGTTCGTCATTCAATTACTGATTTGTGAGTAACTAATTTTGTTGTTGTTAAGAATGAAGTTGGAAGTTGTAGGAAGGGTAATTATGTCATTTTACATGACTGAAATCAAATTCATCTACATTATCTGCAAACCAAACAAAATATGGAAATAGATTCCAATTCCATTTACTGCCAACCAAACAAATTACATATTCAGATTCCAATTCCTTCATAGATTCCAATTCCTTCAGAAACATTTCGCGAACCAAACGCCACCTAGGTGAATAACAAACATGTTTTCCTCATTCTATTGGAATGACCTATTCCATTACATCTTTGATTCATGCATACCAAACACAACCGGGGTCTGTTTAGTTGGACGAAAAGGAATGTAATAGTTCATTACCATTCCATCAACATGTTTGGTTACTTTTATGGAATGAAATGAATCATTACTGCAGTATGTTTGGTAGACAGAAATAGACATTGAAATAAAATGAAATAAATAAACAATGACCAAAATGCCCCTGTATTAAAAAATAGATATAACTTAAATTTAAATAATTTCATATATAAATTTTTTTTTAAATAAACTCTACACATCTTTAAAAAATTAATAAAAATCAAAACTACGAGATCATCATTAATAAATAAAATTAGATTGATGCTTTAACTACTCGCAATCAAATTGGAAAAAAAGCAGGAACAATGGACTGAAAATATAACAGGTGAAGATAATCTGGGGATAGGATTGTTGGTTAGTTAGAGGGTATAATGGTCAATTTTCATGTAGACAAATAATGAAATGAAAAAAACTAGGGGGGTGAATAGAATGAAAGTGAAGGAATGAGATTACTTGCGGAATCATTGTTTCATTTATCTTATCTCAAACAAACAATTTTTAACAAAGGGATAGAATGGGGCATTTCATTCCCTTCCTCATTCCTGTCTAAGAAACACTACCTAGAGTGTTTAGAAGGGAGTCGAATCCAAGGGTTAGTGCGACGGAATTAGGAGATTGGGTGGGTGAGGACTATGTGTGGGATAGTATGAGTTTGGGCACGGCCAGAGAGATATAGGAGGAGGGAGAGAAAATTTTAAATTAAATCCAACATGTTTCTTTGTCAAAGACTCAAAGGATAGGAAAGATCGTTGGTCGTGGCAATTGGGATCTAACAACATTTTTTCGGTCAATGAAATATGGTTGATGATCGAAGAAGCTTTAATCTAACAAGACTCGGTAACAGTAGGAACAAACAGTTGCTCATGGTGTCAAAGAAAGTTTATATTTTTTCTAGAGACTATCTCAAAGAAGGATTACACACAGATCTAAAACTCATAGAAAGAGGGATCGATTTGCATAGTCTGTTGTGTCTGTGGTATGGGTGAGCATGTGGCCCAATAGACCAAAACACTGACGAACTGATAGACCAAAATAACCGAGGAACCAAACCAAACTAGATTAGTCGGCCCAGTAAGTTTTAGAAATTGGTCGCAAGTCAATCTTGTATCTTGCAGGAATGATGGTTTTGTTTAGCAGCTTGTATCGTGCTACTTGTTTCTACTTTAGATTTTATTATATGATTCTTGCTTTTTAAAAAAAATTATTGATAGATTTTCTATTTAAATAAATATAAACACTTTTGAAAGTGTATAACTGGTAAAAAAAGCTATTCGTTTACTGTCATTACCTCGCTCGACTTCTCTATTACTCATTGTGCCATTTTCGAAACCTCCCTATCGCAACCATCAACATCAATTTGTTTAGCGCCACATTTTGCTTACGAATATTCTCATATTAACATAATATATTTATTTGAAAAGCATATAAAACATAAAAATTTTGACAATTTATAAAAAAAAGATGCTTACGAAAATTCTAAAGGAAAAACATTTAATTACATCCAAATTATAAATGCCAAAACCTTGAAATGGTGTTAGACCAAAATATTTTTTACATAGGTTTACTATCAAAAGTGGGTGTTTATTGATTCTTAGATTGCTAAGCACGTGATCACAACATATACATCACAAGTTGATGATGTACTATCAAGATCCGGGATGCTCTACCCAGAGTTTTTGATCCCAAACCCAAGGTTCTCGCTACACTCGAAAACTTGCAACAACATTATACTATCATCAGAAAGCTCATTCCCCATTAAACCTCAAGCCAAAGATTCACAAAATCTTAGGATTCTAACTTTTATGAAATGTCGGTCAAATACATGTCATTCCTTAACTGAGTTTTGTTGCAACCATATCCTAGCCTACATCCAAATTTATTAGGTTGTCACATTTAGACTAACCCGCCAAGGTCAACTATTATAGAATGATTGATCTAATATAAATAATGGGTCCGTCTATTTGCACAGGATAGATTTGCTTATGGCACTACTCTTTCGCACATGGTAGATGCGAAACAATGTGTACTATATGTTAGATACGCATAGATGCGCTTTGGGGTACTAAAAAAGCTATTTCTCACTTAGTAAATGAGAATCCGTGTACATAACAAGATCCATAAATAATGACTCTCTAGTACTCGCAAGTACATCGTTACAACCAATCAACCAAGTATGAGCACTGATTTGAGCATCAAAGTGGGCCACTAGGTGAAAACATTGTAGTTTTTTGATATAGGTGTTATTTGTAGCTATCCTTCAAAAGCTACAAATTCCTTTATACCACACTTGTATCAACCAACAATTTGCACAATCAAATGCCTTTGCTACCCTAAACAGGTTGGATCACATTGGAGGTCTGGAGACTTGCCTTTTTCCATCATATGATACATACCAAATCATAGCATCATATATTCTCATATATGCTCGGACTCCACTGACGACTAGAATGGTAGGAATAAATTTATAACATTTGGATCTTGATAGTCTAAGGCCTTTTTTGTTTTTAATTATCTTAAATTAGATAAAAGGGAATTGCTTTCAAGGGTTGAATCTGACGCTACCATCTTCCCGATCAGCATAATCGATTATTACAATTGAACAACCACCGTTAATTTTAACTTAGTCAGCATCGATCACAATCGCTAACATTCTCCTCTGTCTCATAGGTTTATCGTTTCTCGTGTAATTCATTCTTAGGTAATCTGCACAAATTTGTTGTTTCTGATGTATTGATCCTCCCGTTGAGTTGAAGTTAGGTCGATTAAGCTTATATGAAATATCTATATGTTTAGGATTCCAATGACAAAAGTGGTTTTCTTGATTTTGTAGATGCAAATGTTCAGATGCGAATGCGATAACAAAATCGCTTTGTGCAAAATACTCTCGGCTTTGTTCCAATTCACAACCCAATTAGCTCCGGTAAGGATTTTATTCCAAAATCATATCATCATTCAGAGATTAATGAAATCTGTTTGTATCGTATCTGATAGAGTAATAATCCTTATAATAATCCAGCAGACAAATACTTCTAAATTTTTTGAAAAACCAGACTGTAGAGATAGACAAAACTCTGGAGAATAAAAGAAGTCTTCATATTTCATAGCTTCATAGTCACAACATGGAGAACAACAATACTTAAAATTTAGGATACAAGTAAATAGAAATAATATTCGATCTACAGTAAATTAAAATTACACTAACCGTAGATCTAACCGCCAAAGCCGTAGAGAGTACGGCCCTGTCGTTTCAAAGCATAAACTACATCCATGGCGGTGACAGTTTTCCGGCGAGCATGCTCTGTGTAGGTAACAGCATCTCTGATAACATTCTCGAGAAATATCTTAAGAACACCACGAGTCTCTTCGTAGATCAAGCCACTGATACGCTTAACTCCTCCCCTACGAGCCAATCTACGAATGGCGGGTTTGGTGATACCCTGGATGTTATCACGAAGAACCTTTCTGTGTCGCTTTGCTCCGCCCTTTCCGAGTCCTTTGCCTCCTTTTCCACGGCCAGACATTGTTGAATCTGAAGAATAATAATCTGGATTTTGATCGATAGAAGAATGATTTGGTTGGTGATGGACTGTTGTGGTTTTGGGGGGTTTTAAAAGCGTGGGGTGTGAGTGAAGGCGGGATTTCAAAGATTTTGACTTGGTGGCGGTTAATGAAAAGGTTGAGAGAGAATCAGAGCCGTTTGATTTTGAGTTTAATCGACGGATGATGAGTGTTTTGGGATCACGATCCGCGTAGTGCACGTGAAGATCGTAGTTTAGATTTAAATATTTTCTTTAAGGTAAACTTTACTACTTTAGAGCTAATTATACAAATGGTTATTTAATATCTGTTAAAATTACACTCTTAATTTTTTATTTTAAAATTTTGTAAATTCAGTTGTTAATTTTACAATTTTAAATATGAATGGTTATTTGTGTGTTATAAAGTGTTAAACATTTTAAAATGACCATCTTACTATTTACACAGTTAGTCCTTATATTTTTTAATTTTAAAATATTTAATAATCATTTGATTATTAAATAATTAAATATATTATATAGGCATTTTTATTTAAACTAAAAAAATTCAAACACTTCTCAATAGACTCTCTCTCCCTCTCATATTCCTCACAAGACTCTCTCTCCCTATACTAATCCTCATAAGAACACCTAGTGAAACCACCGGCGCTAACACCCCGTGAAACCACCACTACCAACACTTATGTAGAAGCATTGTCACCAGAAATCCCGGTAGTTTGATGACGACTCTTTACCAACCACTGCCGTCTTCTTGGAGTCACAACCCCTCTCATCGTTCTCTCTCTTTAAAATCTTCTTCTTAATCTCTCTCTCCGATGACCACTAATGCACCATCGCCATGCTTCATCATGTAAAGCCGATTAGCATCACGGTCGGTTGTCTGTTGTCATCTCCACACCGGGCACCATTGCATTATCGATAACATTGGGATGTTAACTTGTTCATGCTTTCTCCTTTGATTTTGTTCCAAATCTGGTGAAAATATTTCTAGATTTGAATCTTTGTTTTTGGATTTAACATTTTTCTTTAAATTCATGAACTCATTTACAGTTTTGTTTTGTATTATTTTGTTCCAGATCTGGTGATTTTTCAGTTTAATGTTGTTCATCATTTCTAGTTTAATTTTGTACTAAATTTTGTTTCAAGGTTGGTCACACTTTAGTTAGTTGATTGAATTATCCAAGCCCTAAAATCATCTAAATGACTTGGCTACAAATCTTGACTGTTGATGAATTGATGATAATTAATAAACACTAAATGTATTTAAATTGTATGTAGAAAGAATGTTGTAACACCGCCTTTGAAACCTTAAAAATCAGTTAAAATTTGAGTTTTCAAACTGCAAGGGTCCGTTTGTAAATTGAATGTCTACCTGTTAGTTATCCTAACCGAATTTCAAAAACAAAGCAGCGGAATTTTCAAAAACAATAAACAAACCCAAGCCTATTAAACTATTACAATTTAAACACGTGTTTGGCGTATATACAAATATACAAAACAAAACTTGCCAAACACGACTACCGGTGTTACTTTTAACTAAACCGACCATTGTATATATTTTATATACCCAAAAGCAGTGTTCCTCAAAAGCCCGTACAAAAGCATAAGGTTCCCGTCTCACCAGGCCTGCCTATACTCTGTCTGAAAAAGGGAAACAACAACTAGATTAGCTATATAAAATAGCTAGTGAATACAGACAAGTATAAGTGCAATAATAGCAAGTCATGAATCAAATATGAGCATACAATGCTATCCTAACAATTAGCGGTAATGCAAACATGTCCAGCAGTGCTATATCTTGCCAGATAGCTAGTCCGGCTCAATAACAACCACCGGGGGAATCAAACACTTGCCAACCGTGCTGGTATCATCACGTAAGTGATTCCACCTGCTCGTTACGGAGCCAAAGGCTCATTAGGCTCAGCCAGTTAAGGCAATCACCCCAAATATCTAAGGAATGGCACTCGAGTACCATTGATCCCAAACTGTCGCCCGAAGGCCTCATAGGATCCAGCCGAAGCTGACCTTAATCACAAATATGTCCGGACATTCACATAACTCATCATTATCTCAGAAAAGAGATCATAGCATGCATGCTTTCACATATGAAATCATATATATCCAGATATCTCAATTAATATGTATATATTTAAATACATACCAAATATATCATACTTCATGTCAATAACTTGTTTCTAAGCTTATATAAATATACAAGTCTATTTGCATAAAATTAACATACCGTGTTCATTTAAACAATTAGCATTCAAAAACTTCCTTTATTGAATTCATACAAGTCGGTACTCACCTTGGTGCCCAAATATAACACAAGTATGTGTTTGTCCTTCCTTGGTGCTTAAATACCTATCCTTTACATATGATTCCATCTAGATCACCACACACACACACACACATATATATATATATATATACTAATACTAGTGTTATTATTCCTAAATGTGTCTAAACTAGTAAAAATGGTTAAACTAACCCAAATAGCCCAAAATTGGTCAAAAGTGATACTAGAACATTTCTTATTCCAAACCCAAGTTTAACACATTCTTAATTGATTCCAGGTTTTGTACTAGTTTTGGGGCATAATTTGAAGTCTAAAAACATTAACATACCCTACTATAACAACAAATTCAAGATTAAACCATGAATTCTCCATTTAAGACCCATTTGGTCAATTTCAAGAATTACAACAAAGATAGCAACTTTAATTACTAAAAAAAGTTCCAATCAACTCCATAATGATCCTAGAACATATTGCAATCCAAAAATCTAAGCTTGATTTACTAAATTCGTTTTACCCATTTTTGACTAATAACTTAAAATGAAGAACAAGGAAGATAGAGCGTACAAGAGGTGAGGAAGATGATGAATTGAAGCTTATAAACAGACTTGGAACAAGATTGGAGCTTGATTTCAGTCCTTGATCTTGATTTGGTGGATGTTTCTCCTTCAATCTTCAAGAACAACCAAGAGGTGAGTGTGTGTGTGTGTTTTCCCGTATGTGTGTGTGTTTTTTGTGTGTGTTGGTGACTTAAAAACCGACTTTGGTTTTTAAGTTATCCACAAGGGGTATTTTGTTCCCTTTTTCAACATACAACACAACACCCGAGTAACCGTTTCAACTAACGAGGATATTTTTGGAAACCTCGTTTGAAACCAGTTATTATTTTATAATTCTTTTCTATTTTTATTACAATTTTTTATTCCACATTTAACTGACCGATAGCTATTTTCTATTAATTCTAATAGGTATATTCTTATTTAATTCATTTAATTAAATATCACGTACCAAATGGAGCACACGAATAGGCCATATTTGAGGATGTTACAAATGTGTATCTTTCATATTGCGTTAGATAAGCCAGGATTTTGAAATCCCATATATGAGGGATTTATATATATTACCCCTCTCCTAAGGATTTTGAAATCCCACACCTATAGGATTTGAAATCACATTCCCTTCCTTCTTATTTTCAACCAAACATGGGATTTCAAAAGATTTGAAATACAAATCCTGCGAAATCTCTCGAAATCCCATAAACCAAATAGGTCATTAGAGTATGATTTAGACATATCACCATTCGTATAATTAACCCTAAATCTTATAATGAAGCTTTTTAGTTTCTTTCTCCCATAGTTGTTTTTTTCGGAATAACGATTTATTAGAAACATTTTTAAGATAAATAAAAATCATAATGGACCATAAGTATTTTTAAATTGGGCAAAATACGCGAAAATTTAAAATTTTTTGTCGGTATTGCCATTGTATACAATTAACTTTATTTTATACCTAAAAATACATATAACTTACAAATTTTATTCATTGTATACAATTGGTAACCTGTTTACCAGGTTAGCGGTTATCAATTGTATACAATGAACAAAATTTAAAAGTTTTTTGTACTTTTAGGTACCAAAGTTTTTTTATCAATTGTATAAAATGAACAAAATTTGAAAGTTTTTTGCATTTTTAGGTACCAAAGTTCTCTTATTTTTGTTAGGTTATTGGTAAGTTAACTATTGTCATAGGTAACTTGCATATAATGAACCAAATCTGTAAGTTTTGTGAATTTTTAGGTACAAAATAAAGTTGGTTGTATACAATGACAATATTGACATAATTTGTTATATTTTCGTATAATTTAGCCTTTTAAATTTAGAAAATGTAACATAAATTATTAATTTAAAGTCTCATATTTGACAAAAGCATTTTGTTTTTCCATCTAGCAAAAGAAGTGGGCATCCCTAGTTCCCCTCTCATATAAGTTTTTTCTCTATTAATTTTATCTTTCAATTTTAATAAAACCTGTGTATACCATGATAATTATTTTTCCTCTTTGATATTAGACAAGGAGTGTGAGAGAATGGATTTAAGGGCCACCACCTTTGCAACATCTTTCTTCCACACAAACCCACCACCACCATATGCTTGGGCAAAATCAATCATTCATGAAAGAAAATGTGATTTCTTCCATTTTATTATATGGGAGAGGGATGTTTTTTTATCCTTTCATCTAGATTTAAAAAATTAGCATATATATATATATATATATATATATATATATATAGGGTGAGGTTATAAACAAAACTTTGCTTATTCATAAAACCTAAAAAACAAACCTGGTGATGACACATGGCATCAAAAGTAAGGACAAAACTGGAAAAATAATTACAAATTAATACTCATGCCTCTCTCTCTTTCAACCTCCAAATTTCCATTTTAAAAAAAAATCCTACTAAAAATTCAAATTATCATAATATATTCATGTTTAAGAATTTTAGCAAAAAAAAATATACCATAAGATTCAGTTTTTTATTCTTTTTAATTCAAAACCAGGATCAAAATGTTTTCTAATTTTTTTTACGAAAATGCAAATTGTTTGACGAAAATGCAAATGTTGCCGAAAATGAAAAAAAAACAGATAACAAAAATGCAAATTATTTAACGAAAATACAAAATGTAAAATGCAACAGACATAAAAAGAAGATATAAAAATGCAAATAACAAAAAATGCAAATAATATGAAGTCATTAACATGCAAATAACCTAATGATTTGCATTTTGGTTCCCATTTTTTATTTTCGGAAGGTGGAGTCATAAATAGAATCAAAACAGAATTTCATATTTGCGATCAATTATGCGGTTACTTAATATAATTTTCATATAATTTATAAAATTGTCACCTTCAAAACTTAACCATTAATTTAGATGGTCCAATGATCCAGATTTGTTCTTTAGGTTATATAATTAAGACTAGGTTCTATGTTAATCCTATATATATATATATATATATATATATATAGAGAGAGAGAGAGAGAGAGAGCAAGAGAGTTAGGATCAAATGAGAACACTTTTAAAATGCACAACAGTGAGAACACTTTTGAGCATTTATTTCATTGATCGGATAATTTAAAAATTGTCACATTTCTTTTGTACATTTGATTTCATTGATCAGATGTTTAAAAATTATCACGTTTTTTGATCATTTGTTTGACTATATACCTGATGCATCAATGCATACAAAAGTGTTGTGATTTGTATGCATCAATGCATACAAATCTTTAAGTTGTTAATATTATAGAAATAATTTTGATTTTATGATTTAGGATGTAAACTTGACTTTTGGATAGTTATGGGTGAACATAAACGTAAAAGATAAATGCTAAATTACAAGTTTACCCAGGTTCTCACTGTCGTGCATTTTAAAAGGGTTCTCCCTTGATCCTCACCCTATATATATAAGGGAGGGTTCAAACGAGAACTGTTTTTCATATGAGAATTGCGAGAACCAATCTTAGCCGTTCATTTTGCATAATGGAATTCATGGATGAAGAGCGTGGGGATTGAGTGTGGCAGGGTGCATGTAAGAAATTCACGGGTGGACAATCCAATTGAAGGAGGGGGAATTGGATGACTAAAATTGGTTCTCGCAGTTCTTGTACGAAAAACAGTTCTGGTTTGAACTTTTGCATATTGATGATCTTAGCTAATTTTTTAAATCTTTTATGCTTAATCTTTGTATCTAGTAAATTATTGATTTACATACGTTTATTAAATTATTAACTAATTTCAAGTAAAATACATATTAGAAATGTGTGTATAAAATATAAAAATTTGATAAAGAAAATATTATTTTTAAATAAAAATATATAAACAAAAGATATATTTTCTATTTCTCTAAAGATGTCGTATGTAATGATTATTCTAATAGAAATTTCATTATATGTATAAGGATAATTTAATTAAACAAATCATTCATTCCGCATGTAAAAAAACATGATAACTGAATGCAATAGATCATTCAATTCCATCACCCATTTCATTACCTTGTTCATTTCATTCATTCACCATTACATTTCGTCCAACCAAACACACCCTTATTTTAAAACATATTGAGAGCCAATAATACTTTTTTCAATGAGTGAAAATAATTGCAAACACAAATCATATAAAAAGAAGATATTTGTTATAGTACTAATTTCTTAGACTGATTTTGAATTTTAAATATCTTTGAATATGTTATGCATGTTCTTGTTTATCTATTAACAGATACTCACTAATCCAGGTTCAAACACATACACATTCATGAAAACAATGACACTATACAATGGAATTGGAGTTTGTAACTTTTGGCTCACACAAGTTGTAGTTGTGGGTTATGAGTTCCTTATAAGTTATAACCAGGGTAGCTCCAATTCCATTTTGGAATTAAGCTACCTTAACAAATGATGCAAGCTATTAGTATGTGTTTATGTTTTTCCCTCTTTTTTAGTTAGAACAATAAGATAAGGCGGTGTGGTGACTAAGAGATGAAGGTACTATCACGACAAAACAATGTAGAAGGTTAATAGAAGACAAGACGCTTGGAGTGGAAGCGGAGGGCTCGATAATGACTTGGGAACAACCTCATATGAAAAAAGTTCAGTGTTTATATGGAGGGTAAGCTTCGACAGGATTCCGTTAAGAATGACCTTGGACCAATGGGAGTAGACTTACATTCAACCAAATTTGTTCATAATATCACATTAGCAGGTATCTTGGTTGTTGATGCAAACTTAATATTGCACTTGAGCAAAGATTCATACCCCACATCAACACTTATGCCCACAAAAAACTTTAAGAAGCTAAACTCAAATCCACCCAACAACAAACTGACTAAACAAGTCTCTCAGTAAACAAACCCTCAAAAGTATTTCATGCTTTCAAGGCTGACTATTGGGAAGTCTGCTAAGAACAGAGTGCTCTGGTTTGTGATCACACTCATAATCAAGATGAACAAATGCTCTTTCCACTTCTGGTAATTCTTCTATCTTGATTTGCAGTGATTCCCCGATTCCATGGGCTTCTTTTAGTGGCAAGTCTTCAGGCAATTCTATGTCAACCTGTTTTAAAACACAAACATGACATTAAGATTAAAATATAATCCAAGAAATTCATACATATAAGGCTAGGAATTTAATGGCTGATGTATCAATGGATTAATAAATGAGAAATATACACCTCAACAAAATATAGAACACCAAATGTGTATGCACGAACAGTGTCCACACGACTGATTTTAGGATGGTGTCTTAGGACTAGATATGTAAGTGTCTGCAAGAAATCAGGAGGCGCTGATTGCCCAACTAGTGAAACTGCAAACCGAAATGAGTAAAATTTAGTCCATGAGAAATTAAAAAATATACTTCCTTGCCACAAGATAACCCCGATTCATTATCATCTCACGATATATTTTTTTTCACATTCAATTGATCGTTGGACGCTTATGTATGTGAGATTAGAGAGAAACCTGCATTTTCCATAACAGTTCCAGACCAATTGCTAATTGTGTAGACAGCAAGAATTATTGCACCAGCAGGATCAATCCACCAGTAAAACTCATCACCAAGTACTGCAGCAACTAAACCAACCACATTTGTGACCACATCAAAATAATGATCCTGCCAGTCACATATTTCAATGTAAGTCAAAGCATTCAGTAACCAGTACCAACAATTTGAACGTAAAACAGATGGGTCGGGAAGGTTGTTTACAGGGTCAAAATGAGAAATTCAATTACATGTTTGACCCGTTAGAAATGAAAACATAATCTGGATCAACCTATAATCTTCCTTTAGTGATACGAATCTAAAGTTCAAAGGTAAATTTATAAAACTGCACCTTAGCATAAGCTCGAACAATCTTGTTACCAGAGCTTCTACAGTATATATAAAGTATGAGTTTCACACCAGTAGCAGTCAGCATGATGGCATACAACCATATTAACTGAAAATCATTCATCTTCTCAGAAGGTGAATTTCTAATCAACTGCTCCACTGCCTGTATCAGCACTTGAAACCCTGCATATAAATGATATACTTTTTCTTTCACTTAAATTCAATATGCATATGAATTATTAAAGTTGAATTCATTGTACAGCAACATACCAAGAGTGGCCATAATTGCTGCAAATATAATGATTCCAACAGGCTGCACTCGCAATTTTCCAATTGGGTATTTGTAGATGTTAATGCTTTTCATCGAGCGGTGAGTGAACCATAGAATACCGCCTGCCATGAGATCAAGCAAAGAATCCAGAGTCGATGCTGCAATCGCCAAGGATCCACTTTGTACTGTTGCATAAATCTGCAGTTCATCAAGATCATGAAAAATAACTAGCAACAACAAAAATAAGTATGAAAAAGATTGTGAAAAAAAAATGACATTTTGGTTTATTTCTTTGTACAGAAAATTACTTTACCTTAAGTGCAAGTAGAAAGATGTTTGCCCAATTAGAAATGTTGATTGCCCTTTCATGTTGAGCTTGTTCTATCAAATCTTGCTCTTCGTTATTTGTGACATTGGTTGTCTGTAAAGAGTCGACTTCCTCAAAAGATTTCAAAGCAGCAAATTGTTTCTCGTAATATTCTTTCTCCCCTGATCACAAATTTTAGCCCATAAAGAACAGTAAAGATCCAAAAAAGTATCCAATCTGCCTTTCTGACGATAGCAAAACTAAGAAATGGTATGCTTAGAACTATTTGTGCTTATTTTCATCACAGATCTTTAAAAGATCACGAGTAAACATATCAACATTCTAGTAACCACAAAAGCAGTGATATTCGATAAACAGTAAAAATGAATCTAAATACTCTAATTACCTTCTATCAGTCCAGTAGTTTTTGAAAGATCAACCTGGAATGGAGCCTCAGGGTCAAGGCCACACCGGACTTTTTCAGGCAATTTTGAAAGGAAATCACCCCTCAGGCTAGTAACCGACGTTCGCCTATGCCTTCTTATGTGCTTCGAATCTTCCTCACTTGACAACAAGGGTGTTCTTGTATCCATTTGAATTTAATATAAGAAACTAACAGATCTTATTTCTATCAAGAAAAAACACCCTTATTCACAAGCATAACCACAAAAACTTTCAAGATTCTCAAGTCCAAAAGCAATCACCCACAAAGTGAATTCAATCTTTGACAACAAAGTACGTACTGATTATCTCTATCAGACAAATCATCGAACACTTGGTGTTCACAAACCCATGTCGAATTATTCTTTTGAAACAACCCCAGAAATGTGCCACCCTTTAAAGGCTGGAACGTACTACTAACTTTTGAAGCTATTAAGAAATCATACAAGAAAACAAAACTGTCATACGACCAACCCTGACCCACATGCCATTCCTGATACAAAATCGAAAAGACGGATGTATACGTATGTAAATTGATGTGTAGATCATGTGTATATCTCATTTCTGAAGTTTTTGTTTTTTTGGTGTTTTGTTGGTATGCTAAATTCCAAAGATTCTTCATTGGTATCTTGGATTTGATTACAAATGTTTGGCAATGGGAGCAAAGGTTTGTTACTGTGATCCTTCAGACTCTCGCTAAACTAACGTAGGCTGTTTACATATGTCATTGGTTCATGCACTGGTGTCACAATAATCACACACATCTAAGTTGCGATAACGTCAACATCATCATCATCTCCTACAAAATGTCAACGCTAGCTAGCAAGTAGCAACCTTTTCCATGAATCATTTCCTAATGATTATGCATGTATATAAATCATTTCTACTATGAAATAATAAAAATCTAATTGCCAAAATAAGTATTTATAAGAAACAAAAACGAGAAGAAGCACGAAGCAATTGCGTCAAGATAATATTCGCCAAAATCCATATAGGAAACATGAATTAGCGAAAATGTGTAATGATTCGATTGGTTAGCGAAAATTTTGCGTCAAGCTATGAAATTTTTTAAAATAAAATAATTAACTTTCATAATTTTCTATGTAAAAACTTTTTTATGTTTATGTTATTTAGTTACTATTGTATACAATGAACTTTGTTATAATTTTTATAGAATACAATAAGTTACATACAATGTGAAGATTATGAAAGTTGATTGTATTATTTTTAAGAAAATAAAATTGATTATCTATATTAGTAACTAAGACAAAGTTTATTATATTTTAATATAATTTTCTCTAATAAGTTCCACAATAATTAAGGAAAAATACTAATGTAAATATAAAACTTTATTTTATACAGAGTATTAACAGTTAATATCTAATGCCGAAGCTTTACCAATTGTTTTTTCACAGAACAAACACACACTAATTTTACTCTTAATAAAATATGAAGCTTAGTTCCAAACACACTCATTGTCTAGGAACCTTCATTAACAATATCATGATACCTTCGCTGGGTTTTGTTGGTCCAACACACACACAGACATATATATCAAATTATTATATATATGATATGATATTTGTCTCCAGCTTAATTACAGGTCCTTCTTAATTGTCTATATAATAAATCATAATTTTTAAATATTTAAACGAAAATATTATTTAAAATACTCATGCGTTATACTGACTTTTCAAAATTCAGGTAATCAAGGTTTGATGATAATCTAATTGAAAAATTAAAGTCATTACTTACTTTAATAAATTTCATAAAGTAGGCAACCTATTTATGTAATAAAAAATACATTACTTACGTCAATAATTTTAAAAGGTAAGATACTATTTAGTAACCCTGGTTCTAAAATATTTTTCTTTTAAGCTTTCATGAATATTCTTGATGGTCTAGCTTGACTTTATAAATTTTGACTTAAAAAATATAATAATTGAAAGAAAATATAGAAGCTGAAGTAGATGAGGGTAGTTGATCGACCGAAAGCATGACATATGTTTTCATGAGGATGGTCGTAGTAATAAACAAAGTTTGTAAGGGAGATTAATCATTTCGATCAAGTGTACATTTTAATAATAAACTCTTTAACAAAAGAGTCTATTATTAATACCATAATTAAAATATTTATTAAGAAAATTGATTAGAAGAATATTAATGTAGAAAGATAATGTTGCATATTTAACTTAATTTATTTTCTATATAAGTATTATTATAAATTCGATCATTAGGTATCTTAATAGGTCTTTATGCAATATCTACATAGATATATTAGCTAATATAAGGCAGTGAATATTTTTTAAGGTATTCTTACTCTTCGATCTTAAAGTTTGTAGGTTTTGTTAGTTCTTTTAGCGTAATGTTAGAATTTAGTTAAATATGACATATGAGTCAAGCGGTGCGAAATGTACACTCGTCCAGGTCTTAATTTTAATCCTGGACTGAAGACAACGGAGGTCGAGGAGGCGCTCGTGGGGTCCTACGGACAACATCACTTGCGGGATCCAAAATGTAGCGCCCGGATACGTAAACAGAAGCATATAGTATCTATGTGTCTTAACCGCTACCCGCTCACCCACCGGTGCGTTTGAGTATGCTTGACTCCCAATTTATAAACGTTGAGCCGGATTTGCAACCCTGCGAGATACGATGCCTACAGATCATGTCAGCATACCACAATGTGATAAAATAACACTGTTTGTGTTTTCATGTGATATGCTTTATGTGCTATGTGATGTATATGGTTATGTTTGTGCTCACTAGCTTTTATAGCTAACTCCCTTCTAGTTTGTATGTTTTTGCAGATGTTTATGTTTGTCGGTATTGGGGGTTGCATTTGTGGTGCTGGGACACTTGTTGTTTGTTAATAGATATGATGGTTGGTCGGTATTGATATTGGTAACACTCGATTGATAATTGAAAACCCAGTTAGGTTGTTTAAAATAAAGAAAATACTCTAATAATATTTCCGCCGTTTGTTTATCAAACTGAATTACGTTTGAATATAAGTTTTAAAAGTCAAAAGTTGACCTGAAAATCGCGGTGTTACATTGGTGGAGGTGGTGGTTGTATTTTAGCATAGAGAAAAAGGGGGGGGAGAGGTGGGATAACATAGAGAGATTTAAAGAAAGAGATACATGTTTTTTATTTTATTTTTTAGAAATGATAGAAATTAATTAAAAATGAAAAATGAATAAAAAGAGAGCAAGAGTATTTTCGTTTTTTTAGTTTGATCTGCAAGCAAAAACGTAAAAACTTTATCATTTAGGGATCAAGTCTATAAAAATAAAAAGTTAAAGATCAAAACCGTAACAATCACCAAACCATAAGAATAAAAAATGTAATTAACTCTTATTGTTATTATCGTCTACGATAAAATAATTATGCTTTTGTTTAATAAAAATAATAATAAACCACAATATTTATGTTTTTGTTCTACATAAATAATAAACCGATCCGTGTTCAACCTTGAACCTTAAATTGGTGGAAACAAAAACCGTATAATTTGGATTTACAACTGATAGCATAATGTAGAAGTTAATAAAGCATAGACTTCGCATGAAAAAAACTCCATTGTTGTGAATAACTAGCAATAAGTCAGTTATACTTACGTGCACATAGTCATGACAGCACGTGGACAATTAGCCATAAGTCAGTCACACTAATCGTCATCAACGTGCAACATCATGATGGCTAGTTTTGTTTTTTCTTTCCTTACAAAAACTCCATTTATTAAAAAATATATATCTAAGTCACAACCTTCATTTATGTGAACAGTTAGCCATAAGTCGGTCATACTAACCTATGCTCTTATAGTCTTATGACATTGTTTCTTATGAGTCTATGCTTTGATTGTAGGAGAGAGTATTGATGTGCAGAGATAGTCATGACATCACGTGTATAGTTAACCATAAGTCAGTCACACTAACCGTCATTAATGTGCAACATCATGACAAATAGTTTTGTTTTTTCTTTCCTTAAGAAAACTCCATTTTATTAAAAAAAAGTAGATCTAAGTCACAACCATAATTTGTGTAAACAGTTGGTCATAATTCAGTCATACTAACCTATGCTCTTATAGTCTTATGACATTGTTTCTTATGAGTCTATGCTTTGATTGTAGGAGAGAGTACTGATGTGCAGAGAGAGTCATGACATCACGTGTACAGTTAACCATAAGTCAGTCATACTAACCATCATTAATGTGCAACATCATGACAGATAGTTTTGTTTTTTCTTTCCTTAAGAAAGCTCCATTTTATTAAAAATAAATAGGTCTAAGTCACAACCATAATTTTAATAAACAGTTGGTCATAATTCATTTATACTAACCTATGCTCTTATAGTCTTATGACATTGTTTCTTATGAGTCTATGCTTTGATTGTAGGAGAGAGTACTAACCTATGCTCTTATAGTCTTATGACATTGTTTCTTATGAGTCTATGCTTTGATTGTAGGAGAGAGTACTAATGTGCAGAGATAGTCATGACATCATGTGAACAGTTAACCATAAGTCAGTCATACTAACCGTCATTAATGTGCAACATCATGAAGATACTTTTGTTTTTTCTTTCTTTATGAAAACTCGATCCATTTATTCAAAAAAAAAAAGATCTAAGTCACAACCGTCATTTATATAAACAGTTAGTCATAATTCAGTCATACAAACCTATGCTCTTATAGTCTAGTGACATTGTTTCTCGTGAGTCTATGCTTCGATTGTAGGAGAGAGCATGATATAATAATCGGTTAACTGAACAAAATTTCCACATCATAATTCTTAATCCCTAAGAAAAAGTTACATATATATAATAAAAGTTTAATCCCAGGCACTGGGTGCCCCCGCCCCACCATACCCTCCACCACCATAGCCACTGTATCCACCACCGCCACCGCCGCCATAGTAATCCATCCCACCACCAATACCCCTGTTGAAGGAGTTCTCCTTTCTAAAGTCACGGCTGCCAAAACGTCCACCTGAACGCCTGTTCTTACCACCACCGCCACCATAAGTTGCCCGACTAGCATAACGAGTGAGCCATTGAGGTACCTCTTGATTAGCTTCTTGCATTAGGTCAGCTAGCGATTTTGCAAGTGACATATTGTTCTCATTAAAGAAGGCTGTAGCCAATCCCGTCTTGCCAGCTCGCCCTGTCCGTCCTATTCGGTGTACATAGTCATCAATGTCATTAGGGAGGTCAAAGTTGACCACGTGAGAAACATGTGGGATATCGAGACCACGTGCAGCCACATCAGTGGCAACAAGAATCGGAGTCTTTCCGCTCTTGAATGACCTCAACGCTAGCTCCCTCTCCTACATTTTAAAACAAATGAAAATGAAACATATTTTCGAAAAATTGGACCAACATCTTTTGAGTCAACCCAACCGCACGAAGCCCAGTTGTCCGTTTGGCCACGTTTACTAAAAACTGCACTAATGGATGACAGATTGTGGAGAAAAAGTCTAAAAAATTTATGATATTGAAATTACCGGTTGTGTTCTATCACCGTGTATTGTAGTAGCAGGAAAGCCATTACCACATAGCCAGTATTCAAGTGAATCGGCTCCCTTCTTTGTTTCAACAAATACTAGCGTAAGAGGTTGCTGCAAATAAGTACAAACACAAACATCAATCCATTGCTAATGTTTATGTTACACTAATGATTATGACAAAAAAAACCTTTCATAATTATATGTGTAATCATTATACGGAAATTTAATTGCAAACATGCGTAAAAAGTGTCAAGTCGTACCTTGCCAGAGCCATTATCCTTTTGTGCATGAAGAAGGTCCATAAGATGGCTTCTTTTGTCAGTTTCTTGAACAAACTCCACCCTTTGGACAATTAAATCAGTACTTGAACCAACTCGCCCAACAGTAAGAAATATGTAATTTGAAAGAAAATCAGATGCAAGTCTCTGCAGAATACGTAAAAACATCACCCATGAAATGAGCAATAATAAATTTGACACCCATTAAAGAGAAGTTCTATAGCAACAAACCTGGATTTCTCTAGGAAATGTGGCACTAAACAACATTGTTTGTCTTCCACCAGGTGGAGGCATGTCGGTTTGTTCCACTATCTTCCTTATTTGTGGCTCAAAACCCATATCCAACATACGATCTGCTTCATCGAGAGCTAAATACCTTATCATTTGCAATGAAACTTTTGCTCTCTCTAGCAAATCGACTAATCTTCCAGGAGTTGCCACAAGGATATCAACTCCTCTCTCAAGCTCACGTAACTGCCCATGCATCGATGCAATAAATATTCACCATAGAATTCAAAGAACATGTATATACTAGAAAATCAAAATTCAAGCAACAGAAAATAATTTAATATGGATCAAGCCTTCCGGTTCCAGTAATTTAATTTTGTTGCCTAGTTAGCTTCTTTTGAGAGGATTAAGCTTTCCTTACAGGAATGCATTATGGAATCAATGAATGAAATATGGTAAAATCCTATAAACGCATGTGACGTAGGCAACTTGTTAAACCACATGATTATCACCTTCAATATTTTCTTTCCTGGAATTATTATTATTTTCATCTGATTATCGACCTCTAACAAGAATGATCCAATAAACAGACAAGAACTTTATAACCAAGTATTCCAGTCTTGAAATAATACGAACCTCACAAAAACCAAAATAGCAAGAAAAAAAAAAGATAAAACAAACCAAACATTGAAGAGGAGCAAAACTATTCAAGTCTTAAACATCATCAATTTTTATGACGCCATATTATTCATTTCGGTTACTTTATATTATCATGTCGAAAGTAAAGATCATATTGCATACAATCCATTAATACGAACTAGATTCTATAAATAGTTACCTGTTGATTAATCGGTGCTCCTCCATAAACAACCACCACCTTGACACCTGTCTGGTAAGCAAACTTTCGAGCTTCCACGTGTATCTGAATGTAATTAAACATACAGATGCATTAAATACAAAAAATGCCAATACTCCAAAATCATAAAACCCATCTGTGACATTGGTCATGAATCAAACCTGACATGAGAGCTCCCTTGTAGGAGATAGAATAAGAGCAAGGGGAAAGACTGTCCTAAAACCATGTGGTCTTTGTACAGCTTGCCCCCTCATAATCCCACTAATTATGGGGAAGCAAAATGCAGCGGTTTTTCCAGACCCGGTTTGAGCACAAGCCATCAAATCTCGACCAGCAAGAGAAATGGGAATGGTATAGCGTTGAACAGGGGTTGGTTTAACATATTTGCACCTCTTAATGTTAAGATTTAGGGCTTCCCCTAAATCTATTTCAGCAAATGTATTAACTGGAGGCGGCACATTAACCCCACTAGTCTCCACAGGAATATCCTCGTAAGCATCAAAATTAATCCCACTACTTTCTTGATCTGATGCAATCTCCTCAGGGCCATCCACATCATCATTACCAAATGGGTTGGCCTCTAATTCTCTACCACCCCAACTACCACCCCTATTTCCCCAACCCCCTCGACCACCACGACTGCCCGTACCATATCCTGGCCTACCATAATCAGACCTAGGACCAGCCCACCGTGACCCACTAGTTTGTCCACTATATCCTAACCTATCATTAACAGGTAGAGGGCCATTGTTTGATGTAGCCGGGCCAACCAGATCAGGGCTAGGTGGCCTGTTACGGAGATGAGGTGGAACATATGCAGGTCTATGGGAAGAACGGCCAACCCCATAACTATCAGAGCCCGAAGCTGCATTATCAACAGCATCAGCCCAAGAGGTTCTCATGATATACAGCGTAAATCCTCAACCTTAACCACAACTAATATCCTGAAAACCAAAAATCCCAAGTCGATTCTCTTAACCAAGATATATAAATACCAAAGATGTTGCTTGCAGGTTTTTCTTCACACTAAGCGATCAAAAGGTTGCAACCTTTAAAACAAACATCAATTTCTGAACATATCGAAACAAAAACAAAATCAATAATGTAGCAAGAAGCCGTCGTAACAGCTCTAGTTAGCTAAAAAAAAAGTCACGCAGTTGCATTATTAAAAAAACATCATAACATGCAGAATCGCATAATCAAGCAACAAATTATAAACATAATTCATATCTTAACTACAAAAATATTGATAAAATGAAATTAAACGAGCTCCAGAATATCGACGAAATCAACTTAATTGGCATATCTATCAAGGAACACACATTCAAATGAACACACAAAATTAGAAGCCGCGCAAAAAGAAAAGGATAAGCAAATAATTTGAAGAGAAGGAAGGCGGTATTGCTTGTTTGTAGGCTTGTAGCAATAAGATCGAACATCTAAATGTGGAATGATGTTCTCCAAAGACATAAAAAGCCAATAAAGATATATGTAAACATCAGAAATAGGTAATCAAAAACACAAATCGAGAAGGCAAAGGAAGAACCTGAGATGAAGGAATCGAAGAGGAAGAATCGTATCAATGACGGAGGAAGAGAATGCAGAATTGTAGGAGAAATCAGAATCAGAAATCAGAAAAACCTAATAAAGGGGGGAAAAGTGCCTATATTTGAGAGAGAGAGAATTGGGACAGCAAATCGAAAATATAGGATTAAGAGATGCTGTTGTGCGATTATATTTTGAAACAAAGAAAAATCAGGAAAAAAGTTGGAAAGTATTTAATTTGTTTATTTTTTTACAACATTTTTAATTTCAGTTAATTTATTTTATTTTTTTTAATGGGAGGAGGTGAATTATATTGTTATTATACACTCTACTACTCTAGTCTTGAGGTTAGTATCATAAGTATAGTAAGAAAAGCACATAATACAACATATAACAATTGTTAGTGGTTTTATATTGCTTCATACTTTATTACATCTTTTTTCTAAATAAACCTGTTATCGCTTAAATATGAGAAAACCTTACTTTATCACACCATCTCCTTTAATATACACAAGAAAACATTAAAAGAAAGGCGTCATCATCATGTAGCTTCTAACCTTAGTGAAATCATGCCGATGAAGACAACGTTGGCAGTGCATCGAGCTGGAAAAATTGTCCCCTTACAACCCCTTAAATGGCTTATAAAGTTTCACTCAAAGGGGGACGGAATCCAGCCCATCGTGAGAGTGTGAGAAACAAATCTCACGATGTTATATGGAGCCGCAACCACCGCTAAACCCAATGTGGTTCCACTGCTGTGATTTAATCCACAGTGGTTAACGCTCTCTTATTATTATTTTTTTTTGGTATGATAGGGTAATGGAGTATGCGTCTATTGTGATAAGTATGTAATGGTTAGTGTGGCTGGAGAAGAAGCCGACGTGACTAGTATGAAAACTATAAAACCCCTCTTATGAATTTTATAGTTTTCTTAGTTTTAGATATTTTTTCATTAATTCTAAACTGAATTAAAAATTATCACATCGTAACTAAATTCAAGATTTTCTTCGACTTAAAACAAAAACACCAAATTACATATATAAATTGAAATTTTTAATACGTTATACTCTCAAATCAACCGGAGGTCACTTAAACATACAAATAAAATAAGTTAAGCAATTAAATTAATTAAAAACACAGTATGTTTGAGTTTTTTTAACAGCAGAACAAACACATGTACTAATCTACTTTCAAATTAACACATTTTGTTCACAACAGGACTTGAAGTACCCATGACAATAGGCCATGAGGAACACCTTCCAACACCTTGATATCGTTAGGCTATAAGCTCTTTGGTCAGTATGTTCTATTTAGTACGGAGTCACGACCAACTGGAAAAAAGAAAATTAAATATTAGTCTTCAGAATTAAGTGAAAGTTCAACTTCGATCTCATAATTCGTTATTTCATATCCAAACCAGATATTTAAACACACATAGATAGATAGATAAAAATTTATGCTCTATTGACTTAGTTATTGAAGTCGAGGAATGAATATCTTCAGACTCGGTCCAAATATTTTTAAGATCCGCGACAAAATTAAAATAGTAGCTTTGAATATATTAAATTGCATAAAAGATAGTAAAATTCATATATGTGAGCAAATTATTAATAACAAACAAAGCACTGCCGAGTGATACTTTGATAGCAAACATAGCAACTTCACTATTTCACAACTGACCAGGAAACTGAGTATCGTAACAAACAAAGGAAAGAGTTATTAGCAAACAATATCATTAACACGAGCAAACGATATTGGTCTTACATGACACAACGTGTTTTGAGCCATAAACACAGTAAATCTCATGAGAACTTTGAAGTTAAGCATGCTTGAACATAAGCAATTCAGGGATAGGTGTGTTGGAGGAAAAGGGTTTGTATGAAGTAAGAATAACAATAATAACTTGGATAATTTCGTGGATCGTGTTTAATACACTTTTCGTAATCTGTAATTCGACCCTATTGCCTGGGGTATCACGAATTTAGATGTAGGATAATCCAAGAAACTCGATTTGAATTACAGGCTTGATTCAAATCCAAACACAGAATGTTTTGCTTTATCTCTCGTTTATTTTGAGACTATTTTGTCAGAATAACGACTTGTAAATCGTATTCTTTCGTATGTATATCGTATGTATACTTTCACGATTTCCGTATTCTGGCTTTTCAGATTTTCTCGGTTTTTTGTGTGTCCGAAATCCAAAGGCCGAATGGCCTTATATAGGCGAAATAATGGGCGGTTACCCACGGCGGTTACACGCCGGCGGCGGCGGCTCCAGGTGGCGGCGGCGGCTCCATGTGGCGGTTTGGGCGGCGGTTATTCGAATTTATTTATATATAAATAGATAAATAATTTTTGCTACGGGACCCCCGCCAGGGGCTCTGCCCCTCGGACCCTGCCAAGGGGCGATGCCCCTTGGAACCCCTCCAGGGGCCAGCCCCCGGACCCCTGTACCGTATCCCGATACTAACTTAATTTATTCGAGCGTGCGCTCCGCACCTCCAAACTCGAATTATAATCAAGTCTAGAATCGGCTAGTCTCAAAGTCAATCCCGATTATACTAAATGGCTTTGATGACACTAAAATCACCAACATTCCTCCCCCATTTTAGTGTAATCCATGATTAACTAAATTCAAACGAAAAATACAAACTCATGCGTAAATGAAAATGTCACGAAGATTGAATTTTCATATTAGTATAATACACATTCCAAACACTCGAGAATCAGGGTGTCCTAAGGATTGAACCCATCAACTCATTTGAGTAACTGAAGATATTATACACATAAGTCTAACACAAAATTCTAGTGTTTATACTTGACACTAGTACATAGCCATGTGTCCTTATCCATTCGTAAATGTATAGAAACCAAGCCCCGGCTTTCTGAAGCGGCTGTACTTCACACTTAGATAGGTAGTCCTTTTCATTCATGCACCTGCAAATGCATTTTTCCAAAAGAACCATTAAGAAATCTCAGATTTCAACCTCACATCAATCTGCAGGTCTAAGCACATACCTTGGGATGTTCAATACATGTGCTTCTATCTCCAAATGTAAGCCTTCCACATTGAATTCAACTCCTAACGTTGTATTAGGAGGGAATTGGGAATCTTACCTTTAGAGATATTTATATAGGCTTTAATCCCATCCCTATAGCCGACTTATTTACTAAGTCCCTTGCTAATCCCTTCGTCAAGTGATCAGCCAAGTTTTGTTGAGATCTAACAAACTCAACAGAAATCACCCCATGAGTTATAAGCTCACGTACCATACTGTGCCTAACCCCCAAATGTCGCGACTTTCCATTATACACTTGATTATATGCTCTTGCCAAAGTAGCAGCACTATCACAGTGTATAAAAATGGGTGATATTGATTTAGGCCACAATGGAATCTCGTAAATTAAATTCCTTAGCCATTCTGCTTCTTTACCAGCAGATGCAAGGGCTACAAATTTAGATTCCATGGTTGAGTTGGTAATGCAAGTTTGCTTCTTGGAGGCCCACGATATTGCCCCACCTCCAAGCAGGAATACCCAACCACTAGTAGACGAGTGATCTTCTATATTGGTAATCCAACTTGCATCAATATATCCTTCTATGACTGAAGGAAATCCAACATAAGTCAAACCATAGTCCATGGTTTTCTTAAGGTACTTCAGCACCCGCCTTATTGCTTGCCAGTGATGTGTACTAGGATTACTAGTAAATCTACTAAGCTTTCCAATAGCAAATGCTATATCAGGCCTTGTGCTAGTCATGGCATACATTAAACAACCAATTAGTTTTGAGTATTCAAGTTGTGATACTGCTTGACCAGTATTAGGCATAAGTTTCATATTTGGATCCATAGGAGTACTAACAGGCGAACAATCTAAAGAATTGAATTTCTTAAGCACTTTCTCAATATAATGAGACTGTGTAATAGAAATTCCCTTGTTTTCATGCCTAATCCTTATTCCAAGTATAACTTCTGCCTCCCCCATATCCTTCATAGAGAACTTAGATGATAAAAATTCTTTGGTCATATCAACTTGTTTTTGATCAGTACCAAAGATTAACATATCATCTACATACAGGCATATGATTACACCTTTACCAGACATATCAAACTTACTATATACGCACTTGTCCGATTGATTAAACTAAAACCATTATTCAAGACAACTTCATCAAACTTTTGATGCCACTGTTTAGGTGCTTGCTTCAGCCCATACAAAGACTTAATTAGTTTGCACACCTTATGCTCGTTACCAGGCATGATGAAACCTTCAGGTTGTTTCATATATACCTCTTCTTCTAGATCACCATTTAGGAATGCCGTTTTAACATCCATTTGATGAATAACAAGATTATGGATAGCAGCTAGGGCAATCAATAATCTTATAGTCGTAATACAAGCTACCGGAGCATAATTATCAAAGTAGTCTATTCCAGATTTCTGTCTAAAACCTTGAATAACCAATCGAGCCTTAAATTTGTCGATTGTTCCATCTACTTTCATTTTCCTTTTGAAAATCCACTTGCAACCTAATGGGAGATCAGTTAAGACCTATGTATTATTTCCCATGATAGAGTCCATCTCATCATTTATTGCTTCTTTCCAGAATGCAACATCCCGAGATCTCATTGCATCATCAAATGTTTTAGGATCTTCTTCAAGACTAAAACAATATGAATATTGAGATTCAACTTCATTCCTTGTGCCTTCAACTAAATAGCGTTGAAAATCAAGACCGAAAGATTTACTCTTTCTATCTCTTTTGCTTCTTCGAAGCTCAAGTGATTCATTTGAATTAGGTACAATTTCCTTTTGTTGATCTGTTCTACTTGAACTAGGAACCATATCCTTTGGTCTAGGTATTGATGAGAATCGTGACTCATCAAATATTGCATCTCTTGATTCTATAACAGTATTAACTGAAACAGAATCATTAGGTTCTATGACAAAAAACCTATATGCCTTGGAATGCTCAGCATATCCAATAAAGATACAATCAATACCTCTTTCACCCAAAGTCTTTATTTTGGATTCGGTTAGTCTTACGACTGCTCGACATCCCCAAACCTTAAGATAACTTAAGTTTGGTTTCTTCTTGTACCAAAGTTCATAGGGAGTTATCTTGTTCCTTTTGTTAGGAACCCTATTCAATAAATAGCAAGCCGTCAATAAGGCTTCTCCCCAGAACCCATCACTTAGTCCTGAATATGATAACATGGAATTAATCATTTCTTTTAATACTCTATTCTTCCTCTCCGATATACCATTTTGTTGTGGAGTATACGGAGCAGTAGTCTCATGTATAATTCCAATAGACTGGAAATAAGTAGGATCATAATATTCACCACCTCTAGCAGTGCGCAATCTTTTAATTAAGTTACTTTGTTGCAACTCTACTTCCGTTTTATAAATTTTAAATTTATCTAACGCTTCATCTTTAGAGTGTAATAAAAATACATAGCAAAATCGTGTGCTATCATCTATAAACGTAACAAAGTACTTTTTATTACGTAAAGATGGAGTTGCATGTAAATCACATAAGTCACTATGTATAAGCTCAAGCACAACAGTATTTCGTTTTACACTAGGAAACGGTTGTCTAGTAATTTTATTTAACATGCAGGTTTTACACTTCTCTATATTTATTTCAAAAGCGGGAATTAAACCGTTTTTAGACATTTCAATCATACGTTTATAATGTACATGTCCTAAACGAGCATGCCATAAAGAAGAATTATCATATTTCGAACAAGTCATATATACTGAATCTGCAATATCTTTATTTATGTTAAGCATAAACATGCCATTACAATAATACCCAAATCCTACAAATGTACCACACTTTGATAAGATATACTTATCGGACTCATACACTTGTTTATAACCACATTTATTTAAAACACCACTAGACACCAAGTTCTTCCTAATCTCTAGAACATGTATAACATTTCCAAGATGAAGACTTTTTCCAGAACTAAACTCTAAAGACACTGAACCACGACCAATGATGGGGGCTTTATTATGGTTTCCCATATAAAGTACCGAACCATCATTCACTTCTTCATATTTCTTGAACCAACGACGATCGTTGCACACATGACTCGTCGCCCCTGAGTCTATCCACCATGCATATTTATCATCCTGCACATAAAATGTTTCAGGAATTAGTGATACATGATGTATATCAGAAGTAGTGCCAGAAATTAGATTCTGACCTTGTGGTTTTGGACCCTGAACATTAGTTCCTTGTCCAGAAGACCTTGCTCCATTTTTGCCTTTTCCAAGACGACAGTCACGTTTCAAATAGCCTGGTTTGTTGCAATTCCAACACACCAGTTTTGCCTTTTTGTTGAAACCCTTCTTGTTGTCATCTTTCTTCCGTTTGTTCCATTTGTGATGTTTCTGGTTCTTGCCATCTTCCACCATGTTAACAGATGATGGGCCAGCAACTTCTTTTTCTTTTCCTTTGCCACTTTCTTGAACCCGTAGGGATTCTTCAATCCGAAAGTGGCTACCAAGTTGCACAAGTGACAATTCCTCCTTTTTGTGTTTTAACATGTGTTTAAAATTTTTCCATGAGGGTGGTAATTTGTCAATAACACTAGATACAGCAATGGATTCATCCATTTGCATCTTGTGTTGTTCAAATTGACCCAGTATACGAAGAAGTTCGTTATACTGTTCCATTACAGGCCTTGAATCCACCATTTTATAATTGTTAAAATTGCTCACAAGGAACTTCTTACTAGAAGCATCCTCGGCCATGTATTTGGATTCCAGGGCATCCCATAAATCTTTTGCAGATTTGCAGTTTTGATATATATCAAAGAGGGAGTTTGCCATACCGTTCAGAATGTGTCCACGGCATATGTAGTCATCGTTCTCCCATTTGCTGCGACGTCTGGTTTGTTCAATCGTCTCATCCTCTTGGGCTTCCGGCGCAGGGGTACTCAAAACATAGACTACTTTCAGAGTAGTCAATAGGAAGTGCATCTTCTTTTGCCAACGACGAAAGTTGTTTCCTTCAAATTTCTCCAGTTTTCCAATATTGGAACTCATGTCCCTCACTGATTCTGCAGCCATTGTTATTCTTCACCTTTCCAATAATTACAGATTACGAATGTTGGAGGAAAAGGGTTTGTAGGAAGTAAGAATAACAATAATAACTTGGATAATTTCGTGGATCGTGTTTAATACACTTTCCGTAATCTGTAATTCGACCCTATTGCCTGGGGTATCACGAATTCAGATGTAGGATAATCCAAGAAACTCGATTTGAATTACAGGCTTGATTCAAATCCAAACACAGAATGCTTTGCTTTATCTCTCGTTTATTTTGAGACTATTTTGTCAGAATAACGACTTGTAAATCGTATTCTTTCGTATGTATATCGTATGTATACTTTCACGATTTCCGTATTCCGGCTTTTCAGATTTTCTCGGTTTTTTGTGTGTCCGAAATCCAAAGGCCGAATGGCCTTATATAGGCGAAATAATGGGCGGTTACCCACGGCGGTTACACGCCGGCGGCGGCGGCTCCATGTGGCGGTTTGGGCGGCGGTTATTCGAATTTATTTATATATAAATAGATAAATAATTTTTGCTACGGGACCCCCGCCAGGGGCGCTGCCCCTTGGACCCCGCCAAGGGTCGATGCCCCTTGGAACCCCTCCAGGGGCCAGCCCCCGGACCCCCGTACCGTATCCCGATACTAACTTAATTTATTCGAGTGTGCGCTCTGCACCTCCAAACTCGAATTATAATCAAGTCTTGAATCGGCTAGTCTCAAAGTCAATCCCGATTATACTAAATGGCTTTGATGACACTAAAATCACCAACAAGGTGACCCTGGGAAGTTCTCGTCTGGTCGTTAAAAACAAAGCCATGAGCCAGTGGAGCAAAAAGGCAGACAATATTATGTCATGGTAAAACAGGATGTTACATAAGATTTTAAAAGAATTTAAAACAAGTAAACTTGATTAACTAGTGATTGCGATTAGCTATTCTTAAAGTTTGATCGTGTTTGCATTAACCTTAAGGTCGATTAATCCGATTGTTTAACTAGGAATCGTACGTCGATTGGAACCCAGATTTTGATTTGTGATTTGCGTGATGTATTGTGAACGACCAACAACGTTGACGATCTGGTTTTGTTTGTGATGATTTAACGAACAGCCGAACATGATGCGACGATTGATAACTATCGTGGACACCATGTCATTAGTTGACATTTGACTAAGACGATTGACTAATGCATGCCAAGCGAGAGTTGAGAGTATACAAACATGTTATACTAAAATTGGTCAAAATTGACTGAAATCAGATTAGCAAAAACATGAAAACATCGATCATAACTAGTTCTAACCATTATCTTTATTGAGATCATGGTATAGAGTACATAATGTAATGATGTATCAAGCTGCTTGTTTATTGACATGAATAAACTAGGACCAATTTTTATAGAACAAGAACACCTTAGTAACCAGTAGGTTGACCCGACTAAAAAGTTCATAATTTATTTCCTGATAGAATTGAATGAAGATGCATAAAAAAGTTCAGTCAAATAACTAGTTTTTTAAACTAAAAACTTAGCAATTAAGAATATGCATAGAAGCGACATGGATTTGCCAACGTCTATGAAGCTAGAACTATATAAGCATGTAACCATTTTTCTAATATGTGTGTGTGTGTGAGAGAGATCACTATAAGGAATAGGGCAATTTCGGACGGCAAAGTCCGTTGTAAATCCATTTGAAAACCGCCTTTCCAACGAAAAATAAGAAAAAGCCAAAATATCTTAGGCTGCATTTACTTTCAGAAAAATCCTTCATTTTTCTAGAAATTTTTTCTAAGAAAATTGAAAATCAGAAAATATGTTCACTTGCACATTTTTTCAGAAAACTCTCTCATTTTTTCACATTTTATTTTTTCAAACTTTCATACTTTTTCAAACAATTTTTCAAAGAAAACACTTCAACCAAACATGTTTTTCATTTTTTTTGAAAAAGGAAAACTCCACCTATTTATCTATACACGTTTTCTATTATTTTTAAAAAATAAAAACTCCATCATTTTTCACAGAAAAACATAAATCGAAATACATAATTTTTTTTTGCCTTAGATGTAAGATACACTCGAGTGATTTAATAAATAATAGGCAAAATAGTGTGAAACAAAGACAAACATAACATTTTTTCAAACAATAGGTAGATTTATGTAAGAACCAAATTGTATGATAAAATCTCTCCGTATATATATATTTTTAGCCACTCATTTAAAAAGGTAAAATATGAATTGTAAAAAAAAAATCCAAACCACGTGCCTCTTTAAGGCTGCGTTCACTTCCAGAAAAATCCTTCATTTTTCCAGAAAATTTTTCTAAGAAAATTGAAAATCAGAAAACATGTTCATTTGCACATTTTTTCAGAAAACTCTCTCACTTTTTCACATTTTATTTTTCCATACTTTCATACTTTTTCAAACAACTTTTCAAAAAAAACACTTCAACCAAACATGTTTTTCATTTTTTTTTTCTGAAAAAGGAAAACTCCACCCCTTCATCTAAACACGTTTTCTATTTTTTTTCAGAAAATGAAAACTCCACCATTTTTTACAGAAAAATAGAAAACGAAAAACAGAAAATTTTTCCTCTGCTAAACGCAGCCTAAGACTTTCCCATAATTTTATTTTTTATTTTTTATTTACCTCTTAAATCTTTAAATGACCATAATTATTTCAATTTTGAGAATTTGAGCAAAAAAATTATACCAATCTACTCATTTTTTAATCCTGCTTCAAACAAGACCACTCTTCTCATATTTCTGAAATTTTTTTATTTCAAAAATGTAAACCATATGAAAATGATACCAAAATGTTATCATTTTGAAATCATGTGAATTTTTATCATTTTCGGCTGTAATCAAGTGTATCTATATCATTTTGGCTAAAAACATGTGTATTTATATATTTTTCGGCTAAAAACATGTATATTTATATCATTTTGGGCTAAAAACATGTATATTTATATTATTTTCGGGCTAAAAACATGTGAATTTTTATTATTTTCGGTTATAACCATATGTATGTATATCATTTTCGACTGAAAGAAGTGTATTTCGTTTAGAAACATGTGTTTTTATATTATTTCCGGCTAAACCATGTGTATTTATATTATTTTTGACCGAAAATGAGTCTATTTTTATCATTTTTATGTGGATAATGTTATCATTTTAAATATTGTATATTGTTATCATTTTCATCTGGAAAATGACATCATTTTCATATGGAAGTGTTATCATTTTCGGTTAGAAAGTTATCATTTTCGGTGGCCGAAAAATGTTATCATTTTCAACTGAAAAGTTATTATTTTTTGCTGGAAAATTATCATTTTCGTGCCTGAAAGTTATCATTTTCGGCTGAAAGTTATTATTTTCGGGGCTGTAAGTTAAAAAGAAAGGAAGAGGCGAAATTTATAGGGTGGAGGATTTCCATAATACTCTTCCTTCTATAATTAAATCTTATAATTATTTAATTAATTACAATAATGTCATTATTATATTTTGATAATTGATTTAAAAAATTTAATGATTTAGATTTTTACCTTTGGGTTCTATATTAAGTATAAGACCTTTATTGATGTATTTTCTCTCTCTATATATTTACTCTATTATTGTATTTAGCATTTTATATTATCAATAAACATTGTTCCATCATCCATGGTTTGGTTCATTAAGGTGTTAGTGTGTTACTACTGTCTATTGTTATACGCATTATGATTTAAAAAAAAAAGCCACATCTTATCTTTAGACAACATGATCATGTTATTCGACAATTAATGTCTAAGCATTTCATTTATTTATTTTGTTCATTTTAGCTTTTACATTTTGTCAACATGATTATGAGTTGTAGCTTTTATATATACGTTATTATTTGGTAAGTATTTGTAGTCGAAAAAAGTAAAATATTATAAACCACATACTTAGTTTTGGGTTTAATAATATAGGCATTTCAAAATAAAAAATATACACCACATATATAAATATTATATATTTATTTGAGAAAATGAGAAATTAATAGTGAAGGTAAGAAGAGAGAGATGTATAAACACGTCATTCTTTATTATTACAATGAAACGGTCATAAAAAACAGGGATAGGATTATAAACGAATCGAACGTTCGGTTAACTGTTCGTGAATCGTTTGGCGGGAAGTTTGTTTATTTCATAAACAAACAAACACAGACAAAAATCTTTGTTTATTTATTTAAATGAACGAACACGAACAATGGTCTCGTTCGTTCATTTATATTCATGAACGTCCGTTTATGTTTGTTTACATGTATTTATATCTATCTACACACACACAAACACACACATATATATATGGGGAAAAGTTCAAATGAGAACTGTTTTTCGTACGAGAACTATTTGTAACATCATTAATAACTTATTAATAGGGGTATTTTGGTCATTTATATATTTTTTTCCAACCGTGAATTGTGTCTGTTAAACCATTATTATGTGCGATACTTGATTTGCCCAAAATACCCTCATTAATGCGTTATTAATAAGTCATTAGTGAGCCAATCATTAGCCGTCAAAATTATTAGCCATTGATTTATCTTAATCAAGGGCCAAGATTAGTTCTCGCAGTTATAAATCAAAAAACAGTTCTCATTTGAACCCTCCCCTATATATATACATACATTCTCCCCCCTTCTCTCGCTCTCACACACATATACATAGTTAGTGTATGTTTATATCTAATAATGTTGGGTTTGTATTATATTTGTATATGTGTTCGTTTGTTTATGTTCTGCTAAAGTCAAACGAACAAATATGAACACAAATATTCGTTCATTTATTTGTTTGGCTAAAGTTAACCGAACGAACACAAACAAACTCATTCATATTCCTTCTGTTCGTTTACAACCCTATATATAGAAATATAACATCAAACTAAATGCATGATTATTGTAAAATGATATTGGGACCATTTTACTCTTTAAGAAAAAAGACTTCTTATCAGTTTAATTCTAGAAAGTTTAATTACAAATCACATAAACAACATTTAAATAATTGTAAAAGGATCTTAAAAATTAAAGATACTATCATTTTAAAATAATAAACATAAACAAGGTGATTAGTTCTTTTATGCTTCAACCAGTTCTACACGGTTGTGATTTGAGTTTTAGACTAGTAGCATCCAACCCTTTCTAACCCACAAACCCCCACATCCAACCCATATCTACCCACATATATTATTTATTATAAAATATATATTAATAAAGCAAAAATAAGAAAAAAATAAAACTCGATAACCCGCTGCTAGTTGGGGAACCGCTGGTCAACCAGCCCAAACCAACAAAGGGGTGTGCTAGCGCTAGAAGGGCTTCAACCAGCGCTAGTTGAATGCCCGATGCGCATGGTCTTAACTCTTAACATATAATCCGAAACACCAGGTTAGTTCGTAGCTGATTGTTTAGTTCATTTTATGCCACTATGCTTATCTGTCTGGTCCAGTATTTTTTCTCTCGTGATATTTTTTACTTAAGAAAAAAACACAAGTTTTGTTCCAAATGTAACATATAAATACCATCTTAAAGAAAGATTATGTACCCTCCTACAATATTTACTGGATCAAAACAAGTATCAAAATTAATAGATGAGATGAGAAAAGAAAATTTGATGGCTCCAAACACATCTTATCTTATAGTGAATATAGTAGGAATTCAATCTTAAATGTGCAAACATTCCTCTCCAGTTAACCTGCATCTCTTTCATTTGAGTCAAGCTTTCCTTTAAACAAAATGGTAGGAAAAGAGAACACACAATCCATGTATAAGTAAATGCTTCATTGCTATATGAAAAGAAGAAACCTCATACAAGCACCCATCAAACAACTCAAACTCTATATATATCTTTACATGAGAAAAATCGAACCAAATAAAACCAATCAAACTACCACATCAAAGATTCTTGAGGTTTATTGTGTGACGAATGAAAACCGATGATTCCCAACAATATACTAGAACGAAAACCGTATCCCATTGCTTGCTGCAAATAAGTTATATTCTTCAACCTCAACAGCATCCTTTGCACAAGCATGACCACTTTCAATGGCATCACCTAACGACTTTGTAGGGAGACCCCCGTCATTCTCAACTGACCCGTTTGAAAGAGCTACAGGCCCGCCAAAGTGAAAAAGGGAAAACCCTGTATTGCCCTTTTGTGTTCTGTCAGAATTCTCATTTTGTAACTTTTTGTCATTTTTCTCGCCTTTTTGTAGACCTGGAACCTTGGCGTAATCATGGACCTTCATGTTGATACTGTTGACAGGTGGAACCGATTGGCACATTGGTTGCTGACTGTGGCTAACCAGTGGTGGACCCAATGGTTGGAGGTTACCTACACCATACTGAAGGAAATGTGAGTTCCCATTCAAACCGTACCCAAATGGGCTCGGGAACAAGTAGTGGTTCGGATGTGGTAGCGGCATTAACCCGTTTGGTGCAGCTGCAACCCATGGAACTGGACCTTGATGGTAATAACCCACAGAAGGTGCTTGGAACACCGGAAAGTGAATGCCTTGGGATTGAAATGGAGGAGGAACAAAATTCCCTTGGGTAAGAGAACCCATAACATCGTTTTTTTTGTTTTCATAAACTTGAGATGTTTTTGTCGGTAACTGATTTTCATCTTCCTTTGTATTTTCCTGTTTACTGGAAAATGGGGTTTCTTTAATAACTTCAGAATGCTGGCTAGCATCTTCTGAATCGGATGTAGACGAAGATTCGGGATTTTGGGTGTTGGAGGAAAAGGAAGTATTTCCATCACCTTCACTGAGACACGACGAACAACTATCAGAATTGGAATTGCTACTCGTGCATACATCTGTGGTCCCACTTGTATCGATTTCATTCTCTACTGTGTTTTTTGATTCATTCACATCACTGCGCTCATGATTTGTTGAAACAGAATCCTTTGCATCTGATGGGTCAGTAGGTTTGACTTTGACTGGTATAATCTTGAAAGTAGAAGAGGTATCCGAGATGGTTTTGGGGGCGTATCTCTTGTGTGTTTCCATAGGTTCCCATGTTTTTTTTGCATTTGACACATTGAACTTAACACACTCTGTTTGACTGTTGAACTTGTTTCGGTAATATGGTTTTGAGACGTGGGTGAAGTCATTTTGTTGGTAACAACTGCAAGCACGAGTGTCATATCTGTCATTTGACCTGTTATGAGAACAATAAGACCTCTCACTGTACCTTGATCCACTAGACCTTGTGTTAGCTCGGATATTGTGGTTTCTTAGAGGTTTGTTCACTCTAAAATCATCACTGTGGATCCTTGGCTCGGATTTGCATACCATACCACCACTTTCAGACACCCCCGTGGATGGGCCTTTATCAGACCACGTTGAGGATTGATCCCAGAATAATTTTGACTTCCTACGAGGATGTTTTGAGTGATCACTTGCATATGAAACATCACATGTCAAATTCGGATCTTCCTGAATATAATCTTCTGATATAGGCAAAGCAAGATCTTCTCCTGATTTACATTGAGAATTTATGGTGTCACCGTCATTCGACTCATTATCGATACTCGTTAATTCCTCGTGGGAATTGGAAACAGCATGAACTTGATTTTGGTGACAATTCTCTCTTTCTTTTTCTTTATTTCTCAGTCTTTCTTTCCTACGGAGTTTCTTTTCCTTTTCTTTTGCCCTTCTGCGCTCCTTCCTCTCTTCTTCATCACGCTTTTCCTTTTCTTCTTCTTCAAGGAGTTTAAACTGCAAAAAGAACAGAACTTAGAAATCCAACAAAAATAAATTCAGCTTCCTAAACCAATTAAAATACTAGTGGAGAAAATGAGAAGGTTGAGTAATGGGTCAAGATGGGTAGTTTTTTGGTGCAAACTATGTCATCCTGGGTTGGCCTGTGAGCACTTTCTTGTCCATTTGTTAAACATGATTAGAAAAAATATACGATCACAGTAAAAATATAAAGTTTTCAAAAAATAAGATTGTTAAAGGTTGTATGCATAATAAATATTTATCTGCTGACCTATTAACTTTCATCCATATCTTTCGATTTGACCAGTTTGAGATAAAACATAACCGGAATCGTCATGTTCATTAGTATGTGTCGAAATTGCGACCTTATTAAAAAAATAACAGAAGAGCAATATCTGGTGCTATCACCTGTTTTTCCAAAGTTATGATATCCTTGCATGCAACAAGCACGCGCCCTTCCAACAATTTTAGAGCAAGAGATACAAAAATGCTATGTGCATTTTGACGGGCAGTGCCTTCTCTGAAGGCCTTTTCCACCTACAAATAGTTAACAAAGTTAAACTGCAGTATCAGAAACACTTCACCCTATATTCTGAACCCACATTATTAACACACACACCCCTCTGAAAAATATTTCTATGTTATTAAATTAAAATGATAAACCAGGGAGAGATGAGTTTTCTTCATAACTAAACACACCTGTTCCTTAAAAATAACCGTTGCAGCATCTAAAAGAAATTCTCGAGCAAGTTCAGGACTTTTCGCATGTTTTTGAGGACGGGAACATTCTCCATCCAGTTCATTCCCATCATTGTCCATGGAATCATCATCCTGAGAGCAAATAAAGGATGTTAACTACAATAACAATAATCCTGCACATATAGTAAAAATAATTGTTGTATTTTCCTAGGAAAGAGAAACCCATCTCAAAGATGTGTAAACCAAGGGGGTGAAAGTTGAAAACTGAAAAGGGATTCACAAACGTGGATTATCCTATGGAAGCATAAAAGGGAGCGATTAACATTCAAGGTGGCAAGATGAGAAGGTTAAAAGTTTTTTCTTCTTCTTTTCTTTCTTTGTTTTGGGGGGTGGGGGTCAATCAAAACGGGCGTAGTTGGTTGGCCCCCAAAAACTTCTCCAATGTTAGGAAAAAGATCATAAATAGATACATATAAGATTTCATAAGAAGTATTATTACTAAAATAATTTAAATGTTTCAAAAAAGATGATTTAAGACGTCTTATGCGCTAAAAGTAGACATTAGGCCTTTTTAGCTAAGAAAAATGCTTTGAGTCAACTAGGAAGAAGTGAGGATTGCCTATGAAAGACGGGGGAGAGGCAAAGCACTACAACCAAATCCCTATTAAGGTGTGGTGGTGTCTAGGAGAGTTGGGTGTTAGGTGGCTGATGAACCACTTCACTTCAACATGATTTGTAGAAGGGCTAAATGACATACAAATGGAGACTCGGCGTGGTTATACCAATAAGGAAGACGCTCAAAATTGCAACAACTACCGGGCTATAAAAGTATTAAGCCCAACTGAAGTTGTGGGAGAGAGAGTAATAAAGTACAAGTTGCGATGTGAAATGACCACGTCAAAAAACCAATTCGACTTTATGCCAAGAAGGTCTATGATATAAGTGGTACATCAGAAGCCTTATGGAGAAGTATAAGGAAAGACAAAGAGACTTACAATAGATTTCGTAGATCTAGAAAAAGAGTATGATAGGGTCCAATCGGAGATAATTTGGAGGACCTTGAATGATACAGAAATAGCAAGGAGATAATAAGCGCTATAAGAGACACTGGGAGGATAGACTAGGTGTGACTCACCGTATAAAGGTGGGATGATTGAAGTGGAGAGCGTCATCAGGAGTATTGTGTAACATGGAAGTACCAATAAAGTTGAAGAAAAAATTCTACAGTATGACACAATTAGACCAGCTATGTTATATGGGGCAAAGTGCTGGCCGACGAAGAAGGCGTAGGCAATGAAGATAGAAGTGGCGGAAATGATGATATTATGGTTGACTTTGTGGTAAAACCATGCTAGACAAAATACCTAATGAAGCATTCAGGGGCTGAGTTAGGAGTTCTGCCTATCACCGATAAGTTAAGAGGAGTGCGTTGTTTGGACATGTCAAGAGGAGACAACAAACAGTGCCACTTGGGAAAGGGGAAGCAGTTACAGTCACTAGGATGAGGAGACAAGGACAACCAAAGACTAAGGTGGGATGATAAATTGAGGCTCGACATGGAGGAGCTACTACTCTCCGAGGATATGTCCTCTGTAGAATTAGAATTAGGGTGGAGGGGTAAGGTGTTTAAGAGGGTAATATTCCTAGGTTGGTCTGTGTGTTATAGGGTAGATATAATTATTCTAGTATAATATATTAGCTTAATATAGATAAAATCATAAAACTTATAATATCTTAAAAGCTATTCAAGTTTAATACTTAATATAATAATCTTTTGGTAGTCTTCCTTCATTTAATACAATTTAATAACTTTTCTCACACAAACTATTTAGATGCACATTAATTTTCTAGCAAGCATACACATATCCAAATATTAAATATTAAGTTGATATATAAACATTAAATAATAATAATATCTTAAAAGCAAGTTTAAGTTAATAATATCTTGGTAGTTTCCAAAATTTAATTCAGTTCAATAACTTTTTCTAAAAGCTTGGTATTTGTTTTAACTCGACATAAGTAGAAGCGATATAAGTAAGACGTCTTTCGGGAAGTCGTTTCTTTACCCATGGGTAGAGGTATGACTGTATACGTCATACCTCCCTCATACCACGACCAGGAAAAATGGGAAAAAACACAACCCTACTCGAGTTAAGATAACAGACAGTCATAAAGCATCTTCATACCTCTTCTTCCTCGGCCTCTTCAGCATGCTCGAAGAACCTTCTAATGCTTTCTCCTCTTGTGATTCTGACAAAACCGTCACCAACAACAAGCCGGCAATGTACACACTGTTGACCTTTCAAAGCATGAGCTTTGACTGAAAGTTCATTGCAACGTCCATCCTTTTTCCATGCCCTTAGAGTGATATAGCAGGCATTCAAACCTGCAAGGTCTAGACCATTCACTTGAGCCTTTACATTTAAACCAACATTTTCAAACTCTAATATGTCAGATTTTCCTTCTCCAGTTCCAACACCCCATTCGTAATGATGATAAGTTCCTGCAGAATCCGCATAGTTTTGATGCCAATCAGCCTGGATTGTGTCTTGAGTTACCTGCATGAATACAGTTTGTGATGTTCTGCTTAGTTACGAAAAAGGGAGCATACTGTTTCCAAGTGTTGTAACAGCAACAATAAGAAATTGGGGGCGATTTTGCGAAGAGATTAAAAGTTGCAGTAGATCCTGTAGGTTTTGAGAAGATGTGGCAAAACAAATGGGTCAGCCGGGTTGGGTTATGGGGCCAAATGAATTCAGGTGAAAACAGATAACTATGTGCGTGTCAGAATGATTTGAGCTGGCCCACCAATGCTTTCTTGTCTTCTCTTTTTATATATTTTGATAAAATTTTTATGTATTAAATATTATTATTGAAACTATATTATTTAAATGATAAGATAACTTTTACACAATTTAAGATGTTTTAAGCATTTGAATACGTGTTAGGCGACTTTTGATACTTTGATCCATTTAATAACCCGTTTCATTTTAGATAATTTTCTATATTTGACCCGGTGTCAATAAAGTATAACCTGACTTGACAGGTTTCCATATAAATGGGTTGAAAAACTGCCACTTCTAGTTGTGAATGCCGATGTTCAATTGTATATACATAGCTAGAAACATGTGCTTATGGTTGTGAATGAATATGTTGTCAAACAAACCTCGTATTGGAAGCTTGTATCAGCCACACAAAACCAAGTAGTGCAGCGAGCTTCTCTCCTCATCCGTTTTAATTCTTTTAGCTCCTTGAATTCACGAATAACATTCTTCCTACAATCTCTACAGAACCTCTTGCTGTCAAACCTGTAACATAAGCAGGCAAAAGTTTTAATAATAATAGAAAAAAACATATACCAGTTGCAAGAATTCAGATTACGACGAATTTGTTACTGTAAGGATCAAAACACCACCTTGTAAGGATCGAACTTGAAACTTTAACAAGAACCCGTTAGAAGATGCGGACAACAATAACAAGATAAACTTGACACCAAGATATAACGTGGTTCGGTCAGGATCACGACCTCCGTCCACGGTCAGGAACCAGAGACTTTTTTATTATGACTAAAGTGTTTACAAGATGTCACCCCAAAGGTGCATATGAACCACAAACGTTGAATGACAAAAACCCTAGCTTGATATTTATAACTAAACAAGTAACCCTAATTTTAATTAGGAAAACCCTAACTAACAAAATTAGAAACACAGCCGCCGCACATAAGATTAGAATAACTTTGGGCTGAAGACACCTATCCATGCCATGGAGCAAGGGCCCACGACGTGGAGCCTCCGAGAAAACCCTAAAAACAATCTTCGATGTCTCCATGCCGAGGAGACATGTTGCACGCCGAGCACCTTGTTTCTTTCTTCTTTAGTTTCAAATATCCTCCAAGCCACTTCAAGTCATATCCTAACAGTTACTTCATTTTTTGTCCTCATTATCAGCCCACCTCGCTCGAACAGAAAATAAAAAATTCAATTCACTACCAGTAGATTCTTTCTTCTTCCTGGCTCTTAAGAAATACTAGAACAGTAATTACAGTTTTCTTCCTGTTATTGCTGGAGAAATCATGCACACTCATTACACATCCTCTTCATGTTGCAATTCCATTGATCACCAAGAAAGCAGGAAATTGATCGCAGATTGCAATTTGCAAAGTGAAGCCCTCACAAAGAATTGGAGAATAGAGTGGGGGCATTAAATTAACTGACTCTACTTGCATCTATTTTTTCCAGTTAGCATCACTAAGGATCTAAAATATCCTTGAATAATTGGATAGTTAAACTGTTATCAGATCATCCCGTTATCACATTAGAGCTTATACCAGTGCCTAATTCAAATCATAATAGAACTACAACTCACACCAACTGAACCAAGTGGTACTAAATGGATTTAAAATGATCATCACTGTTCTTTCTTAAGGAAACTTAAATCATTTCTACTATCCTATTTTCATGTAGCTAATATATTTGGTTTGTCAAGTATCTCGTGACTTGTCGATCAACAGTATTACAGATTCAAACCCTTCTCATGAAGATGTTAAAAGTTAGGTGCAACAAACAATTTTCTCCTCTGCAATTAGGTGCAAGCGAGTAAACAAAATGTGAAAAATATCAGGGAGCAAACTGAAGCAGAAAAGCAAGTCCATAAGAACAATTCCAACTGCAATAAGTCAACTCATCTTGTCAGTCGATCATGAATCCAACATGAAAGGACTCTTGAATGCCATAGACCTACTCACCTACCTATCAGACTTAGTTAATCTACCTTGTTGGTTAATCCCAAAAAAGAATCACGGAAGAACTCTTCAATGCCAGGGACTTATTATACTAAAAGTAGTTCCTCATCACGAACAAGTACAAATGATCTCATATGGTCCCATGTGAACTACATTTAAGCTATGGAGCAGCCAACATTTTGTAACTACCAGCAACAAGAAGCAAAACATATCACAGAAGAGCAAGAAAACTTTACAGGACATTTTAACTTGGCCCCTCGTCTACGGGCTACAGGCTACTTATAAGCAACCACTTACACAAAAGCAAATAACTCTACTCACTCTGCTTAATAGCATAAGACCCTCTAAATCACCTACAAATACCAAATGTATCTGAATTTTTATGTTAGTTGATTTTTCCATAAAATTTCTAAAAGTTGCACATATTTTATTAAGAAAAGACATAAGGCCATAAGGGTCCCTAAAAATGAGTAAGAATGAACTTTGGCTGAAAAAGTATACTCCTCGGACTTTCCAAAGTGATAGATTGATGAGGATTGGAAGATTAGTATGAAGAGTAAAATATGTTCTTTTTGTGGATGGGATCAATTTTTATGTGTGAGGCCTTTATCTTTGGTGTAAATCCCCACAGATTCTAATAATTCTTATTGTTGTGAAGCCTTAGAAACCTATTTCACTTTATCATATCTTTTTAAGTTCTATCCTTTGATTTTTGTCCTGCATTGATTAAGAGGAGAGTCATGAACACCAAACCTAGGTGGCTAGTAGCTCCTCCTAACTATCCTTGAAATGAAAATGAACCTCCTAAAATGTCCACTGATAACCAGGCACATAGACTGTACAAATGTGTAGCTCAGAACAATGAACTTACACATGAACATGTATGAAGCTTGCTGGCGGAAAGAATCTTTAAGGTTTCTGGTGGCATTTCATGCTGCTGCGGTGGCTAATTCTAGCAGTTGTTAGGGTTTTAGTTATCAAACCTGTAGACTAGTAGCATGTGCAAAGGGTTTAGGGTTTGAAGAGTATGAGTCACCAAAGGGAAACCCTGCATTGTATAATTGGTGGCTCCTACACCCTAATTCTAACCTAGTTGCTAATATTCTACTTTTAACATTAAACAGCCATGAGCCATCCGATATAAGTAGATTGTTTCATTCACAAATGTTGTTCCACTAAAGTAAGTTTACTAGTCTCTCAACCCATTAAACCATGCATGGCCCTGCAACACATCCCATTCAAGAAACTAAGAAAGGTCGGAAAATCATCTGATGCAGCTTATTTTCGAGAGAAGCATAAGGAACTTCCAAAAATAACACAGAAACAATATTCTTTTCCATTGATAAGAGATGTGTTTACAATATTTCATGAGGTGTCTATCTTAATAACTTGCTCTTGAAGTCAATAGTAGGAATATACCTGTACATTAGGCGTTCCATAAAATCCTCCTCCTTCATCTTTAGAAGAGAATGACGTGTCTCTTCTCCTAGTGCAGACCAAAAATCAACCAAAGTGTCAACAGAAAGTCTGGCTGTATGCAAGGCACACGTTTCTCGAGTTCCATGACCTCTGCCATACCCCACCATTCCTTGGCTGATCCAGCCTCGACCTCCACCCCCACATGCATCAGGATAAAGTAACTCACGCTCCCGTTCCCTTGCTCTGGCACTGGCAAAGACCTGATAAAGAAAACGGTGAGAAACAAAAGCCAAAGAAAAAAGAAAGCAACGATTAGATAATTATACAGTACACACGTTTTGAAGCCCCTTTAAAGATTCAGAATATAAATAGCAATCCAGGAGGGTAAGCGTTCCATCGCGGGTTGTGGTTAAACCTCCCCAAGGGTGGACCGATGGATCTTGAATGTCATCATCACACTTGGTTGTCAGACAAGTATCTTCAATAGTTCTATTTTTTGAGGTTCTGCGTCCATTGCAAGGAATCTGACCAACTATTCCCTCCTGCTGTAAAGACTTCCCATACATGACAATCTGCAAAAAACCTTCCAGCAGTAACCCGTTGCATCTGGAGCAGTACATGTTTTTTCGAGCTTGTTCAAAAAGAGTTTGTTTATCAACTCTCAGGAGCTCCTGCCGAGCTTGTGGTGATAGTTCACTCCAGAACTACAATAGACACAGAAATCTAATCACTAACAAGTTTCGTTCAATTATATATCTCAGACAAAAAGGAAGTTGTTTTGGATTTGATCGATATGAGATCAGCAGTAAGAACCCGATGCTTTCAGCCTTCATGAAAATATAACTTAAGACAGAGAATATAAATTGCACTTCTAGGAAGCACGCTACATGCCTAACGACCTTTCCCCATCCCAACTAGATAACATGACCTTCAACTTTGCATAAAATAGTTATTTAATAGACTTTGCATTAAATAGATTGCATTATAACTAACACCTATTTGAATGTAATTGTGAGATATGCCAATGCCAAATATTTCTCATCTATGAAACTCTTAGTGCTCAAGCATGGTTTATGAGACATAACAAAGTCATCTAGTGGTATTTGGCCAGAAATGTATTTGCAGTTGCTATTTCTATCACCACATGTCACAACAGCCTTTTTAACTGCCTCCCACACTAGCATACCAGTGCCCATTTCTATTGCCCTTCCTTGACCATTAATCAGTTTACACCAGTTAAACAACATGTTAGCTAACTAATCATGAGAAGCATTCTAGAAATGTATCCAATTAAACAGCAAAATTATAATCATGTAACAATATCAATAAGATTCACAAATAAAATCAAGTTGTTCTATGGAAATGCCAAATAATTAATTAAGAGGAATTCTATTTCCTCCTAATTATCCTCCTACTTACTTAATTGAGTTGTAAGAAAAACAAATTGACATCTAAAACAACAAAACTAAATCTAATGATAAAAACCTTCTGGAGTTGATTGCAGCTGACATCGTCCCGATGCTTAGACCAAAATCCACTCGACGAAACTGATCCATTTGACAACGACGAGTAAGACGACGTCGTATCGCCGCCGCTAAATTGACAATCATACGCTAATTCAGGCATCGCTTTTTGTCTAACCTCTCGCACATTCCTGTGTCAAATTCTCCATTCACCGAATCCAGTCTCCGGTTAGAAACAAAATTTCTTCACAGATTTCTTATAGAATTAACAATCTGATCGAAAAAAATGAAAAAAACAAAAACAAACGAAATAAATAATGATTTCGTTAGATCGTTAAATTGACGTAAGATTTCAATCAGAATTATTACAGATTATTGGTTGATTGATATGTACCTGCTTGAAATGATTTGTTGGAAGGATCTGTAAGAATTTAGAAAGAGGCGAACGAAGGCAGGGAATTTCGATGAGATTTAGTTGTGTGCGTATATATTTGTTGTATGTGGAGAGAGAAAGGCTGTGAGCCTGTGTGGCTTGAGCATGGGTGCACCGTGCACGGTAATACGGAGGACGTACTGCTGTATTATATTAACTATTTTATTTATTTATAAGAAATACCATCGGATTCGGTCATTTATTGACTGTTAATGTTAATTTTCTATAAATTTTTGGTTTTTTTACTAGATTTTGATTTTTCTTTAATATTTATTGATCAAATAATACATCTCTTTTTTAATACTTTCTTCTAGATTTAATCTTATTGTTTCATATGTCCGAATTAAGGTTTAATTATAGACCGGAATCGAAGCTCACTTATTGATCCAAACCTTATTTAATGCCCGGCATATATTGTTAAATGGCCAACGTTAGGGGTATAATCGAGCCGAGACAACCCGCGAGCTACTCGAGACCGACTCGAAAAATAATCGAAATCGACTCGAGCTGAACCGAGTCAAGCTCGAGCTCGAGTTACTCTAGTAGGGTGTCGAGCCGAGTTCGAGCTTAGAAATACTCAGCTCGCCAGGCTCGCGAGCCTAATCGAGCTTGTATTAAATTACCATTTTACCCTTTTACATATACTGATATCGCCCAAATTGAATAGTTATTTCGGGGCGATATCCGGTCGTTTTATATGGTTTTATGAGTAATTTGGTCTTAATTGATACTTAATTCATTATTTTTGATATCTCAGGTCTTCTAATGATTATCCATAGCAAAAGGAAGGAAAATTCCCAAAATTAGGAAGAAATGAAAAAATCATGTTCCAGACCCGTTTGTACGGCCCCGTAAAGTGAGATGTACGGCCGTACATGTGCCAGACGCTGATGGCATATTTAAGCATTTTTTTTCTCCCCCTTTTCAAAGAACCCGTTTTCCAGCCCTAGAACCTGAGAGGAGGCGATTTTTCTGCACATTTTCCAGAGGTCCAAGTCTAATTTTCAAAGGATACATCCAAAGAGAACAAGATTTGGAGCTTGGATCTTGACTTGGAAGCTTCATCTTCATCTTCTCCATTGAGTTCTTCAAGGGTTTAAGCTTTCTTTCATGTCTCCTTTCAATTTCAGTTGTGTTTGCTTAGATTTCGTGATATTTAGCATGGAGTAGTTAATTTTAGTGCTATTAGATGAGATTCAAGTAGGTTATTGACTTGGATTTGGGATTTTTGTGGGTTTCCCCAAATTCCACCATTAATGGAAGCTTCAAGCTAGGGTTTCTTCTCAAATTGCTTGAATTCATGTTTTTCCTCAAATTTCCTTGACTAATTGATGTAATAGACATATTGTGTTGATTGGTTCTTGGTTTCTTTGCAATTACTTCTAGTTGTGATGCCCAATTTGTGAGAATTTACACTTGGGTTTGGGTTTTCACCATTGTTTGAGCAATTTGTTGATAAAATTGACTTTGAAATGCCTATCTTATGATTAGTCAAGTGTTGGAATATCTTTAAAGTTAATTCTTGTGAAATTGGCTACTTCGGAGAACTTCCGGGGTTAGTTTTCAAGAATTGATTGTTTAATTAACGGAGAACTTTGTTATTAAACGTGTTTAATACAACACTAAATCCTTGCTTGAATGTTTTTGCAAAGTGGTAGATTCTAGTCACTCCTTATATCTTGTAAAATCATTCTAAGGAGACCTTCTTGTTTGATTTTATTTAATATTTGAAGTGTTTAGATGCTTTAACTTCTTGCCCATCAAATTTATCAAATCCTTGTCAATTAACTCTATTTGTAACCGAGTCTAGTAGCACTTCCTTCTCAAATCGAAAAGTTCTAAAAAAAAATATCTCGTCTCTTTTATCTCGCTTGTTTTGATTGTTAACTTTAGGAATATAAACATTTGATCATAGATTAATTAATGACGACAACCTAGTATTGAGATTTCATCTTGCTTCCTTGAGGTTCGACACTCGGTCTTACAAACACTTTACTACTATACGATGGGTTCACTGCCCGGTGTGTAGTTTAGTCTAGTATTTCCGTTTTATTTCAAATCATTTTTCATATATATAACTGCACAACATCATATACACCATTTACTTTTATACCCTTAGTAGATAGTTGTTAATTGTTGTTCGAAAATGTGAAATTTGAATTCCGGAATGTATTTTAACATTTGTTGCTACAAAATTTTATTAAATTATTTTTAGTCGAGTCGAGCTCGAGAGTGTCGATTACTTATTCGAGTCGAGCTCGAGCTTGAAAATTAAAGCTCGACCGAGCTCGAGTCGAGTTTCAAGCCTCGAGCTTTGGAACCGAGTCGAGCTTGAGCTTGGCACTGTGTCGGCTCGGCTCGGCTCGGCTCGATTACACCCCTAGCCAACGTGTAATATCTAATGGACATCTGAAAACATGTATTGTCCAACTTCACCCTATAAGAGGAGAAACACTACCACCAAGTTGATAATCCACTCTCCCTCTCTTCTCATTGTTTCTCTACAATCTCTCTATTTATTCTTAACATACATACATACATAGTAATCTTCTACACGAATATACAAGGTCCGTGACCATTAGAGGGGGGGATCCAAAGGCTTCGCTCTTAGGTACCCTTTTAACGGCTCTCTTTTATGTTTGTAGCAAATGATTCAAGCTCGGACGATAAATAATAGTCCAACTCGATCATCTAAACCAACCCGGCGATTGATGAGGCAACAATCAAAAAATGACAATTGAGACATCAAATATTACATTTTCCCCTTGTTTTGGTGTAGTTTAAGCCATGGTGTAAAGTTCTTGGCTTTGATTATATGTATCGATTTGGTTATTGTTAAAAGGGTTAAGTGCATCGAAATGTAATGAACTATCCCCGTTTTAATATTGTGTGTAATAAACTAAACTTGTTTCGCTAAAATGCATTAAACTACCCAAAACTTGCAATTTGTGTAAGTTTGACCTGCTTAGTAGGTAACTACTGATGTGTCAGGTTACCTTATCATATAATATTAAAAAATAGATAGTTCATTACATTTCTGTGCACTTAACCCTTACTATTATTATTATTATTATTATTATTATTATTATTATTAGGGTTATTATTATTATTTATTCTTTTTAAGTTTATAACTGAGCTCACTTTGAACATAACATGCGCCGACTTACCACCCATCATCTCCACCACCCTTACTGCCTCCTCAACCGCCGCCATCGCCAGAGTAGAAGACCGCTACCATCGCCGGAGAAGTGACCACCATGTGACATCCTTGTCTCTCTCGGTCTCGTGGAATCACCGCCGCCAAGCTACTCGTGAAGATGTAAGGAACAATATCCCTCAATCGATTGATGCTTCGGGTACTTCATACTCGATGGACTTAGTAAAACAGAGGTGAGAAAACTCTAAAGCGAAGAACTCAAAAATCCCAGATGTAGATTTCGTTTCTTCTTAGTTCATTATATCTGTTTTGAACCAGACTTCAAATCATTGAAAAGAGTAGGGTTTTCATCAATTGTTTGAAAAAAGTAGGGTTTTCTTCGATCATTTGAAAAAATTAGGGTTTTCATCAATCTGTTTTGTCGAAAAAATTAGGGTTTTCATCGATTTGAGAAAATTAGTTTTTGTTTTACATCTGTTGGTGGTGGTTGAATGTTTTTACGGTTTTCGTCTCAGATCTGTTGGAAGTGGTGGTTGTGGTGTTGAAGATGGAGTGGTTGTTGTAAATGAAGGTCGCAGCGGCGGTGGTTAAATAAGCAGGTGGTGGGTGCGGTTGTGGTGGTTGAAGAAGAAGGCGGTGGTGGTGGAAGTGGCTGCGGTTGAAGGTGATAGCGGTGATGGTGGTGTTTGCCCACATGTTCATCTTACTTATATTCGTGTATAATAATAATAATAATAATAATAATAATAATAATAATAATAAAAATAAAATAGTAATAAAGTAATTAAAAGAGTTAAGTGTATCGAAATGTAATGAACTATCTCCGTTTTAATATTGTATGTAACAAACTAAACCTTCTTCGTTAAAATGCATTAAACTATCCGAAAGTTGCAATTAATGTAATTAAAAGTGAAAATAAAATATTAAAAAAAATAAGATGACCGGGTAACCTTCAATAAAAGGTTACGTTACATTAATTGCAACTTTCAAGTAGTTTAATGCATTTTAGCGAAAAAAATTTAGTTTGTTACATACAATATTAAAACGGAGATAATTTATTACATTTCAGTGCACTTAACTCTTGTTAAAATTGTAGTTGATACATGTAAATCTTCATCTTTTCTAAGGTGCATGGTCTGACAATAACTTCCGCATTATTGATTATATGTATCGATTTGGTTATTGTTAAAATTGTAGTTGATACATGTAAATCTTCATCTTTTCTAAGATGCATGGTCTGACAATAACTTCCGCATTATTGAACGATGTTTGATCTTTATAACAATCTATGGCAATAAAAGAGCGATCCCCATGCAAACCTTGAGGAAGACATATCCGAAAACCAAAAGGATGGTTTGAAAATCTAATGATCCTTCAAGATTAACCCTTGATTAATTTAAATCAATGACCAATAAAAATGAAGGCTCATTAATGGCTCATTATGGGGGTTATTTTGAGAAAATCAAGTCTCGCTCTTTAATGACGGCTCATCCGGATGCAATTCACGGTTGAAAAAATATGTAAAAGATCAAAATACACCTATTAATGAATTATACTCGCGGTACTCGTAATAAAACGGTTCTTAAAGGTTGACTTGATAGACTCAAATATGTAACACTTATCATAAGAACATGAGTGGATCATGTAATGTCCCTTGTACATAAGGTAGAATCACATAGAGACATATAGTCCTTGGGAATACACCTTTAGATAGTACTTCTACTCTTCATGTAATGCATGCTTAAGTTGCAAGATTGTATATGATTGATACATATACTAGTGAATACACATCTTTGTCACAAGGTACTAATAACACATACTTTTATTGGGGTTGTATGCAATGACAGAAGATTAAGCGGTAGAGGGGTTTGTCACCCTTCAAAATTTTGAGTTAGAAATAGTAATTTTTAGGGATGTAAACGGGTCGAGCTTTACATTAATTGAGCTAGGCTCTTTTAAAAATGCAGAAGCTGATTTGAGGGTCGAGCTCGGCTCGCATAGTGTTTTACGAAGGTGGTGAGAAGCTCGTTTATTTTTTTGGTTTTTTTAAAAATAGTTTAAATTATATAAATAATAATTAAAAATTAATTTGAATCTTAAATTTTTAAATTTTTATATCTTTCATATTTAATGATATAAAAAACAATTTAAATTTTGAATTTTGAACTTTTTCATATTTAATAATATAAAAATATATAATACAGTTATATAAGTAATAAATAAAAAGTAAAAAAATAAATATTATATCAAAGCTCGTATAAGCTCGCAAGCTTAAACGAGCCCAATATATAAGGCTCGGGCTTGGGCTCGTTTGATAAATGAGCCTTAATCTAGGCTTGAGTTTAAGCTCGAGCTCGTTTAAGCTCGATTCGTTTCGAGCTTTTAATAATTCGAGCTCGAATACCTCACGAGTAACTCGACTCATTTACATTCCTAGTAATTTTAATATAATAACAATTAAAATAAAATAAAATTTACACATATGACACCTTTGGAACTTGCATCCAAAACTTTAATATAACAATTTTGCTTTGTGGGAAGTTGCTACAAAATTAAGAGATAGTAAGAAAATATCAAAAGCAAAAACCTAAATTTCAGTTTTTTATCAAAAAATTAACATCAATAACTCTAACTTTCCATTTTTACAACTACATCCCTTCATTGTGTACTTAATTTTCAAATCTCCCCATTGATATAATTACAAACATGTAAATAAATCAAAATGGTAGCATTTTACCATTCATATACTTCTAGCTAGGCAATTGAAGCTAAATTGATCCACACAAATGGAAGTACAAAATGACATTCTATTTCACAATGAAAAAACAAGTATCTTGACACATAACCTGGTTCGTCTTTGAATATACATAAGACTACAAACCATGTCTACATACATGAGCTAAGGAAGCGTAAATATGGGTGTCTTCTACACAATCCCAAAAAAATATCCAAACCCAACAACAAGTTGCAAATTAATGAAGGTACATACATAAATAGTTCCAGATATCAAACAACACTTGAACTAAGAGATCAAATCTTGAATACAGTGTTGCAATGGGATGCCAATGAAAATATCAGGGCAAGTGATGGGTGTTGGGTAGTAATGTACAAAAATATTTGCATGTTTTGTTGGTTTCTCAAACGAATTAAAGAGAGTAGGTTTTGACAAATATAATTGCGGATCTCGAACAAAAGAGATCAGGGGTGGCGAAGGGCAGTGGCGTTGCAAAGGGATGCCGGCCAAGACTCTGATATTAGCGGTGATAGTTCTCTGTGATAGTTATTGAACAACCATAATTTTTGTTGGTTTCTTTTGGTGTACAATATATGAATCGGTAGCGGGGTATATGTATGAGAGAATAAAATGACTTTCAATAATGCCCTTTTCATTAAATTTATATTTAAACTTGAAATATATCTACCAAATTATAACGATCGTAAATTAATTTATCCAAAGGCTGAAAATTGTTCCTACCATTCGTGCATTAAAATGTGTTCTTATTTTATTTGGCCTATAAATACGTGTGCGCGTTGTGTATATACACATATATTCAAGTTTGTATTAAAAACAATTTTTTTAGACAACGAATAAGTATATCACTAGTAAAATGGGTTAGACAATTGACCCTCTTTGACTTGTCCTTTTTTAGACAACAAAGAAGTATATCACTAGTAAAATGGGTTAGACAAATCGACTCTCTTTGACTGATCCTTTTTTAGACAACGAAGAAATATATCACTAGTAAAACGGGTTAGACAAACCGACCCCTTTGACTTATCCTTTCAAGTATATCGACACGTTCAACATTGTGTTTGGTTGTTCATTTCAGGTCTATTTTGTGTTCTTGCGTTTCAAGTTTAATTTAAGTTATGATGATACTTAAATTGTCTTTTCCTCCAAAATAAATAAAAAAATAAACATCTAAAAAAATATAATTAGCATGCAATAAATATTTTATCAAATAAAATATATGGTCAAATTTTAGATACATTTTGGTGTCATATTACACAAAAATCGTCAAATACCAAACGTTGCAAAGTGTATGATTTTAGGCGAATGATGTGTAGGTAGAGTTGCTGTTGGAATTGAAAAATGTAAAATAACATAAAAGAATAAAATAAACAAAGTTGTATGATAAAAGCAATTTAATAATGCTATTATATTATTTTTGTTATAAATATATACATAGATAACAATATATGGATGAACACATTTTCAACACAAGTCATCTTTTGTCAACTTAATCATCAATTCAATGTCTACTAATTAATGAAGGATGGTAAATCAATAGTGAATTTTGTAGTATAAATATCTCATCTTGTAATGAAGAAAATGTACCTCTTGTATGAACTTTTATAAGTTATACAATTCTCCTACTTCTCCTACTTCCATTTCTCTCAAATTTCTAAGGTTGTTTTATTAATCTTGAGCTAATCATTGTTAAAATTATAACACGTTATCAGCACGAAAGTTTCTACTTCTTAATCAAGAGCAATCAACCACAAGAAACTAATCTTAAACAAGATAAACAAGGTATGTATTTCATAAATGACAATTAATTTATAATATACAATAAAAACTAAGTAATACTTTATAAACAAAATAAGGATAAAAGACTACTTATTATAGACATTCCATAACTATTGGACTACTAATCATCTAACTTATTTATGTTATTAATATTTACTTTATCGTTAACTAACTTTTATTTATGCAACTAACATTTACTTTTATGTTAACTAACTTTTATTTATGCAACTAACATTTACTTTTATGTTAACTAACTTTTATTTATGTAATTAACATTTACTTTTATGTTAACTAACTTTTATTTATGCAACTAACATTTAGTTATGCTTACTAATGATTATTTATACACACTAACGTTTTATTCTTATATACATTAATGCTTATATTTATCTTGTTCTCTAAATCATTTACAAAATAATTTTATATACGGTCATGTAACCGTTGTAAACGGCTATATCCTCCCCTATAAAATGAAAACTACTAATCTCATTTTTCACAATAAACAGATTATCTCTTTTCTAAGATCATCCAAAATATTTCCCGAAGATGATTCATCCGTTTTTTATTTTCGTTATTGTACTACTTATATTATCTATGATTCCTATGATGAATCTGCTAAGTCGCGAGTTTTATCTTGCCTTACAAGTACTTGTAACTATTATCCTTCCGAGGTTATTTGTTGTATTACATATGTAGTAATATATATCGATTCTAATATTTTGATTGTTAAATTTTTATAGTTATAAAATGTCAAACATTTCAAAGCTTGAATTCCCTGCTCTTGATGTTGATGGGAAGAATTACATGCCTTGGAGTGTTAATGTTGAAATGTACCTCGAATCATTGGGCATCGTAGATGCCTTACAAGAAAATAACAATTGCTCTCCGATAGATAGAGCAAAGGCAAATTTTTTCCTCCACAAACATCTTAATAGTGTACTTGAACTTGAATTTTTCAATATTAGAAGTGCAAGTACTCTTTGAAACGGTCTTAAAGAAAGATTTGACCACCAAAGGGATGTCTTACTTCCAGCTGCTAGACATGAGTGGAGCACTATAAGGTTACAAGATTTTCAGAAAGTAAATCAATATAACTCAGCCTTGTTAAGAATCCGAGCAAGATTAAGATTCTGTGGACAAGAGGTCACAAAAGAGGAATTGTTAGAAAAGACTTATTCTACATTCCATGCATCAAACATCAATTTACAACAACAATATCGCTTAATGAAATTTAAGAGATATGTTGATCTGAACTCATGTCTACTTGTTGCGGAACAGAATAATGAATTGTTAATGAAAAATCATGAATCTCGTCCCACAGGATCAGTAGCATTCCCTAAAGTGAATGCTACACAAAATGATGGTCGTAAAAATAATACACGAGGACGAGGACGTGGTCGTGGAAGGGGACGATATGATCAAAAGCGTTCTTTTGGCCCAAATCATTTTTCTAATCAAAACCATGATTATGGTAGAGGCCATGGGCGTGGACGTGGACGTAATCAAAGAAATAATACTTACTATGCTCCACGTGATAATAAGACCCAACCACAAAACAAGAACACAAAACGTGATGTTGAAGCAAGTACTTCTCAGAACCTTGAAGGTTCATGTTTTAGATGTAGTAGCACCGACCATTGGTCAAGAGCTTGTCGCACACCTTCACATCTTTGTAAGCTCTACCAAGCCTCTCTTAAAGAGAAGGAAGTGAACTTATCACTTTTTGCTATTGTATATACCAAACTTTGAAAACTACCATTTAATATATAAAATATTGAAAAACTACCGATTGGTGTATTGTTACCTTTGATAGCGGTTACAAGTGTGACTAGCAGGTCATGCTCTTTTAAACATATTTTAATTAAAAAATATCATTTAATTATTATTATTATTATTATTATTATTATTATTATTATGTTAAAGCAAGTTTATGATTATAGTTTCCGTCAAGGTGTGTTTGAGGTATGCTCTACGATTCAAAGGTTTGTTTAGGGTTCCGATCGAAGGTCGTTTAGCATCTGATTCAAGGCATCACTTGTCGGTTCCATTTGATTCAAAGGTTTGTTTAAGGTTTCGATTGAAGGTCTGCTCTATGATTCAATGTATTTCTTCAGCTGATGGTTGTAATCCATGGTTCAATCAATTACTAAAACAACTGATCGATTCAATGTGGGTGATACTAAGGTAAGTCCGTTTTAGGGTTTCGATTAATCAAACCCATCTAATCTTGTAGTTATGAAGAGCACCAATTTCTTTTGATTTAGGGTTTCAATTATTATTCACAGTTTGTTTTGGGGTTTCTTAATACGAACCCAAATTGGGGTTTCTTCATACAAACCCAGATTAAAGTTTCTTTGTACGAATCAAGACGGGGTTTCTCCTTACAAACCAGATTGGGGTTTCTTCAAATGAGTGTTTCTTCAATCATCACTTCATATTTGAGTTTTTTATTTTTTTTAGATTTGTGTTCTTTATTATCTGGTCTAGATCTTCAAACGATTTTTTCCAGATTTATGTTTCTTCATTCGATTTTTCCAGATTTGTGTTTCTTCGTTTGAAACCATCAAGTAATATAGGTATTAATGCTAGATTTAAGTTACAAATCAGATATTATATTTTGTTTAATGTGATGTTCATATTGAAATTATGAAGATTATGAATGTTCATATTTTAATTATAAAATAATAATAATAATATTTTTGTATTAAAAATAAATTAAAATTCAGATTATTACCTGCAACCTGAACAATAAGTTTTCCAATACATTAATTGGTAGATTTTTGAAACTTGGGTATATTAAATGATAGTTTTCAAAGTTAGGTATATATAATAGCAACAAGTGTCAAATTTGATATACTTTTGGATACTAAATCCTTTAAATAGCCAAAATTATTCAAATGGATGAAAACCCATATTAAGGAACAGAAATAGGTTTAACTATGTACAAACATATTAAAAAACTTGAACTTAAGTCGATAACAATTATACATAAGTCAATAAAAAATTTACATAAGTCTAACCGTAATACAATTCATCAACAATAGTTATATATAGTTATACACACATCCACCTATATATTATATAAAATTCGAGCCGACTTCTTATAAGCTCTTGTTTTTAAGTTCGAATTCGATAAAAACATGAATAAAAAATGTTCTTGCTCGAGTAGTTTAACAAAATTAGTCCTGTTTATAACTTTGAAATTCCAAACAACTAAAACTTATATAGTCAAAATAAAAAACTTGCAATTACTATAATGGAAATGGATGTTTAGTTGTGTGCTTCTACTCTCATAAATAAAAGATTAAATTATACAATAACTAACATAACCATCATTTGTATAGAACCACCTAATATAAGTTGGGGAAATGATAAATGCAACTAACATCATCTAAGATAGGTGATGTTGATCAAATATACCATTTAAATGAAGGGTGCTTATGTTTTTTGAGTGTTTTAACAGTTTAAATGGTATGTAAAAGCAACACCGCCTAAGTTTAGGTAATGTTATTTGCATGTATCATTTTTTCTTTATAAGTATTAATAGGAACATATATCATATTTTCTTAAAAAAACATGTGGAAGGAGGTTGTCCTTTAACTCTCTATCATTGCGTTCAAATACCATGTAATTTCTAGTGCTCCATATTAAGTAAACCAACTCGCTAGCCGTTACTACTCTTAGTGTCCACAAGTGAAAAACATGTGGAAGGAGGTATTGAGTTGTGGCTTGAAACACCCCAATTTTTTGGTTTACACAATCACGTTTAACTACCAAAATAAAGTGGTTTGACAAGTTGTTCGGAAGGCAAAATCCTTTCGATACGTGACCTTTCGGAAATCTAACAACCAGGCCGAAGCAACTATTCTTGACACCACTTTATTGGTTATATCGATTTGTGAAGTGTTTTAACAAAATATATATGTATATCAGAGTAATAAGATCCACATGTTTAATTAAAAGCATAGTATGATAATTTGATTTCCACGAGATTCATAAATCGTTTTACAAACCACACAATATTCAAAATATTATTTAAAGATCACAACATATATTTTAACCAATAGGGCTTTTAATTGCGGAAAACATCATTTATGAGCTGTTTTACTGTGCCGGAATCTTCACTTTTGTCCTTTCTTGTAAAAAGAGTAAATTCACAATAGTAATTATAAAACTTAGCAAGCACACCAAATTACACACCATATCAGGCATGCACACATCTTGCATATATCCATGATTCCATAACATTTTCATGTAATTTACACATATAGTTTACCATCAATAACTTTACTTCTCGTATCTCAAGTTCTCAACTATTAGACTTTTACTGAGTAGTCTATACGCTATATACATCAGACTTTCAAACCAAATAGTCTTACTTCTTGTATATCAACTATCGGACTTAGTCTATATGCTATTTTCCATTTCATATCATATCAATAGTTATATAATTTCACAATACAATACAACTTTCCATATATAACTCATAATCACATAATTACATTCAACATTTAGTGAACTCACCTCGGTTTTTAGTCATTCCAATATCTTCATAACGCTTTCCTACCATATCCTAAACATATATATACAAGTCCTGAAGTCCATGTTGTTACACGCGACTTAAATCTAATAACTCTTCTTTTTACCTAAAAATCTAAAATGCGTCATGTCATATCTATTAAAATGTTTACGTTACAAATATATACACGACCGTACATATTCGTATATTTATTTATATTAAACTACGAAATGCTAACGTCATAGATAACATTGTTTTAAAGGTCTTTTAAGATAATATACAAACTAAAAAGGTTAAATTGTAATAATTATTAAACTTCAGGGGGCGTAAGTGAAAATCCAATTCACATTTGCAATTATGAATTGAATCACAGTTCCACGTTTATTATTTTGTTATTATTATTATATCTATAGATATATCATCTTCTTCGAATACAACATATTTTATTCTTTCTTTCTCAAACGACACTAAATTGATTTCTATCAATCTCAAATTCTTTGTAAAACATATGAAAGCTTTGCATAAATATCTTTTTTAGAAACACCTGTTGTCTTTATTAAATCTTAAGATTAAGATTAACCTTTGAGTTATTAATGACAATTTACTTATTTCTTAACGGTTTTACCTCTAGTTTTCACCAAAGTGGTTTAAATGATGATTATAACTCATTACAACTCCATTTGAATCATTTTAACGTAGTCAAACTTAATCTATTAAAACTTTGACCATGTATATCTTAGCATATGATTAACATTTCTACTTCTAGTTTGTACCAGGATACTCCTAACGGGGTCAGGAACACACTAGTAACGCTTTACAATAAAAACATAAAGTTTAAATATAACCCAATAACATGCATGAATGAAGAACGTGAGTTTCCTCACCTTTGTTGGCTTTAGAACATGTTGCAAACTCTTAGAGACTCCAAACCACCTTCTTCTCTCAAGTTTCAGTCAACAATTCACTCGTCTCTAAAATTCTCCATGAAGTATATGCTTACAAACAATGGTATATGAACTGGGTCAAACATGCTTATAGTGGCAGTGAACTAGACAAAAGGTATGAGGCTAAGATTGAGAGTACATTTACTCCCACGTAAGTTTTTTTTCAAAGTTGCAACATGGATTCTGAAGGGTTGGTGTATGAAGTCTCATATGAGAAGAGAGTCATACTCTCTTATTTGTGTACTCACTCATTTGAGTGGATACATCGATGCCTTTTTTAACTTATAATTTATTCTCACACTAATATAATATTAAAAGTGGACCATTTTCTAAAATTCCCATTTTAATCCTTTCGATAATATATAATTTCTATTCATAACTTGAATATAACTCATGTCTCAATTGCGTAAGACCCACTAATATATAATTCTGATAATTCGACTATAATTCTCTTATTTATTTCTAACGAAATCTGGGATGTTACACAACACTTTCATTACAATAATGAATAACTACATATTCTTTTATTGTGTTGAAACATGTGTATTACAACTCTCCCCCACTTTCATTACATTACATTACAATAATGAATAAAGAACAACCTATTCGACTTCAAGATAAATATTTTTCGGTGGATTTATACTCGGGCTAAGCAAAGATCGATAGAATGGGTAAATTGGCTACTAAACCTAACAGAGCTGAAATGAAAAATGAGAGCACCGTGAACCGTATGCTCACTAGTTCACTATAGACGGATGTGTGATTGTTCTTATTATTGGTAGGGCTATAAATGAACCGAACGAACGTGATCAGGGCTTGTTCGTGTTCGTTCCTTTAACTTTAGCTAAACAAATAAACGAACACAAATAGATAAATGAATAGATTTATGTGTTCATGTTCGTTCGTTTAACTTTAGCCGAACAAATTAACAAACACGAATGATAAACAAACGAGCTCTTGTGTTCTATTGTTTAAAAGATTTGTTAGTTCTTGTATATTTTTTGTTCATTCATTAATATGATAAACAAACGTAAACGAATGAGCACACATTATATTATAAATCCAACATTATTAAAACCAAACAAACAATACCGAACGTTCACGAACCTAAATGAACAAACGAGAGCTCTGTTCATATTCGTTTATTTAATTAAACGAACGAAAAATCTTGTTCATGTTCGTTCATTTATTAAATAAACGAACTTTTCGCCGAATGATTTATAAACATTATGTTTGTTTACAACCCTAATTATTGATATAAATAATTATAAATAATTAATTAGGAACATTGAAGTAGGTTAGTGCTGCTTTTGGTTCACTTCTCCTTGCACCTCATAGTCATAAGAGAGGAACAAGTTGTAATTGGTATTTGTAACAAGACATGATATATTTTCTTATTTTATCATTCTATTTATAAGATTAACATAAGTGTCAAAATTAACGAAAGAGTTAAAAAAAAAATTAATAAACTTTCACATGTCTTTTTATGAGTTGGAGGATTTATCAGTTTTCATTTATTATTTATTTTATAGAAAGTTTATTGCAGTTAAAAATAAAATTCTTAAATTTTTATTTTAAAAAAGGGTAATTCTATATATCTCATTCATTGTTTATATAGCTCTCTTAATTTGACATATATAAATAAAAAAATAACATTAAAAATATAAAATTCTTAATTTGACATGAGTTTATAAGGATAGAGTCTATATAGTAGCATCCTTTAAAAAAATAGTTACCGAACTAACGAAGGTACCCGAAATCAATCAAAGCTTCAAGCGTCATACAAGAAACTCTCATCTAGTCATCTCACACTCTCCCTTTCCCCTCAATAATTCAGTCAACAATGACATCTCTCTTCTCCTCTTTCAAGTACTCCGACGGCCTAACCGTCGTCGGAATCTCCTTCTGCACCGCCGTCGTCTGCGAAGCCATCTCATGGCTATTGATCTACCGAACAACATCTTATAAATCACTCAAATCCTCCATCGACAGAGCATCCAAGAAACTCGAAACCATGAAAACCGATTCAACCGTCACAGCCGCCCCCAAAAAATCCAAAACCAAGAAAATAGATCGCGTCGAAACGTCGTTAAAAGAATCCAGCAGAGATTTGTCTCTGTTCAAGTTGAAATCTGGTGGCGTCGTTGCTCTGGTTCTGTTTGTTGTGTTTGGGTTCCTAAACAATCTGTTTGAAGGGAAGGCGGTTGCCAAGTTGCCATTTGTGCCGATAAGGATTGTTCAGAAGATGAGCCACAGAGGTCTGCAAGGAGACGATATGACGGATTGTTCGATGGCGTTTTTGTATTTCTTGTGTTCAATTAGTATCCGAACGAATTTGCAGAAGTTTTTAGGGTTTTCACCTCCTCGTGGAGCTGCTGGCGCGAGTTTGTTTCAGATTCCCGATGCTGCCAAGACCAATTGACGATGACGATAACGAGTGAGTTACTTATAGATCTTATGCTAATCTGTTTTTCGTCGTTGTACTTTAGTTTGCTTGACTTGAGTCATAATTCTGAAAATCTGGAGCAATATTTCAGATAATTTCTATTGATTTAGACTTGGATTCGAAACTTCGCTTGTTAGTTACATCTATAAAGATTCAAGATCTGAAATTTAAAGTGGATTCTCCGTGATTTTCACGATTCGTAGTTACATTAATCATTGATTACCATTGTGCGAAGATCTAGTCCTCCAATAACAGGAAAACAATTTGATCTAGATTGTTGTTGCTTAGAGAAAGTAAAATCAAGTAACGCACACATATTTCATGATCATGGAGATGATCATTTATTGTGAAGGCTTCAGCCATTGATGGCATTTAAACAATTGCTGCTTAGTTTGTATGTGTTTCACTCTCCTTATCGATGGTCAAAATAGATAAAAGTGGCTTTCATACTTTTAGTAATTGGGTACCTGACTAGAACAGCACATACTTATACACCTTGCATCATGTTTGCTGATGAGAAATTATTAATTGCTCAACTGCTATTGATGAATTATATTAGTTAAAATGATTAAGGTTGAACGGAAGTGATGTGATTGATAGGACTAGCCGACTAGGAGAGTTTCACATGTGATTAGTTCTTTTAGAATATCAAAATTCTGAACAAAGCTTTTAGGTGATGCTTATATCCATTTCTTATTCGATCTTATAAAGCCAAATGTTTGCTGATGCGAAAATACTATATGCTCAACTTCTGTTGATGAATTATGTTAGTTAATTTGATTAAGGTTGAATGAACGTAATGTGATTGATATCACTAGGAAAGTATCACATGTGATTAGTTCTTTGAGAGTATCAAAATTCTGAACAAAGCTTTTTGGTGTTGCTTATATCTGTTTCTTAATCGATCTACTATAAAGCCAAATGTTCATAACTTCATATTGATTATGGTCCTCCATATGCCGTGAGGTAGGTAATTGTGAAATCAATGGGTAGAAGTGTTTGTTCATTTGAATTGAAGTGAGTCTGGTTGTTGGCTCATAGATAGCATCTGTCCTTGGGGTAGAGGTGGCAAGCTCAACCCATGACATATTAATGGGTTGATTTGGCTTTGTCTTATCTCTCGTTGGTCAAATGGTTAAAATGGTTAGCTGAAAAGAATCAAATGGGTCCAGTTTATAGTATTGTAATGCATACAGCCTCATAGATCATCTTTTTAAAATATTGCTTGCTTTTGTTATCATAGTTGTAGGTCAATTGATCTGTTTTCTAACCTGTCCATTTTGGCACCTCAACATTGGTGGGAGGGTCTCTTTGCCTGCTCCAAGTAAACAGAATCTTACAATCATCTTTTTGAGTTTATGAATTTTGGTGAAGTTTTCTCTTTTGTTTATTTAGGTATTTGTTATTGTGTTGATTTACCTGTTGATCAAGTAATGAATTTGGAACAGAGAGATTTATGGCAAATATATTATTGTAGTTAGTTTCTGGGTCATCAGGCATAGAAAGATGCTAGTGTGTTTAAACCTGTCAATTTGCACCGGTTTCATCATTTCCGTGTGTGATGAAACCAATCAAGTCTAAAAGATTGAACAAAACCATGAATGTTCGCCTATTGTACGTGAAAGTTTATGTCTTCCAATGTCTGAATTCTAGCTTTTGATGATACATTTTTTGAACAATTATAGCAGATGAAGTATTTGTTCTTGTGATGATAGAGACACGGTATTCTACAAGAATGAGATCTTGTAGAATTCTCAATAATTTCTCTGATTTGTTATAGAATGTCCTATAATATATATTTTCATGCAATGTTCATAATCCGTCATTTATATAAGTTTAGATGAAGTTTTTTTTTCTTCCTGTTTTATACAAATCGAACACAACAAATTTAAAAACTAACTGCTAGTTCTTGAAACTGTTCATCATGCACGTATAATGTTCTGTTTTTTCCACTTTTCTGCAAGGACCTTAGTTTATAACAAGATACAAAATTACGAAGCACGTCATATCTTGTTTGAAACATGGGCTTCACGTTGTTGTGATTCTTTCACTATTTGTTGTAATTCGAATTGTCTGCGATCCTTCTCAGAAAGTATGTCTTCATAAGTTATTTACCTCTCCTTGTTCAATGCAAGTTCTCTCTTCACCTATGAACGAGTTAAGACTTTCTCTTTAGTCATTTCTAAGAAAAAAAGCCGATTTTGGTTGTGTTATGTTGATAACAGGTAAGTAGGAAGTGGATCAAATGAGCGGAATAGGCTAAACGGCTCCAAGTTGTATAAAGTGCTTTCAGTACTCGGGTCTCAGGCTTGATGGGCCATTTGTTTAACTGCATCAGTGTGCCTTAGTTGTTGTGTATTCAGTTTTCGAAAACAATGCAATCACCTTAAGAGTTGAGTGATGATTACAACCATGGGTCCTATACATCTAAGGCGGGCCGTGTTAATGAGTTTGGCCCATTTCAAGACACTTTGATACTCGATCAATTCCAAACTTGAGAACAATACCATCCTGTAAGATTAAGTCAAAAACAAATGATTTAAGCATAACAAGCACTAATTTAGCCATCCCCACTCCTGATTCTTACAAACAACTAATCAAACACTTGAATTATAACAATAGAATTTAAGATTGTAGACTTACCTAGTTACCTGGAGAATTCTCAAGATGAATTTGAATATCACTCTTTTGATGAAATGAATCAACAAATGTTAGCATGCAACTTCATTCTTTAATCCTAACAAGATGATTGAAACTGCAAATTCAAAACCTCTGTTCTTTTTTCTCTCTCGGCTCGCTTGCAATAATACATAACGGGAAGAGGAAGATGATCAGTTAACCAATTTCGATCCTGTGTATAGTATATGCATCTATACGATTATATCAAATTCATTTCGGAATGAGCAAATTGTTAATTAAGATTTGATACATATCAAAATTTGTTAATAATTAATTTAAATATCAAAACTTGTTATTAACATGTGATTTATTTTGCCAAGAAAATATTATAACCTAATAACCATAATATATGTCATGTTATGATCCATTTTTATGACAACATATATAAATAGTCTAGCTCATTCAAAAGCAACATATTTATCCAGAGAGCTTAGCTTATTTAAAATTTGGTTATTTATAATAAGGGGAGGGTTCAAACGAGAACTGTTTTTCGTACGAGAACTGCGAGAACCAATCTTGGCCGTTCATTTTGGATAATGGAATTCATGGATGAAGAGCGTAGGGGGATTGAGTGTGGCAGAGTGCATGTAAGGAATTCATGGGTGGACAATCCAATTGAAGGAGGGGGAATTGGACGGCTAAGATTGGTTCTCGCGGTTTTCGTACGAAAAACAGTTCTCGTTTGAAATTTTACCTTTATAATAATATAGATATAGCACATTTATATGAATATAACAATAACACATTTTTTTGGACGTCATCACTGGTTATTACCAATATGAAAAGGTAAATCGCATAATTTAGTGTTAAAAGACATGTGTTAGAGTTTAGTTCTGGAATCTTCACTATAGATTTAATGTCTTTAAGCACTAAACTACACCGGTCATATTTATGTGAATTTGACGACCCATCTTTGAAAAAAAAAGTCATTATAAAATAAATAAAAATTGATTTCCTTAGTGTAGGGGTCACATTGCTATCATAATTTAATGATCGATATATGTAAAAGACTTTTGAATATAAATCCTCCTATCAATGACTCGATGATCAATTAGCTAATATCAAATCAAGGACCCCATGAAACACATGTTTCAAGATTTTTATTCATTTCCCCTTTTTTATTTTTTTGGGAAAAAGAAGAGAAGCAAAAGACAGACGTATGTATTTAAGGCTACCATTTTTAGTTGTATTAAATTATCTCTCTCATACACACACAAATAAATAAATAAATATATATATATATATATATATTATAAATAAATACAACTTCTATATTTTAAATCTCGAATTTACTCCAAGCAGGTTCAAGAAGCAACAAAAGTAGGTTTCAAGTGCAATCCTATCAACAATCATATGTTTAAATTTTATAAAGGATGATGTTAATTTGTATTTGCGTTTTACTGGATGAGTATCCCAATTTTGTTGAAAGGGTTTCAATACCGGGTTCAGGTGAATACCTCAACCATGGGCAAATAAAAGAATTAAGTTGAAAGTTGAAACTAAACAATCTGTCTCATACCAAATTTTAGAGAAGTAAATCGCCAACAAATAATTTAAGTTTTGATCACTAAATCTTCGCTTTATGTTGAATGACCTTTAGTCCTTATGTAGTTATGTCATAGTTACAAGGATAGAAAAATAAAATCATTTTATAATTGAGTTATACAAAAAGTATTAATGGTTAATTAAAGATATCACATCATATCAATTGTAATGATAGAATACATCATATATAGCAATTACACTAATGAGATGTTTGTTAAAACAGAATGATTAAGTACAAAATGATTTTATTGTTTGAATAATTCAAAGGTTCTGTACGAAATCGTGTCTGAATGTAACATGTTGTTTGATAAAGGTTACAAATGAACAATCTGAATGATATAAATGACCATTTTAACCTTAATAGTGATTTATTATATTATAATATAAGATATGATATGATTATTTAACAAGATAACGTGTGACAGAAGGGGTATTGTGCTTAATGATTCAGAATGTACCTAAGATCGAATGATTTAACAGTGTTCTTTTGTTTAATTCAATTGCAACAATCAGACGCACTTATAAGTTTGACAAAAAAAAAACTAAATATTTAGGATGTTCAAATTTATATTGGTTCTAGTGTTACTTTTCATATTACGAATAACGTATTTTCTCTTATACGTTTTGATGTATAATGGTTGTTGAGAACCAAAAAACACTACAAACCCTTGAATAATAACTTAATATGCTAATTATGCCAAAATATACTTTGTTCGAAAAGTATATTTTTAAAATAAATATCGTATTACGAAAAATATTATATGGAAATGTAGATAAAAATAAGGTGATTACAAACATATATTCATATTTACATCAAATGTTATATATTAAAAAATATAAAAGAAAAACAAAAGCCATATAAAATTAATTGTTTAAATATAATAATAAATTTTAAAACCTAAATAAAAAGAAAAAGAAGAAATGAATAACGACAGGAAATAACAAGAAACTGAATAAAACAAAAAAAGATAAAAATAATGGGTTTCGATCCCGTGACATTGGTTTCAAATACAAAGGACATAGCCAACCAAACTATCTTACATTTGTTACAAAATTGATTTACCAGCTATTTATTAAATATACTGTTTTTTTTTCTAAAAAATATATGAATATATATAATGTCTTGCCCGTTCTCTTCATCAATAAATGATATAAATAGATACAAGGTGGGCCTTGGGCCAAGGATACAAGGCTAACAAATTAACAATACAAGACTAATATATATAAAAACACATCACTACACCAGATTAATTAATTATCATTTTCAATACATATCACAAGCTCATATGTATTATATTATAAGGGTCAAATTAGACATGTACGGAATCAACAATGTTAATATATATTTTTGTCTTAAAAATCATTGAAATAGATGAGTGAATATGAAAATCCCATACAAACTTACTTGAGTAACTTCCATGAAAGAGAGGAACCTGATTGTCCATCAATAACATTGAATGAAGTGAAGAAAACTTGAAAAAAGTACCTTAATCTTATGTACAAATGAATTATGGATTATGGAGAAGATGAAATCTTTTTAGGGCTTGGACACGCTATCAACGTGAAAGAGGGGTTGCTATTGTCGACACGATGAAGAGGATGAAGGTTCATGATGTCCAGGAATGAAATTACGGAAGTGTAAAAGACGTGAGATTGTGTTTTTGACTTTTTGGTTCTTGTTTGTTACATATTAATTAAAGATAAGATAATTTAAAATTTTGTTTAATTGTTTTAAAAAGTGTTAAAGTGATTGTATTTTGATATTCCGGTCTTGTTCCAAGTAAAAAGTCGAACCTGTTGGAACCAGAGCTGAAAAAACCGAACCTGAACAAAGAGAAAAACTGGAACCGAGAATCGGTCTGCTTGTATGTAATTCAATTCGGTCCAGTACTAGTTCCTGTTCGGTCCGGTTCATATAGTTATTTTGCTCGTCCCTACAAAGATGTGATCGAGTACTTCGTGTTGGGAGGACCACATTGGTAACGCGTGGTCCACGTACCATAACAAGTGTTGTATGGACTTAAAAGTTTCCACATTTATCTTACTAAGCGGTGTGTGTGTGTGACTAAGACCCTGCAACTACTAATGAATCAAATTTCAAAACATGTTAGCAATGGTCAATTGTGTCATGTTTAATATATAATAACTAGTTTATATGTATAGGCAAAAGTTTAAACGAGAATTGTTTTTCGTACGAGAACTGTTTTTAACGTCATTAATGACTTATTAATAGGGGTATTTTGGTAATTTATATATTTACCCAACCGTGAATTGCGACCGGGTGAGCCGTCATTAATTTGCGAGGCTTGATTTTTCCGAAATAACCCTCATTAATGTGTCATTAATGAGCCACCAAAAAATCTTAGCCACTGATTAATTTTAATCAAAGGCTAAGATTGGTTCTCACAGTTCTTGTACGAAAAGTTCATTTGAGAATCGTTTTTATTTCGAGAACCAATCTTAGCCGTCAAATTCCCCATCCTTCAATTGGATTGTCCACCCATGAATTCCTTACATACACCTTGCCATATTCAATCCTCCCACGCTCTTCATCCATTAATTCCATTATCCAAAATGAACGGCTAAGATTAGTTCTCGCAATAAAAACGGTTCTCGAATGAACCTTCCCCTATATATATATATATATATATATATATATATCTATATTTATATGAAAATTTTGATTTTGACAATTTTGTAACAGAGAGGCCAATAAACTAGTTACCTAAGATAACACAAACTTAACATGGTCTAATAATCAAACATTTGATACTTATTCATGCTAGTGACAAAATTTATGTATTTTCATGATTGTAGATAAAAAATTATATGTTATTTTATGATTTGTCTTGGTGATAAATGGGTCTGCAATAACCAAATGATTTTTGCTACTTTGATGCATAAAACTGGTGCAAGTGTGAACTATGGAACAAGTAGGGATCCCAATTGCAAAATGGGCCATCCTCTTTCACTCTCAAAACTGACTTGCTTTTAATGCCAAAAGGGACAAAGCTTTGATGAGTACCTACATAATGTTTGCAATGTTAAGTCAATTAGGTAGGTTCCTCCCCTTAAATATTATAACAATTAAAATTTTATATTTTTTAAAATGTGTTTTTTACAGCAAACTCATCCACGCTCCGTTCAACATATTTCTTTCAAGTGAGAACGAAACCCTCAATCTTAAATAAAATAAATACCTTCCACACCTTGATATTGATAAATTAAATGTAAGCACAATTTTGAAAACACATATTTGAATACCCTTATAATATTTTTTTGCTTGAAGTTTTAAAATATACCATTAAATAAAAGTAACTGAAACCCTTTTTTTGACTGATTTTTCTTTGATAATTTATCACATCATATCTAATTAGTTTGAGAGTTGGATTTAATAATTATTAAATGATTAATTATAGTGCTAAATAAGATAAGGTAACCCATGTTTTTAGAATGTTTACAGGAGTGTGATAAAAAGACAAGATCTTTAAAATCTACTCTTACTCTAGTATGGGGCTGGCTACATTGCAGAAGGTACAAATCCATCATTTAAAGGGCATGTGTGTTTTAAACCAAAACCACCCTACACAACCATGAAAACGACTATTCTCTTGGAATACTAATTATCAAAGTCAGAAACTGAAAACAAAAGAGACATGTATGTAGAGAGAGAGAGAGAGAGAGAGAGAGAGAGAGAGAGAGAGAGAGAGAGAGAGAGAGAGAGATGGGATATGCATTGGGTGCTAGGTTACATACTTACATGAATCATTCTATAGATTTTTTTTGAAAATCTGGAATTTCATTAAATAACATTATAGACAAAGATACAAATACATGGATCTTTAAAAAATATTGACAAAAAGGGCCCTATTGCAAATCCATTACAGTTTGCGGCAGCAACCGATGGGATTTGAAGATCAACTAGACAAGTTAAAAAAGCGTTGCTTACCATCTGTTTTGGTTTTAAAACAACGACAAATGCCAACCCTCTTCTAAAGATTATTAAACCTTCTTTACAAGTTATTTGACATTATCGATAACATAAACTAAATAATGTGCATTTCAGTACTGTATCAATTAACATTAACATATATAATAAAAAATGTGACATGTTTCAAATATAGAAGCACTATATATATATATATATATATATATATATATATATATAAAATACAAATTTCATCCTTGTAGTTTGGTCTAAACGTCATGACTTATCTTCTAACTTTAAAAATTATATAGATTGTTGGTTACTTGTTATTAATAGTTTGATCCTTTAAACTAACTACCATTAGAAGCCCTTATGTCTCTTGTATATATGAAAATTTTAGTTATTTTTATCATTATTTTTGTTAGAAAACAAAATTCTCTTTATCTTCTTTATATATAGATAAGAAAAAGGAAAAAGTGCACGTAAACACACACAACCATATACACAATCTCTCTCATTTAAAACCACCAGCAGCAGCACTTCCTTATAGCCACCGTCCGCCGCCGCCGCCAACACCGCATATAGCCAACACCACATCCCCTCTACCATCACTCCATGCAGTCTCCACCTCCACACAACCATCATCTATCTAGTTAAAGCATCCACCGTACGTTAGGGTTTATCATTTACATATATTCTTGTTCTTGGTTAGATGATTTAGGTTATTATTCTTAGTTTGATTTAAACAGGGTTGTTGATTACTAAACAAATTAAAAAGGTTCTTGTTTTTAGTTTAATTTTTTTCTTGCTCTGAGCTTGAAAATCATCTAAATTAAGCCATAAAAAATCAAAGCGTATGTGATGATGATCAGTAAAGCAAATTATTATAAGAAAATAATCAAATTGATAAATATTCAAAGCTATAAAAGCGTATCTGGGTGCTAAATGAATTTGAAAAGGACGTGATGCTGATAATTTATAACAAGATTCATAAAAATAGTTGATTTTTAAATTTTAAAAGATATATTTTACTCATGAAATTAGTTATTTAATTGTGTTAAATTGGGTTGTATACATGATTTAAGCTTGGAGTACACGTTTTTGAAGCATAGAGTTAATTTCAATTATGTTAGACTTTTTTTTATTTGAAGAGAAATGATATATCCTCCTGTTTTTTGTTTCTACTTATCCTTCTACTGACTTGATTAAGAAAGTATCAAAATCAAGAGATGATTTGAGAAAAGAGAAGTAGTACATTACACATATCGACCATTAAGTAAATAGTAGAATGTAGAAAAATATAAAAGTTTTCTTTTTTGAAAGGCACAATTATCAATTATGCTACACTTGATATTATTCTCTAAGCATAAGGTACAATGTTATAATGTATCTATTTGAGAAGGTGGAACTAAATGGTAGGTTACAAGTCGGAGTACAATGCTTCAATTATTGGATTCTTTAACCCATATCAGAATAACTTATTGAAACATACTTGAATCTAAGAAATACTCATATTTTACACGCTTCAAATTTTTTTATTTTAAATTAATTACATATATTTATTTTACTTTTACTATTATGAAAAATTAATAAAACATAATAAAATTAGATTAAATTTTTTAAATGAGAATTAAACAAAAAATAATTAAAATTTGTTTAAAAAACTAATTTTCATTGAAATAAAAAAAAGTTCTACATAATTAAAATAGAAAAAATTACAAATAACATAGGAAAAAAAAGTTACAAATAACAAAGAGTTGGGTACGTAAATAGTTTGTGGCGTATCAAATTGAAACCCAAATTCGGTTGACGGCTTTTGGATTGAGAGGAGTTTCGAGTGTTGGAAAAAGACTCCATTTTGGACTGAAAATGTAAAGAATATATGAATTTTTAAAAGTTTTTAGAGATGAGGTAGAAAAAGTAATTTGAAAATGGTTAAAAATGGGAGTGTTATATATATATATATATATATATATATATATATATATATATATACTAGTGGGGTACCCGCGTAATGCGACGGCGACGAATAAATAGGAGGTCGTGATGAGTTTTGTGCAGAATAATCACAAAGAGCTAATATGAGTTTGTGAAGATTCTTTGCGAGAGCCACTTTGAAATTAAGAATTAAATTGCTAACTCTGAGTTATTTGTTTTTTAGTTTGTTGGAAGAATTTTGTCGCATGGCTGAATCATGAAGTTGCTGATTATATATATGTATGTATATGTGTGTGTAATGTTTCATAGTTCCAATTATTATGTAATTGAGTTAGAATGCAATATTTATAAATTTGAACTCTTTGACTCTTTCATTTGTTTGGTGTTTGTGAAATCTCTTGAACTTGATTTATTGAAAACAGGAATTTAGGTGATCTCATGAATCAAAAGTTAATATTAAAAATATATGATTAGACTTAATTCAGTTATAAGTATTGGTTTAAATTCATTAATTGTCGGTTATGTTTTCAATATTTATTTGTTTAAATTCATTAATTGTGGACTTAAAAGAGGGATAAAGGAGAGATATAAAGGAAGGGTATTTTAGTAAATTTACTCTTCTTAAAATTAAGAGTTTTTTAGGTGGTAAATACATTATATAGAAGTAAAATATATATATATATATATATATATATATCCCTATGTGTATATATATATAGGTGGGTTCAAATAAAAATTCATATTTAAATAAGAACAAAGACTAAATTCTAACCCTCCATCTATTTTAATCTGTCGGCTGTTAATGTATCTGAATAAATGATTAAAAGGGTAAATATGGAAACTTCACAATAACTTTTCTGCTTACAAATGAAACAACCTTTAATTTTAGACTTCAACTCTTTTTCTCCTCCCCCATTTCCCACCCACTCCCGTCCCCTACTCCACCGCCTGTAAAGTCACCACCGGATCACCGTCATGATCATCGATCGCAGCTTCGCTATTGTCGTCACCCGCATCAATAACAATCGATGTTCTTTGGCGCATCTATCATTGGATGGCAGCCGATGAAACACCACCGGAGTCGCACTAACTACCGCCACCGTCCTCTTTCATCACCACCGATGTAGTTACGTCCACCACCACCTACCTCTGATTTGAAAAAAAAACTCCGATGTCGCATCCACCATCGATGCCCACCACCACTCTTCGTTTATGAGTTGCCGGAGTGGTTTCCCTTTTTGCACATCCGACCTTGGTGTTATCGTTTGTTTGCATGGCTTTTGAAATAGGTTTTTTTAAGACGTATAGATTCTAGAGCTATTGACTTTTATTGTATTATAATCGGGTTTTAAAGATGATTTATGTTTATCAATTACCATGATGTTGCTACGATGGTGCTTGTAGAGCTATGGTGGTGGGTGAAGGGTTTGGTGGCAGAGTACATATTTTCAACAAGCTCTACTGTTTCTCTTTGACCCTTTTGATCTAACATATATGAACTTCTTTCTGTTTAATGATGTTGAAAAGTGTTTGTGTGAGCTAGTGTACTTACATCTACATACCAAAATGATATCCCTTGTGAAACAATAGCTTTTAGATATGAAATGATAGTATTTTATGTCTGAAACAGTAGTATTTTATGTCTGAATAAAATCTTTAACATATATTTTGAGGTTGTATTTTATTTTTAAAAAATATATAAATTAATGGTATTTCATATCTAAAGTGAAGGTGTTTCAGATATGAAATAAAGGACCAGGTTAGGAATCTTGATGATATCATTTCAGATCTGAAATGGTATCATTTCATATTTGAAATTGTATGTTTTTAGATTTGAAATGGTATGTATTTTTATCTTTGAATATAATCTTTTCAGAATTTGTTGTAACATGTATTTTGAGGTTGTATTTCATTTTTAAAAAATATATAAATTAATGGTATTTCATATCTAAAGTAAAGGCATTTCAGATATGAAATAAAGGATTAGGTTGGGAATGTTAATAATTTTTCCATATCTGAATTGTAGCTTCAAACATTTGGAATACTGTAACACCGTATTTTAACCCAAAAATTTTCACTTATAATTACACCGCAGAAGCGTTTAAACAACAAAGTAATTACCACTATTTACAAAATATCAGTATTACAAAACACGGCTCGTCACAAATACATTATCAGAGTCCTAGGTGATTACTTCCCAAGCTAACCACTCTCAGCCGAGCCGCTGACTTACCAAAACCTGTAAAAAGAGTGAGAGGTGGGGTATTAGCACAAAGCTAAGTGAATGGAGTATCACAAAACAGATATATCAGCCAGAACCGCATGATATCAACAACCACAAAGAAGCACCCTCGGAAGACCGGCGGTTCTGCAGGAACCTACAACCAATGCCGGCCAAAGCAAAGGTTTACCGATAGTCCATTTGCTATTCTCACACAATATCATCCTCTGGTAGCAACAAATGCATCCCAAGGTCCTGATACTGCTTAGCCAATAGCAAATGAACCCAGCCCATAAGCCCGGTCGTAAACTTACTTCCCTTCCAACATGTATACATATCACAAAATTCAACAATTAACATTCACAGTTAATTTACCAATAGATATACAATCTATCCAACAATAGTTGCAACCAAACTAGTACAACTAATATCACACGTGAGCAAACATCCACTCACCTCTGATTCTCAGCTATTCCACTCAGTGATCTAATGTTACTGAGCCTTGTCTGTTCCTGAGAACACAATAAACTGAAATCAGTATTCAGTTCATAAATATATATCAATCATATATTTATATTCATTTAATCAAACATAAACATGTAAGATTCACATATGCATGCACATATAACACATAACATTAAACAATGCAAAACAACAAACCAAAACTGTCGGATTTCATGAGAAATCCGACACTACCATCGGATTTGCACCAAATCCGCAACTACCATCGGAATCCGACACTTTGTATCGGATTTGAAGGAATCCGCAACTCCATTCGAATTTCCACACTTGCATCTCAACTTGGCATCCACAATCAGATTTCATGTTTAGGATTCCAACCTCGGATTCAAGCCATCGGATTTCAACACTAGGATTTCACACATCCGGATTTCAATACTCGGATTACACATTCGGATTTAAGAGTACCGGATTAAATAACTACCGGATTCAACACCCGGTTTTCATCATCAACACCAAAATCCGCAACCTTTAACCTTCCAAGAATCCGATAACTTCAAATCTTGCATACCTCAACTTCCCAGTTTATACAATTCACATACAAGTTCATATAAACACATATAAACATGTTTAAACATGCAAGCATGCATATTAAACACCATAAACCATAAGAACACCAAGAACATCAAATCCAATTACTTCATATGATAATAAAACCCACTCAAATCCGTAGCATGCTTATAACAACTAGCATATTAGCAAGAATCATGAAATAATCATCAACCTTTGAAACTTTGAATCACAAATTCAAGAAATCACAGAATCCGATTGCTTCTTGTTTTTCCTTCTTAGCTCTCGGTTTTTACACACTAAAATACACACACATGCAATACTTCAATGTGAAGTAAGCATACTCAAATCCACGTATATATGTTAATAGCATGAGGTGTCATATTCTAAAATACTAAGCACATGCACACACACACACATCACCGTATACATACATACATATATATAATCCAGAGTAATTAAGTAAATGATTAATTAATCAAATTAACCACTAAATACCAATTAATTAACATGATAATTCACATGTAACATACCCCAATACCTACGTTCTACTAGGCCCAATATCAGGATGTTACAAATACTAAGTATTTTAGATCTGGAAAAAGGTATTTCATATATGAATTTAAATATAAAAAACTAAGAACAATTTTTTTTAAAAAAAGAACCTAGTTATAAAAAATTATTCAAAACATATATAAATTGGTCTCTAATTAAAGAGGAAAAAACTCATTTTAATATGGTGTAATTAATTTTTAGTAATTTGTAGATATTTTAAATATAAAAAATGGAGAAATTCTATTTATATTAAAAAAAAAAGAAAAAAAGGGAAGACAGACAAAGTTGTTCCAGAGCATTACGCGCCTACATTTTTCGAATTTGAGTTTTCAATTTTGTCCTTGATAGTTTAAATATAAATTAGTTTTCCATTTTAGATCTCAGCATTTAGATTTTGTTAATCAACGACTCAAATTTAGTCTCTCATTCTCACATATATTTACATTCTCTGAATAACCCTCTCCTATATATATAGTAAAACGATTGTTAAACTGTCATATGAATCGTTTCTCTCTCCTCTTTACCTAGAAACCAAGCAAAAACACTTATTCTCTCTTTGACATTGAATCATCAAGCTTTCAAACTTTCTCGATATCGTTCTTCCGCATCAGCATGCTAACCAAATGCTGCCTGTACTCCTATTGCTTTGAAGCTAATGTCTGTACATTGAAGTTTGTGGCCAATTTTGTAATGTTAGAAATTCGGAGTCTTTGATTGCAAATTCTACGTTGTTGGTCAAATTAAGGTGTCAAAGCACACCTATAAGAACTATGCATGTGTTTTTATATACTAACATGGTGTTTGGTTAATGCGGTGGTGACGAATAATTTGTGCTTGGTTGTATGTTCATTTTTTGAAAGATGGGTTGTTTGTTTATTTTCTAAATTATCATTATTCAATAAACTTTCACATAGACTGGTAAAATTTTAGTAAATGTGTTGGTGTTACGATTATGTCGGTCTCATTGACGAGATGTGTTGGTGTGAACGTGTATTTGTCAACTTCTTATAATTTTGAGACTGTATAAATCATTTCTCGATCATTTCTTGGTACTTATAAATGTGTAATCTTAAAATGTTGAATAAAAGAAAATGTCAAATGTAGGGGAGGGTTCAAACGAGAACTGTTTTTCGTACGAGAACTGTGAGAACCAATCTTGACCGTTCATTTTGGATAATGGAATTCATGGATGAAGAGCGTGTGGGGATTTAGTGTGGCAGGGTGCATGTAAGGAATTCATGGGTGGGTAATTTAATTGAAGAAGGGGGAATTGGACGGTTAAGATTGGTTCTCGCGGTTCTCGTACGAAAAACAGTTCTCGTTTGAACTTTTACCATCAAATGTATTATACTATAACTAAGATAGATTGCATTTTAATTTGTATTAACTTATTTTATAAATATTTATTATTGTGGAAATTTTAATTATTAAAATGGTGTATAAAGATCTAATTGATTTTATATTTCTACTTAATAGTTTCTATTCAGTCCAGAGACACTATTTATTTATAGTAAACGATATATATTTATATTAAAGGCATTTATGGCAATGTATTAATCTTTTCCATTTAATTTGATTGTCTTTTAATTTGTAGTTGACCTTCCTTTTATATGTAACTTTGTCGTCGAAGTTTGAAACTAATTTATAATTATAGATATTTGTCATGAGGATTGAGAGTTAGAATGGTAAAATCATCCTACTTAAAATTTAAGAGACTAATTTGATTCAAATTTATTATATGATTTCAGTCTTTTATATATTTAACAAATAAATTTTAGTTATATAATCTTGATTATCCATTTTAATAAAAATTGAAATCCAACTTGACTTTAATTTGAATCCAAATTTTTAAAGATAATTTTATATATGCTTTTTCTAAACTTTAAAATATCGTATTTATCCGCTTAAATTTACAAATATCATATTTACCCTTTATAACATTTGAAAGTATCATTTTTAACCAAATTTTTAGTTTTATCATTTTAAATATTTTCTAAATATTTTAATTTTTTAATTATAACCGATAAAAACATGACCTTACAGCCTTTAAATATAACAATAATGATAAATGACTTGTAGATGTAATACAATCATGTCTCTTCATATCATGACAACCCCATGTCTGCCCTTTTTCTCGCGTCAACACATTCACCATTGGTCTGGGTAATGATGCCGTCTGTAGTCGTTATTTAAATTCTCATTTATTTCACATTTTATAATTATTTAATATCATTTTATATTATCATTTGTTAATGATCCAATAGAAACAGTTTTAAAATACACAACGGTAGAAACACTGCATCTAGTTTAAATTTACTACATAATACTTAAAGGGTCATCATTTGGTAATAGTAAAGTTTAATTAGTCTTTTAGTTTGCCATTTTTATTTGAATCGGCATGTTTAATAGAAGAAAAAAACTTAGATGCGGTAAAATATATTGTATCCAGAAAATGTTGCATCTGATGCAATATTTTAGTAAAATAACCTAATGAAGGTGACTAACGATGGAGATTCAAGGAGATAGTGATAGACAAATATAAAGATGTAAGGTGGTGCCTAAAAAAAGAGAAGAAAAACATCTTTTATTGGTGGGGAAGTGAAGACATTGGAGGGTAAACTTGGAAAAAGTAGGTCTTAATTTGGAGACCCTCGTCTCCACAACTTTTTATATTCAGTCAACTGTCTGTTAAGTAAAAAACAAACAACCTTTAATGACTTAGTAGGGTAAGCTATTTACACATTAAGCTTGTTAAGTTGAAATCAAACGCAACTTTATATTGTTTATTTTATATTTTTAACTTTTAAGAGGTTCTTACTTTTGTTTGACGTGTTTTATTGCTCTAATATATCACTCCCTTATTTGAACTTACAATCCTTTTTTCAAAATTTAAAATTTAAGTATTAAAGAAAATTTATAATTTTACAATTTTACCCTTAAATGGGTCATACGGGTCACTTTCGGGTTGATAGGTTGACCCTAATCGGCCATTTATTTTTGTGCCAATTTCGCGTCGACTCGTTTTTAACCAATTTCAGGTTCGTGCCAGGTTCAAGACGGGTGTAACAACCTAAACTCTGTAACATGATATTGTCCGCTTTGTCCCACTGACTCATAGTTTTGTTTCTGGTATGGAACACTTGTTCCACTCAAAAGGCCTCATGCTAGGAGAAGTATTCACACACTTATAAGGTATGTTTCGTTCCCTTCTTCATCAACTGATGTGAGATGGATGTTACATGGGTCATAAAAATATGATGTATTTAGTGTGTGAAATTTAACTTTACTAGGACATATATTATAATGGGTTCATAATGCACCTGGGTCATAAAAATTGGTTGTACATGTTGAAATAGGTCCTACTAGGTTATAATGCATAGCAAATTTGTATAATAAGTCATTGGGTTTAAAATGATTATAGTGCGTCATAACGGGTCATATCTGGTAAAGCTGGCGGTAAGTTAGTTGTAGCCCGACTTGACCCAAAACAACAGGATCGAGAGGGTTGCGCTCCCTCACGGGTCCAAGCGAAAGCGCCCCTGATGGTGGTTAGGAGGGCAGATCCCATTGCAGGGATCAGGGTAGCACCCTAAAACCTAAATGAAAATATAGAGTGTGTATGAATTGGAATTTCTCAAACTTGATACTTTTGTAGTTGATTAGCATGTTGAGCTAATTGATGAATTGGTCAGATAAGCGGTAAGTTGATTAACATAATGAGATGAGTGCTCGGCCAACTATGTATCTACACTTAGTTGAGTGTTTACTTGACTTATTGGTACTCGGTTGAGTAATTACTCAACTAAGCGTTGTATTCTGACATGTTTCATAACTGTTAATAACCAACAACTGATTCTTGTATAATTGATTTTAACAGTAATTTTGTCCATAAAAGAAATTTGATTATGATTGAGTTGATTTATTGCAACTTTCTTAGGATAGAAATACAACCTTACTACCTAAAAACATTATCCTTATATACGTTCGATTGATTATCGAGGTCTTTGATATGCTATATACCCTGATGAATGCAAAAGGTAGTTAAGGTTTAGGTTTTTATTGTATATATTAATTTGATAGGTAACAATTATGTCTTTCTATATATATGTATGTATATATCTATATATACACACACGAAAGTGTATAAATAATTAAATTCTGATCCTAGGATTTCCACATTAGGAAAGAAGCGTACATATAAATTTGTTTCAATAAAGGTACGACATGCTCAGTGTTATATATGCTACTCTCGGCTATCCCTCCACCCCTCATAAATACATTTTGAGCTTCCATTTCATGAATTCCTTTTCTAAATAATCTTCTACTATTAAACATGAATAATAAATTTAGAAAAAAAAGTCTTAACTATATATTCATTTTAATAGGAATTAAAGTGTAATTTTGGATTTTTTTAAAGATAGAATTGGATTCAATATTAATTTAAATTTAAATTATAATTAATATAGATAATTTCATATATGTTCTTTTTAAAATTTAAAATATCGTATTTGTTTACCTTAATTTACAAATATCATATTTACCCTTTATAACATTCAAAATATCATATTTAACTAGTTTCTTAATTTTTTTTATTTTAAAATATTTTATAATCGTTTTATATTATTTTTAATTATAATCAATAAAAACTTTACCTTATTGCCCCTAATTATAACAATAATGATCGATTATGTGTATAAGAAATACAACCACGTCTATTCCTATAATGATATCACGTTTCTGCCGTCACGTCTGCCCTCCCCCTCTTGTCGACGCTTCCACCGCGGGTCTGAGTGTTGTCCCTGTTATACGCCATTTTTTAAATTCTCATTTTTTTCGTGCTTTATAATTATTTGATAGCTTTTTATTAATTTTAACACATATCAGTTTTAAACAAAACTGTGTATCACGTGAACATCTAAACTAGTTATTTTCTATACTGTTAAAAAATCTTCATCTTGGAATTTTCAAAAACTTCTAATATAAATAAAATACTAACATGAATAAAATCTATTAGACAATTCTATCCGTTAATTTATATAAAAATTAAATTTGAATAGTCCATTTTGATAAAAACTAAAATCCAATTTTGACTTTTCTTGTTTAAAATTGGATTTAATTTTTACTTTAACTTGAATCAAAATTATTAGAGATTTTCATATACGTACTTATTAAACCTTAAAATATCGTATTTGCTCTAATTTTACAAATATTATATTTCATTTACCCTTTATAACATTTTAAAATATCGTATTTAACCAAATTTTTAGTTTTATCTTAAATATTTTATAATCATTTCAAATTCGTTTTAGTTATTACGAATTAAGAATTGAACTTATTGGCCCTATTTGTAACAATATTAATCTTTTGTACAAGAAATACCATCATGATTCCACATTTACCACATTTTTGTCGTCACGTCTACCCTCGCCTCACGTTGATGCTTTCACGGCTAGTCTGGGTGTTGACGTCGTCTGTTGTTATTTTTTAAAAGTTCTCATTTATTCGGCCTTTTATAATTATTTAATATTTATTTATTAATATTAATATTTAAATATGAAAAGAAATTTCAAATCCTACTTTATTTACAGTGGAGTTAATTATATTTTTTGTTTCAGTGGTACGTTCAAGTTCACGCAAGATAACGTATATCATGTTCCGTCATATTTTCAGTGAAATAACAACCATATCATATTATCAAATATATCATACATATCATATTTATCTTCACAATTTAGCCATTTCATAACATTTCATAAATTAATTAACCTTTCCTATTGTAAGCCTGTATCAAGCTTATCGTCTATGGCGACTAAACCTTTGAACCCCTGGCCCTTAACCCGTTCACTACTCATATGCTCAGCAATTCATGCATTAAATGGGTTCTCGCAGCTAGTTCTCGCAATTAGATTGTTTATATACAGTTCTTATAATAAGAACAGTGCTCAAATGAACCTTCCAATGCATGTATAATAAAAACTAGTTTGGTCATTTATTTTGTTAATTTTAGAAAATCACTTGTGAAGATTGTTTTTATCAGGTGATCTTATTTCAATCAAACATTCGAACGTACTTCAATAAATCTTAAATATATATGAGCTGAGTTGTATGTAGGTGGTATAGGTGATCTGACCTTGAAATCTTCGATAAAGCCAAAATTGATGGACAGTTACTGCACCATAGTCGGGCCATGGTTAGTCTTCGACTTGCCAAACTTGATTCTTTTGTCGTTTATGTCTTGTGATCCTTTTTTCTCGTCTTGTTTAATGTCTTTTTGTTGTTTGAAGAAATTAATCTCCAAGATTAAGGACAGTCGCAACACAGTTGAGCTAGCCTTGGTCCGACCCTACTTTAGTTAGTCATGTTTTATATACGTACACCAACTTGTATGTATTGTCATTTTGTCTTTGATAATTAACAGCTTGTTGGATATGATGTTCTTGATTGTCATCTTATCTTGGATCGATAAATGATATACATAAATGACTGATTGCATCGATCACACATGCACAGAATGTGTACGTACGTATAATATTTGAGATAATAGCTTTTAAGGGGTATTAAAATGGTAAACTAATTAAAGTATTTATGATCATATATAGGAGGTTTATGACAACAAAAAAACATCACAAAGAATGACTAATTATATCCAATGTAGATAGCAATATAGTGAAGCCTTATAAATTAATGTGACCAAAAAAGAGAGAAGAAAAACATTATCACGGCAACTTGATCGAAGTAGTCCAAATCTTCCACCGGTGAAGGACCACGTACTAGAAATTTACACCAAAACAACCACCATCGTTATTATGAATCAAGACCAACTCATGTACCAATCTTGGTCCTAGATCTCTCTCACCGCCACATACTCTAACCTATTGTCCTTGTAACTCATCTACATATAGGGACCACTATGGTTCAAGTCCATCTTAGATCGAGTGTGTGTGTATGTGTTAGTAGTGATGGTGTGTGTGGGGGGGGGGGGGGGTAGGGGGAGTTGGGTTAGGAGGCGTTGTGGGTTACTCACGCCGTGGAGGATTTCACCCCACACTGCCACTGGCCCATTGTGTGGTGATAGCTGGGTGTGGGTTTTTCAATGCGTGGTGGGTTGATGTCTTGATGTTGTGCCAGCATGAAACATTCTTTCTCTTTTTTTTGGTAATTTTAATCGGTTAGTGGGATAATAAATGTGTTTTAGAATTTGGTGTTATAAGAGAGGGAAGAAGTGACCACACTATTGTTGATCGATGGGTTAAGTGACAGGAGTAAAATTTACAAATCTGACATGGCTTATCATGTGATAAGAAATAATGCATGGATGGTATCAATCATCACTCTTATAAACATTAGTTAAAAGCTATTACACACTATAAGAAAACACGAAGTTTCCAAGGACATATTCCCTCGAAAATCTCTTGGAAATGGCTATTTTCAGAAAAATCTGCTCTAGTAAAAACCCTCCTTGGAAAACAGTTCCGAGGATTTTTTATGGAACTTTCCGAGGTTTTTCCGATGACATAAATTTCCAAGAGAATTCCATCAACATAAACTTTCCGAGGGATTTCTAAGATAATGAGTTTTTAAGGGATTTTCAAGGACAAATTTCTAACGGATTTTTGAGGGATAGTTTCCGGTAGATTTCTGAGAACATTTTCTGACGGATAAACCTAGATACATATATATGTATATGTATGCCTATAGGTTTGATAATTTGTGTTCTAAAGTTATAAATATATAAAAATTACATTTTAGCGCTTGAAAATTTCCGGGGGCTTTCCAAGTACGAAAATCGTTTTTTATATTTTTTTATATTTTTTACTATTTTTTAATGCAAAACATACATAAGCACATACACGTTAAAATTATTTAAACAAATAATTCAGTATAGGATACTAATATACTATACACATCATAATGACACATACAAATCACAAAAGTGTTTACATATATGTATTTGTGTACGAACTTGCATTCATATACTAAATAAATATACTTTTTTATGCTTAAGAATAAACCTAGATACATGTATTTGTATATATATATATGTCTATATGTTTGTTAATTTTGTGTTCTAAAGTGATAAATATATAAAAATTACATTTTCACCCTAAAAAATCCCTCGGAAATTTCCGAGGCCTTTCCAAGGGAATTGTAATTCTCGAAAATATCTCGGGAATTTGTCATACAAGTTACTTTCTCGAAAATGCCTTGGAAAATTTTGCGAGGAATTTCCATGGACATTTTAGTTTTCGGAAATCTCTCGCTACGTTATTCGATCGTTTATTTCCTCGGAAAATTTGTGAGGAATTTCCGAGGAATTTATCGGCCTCAGAAATTTTGTCAGAAAACTCTAGGTAGCTTACTTAAACTCAGATTTGTCGTAAATATGTAGGAATTCCCTCGGAAATTTTTTCAAGAGAATTTATGCCCTCGAAATTCCTGCTATTTTCTAGTAGTGACATTAATTAGTATTTTATTATAATTAAAAATACAAGCTTATCGTCCCTTGAGTTCATTTTAAAGCTATTAGTTCAATCTAGAACACAACATACGTTTTAAGTTTGGAGTATGTTATTTTAACAGTAAACACACACTTATCCAAACCTACACTTATGTTTATAACAGGACTTGAACTTTTGATCTCAAATAAGAAGAAAAACACTTTGAACTTATCTTGATATCGTAAGTGTTTGGAGTTGTTGCCTTCTATGCATAGGGCTATATATAATTATTAATTGTATACGATTTGCTATATATATATATATATGTATGTATGTATCGTACGAAAACTATTATAACATAACTCAAGCAATTATGAAGTGATAAATTAAAGTTCACATGTTAGCATGTATTAATGATTGTAAATTATTACCTATGTGGTTACATATTGTATGGTTAAATCTCAAGTGTGATATATACAAAATGGAGGAAACATCATGTTATTAGCAATCTAACACTAGTATTGCATTCATCAATTTTGAATAAAATATATTTTTGTCATAAAATATACACAAACTCATTCGTTTAAAATTTTTGAAAGTGTGAAACATCTATGTTAGGTGATACTAATAAAATATATTTTTGTCATAAAGTTTACTCAAACTCAATCGTTCGCGTCGTTTTCAACATTATCATTTTGGGTCAAAACGATTGAATCACGTTTGTCATCGCCGGTTCCATTGTTGCTCTAAATGTCGAGTTACGAAGCATGATATCAAGTTGATTGGGATACAAAATTATCAAATATTTATATTAGTAAACTTATAAGTTAAAACAATACCAAAGTACCAATTTACAAAATACCAAACTAGCAAACTCGTAATGACCCGTTACAAATTACTATGGCTCATAATACAGAATTAGCAAACTATTGGATAACCAGACAACTAAAATAAGTTCAGTATAACTCATCATGACCCTTATAAGTTAATATAACCTATCATAACTCATCATGACCCATAAACCAAAATAGCAAACTATTAAATACCCAAACAATTAAAAAAAGTCACATATAACTCATCATTGATCAGTTGATACTCCGTCAAAATAGGTTTTTCAAACCGTCTCTTTCGATATATGTGGGTGGGTGTAATGATTCCCAAACGATATATCTTGTGTTTATCTGTATCTTCAGATTATTTGATGTAACGATTCCCCAATTTTTCAGCTTTATCTTCATGTGCTAGCTTGTTTCTAGATTATATGTGGGTGTAAGATGCCATGTTTGATTTTGGTTGCTTCTCAAACGATTGTGTTCATACATCATTATTGTCATGTGTTCATATATCCTTATTTACGTGTTTATCTTCATGAATATATAAATTAATAAAATCTAAAATTCAAAAAATAAAACTGGTAGTCTAATAAAAATAAACAAGTCACTAATTGTATAAAATAAATCAAATAAAAAGGTTAATTGTATTTTTTTTAATACAAAATGAAGTAGGTTGTAAACAATGTCAATTTAGTTCGTTGAATTTTCTTGTACTTCGATAGAATATATGATAACAAAAACTAATAATTATACAAAATAGATCCCTCAAAAACTTCACATGAGTAATTATACATACCTATTGTACCCATCGACACACGTATGCCGACATCACTGCTAATGAAGCACATGTCTATTGAGACACACATCAAGGATTGATCTCGATAGTACACCCTAAATGGGAGAGAGAGTGAAATTAGGTTGGTGAGGACCTTCACAAGCCTACACGGGTTGTGGAGTGGTTGTGAGGCACCAAACCTACACGAGTGCTTACTACCTAGACAAGAGTTGTGGAGAATTCCCTCTTCAAAGGTCGTGGAGAGGAAGCTGAAATGATATTTTATTTTTATGGATCTTTTTGTTGGTACAATAATATGGCACACTTATGACTTGCCAAATGAGTCTCTTGGACTTCTATGAGGTCTATAAAAGGGTTGCCATGTCTCTCTTGTACAAGCTTATATACTTGGTCATCCAATACTACATACTTGCATTCTACAGCTAGTTCAGGAGAGTTTTTGACATTTTGGTGTAGTTGGGTGAGGGTTGGTGTTGTTCCAATAGTGCAACTTCAAGCTAGAAGGTTGTCTTGGATTGCTAGCATTTTGGGATCACAATTACTTGGTGTGGATCATCTAGTGAGGGACCTTCTTTTGGTGCTCAAGTTCATCCTACCTTCATCTTCTTCCAGCCAACTTCAGGGGTATATTTCTATCCTGTTGTTGTTCTTTGTTGCTAAATTTGTTTTGTAGCATAGATCCACTTATGAAATTTATTGGAACTTGGTTGCAAACTTGAAAATCTATAATGGGAGGTTCAAATGAGAATGAGTATTTAGATTAGAACGGCCGGGAGACTAATTACTGACCCTTTATCTGATTTGAATGGATGGTCTACATTTGACACTTCGTTTTATTCATTACCCAACCATAAATTGCGACGGGTGAATTACGACCATTAAATTTAATAGATCAACATCTAATTTATACTAGGATTTGTTCTCCAATTATCACCTAAATATCCATTCTCATATATACAATAACCTTCCCTTATATATTTATGGCTAGGATTTGTCCATGCCATGTAATTAGAATTTGTTTTTATTTTATTTTTTTGGTATATATATGAGTTCAAATGAGCTTATTAGGAGAATCTAAAGCGTACTAGTGCACTTTGTGAGTGGTTAGTTCTGCACTTCTGCTTGGTAGTGTGTTGTACGGTACAAGGCTAATTAATTAGCATTTTAACATTATTAGGAGAATTCAAGGAGTACCTCGTGTACATATATTCTAGTGTGTAATAAATAGGGTTTACTTCTTTAAAATTTATTAAATTATATCTCAAATATTAATGTATACGTGTATCCATCTTTTAAAAATATTATTATGTGTATTAAACTTTTAAAAAACGTGTTATTATGTGTATTAAACTTTCTATAGTATGTACTAAACTTATACTTATTTTGCTATTTTATGTAATTAAAATACGTACAATAACAACAAAATAAAAGTTCAATACACACAATAACATTTTTAGAATGTGAATACACACATTAATTTTTGGAGTATAGTTTAATATATTTTGGAGAAGTTAACTATGGAATGAACTTTTCGTTACTTAAGGGAATGTAAACATCCCAAAAAATGAGATTTCATTCAAAAACAAATTTACCAAACGCAATACACCATGGAATTTGATTTCAATTACATTTAATTCTTTCAAATTCTGTGAAACAAATAGGAACTAATATGTCGTATAATTCAAGATTTTATCTATTAGGCTATATGCATCCAACCAGTTGGTAGGGAGCTGGTTGGTGCGTTGGAGACATCTACACCATCGCGCCCACCCTTTAAATCTAAAGTGAGGTGGCGTTTGGTTCGCGGATTGTTTTTTTGAAGGAATTGGAATGTAGGAAGGAATTGGAATTTGAAGGATTTGGATTTTGAATCTAAATCTTGGCTCACTGTGTTTGGTTAGCTATACTAAGGAATTGGAATTCATACAGTCGAAGCCCTAATCCCCACAGTCGCCACGATCGAAGCCCTCACAGTTGAAGCCCTAATCGCACGACGTCGCCACGATCGAAGCTTCGATGGTCCTCACAGTCGAAGCCCTAAGCGAGGTCGTCGCCACAGTCGCCGGTTGTCGGTCGAAGCTTCGATGGAGTTTGAGTCAGACTGCAAACTACTTGTGATAATAACCTAATCATCGGCGACCGAAGGAGAGAGAACGGCCGGCGATTGAAGGTGAAGGAGAGAGAACTTACCGGCAGGTGACTGAAGACGGCGACTGAAGACGAGCGATGAAGATCGACTCGAGCTCGCGACCGAAGGAGACAGAAGCAACGACGAACGGAGAGAGAACGATCGAAGGAGAGAACGAGCCGGCGACCGAAGGAGAGAGAAGGAGCGACGACCGGAGAGAGAACGAACCGGCGAGGAACGACGATGAAGACGCCGACTTCCAATGGTGGCAGAAGGCAGGCACATTCCTTTATCTACTGATTCTAAAATCCTTCCACTCCTTGATGGATTCTAAAATCCTTCCTCTAAGGGATTTTAATTCCCACATGTTTCATTTTAAATGTGCACCAAACATAGAAATTCATGGGAATTGGTTCCAATTCCAAGAGAATCACAAGGATTCCCTCAATCCAAACAACACCTGAGGGTTTGAGATGGATAATACTTATGTTGGATTTCCTCATTCTTTCTCTTCTTTTCTCTATGTCTCTCTTCTCTCTTTCTTCATTTATTTATTTATTTTATATTAAACAGAGAATACTTAAGGAGAATGAATGTGATGGTAGTAAGATGAAGGAAGATAGAAGAAGAAAACATTATGACGCTAATATGATAAAAGAAAAAAAGAAGATGAATACACATGGTATCTTATAAAGAAAATTTTTAAACACGTCTTATTATAAAAGTAGTTAAGTAACTTAAATGTTATTTGTCTCATTATGCGTCTAAATTTCATTTTCATGTTTAAATATTACATAAGGATTTAAGAATATGTGGTCTTCACGAATTAGAGTTTACTAATTTAATATAATTTAATTACACATCTTTCTTCTTTAATTTATTTAATAACATATATAGTTTCAAAAAACGGTTTATATTATGTACGTATATGTACATTTTTTATACATCTTAATTAATCATATGTATGGTTTTATGTTTTTAAACTGCTTTCTAAATAAAAATATTAATGTCATCAACATATATAGAATAGGTAATTCACTATAGAGGAAATTACAGGAATGGTCTTTTAAGGTATAGTAAAATTACAATTTGAGTTCATTATTTAAAAATCTTGCAAACTTAATTCTTAACTTTTAATACTTGCATACATTAAGTCATTTGACTGTTAACTGTAACGGTATTAATGTTAAACCTTTTTAAGTACCTATCTTACACTTTCTAAACTTCATCTTGAAAGTATATTAAAGGTACATGTTTGACATGGTTCCTTCTGATTTTGTTTCTTGTTTCATCTAGTCATCTACCATGCATGAAAGGCTTCGACCTGGCTTGCGGTTTTAGATTCATAAAGGTATGCAATATTTGGGTTTCAACTTGAACATGATTTTGAGATGGAATAGGTTTAATCGATTTCATGATCTCCATCGACATTTCACCTTCATTTACGAGTTTAGTGTTCACAAAGGTATGCAATTTTAGGTTCACAACGGTTCCTATTATGGTTTTCTCTTCTTCTTCATGGTTTCTAAATCTGGAAAACCCTAAAATCAATTCTTTTTTATGGCTTCCATTTTTTTTGTTTTTCAATGTTTGATTTTTCATGGCTCTCATTCTAGATATGGGAAACCCTAAAACCAATTTAGCTATTTTGTGTGTTGTGTTTAGATCAAGGGTGTTTGTGTGTGTGTGTTCATACAATTTTGCTGAGGTAGCCAAAATCGAGTTGGTTTAGTTTTGTAGGTTTTAAAATCACTTTAAAAGATTGATTTGGGGTGTTCATATGAAATTATGAATTTTGGGTTTGAGTTTGGGGGTGTTCATATGATTTTGGGTGTGGCTATGGTAGTTGGAGTCAGTGGTGTCCTGAGGAGGCTTACTTCAAATTAGGCGGAGAATATGTGATAGAAGTTGAAACTAAATAATGTTTACGGTTTTGGTGATGTCAGAAAAATATATTAAAATTATTGAATATATTATATAATTACTTGGTGAATATTAGATCTTTTAAATTATTTTAAAATATGAATAAGGACGGATTGATTTGTAAAGAGTAAAATAATTATTTTAAAAAGTTTTATACTTTTCAACTCTTTAATAACCATCCATCTAATTTACTTCTTTATTTTATTACTTAAAACACCAATATAATATTTCACTTTCTAAAAACATTAAAGGTTTTTTTTTTTTTTTGAACGGCGTTAAAGTAGTTGTTTGTATGTTTTTACTGTAGCACTGTTTGATGATGCATGTAAAAATTCTTTAACACTGGATATATATACTTTTCATCGAGGCTAGCTCCTATTCTGAGTTTCTCATCTATAGGATCCTCCACCTCATATTCACTACCCTCCCCCCACCGTTTTCCAAACCCACAAACACCGCCACCACCGCCACCCTCGCCGTTATCCTCCTCCTCCTCCACCCCCATATATATATTCGATGGAAAAAGAGACTCATGATTTCATAAACCATGTCGAGTCTTTCTCTCAACTTCCCTTCACCCGCTCCTCACCGCTCAAAGAAAAAAGCATTAGACTCTTCGGAAAAGAATTCGTCGGTGGTGACTCATCCACCGTCGTCGTCACCGATGAGTCTGACACAACCGACAACGCGGTGGTCAGTACTGTTCAGGAAGAATCCAAACAAACCGGAGAAAGTAACCGCAGATTCGAGTGCCATTACTGTTGTCGAAACTTTCCCACATCTCAAGCCTTAGGAGGCCATCAAAACGCACATAAAAGAGAACGACAACACGCCAAGCGAGCTAACCTTAACTCTGTCATGTTTAAAGGTAGCTTAACGGAGGCAGCACAAATGTATGGTCTTATGAATAATTACCACCGTCAAATACCACCCTACCACCACCAACAGTTACAACAACCACCATATTGGGGGACAACTTATAATGCATACAGTACAACTAGCATTCCCAGATACGGTAGCAGCAGGTCTTACATTTCTCATCATCAAACACCCATCAATGGCAGTCCATTAGCGACGTGGAGTTTATCGACGGCCACAAGAACTGAAACCGGGTCAAATCTGGAGATCCGATATCCGTATCAACAAAAGTCAAGTGTTCAAGATCAAGTTAGTTTGGATTTAAGTCTATAACATTTTTTTACATTTACGAATCTGAATGACTCGGGCTTGAATCTTACTAAATCATGACAGCAAGGTTACTCTTTCATTTACCATTCCTTGCGTATTTAAGTCTATAACATTAATTATTAACTTTCTTTTACCACAAGAAAAGAGGGCAATATCGTCTAGGGCAATTGCAAAGTGCTTTAGCGGTGACATGTGCGGGCTACGTGTCTCTGCTAAAACATTATATATAATTTTATTATTATAATTAAACATGTTATCTGAAAAAAAAATTAAAAAGAATACAATTAAAAAATTGCAGCGACATAAGTTATTAGCAACCACACTAAAAGGAAATTAAAAAATAAATAGCGACAACATCTTTACGACGAAGGGTGGTAGCAATGACATCTTTAGCGACAACGTAAGAGCAATAGTGTCAAAGTAATTGCGGCAACATCGGGTTGTTTTAGCAGCGAGAGCGTCACGACTAAAAGCCTGTTTTAATTTTTGTAGTGGAATTTCTATAATATTTTAATTTAAATTGTTGCGTGATGATCATTAATTACTATATTTTCATTAGCAACATCAGAAATTGTTTACCAGTTGTCGCAGACTCAGAAAACTTATGCTGGTCGAACTTGATTTATGTGATCAAGTTAATTTGAAAAGAAAAAAAAAAGAGTACGTTTGGAGGCGAAAAGTTATTTGTCTAGAAGTACAAGGCCTATTATTATACATATATCATGGTATTTAACCCATGAGTTAATTAATCAACCCTAATTAAGGGTTTCATAAATTCAGCTATATGCTCTGTGGTCGTACTGATACTCAAGGTTCTTCGTTTACATTGATTTATTATTGTGTTCAAATGAATTCCTTCAATTCCATTATTGTTGTGGTACTGATTGGAAACATAGACATACATTCATATAGGGGAGGGTTCAAACGAGAACTGTTTTTCGTACGAGAACTGCGAGAACCAATCTTGGCCGTTCATTTTGGATAATGGAATTCATGGATGAAGAGCGTAGAGGGATTGAGTGTGGCAGGGTGCATGTAAGGAATTCATGAGTGGGCAATCCAATTGAAGGAGGGGGAATTGGACGGCTAAGATTGGTTCTCGCGGTTCTCGTACGAAAAACAGTTCTTGTTTGAATTTTAATCAATGCATATATATTCAATTCCATGGATGAAACTAAAAATAATATATTGTTTTGTACACTAAATCTTGTATATATAATAAATAATTTGAAATTAATTACAAAGAAATTGTTTTGCGGTGTCCTATGATGTTAATTAACCACATTTATATGAAGCTTTTTGCTTTTACAAGATAGGATCATAAAATCCTACTAAAATGTTGTTATGTGTTCATAGATCGATGTTATAATCTTAAATCTTAAATACTAATTATATGATACTTTCATATATAAAAGTTTTAACAAATCAAGCATTAAATTAAGATGTACGTATGCGATTCGAATTGAGCAACTTATGTTAAAAATTGATAACTGAACCAATAATTTCTATTTCAAGAAATGTTAAATCAAACCGGACTATTAAACGTAAAACCTTACCGACCAAAGCAATAAAAACTGGTTTGGTTTGGATTGGTTTTACGGTTTTTTACTTTTATCTGCATTTTTAAAATCCAAATAATATGTACTATTGTTAACCTGAAAAACCAAAATTACCAACATTTTGATGATTATATAACAATATATTTAAGACTACGTCGTCGCGATCCTAACACTTCACCGGACCATTCAATCGGTAGAAGCGACGGATGGTGTGTACAAATGGCAGGGACGTAGTTAACGCGAGCTGATGACTCGCGTTTAATCTGAGCGACGCAGGGTTGAATCTCAGTGGATCGTGGTAGCAAGACCACTCTGCCACCGGGGTAGGTTGCGTTGTTGAAGAGCAATATTGGCGTTCTTGTTTCTCTAAAACAGACAATCTCACCTTGATTGGCAGGCCTCTACCAGAGTTTCCTTTGGCTTCGCCCCGCTCAGGCATAATTCACCATCTTTCGGGTATCGACAGATAACAATTTTCATAATTTTATAATCACACAAAGTTTGGTTCGGTTATGCGGATTTTCTAAGAAAAACGGTGATCCAAAATATTAAAGTTGGTTTTCCATTTTGAAAACCATCGAATTAACATAACACTTATCAATCGGGCGAAACCTGCAGCCAGACTTCGACAATTTCATGTTCACCCCTAATTAAATGTTACCAATAATAAAATACGTGCGAGTTCATACACACAAATTTAAGAAAGTCAAACTTAAAGTTTAAGCTTAATTACTTTCTAATTTCAATAGTCAAAAGCATAATTTTAACTATATATGCAATATCGTATCACCAAGTGGAGAAGATTTCCGAAGGAATTATATATGTCGACGTCACTTACTAATTAATTAATTAATTTGTTGGCAATTAAAGCATTGGTATTTTGTCATACATAATTTAATTAATCTCTATCGATCGATCTATGATTATATTTAATATGATAAAGAAGTTACGACTTATATTATCCTCTTACGTCATTTCATATTTTAAAGCGAAATTAATTAAGAGTACAACTTTAATTAATGGTACGTATTGTTGCCCGGCCAGTTTGTGGAGTACGTGAGATATATAGTTGCCGTAGGGAGTCTATGGTACCGCGTCGACTTGGCTAGGGGCCCTTTTACACTCTATTCTCGTGTTTTTTAATGAAGGAAAAAAATGATTTGAAAGAAAAACAAGAAAACATGCCGATCGGCAATGTGGAGAGAGCATGATGGTGCAAGAGAGCCTTTTATTTTTGTAGGTGTAAACAGTTTTTTTTTTTAAACATGTATAATTCAGTTTCTCTAACATAAAATTTATAATCATATTTAGAAAACGCGATAATAAACACCCTTTTATAACATTTACAATTGTAAAAACTTGAAATAAATCCTATAACGCAATCTCAGACACCCTCTAATTAAAAATATACAAAGTTTGAAAGTTGAACCTTGCATTAATTATATATACTATACATATTCTCTCGGTCACAGATTGTCTAATAGATTATTTTAGTCTGTATCAAAATAATTGTTTGGTTCTAATTAAAGATTGTCATTAATTGATAGATATCTACTTTACCCTAAATTAGCTATCATTATTACAATTTTTATAAATGATGATATATAAAAATGTAAGGCCAAAAATGATATTTTTACTAATAGAAGCCTGCATTAGTTATGCTGTATTAAATTAAGTACATATTAATTTTCTCTCCTATCTTTATTTCCAACCATCTAACTATACTATAAGTCTATAACCCTCTCTATCCCTTCATTTGCCACCCACTTTTATTTTATTTAAATAATTAAATAATAATTGTAAAACTAATACAGGACTAAAATTAAATTTGAATATTTCATAAAACTAAAACTAATATTTTGAACTTGTATAATACAAATTAATAAGATAAAAATCATAACTTTAAACTAAGAGAATCTTAGTCGACCCCAATTGTATTTTTTAGTTGGCCATTATAGTAACCATTGTTTCCTCTAGTGCATGTAGAGGAGTATTCTTTGCAATTTAGTTAGCCTTTGATTAAAAATTGATAAATAGCTAAGATTTTTTGACGGCTTATTAATGACGCATTAATGAGGGTTATTTCGAGAAAATCAAGTCTCGCAAATTAATGATGGCTTATCCAGACGTAATTCACGGTTGGGTAAATATATAAATTACAAAAATACCCCTATTAAGGAGTCATTAATGGCATTAAAAATAGTTCTCGTTTGAACTTTTACATATATGTGTATATATATACTAGCAAGGTACCCGCGCAATGCTACAGCGGCAAGTAATTTCAATTTTACATCATGTTGCTTTTAAAAATGTAATAATATATTATTCGCTCAATTCAATGTCACAAAAAAGTATCGTACAATGTCTGTTTTTTTTGTTTTTTTATTTGCATCAATTAATTTGTTAATTTTGAAAATAAATTCTAATAGACATTAAAATAAGAGAAAGATTTATATTTATGAAATAAGGAGGGAAAAGTTAATAAGATTTTGAAAATTATGTTAAAGCGAGTGGATAATTGTGTTTGTGAGAGATGATGTTTTAGTGTTAGAGAGAGATTTTAAATAGATAAAAAGTTAAAGTAAATTAGGAGAGATAATGAAATGGTTAAAAATGAGTATTTTAAATAGATAAAAAGTTAAAGTAAACTATGAGAAAGAATGAAATGGTTAAAAATGGTATTTTAGTACATTCAAGTTACTTAAAATTAAGAGTTTTTAAGGTTATAAATGTATTATAAACGAGTAAGATATATAATTGGGTTCAAATAAAAAGAGGGTTAAAGTAAAAAAAAAGTAAGAAGAAATCTCAAGATGACACGTGGCATAATTAGTTAAGGGGCAATTTAGGTATCTTTGTAATTATTTTCTCTTTCTCCCATTAAATTAGCCCCACCCCTCTCTCACCATGGCCGTTTCATCCATTCTCCCTCTCTAACGCACAGCGGCATCCCACGTTCCATTCTACCAAGTCATAGCCGCATGGATCTCGATTTATGTCGCCCCGCACCAGTCCTACCAAGTCCCAACTGCACGGATCTCGATCTCCGTTGTCCCGAACCAGTCGCCGTCCCAACTTTAGTTCCCTATGAGCACCACCACTTCATACCCACCGCTGATTGTAGCAGATCTAGATTGGTGCAATTATTGTTCATGGATAGTTTCTGGACAACAATAATTATTCGATTTAAGTTTGTGCATCTGCATCTCCGGTCACCATTTGATTTAGGGTTGTGCATCACTTTGTTCTTCATCAGGTCTTATGTATCGATTTTCTATGAATAAATTGTGTTCATCAATTGGTTTTGAATAATGGTCTTTAATCATATTTTTCACTATGTATCATCCGAATATGAATGGTGGTTTTGCGTTGTTTCTTAGATGAATATTTCTCATACGTTGTTACCTTTTGAATTGATTTTGTAATTTATTTAAAATGGATTATATGTGGATCAGTGTGTCTTGTGCTTCTTTTTTTATTGTGTGCATTCAAAACGGTTCTGGAGAACTATTTTGAAAAATGGAGACTAGATATCAGGGAGTAGAAACTTAAAGGTCAATTATACCGTTAAGTGCTATTTTTTATAATTAAAGGAAAAGGGAAAAAGCCATATTTTTAAAAGCAAATTTGAAAAATTCAATGGCTAAGATTTCTCCGTATAATTTTTTCATTTTATCTAAATTAATATCAATCATCTAATCTTTAACAACAGTGCTCATATAACTGTATTTTGATACCCTCACTTTTCCCTTTGATGAGCTGATCTTTAATTGCAAAAGTGTTTCATTCTTAGCAAAATCCCTGCCTATTGAACTTTAATTCTCTCTCCTAATTTATTGAACTTTTTAATCATTTAAAATATATTATTGTATTAAAACACTCTTTCATACTAACACAATTCTCCACCTATATAAACACAATTTCAAGATCTTGTTATTTTCTCTTTCCTTATTTTATAAATATAGTTTTTTACTTATTTTAATGTTTTTTTCAATTAATAAAGAAAATGATGGAAAAAAGAACTAAAAAATGGACATGTTGCCGAACAAAAACTATTCTATGACATTGAATTGCACGAATAACATACTATTATACTATTAAACAACATGTTGCAAAGCAGAAACTATTCACTATCGCCGCATTGCGCGGGTAATATGTTAATATATATATATATATATATATATATATTGAAAAGTTTATTTGAGAACCGTTTTTATTACGAGCACCAATCTTAGCCGTCTAATTCCTCATCCTTCAATTGGATTGCCCACCAATTAATTCCTTACATTCACCTTGTCACACTCAATCCCCCCACGCTCTTCATTCATGAATGTCACTTACCAATTTGACGACTAAGATTGGTTCTCGCGGTTCTCACAATAATAATGGTTCTAAAATGAACCCTCCACAATATACATATATATATATATACTAGCATGATACCCACGTAATGCGGCGGTAACGAATAATTTCTACTCATTAACATATCCGTTTTCAAGACGTAGGGAACATGGTATTCATGTAATACGGTGACCGCGAATAATTTTCGTTTGGTACAACAATTAGAAATATGTTACCTACTTGGATATTATAAAAGGTAAATTACCTACATCTGTATTTAGAGCTGTAAACGAACAGAACGTTCGTGAAATTATTCGACGGAAAGTTTGTTCATGTTCATTTTTTAACGAACATGAACAATATTTTCCATTCGTTTAATTAAACGAACGAACATGAAAAGAGCTATCATCCATTCATTTATGTTCGTGAACATTCGGTTATCCGTTCGTTTATGTTCGTTTAGATATTATATATATATATATAAATATATATATATATATATCTTATAACCTATTTAAAAGAAAAGGATGATGACATCAACATCCTTTTCAAAAAAATATGTTATACGCCACACATCCTTTTTGAAAAAAAAAAATTAAGTTGGCAACGCGTTTGACTAAACCAACTTTGACTTACACTGGAGTTATAAACGAACTGAACGAACACGAATTGGGGCTTGTTCGTGTTCGTCCTCTTCGTTTGTTTAACTTTAGCCAAACAGAAAAACGAACACGAATGGATAAACGAACCAATATTTATGTTTGTGTTCGTTCGTCTAACTTTAGCCGAATATAAATGAACACAAATTAACGAACACATACACAAATAAAGTTTGGATTTATGTTCGTCCTCTTCGTTCATTTAACTTTAGCCAAACAAACGAACGAACACAAACGAATATTTATGTGTGTGTGCGTATATATAGTGTTTATTTGTGTTTAATAATGTATGGATTTGTATTATAATGTGTGTTCTTTCGTTTACGTTTATTTATCATTTAAAAATGAACAATAATGTACACGAACGAACCAATCTTTTAAATAATTGAACACAAATGCTTGTTCGTTTCTCGTTCGTGTTTGTTTATTTATTCGGCTAAAGTTAAACGAACGAACACGACCACAGAATTCCGTTCGTGTTCGTTTATTTGTTCGGCTAAAAATAAACGAACGAATACGGACAAGCCCCGTTCGTGTTCATTCGGTTCATTTATAGCCTTAGCAATGAGTTTGACTAAACCAACTTTGAGTTACACGTGCACACATGCATCTAGGTATACATGTGCATGTGCATATATGCACATGTGCATGGTGCATATATGCACCTAGACGCACATGTGCGAAAATAAAACCTAGTCATATGAATAGGTTGTGCACATATGCACCGTGCATATGTGACTTTAGTGTATGTCCTGAATAAAGACAGTGATATATGCACATGTGCACCTATTGTAATTTGCACATGTGCACTTATATGCACGAGTGCTCGAAAAAAAGACAGTGGTATATGCACATGTGCAAATATCTAATGCTGTGTTGAAAAAAACCGGCAAAATGAAAAAAAAAATCTTTGAAAAGTTATAGCAATATGGATGTCATATTAAAGAGCATAATTTTCTCGTTAATTTGGTATAATTTTCGTATTTTAATACCTTCACGTTTGGTAGATCTTTTAGTTTTAAAAAATTGGGGGTAAGTGGTCCCCCATTTAATTAGGCAATTTGCCTAAAATACCTTCCAGCATTTTTGGAAACTAAAAATAACGGCTGTGTTTTGAATTAATTACATGTTTGCCACAATTAATATAAACTTTTGATTAATTATGATCAATGGCTACAAATGGTTCTCGCAATAAAACTGGTTCTCAAATGAACACTCCTATATATATATATATATATATATATATTATGTGTGTTTATATATAGTGTTTATTTGTGTTTAATAATGCTGGATTACCGTTATAGCGTGTTTTCCTTTGTTTACGTTTGTTTATCATTAAAATGAACGAACAAAAATATACACGAACTAACCAATCTTTTAAACAATCTAACAAAAAAGCTCGTTCATTTATCGTTCGTGTTCATTTTGTTCGGCTAAAATTAAACGAACGAACACGAACACAAAAACTCGTTCGTTTATCCGTTCGTGTTCGTTTATTTGTTCGGCTAAAGTTAAATGAACGAACGTAAACAAGCCTCGTTCGTGTTCGTTCGATTCGTTTACAGCCCTATCTGTATTTTCAAAAAAAATAACATACTATTTAATCACCTTTACCCTAAATAAAAAAACGTTTCTGAAAATCCTTAAATTTTGAATGAAAAGGTTGCAATTTAATTTTTTTAAAACATGAAAAAAAAGAGTTTTAGTATATATAAACTTATTTAAACCAATTCTTTTAACATTAAAATAAAATGTATTCAATGGTAAGGATTGTAGCTGATGTGTTGCTGTGAATGCAATAGGGTTTCCATTTTCATATATCGGTTACCTCGTATACATAGGAAAGGTTATTTGGAACACAACATTTGTTGGAGCGAATGTTATAGATCCTAGCTAGCCTTAATTTTCTATAAATAGAAAAGACTTTAATACCTAACAAATTTGTGAATATATGCGTTACCTTATGGAAAATACTAACCATATAAAAAAAAAAAAAAATAATTTTTAGTTTTTAAAATGGTAACCTTGTTTCATGTATGAAAAGTTAAAAACTAATTAAGAAATAACAATGAAAATTATAGAAAGTTAATTATAAAAAAATAAGTTGTGATTGCTATTTAAAAAAAATAAAATTACCTTTTATATTCTTAATCACAGCCTTTAGAACTGTAGTTAGCATTCCTCTTGACTTATATATCTTTTCATGTCTATGACATCATTTGACACTTATTAGAACCTTTATATATTCTCATTTTAAACTATTACTTGAATATAAATGCAATACTAGCACTGTTCTATGGATATGTTAGAAACAAAGTTCATAGTAACTTTTGATAGTCTAGGATTTTAATTTGGTTTTAAAATAGTTTGGATCTCATTATTTCTTGGTTTTTATGTTTTAAGCATATAAAACAAACACAGTGGAAAAAATAAAGGAAAAAGGTTGTGTACAGCTAGAAATATATATGATAGGTACTTCTACGCTCGCAAACACTTAAATGAGTAAATGATAAAAAGTCTAAAATACATCTTGTTTAAAAGTATTTGTAAGTGTGGAAGCACCTAAGATATATGCTACTAGAAGCATATATTATATCCCAAAAAATAAAGGAGTACAAACAACACCAAAAGAGAATTTAAGAAGACACATGCACATTTAAACAAGGAGAGATCGATCAAGAATTATAGCACCAATTTATTATAAACTGAATGTAGACCTGTAAGATGAAGTTATCTAGCAGGACTCACAATACTCTACAAAGACCCAAATCAAAGGCTAGCTAGCCATCCATCCTTGATCAACTCATGTTTGCAACATTTACTCCCTCTAAAATTGTGCTCTCTCACTAGAATTAGAGAGAGATCTCACTAAAACTCTTCTCTGGATGGACTCTTATTACACTAATGAGGCTGCTGGAACGAGTTAAGTAGGAGAGAAGGATGAGTAGCAACTCAAATACTTAACATGTTAGATCGGTGTTGTAGCTGCACGATTGTGCACTTTATAGCGGGTCATGTAGGCCAAATGGCCATGCACGTTTAGGGTACACTACAAGTGCACACGCAATGACAGGTATGCACATCGATCCACTCATGAGGTTGTTGGTGCGTAGCGATAGCATGAGTTATAACTAAGGTGCCAAGAGGCATGATAGAAGTGACAAGAAGAAAGCAAAGAATAAAAACTAATATACTTTAATTCATAATACGAACAAAAAATAACAAATAAGGTTTATATAAATCAATGTGTTTACGGGTGAATATTCAACATATAAACTAATTTTTTTATATGTTCTTAAGCAAACATCCTCTTAACCTTTTCTTTGTAAAATACCAATGATGACCCCTTATTTTTCGTCCTCGAATGTTCTCACTCTTATATATATAGGCAGAAATTTAAACGAGAACTGTTTTTCGTTATAAAAACCGCGAGAACCAATCTTAGCCGTCCAATTCCCCCTCCTTCAATTGGATTGCCCACCCATGAATTTCTTACATGTACCTTGCCACACTCATTCACCCCACGCTCTTCATCTAAGAATACAATTATCCAAAATGAACGGCCAAGATTGGTTCTCGCAGTTCTCGTACAAAAAACAATTCTCGTTTGAACCCGCTCCTATATATTAATTCTCGTTTGAACCCTCCCTCTCTCTCTCTCTATATATATATATATACACACACACACTACTTTATAAGCCATATAACATTCTCCTCCTCATCAATTTAAGAGTTTTTAATTCTCAATCAGTACTTCATCCTGATCATCCATCTTATCTTGATTAATCACATCCATCCAATTATTAACCTTTCAAAATAAATTAAAATTTTCTAAAAATTGAAACTAATGTTCTATTTGGTATGCACATCCTTTTAAAAATAAAATAAAATTTATTTTATAATTATTACAAACATTTAATGGTATCGATTATAATCATCACCGCATTGCAGATACATATGTGGATAAGAGTAAAAAAGCAACGTTATATTAATTTTAAAAAGGGAACATGTTTTTTGAATAGTTCCCTTTTTTTTATTAAAAGAATATAATAAACAATTGATATATTCAAAAGGCTGTTTTTCTAAAGATGGTAACTTTTTATGTAGTATTGTAACCACAAAAGATAATTTCAGGAAGTTGTGGGGAAAAGATAATGGCATAATGACTGTTGAATGTACAGAAAAGGAGGGAGCAATAAATAAAAATGAAGGCCAGCAGGGGTACACACACATTATTACAACATAAGGAGGACCACCCTCCCATCTTAAAGACTAAAAAAACTCACTCACTCACCCACCCCTGCACCTTGGCCCTACTACAAGTCTATCTTGAACGGGTCAAAAAATAAAAAAGAGATAACTACGAGATTGATCGGACGGGTTGAAAGTTTTTCTTTATACATACGAAAATATTTAAGATTAAGAATATCATTCAATTAATATTGACCATAATTCACCTCTTTTAAGTTTGGAAAATGAACAAAAACAAAAGTTAGCAAGTATTACCAACACCCAACCTGACCGATTGCGACTTATCATCCAATTAGAACCCCTTTCGACATGTTAATCAATCCGCCAGCTAATTGCTCATCTTGCCACCAATCTAGTAAAATATTTAACATAACAAAAACCTAGAACATGAATGAGAACATCCTATGGTTGGCTCATGGTTGGGTTTTGAGATATTATTCCTGATCTTAAGTTAAATCTTAATCATCTACTGTTATTTAGACTACATCTGACTCAAGCACAAACTCAAATAATTGTACATGAATCAGCATTCATCCAACAAATGCTTGCATAACTATTCTGAAAGAAATTTATGTTGCAGGAAATTCATGTCATCCACAAATTATCTTGATTCTAAGTTTCTTACTTGCTGATTTTATATATTAAACATATCAATTCCATTATTTGTTCAGAACTATAAGCCTCTGAATTCTCATTCAAAAAGAAGATCATATGTTATGCTACTTTCAAGAACCATAAAGACTAGAAACAGAAGGACTGGATATCTACATTATAGAGGCCAAAATGGACCAGGTTTCCATCACATAGCAGAAGAATCTGGAATCTGAGTTGTTTACCGGGAAGGAGATAATCATTGAAGCTTTTGTTGCTGTGACCGGGTCATATATGTGTCTTCAATGTATCTTGTAATCAAAGAAATACCGTAATGTGAGGCACTTGATGCAGCATAATATGATGTCACACTGAGTTGAGCGAAGTTTGGAAGCCCGTATCCTGCAATTTTAAAAATATATACAAACATCAAAACTAAATACAGGACATATTTGGTTTATTTTTAATCTTAAATGGGTCAATAAAAAAATTCAGCTAATAAAGGAACAGGTCAAACAGACTGAAAGCCGCCTGAAGTGTATTCTTAATGCATACAATCTCCTAAACTTATTATTATGGTAATAATATTGTCTTATAATCATGTTTAATGCATTCATCGTTTACTAAAATTTGACCCCAAAAAAGTGTTTTTGGGTCAAAAGAACCAAACCCAAACTGTATTAAAAACGGCATGTTTCAACCCAAACCCATTGTGACCCGCTACCCATCTTGCCACCTCTTTTGTAATCCAGTTATTCATGACTAATAGCTAATAACTACACCTCATTCCCTCGTATAAATTCTCTTCTTCAATTAAGTTTATTTGCTATAATTTAAACTATTTACAAAGTTAGTAAAGAAGATCATGACAGCCACAAGGGGATTAAAGTCCAAAAAGCATTTACATTAACTAGTACAGGAAATTCATATATAAAACAAACCCTTCCAAAAACAATGCATGTTGTATACTCCAAACAACTGGATACATGACTCGGTTCTTACCAAGAGCTACAACCAAAAAGTAGAAGGAGATATAAATAGTGGAAAGAAAATAAGTACAATTAAATAATAGCACGCTTCTTTATCCAATTTTATGTTCTGGACAAAAACTATTAGACATATAAAAGTTGATTTTCATTATATTGTTGAAGATTTGTAAACCATCCCTGACTGGCGCTAGTCAAAGAAGCACACCAAACAAATTGACCTTTCCTTATGTACTGTCAATTACAAACATAATGGAAAAATTATGACCCCTGAAGAGATAATATATATAAGCAAAGTACATCAGTCTCTTAAAACTCCTTCATACAGTCAATGATAAAACAATGAATCCTTTTATCACATTCATTCAATCATTGTTCTAGGGACGTACAGCCTATATATAACAAAATGAAGTACTAACATAAATTACCATAACCATAAAAAAGACTGATACTGATGCAATAAAGAATACTACGTTTTTTAAGGTAACAAGAATGAAGGAAAAAGATCAGTATTGCATTAACCTAATAATCATCACATCATCTAAACAGGCATTGTAAGTACATCAGTCTCTTAAAACTGCTTCACACAGTCAATGAGAAACCTTAGAATCCTTTTAGCAGTCATTAACAATTATCTAGGGACATACAACCTATATATACATACAGTTATACACAATGAAGTACTAACATTAATTAGTTAATTATCATAAAAAGACTGGATACTGACGTAATCAATGAAACTGCTTTTTATAATTTAAGGTAACAAGAATGAAGGAAAAAAATCATATTAACCTAATAATTATCACATTTTCTCACAAGCCATTGCCGAACTATTCCTAGAGTCATATCTAAGTCTAATCTTGTCCATCTTCACTGGCATTTCTCATACACTAGCATCACAAACGTTATCTTTTTGACCCATAAACCATAGGCTTATAGACATAACATAAAAGGCGGAAAAAGAAAAATAATATCATGCTAGTTAGATCAAGGACATATTACTCAAAAACCTGTTGCATACCTCCCAATGCAGCACTGGAAGCAGAAAACATTAGCAATGGAGGAATCTGTCAAAAAAAGAAGATATCTGACTGATAAGATAATGCTGAACATAAGAGACTCCCATAAAGAAAATGGAAAAAAAATACTAATAGCAGATAGCAGTAAGAGGAGACGAGGAGTACCCCTATAACAAATGGAAGCCATTTTGGTCCTTTGACATGCTTTTGAAGATACGGCATTCCTGGATTGAATTCATGTTATGGGCTATGTTACCATGTAGACTTACTACAATACCCCCCACCCCTACCAACAAAAATAAAACACACACACACACACAGAGAGGTTTCAATGCATAAACATACCTGTATTCAGACCATAAAAGGCACTAAGCATTCCACCTAAACCACAGCCAGTCTATTAAATTAGGACAAATGAAATCAGTCAGTTACATAAAAGTGCATATAACTTGGCAAATCTGGTGAGACAGTAACCATTATTTACACTACGAGAGCAATCGAAGAACAGAGATTTAATTGCTCTATGATATTGTAATGACTAATGAAGGTCTTTGTTTTAGTTGAAAATATTGTAAGCACACATGTAGATCATTATTCTATATTTAATTAAAACTGGTGACTGCAATTTAACTAAGAACATATGAGTATATGGTCACATTCGAGTTCAGTGTTGTAAAACTCTGCCTACTCAGCTGAGTACTCACTACTCGGGATGGCATTGAGGCGATTTGAAGGTAATTGGTCTAAAAAATATAGCCCTTTCTGGTAAATTTAATTGCTCTTTATAAACTCACTCAGACCCCCAGCAATTCTATGCTAATTTTGTGGCAATCTCCAGCACCAATCGATTGAAAATGGAACAAAAAACTAAATCCAATTGTACAAGCACAATGTTAACCTATGTTGCAAGCAAACTGCTGTGTGAGACATTATTACGCCAGTCACACATCTTTTAGAATAATAGAGGACATAGAGTGCCTTTCTATATGATCTGTTTAGTGTTTACACACACACACACATATACATACAGATTTAAAAGGGTATGGACTGAATAAAGAAATTATTTCATGATGTGTACATTTTATAGAATGAACTTCCATTATTGCTTTTATTTTTACTTTGTGTGTCTGTGTTAGTCTAAATCATTGGACATGGAGAATTCATTGTCTTGCTTCACCTCCTTCCTCTCTACAGTCTAGAATATAACCTACATGTTCTACTATGGATCTTTTCACTTAATTTCTGTTCGCAAATTTCCATATCTCCATTTTATACAAAGATTAAAATTCCCTTTACATATCGGAACCAGTCCATCCTATACTCAAAATCAACAATTGAGGGAGACAATCAACTCCAGCTGAAAAGCACTTGATTTGGAGATTCAAAGGCGTAATTGTCACTGCTTCCTAGACATTAACTTACTGAGAACTATCAAATATCATGGTAATAGTAATTTCAAAACTTCTATTAGTATTTAGTATAGGATGTAAGTTATAACTTTTTGATGATCCAGTGGCTGTTTGAAAAGTACCATGTTCACGTCTTTATGCTGAGCTATTCTATAAATTGACAAACATTTCAGCAGGCATGACCTTGATCGTATGATATATGCTTTAAGTGACATTGTGTCAAAAGAGTAGCACCCAAGCATGGGCTAGCAGACTACTATAATAATCTCCAGAGCAAAAACCCACGGTTTGAAATTATTAGTAACCCACTATCTATGACTTTTAAGGAGCTGGAGAAGGACCAGTGTGGGAAAGAAAATCACAGGCTCTATAAACTATATTTCTGACTCCTACAGCCCTACACAAAAATCCAAAATATAGTCTGAAAGTCATGATCCCTAAGAGATGCGAGTACAACCCAAGGCATCTTGAGGGTCTACTGCAATTGTACAGTATATAATTCGCAAGCCCAAGCTAGCAGAATAGCAAAATAACCTCCAACTAGAACATGGCAGAACTTGTTATTAGGAAAATTTCAATGATATTTAACTTGCAAATTGTTCAATTGTCTTAATATATTCATTCCTATCAGCAGAAGTTTGTTAGGTTAGGATACTGCACAGTGCACACTGCAACTGGACTTCCAAATATAAATTCTAGCCAGTCTAATACTCCAATACAGTGAGAGAGATCTTGTTGTATATAAATTTGAATCTGGTATGCAAAATCAACAATAAACCTGGTATATATCATATATGACATGACTTATGAGAGCTAACATTAATATCTATAAATCGGGTATCTATTATCAAGTTAGCTCCTGTTTATCAACTGAAACCGCTCATGAGCTCAAATTCTTACTAGATAGCCTCATAACATATAAACTACTTAAACTTGACTCGTACTGTTAGAGGAGAATGTAGATTAGGGTTTATAGTATAGCATGGTCCAGCCCTATATCCTATCTATACAATAGTGCTAGACCATACTATACTATAAACCCTAATCTCCATTCTCGAGTAAGATGCTATACTATCGACCCTATCTACATTCTCTAATGCGCACAATCTTCAATCTACTCACTTGCACACACATCTGTATTTTCCTGTGTGAATAACAGAATATTTAGTGATCAACTACCATAAATAGCATAAAAGTTCGAAGAAACTGGATCGAAAAAAGGGAATTACCACAGCGGTGGCGTCATGTAACACTGGCGTGATGGTCCATTCTCCTTTATCCTACATCAACCAGAACATGTGTATAAACAACCATTCAGCTCAAATTCAACCGATACAATAAAACCACATCGTCAAATTGAATTCATAATGAATTGTTGTTTTTAAGATCAAATAACGCAACGCACCGTATCTGAGTCTAATAGAGAGAGACAACGAGGGCATCGAGGAGTACCGAGACCAGGTTTAATGGTGGGTTCGTGGTACAGATTCCCCGTTCGTAGCTTCTCTTCGTACACCTCTCGAGTCCCCATCCTAGAGACACAGACCTGTAATTTCAGTATTTCACACAGTCCCCACACAACATGCGGGCATCAGAATTAAGGGTTCGGGTCAGATTATTGGGCTGGACCCTGGCCCAGGACAAATTCAATGGGTTGGTCCAACAACTTAGTCCGATACTTCGATGTAGGGATGAGCATGGGTATCGAAAATACCGAACCGTACCGGAACCGGTACCAGTACCGAGTTAGAGTTTTCGGTCATGTACTCGGTACTTGAAATATTGCTAAATCGGTATTCGGGACGAGTACCGAAAAAACTACATAAAATAGGTATTGGTACCGTATATGAATACTCGGTACAGTATTCGGTATCGTCCTTAAACCAAATTCGATATTCGGTAAAATAACATAGTACAAATTACGAAATTGTGTTGAAACCTAATAAAATTTGATAAAATTAGAAATAGACTTTTTTTCCACTATATATTTGATTGAAACAAGATATATCAAGTCCAGGCGTTACGTCAGGTGATATTCAAATAATCATATTCTTAGTAATTTAATTTACATATAATATAATATATTAGATTGTTGTTCAAAGTTAGCATACGTAGACACTATTTAGGTTAACATGCATCTACTGCATTTGTTGATTACATCATGTACATGGAACTACATTACCTAGTAATGTTATGAAATCAAATGTAACTTGTACAAACCGAAGAGTAAAAAGTGAAAATTTATAAAGGGTTAACCACCAGCATCCAACCCAACTTACCTCACTGCCACATCAGCATTCATATCATCTTTCACCTTCAACCCAACTTACCTCACAAACCACCACATCCAACCCTATTCAACCCCACATCAAATATTAATAAAATATATATATATTAAATGTGAGAGGGAAGAAAAAAAGAAACGGGTTCCACAACCCAATCTCCACTTATCCAAAGTGGTGTTTTGATGTTCCCATGTTACCCGATGAAACCCACTTTGGTGTTTTGATATTCCCATGTTACCCTATCGATTGGGTTCCTTGCCGATGCGGGTGGTCTAATAGTAATTGAACCCTTAAGCTTAAAGCAGGAAAGATACCTTAATATATATTGATATCGCTAGACCAAAGAACATTTAATTTGTAAATAATAATAAATAATTTTATTGGGTCAATGTAACTTATATAAACTTAAGAGTAAATAATCAAAAGTTTTGAGGGTTAAAATTGAAAATTTGAAATGAATAGTTATTTTATTTTGAGAATTGATTATAAAGGAAATATAGGAGTCAAAGACCGAATCTAATTCCTTCAAATTCCATAAACAAAGAAAGCTCACAATACTAAAGGTAACCTAAAAAATCATATTTCTTCGGTAGCAAACATTCACTTTTGTCTACTCTGAATTGATCAATAACACTACTATCATCATCCTTGTTTGCTTCGGATTGATCCAACAACACTATCATCATAATCGTATGCTTCGAACGGTCAGATTTCCGTAAATAAAGTCAATAATAGAAAATAAGAGAAATATCTTGCAAAGAGCATGATCATGTCTGGTTGTAATATAAAAGTTTATATCTCCTTTCCTAGTGTCTTTTTTATGCATAAAAATAGGCTTCAAACACCCTAGATTTATTTGGTATCCCTAAATCAATGTGTGTATATATATATATATATATATATATTTTTTAAAAAGTTAATTATTCTAGTATAGCATAGGAATGTTAGTTAAACTTGGTAAAGATTCAGGTTGATGTGGAATGTGTACTCGTTCAAGTCTTGGTTGTAGTCCTAGGCCTAAAGCAACTGGGCTCGGGGCACCATCTCGGAACCTAAACAAAAAAAATACAAAGTTAATATATTTTTATCAAATTTGGTAATATTAAAGGTTTTTTAGCATGATCAAATAAGTACTGATCAGCATAATAAGTTGAGTGTTCGGCTTAGAGTATATGTGGGTTGAACTATCAATTCAAGTGAGTGGTATTGACATATTCTAAAAACTATCCAAGAATTGGTATTGAATTCATATATCTTTACACATATTCTAAGAATCGGTATTGAACTCATATATCTTTACATATTTTCCCGACCACAAATTCTACATCCAATAAAACTTGAGTCATGTTTGATAAAAAAAAACTATTAAGTTCTCAAACTTGGAACCTTATTTTCCATATAACCGTTAAACAACTTGTTTAAAACAACTCAAACCTAAAGTTTTGTTCTTGTATTATTTAAAATTTTAAACAAGTTAAGCCCCAAAATGGTATAACCCTCAATTTTTGACTAAATAAAGTGTAAATTTTGAGAATTAAACCAATTTTATAAAACATGGAAGGTATTGAGTAGAGTTTTCTTTAAGCTACCTCTCAATTTATGTTTGTTTGTTTGACAGCATGAACTACTTTTTTAAATATGTTTGTTGATTAATGGTTAATGAGGAAAGTGTTGGTCTAAGACTAATGCAACATACAATACAATATATGATTTTGAAATATAAAGGGTTTAAAGAAATATATCATCACGTAACACACAAATATGTATAATGGTCCACGTAGAAGTTGATTAGTTGTTTATAATGAACTCCTTGACTTCAACAATAGTTTTCTTCACTGCTTAAAAAAGTGTTTTCTTTCCTTGTCTATTGGAACAGGAAAAATAAATCCTTTTTACTAACCGTTCATAAATAGAAGAGATAATATATACGTCTCCTAACCTTGGTTATTTTTAAATATGTTTTTAAATGTATAAGATGATACTTTAAATGAGGAACCAAGTGTTTTTCTTAAAATGTGACATGGAGTGCTTTGCACACTCACACACTCGGGTCATCTTTTTTTTTTCCATTACAATGGTAACCACACACCATCACATGAAGCCATTTCTTCACCCACACAATAGGCCAATATCCTAATTAATACATAAAAACCAAAACAAAAACCCATTTGGCGACGAACTTAGCCGATTGGAAGAAGGAAACGAAACCGGACAAGGTCCAATCATTGATGAACATCGTTGGAAGCGAAGAACAAAACCCAGTAGACGCTAATCAATGAAAATGGAACCGAAGAAAATGAAGCCGATGAGCAACACTAAAAATGAAACCGATAAACAAAACAGATTTTAGCAACGGAAATTTTTCTTTTTAAAACAACCAAACAGTTATTTACATTAATAACTTGTCAAAAAACGTTGGTGTTACCAAGTACAGGAACCGACCATAGTATCTATTTACAATATATCATCAAATATAAGTGTTCCACCCACAAAGAGCAATACAAATCCCAAAAGTAACCCACCTCGCAGGCCATCTAGTCTTTACCTGAAAAGGGAAACATAATATCATTAGCTACACTAGCCAGTGAGTACATACAATCATAAGCATCAATATAGCAAGTCATGCGTCATATCATAAACAATCATTGCTAGCTTAGCACATAGCGGTGTGCTGACAAGATCGGTAAGAGTCGTGTCTTGCAGGGTAATCAATCCCGCTCAACAACTCAAACCGGGGGATCAGACACGACCAATCCGCGCTGGTGGGGGAGCATAAGGCAGTCCACCAAGCATCGTTCATAGAGCCAGAGGCTCTACAGGTAATCTAGCTACAATCAGCTGATTACCACTCACGTTAAGGCACGGTGGTTCTACAAAACCTTGACCCAGGATGCACCCCGAGTCACCGTTAAATCCAGAAATGACCGAAGTCCTGTTAGGATCCAGCTAACCGGCTAACCTTAACCATGCGTCGGATAGTCTGCAGACAGGTCACATACACATATACATACATTTGATCCCACAAGGATCCATCATCTTACATATAACGTCACACAGTTGTTCATATGGTCATATCATCATATATTAACTAAGTGGTTCCAAACTGGACCCAGTGGCATGCTCCTGACACATATTCTACACCATATAAGTCATACAATTACCTCCTCGAGCGTACCTGTAAAAGCAAGTTAGTCATAGTACATTCACACAGTCACTTAGCAGGCAAGCCTTACTCTACTGAGTCTCATGATCATAGGCACTCACCTGAGCTGTTACTAGACGCAGGTATCTGACTCGAGTCCTCTAACCAGTTCACCTAGCATATTATACTTACATCATTCACATGTGCATTCAAGACTTACAAAAACAACATTTAATCATGGACATTTCACAAATCCGCTAGAACTGTCGGATTTGGGGAAATCCAATGGTTCTTTCGGATTCATGAAATCCGACACTTAGAGTTAAATTCCGATACTCAATCAATCGGATTCCAACACTAAGGAATTCCAACATGCATGTGAAATCTGACACTTGCAGATTCCAACACATGAAGGGAAATCCGATACATAGAAATCCGATACTTACAATGAAATCCGATACTATCGGATTCCGACACTTAGAATCCGAAATCAAGGAAATCCGACAAAGTTGCGGATTTAGAAAATCCAACAACTTGCGGACTCCACAGTTAAAAGGAATTCAAAACATGAAATCCGACAGAGTTGTGGAATCCGACATTTCTATCGGATTCCGACACTTCCTTCGGTTTTCATCACATTCGGATTCCGACAACTTCATAGTTGCGGAATCCGACAACATCAACTGTAATTCTGACAACATCATTTGATCATCTAAACAACTTCATTTTGGCTTGCTTCAAGCCCAGAACATCATAATATCATCATCTAATCATCATATACGCATGGAATCCCAACAAGAACATCATTCATGCAAAACCCACTTAGAAAGTGAGCTTTCCATGTTCTTCAAGATGTTCATGCATAGATTCATGGTTCTTAACATGTTATACATGATTCTAATCTTCTAACATCAATGATTCTAAGTTGCTAACCTTTTGCAGATCAAACAATCGAGAATCCTTGTTCTTCTTTCTTCTCTTCCAGAAATCCAAGAGAGCAACGAGACGAGAGAGAAAGTGTGCTTGCGGTTTTTTTGTATGTTTGCCTTCTTTGACTTGTAAAGTCAATAAGGCACATGCATACACACATATATTCTCATGTAAAAACGGTGGCGGCTGCCCCTTTCTTCACATGAGGGTTTTCCAAAATATCTACTTTCACACATACATATTAATCATGCATACGTACATACATATACGTAAACACACACTCATTCAACTCAACAAGTATACACATAAAACACTTCTTATTACAATAACTATACATGCGTACGTACTTAATTACAACTAGGCCCAAGTTGAGGATGTTACAATATACATATGTGCAAGTTCACTTGAAAATTAGTAAAAATTATGTTTTAGGTTGGTATTTATGTGTTATTAGTGGGTATGTGTTTTATAAATTTTAAATGGTAATATAATGTAAAAGGATTGGAAGTTGGAGGGCTAGAAAGGTAAATATGTATATATATATATATATATATATATATATATATTTGTTGACTCCTTCATTTGGAGTCAAAGAAAGAAAGAAGAAGAAAACTCTGGAAGGAACCATCGAGAAGGGAGAGAGCAAGAGAAGATCTTCAAAGCTAGGAAGAAATCAAGGGAGAACTTGGTGGCTTGTGGCATTATAAGTTCAAATTGTGTGTTTTAACACTTGAGCTAACCTCTAGGCTTGAGTTGTGAAGCAAGAAGGAAGGGATCAAGTGGGTTTGATAACCAAGTAAGTTTTAAACTTGTGATTGTGTTCTATCTTAGCTTATGTGTTGTAATTGTTGGTTTCATGGTGAAATTTGTGAAAATGGAAGAAAATGGGTCAAATTTTGGGGTAAATGGTTAAGTTTGGGTTTTGATGATCAAAACCATGTGATAGGTTGTATTGTTTGAGTTTTAAAAGTCATATTTTGCTGCAATCGAGTTTTATGGTTAAAAAGTGCAGAAATTGGAAACTGCAGCAAATAAGAAGAAGATTATGGGCTGTGCAGGCCCCGTCGCGGCACGACCATTATCTGTTGTGGCGCGACGCGTCGCGACCAACATCCATCCTTCTTCCAAAGATTTTCTCGCGGCGCGAGGCACCCTAAAACCCCCAAAATTCATGTTTTTGACCCCAATTGACTATGTACTTGTTAGGGGTTTGATTCTAAGCTAGGTTTTATAAGGGATAAATAGAGTCTTTTTAGACCCGAAATGGTGTCTAAGTCTAGAATTGAGTCTAGAAACCTTGTTTTTGGTTAACTAATGTTAGTTAACCTTGTGTTTTGGTGATCATAGGTTTATGATCAAGCGTTTGAGCTTTGGTTTGGATGGGGTGGTGATCCTCATCACACCCTCAGGTGAGTACACCCTGCAGATACCCAAACTTGTTAAAGTTTTCAAGTCATCATGTTGTGTTTTGAAATGTTTGGCAATTGTTTGATGAAACCTGTTGGGTTAAAGGATGTGAAATATTAGATTGTTTACAATGTTATTGCATGAATTGCAAATGTTTTTAAGATGATTGATGCATCTAAAGAATTGTTGAGATTATGAATTCAGTACATGATGTATTTTGAGAAATGGTTTTCAAAATAGGACCATTGCTCCATTTTGGAGATAGTCTATGTTAAAGTTTGTTTTTATATGATAGTTTTGAAACTGACACTCCATGTTGGAGTAAGCTTTGAGTTGGTAATAACGAATATGGTTTTTGAAACATGACACTCCATGTTGGAGTAAACTTTGATTTTGAAACAAAAGACATGATTTTGAGTAATGGATTTCATGTTTTCACTTAAGGTGTACTTTGGGCATTGAGATGCCAACTATGAAACGATTTTGGATAAATAAAGATATGCTTATACCAATGATGCTTTGGGTATTGAGATGCCAAATATGGTTTTGATTGTTGAGCATTTGTGCTCAAGTGATATGAACTGTGTTACTTGCTTGTTTTATGATAAGCTTGAATGCTTGGATTAATTGACCTTTATGGCATGATATTTGTGGCCTTTATGGCATGTGATATTTGGCCTTGTTGGCATGTGATTTTATGACCCTTCGGGGTAAGTGATTATATGACCCTTCGGGGTATGTGATTATGTGACCCTTCGGGATATGTGCTTATGTAACCCTTCGGGGAATGTGTTTTGGTCCGGACCATTATGTGATATGAACTTTGTACCATAGGGCTCCTAGCCATTGAGACGTACACAAAGGTTCTTGTGGCTTCGGCAATTGAGGAACCGCGAGGTACGGGTGGTTGAGGAATCGGTGCAAAGAGTGGAGGGGTATGTCAGTAGACCATCATGACCGTGTGGGTTCACTGGGCTGACGAGCCACCGAACCCGGGGCAATACGTGTGAATTTGGTGAACAGGGCTTACACTCCAGATAACCCTTGTATGGTGGACTGCTTCGTGCATCCCCCACCTTGACGGGGTGATATGGTTATCCCCATGTGGGCACGTGTTGACCGTGGCTAGCTACCACGTGGATACATTGTGGCCCAATGGACAGACCGCATCCTTATGTGCTATTGTGTATGCTTTTAAGAGTTTAATTGATTGCCAAACTTGTGTTTTCAAAAGAGAAAAGGATGACTTGGTTTTGATAAAACAAATGTTTTTGGTTGTACTCACTAGCTATGTTTATAGCTAACAGTGTGTGTAAAATGTTTTGTATCCGCAGGTTGTATAGAGGCCTTGGTGAGGCGGGTAGATGTCTTGGGCATAGTTTTGCTTGCATTTCCGGTAATCTTGGATTTCCTACTTTGTCTGTTTATGGTCGTGAGATTGACTGTGGTAACATCAAAAGGTTTTGGGATTCATGTATTGAAAAGTTTATTGATAAATTGTACTGTATTTTGTTGAAATACTCAAACAGAATAACAAAGCTTCCGCAATAAGTTTCAGAGATTTGGTTAAAGTATGTTTTAAATTGAGTTTTGAAAAATTTAAATTTGGACTGAAAATCAGGGTGTTACAAACACCATGAAATAACAACTATTAACTTCAATCGGGCTAATGCAATAACAGTGACAAATAAGGTATGACAAGCTCTTCATTTTCAGCACCATGGAAGAACATCAAATAAACAAGTATGACAATCTCTTCATGTTGCCATGGAACTCGAAATCAATTGAAAGTGAAAACAAAAAATAAAATAAAAGTATATAAGAGTCTTACACCTTTGATTGTCGTGATTCTACCCAAGATGGGAGATCATGTTAGGTTAGCACAGTGATTTGGTAATGCATTCATAGCGTGTGTTACGAGCTTCACCGTGAGCTCCACTTATCCTCCTTAGAAGGTTCTTTAGGGTTGCACCATGAACATGATGTGCCCTGCCTGAATACCTTTTGGTACTTATGTTATAATTGATACTAGGTTTCAAGCCCGTGTTTACACGGGCCAGCACGTAAGATTTTTGACATATGAGTATATCATATTTTGAGTAAAATAATGCCTATTAATGGAATGTTAACATGTAGGTTTATAAAATTATTCTTTTAATAAAATAAGCTTAAAAAAGCCAAAAGTAGTTTATACATTTAAACAACTTAAAATAAGCAATCACAAGCACCCTTTAGATTAAAACACTTATATTAAAAAATAACAACAAAACCGGACAGAGTAACTGAAAAAGTAGTAGTTATTAAAACTAGTTTCAAATTACTTACCACATAAAAGTGAAAATAATAAGATATATACAATGTGCAAGATTTCGAATAAAAGAAGTTGCATCCTCTTTATGAAATTTGTTGCAGATGGTAGCGAAGATCAATGCTCTAACCCACGAGAGAACTGAACTCTTAAAAACTGAAGAGAAAATTCAGAGTTAAAGTCTTCATCAACAAAAATTGGACCTCAGAGCCACATGATTGTAAAATGGTTAATTTAATATCTTGATTTCACGTTTCACTTTCCAAAAGTCTAAGACTTAACAAACGTCAGTTCTTCCCTCTGAATAAAATTGAAATGAAGTGTAACGTAACGAAATATATTAAAAAACTGTAGTGTTGAATTGACATTCTGAATAGCACATAGTTACATGTAAAGAAAGTATTATACGTCTGCAAGAGTTAAAGTCAAGGAATTTGATTTGATGAAAATTATTCTAAATTTTGCATCAACATTGGTCATAAATCTAGTTAAAATCAATCATTTTGTTTAAATATTTCTATCTTATTTCATTGATAAAAATGTATTGTTGTAGGTTTAAAAAAAATACCAACAAAGACTCATCATGTTGAAATTTATGGACTTTGTTTGAATTCTTTATTTTTATTCATCGATGAAAACTTATCAAAGCAATTCGAAGTTTTAAGACGTGTGACCATATTATATTGACCATTGTTCAAATCTGAAAAGCATATACATTTTGCTATAATTCAACTCCAACGATATTCTTCTTTACAAGGTTTCTATAAAAGTTTATATAACTATAACAAATTTACAAAAATTGACAAAGTTTACAACCAACTTTAAATTCAAAAACAGTGAGGTTGATTTACGTAGTCAAATAAAGATAATATATGCCCCACCATTGTCTTCTTCAAAGTAAAGTAGCTGTAATATTAAATACATACCAAGATTAGAATAACTATACAAATAAAGATAAACATATAGCACAATTTGATCAGACTTAGAACATTGTTCACAAACTCTTAGTTGCATATTCTCTAAAAAATTGTAATGATGAAATTCTTGTATTTATAAATCACATAAACTACAATTCATTAATAACATTATATATGAAACAATCTCTGGTTTATTTGACAAATTAATACAAGCACGTAAAATCTCGTAAAACACACACACATATATATTGATGGACAAAAATTTCCTGTGAATAACAACATAAACATGCCTATAAGACATGAATAGAAAATGCTATTAGTCATTGTTTAAATAAGTAACCATAAATAACCCATGTTCAGATATTTCTTATCTTATCTCCTCATCCCCTGTGAAAGTGTAATTCAGATGAAGAAAACGAATATATATATATATATATGTGTGTGTGTGTGTGTGATTTTGATCCACATACCCTACTCAATCAAATTTAACACATACCTCAAAATTGATAAATTTTGGAGAAAGAAATGTAAAAAATTGAGTGAATCACTAAATCGCCTCATGTGTAAACCTGGAGCAATCTCTTTGACACCCAATAATGAATTGAAGGACACTCAACAATTTTGATTTTGATATGTTTTATTCCACCAAGAGAAGAAACAAATTTATAGACAATGAAATTTAAGATGAGAAAACCGAGTAGGCATAAACCGCTTTCTATTATATTCAAGAAATTGATTGCAATATTAATCGAGTTTTAGTTACTAAAATCGATTATAGACATTGAAATTTAAAATAAGTGAAAATTACTTATTATCATCATTGAATTAAATATTTTAATTTAGATTATTATTAAATTAAAATACACCAAAATACCATTTAATAATTATATAATAATAATATATTCTATAAATTGTTTCGGTTATGAATCCGAGTTAAAAGTACTTTAGTATTGCTGAGTAGCTATATTTAGGTTTCAATAATTGTCTTTAAACTCATATTCAAACCTCAATTAGTGAATATGAGTTACTATCACCATTAAATTATATATTCTAATTTGGATTATTGTTAAATTAAAATATATTGGAACAACATTAAACTAAATAATCTTTAAACCCAACCATTTAGGCCTATTTACAAAAATTAGAAAGCTTAACTAATATAATAATGTCACATCATTAAAGGCTTGTGTCTAATTGTTTTGAATTTGAAAAATCACACAACCAAAACAATGCTACATAGGATTATTTCTATTTCCGTTTTCTATTATATCCAAGGAATTTATTGCAATATTAATAGATTTTCAGTTAATGAAATCGATTATAGACATTGAAATGTAAGATTAGCGAAAATTACTTACTATCATCATTAAATTAAATTAAATATTTAAATTAAATTATTATTAAATTAAATTACATTGAACACCATTAAATAATCATATAATAATGTATTCTATAAATCGTTTCGGTTATGAATTTGAGTTAAAAATACTTTAATATTGTTATAAGCTTCCAGGAAGGCCATGGAAAACTGCAACAATGTTTAGACACTAAACTACTTAAGAAACAACATAATTAATTAAGAACACAAAATTGTTCCATAATGAGTACCTATCAGTTGCTTTTGTCCCAACTGTTTGGAATTCAACCGAGTTTTACAATCATCTTCCTCACAAGATGCCTTAGATAATTCCAACTCCGTTGATATTAGCATTTGACTTCTCTTGTGGAATTGAGTAGTCATCAAACGCTCTTAATTATTCTTTTTCACTAAATCATCTGACATGCTCTTAAGTATTTCTTCATCCAAGACATTTTTAATTCAAATAACACATATCAATTATAAGATTCTTTAACATCAAATGAAAATTCAAGAAAAACTCACCGGCATTTTGTCAAACACCTGTTGTGTGTCACATGACAACCACATTTATAGACGAGTCTATTAAAGCACCGTATACTGGACATTCAAAACAAAAAATAGAAGAAAAACAATAATGAAAAAAGCTACCTTTGTGTTAAACCTACAGTCATCGGATACCTAAAACATCAAAAAAGCTGAAGCTTTGGCTATTATCATTGATTGCTCAATCATCTACCGATCTGTTAGCGACCTTTTCTTCCATAATTGGCATAATGTAGTCCCACTTTATACCCTTGTAGCACGGGTGCACAAAATAACTATGAAATTTAGAACATGAAATCGAGATTAAAACCAATGTGCGGAGCAAAATCAATGAAAGTACAATACTCCATGCACGTATGTCATTAAATCAATTTAAAAATTGCAACAGAAATTAGAAAGAACAAAATCGTGAATCTTCACGTTATACCTCTTGAAACGACCAAAATGTGATGCTAGATCTCACCGAGCCTCCAAATCGACATAGAGGAACACATATTTGTAGCTTTCTCAAACGATAAATGACAAGAAAACGCCATCCAGTTCACATTTCCTCATTCGATACCATCATTTAACTTACAAACTTTAACGAATTGCAAATAAGTATAAACTTATGATAAGTTCTAATTGCTATTTAAGAGTAATTATTAACATTAATGTCTAATAATTTTATGTAGTTACATATATATTTTTAGTGTACTATATTAATATATAAGTTACAATACTTTCTCAATAAACGTGGTATTAATTTCATTATTAATTGCCTAATAAAGTTGCATAAAAGAAATCGAAAACAAACTCAAGCATTTACGCTAATTTTACAAATAATAAAAAACTCAACTCCTAAAAAATTGACACATCATCAACCCTTTCTTCCTAATTCATTTCAATTATGAATTCACCAAACTATAAGATGTGCCACATAGGATGAAAAGGGTTTTAAGTTATAGAAGATATAGATAGATTCTAGGTTAATACCTACTTTAAAGCTTTATCTACAACCTAGAATACTAAAATATGATTCCCCTAAAAAACGGATGTTGACAAAATTCACCAAATAAAGTGTATAGTTGATCTAGGTAAATGGATACACACCTTTACCCCTATTAGGTTAGATTAAATATCTTTTGACACATTCTTTTATGGAAAGGTTATTTCAAATTTATCTGGTCAATATAACTATATAGGAACAAGTAGTGTTTATACAAAATGTATTTTGCTGGTATAAAATTGGTATTTGCAAGTGTGTTTCTTAAAAAAATCTCAAGTTATATCCTGACACATTTCTCTTATGAAAAGTTCTCTATAAGTCTAAGTTGAATATTGGCTTGATTCAAACCTTGAATGGTGGCAACATAGTTCAAATGTTGTCCAATTGCCATCCACTTGTTTCACCAACTTGGATGTTTTATCATCTTTTTCATATGATAACATGTTGTTTATCTGTGACTTTATGTATTGGATGCATGGTACGCACATATGATTACATGTATCATGTATTTGTAAAACATATGCATAATTACAAAGGTCAAATATGGTTTAGTTATCAAAGTTTTACTTATTTTTTGGTTTAGTCATTAAAGGTTTTTTTTAGATGGTTTAACCATAAAGTTATCTTTACTTGTTATTTTTAGCCTATTACCTATTAAAACTGGTTAAATCATTCCTAAACACCCCCAATCATTCCCAAACACCCTTTAATCATTTTCATACACTGCCACTCACCCTATACACACTCTTTGCCCTTTCCAAACACTCCTCTCCCTTTACACACTCTCATAGCTATTCCTCTTTCCCTTTATATACACAAACACTCTTTCACTCTGATCTATGTGACAAAACTTTTTGATCGGAGGTTATTCGAATGTGGGTATGTGTGTGTAGATTTCGGTCCCGGTCAAGGTGGCTAAAGGAACGATGGCAAAGGTGACGGGGACGGTGGCGATGGTGACATAGGGCGGTGACAATGGTGAACCAGGTTTCGGTTTGAAGATAGGGTGATGCGATGATTTGGTCCAGATTTTAGTGGCGATGGTGACAAAAACAACAAAATGAAATCGATTCTCGAAACCCACCTGAGATTGAATTTTGAAACCTTTTCTATATCGATTCCTAAAAATCCGAAACTTGTCTTCAAGCTCTAAAAATAACAAAACGAAATCGATTTGGGTATAAACCCATCTCGAAACCCATCTACAACTCCAAAAAGACAATTCAAGTTCAAATCCATCTACACCATCAAATCTGTCTGAGATCGATTATTGGGTTGACAAATATTCACACCCAAGTAGATTCTTGGGTTTTTGTCATATGCGAGTTTTGAGTTTGTTCAAGATTCTAGATTTCTAGGCCTCTTCATCTTTATTTGTAGATCTCTTCATTACAAAGATTCATCATTTTGCTTTTGTTGCTCAATGTTCATCACAGATTTATCTTCATGCTTTTGTTGTTTTTCACAAATTCATCATAACACTTCAACAAGATTCATTTTATTTGCTCATCTTCTTTTGGGCAAGATTTGAACAGATAAAGAACAAGATTTAAGAAAATTAAAACAAGAAATTATGTATTTTACTGGCTAAAGAAGTTGAAGATAATAAAAAGGGTTGAATCCTAAAACAAACAAAACATAAAAAAAAAAACATTTGATGATTAGAAAAAAAAAGAACTTTAATGATTAAACCATATTTGATTTTAATTACAAATATAATCATAACTTTGAAGGCTGTGTAAATTATATATCAAGTATTTTATAATGACGATTACTCTTCTCAATTTTTTAAAAATAGGTTAAAAGTGCAACATTACCAGATTTTTTAATTTTAAAATTAAACTGTTAAAAAATTAAAAGTTATTTAAAAAATAAGAAAAAAAATTAAAAGCATATTTTACTTGGAAAAAATTACATGAACGTGCAATTATATATGTAATCTAATTTGGGCAACTTTTTTATAATTTTTATAATTATGTCGTGATAGAATATATTTAAATTTAATATAACTGATCATACAATTTATAGAATTATTTAACTCTATTGCATGAAAATAAATAAGTAATATAATGACTTAATTAGAGAAATTATAAAATAATTACATATATTAAATTTTGAGTTAAATAGTTCTCATAATTTCACTTTTATTTCTTTAATTTTAAAATTACAAAATAGTCATTTTGTTTCGTTTTTATTCTTTAAATACTAATTTCAATTAAGTTTAACCATTAGTCACTAGGGTATTTTAGTCTTTTCGCAGTTTATCCATGTTACTAAACATGGTTTACTCTTTTCTTTTAAATTTTATTCGTTATTCATTAACAAAACATTATTTGAAAATTAAAAAACAAAAACACACTCAAACATTCCCTGTAGTTGTTCCCTTTCGATATCTATCTCAACAACTACCACAGTTCGTCAATTGAAAACAAGAATCATTAAAAAAAAACCTAAAATGGTACATAAATTGAAGAACAAGAATCCTAAAACAAACCAAGTACACAAAAATTAAAGAACATGAAAGTCAAATATGTAAACAAATCATAAAACAAACCACAAATCAATTTCAAAGAGATGAGGGAGAAACCCTAATCTACTACGATGGTGATCAATCGTGCGATGCATGCGATGATTTTGAAAAAAAATGATCATAAGCGAAACAAATGACTATTTTTATAAAATTAGTGTAAATAACCAAAAGTGAAATAAAAGGGTGCTTAAACATGCATCATAGTCTATGATTTTAAACACTTATTTTTATAATTTAATAATATCAAAATTACTTGAAAAATATAAAAGTAAACCCTATAATTAATAAAAAGTGATAAAAATATAGATTGAGATGTCAAGTATCTTTAAACAGGGCTTATAAATCATTAATTAACTCTAAAATTTTATGTAAAGCTAATTGTTTAGACATTTTAATGACAGCCCAATAACAGAAGCCCGTCAAGCCCATATGAAAAACCCTAGCAACTAAACATCTCATATAGCGCGCCACCGTTTTATAGTCCATTTCGTGCGTCATTTTGGGATCGATCGAGAGAAGGAAAGATGCCGGCCGGACATGGATTACGATCGAGAACCAGGGATTTGTTCGCAAGAGGATTCAGGAAGAAGGGAACCATCCATCTATCAACTTACCTTAGAACCTATCACATCGGAGATTACGTTGATATCAAGGTAAACGGCGCCATTCATAAAGGTATGCCTCATAAGTTTTACCATGGCCGCACCGGTCAGGTCTGGAACGTCACCAAGCGCGCCATTGGCGTCGAGATAAACAAACAGGTCAACATCTCTCTCTCTTTCTCTCTCGATTCATGCATCACGTGAAATGCTTGTATCTGTTTATGTATATATTTGCTAATTGATGCAGTAATTGATATAGGAAACCTACAGTACATTTTCATTCTTTGGTGAAATTACTTAGACTTAGATTTAGGGTTTTTGATTGACTCTTTGTTTAGTTTTTTTGTTTGTACTGCGTATCAATCTAGCTGTAGTGCCTGTCTGATTTGAAAGCTTTGATTTTTGACATGAAATATAATCGAATTAAAGCCAATAGTCTTATATCAGCTTCAAATTGGCTGCTAATTGTTTACAAGAACTGACGAAAATGTAACAGTTATTCAGCATATGCAATGTTTTAATAGTTTCATACAAGTATGATTGTATACTTCATTTGGAGTCTGAGTTAGTGTTTTGGTGATCAATTCTTGAAGTATGCATGTTTGTGATCTAGTAGTGATTTTTACAAAGGAATATGGTTTGAACTACTTCAGGTGAGGAAATTTTTTTGGGGCTGGTCTTTTTCATTAGTTATGTGGTATAAGCAAGGAGTAATAGATTAGTGTATAATCTTTTTCTTGGTTTCATGTTTTTATTGTGCTCTTTTTTATGCTGCTGGTCATTTTTTCTTTTTGAAGAAAGACCTTACATGACCAGGTTAGCTTAATATGAAGCTGCTAAAAAACATAGATGTTTTCAAACTTTTTGTAATCTGGCTTGCTTATTTTTTTATTGTGCTCAAAATGAGGACATAGTTTTGTTATGATTCTAGTAATAGTTGTGATTTTATTATAACCAAAGATGATACATGTTAGCATAACAATATACCAAATCACAGAATCTATTTACACATGTTAATAATACAGGTTGGTAACAGAATCATCAAAAAGAGGATTCACGTCCGCATTGAGCATGTGATGCCATCCAGGTGCACTGAAGAATTCAAGCTAAGGGTTAAGAAGAATGACCAACTAAAGGCCGAGGCTAAGGCTAGGGGTGAGGTGATCAGTACCAAGAGGCAACCACTTGGACCAAAACCAGGTTTTATGGTTGAAGGTACCACCCTAGAGACAGTAACTCCCATTCCTTACGATGTTGTCAACGATCTTAAGGGTGGATATTAAGTTTAAAGCTTGTTTTGAACCTCTTTTTTTGTCAGTTTTTGTTTCATGTCATTGAGATATGTTTTGTGCTCATCTTCTTCAATCTAGACTGGATGTATTTCTTATTGAAAATGACCTATTTGTCTCGATGATTATCGTACTTACAGTGAAGAAACATTTTTCACGTCTTACTAGTAAGTATATTTGTCATGAAAGTTATTTCTTTTGTTGTTGAATACATGGTTTAGTCTACAAGTTATTTTACAACAATCATAGATGCCTAAAAGGAGGTAAAGATAAAACATCAGTTCTCATCCATTTCAAGGAAAGGAGGTAAAAATAAAACAGGTACATTTTTATATGAATCTAGATATGGTATGAATTCCCAATCATGATGATGCAATATCAATATCATCAATGACACTAGTTAACTTTTGATGTTATCTGCTTCATAAGTTTGAAACGTCAATGCGTTGACTCAACTAACTCTGAAGTTATCAAATGTCAAGTTGTCAACCGATGCTTGTATGAACTCTTGTCTGTTTATAGGATCACATCAAGATGCAGTTACAGTAATAGTTCAATGTTATTTTGTAATTCCTACCAAAGGTTGCAATCAAGTTCTTTGTGTTTATTGATGATATATTGGCATATTGCTAACTTTGCAACATACAAAAATGGTCTGATAAAAAGCTGAAAGATAATGGAGCTAAAGGTGAGCATGTAAATGGGTTCTTTGTTTCTCAAGTTCGATTCAGAGTAATGATGTGTGGGTTTCTGATTAGAATGTATTTTTAATTATAATATGTAGAATATAAACTCGAGTATCGTAAACTTAATGTGTCCCTTACCGCTTAAAATAATCGAGTACAAAATAGACTCCTAAAAGAAGGTAAGGAAAGAAAGTAGTAATTAAGAGGATCAAAGGGTACGAGCATTTAAAAGCCAACCCATATTGGCAGGGAGAGCAAAGAGAAAAGGAAGGGAAAGTGAATAAGAAGGGGAGGATGAATTTGACAACATCCTGAATGGGTGATCAAGGAGGCCAGGATTGCCTAAGTGGTCGATCCTACATCATAATTTGTGGTAATTGGGGCCTGCGTTCGCGCAGCCCTTTAACAATACTCGAGTGTAATTGATTTACCTCAACTGTAAAATGAATCAATAGGTTTGGTTGGCTAGTCTCCACAACTAGTTGAACTGCATTGTGTTGTTGGCTATGACCCAAAGCTAGAACAACCCAACATGGCTAGTATCCTATAACCGGTAACAAATGTCTTGTTGGTTCAAACTTTCCACACATCGCTTTCTTCCAAGTACAAATCCTTGGTACACGCTCAACCCAACAAGCTGAACCATGCTTCGTGTGCCAATAATTGACTAACAGTGTCTCAAAGGATGGATATCCTTCCACATTGCTGTTAGACAAGTAATGTTAAAGAATCTGACTTTTTTTTCTAAGAAGGCAACGCACGAAACACATGTTAAACGAGACTTGGTTTCATAGCTTGACTTTGTTTCTAAGACTCGATATTTATCACCGGATCAAATATTATTAGTTGTTACGTAAATGAAAAAGAGGGTATGTATCTCGTGAGAAATTCGACTAATAATCAAGTACGTAAGAATATTTCTTAACACAACAAACTTGAAAATGTGGTTCAATCAAACCAGTTATACCAAATCTCAAATGTTTAATAACAACACACAGATTTGTGTTGGAATCTGAGATTTGGTAAGGACCCCATTAATCAAACTTAATATCAAAGTGATATACTGATATGGGTTGACAAGTTTGAATCTTGTTTTGATTTCCTTGGTGCGTTGACTTGAACTACTTATGAAATTGACCAACATTAAAGAGTCAACCAGCATTATAATCCACTGTCTGGCAAAACGTAATCACAACGTATCTTATCTGTAGTTAGGCTAGTAGTCCAATCCTTTTTTCTGTTGTTCTTTGTAATTCACATGATGGAGTGTAATCAAGTGTGTGCGTGTTTATCGATCAAAACGTCAGAATTTGCCAAATAAATGGGATTCAATAAAAAGCTAAAATCTTACGTTATTCTGTATTTAACGGGTAACATCTTACATTCCGGAGATAACGGGTTAAACTTTTCACCCATGACCTTCTTTTTAAAGAGGAAAAGACATGGACCATAAACCATGTGCCGATAACAACTAGACCTGATCTGAACCATCATGGAAGAAACTTCAAAGTTCAAACCACAGTTTTCATCTTGAGGCCTGATTTTGAATCCATTTGAAGTAACCAGTAGCTCACTGTGTCTCGAAGAGTAGTCATCTTTCCACGTTGCTATTAAATGCATAACATTGTTTTAGAATCTGACCTCTTTTTCGACCATCTCTATTATGACACTGGAAATGATCATAATGTTTGTGGGTTCACATTCGAACTTCACGAATTCATTTTCCGGTGCCTTAGTCCGATCATAATGATGTATCAGTGGTGTTCTGTTCTCCACCCCTACACATATATAACTTTGTTTTTATTATTTAACACATCACCTTATCCTAAAAACTGATGAGTTAATAATAAGTCAAGATTAATCTGGGCAAAAAAAAGTTTAATTTAACAAGGGTAGTCAAAATTAGTTTGAGCAGTTTTAAAGCCATCCCACATCACTTGGAAGAAAAAAGATAGAGTGAGAAAGGTAAATATAATGGGAAAGATGGAACAAGATTACATACTTACCTGGATGGGGTCAATGGGTGATCAAGAAGGCCCATGTCCTAGGTTAGTGACCTCCATTGCACTTAGGAGGGGTGCTTCCCCAAGGTTGGCCCAAGTGGTCGAGCCTACATCATAATTTGTGACAGTGGGGGCATGCGTTCGCGCGGCCCTTGCATAATTTGCTAGTTTAAATTACAATTTGACCGAATATGTTTGCTAGAACCTGAGTTGGCTAAAACCTCATTGACTTCAATCATCTAGTTAAATATTTTGTATGGCAAAATGGATATTTCTTAAAAGCATTACTGTTTGACTTGGTATTCTGTCAGAATCATAATTATATGTTAGTTTCATGATAAGTCTGAGTTTTCTGAAATGTGTTAGAAGTATAATTGCTAATGCCAGTAATAACTTCTAAATTCTAACTGCAGTTTACATTTTGATTGATTGGTTGTGAATCCTCTGGTCAGAAGTAGAGCATAGAAAAGCGTTGAGAACACCAGGCAGGGACCAGTGTTTACACTCTAGTGTTGCTGGTGTAGAGTACCTGGTTCACAGTGTCTTGATTCTTGAAGGGTGACCTTTCCTCATTGCTGTTATATAATGTTCATGGGTTCACTTTCTGGCTCCATGTAGCTGTTTTGGTGCCTTACTTTGATCACAATAACCGCCAGTTTCTCAACTCATGTTACATATATCCTACATTATTTCTTATGTCATAGCACCTATTTCTCAGAAGTGCCGGGTTAGTAACAAATCGTAACGGCTTTGGGTAATTAAAGATTAATTTTAACACAATCACACACCCGTGGTGGGGTTGACCCACCTATACTCTTTAGTCTTTTTTATTGCATATTACAAATAGTTTATTTAATCGCATTTCAAAAGCTATATTAAAAAATCTACTTTTCAGTGATGAATTGTCATACCTGTGAATCTGTGATAATGTTCAACCTCAGCAATGAAATTGATTTGCTGATATTTTTGGTCTCCATGGTCATTATGTTAGTAACTTTTTTACAGTTCATACTTTGTAGTACAACCTATCTGGTAAAGGGTTCAATGCCAGGACATCACTATTAATTAAATATCAGAAATACTAAATATAACAGTGTAGCTACAATTTACTAAATATAACAGTGTAGCCATTCACAACAGATGCTAAGTTTATATGACAATGAATCTGATATGGTACACTTTTGTGATATGATGAGTTTAAATGATGGGCACCATATAGTAGTGGTGTGCCACTGGCTAAAGGACCCTCTGAACCACCTACAGTCGGCTGTAACAATAGTTGAAGCTAGAGTAGATATCCGAAATTCGAAATTTCCGAATCGGGGTGAAGCACTGAAGCAGTATATAAGCACTTGTACATTGAATTCAACCGTACAAGTAATCACAACACTGAATTACAAGGTGCTCTTTAATTACGCTTACAATCCTACCCTTAATGCTCAATAATCTGATGTTATTGAGTGTTTGCATGCTCATTGCAACACAAAGTGGTAACCAATATTAGTACAAGAAGCAAAATCATAATTTCCTTGCCGAAGATAATATGTAGAGGAATATGTTACTTATATCTTTTCCAAACTTTACAGTTTCAAAGGTTTGTTGGTTATACAATTAATGGCAGTAATTTGCCTAATGGGGTGTTTTATTACTATGCATATGTATTCAAAGCCATCCCACATGGGTTGAAGGAGGAAAAAGAATGAGAGGGGAAGGTCCATAAAATGTGAAAGATGGGATTGAGTTACTCACTTACCTGGATGGGGTCAATGGGCGATCAATAAGGTTCATGGCCTAGGTTAGTGACCTCCATTGCACTTAGGAGGGGTGCTACCCTAAGGTCGGCCCAAGTGGTCGAACCTACATCATAATTTGTGGCAGTGGGGGCTTGCGTTCGCGCAGCCCCTGCACAATACTGAAGTCTGAATCTTACATGTTTAATTTAAGCGTGTTTGTGTTTTTGATTTAAGCACATTTTGTCTTCTGTTGGTTTGGGTGGTTTGTGCTTAATAGCTTGCAGATTAGAGATTTGTTTAGTTAAGACCTAAATGTTGTTTTTGTTTTTCTTAACATAAGAGTTATATTTTGTTGTCATATAAAAATTGAGTTAATAGAAGGAAAATAATAAAATGTGTTATAATGTCTTAACCTTGCATATTTTCTCTGAAACAAATAATTAATGTAATTAATCTCTTTTTAAAAGCATACTAGAATCGACTTTTGACCGATAACTTTTCATACCTGTGATACTCTTAAATAAAATTGATTTTCTTGTATTTTTCAGGTCCATGATCCTCATGTTAATAACTTCTCTTCAGTTGACCGCACTCATATCCAGTGAAATTAAGAGTTCAGTGACAGGATATGGATAATATTCATTGACTGCATACAAATTAGAAACTCCGGGATCGAACCAATGTGTTTGTAATCATTAAAATGGTCACTGACAGACAAATAGTCCAGTTTCAGATTTATTAATGCAAACTCGAAAGGAATAGCTGAACTAAAGTAAATTACACCAATGTAAGTAATTACCTTTGATGGGTATAAAGAGTACATTTGCATTAGAATCAAGATGTGGTATGAATTGGCACTGTCATGATGAAATATCAATTTCACTGCTACCTTTAATTAGCTTTCGGGATGTGGCATCGTTTCTCAAATCTGAAATGTGTTCTAATTTCCTTGGTGCCTTAATGCTACATATGCATTTGATAAAGGTATAAATGCTCATCATCTCAATTCTCTCTCGTATCATAAAATATTGAGTTAGAAAAGCTCAGTTTGGACTTGATGTAATCATATCAATGTCTCGATGCAGTTTTAAGTCCTATGATGGGCTGGAATCAAGCGTGCCCATGTTTATGAATTTCTGCATACCAATAACCAAAAAGAAGTCGTTGAATAAAAAACTAAAACTCTACTACAATTATGGGTGAACACGTGAATGCACTATTTGGAAAAGAAGATTCTAAAGTCCAGAAGTTGGTCAAAGATGGTAAAGCTAGTATTGCATGATCAAATTAAGGAAGAATAATGGAGCTGATGTTCTACCCCGAGAAATAGAGGCTTTCCACCCCTCATTTTCGTATCACAAACTTGTACCAGAAACTCATACTTGATTTACTTAGATAAATTTCGAGCCAACGTACTTTACTCTTCAGAAGAGCAAGAGAGGAGATATATCCTGGAGGTACAAGCTTGAGTTCAAGAGAATCTTCTATCTTTTGGTTTCAGTATTTATTGTATTTCAGCTTGCAGCAAAATGATTACTGTTTTGATTATAGTTTCTGTTGCATACATTCTTTGTAATTCAAAGGTTATGGATTTCATATATCCATTATTATTGAGCTCATAAGTAAGCAGGATGGATTCTTAACAAGGCAATAAATCAACAAGGACAGTCTAACAAATTTGTGAAGTCTTTTCTCAAGATTTCACATCATGCTAAGTCATTGCATCATTTGTCAATCCCCTTGCCATTGTCAATGCATGTATTAACTCACCAAACATGTGAATTAAATAGCAGAACTAACCTATTAATTGATAACACATAGTGAATGGTATGGTGAAAGAACAAACTAGTTTAACAAAATTGGTGGAGGCATAGCGATCGCAAGTCATATTTACCATTTGTTGTTATGTTTCCATATATTTGATCACATTTAGAATGATAATATTGTTTGTGGGTTCAATTTCTGGCTTCATGTAGCTGTTTTGATGCCTTATATACACTCATACTTCATATAACAGTTTTTTCTTATTTCACACAACACCTAATCCCAAAAGAACTGGCTGGTTGGTAACAAATCAAAACGGGTTTGGGTAAAAAAGATTAATTATTTGTAACACAGTTACACAGTAGGGATTGGGTTCACCAATAATCTTTGGTCCTTGTTATTACATTTTAAATGTTGAAATTTCATACCTGTGAATCTGTGATAATGTTCAATATCAACAGTGAATTTGATTTTCTTTTTTTTTTTTTGGTCTCCATGGTCATATGGTAATAACTACATGCCTCATATATTCATTATGACTCTCAAACCTACCACTGGCAGTTTAGATAAGAAAAAAAAGCAAAGAATGGAGTGAGGAACTACCATTTAAAAAGCCATCCCACATCGGTTTCTGAAGAAAAGAGAATTAGAGGTGAGGGTCAATAAAATGGGAAAGATGAAACTTGTTTACTTACTTACCTGGATGGGGTCAATGGGTGATCAAGATGGTCCATGGCCTAGGTTAGTGACCTCCATTGCACTTAGGAGGGGTGCTACCCTAAGGTCGGCTCAAGTAGTCGAGCCTACATCATAATTTGTGACAGTGGGGGCTTGCGTTCGCGCAGCCCCTGCACAATACTAGTGTCTAATCGTTCTTGGGAGTTTGTCTGTTCTGGTTAAACTAAATCATAACTTGGTCTCTTTTTTGAATGTGGTTCAATAAGCTCAATACAAAGTTGTCTGGTTAAACTAAATCATAACTTGGTCTCTCTTTTGAATCAGATTATTGAACTGTGGTTCAATAAGCTCAATAAAAAGTTCTAAAAAAGAAACAGGTCAACCAAAGAGTGAAGTCTCTAATCCATTAAACCTCTCACAAAGACTGGAATTAGTTAAAAGGTTTCATAATCATGTTTTACTCAATTGTTATCCGTAAAAACAGAGGAAAAGTTCGTTTGAACAACAACGATTCAGTTTAACCCAACTTGACCCATTATATAACCATACATTTTGCAGGAAAAGAATACGACAGATATATATATTTATACGACCATACTAAAGCTAAAAGTAAGCTAGATGGATTGGTTAACACCATTGCATATAAAGTACCTGCCCTATTTTCCATTTTTTGCCCATAGGAATATGATATTTTTTACATTTGTCTACCACTTAGATTTTTTTAATGTATAGAATAAGTTGTTAATTTATTTTTCTAATTACGTTATATTGTTTGTTTTTAATTATTAATACAGAATATATTTTATATTACACATCACCATCGTTACACATTCTCAACTAAATTAAGTATTTAGTATTATTGTTTTATTTATATTTTTATTAGATTATTGATTAATAGAAATTCTTTCATAATTCATAAAGAATATTATAAATAACAAATATTGGAACAAAATAAATCATCAATAACATTGTTAACCATTATCTAGGTTAGGTTTTGTTACATTTCTGTCATTTATTGATGTTTGATTTAAATAATATATAAATGTAATATCACGCGCCCTTAGTAGTTGATACTAAAATTCTTATCTTTAGCCATTTTTTCCCATTAAATGTAATTAATTGTCTCTTTTAGATATTATTATATAAGATGTATTATTTTTTATCTTATTTTTTATAACTTTAATATATAATATTTGATATATATATATATATATATATATAGTCACAATTTCAAGTTATCTATATTTCAATACAAAATTTATTGTAATTCGATTTTGTTAAAAATGTATTTTCCGAAATCGTTCTAAAAGATTACATTTAGTTGAATAAACATTGCTTTTAACATATAATGATCGGTGTACATAACTACATATGTATATATTTGTGACTAATTCATTTTTATCGATATAAACTTTATTGCAATACGATATTGATAATAAAATGTATTTTTCAAAATCGACAGTTGGATCTAATACGCACTGCGAATTCCTTAAAATATATTTTCAACACATGAGGAATTCTATATAATTTATTTTTTACTTTTTGTTTCCCGCCACAGGTAACTTTCACCTTGTTTCAACTCAAATCAAGGATTACCTGTTTTCACCCGAACATGTTGCCCCATCAAGCAACCTGCCCGACCCACTTTTTTGTCATTTTTATTTACATAGTTATTTAACTAATGTCAAGTAGAAGCTAAAATCATTGCTGTTTGCAGCCAATGTATGATGGGCAAAGTTTCAAGCAGATCAAAAGGCTTTGGGTTTGTTACCTATGCATCTGCAGATGAAGCTGAGAAAGCCATTGCTGAGACGGATGGGAAGGTTCCACCAAATTTAAACTAGAGCTAAAATTTATGTTTATTTAGTTGTCTACAACCACGAACCGAATAGGATGCACTACAAGAAAAAACACCTTTAGCGGCGACAAATTATAACAGTTCTATCAACATTTTATAAAGTTTGATTTGTCAAAACAGCAACTTTTACTAATTCCATGGGTATTATGGGTTTGTATGTAGAACCAACAAACTTTAAAAAAATACTCAACTAGATTAGCATATGATCAGATTTGAGTATTGAAAATCTCTTAGATTCTCTTTATGTTGGTACCATTTAAAATTTTGTTACAATAACAACAATTCAGTTGTCAATATCATAAATTACTTGAGGGTCACATTAACCACCTATAGAACACAGTGCCATTCATGGGATAATGGTTTATGACCTGAAACTCATTTATCGTGGTCGTTTCTATAAAGCGTGCTACAATATATACACGTGACAAGTGCGGAGTATGTAGAAGCAACAAACTTTAAAAAGATACTCAACTAGATTAGCATGTGATCAGATATGAGTATTGAAAATATCTTAGATTCACTGTATGTTGGTACTAACTTTTGAAGTAGTATGGGTTCACAAGTTTGAATCTTGTTCTCATCTCCTCGGTGCATTGACTTAAACTACTTATGAATTTGTCTAACATCCAGGAGTCTCCAACATTTCAATCCACTGCATGTCTAACAAACCTAAATCATAATGTATCTTTGCTGTAGTTACAGCAGTAGTTGACTCTTTTTTTTCTTTCATTCTTTGTACTTCATATCATAGGCTGTAATCACATGTGTGCCTGTTTATCAAACAATAAATTACAGAATTTGCAGTGAATGCGATTGGATATATAAATAGCTAGACTTATACTGGAGTTAAAGGTGAACATGTAAATGCATTTGGTCTCAGGTTTGATCGGTGCAGATACGAGGATTCTGAAGTGTAACGAGCACAAGACATCCCACATCTCTTTGAGGAACAAAGAAAAGAGAGTGAGATAGGTAAATAAAAAGGGAAAGATGGGACTGATTTACATACTTACCTGGATGGGGTCAATGGGCGATCAATAAGGTTCATGGCCTAGGTTATTGACCTCCATTGCACATAGGAGGGGTGCTATCCTAAGGTCGGCTTAAGTGGTCAAAATGTACGATTAGAGTATGAATCTTTCTATTTTAATTATTGACCTACATCATAATTTGTGGCAGTGGGGGCTTGTGTTCGCGCAGCCACTGTACGATTAGAGTATGAATCTTTCTATTTTAATTAACATAGGTCAAAATGTGGATAAAAATTAGAAACTCCATGGCCTAAGTAATGTGTTTCTAGTTACTGTTAAAAGTTCCATCACTTTCAGATGTATTAATGTTGAAATAATTTTGAGAAGGGATAGCAAATCAGATTTGTTAAAATTGGAGTTACTAATAGCCCAGTCAACACATTAATGATTAATCTATGGTTTACAGAATATAACAATATAGCCCCTGCTCAGAGCAGATGCCGAGTTCAGTGGCAGAATAGTATAGTGCTATAGATTCTATATGGCAATGTTTAACATGATATATCAGTATAAAGGCAACAGTTTCTGCTTTAAGATTAACTCTGATTTTTAGAATATTCATTCAGAAGGAGCTGCACAAATTTTGATCACAACATTAATTGATTCACGAGATGCTCTTATGATTACAAACTCATGCTTTAATGCCCGATTCCAAATTAAAATCCACGATAACCAAGTAACTGATATATATTATGTACATGCAATTGTTATCATTTGTAAAAGTGAGTGGAACATTTTCCACAAATAAAAACTGGTCATAATTTCACAAACATTTTATTCAAGAGACTTGATAGGTAGTTGTTGGATCAAAGGTCTGTAGTCTGTAGCTGTTTTGGGTCCTTTTGGACAACTTGTGAACATAACTGATAAAATCATCAACAAAGATGTGGTATGAATTGCACTTAGATGCAGTATTATGATGCCTTTGATTAACTTCTTGCATGTGGTATGGTTTCTCAAATCTGAAATTTGTTCTAATTTCCTCGGGTGCCTTAATGCTACATATGCGTTTGACAAATGTCTACAAGTTCAACATTTTAATTCACTCTTATCTCAAACAGGATTGAGTTAGATAATCTTAGTTTGGACTTGATGTAATCATAACACACTCCGGTTTCAAGTCCTTTTATGTTCTGGAATCAATCATGCCCATGTTTATGAACTTATGAATACTAATTACCAAAAAATGTCATTGAATGAAAAACAAAAACTCTACTACAAATCTACAATTATGGGTGAACATGTTAACGCATTATTTGATCTTTTCATCAGCTTTTATTTTCGTTCACAACTAAGTTCAGAGAAATAATATATTTCGTTGTGTAAAATATGTAGAATGGTAAATTCAAACCATTTACACTTAACAGGTCATATAAGAGAAGAAAAGGGATGGGGAAAACTAGAGACTAGAGATAAAGAGATGCCAGTGGTGAAATGTGCACTTAAAAGCCAGCCCACATTGGTAGAGAGGACAGTTCAAAAGAAAAGGAGTTTGAATAAAAAGAGAAAGATGGAATTGAGTTACATACTTACCTGGATGGGGTCAATGGGCAATCAATAAGGTTCATGGCCTAGGTTAGTGACCTCCATTGCACATAGGAGGGGTGCTACCCTAAGGTCGGCCCAAGTGGTTGAGCCTACATCATAATTTGTGGCAGTGGGGGCTTGCGTTCGCGCAGCCTCTGCACAAAATTAGAGTTAAATGTTTTAGATTTATAAATGTTGCATTTATTTCTGATAATCCGATGAAGATGTTGCATTTATTTTGAGAAAAAGATAGTAGTACTATTCATAAATTGCTTTATCATTAACAACTTATTAAGTTTGAAGCTAAAAGTAACGAACCCATGGAATTCAGACCGAACATACAGTACATCAGATATGGTTCACTTTCGTGCTTTTGTAGATGGCTGTTTATAGTTTATAGGGGGATAGGGTGTCACTTTTGCAGAAATTGGTGAGGTTAATTGATCACAAGGTCAATCTTTTAGTTAAAAAAAAAAAGATTCAGATTTATATGATCAGTAATAACTAACTCTAGCTTGGATGTCCACAGTCCACTACCTGGGCTTAACTGAATGCTCACTTGATGTATTTATTATTTGGATCGGGTGATTTAATGTGGGGAAAATTCACAGTAACAAAGTTTGAAAACTGTTTCACCAAAGTCGCTCACCCATTTATTTCAAATCTTGAAATTTCTCATGGGTGACCCTGGTGGAACAGTTTTGAAACTTGGTTATTATTCTGTAAAATAAACCCATTTAATTTCCTTGGCTTTTTTGAGTAAAACCAAATAATGATTCAATTAAATGGTTCAGTTGTAGATCTGTGCATTTTTTTCATTCGAGCCTGAGTTATCAATTATTCTTATAACCTTGTTTAATAACATTATCATTTACATTGGTAATTTTCTTAATGTCTCGCTTGTTCAAACTTTTCAACTACTGCCTTCTTTCTAAATTGGAAAAAATATGAAGCATCCTTGGTACATGCGCAAGTCCTCAAGATGAACCACACTTTGTGCGCCAATAATTGAACATAGAGAAGCTCATTCAGGCACCAGTGGCTACAATCTTGCGAACCTGGTGCGGGGGTACCTGAATCATGGTGTCTCGAAAGGTGACACATTACTGTTAGATATGTAATGTTCAAGAATCTGACCTTTTTTTTCTAAGAAGAAAACACAAGAAACATACAGTAAACAGGTCTTGGTTTCCTTGTTGACTTTATTTGAAAGACTTAATATCTACCCCTTGGATCAATGATCATTAGTTGTTATAAATAACTTACAGAAATATAAACGCATAAAATGAAATGTGAGTGGTGAGAAATTTGACTTCTTAATAGTTAATACTAAAAACTTGGAAGAACCTAGTCTAATTAAAATCAGTTTTACAGATCTCAGATGTTTACTAACAGATGGATTGGGTTTGAAGGATCCCAAGTTTGAATCTTGTTCTGATCTCCTCGATGCATCGACTTAAACCACTTATGAATTTGTCTAACATCAAGGAGTCTCCAGCATTTCAATCCACTGCATTTCTAACAAAACTACATCATGAATCATGATGCATCTTTGTTGTAGTTCAATCTTTTTTTTCCCTTCATTCTCTGTAAATCATATCATAGGGTGTAAGCACATGTGTGCTTGTTTATCAATGAATAGATTACAGAATTTGTAGTGAATGGGATTGGATATATAAATAGCTAAAATTATACTGGAGTTAAAGGTGAACATGTAAATAGCTAAAATTATCTTTGCTGTGGATTACGGCTTTGTTTGTTTTTTTAAATAAGGTCTTATTTTAAAGAAACGTCTGCGGGTGCGCAGACGTTTATGATAAGCTTGTTTGTTTTTTTCATAGAAAACGTCTGCGCGCCCGCAGACGTTTCTAATAAGGCTGTTTGTTTTTTCGCAGACATAAGACCTTATTCTGTCTTATTTTTGCTTATTTTGAGAAGCTAAAATCTATAGCTTTTTTTCACAGACCTTCTCAATCTTAAGACCTTCTAAACCACATCTTCTCCTGAAGACATGAAATAAGACATAAGACATTTATGTCTTCGAAAACAAACAACACCTACATCTGATTCAGAAAAAAATTAGTTGTTTGATATTTAATATGTAGCATAAAAACTCAAACCTTGTTAACTTGATGCTTCCAAAACTGGACAAGGAGAGTAGAAAAGAAAAGGAAGTAGGAGGCCAGAAGGAAATGAGATTTCTGAAGTGTGAGCCATCCCGCGTGGATTGGAGGAACAAAGAGGAGAGTGAGATAGGTGAATAAAAAGGGAAAGATGGAACTGATTTACATACTTACCTGGATGGGGTCAATGGGTGATCAAGAATGTCCATGGCCTAGGTTAGTGACCTCCATTGCACTTAGGAGGGGTGCTACCCTAAGGTCGGCTCAAGTAGTCGAGCCTACATCATAATTTGTGGCAGTGAGGGCCTGCGTTCGCGCGGCCCTTGCACAAAGCATTAGTTCAAAGTTTTTTGGTAATTTGTTCTTGGCTCTCTATATCACCACTGTTGTGTTGTGCTTAGAATTTGCCTGGTTTACTGTTATATAATCTTTGAAGTCACTTCACAATCAATCTTTTCTTTACATTCACATGGCCTTGAAACATTTTTGTTGTGTGGTATCAGTGAATCTGAATGAATCATTTTAGACCAAAAATTTAACGAAAGCGATATGAAATGACCAAAAAATAGATAACAAATATGTTTCCAGGTGTATGAGAAACCAGACAAGAAACGAAGCTGCGTAGCCAGTGTGCAAGTCAATGCTGAATCAATATAGCTGGAACAGTTTGGCTAAAATGCCTTAATTAGAACCCAAATTGGAGCTGAGTAGAACCGACTTGGCATTGTTGGCCATACCATCAAAACTAGAGCCAAATTTGTGTTCAGTTGTCTACAACCATGAACCAAATAGGATGATAGAAGTCCTTATGTTAGTTACGCCGATTAGAACAGTTTTATCAACATTCTATAAAGTTTGATTTTTTCAAAATATCAAGTTTTGTCGATTTAAGGGGAATTATGGGTTTGTAGAAGCATCAAAATTTTAAAAACACTCAAATAGAGCGTATGATCACAGTAAATAAAATTTATTAATTTCACTTTATGTGTGGTGCTAATTAAAAACTTCTTACCACGCAACATTATGACACTCTTGTTGATATCATAGATTACTTGAGGGTCACATTAACCACCTATAGAACACATTGAAATTCATGGGATGATGGTTTATGACCTCAAACTTATTTAACGGATAAATCATTGAGGATCACAAGGTCGTTTATACAATATGGTTAGAACATAACCGATGAGTGTAGAGTATATGATATCGTCTAGACTGTATGTGTTTATGATGTGATATCTGCTTTATTTTCAACAATGGTATATGAATAGATGCTTGATATATTTTGCTTTTGGTTCCATGAGCTTGAAATGAGTGTAAAGAGGTAAAATGAAGGAAAGAAGACCAAATTATAAAGAAAAGAATGTAACCATCGTTAATATAGAGGTTAGACTAAGTAAAGACCGGCCAGATAACTCGGTTCTGTTCAAAACTCGGGCCAAATAGGTCCAACTCAGATGAACTCATGTCAACTCGGCTCAACCCGGCCTATGGAGCCGGCCGGAGAGCCTCCAGGACAAGGAGGCGGCGATCCACCATCCACTCTCGAGATTCACGATTAAATACGTCCTTTATTAGCCTTTTTAATTTATTAGTGTAGGGGCAAAAGAGTCATGTTCCCTGTAATATGTATTTAGGGTTTTGCTTTATATATGGGTCGTATATACCAGAGGTTAAATATAGATAGAATAAAAAAAACCAAGAGATCATCTTTTGCCTGTAGACGTCTGCTCCTCTCTACGTAATATCATCTTTCTTAATGGTATCGGAGTAGACTCTATCTTAAACAAAGTAATATTCTGTTCGATTTTTTTTCAAGAAGTCGACATTCATGATTATCGGGTGATTCTCGATTCAACATCTTCTTCCTTCTGAGATTGCTTTATTCTCATTCTTACGGACAACATGAGCACCACCTCTTTCAATTTTGGTTAGTTCAATTATGCCCTTGTCAGTGACACAAGTTCTGGTTCGACTCATGAAAATCCACCTCCACCTCCATCGAACCCTAATGTTGATTACAATCTTCTTCCTATCACTGGCCATATTGAATGGCCAGAACTTTAATCTGTGGTCTCATTCGGTTTTGATATTCATTAGAGGGAAAGGCAAGGAGGAGTACTTATCAATTGACTTGGTACAACCAAGTGAATCCAGTCAAACCTATAAACAATGGAAGGTAGAGAACAACATGGTCATGTCCTGTCTTATAAATTCAATGACTACTGATATTGGGGAGCATTTTTTGTATTATAAGACAGCAGCAGAGATTTAGGAATCCGCAGGGGATACATTTTAGGATTTACAAATTTCTTCTTGGGCTCAACAGAGAACTTGATGAAGTAAGAGGAAGAATACCCAGCATCAAGCCTATGCCTAGTCTCCGGGAAGTCTTCTCTAAAGTCCTAAAGGAGGAGAACCAAAGAAAATAATGCTAGGAACCAATGACAATCAAAGTGAGGGATCTACTCTTATAGCCCGTGGTCAATCATCTGATTCAAACTATTCTGGATACTCTCAAAAGAAGAATGGCCGCCCTTGGTGTGATGAATGAAAGTGACCTAAACATACCAAAGAAAATGTTGGAAAATCCATGGCAAACCAGCAGATTGGAAGCCAAGGCCTTGTGGAAATGTAGTAACAAGTGATAACAAGGAACCCTTTAGCAAAGAACAAGTCAAGGCTATTCGAAAAATTTTACAAAAAACTGTTACAAACAAAGGAACAACTGTTATTGCTTAACAAAGTGGTTCACCTTCTGCTTTTACTATCACTGCATCAAGAACAAAGCCGTGGATAGTTGACTCTGATGCCACTAATCATATGACTGGAGACATGAGCGTTTACTGAATTCCAACCCAAATCAGATGGAGCAACTGTTCGAGTAGCAACAGGGTTTGATGCACCTATTACTGGGATTGGTACAATTGTTATTTCCAGGGATATAGTGCTAAAATATGTATTATTTTGTAACATCCAGAATTTATTAATAAATTTTATACGAGAAATGTACAAAGTGTTATATGAGTTATAAATGGATATATGTGATAAGATGTGGTTATAAACTAGAGGGGCCAAAACCGTCAGATTAGAACTATAATAGTCTATGGACTATTTATGCAGTTATGAAAAACTTATGTATATATATATATATATGTGTGTGTGTGTGTGTGTGTGTTTGACTTCATAGTGTCAAACTAGCGAATTCAAGTTTACAATACATACATACATACATGAGTATCAACTTTCATCTCCTAAGTTGTGATTTGTAAACAAGAGAAATCACTGTGGTTAGAAATCAATTCACAACAAAAATTCAAGTTCTCAAATCTGACAATGCAAAAGAATACTTCAGTTCCGAACTGGGAAATTATCTAAATCAAGAAGGAATTATTCATCTTAGCTCTTGTGTAGATACCCCACAAAAAAAAGTGGGGTAGATGAGAGGAAAAATAGGCATCTTCTTGAGGTATCCAGGTCCTTACTTTTGTCTAGTTTTGTTCCTACTCATTTTTGGGGTGAAGCCATCTTAACCGCTACATACCTAATTAATCGAATTCCATCTCGTGTCATCGATTTCAAAACCCCACATCAGTCATTGCAATCTAGCTTTCCTCATAATCGGACTTTATCTCAAGTACCACTTAAAATATTTGGTTGTATAGCGTTTGTTCATAATTATCAACCAAATCATAGCAAACTAGATCCTAGATCATTTAAGTGTGTATTTTTGGGATACTCTCCAAATCAGAGAGGCTATAAATGTTACTCTCCATCTACAAAAAAATTCTACCATTCCATGGATGTCACATTCTTTCAAGATCAATTCTTCTTCTCCAATACTGATATTCAGGAGGAGAATGAATGTCAGTTTTTGGTCTATCTAGATTTTCATTCTGAACTGTCATTCTAAGTCAAACCATCATGAGCCTACTTTGATAGGTTACATCTGAATGTCTTGAAACAACGGTTGATCTTCCAAATTCGATGCCTAAGGAAACATTAAATAAAGATACTCAACGGGATTACATTGTCTATACGAGATGCTCGATGAAACAAGAAAACGAGAAGAAAGAGCATGTCATGACTCCAACACTTAACCATGATTCTTTGCCAAACTCACAATTGACTTCACATACAGGTAATGTGCAACCTGATATTCAAATTTTGGATGAGTCGATTGATTTAGATGTCCCAATAGCATTAAGAAAACGGAAGAGAAGTTGCACTATGCATCCGATAAGTAACTTTATCTCATATGACAAACTATCACCCCAAATACAAAGCTTTTGCTCTTTCACTTTCAGAAATACAAGTTCCGAGAAGCACTCAGGAAGCTCTTGCTAAAAAGTAATGGGCCGACGCGGTGTTCAAGGAGGTTGAGGCGCTTACAAAAAATAACCACATGGGAATATACAAACCTGCCTCATGGCAAGAAAACGGTGGGTTGTAAATGGGTGTTCACAGTCTAAGTATAATTCTGATGGGAGTGTAAACTGATTCAAAGCTAGACTGATGGCGAAAGGTTTTACACAATCTTACGGAAATGATTATGCGGAAACCTTTGCATCAGTAGCTAAACTTAATTCCATTCTAGTTTTACTTTCGCTTGAAGCAAATCAAGATTGGCCACTACATCAACTTGATGTAAGAACGCATTTTTGAATGAAGAGTTGGAAGAGGAAGTTTATATGGATATTCCACATGGACTTGAGTTGCAAGAAATTACTGGGAAGGTATGTAAACTAAAAAAGTCTCTCTATGGACTAAAGCAATCACTGCGAGCGTGGTTTGAGAGCCTAACACGGGTGGTAAAAGGTTATGGGTTCACTCAAGGACAATCATATCATACAATGTTTTTTAAACACTCACTTGATGGGAGAGTTGCTATCATGATTGTCTATGTCGATGATATTATCCTAACTAGCAATTACACGGAGCAGATGAGTAAGCTAAAACTTGTCTTAGGAAGAGAATTTGAAATCAAAGATCTTGGTCAGTTAAGATACTTTATTGGAATGGAAATCACTTGATAAAAAAGGGTATCTCAGTCTCACAAAGGAAATGCATTCTTGACCTTTTGGAAAAAACAAGGTTGTTAGGATGCAAACCGGCTAGTATTCCCATGGAGCCAGGGTCTAAATTCCAAGCAAAAGCAGAAGACGAGTTGGTAGACAAAGGAAGATATCAAAGGTTAGTTGGAAAGTTGATATATCTTACTCATACTAGACTAGATATTGGATTTGATGTGGGGATGGTTAGTAGATTTAGGAATGCTCCTACAACTCGGCACATGGAAGTTGTGTTTCAAATACTTTGTTGCCTAAAGAAAAATCCAGGAAAAGGATTATTTTTTAGTAAAACATGAGAGAGAGATCAATATTTACAAAGATGCAGACCGAGGAGGATTAGCAGTAGATGGGCGTTCAACTATAGGTTATTGCACCTTTTTATGGGGTAATCTTGTCACATGGCGAAGCAAGAAGCAAGCGGTTGTTGCTAGAAGTAGTGCTAAGGTTGAGTTTCGAGCGATGTGTCAAGGGATTTGTGAAGGAATATGGTTACAAAGGATGCTTAGGGGGTGTTTGTTTTAGCTTATTTTCCGGGCTTATTTTTTATAAGCTAGTTTTTTCTGCTTATTTTCTGACTTTTGAGCTTATTATGGGTTACAAGAAGAAAATAAGCCGGACTCTTGAAAAATAAGCCTGAAAAAAGAAGCTTATAGAAAATAAGCCCGAAAAATAAGCCTAAATAAGCTAAAACAAACACCCCCTTAATGAACTCAAAATTTCAGATAATGGGAGGATAAATCTGTTTTGTGACAACAAAGCTAGCATTCAGATAGCTAGGAACCCAGTTCATTATGATCGAACTAAACATGTGAAGATTGATCGCCATTTCATCAAAGAAAAATTGGAGGTTAGTATTTCAGAATTGTCTTATGTTCCTACCCACATTCAGATTGCAGACATTTTAACCAAGCCTCTTTTCAAAGAATAAATTTGATGACATGAAGAGCAAGCTGAAAATGTTGAACATACATACCCAGCTTGAGGGGGAGTGAAGAAATATACCGAAAGTCAAATATTAATCGAACAAAAAAAACCTTGTTTTCATGAAATTTGTTGCTAGGCTTTGTTTTTTAGCATGTTTATTTGCCTTAGTGTTACTACAAGCTTATAATATTTGGCTATTTATCATACATATAATTACCAAGAATTTCCCCAAATAATCCAACCACCAATTACTCTCTATCTAGACCAATTACTTGCTACACCCAACTCAAGTCACAACTTTACACATGCCTAGCCATCTCCGTATATGTACCCGACGCATGAACATGTGTAATGTTTACTGTTAAAATTTGTAACCTTTATTTCGATCATTCAAGTGTTATATGCTATTAATCGATGAAATAAACTAATGATTTTCATTACAACATTTTTTCATTAGTATTTTTCATAACTGTTGACCAAATGTAAACATGGTAAAGTAAAACAAAATTCCAGTTGAAACAAGTCATAAAAAAGTAATATATGTAAGAAACAACACATTATGATCTCACAAAATTCCATACATCTTATTAAACATGATAATTTGAAGGAAATCATTAGAGTTATGCCTTTCACTATATACATAAAACCACAAAGCGGGGGCCATTTATGCACTCGTTACATGATGATGAAGTAAAACTCGATAGGAGACTTTTAAGTGCTATTGCCAGTTGCCTTGGCCAGGGAGGTAAAACTGAACCTGTAAACAAGAAACACAACTCAGTTGCAACATTTCAGAAGAAGGATCATGTATCAAACTAAAAAAAACCCCTAACGTAGCTGCGTGGTCTCGACCCATTCATAAAAATGGCCCACTCGTTATTGTTTCTTATTTTACGGAGCAAGCTGTAATCCAAATTTACAAATTTGCCCGTTGACGGTTATTACAAAAAATTGTAGATCCACGTGCTCTCTTAACCTTTGCTTATCAAGATAAGGCGCATTTAGCAAGACTCCCCATTTAAGGAGTGTGAAAATACAAATGTTACATTTTTATATTGGAAGAGAGGGAGCATATAACATAGCCGCCTAAAACTGATAAAGTGGTTCAATGCAAATATAGAAGAATTACCTGATAATTGGCTTTTTCTGTGATGCATTTGTAGCATGAATTGCTGGCATGGACACATCAAGTTCAGGAGCCTTTAAGCAAAGTCGAGAAACGAAAGAAATAGTAAGATTTGAACAGGTCAACTAGAATTTAATTATTAAGGATGCTACGAAGACGAGTACTCTAATAAATAATATGTATATTCAGAAAAATTACTATGGTAGTAAATTCTTTCACCATGTATAACATATATCGGAAATGTAATTTGGGTTAATATTATACTATACACAATGAAAGGTGCTACTCAAAACCTACTACCAAACTCACATCCGTGGGCGCTACATGTGTGTTCAATGAGGGGGGTTTCTCAAGCAATAGTCATTGTGAGTTTGTGACAATGTACACCTCACTATGCTATTGGGAAACCCTATTTCATGTAATCAAACAGATTAAAGTATGAACAATTAAGGAGTCCAGTATGATTATAAAAATTATACGATTTCATAATAGTCTAAACTTTCAGTAAATTAATTTACAAGGTCCGACCCAATCATGAGCTGGCTACCTCTACCCACAATGAATAACACTAAACACTTACAAACTGTCTAGCGAGTCCTACAAGTATGTGCATCAATAAGGTTTCCACTTGCAGTATGTATATGTGTGTGTATAGAGAGAAAGGGTGGTTCAAACAGGAACTTCCCCTTTTGCAAGAACTAGGAGAACCCATTAGGACCGCTACATCAATTCATCAATGGTTAAAAACAGTTGTGGCATTTTGGTATTAATTTGAAATTAACTGGGATTTGATGACAAACAAAAAAGTTCAAGAAACACATTTTAAACTCCATATAAATCCCAACCCCAATTATGCCCCCAAATTGTTCTTCATGGCAGATCGTCATCTCCCCAGTTTATCTTCCCCTTCATTCCCTATTTCTCATTATCTGCACATCAGGCTTCCATTTTTTCAGCCAAACATGATGACGGTGATTCAAATACAACTGGTTCAGAGTCTGTCCTTCACAGCTAATCGATGTTGATGATAATATTCACCTGCTTTGCTTTATCTGGTTCGCCTATTTGATTCGAGGGTGATAATCATTGTTCGAGTATCGGCCCATCATTAGAGCCGCCACAACACCTCGCCTCACCATGATGCTGGCTGATTGACACTCCCATCGCCTTCCGATCTAGTTCTGGTCATTCTATGTCTCTGATCTAGGGTTTTAGTTGTTGCTGATCTAGGGTTTCTGATATTCCAGTTGTTTTATGTTTCTGATTAATGCTCGCATTGCCTAACAATCTGATGTCGGCTGATCTAGGGTTTCTGATATTCCAGTTGTTTTATGTTTCTGATTGATGCTCGCATCGTTAGTTACCTGAGCTCGGATCGTTAAAAGCTCAAAACAAGCCGAGCCTTAACGAACTTGACCTCACTCCTAGAATAAAGCTCATTTAGTAAACAAGCCTGAGCTCGAGCGTCAAAGAATGGGTTCGTTTATGCTCACAAACCTAAATGGGCTTCATATACAAAATAAATTTGTTTCATTTTATATATTCTTTTAATAAAAATTCACAATATAAACGAGCCGAGCTTCATATATCTTTAACGAGCCGAGATCGAGCTCCGTATATCTTAAACAAGCTGACCTCAAGCTCGAGCCTAAAAAATCCTAAACTATCCTGGCTCAATAAGTACCATGTTCGGGCTAGGCTCGGCTCGTTTACATCCCTACTGAAAAGCTAGGGTTTTTTTAAAACTGTTCATTTATGTATACATATGAACATAGAGATATTAAGCTTTTGATAGTCATTCACAGGTGAACATAGTTGCATGAACGATGTAAGAACATGCGAGAACTTGCAAAATTTCACATTCTTAAAGATGTTCAGTTGTTCACAAGTGAACATATGCAAACAACCTATGTTTTACTCATGTACAAGATATGTCCTATGTTTCACATAAATTGTCTAGCTTGATGCTTCAGTTTACTCATGTACAAGATATGTCCTGTAGCCTAATGTATTCATCGTTGTATACGTGACTTAAAGCTTAGAGCCTACCAAGTTTTAGGACTTAAAGGGCTCTAAAAGCACATTCTAAAACCAATGGAAAAATTTACCAGTTGGTAGGACTTGTTATTAAGTGATGTTGCAAAAATTCAACATTTAACAAAGGAGTTAGGTCTAATTAGGTACTCACTGCATGACTGCACACAGAAAACCTAGAATCATATGACCTTCAATAATCAATCACAACAGAAAGCACCAATTATCCGCAACAAGAGCATAAAAAATACTTGAAAAGTGAAAGAAAATACTAAAAGCTAACCTCAAGCTCCTCTAAGCTCCCATTCACCTGCCAGCTGGAAGAAATACTTGTTGCATTGCTAATTGTCACCAGACTAGGTACTTTGGTTGTAGAAGATTCCATGTCATTTCCTTTATCGGGCCCACCTAAATTCTTATCTCCACTATTATTATCAAGTTGTTCTAGCTCCTCAATTTCTTGTGGAAAAGTATGATGAGATTCATATGGGCCTGACATCAACTTCTCAATTGCAAGCTTCTCTTCTTCTCCAGCAGTTAATTGACCAGAGATATCTTCATTTTTTTGGTCCGATTGGTCAACTACATTAATATCCTTGGAAGTAACAGTAGGACCACCCACACCGTAATTGCATCCATTGATTGGTATGGCTTCAACTGTCATGAGCTTTGGAGCGGTCAACATAGTCAATGTACCACCATCCTCCCTTTTTCGTTTCCTTGTATCATCATCTGGTCCATCAACACCATGAACATCAACCGAAGAAGTTCCGGGATCCACACTGCTAGCAGCAGCACTTGTTTCAGGGGGCCGCCTTCCCTCTACACTCACCACCCTGGCAGGTCGTGTTGGACGAACACCACCAGGAAAAACAAAAGCAGGAATGTCCCTACGTTTTATATGGGTTACATTTATATCCATTCCAGGCTTCCATGATGAATATGAACCAACATTGGCTTTAAATTCATCAACTGTTAACCGTATATCAAACTTCTTGGCATCGTTCACAGGAACACCCTCATTCCTTTGAAGACCTAAAAAGTAACTGCAATGAAATCGATTTGACCTGTCTGAAAAGTCCCCAGGATGTGGGTGGCAATGTAGCATTTTGAAGGTGTCTCTCTCAATCTAGATTCATGAACACATATTGAAAATGTTAGAGTTAAATAGAAAAGTAGAGGTGGTACAAGCAGATTGGGGAAAGGGTCAGAATGGTGTGCATTGAAATGTACTTCTACTCCAGGGTTGAGTAGGTGGGGTTGACTCGCAAACAGCTTTTCATCCATTTTTAACTCTAACCTCTCTCTCTCTCTCTCTCTCTCTCTCTCTCACACACACACACACACAATAGCTACATGCAATTTATTAAATGGAGAGAAAATAAAATATTTTATATAAAAAGCAATTGGTATAATTTTGGTTTAACTGTTTGTAAAACTCATAAAATTCTAACAATTAAATATGAATCTTCTTACATTATAGCTTCAAGTACATGTATATTTAAAAAAATATGTCTTTGATTGGTAACATTATGTATATATATTATAGAACATTCAATATTTACATTATTCCTTTGATTAATAATATTTTTTATCTTATAAATTATGAAGTACTTGATGGATTAATATATTATATGAAACGGTTGAAGAATTAAGTTGGATTTGTAATTACTAAATTTATAATGAAAATCATCCTGTACATATATATTTAAAAGAAAACATTTTTGTACAAAATTGCCGCCTTAAAAACACCATCGCTTCACCGTGGCTCCTAAAGCTTGAGACCTCGCCACCACACCATGCCTTACGTTATTTAGAACCATGCGCCTACTCTTCGCAAGGGACCCACACGAATTGCATCACGCACGCGCACCCACATACATACATGTGTGTGTGTGTGCAAGTATATTGTACATTATAACCAAAGAGGTAAGGTTAAACACAACTAAAGATATAATGTATCACCTTCAATACAAGGTAGCGTATGCGAGATTCGACCCAACCTTTCCAGTTCATCATATCATTATCATTCTCGGCAGCTATATCTATCTGCAGATAATTCTTGTATGCTTCAAAGAAACGATATGGCTCAAAAAGTTCAAGCCAACTACCATTATTTAACATCATAGCCTACAGCCAGAAAAAAAAACGGGTAACTATAAGTGATTGCAACTTCATTGCAAAACAGGCCTCTCTCAATCTAGTAGTTGGTAGCAAAGAAAGCAGGGAGTAAAAATAATATATATATGTATGTATATAGCTATGATTATCCCTAATAATTAAAGGGGTGTGCATAATCAGTCGGAACCAACAAAAACGTACAGCCAAGCCAGGACCAGACTGAACCTGTTCTCAGTTTGGTATATTTTTAAATATCAGTTCTAAAACCAAACCAGAAACTGTTTAATTTCTAAATAACCCAAGTTTTTAACAGATGTGGTTTTATATTTAATTTTTCAAACTATAAAACCCCACGTTCATATTCGAGTTAGAATCGCAACAGTTCTCGGTTCCCTTATTCTTAATTTTTTTTGTCCTAGTTCAGTCCGGTCCAATGAAAAGGCCTTGTTTAGTAGTTTTTCCCACATAAATGTGAGTTTAACTGAATTTAACGTACCTCACAAATATCATGCCCTCTCTTAAACTCTTCGGTCATTATCCGTAAAGTACTTGATGAGACATTGTAGCTAGAGTTCATGCTAGGATAAGCAGGAGTAATTATTGGCATTAAATGGTATTTATCCTTGTGGTTTCTTCTAGGATCCCAAACTTGCAATCCCAGAGATCCTTCCTCAATAGCACACAGCATTACTGGATTTGGCCATCGCCACTGAGTATAGACCCTGAAGAATCGAGAAACTAGCATACTAGGGAGTGCATTAGGGTACAGCTGGCAGATGCGTGCAACAAGCAAAGCCCAGTTTATACCACCTAAAAAACCTGCAACCTGACACCATGGAAAATAGGAGATGCAATCAACTATGAAATAATATTGAAAGCCATCAAACATGAAATGTTGATTATTGGGAATTATTATGTACATTTGAATAAACGCCCCGTCGCTTAGCCCAAAACCTCATGCATCTTAGTGTCGTACGGAAATTCTGCAAACCCCAAAATCAACAAATAATGAAATGCACAACAGATGAAAGTATCAGACATCAGATAAATGAACTAAAACCAAATGATGGCAGAAACCAGCCTACTTCTCTGTCAGGCTAAGTATAATACTCAGAGTTGGTATTTTGGACGAAATCACTTATCAACAGGTCAATTTGGATCTTTTTTACCTCAAACGGGTCAAATAAGAAAAATTAAATAAAAGGGGTACAGGTTGAAACCCAGCGCCCAAAGTCTGTTTTAACTTCCTATAATATCCTAAAGCTGTTTTATTCAAAGATTTATTCTAGTATATTGATAATATTGTTTTAGTAATCAAAATTAAAACACTAAAATATTTATACAAAATTAAAATTAAATATGGACGAAAGTGAATGCAGGTCAACCTGACCAAGTCCAGACCATTCTGAACTATACTAAAAAAAGGTGACCTGTTACCAGTTAACCCGCCTGACCCACCCATCTCACTATCTCTAATCATACCTAATGAATTGCTAAGTTGTATACAGAATCCCATAGTAACATAAAAACATTTGTCAAAACCTGAATATTAGGCACTAAACGCAGGATTTGGTCAGTAACTCTACATCCATTAAGGCTCCGAACTGTCTGCTCATCTGCATTTTGCAGTATCGAGTCTTGAGAAATATCCAAATCCTGCAACATAGAAGTCATTAGCAACCAACCTCTTCACCTTATTTAATCTTTATTATACACTCCCTATATGTCAACCAATTGCTAGTACGGTGCTGAATCATAATTCCATAATGTTCACGACATTGACCAACTTACATCAGGAATAACCCAGAGTGAAAGTTTTGCATAAAGAAGATCTATTGAGACCCCATTCAACTTGAATTTCATCACAGGAACATGAGCATCAGGTACAGGATGCATATCTGTTACATCAGGCATCTCTAAGAGCATTCTTTTAAGCTCACCAAAGAAATCTTCCTGCAGAAAATCATACTACCATCAGTGATTTGATTCACAATCGAAATCAGTCAGATTATGAGATTAGGGAATGAGTACAACACATCTTACATCTCGATCTGCGTGTCTGGGTCCCACACAGAGTGTATCAATATCCGCACCAGGACCATGCACCTATTAATAGACAAAAATTTAAAGAAGGTAAGACCTAAGGGCGTATTTCATAATTTATACAGCTGAATGAACAAGTGTTGAATCGGTAAGAGATCTGAATGATTTACAGGCTTGCCTCGACCTCGCGTTCATCAACAACTATAATTGGATAAATCTTCTGAATGACGGAAATAAAGAACTGAATCAACTCCATAAATTACTTAGAAAAAAATTTGTTCAACAGAACTTCATATTATTATATAAACACATTATTTAAATATGCTATCAAATTTATAGCAATTAGATCATGAAGCCATGGGCTCTGCATTGGGATTTGACAAAACTGCAATATTATTTAACGAACATACAATACTATAAATGATGGGGCAAAATTCTGAAGTTCTAGGTGTAAGATGGAGTGGTAGGCATGAGGTGAAATCAACACACTACCATGAACGAAGAACCCTTTTCCTCTCTTCAATTTCTACTCAATCCCTTCATCATTTCCTAATCCTTTTCCTATGGCCAAGAAACTATTGTTGTTCAACTAAATCATCAATATTATTTGATAAATCTCGTCCAGATATCCCCCATTCTATGACCATTGGACTTCCAAGAAACCTACAGAATCAGCATCTTCTTGTTGATACGAGATATAATGTTGAGTCACATTTCATCTGCTAATTTTCTCACTTCTATTCTCAAGTCCTGCATATTTCGTTTTTTCTGCTTACAGATGGCTTGAAATTGTTAATAGATTTAGATTAATTCTAAGGAATTTTAGTTGTAGGTATAAGGCACACAAAATTTTCACATCCAAGAAAATGGCGCAGGTCTAGGGACAATTATGGCAGTAACCTAAATGAAAATTGTTAAGTGTAAGTCACGGTGGCCAACTTTAATCAATATGAGCAAAAGCTGACCATGAACTAGTCAGCATAAGCGTAGGTGTAGGCATAAGCTGACCATGACCAGAGACCAAGAGTCCAAGATTAGTTACCCGCCAAAATAACCATCAAAGTTAGCTCTAACTGTTTTTGGCAGATAAAACTTCGAGTACCCAAAATATAAGGGTTGAATTATTACTTTCGGGAGGTGTGTATCATGATCCACAAATTAATCTAAAGCATTCACTCTCTTTACCTTTTTCTCAAAAAAAGTCGGATGAGGGAGATGTGAAAATGCAAAAGATGAAAATCAAAATGCTAAATCTAATTTCATCCAAAAACTACCAAGTCTGAAGTGTTGAGAAGTGACAACTTGAGGTAGTTTTTGTTGCTGAAGCATTTAACGAAACCTTTTGATTCAGATTTTACATTCCCTACCACAAACAGTCAAACCATTGAACAAACTTGATGTTGAGTATCATTCAGATATAGTAGGTGGAAAAGAACAAACACCTAAGTACGCTCAAAGAGCAATGATGTATCATGTATGCCTTTGACCAGCAAATATATTGTTGGCTGATGAGACTACCCCAAACTAATGCATATTTTTAGATATGGAAACGGCAGAGAATCTTAATCAGGCGGAGCAAAAGCAGAATAAAATTTGACAATAAGATGGTCAAAGATGTGATAAGCATTGTTGCATACGAAATGTATAGGAAAATCATATTTGAATCAAAAGTACAAAAGAAAGTATGCTTTTCAAGATTTTTCTTTACTCTTGATAAAGCAAGCACAATAGATATGGCACATGATGTCAAATGGTCAAAAAAAACAAAACTTAAGCAATTATATCATCAATCACTGGAATCAGGAGTTAAGTATTGTGCCTGGTGAAAGAATAAAACCAATGATATGAAACATTTTGACACACAAGCTACAAAGCAAAATGAGTATAACTAGGAAAAACAATGTCACCAACAATCGTAAGAAGGTTAATTGTCGAATTTATCACATACCGATTTGGCTTTTCGGGTTCCGTTCAGATTGCTTTTCACAATCTGGTTAGTTTTCATTAGTTTGGTTCTTTGGAATTTGGTTATTCAAGATTGGTTTAGTAACCCGTGTTAATTCAATAATCAATATTAAAACCAGTTTGACGGTATGTACTTATTCATATATTAAAAAAATTTAAGAGTGAACTTATACTCTTAAGAACTTAATCTCCTAACCATTAGGCAAAACACTAAAGCAAATTTCTAACTTATAAGCTCTAGCATATATTAGACTAGCTTGTCAAATCCCGAACAAGAACAAATCTGAAAAATCAAGGTTGTAGGATCTACTAATATTAATTTTCTAAACTTATAATTACTACATCAAATTAAAGTGATGCTTAAGTAATCACAATCAAATATGAAAGCACAAGCATGCATGAATACGCATGCACACACAGAGTATAAACTACAGGATCTGCTACAGAATTCAAATGCAGCAGCGTTGCCACATATTTCCAGAAACCAATGGTAATGGCAAACGCCCAAAAGATAAAATGGCCCATAAATTTCATGTGCTACATAAGAGCAATAGACACAAGACAATTAACAACAGCTGCTGCGGAAAAAATGGGATAAACATTATAAGTTTAACAAAAGAACATGAAAACCACTATTATCTTTTAGCAAAACAATAAGAAGATACCAAGATTAATGGTCATACCCCAAGACGGTAGGAACCAAAAGTGAAAATTTTGGCATTGGCCTCCTGTACAAGCTGTTCATTTAACCCCCTCGCCCGGCTTACTTTCTTCACCCATACTTTTACAATCTATTCAATTTAGTAACATCAGAGCAACAGTAAAACATAAAATGAAAATCATCATACTTAAAATGTAAGTCAACCTGGTCAAGCCGTCCTAAAACCTCTTCTCTACTAATGGCCTCTTCATGGCTCTCATATAGTCCAGCCTCAGCCAAAAACTAGGCAAGAGTAAAATAAATAATAACAAAGTTAGATGCTTGACTACTTCTTAAAATCAAACAGTTTACCAGCCATATTTATATATGAAGGAAATTTAAAACCTTTTCAAGCTCATTGGTCTTGATTACATCATACTCGCTTGGTCCACCCAAAGATATTGGCTCTGTTATGCCTAATCTTTTCCCGTTTTTCTGAGTATTAAAGCCTTGGGTACCCATATCTTGGTACAATTCAAAATTTTTCCTCAAGGAAGTTGAGCTTGCGATAAAAAAATTATATAAAACTACTTGAACTACTCCCCTAGATTTTCATCAGAAAACCAGGACATAAGAGAAATAAACAGAACGTCACAATAAATCTTCCTTAATGGTACAATATGTCTCAGGCCATTATAATAGAGCAAATGCTACAATAAATGGGGGAACAGAAAAGAAGAAATAAAAAACACCTTTCAACAGCTAATTGACAAATACTAGCAGAAACTTATCCAAATTGGGCTTCTTTTAAAATGTTCGTAAAATATAACCTTTAAGAACAAACCCTAGCTCTATGGCATTGACCAAAGACAAACAACTAGCGCTGATAAACTGAGTCCCTAGACTCCAAGTGATCAACAGAGCACTACAAGTGAATAGCCGCTTCCTTTTCAAGCGATCTGTTGAAGCTCTTCAACATAACAACGGAATCACGATTCAACGATAAGTTCCTGTGAATTCATATATCTAAGAAAGTGAGAAATTTGCTGTAAAAAAAGGTGAGAAATTTGCCTAAGATAATTAGATACGAAAAAGAACAGCATCAGAAACAATTACCAACATAAAAACGATATAGCAAACATATAAACACGAAATTGGATTAGCGGGACGCCTAGGCGTATGAGGAGGATACAACATCCCAATTATAACCTAATCGGAAAATTAAGCGGAGTTAACTCCGGCGGATGAACTTGACTACGATCGGTGGCGATTAAACTAATGAGAACGGGGCCGTCTTGCGACTTCCAAGTTTCGATGTCGTCAACACTTGAGATTTCGAGTCGACGTCGGAGAACGGAGAACGGAGAGAGAGGGATGTACACCGACTCACTTTCCACCCAAACGGAGTGCATAGACATCTAGAAACCAACACGCCAACATGGCAGATAACCCACTCTATCTTTCTTTATTTTGCATATTTAGTCCCTTGGTTTTAGAAAAACTTTATTATAGGAATAAACTTATTTCCTTTATGCATAGATGTTATATTCACAAGTCACAGACTTATAAACAAGTAACGTGTTGTTTGTCTTTTAAGACATAAGCTGTGAAGATCTTATTTCATATCTGCGAAGGTCTTATTGGATAAGAAACAGTTTATAAGGTCTTATGTCTACGAAGGTCTACGAAGAAAATATCGTTTGTTTTTTAAATTTTAAGAAATGTCTTATTTACTATAAATTTGCATATTTAAACTAAATTCAACAATTTGAGTAAAATTTTCAATATCTAGGTTTAAAACATTAATATTCAATATCCAAACATTAATATCCAATATCAAAAATCCAAAATATAAAAAAATAACATAACAAAGTCACTAAAATTTCTACACTTGCATAAATTGTTCCACAATTTGTTATTGCAAATGAACCGTATACTAAGGACCTGCTGTACTTCCATGCGGTTGGATCTCGAGAAGTGACGTTATCAAGCCGTCTTCGCCTATACCCGACCAACGAATCACTATCCCGAATGCTTTGCTTCGTCCCGCACATGATTGGTGTATCTTTCTTTTAAAGCGTATACCTTTGGAATTATCAACATCATCATTATCACCTTGATTTTTGTAAACATATTGTAAACAATCAGACTATCATAACCATATGTCAAGTTTCAATTCATTCGACTTGTTAAACGGGTCAAATAGAAAAACAACTAATTACACTTTTATATATTGCAACTGAACAACATATTCACAAGGTCAGGAAAGTGAACCAGATTATAATAAGAACATAAAAGTGTGGAGTACATTTGATTTTGTCATCTTTAATAAAGCAAGTCACATGAAGACAAAATCATTCACAACAACAAACAAAATCCCAAGGAAAAAGGTAAAAAGAAAAGGCTTTGAAAGATTCATCGACAAATTGAATGGTTACCTAGCTCATATTTCATATTCAAACCAGTGTACAACTCTTTCTGCACGATGTACAAGTCACTTAATCTAAGTAATGAACTAAACCAATCAGGAAAATTACTAGCATTTGAAGTTCTTGATGGTATGCTTCCATCAACAGAGGAATTCATCATATGGGTACCTGATGAAACTTGAAATTTATGATGATCTTTCTTTGACCAAAGCCAAATCTTGGAAACAGAAAAGCTTTCACCTTTGCTTCTACTACTAATTTTCTTTCCATCACTACCCCCATCAGCAGAGCTATTCCCCTTGTCTTTATCAATCCCCTCATCTTTTTTCCCAATATTACCCTTGTTAGGGCAAAATATCACTTTTAACTCTCACTTTCCTACCACATATTCATAATATCCAAAACATATTCATAATATATACACCTTCTTGGTGTATATATTATTTATCATTACTATGAAGCATGTTGATGCTTGTCATGTTTTGGTTTTTAGTATTATACAAGTCAACAACTATCCCAAGAAAAAATTGATCTTTACCTATTTAAGTGTTTGCGGTTAACCCAATTTGACACGGTTACAAAAAGGTCGCCTGTTTTGACCCATTACCCAACCGGCCCCCACTTATATAAGAAAGGTGCATTAGCCTAGAAGAGAGAACCAGCAAGAGAACACACACCATTGAAGCAAAGATCATGATAACAGAATTATATTAGTTTAATGCTGATTTATAACTAACGATGTGTAGTTTTTAAGTTTAACCTTTTGCGATTAAACAAAGGCCCATCATTTGTAAAGAGGGCTTGATGAATTGGTGTGTCTCCGTCTGTTTTTCATGAAACATGCAGCACATACAGGGATATCATCATGCTAAAATCAGCCTATAAGCATAATATACCTTGAAAGAATAATAATCTTTGCACATATCTAAGTGAGACCCATTCTTGAACTTTAAAGTCAGATTCCATAAAATGAAACTTAAATGGGGTTCATGAATTGCATTCAAACACAGAGGTAATTTCAAACTTAGAAGCATTGGAACACATAGGCAATTTTAAAACCATTTGGCACTGCAAAAAGTATGAAGAGAATTTGCTGCAAATGGCACTGCAAATTTGGTCCCAATGATACGTGTATTCACACTTTGTTTCTTTCTCAATGACAAAAAGAAATTCAAAGAGGGAAGTCCAGCAGAAACCAATCCTTAGCAAAGTCTAATTTGTAGGTATCAATGTGTTTTCTCTTTGACCAGAAACGAAAGATGGAAACAATAAAAACAGATGAATGTAACATAAACAAATCTGTGAACAACCAACAAGATGAACCTAATGAGAAGCTAATCCTAATCGATTAAGAGAGAGGAGGGTTTTGTTCCAACCCAATAAACAAAGCAATTATCTCAAATGATCAGCGTACACAAAGTAATTAAACTGAAATTGAACATAAATCTTGAAATTGAAGGTGAAGGTGAAGAAATCAAACAAGTTAAAATTTGACAGAAATCAAGAAGTAATCGACAGAAATCAACAAGTGGAAATCAGATCAAGAAGTACCTAGACTTGAGAGGTCTGTCGAAGGTGGGTGGTCTTGCGATGGTAGTGGTCCGATGATTAAACCTTTACAGCTCCGATGTGGCGATGGTAATGGTCCGACGATTCATTTTGACGTGAAGGAGGGAGTGGTCCGGCGATGGGAATCGACGTGAAGGAGGTCGAAGAGAAAATAAGACCTAAGACCTAAGAAGCGGTTTTGTATATATCTAATAGGATAAGCTAAAATCGAAGGTTATGTGAAAAAACAAATGGGTTTATTGAAGACAAAATCTATACTACAAGACAAAATCTTTCACATTCACTCAATCTTTAACCATTTTACTCTCTCTCGTAATTTATTTTAACCTTTTATTCATTTAAAATATACTCTCCCACACTAACATACTTTATCATACAAACACAATTATCCACTCAAATAATCATAATTTTCAAAATATTATTAAGTTCTCTCTCCTTACTTAATAAATATAATTTTTTTCTTATTTTAACGTTTTTAGAATTTATTTTTAAAAATTATAAAATAGTTGATTCAAATAAAATAAAATTTGTAAGAAAATATTTTTGTGACATTGAATCGAGCGAATAACATATCATTATATTATTGAAAGCGACATATAAAACATAAATTATTTGTCAATGTAGCATTGTGCGAATACGATGTTAGTTTTTTTAGAAAAAGGTCTTATTTAGAAAAACAAACATGACCTAAGTGTTCAAGTGCCTAATATATCTTACTTGAATTATTTATAAGTGTAGACTTAAGGTAGCAATTATGATAAATATTACTAGCAGCATATATCATATATCTTTTGTATATAGAAATTGTTTTTAAGGTCATGTTTAGTCCACAAATTTTATGGGATTTTCTTATATTTTCATTTTAAATCTCATAAAATTAAGCGTTTGGCTGACACTATGCAATAGATTTTAAACGATGAAATTTTATAAAAGTCTCATAAAATCCTTTTAATTGAAGTATTTTGAAAAATCAAGGGTCACCCTACGTTTTTAAATCCTCAAACCTTGAATTTAAGACTTTTACCATTATAACCTTTTTCTCCTCCATAAACCCTCCCCTCGTCTCAATCTTCCCTAAACGGAAAAGCATCAACAGTGCCAACATTTTTCTTTCTATTCTTGACAGTGACTCTTGTCTTTGTTTTCAGCTTGTAACATCGTGCTTTTGTAACCGCGTGGGTTTGACTGTAATTAAAACATTACAAACGTTTGGTGTTACCAATGCTAATTGGCTGACCATTATCAGAATAGTAATATAAACATAATATTAACAAAGTATTTAACAGCAGTGTTCCTCCAAAATACATAACAACCTGCAAGCACCCGAGCTCACAGCTTAAGGATCACCTACACATGCGGGGGAGATAATATATGTTAGCTATAAAAGCTAGTGAATACAGGGTAGCATAATAATCAACATGTCACATATCATCAATCATGATCAAACAATGATATCCTAGTATCTCGCAATGATCTAGCGTAGTCAGAAGGCAACGTATCTTGTAAGGTAGTGAACCCTACTCAATGTACCAAACTGGGGTACCAGAACATCAACCGCGTCGGTGGGTGAGCTGTGAAGCGATTCACCATTGTATTCTGGAATCGTGAACGAGGTCACAACAGCAAAATCGTGATCTTCTGCTTCCCCAAAATTGGGAATGACCCATTTATTTTAAAGCCCTTCGTTGCCCCATCTTCTCTCCACGGGGACTTGGGGTTGCCCATCTCTCGAAGGCGACCTTCTGCTTCCCCTGAATCGTGATTTTGATTTCAAATACGATTGAGTTTAAACCCGATTTCAACTGCGATCTTACTTTTGATGTTAGTGTTTGAGTTTCAAAATTGCAAAACATGTGGTGTTTTCGAATTGATTGAAGCAACAGCAACTTGATTTGTGCTTTCTGAATTCTAAAGTTAGTCAAGGAACTGATTTTGAGTTCCAAAATTGCAAAATATGTGGTGATTTTGAACCGATTGAAGCAACAAAATATAAAGATTATTAGAAGAAATAATGGAGGGTTTTTTGAAAAATAAAAGAGGTGCTTGAGACAAAATGATGACGGGTTTACAGAAAAAGAGAGAAGAGAAATAGTGAAGTTAGGTTCTTTGAGAAAGTAAACTTGACTTGTCAAACATAATTGACAAAGAGAATACATGTGATTGTGTCTATGGGTGTGGGTGTATTTTATTTGTTTGAATTTTCACATGCAAAGCTATAGTGCCTTTTAGTTGTTCACATTTAAAAAGTAGAATTAGTATTTATTATGTTTTTATATTAAGGAAGAATCTCTTGCTAAATGGAATTTAGCTGTTGAAAGACAAAATATTTCACGTTTTAATATTCTTTAGTAAATTTGGTATAGATTATGCTTTATAATTTTTTTTAATAATTAGAAAGCAACTCGTTTTGACCTGAACCCGTTCCGATTCAAATCGTTTTGACCTGTCATTGACTTGCCCATTTTGCCACCACCGATTATTATTATAGTTAACAAAACAACAACACCACCACGAATCGTCATCGAAGCCGCCACCGCCACTTGTGATCAGAGATGGTGGCAATCGACGGTGGCGACATTTGATGTGGCTAGTGGTAGTATGTCACAGATGTGCTAGTGGTAATGACAGTGTTGGTGGTGACAACAGACTATGTTGGTGGTGTTGGTGGCTATTTGCGACAGGTAGTGGTTGATAGTGGTTACTTTTATGGCGGGTGGTGGCAACGATGGCCATGGCGGAGGCCGTGAGTAGTGGTGGTAGCGGTGAAGGTGGCGATGGCGGCGACCGAAGTGGTTACGACGATGAGGTTGATGGTGATAGTTGGTTGAAGCGGCAACAAAAGGAGGCAAAGGTGGTGGTGTGTTGGTCGGTGCTGGTGGGCGGTTACAACATTGGTGACGAAGGCGGCGGTCGATGGTGCGGTAATGGCAATTGGTGGTGGCGTTCACAACTAGTTGTTAGTGGTTGTGGCGGTGATGGGTGTCGGTACTTGCAAGGATTCGTCTAATAGTCAAGGCATGTATACTGGTGCTAGATGCTTTTTCATCCATTAAAGTATTTAAGGTTTGTCTATTTGAACCAATTTTATGATGATTGTCAAATTAATTAGCTGTTGATTTAAACCCATTTGAGTAAAAATGTCGACCCTTCTTAACAAAAATACTCTAAAAATTACTCAAATACTCTAAGAAGGTTACCCAATTTGATCCAAATCTATCGGATTAGATCGAAACTATCACCCTTGTAAGTTTTGACTCGAGTAATGTGATTTGAATGACTTATTTTCGTTGGGTCTAATTCGAATGGTGACTAATGAGATGTCAAACGCCCGCCGATCAAGGCACCCTCCAATCCAAGATCAAGCATATGAGATCCAATAGATTTATAAAGAGTGGGCAGTGCTAAAGTATAATGATGTGACCAAAATAGATGATTGAAGATTGGTGGGAACCCATTTTTTGTGGCTTTGAGAGGAAAAGAATAAACCTAACATTCCTCACCCGTTGGCTTAACTTCAAAGTTAAAAGCAAAGATTCCCATGTTCCATTCCCATTTTTTTATTATTTCAATTTCATGATTCGTTTATAAGACTTTATCCAAATATTTGGAATCCACTCAAAACAATTCACAAATTAGAATGTATGTTTAGAGACAAAACCATAGACAACGGTTTTAGTTATCTCATCAAGACGTCGTTCTGTTGGATTTCTAGAAAGTTCAAAATTTTATGACCATTCAGAGTGGTTGAGGGTCGGGGCTAGTAATTGTTTGACCCGTATCTATTCCAATTGCTTGACCATATCCTTAAGGAACATGAATCAAACACCACAACCATCATATGTTGGCTCCTTGAAACCAAACAAGAGCCTGAAATGGAACTGCATAAAAGGAACAATCACTCATGTTTTATATTCTATGTTTCTCAAGACATTCCTGATTTTAACTATAAAATAAGATTAATAATAGGTATTTAAATACCCAACAGGGTATCCAAAATGAAAGTTAAGGACCCGAAAACCCAACCGCAAAAATGTTGTAACCAAGTAAGGAACGATAGGATCTCATTTACGCAATCGCGTTATAATATGATGATACCGGATTACTCTTGTGCAAAATTTTGGAGTTTATAACTCTTCTAACATGTTAATGGGATACACTAGTTTAATTCCACAAAACACACTGTAATTTTATAACGATTCGACTAATTTGCTAATCTAAACAACTAAGATCGTGTGTCGATCTTTAAAGATGCCAACCTTATCCTTGATAAAGCACCCTGGATATATGAACCCATGTGTGAGAAATTCTTCGAGAAACTGGACCTAAATTTAGAAACGAGCCACGCTTGGGAATGCACAAGAACACAGATTTATAGAAACTGGACCTTCGTTTAGAAACGAGGATAAGAAATTCTCCTCATGGGCATTTGTATTCTTATCCATATACAAGAAAACTAGTAAGGAATCTCTATCACTTACAAACTTTACCTGGAGGCTCCACACAGATTCCTTGCATACTGCACAAAATATCTGTTGATATACAATATTAATTGCGGTAAACAGAAGATATAAGACAAAATATTTACATAATTCAACGACATACCTACATCCATCATAATATACAAAGAAGGCTGGAGCCATATACAAGACTTAATTAGGACAAAAAGCACATAAGAAAAGAAAGCAGCATTCTAGCTATGTTAACTGTTGTTTATGATCTTTTCTATCTATGAAGTTACGTTTTGTTGTACAACCAAATCGGGCTACATATCCAGCAACGTTAGCATCAGTTTTATTTCGTTAGAAAGAAAGTATGGTGCCATGCTCCATATTGAGAGGTGGCACGATAGGAGGACTAGGCAACGGGTCACCTTTTTGGTATGGAACTATGGATCACAGCAGGCGAGGACGGGTTTACCCATAGACACTTTTTTGTCCCTTATTAGAAAAAATATTGCGTAAAATGTTGATTACAAAAAAAAATATTATTAAAATAGCAATCTAGGTATGTAAATAAAAATAATTTATGAGGCTATATGCATTAGATAAAGATGTTGGGTGACTATGTGCCCAAACACACGCATTCTTAAGAAAATAAATGCCAGCATGAACATATAAATTGCATGAAAAATCATTAAAATATATTATCTCGCTTAAATATCAGCAGATCGCATAGATGCGACAGAACAAAGAGATGTCTAGGTCCTTAAATGCTTGTCTTAGACGCTAATAAGAACATAAAACTGAGTAGACTTGTATTTGCTTGGAGCTACTCAGTATTTAAATCATATATGCAGTGAATCATCATTTTAGCACATCCGTCATCCATTAGTTAACAAACGAATTTATTCTGCAATTAATAAATCATTGTGTTGTTCCTATGTACAACTAGCAACAAAGTTCCCCGAATATGTAAATGTTATGTAATGAAAGAAGCACATACCTACATACATAGGATTAATATCTTTAAGTTCCCAAAGTATGATAACAAGAAAAATAATAATTTCTTAGTTAATGCAGCCACAACTATATTCATAACATACGAATAGTACACAAAATATTAAATGGCTCAAAAGTACTTGGTTGGACAGACTTGTAATTAGATGCAAGTGCATAGCTAGTAGATAACAGTTGAGATTCTATAACTTCCATAGATTATACCATAATAAATCAAATTTCTAGTAATGTGAATTTCTTTTCTTTATGACATAAACATTATGTAAGCATTGCTTCACGCCAAAAAACGGTCCACAGATGTTACATAAATCAGAAAGAATGTGTGAAGATTCAACCAGAGAATCAGCATAAGCCAATTTGATGTGTGTTATCATCAAGTGCAAGTATGGGAGCAAGTACAACCCATCTTTTTTCTATTTTTATCTTTTAAAAGGGTCCCATAATTTGGATTCTTTGTGGCCGGCTGTCTTATACCAACAGAAAAGGAATAGAAAGGTTTTGATTGAAGGTCCTCTTCCATCCATTTAAAAATTTCTGTAAGTTGAATAAGTACCAAAGTTAATGAAGGGGACAAAAGGGAATGTGTACCTTATTCGATGCCTGCCCTTCAAACAATTCCAAGCAGAAGCATCTTTTCCCGATTAATTTTCCTGTATGTATCTAATTCCCGGTTTCTGATTCTTGAGTCAACATAATCTTCTTCCACTTTCTTCGAATTTCACCACTTTGGATTCCCTATTTGAGTCTTTGTCATATAACCTAAATAAAGAAAATTGAATGATAAGTACCGATGTAATGAACTAATATGCTAATGTAACGTTCTCAGAAATAATTGTGAATAGTTCAAAAAAACATCAATAGTGGGTTCACTGAAATCCAGGTCATAAAAACCACGAATATGATTCGTTAACTTTATCATGGTTATGAATCTATTCGGGTTTCTGATCGTAAGATGTTAAAGTCTATTATAATGCAGAGGAATTAAAACTTTGTTCTAAGAATAGAAAGCCAGTGATCTTGCAAACAACTGAAAGAATGTGATATGTATTTCAAAGATTCTATGCTTCACTTCATATGCTATATAAGGTGAGGTGTAGCATACCGTTGGTATGTAAGAATTAGTCAAATAGGACATAGACATACAGTATAGATAAGGGCCGGTAAAATATCAAGATTCAAACTTGCAAGAGAAGATCAAGATTCGAGAGACATCATAGCATGCAGGTAGCAAATAATATACATCAGTTATATGGTATTGCTATACTATAGGTAAATGACATAGAACTTATTGCCAAAAACGGTGTTTTCTTCTTCGTTTTTGGGTACTTCTTAAAGATGTAACATTGTCAACAAGAACAACATTTTTTTCTACAGAAAATATGACAATTACACCAGAAAGACACATGTTTTTGCTTGGTGGGAGTGGTAGAGGCAATTCGGGACTTGTTCTCTCAACTGATGCTAAACCTAGACTCAAATGGACACCAGACCTCCATGAAAGATTCATAGAAGCAGTCAACCAGCTTGGAGGAGCAGATAGTAAGTTTTATATATATATATATATATATATATATGTTTTTATATAGGAGATGGAAATAAGGAGAAAGAAGTATACTACTATTTTAGTATTTGCAGTATTCTCTAATTCATTTACTTGTCCCCTTGTTTGTTTTAGAAGCTACTCCCAAATCAGTGTTGAAACTAATGGGAATTCAAGGGCTTACATTATACCACTTAAAGAGTCATCTCCAGGTAAAGACATACTAACCAAACTATCTGAAAGGATAAAAACATCAAATTTTTCTTCATTATAAAATTGGATAAATAACTCATACTATAGTTAAGAGGTGTAACCCTTTTCTCGAATGAAATGAGCAATATGCTGTTATATGATGCCCAACACTCCATGGCAGGATCTGCGGGTTGGGTAATGGGCCAGTGGGTTAGGTTTGATGCATATCATTCTTTTAGTACAGGTCAAAGCAATGGATCAGATTAGGTTAACCCGCAGATACTCATTTGTCCATTTTGTAATGACTCCTTATAGATTATTTGTGCTAAATTATGATCACAAAAACAATATTATTTCTATAATAGTCTAAACATCTGAATAAAACGATTTAAGAGGCTGTACGTTGCATGAATCAAAAATAGACTTTGGGTGACTCTCAAAAATCATTGACATGTTCCCCTTTTAACTAGAAATTTTTATTTGCCCTGTTTGAAGTAAAATACAAGCCAAACCAACCCATTCATGAGTAAATGGGTTGAAATTGCCACCTATAGGTCCAACCAAAACTGAGCTGGTCAGGGGCGGACCTAGGTAGGGGGGTGTGGGGGCACGGGACACCACTCAATTTTACGTGCGTAGTGTAAATTTCGATTTTTCGTAATGTAAATTCCGATTTTTTAGAGGCGGTGCTACCACTCATTTCAAATCTTAGGTCCGGTGCTACCACTCATCTCAAATCCTGGGTCCGCCCCTGGAGCTGGTTTAACCATTTTACCAATACAGATCATGTCAACCCATTTTCCATGCTACAGTTCTTATCAACTGAAAGCGGTTGAACTGAACCAGTTTGGCCTTTTTTCTTCACAGAAGTACAGGCTCGGTAAAAATCTATGTCGGCAGTCTAATGGCGGTGGAGCAAATAAAATCAGTAAGACATTCAAGCATCTACTTTATAATGTTACATAAAGTTTACGGAAAGGGGACAGTGCATGATAATAATCCTTGAGTTTTAGGTGTGGCACCACAAGCAAGAGACAAGATGGATGAAATAGATGGAATCCATGTGAGCCATGCAAGTGCAGGGCCTCAAACAAACAAGTACGAGGTGTTTACAATCTGTTTGAATTTTTGTTCAGCTGTACATACGGGTTCAGTGATCACTGTTCTCCGCTAATATTCCATCTAATTAAAAATTATCATACAGAAACTTACAAATAAACGAAGCACTGCAGATGCAAATTGAAGTTCAGAGAAGGTTACATGAGCAACTTGAGGTATGATCATTTCATTACAAAAACAGATTTTTATTGGTAGAATTAAAATTTATGTCATTATATTTTACACACTAATTAACTATAAAAATTGTGAAATTCAATAAAACCTGCTCTATCAACCTGTCCGAAAAAAGTTGACTTGTTTTGACACAACCATAGTCACATGGATCGCTGGAAGAGCCACGATCTGCGATCTGGTACGTGCGTTCCAGAACGCGGTACGAACGCGATCTGGATCGCTAGGGATCGCGATTTGGAAATCTTGGCGTTCCTAACATGTTAGGATTTCATTCCACTTAACCATGGTACAGCGTTCTTAACTTCTTATTGAATTCCAAATTCGTTCCACATATACCTGGTACATCGAACCAAACAGGAATGGAAGTTTGACCGTCTTTTTTTTTCTTTCATTATGATTAGAGTTCGGCACTTTGACAACCTCTACTCAACTCCTCGATCTCCAAAATTCCATTAATCAGTTCTTTTATTTGGACAGCTCCTTTTAATTCTCAACTCCTCGACCTAATCTTCAAAATTGCAATTATTTATTATTCAATTCTTTGAGACTTTTATATATTTATGTTTTCCTTTAAGTATGTTTATAAAATGTTTATTTGATTGTTAAGTATTAATCACATTTTGAAAGTATTATTAATATAATATGAAGTTTGGTAACTTGGTTGTGACTTTTAAATATATATAAAATATAGGAAAATATTATTTATTGGGTACATCAAACCATGTTATATAGTACATCGTACTGAAGCGATCCAGAATGAGCCTACCCCCGTACGGAATTTTAGAATTTAGCGAACGGCGAACCTGTACCGAAGCGATCCAAGTTCCATGTGACTATGGACCCAACACCCAACTTGTCCAGCCTGCTTCATTTCGCTACATCTCTACTAAAGAAACAACATAGACGTATTGCATGTAAACATGAACAGTAAGCACATCTAAACTACAATAATTCAAGAAAACAATATGAAAAGTTCTTATAATTTCAAACTTTTAACTAAATTTAAATGGATTGGAATAGGTACAAAGACACTTACAGCTCCGAATAGAAGCACAAGGGAAGTACTTGCAAGCAGTGCTTGAAAAGGCACAGGAGACTGTTGGAAGGCAAAACTTGGGTGAAGTGGGACTAGAAGCCGCCAAGGTTCAACTATCTGAATTGGTCTCTAAAGTATCCACAAACCACTTAAATTCTGCATTTTCAATGAAAGATATGTCGAATGGAACTAACCAGCCAACAGACTGTTCAATAGACAGTTGTTTGACCTACTGTGAAAGTCAAAAAATGGATCATGAGATGATCGGTTTGAAATTTTTAAATGGTAGTAGTAATGCACCATTGAAGTCAAGGAAAGCCGAAAGTGAGCCAGAAAACGTAAGATGTGAAGACTTGAAACGAAACAAGACCTTTATTTCAGCGAGTGATTTATCCATGAGAGTTGGACTTGAGAGTAGTAAATGGAATGCCAACTCAGAGAATCAGGGGATATCACAAAAGTTTCAGTTGCCATATCATGAACAGAAGCTAGACCTTAATACCCGTGATGAGAATGATGCTGCTTCAAGTAGGAAACAGTTCGATTTGAATGGACTTAGCTGGTGATGAAAAGGAGTGAAGAAACATCTTTTTCCATTCATGTTACGAATTTCTGTAATATAATAGTTTGAGAACATGAGGTATTCAATCAAATAATTGATTTGGAATCTTAATCCAAAATATGTGTTGCTGGGGTAATCAACAAATGAACAGATCAATGTATTAATTCAATAACAAAAAGGAACCCTTTAATGCTTTTAGCCATTCAAATGTTACAGCATCTGAAAATCGTGCGAACCCCGTTTTGTAGCAAATCTGAACCAAAACTTTCTTTGAAATATAAAATACACTGAATCAATGCAATATATTTAAAAATAGAGCACCCATGCAGTCTAATGGAATTGGCTATTGCCTATTGGCTACAGAAATCATTGAAAAACATCAAACAAACCTAGTTACACTTTGAAACTATAACATGAGCTCATTGAAGCACATATCAAGGCCATATAAGTTGCTAACCGAGTGCTTATACTTCAAATGAAGAACTAATGTAACTTTTAAGTAAAACCAGTTAAGCATTTATCAACACGAACATTCCTGGCTGGAACTCTAAAAACCAATGAACATTAACAATCTTTTGATTTATGTGGGAAGCGAACAAACTTACCTGCTGAGATTGAAGAACAAATGCGATGACATAGCATGAACTGAGTATTGTAGTATTTTCTTTGGCAGAAGATTCTGCTAAACCACCGGAAAAAGGGAGATCAAGCTTCAATTTTTTCTGAAACAGGCCACCTGACGAACTTTGTTGTAAATCGTTGATAAGGGTTAAAAAGCCACAGGCTCAAACCGCTCAAAACCGTTTAAATTTCCGCCAAAACCGAAAAACCGATCAGATTTTTGGTGAAAACCGACTAAACAAATAGCTTGAACCCGATGAAGCCAAAACAACGAACAGACTTCAAACCGCAACAACACCTCCACACAACCAAAAACCGGTCAAATTTCGCTAAAAACCGAAAAACCGATCAGATTTCGCTAAAGACCGAAAACCGACCACACAAATGGTTTGAACCCGATTGAAACCAAAAAAACCGAACAGCCTTTAAAATTGATACCGAAAGTAAACCGAATCAGAAGTCAAACCCGGTGGGACCAAACAAGGCTTAAACCGCTCGAAATTCCTACCACAACAGCATCTTTACGGGAACCCGAAAACCGAACAAATTTCGGGTGAAAACCGAAAAACCGATTAAAATTTAGGGTGACAACCGACAGAACCAATGGCTTGAACTCTACTGTAACCAACCAAATTTCAAATGAAACCTATAATAAACCGAATCTGAAGCCGTAGAAGATGAAACAAATTGGAAAATAGTTTGAACAAGGTGAAAGCAGGTGATTTAGCAACCTGTAAACGCAATCGAAAATTCCCATCTTACGGTGAACCGAAAGTCGCTCAATCGGTGACTGCAACCATGGGCTAAAAACCAGGGAATGATCCTACAATGAGCTGAATTCACTCAAAATTTCCCCGAACAGATGAAAACCGAGGGCCTACTTCAAGAAAATAACTCGATAACATGTGAAATCAGTGAAAAGAAATGGGTTGGTTTAACCTATCAATTTATTTTTGGACTCTTCGATTTAACCATCAAAACTTTTTAGTAAACAACTTTACAATCATTGATCTTTGAGATATGTATGATATATGTATGAAGGTGTCACGACAATACGAGATATATATTGAGTTAGTATCGGAGACAATAACATAGTTAAACGGTAGGTTAAAATAGTAAAAGAAGGTCTTAAAAGATAAAAGTGTTATGAATTAGCATATGTATATAAGACAAAATACCCATCATGTACTTTAACACAGACCGAAGGAACAAGTTGGTGAAATCTACATTGGGATTCAATAATGCACAGAAGATTTTAAAGTATTTGTCCTTCATACTTAGAGAGACGAGGAAGGCAAACAATAATGTCAAACTCCATATAAAGGCATGATGGTTGAAGTGGATAGTGGGTACATGAATAATATGCGAAAATAAAGTTTCGTTGAGGGTGAATGGAAAATTCAAAATTCTATAGAGTGGTAGTTAGGTTAGCTATGTTACATGGGCTAAGTGTGTGTCTTTGTGGTAAAACCATGTTATAAAACTTGATGATATATCCAGGACCGAGTTAAAGATTCCGACTATCACCAATGAATTAAGAGAAGGAAAATTATGATGGTTTGTACACATCTATAAGAGATAACTGATAACACTAGTTAGGAAAGTAGCAACTATTGAGGTCAACATACCAATCAGGAAAGCACAATCTTTTCATATTTTATTGCCTTGGGTAATTAAAAAAAATAGCTCTATTATAAAGATTAAATATGGAAGTTCTACTACTTTTTGAGGACATAACCTTCGATGGAAATGCGTGGATAAACTAAACTACAATAGATAGTGGTGTTAGTAGAGGCTTTATTTCTTATATGCAGGTAGGTATGGGTATACACATAAAACAAATACATTTTCATATATGAAAATTTTAAGTATGTGCTCAATAGTGGTAAGGACACGCTATCTATACGCACATTATAACAATAACAAGACACTTTATAATATAATAACATAATTATAATTATAATACATAATATAAAAATGTTGTGGTAGTTTCGACCATTTATTTCAAAAAAAATAGACTCAACCATTTATTATAAACGACTTTTTTGGTACCTGGGCCTCACGGTGTGATAAAATTACTCGTTCTTAATTTATATTGCTTATTTTAGTTAGAAATTGTAAAATAAAGTGAAAAAATCAAAAAGTTGGTGAAATTTTATTTCAGCATTTACGTATTCGCGCCATCTAGTTCAAAATTGAAACCAATTCAGTTTTTGTTTATTTCGTATTGCATTCAAGTGTTCAACATAATATTAGACATTACAAATCGTTATCACCAAATAAATCTTCTAAAATTGATGTAAAAAATAGTAAACTCTAAAATGTTATTCTTAGTTTTTTATATCTTTTGAATTAAAAAAGTTCAATAAATTCTATTTCGCTAGTACATATAACAATTTTGAAAAATACATTTTTCAAACAAATATTTTATTATGATAAACTTTATAATCTCCAATGATTTATCATTTACATAGTTCTTGAGATTACAAACTTATCCATGCGAAAATAATACAAAGCTTGGGTTACGTTTAGCAGGAGAAACATTTTCTCTTTTTTTTCTAATTTTTTGTGTAAGATGAAGGAGTTTTTTCCTAAGAAAAATGAAAAACATATTTAGATGAATAAGTGAGGTTTTTATTTTCCCGAAAAAAAATAAAAAATATGTTTGGTTAAAGTGTTTTATAAGAAAAGTTGTTTGAAGAACTAAGGAAGTTTTCTGCTTTTTTGAATTGAACGCAATCAATCTTTTGTTATTTATATTAAACTTTATTCATATTTTGTATTGTATCATTAATAACATTTTATAAGGGATGACACTAAAGTCCTAACATAAATCTTGAAATAGATGTAGATAAAACTCAAGAGAATTAGTAGTGCATTTTTGTAGTGCGTCCATGACATTTGGTTTGAGTTCAAATGTATTTAGGTTAGCTTTTCGTACTACAGCGAACGTATCATTGACCGAATAAATACACCTTTTAGACATATATCGTTTCACGATAAAATATAGGGAAACTGCACATAAATATAATAAACTTTAGCTAGACTACCATTCTATATAATCAGCTTTATTTTTTTAAAAATAATGCAACTAACTTTCTAAAAGTTCCTATTGTATGCAATTATTAACCTGAAGAGCCGGTATCCGGTTTTTTCTCAAATTTACTTATTATTTAATTTTTCTCGGAGCTGTTCACTTTCACTCGGTCGACTGATATCTTGAAACCTCTTCGCTTGCGGGGGCAGGAGTGTTCTTCATCTATTCATCATGTTTTTTATCTTCAAGAATTCTTTGAAAGAAAAACAAATATTTCAGTTTGTCAACAACCTCATAGAGTTGAAACCCAAAACATTAACATCAAAACCTATCTAAAGTAAATAAAAGAATAACATCAAGACCCCTTTTCCGGCCCTTACTAAAAAATTAGAGAACAAATGTGACCAAAATTGTAGACCTTGAAGGAGGCAATGGTGGTGGTCGAATGGAGCAAACTTGCCTAACCATTTGGAAACAGAAACCAAGCTTACATTGAAGTAGCCTCAGATGTAGAAATCGGAGGTCAGAAACTTCGGATCTGAAAACCGAAGCTCAAAAACGAAAGGGTACGTGGTTGTGTTCATCTTGTGTGGAACTGAAAATCGAAGGTCAAAATCGCATATGAATAACACTAATATACATTCTGAACTCGAAGGCGGCTATGACACTGTTGGTTTGTAATGGCGGCGATGGTGGTCTGAAATCAAAAGCCCAACTTCAAGCTCCTCAAAATCGAATGGGTCCATAGTCGAATGAAGGCGGCGGCGGCACGGCAGTTTTAAGATTTAATCTTCCAATTTTGGGTTGAGCTTTCCGATTTAGGTATATGTGATTTAGGTACTTGAGTTTTCTGATTTAGTTGTTTGTTGTTCATCTCTTTAATGCTTCATATTCAAGTGTTAGTTGTTATGTTTATCTCCTCTTCATTTTTTTATTTATATAAAATAAATAAAGTGAAAATAAAAAGAAGTAACCGGTTGGTAAAAAACAATTTAACTGCTATAACAAATTGTTTGTATATAATGTGAAGGTTATAAAAGTTGGTTGTTTAATTTAAAAAAATGAAAGTTAATTGTATATAATAGTAACTTAATCAAAGTTTATTGTATTTTGTTACAGTTTGCCCTAAAATTTATATTGATTTGTAGCAAAAATGAGATCACCAATAATATATATTTACACAAAACATTACACTCTAAAAGTGATAAAATAAAAATAATGTGTGAAATTAATTGTTTAATATGATAACAAGTCAATATAAAGTATAAATATTTAAACAATGGCCGGTCACGTGGTCTCGTTCAAAATGCAACAGAAAAAAAATCAAATTTTAGAATGGAGTCTAGAACGTTACACCCATAGGTTCAATATACATTCCACTTACCACGACCCTACACCCTGCATTAATTACAATCTTACCATAAATAATAAATAACATTTATCAAATACTATTCATTAGTTTCTGATAGATGTTAGTATATACTTAGATCTTATTCACATATAGTGTAACCATACGTAACACTTTATCGGTTAGAGGCTATTCGTGAAGCACAGAAGTAATTCATTTTTCTACCTTGATTGATTGAAAGTAATAAAAACATAAATTTATTTCTCAATATAAAGTTTTATTGGTACAAAATCGAGAACTATAAATTGTTTTTACAAAAAAATAAACAGTTACCTGAATGACATAGACTTAAGAATACGCTCAATCACTAAAAACAAAAAGCTCATTTAATTTGTTAGGATGTTACAAGTCTCACAAATAAATGTAAATTCTATTATTAATTTTCGCCAAGTTTCAGAACTTCACACATATCAACGAAGTTAGGCTTTCTAAGTGAAGAACATGACATTATACAATGATAAGAGTTTTGATGACCCCTTAGAGCCGAATTATTTTAATAAATATTGTAACGCTCTTAATTATAAAAAATGATATTTATATAAAAAATACCATTACAATATTCACGTATGTATTTTTCTTAAAAGAAGACGGAAGCATACATGTTTAAAATTGTGTTTGTTTAAAAGACACACACCTATGTACAACAAGAGTTTTATATATATATATATATATATATATATATATGTATATATTATATATATATATATATATCTTTCTCCTTTATAATACATTTATAACCTTAAAAACTCTTAATTTTAAGCAACTTCAATGTACTAAAATACCCCTTTTTAATCATTTTATTCTCTCTCACAATTTACTTTAACTTTTTATCTATTTAAAATATCTCTCTAACACTAAAACACCCTTTCACACAAACACAATTATCTACCCACATCAACATAATTTTCAAAATCTTATTAATTTCTCTCTCCTTATTTCATAAATATAAATCTTTTTCTTATTTTAATGTCTTTTAGAATTTATTTTTAAAATTAATAAAATAATCGATGCAAATAAAAAAACTTACATTGTACGATACTTTTTCGTGACATTGAATTGAGCGAATAACATATTATTACATTTTTAAAAGCAACATGATGTAAAATAGAAACTACTTGTCACCGCAGCATTGCGCGGGTACCTTGCTAGTATGTATATATATATATATAAAATATAACGAGGCGTTAAGAGTTTTTCAAAAGATTTATAAAACTATGGACAAACAGGAGCCTTGTCTTTGTCCTTGCCTTTGCTGCGACCTTCTAACACCGTCATTTTGAGAACCAAATTTTTCTTTTTAAAATACAAATTAAGTTTTCAAACTGCGTGGGTTTGACTGTAAATAGAACATTTATACCTGTCTTATAATTTAAAAATACAGCGGAAGTAAAAACACGTGGCAAACTATATAAACAGTCAAAATGTTGCCACATACAACGTTTGGTGTTACGGATACATAATCGGCTGACCATTATCTTTAAACAAACACAAACATAATATAAACAGAGTTTTAAACATAATAGTGTTCCTCCCAAAGCATTTAAACTACTCGCAGGCTCCCAAGCTCACTAAGGATCACCTGCACATGAGAGAGTGAGTATTTGTTAGCTATAATAGCTAGTGAGTACAGAATAGCATGCAATCAATATAAACATATCACATATCACCAATCATGCTCAAATAGTGCTATTCCAGCATCTCGTGATGAGCTGGCATAGTCAACTGCTCCGGTGGGTGAGCTGTAAAGCGGTCCACCATTGCGTTTTGGAATCAACCGATTCCTCTTTGTACAGCCATAAGCTATACCCAAGGAGGACAACTTTGTCCCTAGGATCCGGACCATTCACAAACAAATAATCTGATCCAATCGGATCTTCAATGCGCGCATATAATCATATATCATCATAATATACACCTAATCAAGTGCATACTACATTGTGTCAACATGTTAATGTTGGAATATGCCCGCCGACACGAACGAGTTAATAGCACCGCTGATGAAGTATAGGTCTATTGGGTCACACACCAAGTATTGATTCCGGCAACACGAACAAGCAAAAGAGAGAAAAGGCCAAAATGGGTTTTGGCAGCATGGTACACGGGCCGTGTTCTTGAACACGGGCCATGTCCATCCCAACTAGCACGGGGCGATTTGGCCCAAGTAGAGAACGTGTGCTTTGGGCCTACACGGCCGTGTAGATCAACACGGGCCGTGTTGGTCCTGTTAGACACGGGCTATCTTGGCCCAATTGAGGCCGTGGACTTTGGGCCTACACGGCCGTGCTGGTGAACACGGGCCGTGTACAGATGCTGTAACAGCAGAATTGATTGGTTTTAAAGCTCATTTTAATGGGATTAAGTATTCATTCAATTTGGCAGTTTCAAACACCACGAATTCTCTGTGTTCTTTGAGGAAAAATGGCTATGAAGAACATATGAAGAACATACACACTTTCTCTCTAAAGTTGATACACTTTGTGATCAGGTTTTGATGCACAAAGTGGTTAGACATACTTTAATCTTGTTGTTTTGGTGGCTACACCAACCTACTAGCATCGGGGAATCAAGTGTGCTTGGGGTGGACTTCATTAGAGGAATTCTCTTGTTGAATTCTTTACACTTGACAAGGAGAAGTAGATATTGTGTTCTTCCTTAAAGATATAACTATTTCTTGCTTCCATGTCTAGATGTTGGTCTATGGGAAGTGTTTATTTGGCTAGTTTAGTTTTTGTATTATCTCTTGCTTCCGTTGCTACTCGACTATGCCAAGCAAATACCTTCGGTGGTATCAGAGCCAGGTCTAACATGGCTTTGCACTAACGAGTCTAGAAAAACCATAAACATATAAATATTTTTATATTAGAAAATTGTTTTCTTGAAATGGTTTTTCATGTAGATTTTTGTTAGGCTAAAGTTGGTATATTTGTAGCCTACCTAATATGTTAGTTTTAAATCAAGTCTAGAAAAGCCATATAAATACTTTTATATAAGAAAACCGTTTTCTTAAAAATTGGTTTTTATTGAGACTCTTGTGGTATTCTTGGTATTCTTGTTGTGCTATGTTAATATTTTAATTTTTATATTTATATATTTGTTGTAACTTGGCATGAAGTGTACACAAATATATATACTTATAAATGTATATATGAATATGTGTCACAAAAATGGTTTGGTACACTAATGCATATGTACAAGGATTGTCATTATGGTGCCTTTGATGCAGTTGACAATCTTGACTAAAAAATATATATATATATATATATATCATGGTTTTGTGTGGCACGCCATGTTTCATTTATGTTGCGTTTGGTTAATTCGGTAACACGATATGCCCTTAGACCTATGTGTTGTGGTGGTTGATTGATTTGGTTTTTGGTGGCCTGCGTGCCGTATTGTTGTAAATATTTATTTATTTATTTGTTGGTGCGGCTTGCACGCCGTTTCTTTTATTCCGTGTATTTGTATAAATAGTGTAGGAATGCGACCCGCGTGTCGTTTATATATATATATATATATATATATATATATTCTATGTATTTGTAAATAGTATAGAATTAGAACCGGAGAAGTCAATGGGAGTCATGGTGATGACATCTTGGCGAGAAGGAATCAACACGCTATTGGAGGTGTTGGATTCGGTGGGAGCTCACCCAACGAGACTTTACCTTGTCCTTAGGTTTTGGCCTCGTTTTCTCCGTTGTGGCTCACGGGGAAAACGCATAGGATTTTTTGGCATGTTACCGAATTCTATATATTTATTTGTGTGGTTGTGTTTTATTTTTCTATGCATGGATTATGATTCGCATGCTAGACAATTTTTCTATAAAATTAAATAAATACAACGTTTGTTAAAATGGTTAACAATCTCGCGCGAATAAAATTGACAAAGAAAATATAAACTTGGTATTATATTTAAAAAGTGCTTAAAATCGTTTTGACACTTACTTTGTTAATTCACAAAAAGGTTTTTATAAACCGGAAACAAAATCCCGTTTTTAAAATGTAAATCACGCACCATCCGTAAGATGACACTACCCGAATCTAACGAAACTATAACACCACTTTTCCAAATTAGATTTAAAAACATTATCTTACGAGTTAGCACCAAAAAGTTATCAGAGTTTTACAAAAATACAGTTTCTAAACATACATGTGCTAACATTTTCAAAAGTAGTGTCAAAGTTTGCTAGAACCTGCATCACCTGCAACATGCAACACTGAAACATAAGCTAACGCTTAGTGAGCATACTAACTGAACATAACAACATAAAACAGGAGTAAAATCTCCCCAGGATGAATCGCATCCAAACTGTAACAACAGGAGTAAAGTCTCCTCAGGATATCTCGCATCTAAGCTGTAATACCTGCAAACCTGCACAACTGTTACTATGCTAGGGTTTATCCACACCTCAGGGTGGAATATCCCTAGCGCTTTACTTGGGTATAAAGAGCTCGATATACCCCTTTCCACTTTCTGGGATACACAGCTATGCTTGCACATACTGAGTATCCTCTGTGCCGGGCTTATCTACACCTCGCAGGTGTAGCCTATCCCAGCTTCTCTTGGTATACAGATCACTGTATACCCTGTTTAAACAGGAGTAACAACTCCCCAGGATGCCTCGCATCCGACTCACAGATAAAACACATAACAGTTTTATCATACAGTTCAACAATTATAATCATGTATTGCTCATGGCAAGGCTATACGTATGTACTTGCATCATATATTCATATCATATATCATATCACATCATACCATATCATATCATATCATCTGCTGAACGTATACATACACTAACTCACATGTACTTACTCTGCTTTAGTATACAGCTACACCATCTGCGTGGCTGTATACCATAACACTGTACTTGGTACAAAGTTACACCTCGCGCATACTTTGTACCCTGTTTCTTTTATGAATATCTATAACATTCATATCTTATAACACAAATATCATGCTATCTAAATCATAGCCATATGCTAAACATGCTAGAGGACTAGTACACTCACCTGGTAACTGTGTAGAATGCTAATCAGATAACTTTTGTTGTCAAGTCTTCAAATACCTTCCTGTATTAGAGATTAAGCTAAACATCATAAGCTGTACAAACTGAACTGAGAACACGGGCCGTGTAACCCTACACGGGCCGTGTAACCCTACACGGGCCGTGTACCCTTTATGCTACACGACCATGTATCCCTACATGGCCTGTCACCGCCTTTGACCTCTACACGGGCCATGTACCTTACATACTACACGACCATGCTACCAACATGGCTTGTCACCGTCTTACAAACTTGTACACGGGCCGTGTACACGACCGACCTGCAGTTTCTGTGATGAACACAACTGCTGTTCTTAGTCCAAATCTTATTTAAAATCATTCCCAGAACTTACAATTCCAGTTATAACAATCTGTAACTGCTAAACATCAACTAAAACATCATTACTAACAATACTCAATGATTTCCCGTTTGAAATCACCTTCTTGACTCATAACACATAAAACTCACAACAAGAATACGTACCTTGCTACTGATAATCACTTGGTTGTGTTGCTACACTCTAAATCTGTTGTTCTTGATCAAAGAATTCAAAGGAATTGGCTGCACAATGAAGGTTTGACTTACTAAGTCAACCTACACTTTCATATATATAATAGAACTTTTAAAGAATTACCAACTAGCCCCTGAACTTATCATGTTTCAAACTAACAACTTTAGCCCCTCTAGTTTTATAAACACCTCTAACTTTAAATAACTCTTAGCCATAGCAACTTTTAAACTTTGGGACGTTACAGAAACAAGGATGATTGTCGAGCTAAGCATGAGTCATTCCTTGCGTAGTTGTGTAGAAGGTGAGTGGGGTAACTCGCATGATTGGTTGTCGAGCTAAGCACGAGCCAATTGATGGTCGAGAGTGCCACCCGTGTGTCTTGTCGGACGGTTTACAATTTTAGTATATAATTCTTGATTAGTTGTCGAGCTAAGCACGAGCTAAACAAAAATTATATATTAAGATTGGTGTAAGGAAGGGATCAAACATGCCAACCAACATAATGTATGTCAACGGATCCCAATAGAGATTACAATTGGTAAAATGGTTGTCGGCCTAAATAGCTTCGCCACGTGATCCGCGGTAAACCCGTCACGGTGCGAGGTGAAATAAGGTTCTTAGCCCTTGTTACAAATAATCGTTTTTATCTAAAACTATGGGGTAATTATTCTTAACAAGGTTTATTAAACTAACCAAAACTCGCGTTTTGTTATTTATAGATGTTAAACCATAACAACACCACGTCAAACATCTCACTTCGTGTGTTCCTAGAAAGGGAGAAACTCACGGGGGTGAACTTTATTGCATGGCTTAGGCAATTGAGGATTGTCCTTCGCCATGAGTCAAAGTTTCACATCCTTGAGGAACCCCTTCCGGAGCCACCTGCTACCAACGCGACTTGGGCCGTCTGATACGGGTATGAAAAACGTGTTGAGGACACGCACGATGTTGCCTGCCTCATGTTGTCAACTATGAGCTCGGAGTTGCGAAAGCAGATCGAGCACATGAGTGTGTACAATATGTTAAACAAGCTCAAGGACATGTTCCAACAGCAAGTTAGGCAGGAACACTATGAGTGTGTTAAAAGCCTAGTCGGTTGTAGGCTGTAGGCTGCAGGAAGGCAGGAATGTTGGTCTTCACGTCCTTAAGATGAAGGCGAATGTGGACCAAATGGAGAGGTTAGGATTTCCTATTGGGAGAGAGCTCGCTGTGGATATTGTACTCCAGTCTCTGCCCGCATCATATGATTAGTTTGTCACAAACTATCACATGCAAGGAATGGAGAAATCCTTAAGCGAATTGCATGGCATGTTGAAGTCTGCGGAGTCTGACATGGCCAAGCATGGTTCCACCTCAACCACTCCCGCCTTGGGTTTAAAGAAACAAAAGAAAAGGAAGAAGAAACCGACCCTAAAAGGAAAGGTTGGAGTTTCCAAGCCTATCCTTGATATTGAGTCGAAGTACATAGAGGATGTGCCTCAAGAAGAGACTCAAGAAAAGGTGATTTGCTACTTCTATGAAAGATTTGGAAATTGGGGTCGTCACGCCTGCCCTACGTGCCGAGAGGATATAAAGCTTCTCAGGAAAGAGAGAGTTAACTTTCCATCTTCAGGTACGTTCATGATTCATTGCTATTCTTATATAAGCTGGGTAGTTGATCCGAGCTGATTGACTCACGTTTGTCACAAATTTATTTTGTTACAAAATGTAGGTCTTTTGGTGAGAGAAAAGCATGAAGAACCGGATCTCGAACGAGGAAACCATGGTGATTGTCCTCTAAGAGAAGATAAGGAGACTTGACGTCGGTTTATTTATTATTCTATTTTATTGCCTTACGTGGCAAGTAATATGTCTTTGTATGCTCGGTTTTGAAGATGATGGATATGATTTTGAAGTTTTAAGAATTGATGTAAAACCTTTTTAAGCGATGTTTATTCAAGGTTTATTTGTGTCATAGCTCATGTGTTGTTTTGCCCTGCGTGGTACACAACTTTACGTGTGGTGACGATGATTTTATTCTTAAAATATGAAATTTATTATGAAGATTTATTGTGAGATATTTTGTTATATTCAAAATTTTCCATGTCATGCCATACACAAGGTTTGGTTACAAGTAATAGAAAATTCATGAATAATTGATTCTAAATCCAAAATAGTTTGGATAAACTATCTTTGTGTGATAATCAACTTTACCACATAAACAAGAGATATATCGCCTAGATCCGTGTGGTTGGGATCTCGGGGTAGTTTAGCCTTGGGCTTAACGATTGATATTGATCTTGTTTATTAGGCTAAGATGATTATGAGATCCTTCACTAGAGTTTGTGAGAGGATTAAAGGCTTGTTGGATATTGATCACATTTTGTGGATAATCCGTTCAAGCACATCACAAAGAATAATGAAAGAGAAACTTCTTCGTCGCTACCTTGATGGTAGTAGTGACGAGACGTTTACTAGTTTGGGTATATGTCTGAAACCTTGTTGGTGTTCAGAATTAACCAAGACAAATTTTAGAATCAATAGGGCATATAGATCAAGATACTTAGATCTAGTTAAGATGCTAAGATATCTACTATCTATATATTGGATGACCATATAGTGAATTGTGGAATTGTTTCACAATTCATATCCTGCTAAGACACATTGGTACATGGTGTCATGGTGTAGGGAACCGGGTGTTATTGATAATGAACCGGTTTATGACGGGTCAAGAATGTGTGTCCGATTTGTTGGGATATTCATTTACCATTGTGACTAAATCCTCAAATCCAAATTCAATTGATAGTCTATTTAGCATTTATTAAGATACGAATAGAAAGGTTCTTTGCTTGTCTATCTTATAGTTCGAAGTTATCCATTCTACGTTCAGTGGGAGATGGATAAACTTGAAATCAAGAAGTGCTAATACGTTTGAGGAGTTCTTCTAAGTTTTAGCTATTTAACCTTTTGAGAACAATGTTTGTTGCTTAAAAGGGAAAGAAGAGAGAAACTAAAACTAAGGCATTCAAGTGGAAGAACGTGGAACTTAAATGAAAGACTTGATGATGATACTAGCATATAATCTGATATCTTTGATAGGTGATCAGCATGGTTATGCTAGTATGCCTTGTTGGTTCTATATGCCCAAGATACAACTTACGACGATATTGTTAATAATAAATAAACCTATAGGGTCGCACATAAAGAGCAAATAGACGCTAATTATATGTTTTGAATACGATTCAAAGTATAATCAACCCTAATATATATTTATTGGACGCATTATTATTTAAGTGAAATAATAATCTTACGATAAATATATATATATATATATATATTGAGTAAACTTGTCACTCATATTATATATATACATATTATATATCTTGTTTTAAGGAAATACTTTTAGATGTATTCCTTTAATGTGTTGCAAGTATTTATATCATGTTTTATTGGATAAAATATATGTTTATAAATACATAAATTCTTCACAAGGAAAAAGGATATGGCCCCTTCTCTATCCATATACATTGCTTGTATATTCATATAGGAAGTCATGGTGATACCTTACTTGACAACATGCTACATATGGAGGCCCTCCCCCCTCTCCTTTTCTACTTGTTGGTTGCCGTAGAAGCCAAAAAAAAAGGGAGGCCCCCCTTTTTTTTTTGTTGACATTTGATGAGAAGAAATTATGGAGGGGGCCATCTCACATGTAGAATGCAAGAGACATGGATACATGGAATTAATAGTAAATGTGAGACATGTTAAGTATGGGTGTATGTGGACTATATAGAAGAAAAGCAAGTTTTCTTTTGGGAGGGGCTACGGCTTCATATTCTTTAAAAAAAACAATTGTGTTTTTTTTTAAAATGGAGAATTCTCATATAGGGGCTACGGCTTCATATTCTTTAAAAAAACAATTGTGTTTTTTTGTTTAAAAATGGAGAATTCTCATATTGGGGCTATGGCTTGCATAAGAAAAGAATATGAAGAGTTTTCTTATTTTATACATATCAAGTTCTCTCTTGTTTATAGGTTGATGTTAGATGGTTGTTTAAGTAGAGACTTAAACAAACACTAAACAACCTGTTTTCTTCTCTTATGCAACACAACTACAAGATATTATTGTTGGTGGTTCTTCAAGGAGTTGAGATAACCACAACAACTAGTAGACTTGAACACAAGTTAAGAAGAAGAAAAGGGTTTTCTTGCTTCTACTTGGTGTTGTCTACATATAGGGTTGAAAGGGCTAGCACTCGGTTGGTGTTGGATGTTGCTCGCGTGTGGATACCTTGGAGGGAAGCTACTCTTGGTTCCTTGTCGTTTCTAGTCTCCACCGATACCGGTTCACGCTACAAAGGTTATATTTCTTAAACCCCATATGGTTGTTTTAGTTTTCTTAAGTCATGCATATGGATCTTGGTGGGGAGTTTTAAAGAGTTTCAAATTGTTGTACACGTTTTCACGCTTCCGTGGTTATTTAAATATTTTTTTAAAAATCGTTACAAACCCTAACAGTGGTATTAGAGTCACTTATGCATGTTTAAGAAACTTTATTTTATGAAAATTATATTTTCTTGAATATAAAAGAAATGGACAACTTTTCTTTTAGTAGAAAAGTAGTAGATTTCTTTTTGGGCAACATATATATATACGATTATATTGTTTATTTGTTATAACCATTTTTACATGTATATTTGGTTGTAAAAGTTGCCTAAAGTCAAGTGTTGATTTTGTGTGTTGTTATGGTGCATAGCAAGCCTTGAGACTTATGTGATGATTTGTGGTTGTTTAATATTCAATTTGGTTGTAAATTATTATTTTTCATTTGGTATGTAAAAATAATTTAATTTCTAGCATCTTGTTTATTTTTGTAAATAATAGAATAGTTTAGACTAGTTTATTTTTTAAAAAATGTAACAAGATTGAGAATGCCAAGTTGGAGACCTTTTGGTAGAAGCCACAAACATGGTGTTTGGAGATCTTTGCAAGACAAGGGTTGTCAAGGCAAGTGGGAGCTTCAAGATCATCACACTTGGATGTTTGGAATGTCCCCTAGATTGACTTAGTATTTTTCGTTTGGCTCACGAAAAATACCGACTAGGAAATGGCTTGTCTATGCACATATATATGTTTTGCGTTTTTATGTTTATATTTATCATGCGTGGTTGAAATAGGATTTTTGCATGCTAGATAATATTTTGAACATAAAATAAATCGTAAATGGGAGTTTGGTAAAAAATATATATTTGACAACATTCTTGTAATTGTTAAAATGAGTTTTATATAAAAGGAGTTTTAAATAAAATATCATGACGTCAAGTTTTATATATATATATATATATATATATATATATGAAATGAGTTTTGTAAAATAGAGATTTTAAAACTCAACCAAACTCCGTTACTAGCTTAATAACAAAAGGTGTTTTATTATAAGCTAAAAATTGGTCGTAATTCGAGCGCTCAATCAACACATATTAATATAGGATATTAATATTAATCTAAAATTGACGTTGTCGAGAGTTCGTAAAATAGAGATTTTAAGACAACTCAAAGACCAAGACGTAAAATATGATTTTACTATAAAAATGTGTAACTTATGATTGTATGCATGCAATATATGTTACACAACTCGTTTTGAATTATATATTTATATATAACAACGCAAAACGAATAAAGCCCTTTTTGAAATGTAAGTCTATGCCATCCTAACTTAAAACGCTCGCTTGTTACCGGAATGTCCTTGTGGAGAGAGCATTAGCCAAACGCATAGATTGACTTGTAACAACCGAGGTGGTATTTCGCGAATTCCATGAGAGTCTTGGGCCGGAAACCACAAGTTTTAAATTAGGACGACTTAATCGTGACTAATTGTGGAGAGAGCATTAGCCAAACGCAAGGAAGTACGAGGCATAGATGGGATCAAACATGCCGGTTTTGACAAGTGTTGTCAAGGATCCCATAAAGATCTAGGAATTGTATAGAGATACAATTGGTAATCGTTATCTACCTTGTTGTTTTAATCTTGGTGGAGAGAGCATTAGCCAAACATTCAAGATTAAGTTCAACTTAGATCCTAGCCTTTAGTAATTAATATTTTATTAAATTAAAATAAAGGGTTATTAATTTTAAAGGATAAATATCGAAAATACTAAAATTTGACTTTATTATTTTGTCGATGATAATTAACTAGTTATTGCGAATCGTTCTTTTAAAGAACAAATTTAAATTGTACTAATTTTCTTGTTAGGTATCATGACTTGAGAAATGTTATCATAACATGAAAAGGAAGCTATTAGTACACATTTAATTGGTTAAGTCATTTAGAAACGTTAATAAAATTATGAAGATACTTATGAGAAGTATTTAAACAACTTTATTGATATTACTTTTCTCATGCTTGATTCTACAAGACTTGGACCTTTTTTTTAAGGACTTTGACTTATTGGAAATCTATGATATTTTGATATCATTAAAGAAAGGGTTCTTGCATGAGAATAGTCAAGGCGTTTCAAAGTATAAAACTCCTAAGTTTTATCAAATGGCTAGAGGTGAATCTTTTAAACATTCACATCTTGTTGATGTGGTGTTATATAGATTATCTTAATCAGCTTGATCCTCCATAATTTAGGCTCATTACAAAATCATGTAACTTGTAGTTTATGATTTAGTATAAGCTAATTATGGAGAATTCTTTAATGTAAGAAGAATTCCAAGCAAAGTTAAAAGGGTTGACTTAGATCAAAAGGGTAACATGAATGGTTTCAAGATAAGGGTAAGCATTGGGTCGAAAGGTTCTACCGCAAACCTTACTCTAAGGCAAACTTAAAAGAGACATTCCCAAAGTGTTGTAGTTTTGTTCTGTTTTCAATAAGATTGAACGTTTGAATCAAAACTACATTGTTTACTTAAATGAGCCAAAGATAAAGATTTGCTTATGTAAAATCTTTATGTATCTATATGATAGATCTTATAAATTCATGATAATCCTTAGTATATGATACAAATGGATTAAACATGACTTAGTCAGCTTACTACTATTATCTCCCATATTGATAAGAATTGCATTATCAAAGCCCAAGCGGATAGGACTTTGAGATCATTAACCTCGAGTTAGGTGATGTATGCAAGTCTAATGGATTGGTAAGATAAGTGCTACAATTCTTTTACCATTTTTGGTAGTTAGGATAAATAATTGAAAGACCGATACATTTCTCATGTATGTGAGTTTTCTATTTATGTAGCACTAGTAGATCATCGTACTTTAATTAATCTCTTTTCGTTTAGAAGATTGTTTTATGTCTACTTGTTGAGACATACATATGGAAGTTTTGACTTGATCAAAAGGTTACATAATAAAGTATTATTTCAGCTAGGCAAGACAATATATGCTATTCGATTTTTTCGAGTTGGCAAAAATTTGAGCCAGTAGTATGACGAGTCATACTATACATACATTGTAAATCGTGGGATATTCTTTAGACTACGAACATAATGGTTATGTTAGATTCCAACCAAATGATTAATAAGACTCTATATTTGATATAGATTGGAAATGAGTTCCAAGTTTATCTTATGTAATCTAAGATTGTAATGTATTTATGACATTTGACAATCATAAGGATCTTGCTTTACCACATTGTGAGAATCTATTCTTGCAAGCTCGATTAAGAACAACTTGGTTGTTACTTATATGATTCTTTTATAAAAGGCATTTTCATTCCATAAGAATCAGTGGGAGTATTGTGAATTTCAAAAGGAGTTTGAATGACACACTAAATAGAACCTATTTTTGGTGCTATTATTTAACTATGAGTTGTTAGATCTGACCAAATTGGTTGCTCAGGTACTTGTCATATTCATGATATTGGTAAAAAAAATATAAAAGATCCGAGAAATGTTATTTCATGTATCAAGTAATAATTTAATGAGTCTTTGTGATGACGCCATCTACCCTATGCAATATTAATATTGCATTAGATCATGAGTATTGAGATGCATTTCATGTCCAAGAACCAAGTTTTGGAACTTGGTGATTGCACCTATGAATAGCATGGCTATTAGATGCAATTAATCATTTGAGAAAGATTATCATGGACAAGAAGTGGACACACATTCATACGCTACCAACATGAAAGTTCTCTTGCAGCTCATTGTGTTTAATATGAATAGAACTTAGCATGGTTGGTTATGCATGAAATAATTAGAATAACTTTGCAATACAAGTATAGTTTACTATCTTTTATTGGCAAGTGTGTGTGGATGCCATTTCCTTTTAGGAAATTGAAGCGAGGACGAATAATTGATATAATTAAAGCATCACACAAGGTATTCTAAATGTGTAAGTTGCAAGTAATCCATTTGTGGATTATAGCAATTATCTCAAAATAGAATCTATGATTGAGTGAAAAATCAACTTGCTTGATTTTATCAATTGTTATAGATTTGACTAGTGTTCAATGTAGTACTAGCAAAACATAGTAATATTTCTTCTACGGTTATGTGGGAGACATAACGATCATTAGAAATTATTTCCAACATGTAAGATTGAATATCTTAGCTTGGAAGTTATTTTCAATGATAGAAATGGAAGAAAGGTGTCTATAATCTTGAAACATGATATTTAGGGAAAGATCAAATCAAAGTACCAGATTGAAGCATAATGTACTCAAGTGACTGCATCTTGAAGTAGTTCAAGATATAAAACTCAACGAGAAGTTTCCTTTAATGTCACTTAGCATAAACCTAAGTATTAATTAGTGTTCTTACTCACCGAGTTTGAGGAAGATCCCATAATGAATTTTGTTTTGACAAAAGGTTTCATTATGCATGCTACACACTAGGCCTATTACCTTGTGTGCTTTGAGGACTACAAGATAGATTGTAGTTGTATCCTTTTGAAGGGATTACCATTAAAACATACTTATATGTGCTTGAGTCATAATAAGTGTGTTCTTGTTTGAATAGAGATATGTGCGTAAAGGGGTTACACACGAGGCGGTTTCAAACAAACGGATATTGTATCCATAATCGCAATAGAGTTATAATCTTACGAAATGTATTGGAAAGAGTTCCAAACCAAGTGTATAGTACCATTATATGCTACTATAAAACCGTTTTATGATGAAGTGTTTCATCAAGTATATCATGTTTGATATAAAGGCAAATCCTTCCCACGGGATTACCTTAAAGACTTTAGTTCTTCGTTAGAACATATGAATTGACGGTTTCATGTTAAAACATTTGGATGTTATCAAACCATATACTTTATCGGTGAAAGATAACACTAAAATAAAGTCCTAAAAGGATTAAGTTCCTGTAAATCCTTTGGTTGTCAATCACTGTGGACTAAACATTGTTGTTATGTCTAATACGAATTCTATTCATATATGATTGATTTGTATATGTACTTTTAGTATTTGGATATTTAGAACGGCAAGCAATATTATCTTATCTAATATGGTGATGTCTCATGGGATGAGCACGTATTGATTACGACCATATTCATTAATAATATTGTGTTCTATATTAGCATGTTTAATCTTTGAATAACTTTGTTATTCTAAATGGTCCATGGTCGGGCATAACTGCGGGAGCAATTATGAATGAAGACTATTGTGAATTGGTTGGTTGATTTTCATAGTGATGAAAATAGGCAAAAGGTTTGCAGCCAAATTCACGGGTGTTTGTTAGAGAACAAACATTGGACTTGACCCAATATCAAGATCACTTCATGGATCGGTGTCATAAGTGATTTTGTGAAAAATGGTGATATCTTTGTATCCTTAGACCTGAGATACATATTGGGACTCAAGTATGAGGAGTATCATGCTTTAATATGGTTAAACGCTACCCTTAATCGGGTGGTTATAAAGGCCATTATTAGGTGTGATATGAATCATATGAGAGGCATATGTAGTCAATAAGGGATTTGTTCCTCTCACTAAATTGAGAGCATGACATCTAGAGCGCTCTACTAAGGTTGAACTTTATGAGATTGATGACGATCCGTGTCTCATGTTCAATAGGATGTCAGCAACAAAGGGATAACTGATACATTGCCTAAAATACTAATTTGTAGCTTGTGAGCTAAGAGATTGGTGGATGCTAAAAACGGCACATCTTTGTTTATTATTAGGGGCAGTGAGATGTTGCTTGACGTTCTTACCACTGTCTATATCGACTTAAGTTGAACCTTGTGCAAGTGGGAGATTGTTGGTTCTATATGCCCAAGATACAACTTACGACGATATTGCTAATAATAAATAAACCTATAGGGTCGCACATAAAGAGCAAATTGACGCTAATTATATGTTTTGAATACGATTCAAAGTATAATCAACCCTAATATATATTTATTGGACGCATTATTATTTAAGTGAAATAATAATCTTACGATAACTATATATATATTGAGTAAACTTGTCACTCATATTATATATATATATATACATATTATATATCTTGTTTAAAGGAAATACTTTTAGATGTATTCCCTTAATGTGTTGCAAGTATTTATATCATGTTTTATTGGATAAAACATATCTTTATAAATACATAAATTCTTCACAAGGAAAAAGGATATGGCCCCTCCTCTATCCATATACATTGCTTGTATATTCATATAGGAAGGCATGGTGATACCTTACTTGACAACATGCTACATATGGAGGCCCTCCCCCCTCTCCTTTTCTACTTGTTGGTTGCCGTAGAAGCCAAAAAAAAAAAGGGAGCCCCCCCTTTTTTTTGTTGTTGACATTTGATGAGAAGAAATTATAGAGGGGGCCATCTCACATGTAGAATGCAAGAGACATGGATACATGGAATTAATAGTAAATGTGAGACATGTTGAGTATGGGTGTGTGTGGACCATATAGAAGAAAAGCAAGTTTTCTTTTGGGAGGGGCTACGGCTTCATATTCTTTAAAAAAACAATTGTGTTTTTTTTTGTTATAAAATGGAGAATTCTCATATAGGGGCTACGGCTTCATATTCTTTAAAAAAAATTGTGTTTTTTTGTTTAAAAATGGAGAATTATCATATTGGGGCTATGGCTTGCATAAGAAAAGAATATGAAGAGTATTCTTATTTTATACATATCAAGTTCTCTCTTGTTTATAGGTTGATGTTAGATGGTTGTTTAAGTAGAGACTTAAACAAACACTACACAACCTGTTTTCTTCTCTTATGCAACACAACTACAAGATATTATTGTTGGTGGTTCTTCAAGGAGTTGAGATAACCACAACAACTAGTAGGCTTGAACACAAGTTAAGAAGAAGAAAAGGGTTTTCTTGCTTCTACTTGGTGTTGTCTACATATAGGGTTAAAAGGGCTAGCACTCGGTTGGTGTTGGATGTTGCTCGCGTGTGGATACCTTGGAGGGAAGCTACACTTGGTTCATTGTCGTTTCTAGTCTCCACCGATACTGGTTCACGCTACAAAGGTTGTATTTCTTAAACCCCCTATGGTTGTTTTAGTTTTCTTAAGTCATGCATATGGATCTTGGTGGGGAGTTTTAAAGAGTTTAAAATTGTTGTACACGTTTTCACGCTTCCATGGTTATTTAAATATTTTTTTAAAAACGTTACAAACCCCAACATGTCTGACTAAGAGTCATTACTTCTTTTAATTCTGATAAGAGTCATATAGAGCCAAAGAGATATGGATTTCTCATATCTAAGTGGCAGTGACTTGATGGTGAGTCACGTTGAGTTCACCACCTATCGGAAGACGTAGTGGATCCAGAATTCACTAAAAATAAAAGAAGTAAATGATAAAGAGATGCAATCCATTTGAAATATTCAAGTACTTGACTTGACTTGATCATATACCTAGGTGTATACCAAGGTGGTAGTGATGGGATTAACATGGATGGAGTTGTAGACAACTTCAAATACCGAATAGTGGTAAAGTTTCATGATGGTTATGGAGAAACTTGTCCTAGTGGCTATGTTGAAGAATGTTTGATACTTGTGGATATTAATGACCGCGTTCCGTCATGGAACAATATGATGAGGAAGTGCTTATAACACTCTTCAAGGGTTTAATATACATCCGTAGTGTCCGTACTATGTCTACAAAAGTGAATAAGTCCACTTCAGACTTATGCTTGCATCTTAAAGGAAATATCTTTGCTTACTATTATAAAATCAAAGTGATGAGTTTTTAGAAGCATAGATAAAACCTTTTATATGTGTCAGGGCTAGTGGGAACTTTGTTGTATTCCTAGTGTTAAGTGTCTATGGAAGATAATGTCTTGATATTAGGTTATCTGCAAACCTAATTCAGGAATTACTGCTTCATAAGGGCATTTAGGAGATACAAAATTCGATAGTACTTAGTTCAAGAAATATAGAGATATGTTCTTGATGTTTGACGAATTGAATAGGCTTGGAGTAAGTAGTTACTCTAATGCATGTTTATATTAGGATAACTGTTGATTTTGATCAAAGTTTATGATCCTAACTTGTGGTGTTGATTGTTGGTTCTTAAGTATCACTAACCCTATTGTGGGCTTTTGAGACAATGAGGGTGTGATTACTTTAACCTTTTGAAAAGTAAGATCTCTTTGACTCATACTTTTGAAGTAGTCTTGTCAAAAGAGATATAATTGAATAACAAAAGTACTTGTGGATGTTGTGGTATAAATCCACTAGTTAAGCCGTTGTTATGGACTAGTGATGTTTATCATACTAGGTCCATTAGAATTTCTAATGCATGTAACTTGGCTTAAATATGTTTTGGTTTATGTTTGATTTGTACTTATATTTTGGGGATGTTAAGCAGTGTTGCAATTCATACTATATCGATTATTAAATGGAGATTTAATAATACGCCGAGGGCGGGTATTTTATGTATCCTTATTGTGTTCCATCTTAGCATGTTTAAACACTTCCGAGAATGTTTTCCATTCTAAAATCTCCACAATCGGTTATGTTTTATGGGAAGGAAGTATAAATTAAGATTGAGGTAAAGAATTGGTTTTGTTAAACGTGATTCTTGCCTATACTTGAAAGGGGTTTCAAGTGATTGGAGGACCCGTACCCGAGTTCGCTTCATGGTTCTGGTCATAAGTAACTCGGGATGATGATGGCGTTTCATCCTTAAACTAGAGATACATGTGATCCCAAGGCATAGGTCTGCTTTGCTTTGATCATTTTCTAACGCGGTCCGTAACTAGTCGTTATAAGGGAGATGATTGGGTAGAGTATTATCTATGTGGCGGGACTATGTAGTCGAAAGGTATTTGTTCCTCTATGTATAGAGAGAATATCCATGGGCCCCTCGATGATTGAGTGTTGACGTTCATATGCATGGCCGTGCTCAGGTTATATTGATGATGGATCAATGTTAACTTGGTTTGTTGGTCACCACTAATCTAGAATCGAGAAACATAATCGTGAACGATCTTAAGGTTGACTATATTCCATGCCTTGTGTTCACATAGGATATCGCGAACAAAGGGATGTATATGTTCATTTATCTTTAGGACAATCATTTTATGATTGGGATCTTGTCAAGAGTGGCATACCCTATACTGACTTGGGAGCATAGATGTCTTGCTAGAGGCCGCTCTATGTTTGTGTTATTTTTCGTAGTCGTGTCACGTGCAAGTGGGAGTCTGTTGGAATATGCCCGCTGACACGAACGAGTTAATAGCACTGCTGATGAAGTATAGGCCTATTGGGTCACACACCAAGTATTGATTCTGGCAACACGAACAAGCAAAAGAGAGAAAAGGCCAAAATAGGTTTTGGCAGCGTGGTACACGGGCCGTGTCCAGCCCAACTAGCACGGGGCGTTTTGGCCCAAGTAGAGACCGCGTGCTTTGGGCCTACACGGCCGTGTAGATCAACACGGGCCGTGTTGGTCCTGTTAGACACGGGCTATCTTGGCCCAATTGAGGTCGTGGACTTTGGGCCTACACGGCCGTGTTGGTGAACACGGGTCGTGTACAGATGCTGTAACAGCAAAATTGATTGGTTTTAAAGCTCATTTTAATGGGATTAAGTATTCATTCAATTTGGCAGCTTCAAACACCACGAATTCTCTGTGTTCTTTGAGGAAAAATGGCTATGAAGAACATACACACTTTCTCTCTAGAGTTGATACACTTTGTGATCAAGTTTTGATGCACAAAGTGGTTAGACATACTTTAATCTTGTTGTTTTGGTGGCTACACCAACCTACTAGCATTGGGGAATCAAGTGTGCTTGGGGTGGACTTCATTAGAGGAATTCTCTTGTTGAATTCTTTACACTTGACAAGGAGAAGTAGATATTGTGTTCTTCCTTAAAGGTATAACTATTTCTTGCTTCTTGTTTGTTATTTTAGTTGCAATTCCATGTCTAGATGTTAGTCCATGGGAAGTGTTTGTTTGGCTAGTTTAGTTTTTGTATTATCTCTTGCTTCCGTTGCTACTTGACTATGCCAAGCAAATACCTTCAGTTAAGTCTAGCATCATCATGCAACCTACACTTAATCAAGTGTGTGTACAAATCATGGTATACAATTCTCAAATCATTTGTTAATATATGTTATATATATATATATATATATTAATTGTTATATTATTCGACACTCACCTAATAAACTAGAATAAGCAAAGACCTTGCTTTGGCACTCACGGATTGTCAACTTGACCTATAATACCAATGCTTACGCATTAATCATTTGAACACGTAAGGAACGTCTAGGATACTTGAAACAATACCCTAATGGTGTTATTTGACTATTTATTAACTTATTATAGTAGACCAAGCAACAACACGCGAACGAACAACGCAAAACAACATATATGCTGAATTCTGGCTAGACGCGTCGTGTAACGACCTGAAAATATTGTAAATATTCTTAAGACGAGAATTATATTTATGGAATTTAAGGATATACAAATAATAGAAATATATTCTTTGAATATATTAAGAATGTTTTTACTCCTAAGATACGTGTATATATATAAGTATTATACGTATAATAATACTGCCAATATATATATATATATATAAATACTTTGTATTTAAGGAGTTTGAGGATAGAGATTTAAATAGAGTTATTAATTTACGTCGTAAAAATAAATTAAATTAAAAGATTAAGGTTGAAGGTTTAATAAAATTCAAACTTAACTAAAAGGACTGAAAGTGTAAATTAAGGGGGCCTAAGTGTAACTTGTAAATTCAATTTTAATACAAATTGAATTCACGTGATGACTTTGCTTGTACGGTTGGGTTTTCTTTTCTTTTGCAGCTTTTTGCTTTTCCAAGTTGCTTTTTACTTTATGCTTTATACATATATATATATATATATCGATTTCTATATATAGAGAGAGTAGAGTAGAAGTAGTTACAAAAAATAGAGAAACACGGTAAGGAAATAGTGAGGTACTTTGAGCAGAGTCTCGTTTGTACTCGTATAGAAGTTACGGGAGACCGAAAATATTGTTACGAGCATAACTTCGATCGACGTTTTGCGAGAATTGATCCGAGAGGTATATTTCTTTAATCTTACGCTTCTATTTCGACTATGAAGATGTTTAGGCTACATGCATGTCGAGTTTATGCGTTTCTATGGAGTTTCTAAGCACGTGAAGCGATAATCTTTGGTCGGGAGTTGTTATTTTGCATGTCTAAGTATTCTAAGCTAGTTTAGACTTCTCTAGAATCTTTGGATCGTGTTTTTAACAATAGTAACCTTCATAGGTTATTTGTGGCGTTTGAGTTCGTGTTCTTGACAATCCGTGAGCGTTGTTTGTCTTTTAGAGCTCATGTGTTTCGTTATTTGGACTAAGGTGAGTTCAATATTTCTCAAAACCGAGTACTAGACAAAAATGATATATTTTCAAAAGTAATGATTTACTATAAAATGGTAACATGTGTTTATATATTACCTATGCATGAAATATGTGATATATATATATATATGATTGTTACGTGTTATGAAATCGTTTGATGATTATGCAATGTTATGAAGTTATGAGTTTTAACGTAATATTTATTTACGAGACCTTGGGATGGGTGTAGTCCAATCCTTATTAATGATGCCTAGTAGGTTGAACCTTCTAAGAAAAGTGCTAGCCATTTGTGGGTTACCGGACGTTCATGACAAGTCCGAGACAACGTGATGATGTATTTATACTCATTGGAATGATATTTGGTACTAGAGGTTGTACCTTATTAAATATCATGCGGGTGTGAGGAGGTGTAAGAGGTAAAACACCGTTATTACTTCACCTTAACGGCATTGTGGAATACGTTGTATACCACGTCGCCGGAGTAACGATAGCGGGAGATGTTGCAGTCTAAGAATTATTGGAAGTCACGCTCTAATGATTCTTAGACGGGTAATAACGTAACTCGTGAACTGGGTCTATATCTTGGGTTAAGATAATATCCCTAGACCATTAATGATGATTATGATGATGACGATAGTTATGATTTAAAGAATTACGATAACGGAGTATATGAAATAACTGTTTGAGGTACTATGATTAGTTGACCGTTATGTGCTAAATGTCAAATGATGGGTTGGTCAACTATATGAATGGGCGGGAATGGATTATTATTTATTCTGATATTACCGCCTAAAGTATGTTATGTTTTAATTGAATCTTTTCTTAACTCAATTGACTCACGAGGCATTAAGCTGACACTTGTTTCTTGAAATGTGTCTTGTACTCTTGCAGGTTGCTTAGAAGATTGCTTGTGAGACAGGGACTTTGGGTAGTGTACTGTCTTAGTTGATACCATTTTGTTTTATCGCATCAAACAATTTATGTCTTTACGATTAATGTTTATGAACGTGATGTCGTGATTTTCAAACTGATGTAATCTCTTATCATTTCGGTAAGATGTATTTTATGGCTAAAGACTTCCGTTGCATGTTTTTCTGATAAAATGGCAAGATTTTTTGTAATTGGGAAATTTTGGGAAATTGCGGTCGTCACACTTCGCGTCCCCTGCAGCAAACTACTTATACTTGTTTTTGCACAACAGTGCTAATTTATCCCATTTCAACTCCAAAACAACTTAGTAAAATTTTAGTGTTTCATATGACCATTTGACACTTGTGAAAGCTTTCTAACATCAAAAACTCCTATCCAATTAATTCATACGAAAATCACAATTAAATGGACAAAGAAGTGCGCATAATGGCCAAAACTTGGTATAGACCAATTCTAACACTTGAAACACACCATATACACCTAATATGATGTATTGAAGGTGTTGCAACTGACCAAAACCTCTAAAGTCGTTGTTTGATAACATTTTTCAATTTATTGCCTATTTATGGCCTAATTTTCACTATTTTAGCCAATTCAAGCAAAACTATCATTTCAATTCAAAACCAATGTTCTAATCAATTCATACAAGTCATATGAACCTATTAGAACCTTAAAAATCAGTTATTGATGTGTAAAAACACTTTGACCTCATTTTGGCCATTTTGACCCATTTAGGCTAATTCTTGGATTTGTATAAAAACACCACTTCTAATCCACCATATGAGTTCTAATCAATCCTAACAAGTTATAGGAACAATTAGAACACTAAATTTCAGTTCATAAAGATCAAAATTAGTTTGACCCATATTTGACCAATTTTGACCCATTTGAGCCAAAATTCAAAACTCATCAAGATTACAACTTTAACTCATGGAATTGATTCCTATGTACTTAGAAATGATATTAGAACCTATTTCAATCATCAATTTCAGTTCTTAATTGCTAAATCAAAGAACCCACTTGAAACCTGGAATTTCAAGTCTTGAAAGGCATAATCAAGAACAAGGATGAATATGAACTTACAATGATTAAAGGATGATTAGGAACTGATCTTGGAGTGATTGTAAGCCTTAATTTACTGCTAGAACAAAGATTAATGAGTTTCCCATCAAAACCCAAAAATCAAGACTAGGAAGAAACCATGGATGGAGCTTACAAAGTGATGGATGGAGAAGATGAAGACGGTGATCTTGGACAGATTATGACTTCAATTTGTGGCTGGAAATTGTTGCTTGAATAATATCTTGATGATTTCTTCTTCAATAGCTAGCAAGAACAAGAACCCTTGTGAAGAAATTGTGTCTGTATGTGTGATACGTGTGTGTATGAGGGAGATGAGTCAAAACCGACTTGTGGGTAAATATTATCCACAAGTGGTATTTTATTCCCCTTTTCAACTTACAACTCGTCTCTCGTTTAACCGTTTCAACTAACGAGGATATTTTTAGAATCCTCGTTTGAAACCATTCGATATTTTATAATATTTGTCTATTTTTATTAATATTTTAATAACCCATTTATTTATTATTTTCATATTTTTATATCATTTCTAAGATATATAAATATTATTTAATTAAATCAAATAACCGACGTACCACATTCGCACACATTTAGGCCCGTTTTGAGGATGTTACAGACCTGCAAAAACATTTAAAATAGTATCTGATAAGCTACGAGAGCTTAGTGAGTATGTCAAACTGTAAATCATATAAATGCATGCATAAGATCACATAGAGATATCACACCATAGTAGGTAATCAACACCAGCCTCGGGTTCTAAACACAGGGCAGCAAAGATAGGTCACAATATTGTACCATATCTGAGCCCTACTACACATAGCAGCATGTTAATCAACACATATGAGTAACACATGTATAATATTCCAGTATGATAACCCACATGTTGTAGATATGAAGAATAGTTTAGTAAACTCATCTTATAATCAATAAGGTCCTATAGTAGTCCAATGTCGATTATAATTCAACGAACATGCCAACGACTAGTTTCTACATGTAATATACCAATAATATGTTAAACACATAACACTACTGAATAGCTGAAAATTGGACGGTTCATAGGCACGCCCATACCTTTTCATAAGCACACTTGTGCCTTTCCTTTCAGGTATGGCTCACGACTTTGTCTTTCTTAGACATGGGCGTACCTATCATCAGACACGCCCCGTGCCTGTGCCTAAAACACGAGGCGTACCATAAGAACTAGGGTTTGCCACTAGGCCATAGGCACACCCGTACCCTCATTGGATACGCATGTGCCTACCCCTGGTATGCAGTAGAACGATGACCAGTCGACTATTTTGGTCTTTGTCAACCCAAATCTCAATTCTAATTGATTTAAAATATTAGAGGGGTGTTTTCCTACACCCCAAATAGCTAACAACATCAATAGGAACATAAATCACCTATTCAAGACTATGATTCATCCTTTGAATTGTTTTGACCCATTAAAGCTCAAATCTAAACAAACTAATCATACCTTGATGATTATAGGATTGAGATGATGATGTTAGATGCCTAATTTCAAAAAGTCATGAGGAAAAATGGGCAACAGTGAAGCACGTATGTATGTATATATGTATGTATGTGTTTGTATTTCTCTAGAACATAAACGTCATATATATCCACATCTATCACAGTATGTCAGCTTAGGTCCATGTAGTTTTTATGTTTTATTTAGACAGTTTTAACCCCTCTAGTTTATAAAAACTAATAATCTCATGTAGGCAACTTATGGTTTATTTAACACTTATTTATTACTATTAATTAAGGGTATTTGAACCCTGGTATATTAAGTAGAAGGAAATAATAAATAACAAATCTGACTACAAGAAGGATTTAAAAGGTTGTCGAGAACCCCTCGTTGCTTTTCACAAACTTTGCCTTTGTTGTTTGTCATAAGAACTTTTTTTTCTTTTGTAAATATTTCAAATAATATTTGTATTAATTGAAGAACACACTTGCATTAATGCTTAACTGATATAAATTTAATAGTCAATGATTTCATTAAAAAGTCCTTGAATACTAAAGTGTAACTTATGAGATGATCCACTAAATTTACAAAAGCTATACGCAAATGGTTTTATTATCGAATCTAACTAGCATCATACTCACACAATGCAGCGACAAATAATTTTTGTTTTGCAACATGTTGTTTTAAAGACACGATTTTTTTATTTAAATATAATTACATTACTCTTTTGATAACATAAGCTTCATTCAAAACATATCTACATATCAACGGTATGAAAACGTGGTCCACTTTAATTTACAAAAGGTTAGTTCTTAAAAATTAAATCCAATAGAAAAAGAAACCATCACACTCTGACCGAAGCCTTCTCACGATCCATACCTGTAGAAAAGGTAAGAACTATATTAAATATTAGGTTTAGTGAGTACACCATTACGAATTAATACACAAATGTAAAACACATTGTATACACGCAATATCTATCAAACATTTCATATCACCTTAACACAATTATGTCACTCAGGCCATTAAGTTGACTTTCAGACCATCATGTATCACATAACATCTAACCGTATACATATAATGCAAAGAATGTACACAAACATTTTGCATAATAGTAGGGATCGTGTGACTCGCCTCAATTAGCAAAATAAAATATTTGTTATGCAATTTACTCGCTATTTGTTGGAATCTGCCCACTGACACACGTATGCCGGTATCACTGCTAATGAAGCGCGAGCCTATTGGGTCACACGCCAAGGATTGATCCCAACAGCTTAATGTGGAAGGAGAATGTCAAAGAATCAAAAGTGTTTTGATTCGGGGCTTCACGACCGTGAAGGATGCTCCATGGGTCGTGAAGCAAGCTGCCCTAACGATTGTTCGACGGCCGCCACGCGTCGTGATGCCTTTGGGCTTCACGGCCCGTGACGAGGTCGTGAGGGGTCGTGAAGGAGATGCCCTCACGAGTCTCGACCGGGCGGCACGGCTCGTGGAGTTCTAAGTCCCCTCGTGGCACACTTAGGCTTCACGGCCTGTGAGAGCCCGTGAGGGGTCGTGAAGGGGGTAGCTGTAGTGACACTTGTGTTTTATTGGACCATTTGATGGTCCAATCAAGTTGCTTGCTTTATGGCCGGCCAAAAGAGGGTCTTGAGGCTGGTTAGGGCAGATGAACACAATATAACACATGAAGAACTCTTTCTAGACACTAGTTCTCTCTTGGCTCCAAAGGAAAAGATACACATACACTAAGTGAGGTATTCTTGAGTGTGATAATGAGTGTTCCATGGTGCAAGAGGAGATCTACAAAGGCTGTTCCAGATGATGGAGTCATGGTGGACGTTCATCTATGGATTGCTAGTACAATGGGATTAAGCGTACTTGGTATGGACTAGTAAGGGAGGAGGAAGCCATTTTGTTTCCTCAAGTTCATCCCCACACATGGAGCTCGATTTCCAGCTGGAAGAAGGTATACTCTCTTCCTCCTTCTTCTTGTTTTGAGTTGCAATTTGCTTTGTAGTGTATTCCACCATTGGAACTTCGTGTGGGCTTTGTGTGTGCTTTCTTTTATGTCTTGCATGCTTCTTTCTTGTTTGCTTCCGCTGCGTTTGTGCCCACCACGAGTTCCAACAGTGGTATTAGAGCCATCTCTACAAAGAAATCGCACTTTGATGGCTTGAAAACCGAAAATGGACATTCTGTCCAGAAGAGCTTCACGTACCGTGGAGGTTTTGGCTTCACGGGTCGTGAAGCCTACACGAGTGGCTTCATGGGGTGTTGCTCGTGAAAGGTTTTGACTGTGTCAGAGTCGTGGAGCTCATGGGCTTCACGGGCCGTGAGGGCTCGTGAAGGCTTCTGGGCCGTGAAGGTCTCGTGAACAGTGTTTTTATCCTTGTTTATAAAAGAAATAAATTTTCGGTTTTAGCACCTTTCGATTCTGTTTTTCCAGAATCTGTCCTTTTGTTTGGACACTTGAAAAGCCCCGTTTATGTGTCTTGATTCGTATATTTATATGTATTGGGTGGTTTTGGCATAAAATGCACACATGCATATACTTATATTGTGTATATATGAATATGTGTTCTCAAAGTGTTTGGGATTCTAATGCATATGTACAAGGATTGTTCCTTTTGTGCCTTGAGTGCTTTGCTTGTTTGAACAATCTTAATCGAGATACATTTTCCATGGTTTTGTTGTGGCACACCATGTTTTGTTTGTGTTTGTTGTTGTGTCCGGTAATGCCTTGCCCGTTAGACCTATGTGTTGGTTGTTTATTTATGTATTCATTCATTTGGTGACTTTTAGTCACAATGGTTTGTAATAATATTTAATTCGGTTTGTAAATTTGTAAATTTATTATGGCTTGCATGCCATTGCTTTCCTTTGTACTTGTTGTAAGTAGCTTAGAATAGCAATCGCGGCTTGCATGCCGTTTCTTTTCAAATTGTTTGTAATTGTAAAAAGAAGACCGAGGACAACCATCGAGAGTCATGGTAGGGACGTCTCGGCTATATTGGATCTGGTGGATCATTTGGAGATGACGGATTCAGTGGGAGCACTTCCGGCGAGGCCATTTGGTTGTGTCCTTAGTTTGGCCTTGCTCTCTCCATTTGGCTCACGGGGAGGGCGCATAGGGTTTAGGGGCGTGTTACCGGATATTTGCTTTGTGCGTGGTTGTGATTAATTTTGTTATTTTCTTGCGTGGTTGTTAGGATCTTCGCATGCTAGAAAACTTTTCAAAATAATAAAATCACAAGAGTTGTTAAATTGTTTAACAAACCCCGCGCGCTCATGATTAACAAATAAATATAAATTGGTTTATATTAAAGTGAAAAATGCGTTTTGTCACTTGTTTGTTAATCAACTTGAAAAGAGGTTTTTTAAACCGGAAAGATAAAAGTCCCGTTTTTCTCAAACGTAAATCACACGCCACCCGTAAGATGACACCACCTGAATCTAGTGAGGCATGGGATGATTGTCGAACTAAGCACGAGTTGTTCCATGCGGATCTGTGTGGAAGGTGAGTGTGGCGACTTGAAATTATTGGTTGTCGAGCTTAGCACGAGCCAATGATTGTCAAGGGTGTCATCGTGTATCTTGACGGACGATTTACAATTCCAACTTAATACGCCTTGGTAATTGTCGTGCCTATACCGAGTTGCCAAAGCGGCTTAACAAGGAATTGGTGTGAGAATGGATCAAACATGCCAAACCGATGCTATGAGTGTTGATGGATCCCGCAAGTGTCTAAGAGTTGTAGTCTCGGATTACAATTGGTAAAACGTTTACCGGCCTAAATAACTTCATGAAGTGATCCGCGGCAAACCCGTCATGTAGTGAAGTGAAATAAGGTTCTTAGCCCTTGTTAAGATAATTGTTTTTCTTAAAACTATTATGGGTAATTATCGTAACGAGGATTGTATCAAAACTAACTAAAACGTGTATTCTTATATCTTTTATTGGCAAACGTTAAAGACACCGCTTCAACTTAAAACTCCGTTCGTTCCTAAAGAAGGTGAGACTCACTAATGTAGACTTCGTGGACTAGGATTGGTTGTTGAGGATTGTCTTCTACCATGAGTCAAAGTTGCACATTATAGAGAAATCCCTTATAGAGCCAAAATGCTACCAACGCGACCTAGACCTCTACATGCATGTAAAAGTGCATCGTGGTCTTGATCGGTTGAAGGATGCATGAAGACGGGAATATTAGTGTCCATATCCTTGAGTTAGAGAGGTACGTGGACCTAAAGGAGAGGCATGGATTCGCCATAGGGAGGGAGCTTGTGGTGAATGAAAATTCTCCAAAGTCCCTGCACACGTGATGTAAATAGTTCATTGTGAACTATCACATGCACAATATGGAGAAGTCCTTGATAAAGCATTATGGCATGTTATGGACTGCTAAGTCCTGCATGGCCAAAGTATGACTTGCCTCACCAACTCCTGCTAACATTATAAAGGAACAAGAAACCGAGAAGAAAAAATTGACCTCAAATGAAAGTTTGGTTTTACCAAACCTACCATATATGTGAAGTCAGAGGGCAATGAGATTGTGCCTCAAGATATGACTCCACAAGGGGTAATTTGCTACTTCTGCGGAAAGATTGGAAAATTGGCGCCACCACGCCTGCCCTATGAGCCTGAAAGGGCTAAAATCACTTATAAGTAAGAGAAATTAGCTCCTTGACTTCAGGAACATTCATGATCAAACTCCATTGCTCTTCTAATTCTAAAGGCTAGGTATTAAACGCTAGCAATAACGCTCACGTTTGTCACAAATTTGTTTGTCACAAAGTGAAGGTGTTAAAAGAGAAGTAGGCGGATGAGGCATGGAGAGTTGGAATTCTAAAAGGGAAACATAGTTGTTGTCCCTATTGAGAGGATTGGAAGTTTCTATCTTGCCTTTCCTTCTAGCTATTCTATTACTTTATTGGATGTATGTTTATGCCATGTATGGCTAGAAACATTATATCTAAACGCCTTTGTTGACGATGGATATTACTTTGACTTTTGAAATTAGTGGTGATTTATTTCAAAGTTTATCCATGTCGTGGCATTTAAAGTAAGCTTTTGCTTAAGGAGTAATAGAACGATCATAAATATACTGATAAGTTATCCTTATGTAGAAGTCGATTTAGCTATATAAATAAGACTTGCTTCACCAAGATCCGTGAGGTTTAGGAACTTGGAACCCTTTGACCATGGGTCAAATGTTGAATACATATCTTGTTTATTAGGTTAAATGACTTAAACATCCTTCACTTGAGTATGTGAGAGGATTGAAAGCTTGTTGTATTTCGTTCACACTTTTAGTGTGTTGACCGTTCAAGCAAACATTAAGGAGTAACTTTAGATACCTTGTTACCTTTACCGGTGATGGTAGAAGGGATGGTATGTCTATTTTAATGGACTAGTTTTTGAAACCTTAGAGGTGTTCAAAACTCACCATAACGAGGTATATGAAAGAGAGGGCAATGCAACTATGATACTTGGATCTAGTTAAGATGCTGAGTACCTTAGTTTTATATTTTATGTGACTATCATAAGAATTATGGGATTGTCTCACAATTCATTTCTCTTAAGACACATTGTTACATGTGGTCGTCTAAAGGAGGAACCGGACATTTTGATATGGTCCGACAAGTGATAGGTTACACTTTTATGTACAAAATTGTTTTGGGTCATTCTCCAAATGGTGGGAATGAGTTCTAAATTTTATGAACAACAAAGATGGTCATGTAAACGCCTTAGCGGATATGACGAAAAGGAGGATCCTTGTTTGTCTATTCCAAAGTCTGGATTGTCTAGCCTACGTTTAGACGTGAGGTGGAGGAACCCAGGATCTAGAGGTATTTACTCCATTAGGTACTCTACTAAGACCATGGGATATTTGTCTTGTCAAACCTTGTGAGAACTTGTAAGTTGCTTAAAGGTAGAGTCTCTTAAGAAAATTATATCCATGGATGCCAGTGAGAGTAAAGTATACCTTGAATGGAAGAACCTGATGTTGACACTAGAATCCAATCAGAAATGATTGAAACTCAGCATGGCAATGCTGGAGAACCTGGCATAAAATCATTACCTCTTGGTAGAAGTTGTCATAAGACCAGAAAGATATAACTTGTTATATCTGAGGAAGACAACTTAATGATGATTCATGATGAATGCGTCAACTACCGGAAAGCGTAGTGGGCTTGGAGTCCGCTAGGAGAAAGGAGGAAATGATAAGATGAGATGCTATCCATGACGGATATCCAAGGTTTCGACTTGGTTAATCCTACACCTGGGTGTGAACCCGCGAGGTGTGATTGGTATATGATGAAATAGACCAAACATGGATAAGTTTGTAGACTACTTCAAATACCGACTGGTAGGAATGGTTTCACGATGATTGACTATGAGGAAGGTATCATCTAGAAACATTCTCCCGGTGGTTATGTTGAAGTCCACACGGATACTTATTTTATAAGTGCCTTTTAGGCTATATTGGATAGAAGTGAAGACTACATTCCTTAATAGGAATTTCTGAGGAAATGCTCACAACATTTTTGAGGGTCTTTCACTATCAATAAGTATCCTAATGAAATCTACAAACCCTAAGTAGTCCACTTGTGGACTTATGTTGCCATCTCAATGTTAGAATCTTTGCGTTGATATGAAAATCATTTGTTTGAGTTTTCAAATAGCAATGATGAAACATGGAAGAATGCCAGAGCTAGTGGGAGCATTTTGTAATCCTATTCTAAATATATCTAGCACATACAACGTATTGGAGATAATGTCCTGATCTTGCTTGGAAAAGCTTAAACCAAGAATTATGCATCCATAACGATTATAGGATATACAAAACCTATGGAAGGAGTTAAAGAAATATTGAAATATGTTCTTGTTGATCTATAGTAAGAAGCAACATAGAATAAGATTGTTATTTAAATGCTTGCTTATATACTTCTTAGGATAACTGCCGATCTTTATCGGGGTTCGTGATCCTACTAAATATGGTGTTAATAAGTATGCTTCTCAAAGCATCGCTGACTCTATTGGGATCTTATGAGACAATGAGAGTACGATGAATCAATGAAGGTGCGATAGCTTGACAAAAGATCGTTATCTCACCAACGCACACTTTTGAGTGATTGGTTGAGGTAGAGATATGGTCATCTTACGAATACACACGGATAGCATGGTGGCGGATCCGTTTTGCTAAAGCCGTAGTTGCAAGATAGTGATGATTGACATACTAATGCTTGCAAAGACATGGCTTGAGTTCGTTTTAGTTGAAATTTTGATATGCTGATTTTGGGAACGTTAAGCAACATTGTGCTTCTACTAGTATCGATTATCAAATGGAGATTTGTTAATACGCGTGTAGCGGGTACTCTTAGTTGCCTTTATTGTGTTCCATCTTAGCATGTTTACCACTTCCCTGAATGTTTTACATTCTAAAAGTCCACAGTCGGTCACTCTTCATCAGAAGGAAGTTTGAACGAAGACTGAGGGAAAGCATTGGTCGTGTATTCAATGGGGATTGGATACGAGAGACGTAATACTTTACCTATACTTGAAAAGAGTTTCAAGTGATTGGACGACCCACACCTGAGTTTACTTCATGGTACGTGTCAAGAGTAACTCAGGATGATAATATCATTTCAGCCTTAGACCGGAGATACATGTGTTTCCACGACATTGGTCTGCCTTGTTCTGATTGCTTTCAAACGCAGTCCGTAACTGGTTGTTATAAAGGAAGCTTTTGGGGAAGGTATTACCGATGTAATGGGGCAATGTAGTCGAAGGAATTTGTTCCTCTGCTTAGAGAGATATCCCTGGGCCCCTCGATGATTGGGCGCTGACACCAAAATGCACGGCCGTGCTCATGCCTGCAGTGATAGTTGATCAGTTGCAACTTGCATATTTTGGTCACCACCAATCTTAATCGAGAAACATAATCGTGAATGATCGGAGAATGACTTTGTACCATGTCTCATGTTCACCCGGATGTCGCGAACAATAGGATGATTGATCATTTGTCTATAAGACCTTATCTAACCTGTTTGGATTATGATTAGGTACTTGTCAGGGATGACATACCTCATGTTGATTTGGGGGCAGGGATGTCTTGCTAGAGGCCGCTCCCTGTCGGTGATGCACTTGGGTACGGTGTGTCATGTGCAAGTGGGAGTTTGTTGGAATCTGCCCACTGACACACGTATGCCGGTATCACTGCTAATGAAGCGCGAGCCTATTGGGTCACACGCCAAGGATTGATCCCGACAGCTTAATTTGGCAGGAGAATGTCAAAGAATCAAAAGTGTTTTGATTTGGGGCTTCACGACCGTGAAGGATGCTCCATGGGTCGTGAAGCAAGCTGCCCTAACGATTGTTCGACGGCCGCCACGCGTCGTGATGCCTTTGGGCTTCACGGCCCGTGACGAGGTCGTGAAGGAGATTCCCTTACGAGTCTCGACCGGGCGGCACGGCTCGTGGAGTTCTAAGTCCCCTCATGGCGCACTTAGGCTTCACGGCCCGTGAGAGCCCGTGAGGGGTCGTGAAGGGGGTAGCTGTAGTGACACTTGTGTTTTATTGGACCATTTGATGGTTCAATCAAGTTGCTTGCTTTATGGCCGGCCAAAAGAGGGTCTTGAGGCTGGTTAGGGCAGATGAACACAATAGAACACATGAAGAACTCTCTCTAGACACTAGTTCTCTCTTGGCTCCAAAGGACAAGATACACATACACTAAGTGAGGTATTCTTGAGTGTGATGGTGAGTGTTCCATGGTGTAAGAGGAGATCTACAAAGGCTGTTCCAGATGATGGAGTCATGGTGGACGTTCATCTATGGATCTAGTACAATGGGATTAAGCATATTTGGTGTGGACTAGCAATGGAGGAGGAAGCCATTTTGTTTCCTCAAGTTCATCCCCACACATGGAGCTCGATTTCCAGCTGGAAGAAGGTATACTCTCTTCCTCCTTTTTCTTGTTTTGAGTTGCAATTTGCTTTGTAGTGTATTCCACCATTGGAACTTCGTGTGGGCTTTGTGTGTGCTTTCTTTTATGTCTTGCATGCTTCTTTCTTGTTTGATTCCGCTACGTTTGTGCCCATCACGAGTTCCAACACTAATTTAGTAATTACTATAATCAACGATCACTTACAATAAATTTGTCTATATTTAAGATATTAACTTTTCAAATAATATTTGAACGGTGTTATACACAGCCTATAACACGCCCGTGTTATATTACACGGCTACACATGCCATGTTATGTTGGTGTTAAATTATAACCCTACACGACCCGTATTGACTTACACCCCTGTGTAATATGACCATACATACACGGTCTATATCTCTTTTACATGGCATGTGTCATGAAGGGCTAAACACCGTCCCATGTTCCTCTGGATGGTTCACTATAATGCCTCTCTCCATAAATACGACCCGTATTAACTAAAATTCCAGTAGATTATTCGACTAGAACAACTGCTTTTCTGCCTATAACTAAAACATTACTCAAAATTGACACATTATAATGAATTCTAACACTAATAAACAAATTATAACATCAAAAAATACTTTCAAAACATCTAAATATCAAATTCTATTGATCAATCGACTATAAAAACTCAATTTTGACCCATTATCTAAAAAATTCAACAATAAACATCACAAAAATCAGTTTATCTATTACAATCACCAGACTAGTAGCTAAATTCGTCTAAGGAAATTCATATTTAAACAAACTATTTAATTAATTCCATAAACTCATGCAAAATCATGTAGATCATTAATTAAGAAATAAAATATTTAAATATAACTTACAAATTTCGGGGCGTTACAAATGTAAGGGTACGTTATTTGCACGATTCATTGTCACAAAATAGTTCTTGTTCGGCAATATATATTTCCGTTTTTCCATTTATTTTATTTATATTAACTCTTTTATGAATTTTAAAAAACATTATGTAAAGACCCAAGTTTATATATATATATATATGTATATATAGGGGAGGGTTCATGCGAAAAGTGTTTTATTTGCGAAAAATGCGAGAAGCAATCTCAGCCACTTATTTGTATTTGATCTTATGGTCTATATTAATTATATTTTTTATTTTTTAAAATTTAAAAGGGTATAATAGTAAAGCAAAACTTTTCTCTCTCCAATCTATTTCTCTCTCATATTATTCTTTCCTAAATTTTAATAAAAAATAAAATAAACTAAAAATAATTTACTAATAAATTATTTATTATACGGAGTTTACCGTTGAACACACCACAAATATTTACGAGTTTATAATCGAGTTTATCATCGTTACTATATTCAATAATGAACACAACCAAAAGTATACAAGTTCAAAGATAAGTTTTACACTATTCAATACTGAACACTACAAAAAATATGTGTGTTTTTCGATCATTACCATTTTAATTCAATTATTCACTGCTTGTTCATCAATGAATTTAAGTTTGGTCCTTCATAAACAATTATTAAAAATCTATAGTTCTTTTTTTCAGTGAATATAAGTTTGTCCCCCACAAATAACAATTATTCCGTACTTGGTCATTGATGAACAATGTATGTATGTACTTGTATAACTACAAACAAAATTATAAACGACCAAGATACCTTGGTTATTTACTAATGAACAATGTGTCTAATTGTATAACTACAAATAGAATCACAGACACCGATGATACCTTAGTTGTTTACTAATAAACAATGTAATCATACACCATACAATGTTCATTTCCTAAAAACCCAATGAAAAAAACACTACAAAATCAAATCCATACAAATCAAAATTAAAAAAGAGAACTTTAAATAAAAACCCAGTATTGCATCATCAAGATTCAATTTTGAAACTAAAATTTTCAATCAAGAAAAAAAATAGAAAAATGAAAATACACTTTGTTGAGTTACACGTCGGTGAATCCGTGATGCACTATTCCGTTATGGTGGCGGCTGTGATGCTGGTGAATAGATGGCAAGGCAAAGCGGCGTTGGTGGTGGATTTATATGTCACCGGCGATGGTGGCGGCGACTCAGAGAACACCGGCAGAGACTGTTGCTGCAACGGTGGGTACAAGGGGCGGTGGCTATGGCTTCAGATCTGTTTTTGGATCTGACTCGTTGATGGTGGTGCTCGGCGGTAGGATATGCTCGGCTGAGTGCATTCATCGCTAGCAAGAGTTTGCATGTGTCTGTGTGCTGCTTTCATCGGCTGATTTGCATTCATCGTCGGCTGGAGCAATTTTAAATTTAAATGGGATTTACCATGGAAGAGTATAGAAGAAATCAAATATAAAAAAAATATTTTTAGGAGAATAAAAGAGGCAGACGGTTTAATGTTACATCAAGTTGCTATTATTTACATTTATGCCATCCCTTTTTAACCATAGATTAATTTGATCAATGGCTACGGTTGCTTCTCGCACTTTTCGCAAATAAAAAGCTTTTCTCATGAACCTCCCTCTCTCTCTCTCTATATATATATATAATCCCATTCAAAATATGATTACATAACATTAGTTAGAGAAAACATCATTAGTTTGTTTTACAAAAGATAAATTTATTAAAAATAAAGTCAACGGAAGTAGGAGCCATTAGTCTATGGCTGGAGTCTTTTCACGATCTACACGTGTATCAACATAAAAGACAACTCTATTAAGTACTAGGGTTAGTGAGTACACAACCGGAAACTATAACAATAGCATCTAACACATATATAGAACCATAATTAAATTATTCACAATACTCAAGCACATAAATGCCAATTGGGTTCTCTATTTGCTACTCAGGCCATCACTCTGGTTACGATGATGCCACTCATGCTATAATAGTGTCACTCAGGCTATAATAGTGTAACATCACTTTTTCAGTTTTACCTCGAAAATATTATCTTACAAGGTAGCACCCAAAAGATATCAGAGTTTTACAATAATACAATTTCTAAGTACACACGTTCTAACACTTACAAAAGTAGTTTCAAAAGTTTTCTTCTAAAAAACAGGAGCTATCCAGCTGATCACTGTGCTGGGACCTTAACCTTGCTAGATCCTGTGCCACATGTAACAAATAACGCTGAAACATAAACTAACGCTTAGTGAGCATACTAGTTGAACATAAGTAAACATATAACAGGAGCAAAGTTTCCCCATGATGTCTCGCATCCAAGATGTAATACCTGCAAACCTTCACAAACTATTACTGTTATGGGCGTATCTACACATCTCGTGTAGCGTGGCCCCCCTCACACTGTTCTTGGTATATAGCTAGTTGTATACCCTGTCATTGTTCTTGGTATAAGGCCACACCTCTGGCGTAGTTATGTACCCGCTGCTCTTGGTACAAAGTTACACCTCACGCGTAACTCTGTACCATGTTGCTTTTCTTGTGCATAGCCATACCTCTGCATAGCTATACACCTCTGCTACACAATGAATATATATATATATATATATGTATATATATAAAACAAATATATCACTTAACACATATATCATACTATTCATTTTGTGCATACTCATATGCTAATCATACTAAAGGAATAGTACACTCACCTTGTAACTTGAGTAATATGTTAACAAGTAATGAGTTCTATCAAGTATCCATACACCTTTCTACACCAGAGAATAAGTTAAACATCATAAATTGATCAAATTGTGCTGAAAGGGGGCCTACATGGAAAACTTTTTAGATGAAGATAATATGAATCTAGAAAACTTTTTGTTGAAAAGTGGACCTTCAATTCAACCACCACTACTTTGTTTGAACACCATACATCATTTAAGCTTTTTAAAACTAGACCTTCTTAAACCATCAGGTCCATCACACCACCATCAGCCGCTTTACCTTCAACAACCACCGTTGGTCCATTGCCACCACGTCCATTGTCTTCACAACCTCCCCCGCTGCCACTTCCGGATTCAATAACCTCCATTGTCGCAACCCCCGTCTTCAATAATCTACACAGTCGCGACCTCTATTTTCAACAACCTCCACCATCGCCACCACCCTCTTCGAAGCGACTAGGGTTTTGACCAATTGAAGTCGTCGCTGCCGCCTTCTATTAGGGTTTTTTTCAAAATTGTTCATCCAGGTTGTATCACCTCCTTCAACTATGGTTTCTTCATCTTCAAAACCCATCCATGTTCAAGATATGGGTTATTTTGTTAGTTGGGTGTTCAGATTAGGCTTTGCCGCCACTTCGTCCGCCGATGGCCTTATGTTCCGAGGGTGGTGTTAGTGGTGGTTATAGGCGGAAATGTTGAGGGTTTGTGTTCTAGCGATTTGATTTTTTTATCATAGATTTGTTCTTGTTTTTGTGATTTGAACGTGTTTGTGGTGGTTTTGCGATTTGAATGTCTTTCTATCACAAATTTGTTCTTATTTATTCAAGTTTAAAAGTGTTTGCCCAGATTCATATGTTGTTGGTGTTCTTGAATGTGTTGGTGTTCTTGATGTATGGTGTTCATCTTTTCAAGTTTAAAAGTTTTGCCCAAATTCATTTGTTGGAAAAAGCAAACAAAATCAATCCCTTAAGCAGATATGAATGTTTGAAGATGATTTAAATAAAACTCTCAACGAATTTGGTTTATCCCAAACAAAACCCACTGATTTGGGATTAAGAGGATTCATATAAAACGCATCGATTTATGCTCTTCAAACCCATCAATTTGGTTTATCATTAAAAAGATGAATATTCAAAATATGCATCCTAAGATCTCCATTTCATTAAAAAGATGAAGGTCTAATATTTTCAGTAAATAATAATAATAATAATAATAATAATAATATAAAGTGTATGCATAATAATAATAATAATAAATGATAACAAAACAATAAAAAATAGAAAAAAATTAAGGTGGGTAAACTTGTAATCATAGGTCATATTACATTAAACGTAAATTCTGAAAAGTTTAATGCATTTTTGCAAACTTTGTTTAATTTGTTGGACACAATATTAAAACATGGATGCTTCATTATATTTCGATGTACTTAACTCATCTTTTATTTATATTAGAAGATAGATAATAAGAACCGTTATGGGCTTCTGCGAGTAATATTATAGTTTCAACTTTTCAAGGATAAAAAACTTTAGGCGTACCTATTCTTAAGCATGTGATGTTTCAAACCACATCAGCATAACCAACTACTTAAAGCATGCGTAAACCCACAACATACTCATGATTCACATACTTAAAAAAGGTTTTTTATTTAAAAAAATCTTTTTCTCCTCTTTACTCTTTTATCTCTTATCTCTCTCCTTCGACATTTGTATACCGAACAAACAAACTTCAAGTCGATATCATTCGATACCCAATAGTCAAATCAACATGTCCTAGTTAAACATGGATCCATATTCCATACGAAACCGTTAATTAGACCCGGCCCAACAATACACCTCCCTCAGGTAAATCGATCAATTTTTAAAGGCTTATATCCCCTTTTCAATTTCATCTTCTTCACCGAGAAACAAGCAAAACTCGACACAATACCCAGTCGGAACCCTAGAACTGCAAAAGAGTGAAAAAAAGCACATCTCGTTTCTCGAATTTTGTTCGCTCGTTGTTTTGGATGATCAGTTCTCATAATTCGATTACTTCCCCAGATTTAACAATTTATCAATGGGAGCGAGTAGAAAGCTTCAAGGCGAGATCGATCGAGTTTTAAAGAAAGTTCAAGAAGGTGTTGATGTTTTCGACAGCATATGGAACAAGGTATGCCTTAATGTTTACAGTTTCTAATTCTTCAATGATATTGGGTTTTTGTGTAATCTGTACGCGGAAGATTTCACCTGCACTTGTTGAAATATCGTATTTTAGGTTTACGACACTGACAATGCTAATCAGAAGGAGAAGTTCGAGGCTGATTTGAAGAAGGAGATTAAAAAACTTCAGAGGTACAGAGACCAGATTAAGACATGGATACAGTCCAGCGAGATCAAGGATAAGAAGGTCATTTCTCCTTCCATTTTCTGCTTTCTTGATATTATTTTGACTCAGAATAGACGCATTTTATGAGTCAGAAGCATGCAATAATAGTTGGTTTTCTGTGCACCTTACATGTTATTCCATGAGTCTATAACAATGCTTCTTAGTATGTGATGGAAGCTTGTACAGGTATTATTTTCTCTATCATTCATTCGTTAGATCAAAGAATGCCTTGAGAAAATCGTGGACTTTCATATTTTATCTCTGAACTTGCTGATCACCTTTATGTATTCTAGTTCTAGAAAAAACAGTCTGATAATTGTCAATGTTCCATCCAATGGACCAATAGTCAAGCATTTAATTGTCTTCAAAAACATAGAAAATATTTGTAGAAACAACACAGTCAGGCTTCAACAACAAGTATGATCTATAATTTTTTCTTAACTCATCACTGTTGTCAGGAGGTCAAGATCAAGGACTTATTTACCATTCAAGCAAAGAGCTAGACAACTAGGTTAGACTGCATCAGGGAAGAATAAGGGAAATGAAAGAGCCTTTTGAGTTTATCCGAGTTATTGATAGTTTTAGTTCCTAGTGAGATTTAAAACTTAAAAGTTTGTTTCTATGCAAGATGCCAAGATCGGGTTCAATGTTACAGATTATGTTTAAGCAGACTTGCATGGCTACTCCATATGCTGCTATGTTGACATCCTTATCATTGACAATAACTCATCTGATCCTTACACATGTTTTTTCATTCTTCATTAACTATTTGCACTCACATTTTCTGTCATTTTAGCCTGTCTCAAAATTAAGTAGGTTCTAATCTCTATGGTAAAAGTTAGATGCTTATATTTTGATTCAGTTACTTCTTTATTGACATCAGGTTCTTCTTTCTGATACATGTTGACGTAGGTTAGTGCCTCTTATGAGCAGGCTTTGATGGATGCTCGCAAGCTTATTGAGCGTGAAATGGAACGGTTTAAGATTTGTGAAAAGGAAACAAAGACAAAGGCTTTCTCCAAGGAAGGCCTGGGACAGCAGCCTAAAACGGTAGGCATTGCGCTGTGTTTTTGCATGTGATACTGAACTTTGGCATGCATGCAAATCACCTTTTGTCACCGTCAACCAATACTTATTTACCTTTTCAATAATGTTGTATGGAGAGTTTATATATTGCAAATCATTATCAAGGTCTTTGGCTCTTTGCTAGATAGTAGGAGCTTCGATTTAGCTGCAATTGGCATTTAGTCCCTTTATTATTTCTCAGCCGGGCCAAGCAACTTCTTGATCTCTATCGAATTATTAATAAGCAGTGTCTGTGTATCATATTATCTGCTGATCTCTAAAAAACAATACAGTTACTGGGATAATGTATGTGGATGTTGCCATATATTCTAATTTTTTCATAGTAAGGCCACCCATAAACTAAAATCACTTTATAGGTCCCCCAAGCATGTATATAGTTTCACATATGCCAATCTGATCACAAACACATCAGATGATGAAAATTCCTTTTAAAAGTGTTTCTGGGAAGACAAATTCATTAACCTCTGAAATCTTGTTTTTGTCCCTTTAATTTTTGTCGTCTGGCTTGTTTTTGGCCGGAACTGGTATAAATGAAACCAGATACATACTCGTGTGGTCTATAAAGTACTTCCATCATGTCGGTGGTCTTGTTGAAAAGTTGAATACTTGGATGGCCTTCAGATACATTATTCCTTAATTATATTAAGTGGAACTAGATAACACATTGATGCTCTTCTTCTTTTCGAATTGTAAGGAAACTTGTGTTGGCTGATAAACATTTCTAACCCACTGGGCTTGAACTGAGTATCGTGAAGTTTCTTTGTTGTTGATCTTTTTTAGGATCCAAAGGAGAAAGCCAAGTCAGAAACTAGAGACTGGTTGAACAATACGGTATGAAACTAAATTTGTGATTTGAAGGGCCTGCCTTTGTTTTACTGATAGATTTTGTTGAACACACTGTTCGTATGCACCAAGTCTTCAAGGATCCCTTCTGAAAAAAGAGTGATTCTACTACAGAATTGGTGTATGTTTGTGCATCCTCATTAAACCTCACAATGATGATATTTTATAATTGGTTAGGTATCAGAGTTGGAATCTCAAATTGATAGCTTTGAAGCTGAGATGGAGGGGCTGTCTGTTAAGAAAGGAAAACAAAGACCTCCGAGACTGGTAAAATAGTGAATAATAGATTCCATTTTTTTAAATTTAAACTTGTAATAGATTCAATATCTTAAGATTTTACTTTACAATTCACATTGATTGGACACTTTTGTTTAACAGACACATTTGGAGTCATCAATTACTCGACACAAGGCTCATATAATGAAGCTGGAGTTGATATTGAGGCTGCTGGATAATGATGAACTGAGTCCTGAACAAGTCAATGACGTTAAGGACTTCATTGATGACTATGTGGAACGAAATCAGGTTTTATATATTTGCTTCTTCATGTTTTCTCAAAGGTTCCCTTTGTTAAAAATTAAAACTGACCCACCCACCTGTTCTATAACTTTTATCCCTGTTGGTATTAGAACCCACAACCATTTGTCGGAGAGCACCGTGATAACACCTCTATATTGCTAGTTCAAATGCCTGTTGGTTTCCCAAAAATTCCATTGATGTCTTCCCTGTACGGCATGATGTGATAAATGGCTTTTATCATATGTAGCCGTCTGACACCGACGCTCCACTACGGGGTTATGCACATGAATATATTCTGAACCCCTTGACGGATAGCTAAATTTGATTTTGATAGATCATCATACACTGTGTCTTTTCTTTTGTATTTCTACTTGCGGTGTTCTTCATGGGAAAGCATGGTGGGATTCCAGTTGTGTTGGAGCGCACTCATTCTTGGCCACTGTTACACAAAATATATGTCAATTTTCTTTTATGATATGCCAAACAAAATTAAGATAAAAAGGAATTTTGTTGGTATGACAAAGCAAAAACTATGATTGGGGTGTTAATCTAGTCAATTATTCTGCAGGAGGATTTTGATGAATTTGAGGATGTTGATATGTTGTATAACACCTTATCACTGGACAAGGTAGAGGCGCTAGAAGATTTAGTCTCCATTGTGCCACCTGGACTCGTTAAGGTATATAAGTTTTGATGTCGAAAACCTTACTTGTTGAATGTAAATCTTTTTCTTTTTGTTTTTATTATCTGATATACCAGTTCCAAAAAGATCTTCACTAGCTTTAAAGAAAAAGGCTTGTTTTTATGTGTTGCATATCGTAGCTCTAGTGGTTCTAGGAGCTGCCCCATATTATTGCTTGTTGCTGATCCCTGATTTTAGCATCAGAATTCCTTGTTGCATTAACATCCTTTTGTTTGGGAGTGGATCTGCCGTGAAGAAAGCATTTATTTTGCTTATTTTGAAGATAATGAGATTACTGCACTTGCCTTGTATAGATATATAATTCTTGCGTTTATTATATTAGACACTAATGTCACTGAGGTCAACTTCATTCGTTATTCATAGTTCTCCATTGTTCTCTGCACAAAATTTTGTGTTCAACATTGATTTGGCTTGTTTTGAGTTGGTTCATTTTTGATATGTATCTACTGGAACAGCAGTTTTTTGTTTTATGGGAAAAAGGGTTTTTATTTATTAATTATGAGTTCAACTATGGACAAATTTGTTTTTATTTCCATTGTCTTAGTGTTGATCTAAGAAGCTGCTTTGACCGACTTCCTTTATTATCCATAGTTCTACGTCCTTCTCTGCACCAAAAATCTGTGTCATACATTGGAGTCTACTTGAATTGAGCTGATCCAATTTTTTATGCTTCCATTTTGACAACATTTGTTTTGCTAGAGAGAGGATTTTTTGTTATTTATGATTATAGATATGAACAAGGTTTTCTTTTCCTATTTTATTGATCTTGATATTCAATATAGAACCGATTTTGATGCAAGCAAAGCTGCGGTATAATAAATGAGTTCTTTTAGTCATAATACAATATCAAATTTTTAAGGAGAAATTAATCATGTACATCCAGGAAAGCGGATTTTCTCTACGTTCCTGGACTGTTTGTTTCTTTGTTCATTTTGTAAGTTAGTTTTACTTCTCAAAATTGTGGATTCGTGTATATACGTGTATCTTGATGAATGACAAAGTTGTGAAGCTGCCAATTGTTTGATCATTGTCATGAAGGCATTTCAAAGCAGTTGGACTTTATTACTTAAAGGACATCATAGTATCATTAGTGCATATATGCTTTCACAGTTTGAAATTTAGGTCAGGTAGTATAAACCACTATCAATAAGTAATAGGTTGGCTTCATGGTCCTCTCAATCATAATAGGTTGACTTCATTGTCCTATGTAAAAAAATTGCAGGAATTTATGTCAATAAATTTTTTGATAAAGGAATGGACATTATTAGTTTGATTTATTTTCTTGGCAGGGTGTTGGTGCTACAGGTGCTGTTCTAAGTTTGAAAAATGCTTTGTCTTCACCTACAGTTCAGTCACCGGTATGTTAAGAAACTAGTTTGCCAATAATATGACACATGCCCATAGTTGCCATTTGCCAAGCATCATTAGGTTAGCCCATTTTTTAGTAACATAATGCGGATGCTATCTATGTAGCAGCATGAGAACTTGCTTCTTTTCATAAACTATTAAGTCATAAATTTTGAGATAATATGCACTGGAAAGGACACTGGGTTATGATCACCTATATGCAAAATCATGTTCTCTTAATTATTATTTATTCTGCTGTGCAAAATATATGATGTGGGCATAGGTCACATTTACTTGTATTGAACAGGGTGTTTCAGTCCAGGAGCAAGTTGAGGAGATAGTCTCCCAAGACAATAGCAGCTCAGATCATGGGCCAAAAACCCCACCTCCAAAAAGCACTCCAATATCATCTTCTCCTCCAACACCGACCGGCAGCCTTGCAACCCCTTCAGTCCTTCCAAGTCCAAATTCTGTCAGGGGTATTTTGGACCATTCAGGATCACCAATAATTAACGCTCCTGTTAAGGAAGAAGATGCAGGAGTTCGTAAATCAACTGCTGCTCTCAATGAAGCTGGATTAAGGAATCTGGGTAGAGGCAGTAACAGTTTGACCAATAACCAATCTTCTGTTATTAGTTCTAGTGGCAGTAGTATTTCTACCAATGGTGTTTCTGAAATGGCTAAGAGAAGTATGATAGGGACGGATGAGAGAGTTGGAAATAGTGGCGGCATTGTGATTCCTCCTGTGAGTAACAGAATGATGTTGCCGAAAGCTGGTGAAGGTTTTAGTTCAAGTGATAATGGAACTGCTGCTGAGGCTGGTGGTATGGCCACTAGAGTCTTTTCGCCTTCTGGCATACAATGGAGACCTGGAAGTTCCTTCCAAAATCAGCATGAAGCGGTGTGTACCTTTTCTTTATTTATTTCGTTATAAATTTATATAGCTCATGCTTGTAAGTTACATTTTCGTTTTCTACTTTTCTGTGTCAACTGAATTTGATGTTAACGTCCTTGAATGTTTTGGGAAATTTAGTCAATGATTTTCTTTTGTGTGCTTCACAGGGACAGTTCCGTGGGAGAACTGAAATTGCACCAGATCAAAGGGAGAAATTTTTACAGCGATTCCAGCAAGTCCAGCAACAAAGTCAGAGTACTCTCCTTGGCATGCCTCCCATTTCTGGAGGAAATCATAAGCAATTCTCAGCACAGCAGAACCCTCTTCTACAGCAGGTGTGTCCAGCATGTTTCTCTCTTCTTTATGCATTTATATAGTTGCTAGCTTTGATATAGGTGTAGTACTCCGTATTGGAACATATGCTGATATGAGATGTTACTCTGACCTATTTTTTAGTAATGTTTTGTTTCATAAAAATGTATTTGCAGTTCAATACTCAAAGTTCAACGGTGTTGCCACAAGGTGGGTTGGGTGGAGGTCAGTCAGCAGTTCCTAACACTGTCACTTCTTCTGCACAGCAACCAACCTTGATTCATTTGCAATCTGGTCAACAGACACTTATGTCGACTGGTTCCAAAGATACTGGTATGTTCAATAGTAGTTGTATCTTGTGGCCTCAAAAGCTGCCTGGTAGGCACTTGCATTCCCAACTTCATTGCCAGAGGTGGGCTGGTTGGATCGGGTGTCGGCCAAGTTGTGTTTCGGTTGAAATGTTATTTGTTAGTACTGGTCGAAACATGCTGGTTTGGATTCTGCAAACACTTCTTTTGGCCAGCTCAAATTTGAAATTATTTATGAAAATTAAAGTGTTTGGTATGAGGACGAAAGGAAATGATTATCATTATAATCTAAATTATTAAACAGCACTATCTAGGAGGCTGTATGTGTTAAAACATAGACTTAGGTAATTAGGTTACTTTCAACATACCTCAATTCATTTGGACCCATTCCCCTTTTAGTCAAATGTTTTTTATTTGAGATACACAACCCAATTCTATGAGTTCATAAGTAAATGGGGTTGAAATTGCCACCTCTGGTCATCGTCAAAGTTGCATGAAGTTTCATCTAACTATAAGTTTATGTAAAAAAGTATATGTTTTGGCATCTGCAAATTTATATTTGACATACAATCTGCATGTCCTTTGGAATAACAATAAACAGAAATCGGGAATGCAAAAGCTGACGAGATGGAGCAACAGCAAAGCCTATCTGACGATTCAACTGCTGATCCTGCCCAAAGTGTTGTGCTTAGCAAGAATGCTGCCAATGAGGAGGATCCAAAGGTGTCACATGCATCAGATACGCAGGTATATCTGTTAGACTGTTACCTACTTTATGCTATTGTAGCTTGTACTTCTTGTGGCCTGCAGTTGTACACCCATTCCATACTAGGTTTCTTTTCTTTTCTTTGTTATTCTTTATGTCAAGTTGCATTCTTGTAGACATGCTTTTCAGTTACAAGTAGCATCGTCACTGTGATTTGTTTAGATGAGATCATGATGATTAATCTGATTGGTTTAGATGAGATCTTGATGATTAATCTGATTTGTTTGTGCATTTGTGTGACTGACTGGAGTATCAACACTGTGATTTGTTTAGACGAGATCATGACGAATTGATGATTAATTTGATATGTTTGTGAATTTGTATGACAGACTGGAGCATCTGTATCCTTGACAGAGCCTGCACAAACTACACGAGATGTCGATCTTTCTCCTGGACAGCCTCTGCAATCAAATCCTTCTGGTAGCCTTGGGGTTATTGGTCGAAAAAGCCTTTTGGACCTTGGTGCAATTGGAGACAACCTTAGTGGATTAGCCATGAGCATGGGCAGCACTTATGATCAGCAATACAACCTGCAGATGCTTGAGGCTGCCTTTTACAAACTCCCCCAACCCCGTGACTCTGAACGAGCAAAGAGTTACACTGCTGTATGAAAACTTCTCTTTCTTCTTTCTTCTTTCTCCTTGAGAATAAGAGGTGGCAAAGATGGGTAAGGGGTGGGTTAAAAAGGAGTCTTTTTTAGTACATGTTGACACAGTTTGGGTTGTCCATTTTTTAATTGTGAAAAAAACACATTAATTATAGATTTAAAAGAAATTACAATAGTACTCTTAAATCTTGAATAGAAAAGCTTTAAGAAGACATTTGCATTAAAACAGACTTTAGGCAACTTTCAACCCATTTGACTCAAACACAGCCTATTCGACCCATTCAAAAGTAAATAGGTCAAAATTGTCACCTCTACTTGACATATAGAGTGCATGTAATATTTTCTTTTGTGCTTTTAAGCGTTTCTCTCCTGAATTTTCAGAGATACCCTGCTGTGACCCCTCAAAGCTATCCCCAAGTGCAGGCTCCAATTGTCAATAACCCAGCATTTTGGGAACGTCTTGGATCAGATAACATTGGCACCGATACATTATTTTTTGCATTCTACTACCAGCAGGTATTTCATATCCCTTCCATCTCCAGACTAATTTCTGAGATTTCTGTTTGTTGTTACAATCATTATATGCTTGTCCTGAAGTGTGAAATTTTACGCAGAACACTTATCAGCAGTATCTAGCTGCCAAAGAATTGAAGAAGCAATCATGGAGGTACCATAAAAAGTACAATACATGGTTTCAACGGCACGAGGAACCAAAATTCGCCACCGACGATTATGAACAAGGAACATACGTCTACTTCGATTTTCATATTGGCAACGATGAGATGCAAAACGGATGGTACAATAACTCAAATGCTTCCTTTTCATCTAATATTTCCGTGCTGATAATATATGACGCACACACTGGTCACCCAAAATGTATGTGATGCACAAAATCACTTAAGTCAGTTTATTCATATAATTAGGTTATGATTATTGGGATGATACAGTTTTCAGACATTTGTTTGGACAGCCTGATTGCTTATAGAGATCCATTATTTTTGACAATAAGTTTCAACCCCTACCAAAAATTAACCATTTTGATCCATAAGGCCGTAATTGACCTAACCCACTTGGACCTCCTATTATACCACCTCTACCCACCATGTTTAGTTCCTTTAAATCTGTATTTACATCCACTCTTCTGGACACATGAACACAAAATTTGTGATTTTGCTATAACAATCTTTGCCAATTTTATCAGGTGCCAAAGAATCAAGACAGACTTCAAGTTTGAGTACAACTTTCTTGAAGACGAACTAATTGTGTAAATACAGAAGAATTTGTAGGGCATGGCTGTTTCCTCAAATCCTTATTCGCATGTTGAAATCCAGGTTGCGTTCGCTTATTTCCGTCCTTTATGTAAAACATTAGTCTTGTCTTCAGTTTCGAGTTTTACCATCTTTGAAAGTTTTGTGTAACATATTACCAATGATAATACCATTTTATGCCTCTCTCTCTCTCTCTCTCTGTAGGTAAACTTTATTTTTTTTAAAAATTTAGTTGGTTACTCTAAATTACAAATAAGTTGGCGACATGAATTACGTTCAGTCAATATAGCCTACTAATTAAGTTCACAACCGTCAGATTCATTTGTAAATGGCAAAATTTAGAAGATAAATTGACATAACTCACAAGAGATAAAAAAAAGTTCTGAAACTGAATGATACACCAAACTAAATGTTTAAATAGTATCTTTTTATCCTCTATTAAAGCTGCTCTGCCTACGTGGCCTTCAGTTGATTCCCGATGTAAAGAGTGTTCCATGTTCAGGTCGTATTCGAGGGAAGGGAAATTGGGTCTAATGCTAAGACAATTTTTACATAACAAAAATAATCATAAGTAGCAAAAGTGTAAGTATTCAACCTCAATCCTTCACAATTTTGTAAGCTTTGTTATAATTGAAACTTGAAAGTTCAATCTTCATCATTCATGGATGAGTCATCATGTGACTTTTGTTCCTTTGAAAATAATCTATAAGAAACAATTAATCAAATTAATAACGGTGAAACAAATTATTAGTTAGGAAATTGATGAATGAGAGAATAGTTACCAATTTTTAAATTCTTCAAATTGTCCTTTATCTCGCCAATTTTATTTCTTTGTACATCATCTTCTTGTAGTGATTAAATAACTCCAAAGTTGTATTCACTCGGTTATTTGTTTCATTGATTTTCTCAACGTTGGTACCATAAAACAACTCTAAGCAATGACCAAGAAATAATATTTTGACACTACTTTTTCATTTTAACTTATAAAATACTTTAACTTTCATTAATGCCAAAACTATTATCAGAGTTACAAAACACTAGTTTATATTTATATATGTTAACGAGTATTTCAAAAGAAGAGTCAAAATGCTTCTTTCAAATTATCTGTAGCTATCTGAATCATCAAGGGACTGGGGCCTTACCCTTGTTGTAACCTGCACCACCTGCAACATACAACATTGAAACATAAGTTAATGCTTAGTGAGCATGCTAGCTGAAATCAAATAATCATATAACATATATATCATAGATACTTACATATTGTTCATGCAAGAGAAATAGTACACTCACCTTGACTGAGTAATGTGCTAAACAAGTAACGTGTTCTGTCAAGTATCCAGTCACCTTCCTTATGCTTATGGGATCAGATTGATGATAAAAGATGCTTAATTTCATCATTTCTTGATCAAAATCCAATGAAAGAAAGATGGCCAGCTACACTTAAGTATGTATGTATGTGTTCAATACATCAATATGTTCAAGAAAGGTCTATGTATATCTACAAGTATCCTCTATTGACAAAATAGCCTCTAAACTTATTTCACTTTCGTTTTGACAGTTTTAGCTCATATAGTTTTATAAACACCTCTAATCTCGTAAGGGTAACTCATAATATTTATAAAATCTATTTATTAAAGAAATTTTGAACCTTGGGGCGTTACAACTCTTCCCTACTTGGAATGATTTCATCCTGAAATCTACTGCACAATAACTTTGCATCATCTCATGTTTAATGCTACCGTAGCGCACTAGCGGTAGTCTTACATCTCCTTATCTCTGAATGCTATCACAGCACAACGACGATAGTCTTATATCACATATGAACGCTATTGCGGCGCACCCACAATAGTCTTACATCCACATATATACTCACTGCCGAAGTAGACAGTCCGCAACATATTGAACATATAATCACGTATCACATACATAACATGTCACACATACCCCCAAGTGTAATCTGAACACTTCATGTGCTTCTACTATACCTTTACAAGTCTTATCTTTTTATTACACAAACTCTTAACCTTTCTCTCTAATAAAGCCACCAACTATTCTACATAACTGAACTTCTCATCTATTTTCACATCTTATAGAGGGATGACTGCTGATTTATCTGCTAAACACTTACGAAGGTGGGACACATGAAAAGTATTATGAATCTGGGACATTTCATCCGGTAATTCCAGTTTGTATGCTACTTTCCCTACCTTCGCGATAATCTTCAAGGGACCACTAAAACAAGGGCCTAGCTTACCCCTCTTCCTGAATCTAATAATTCCCTTCCATGGTGACACCTTTAACAACGTATAGTGTTATAGTCCCCAACCTGGAACTCTAACGGTGATCTCCTCTTATTTGTATAACTTTTCTGTCTATCCTGTGCAGCTTTAAGCAACTCACGTATCCGCTGTCTATCGTTATAGAGCCAACGGCTCCCTCGGGTTCAGCGGATAGTTGATTGCCCCTAACATCAAGGAACGGCGGTCCTGCAGAACCCCATTGATTCCGACCCGTAAGTCCTTCGGGATCTAAATCCCGAACCATATCCCATATCAACTGACCTCAACCACACGATTGTAAAACAGTCCACAAATGTTCAAACATATCACATACAAGGATGATACAAACAGGATCCAATAGCATGCATGCATAAACACAACAATGACTTTTACTCATACACGATGAGCAGAACACACGAGTACAACTTTTACATGGCATAGAATCATTACATAAATCATTAAACATGTACTCAATCACTATCATTGTGTACCTAGTCAACATAAACATCCCAATTTCATATCATCATGGTTTTAAACATAATAAGCATAGGGTACACACAAGTCCAAAGCACTTACGAACTACTTTCCTACGCTTAGTTAGCAACTATGCTAGATACTGCTTTAAGCATAACATTCGTGGGTTATTACTAACTTGCTCATTTAATTGGATAACATACCATTATAGGTAGTATTAGCTTCTTATTGTTTGGAGCATAGTTTACTTTATCTTTAATATTTATTTTGCTTGTTATTGGTTATCAGTTAACCAATGATCAATATTAGATCATATTCATGTTAGTTGTACCATCAACTGATCAATTGAGCTTACCTATGATCACACTCAGAATTACTTTCTGGGTTACATATCTAATCAAAAACCATTGTACTTTATATATAGCTAATGCCAATCACTAGTCACATAATCACTACATAAGGATTAATGGTTAAGTCGGTATTCACCTCGGGTCCACGGAATTATGATTAGCACAACTCAACCGTCAATCCACATAATTCCAATAAGGTCAAGTAGTACCTAAAATACCAACATTCATATTTAGGTACCCTATAATAGCATAAACATGAGTTCAATAGGTCAGATATATTGTTAAACATCTCATACACCCCATTTGTTGTCTAAACCGTGACTACCCGTCACTAAACTAGAAATTTAGCCAAAATAATTTTCACATCATCACTTGAAATTATAATATTATGAAATTAGACCCTCATAGTTTTAAAATGACTAGTCATGCGCCTAAAACGGAGTTACGGTTCATTTTATGCGAATTTTCAAAGTTTAGGCTGCAGCTGCAGGATGACCTATGGCCGTAAAGGCACTTTCTACGGCCGTAGGACCTAAATTTACCCTTCGACGGCAATATAACTCCCTACTACGCCTGTAAAAAGTACCATGAAGGTCTGTGATGAATAGAAAACCTTTGTTCAACAAAAAACCATCCCAAAACAACCCAAACTCAATCACAGATATTCTCAAACACTTATTATGACTATAGAGGTTATATAACATGAACTAACACCAATTTTGACATCCCATAACCTCTAATTCAAGGATCTGATTCTAAAACCCACTTGACCCATCCAAATAGGTCTCAACCAAGTTTCACCAATTTCATCATATTTGCTACTGATCTGAACATGTTTCAATCTCTATAAGTTTTAGAAACATATGACAATCATTAAAATAACTCTTTTGGACCAATATCTCAACTAAAGTCCCTCACCTTACCCACTTACACATAAGAACATGAACTTAAGATGAAGAACAAGAGGAAAAGTACATACCTATTTGATTATTGGGATGTTCCAATATATTAGAAACTTGATTTTTGTTTATGGTTGCTAATTTCACTTTTGCTTCATCAATTCTTGTTCTTCTTTTTCATACAGTGAGAATGTGCATGTGTGTATGATCGTATAAAGGGAAGAGGAAGAAAAGGCAACCGACTTATTTGGTATTTATCTCAAAGGCGGGTATTTGGTAACCCCGCTCCCCTAGCCGACAAACTTTAACGAGTTATTACTACCCACGCGTTAATCACTTAAAAAATAAGTTCGTTTATTATCTGTTTTTTCTTATAAGTTTACTGTAATGTATGGTGTAAATCTAAATATATATTTACTTTTAGCTATACATTTTGATAGAAAATTTGAAACGCATTTTCTTAATATAACAATTTCTTGAAATCGTAACTTGATAAAGTTTATATCAAAATATAGATAAAATATAAGATGATGAAAAAAAATATTATATTTAGACTACAAAATAAATTTTTTGTATTACAATTTCTAAAAATACATTTTTTAATACGATAATAATTTATATCGAAACGTAGATAAAAGTTAATATGATAACAAATATATACTCATATTTACATCAAACGTTATATGTTAAAAGTTATAAAAAATTAATTGTATACAAAATTAATTTTTATATATAATATTAGTAAAATAAAACGTTAATAAAAAGATGAGAGGCAAAGAAAGTATTGTGCCGCCGACAAAAATAAAAGAAAAGAAGTGTCAAGGGGTGCACAAAATCAAACACATGAACTCACCTACAATGTTAATAACTATTACCAATCCACCCTCACTCATATTTTATAAACATTTACAGCTTTTCCGTTTCATATAACATCTTTTACAAAAAGAAAAAAATCTTCTACTCATATAATAATTATCTTTAGTGTATATATATATATATATTATATATATATAGAGAGATTCAAATAAGAATGAAAATTAAATAAGAATCTGAGACTCAATCTCAGTCTTTCAATTTCCCTTTCGTTAATTTCATTCCCTTTACACTCTTCATCCATGATGTCATCACTCTACTTTTAAAATTCTTTTCTCTAATCATGTCCCTTTATTTTCTCAAGACCCTTTAGAATTTGTTGTTTTTATATCAAAACATTAAACATTAAGATAAGATTATCTATCTAATTAATTAAGGTTATTAAGTTTTATTCATTTAATTAATAGTACGTTTTAGATATATACGTACTATAATAATATAATATAATAAATTGGACTTACTTTAAATAAATATATTGAACTATGTTATATATAAGTGCATTATATATCTAGATTTCTATATAACAATTTGATTAAGTATGTAGAACAATTGTATATAAGTGCATTATATATATAGAGTACAGTTCAAATGAGAATTATTTTTTGTACGATAACTGCGAGAATCAATTATAGATATTGATCAAAAAGATGGAAGGTACAGATTAAAGAGTTGTTAATTGATAATCATAAACTAATGAAACTTATCCTTAATTAATTAAGGCAATTTGGACATTTTTACATTACCCCTTTCGTTTTTAAACTAATATATACATCAAACGAAAAGTATACCAAGTTAACAAGAAAATTATGCTCTTCAATTTGAGACCGATAGTGTTATAACTTTTCGGAATTTTTTTTTGCATTTCCCGGGTTTTTTAACACAGGTCTCGACATATGCACATATGCATATCTACATCTGTGCTAGAACAAACTAAGCGCATTTGTACATATGTGTACGTGCATATATTTGCATATGTTGAGACTTGTGTTAAAAAAAAACTAACAAACGCGAATTTTCTAAAAAGTATAGCAATATCAGTCTCAAATTAAAGAGCATAACTTTCTCGTTAATTTGATATAATTTTTGTAATTTAACACCTTTTCGTTTAATGGATATATTATTTTTTAAAAAGTTGAGGTAATATAAAAATGCCCAAACTACTATTTTGATTTAAAGTTAAATAAAAAAGATAGGAAATTAAATGATTCGTCCATATTGGTTCTCGCAGTTCTTGTACGAAAAATAGTTTTTATTTGAACCGCTCCCAATATATATATTTATATATATATATATATATATATAGGGAAAAGTTCAAACGAGAACTGTTTTTCTTATGAGAACTGCGAGAACCAATCTTAGCTGTCTAATTCCTCCTCTTGCAATTGGATTGTCCACCCATGAATTTCTTACATACACTTTGTCACACTCAATCCCCACGCTCTTCATCCATGAATTCCACTTACCACTTGAATGACCAAGATTGGTTCACTCAGTTCTTGTACGAAAAACAGTTCTCGTTTGAACCCTCTCCTATATATATAAACACATAGAGCCATTGGATTAAATTAAAAATTCCAAATTAATTATAAAGAGTTTCTAAAAATTCCGTATTTATAGAGATGATGTTAAGCTAGTTATATAGTATCGTTCATTACGAATTTATTTACTAAATAAACACCTATTCTTTTTTTTTCCACCGTAGACTAAAAGCTACACATGGGAGCCCATAACTGTTGGCCTGCAATGCAACCCGCACTCCACAAACGACCTAATAAATAGACCCGCACAATCATAAACCACATGGAAATATATAATAATATTATTATGTACAACTTTTTATTTCTTTAACCAAAACTCTTTCTTTTTGTTTCGGGTTACATACACATTTGATAGATGATTTTGCATAAGAAAATGGTATATTTTAAGCACTATAAACACTTTTATAATCATGACTTTTTGTATTTGACCGATTTAATTTTGTGAAAATGATGTCTTAAAATATTGTTTATGTACTCTTCATAACAAAATTAATTATACTTGTAGAAAGTTATTTTAACAACAAAAAAAAACTACCTAAATGATGTTTGTCGATCTATTAAGGTGATTCGGATGGTGATCGATGGTGTGTTGTTGAGCTAATGTCGATGATGTACTCAAGAACGTAACCTTTAGAAGTACCCTCGAATCAAAGTCCCAATAGTGCATTTCGATAATGAAATTGTATTGCAAGAAGGAAAATAAGTTTGGTATTGTAAAGAGAATGAGTGTTGGTTGGGTCAAGATCATTATGAGAACGTTTGTATGTCATACTTTAGTGGTTGAAGCTCTAACTGTTATAATTTTTAACAGGATTTGTTAAATAAGAGATTGAATGATGTATGTGATGATAAGGTGAAAGAAAGATTGGCACCTCATAGGTCTTGATCATATACACATCAATATAAAAAAAGAAATTAATACACCAACAAAATTTATCATAACACCACTTCAGTAAGGTGTAAAACTCCATGATCCAAATTTAATGATGTTGAAATAATTAAAAAATGGTTTCTAAAAGGGAATATAATAGCGCTCATACAATCCACACGTAATAGTGGGTCTATGTTTGTGTGACCGTGATATGATGTATCTTGAAATTACTTTTTATAAGAAAATTAGTGGTCAATACGGGATTGTAATCCTATTTTTTTTTATTATTATAAACAATAATCTAACATCTTACTAGTTTATTTAATAAAACATCTTAAATTGTTAAGCGAAGGGAATAGACATACCGATGCTTCTTATCTAATTTTCTATTTTTGTTGTTAAAAAAAATCAACTGTAAATTATCTTTCACGCTAAAAAAGTAAAAGGTAAAAAGTAAAAATAAAATCGAAGAAAAGAAAAACAAAAAATAAAAAATAAAAATAAAAATAAAAAGGATTAGTTTATTTTGGCGCCGGCTGTTTGGAGAAGATCGAAGACATAACACATGGTTGAGTCACATCCAAATTCCTACTTTCAAAATGCCTTTGTCGCATTCTTGTCATCATCATCTCCCTCTAATCAAATTTCAAAATTATTTCAAAATAATAATAGCAAACTCAATTATTCGTAATTATTATATTTTCCAACTCTTAGAAACTAGAAAGAGGTCCGATTTGAAATTTAATATTTATAAAAATACGTAGTTATTAGTAACTAAAATGTAAAAAAATAGTTTTAAAATTTTAATATTCAATTGCAGATGATTCAGTATATAATCATATTTGGTTTGTAAAAACATCGATGTGAATTACGAAAATGTCATTCCGTCTAAAATTTTAAAATGCAATATGAAATATTGATGTCATTCACTAAATATTATACATTAATTAATAGTTATAATGTTCAATCAAGAAATCGGTGTTACTTGTGACTATTTCTGAATCAAGTTTGTGACTATCCCTTAATTGAAACCTTTGATATTTAAACCATTGACCTCTTTTCTAGAGGCAAAAGTACTAAACAGTAGAATATTATGATAATGGTTAAATAAGTAAATAATGAAATAACTAAAATACACTTAATAATTTTTATGAGTGTAAAAACACCTAAAATGGTATTACTAAAAACATATATGGTTATGTGCATCAAATATAATGAAGTATGGTAATTTTAATATTCTATTTCCAAATTTTTTGTATATAAAAAATAGATAATATTATAATTATAAATTTAGGTGATATCACACTTTTGCCTCTTTTATAATAGAGAAAATTCTAAGAATAATGCTATATAAACCTAAAGCTGTATACTCTATTACAATTTACAAGTATCTTATACTATCTTTTTCATAATATTCACTTTTAATTTATTATTTCTCATTTTTTAAGACATGCATTTAGACAAATGTTTTAAATTTACAAATATTTTTCATATTTTATAATTAACATAAGTACATGATCAATCATAACACCTGATTGCACAATGTTTCCCTAAATTTAATGCATTTCATCGTACATTTCTCAAACTATACGTACTTTTCCCCTCGTGGCCGATTGTTAGAGTATTTACAACCTTCACATCCATCACATCATTACATCAATTTTTTTTTTCAATTACTTAAGTCGTCACTCAGTCTTATAGTGGTCACTACTCATCATATGAAATTTTAGAACCCACTTAAGAGAGAGAGAGGGGAGTATGACCCACAACCACTGCACTTTGCCCACCCCATGTGGTACTCACCCCCCAACTATCTCCACCACTTAATCATGGTGTAACACCCCTCTTTACCACTTGGGTGGTGACTCCCACCCCATACATATCCCCCTTCCACTCCTAATGCTCTTATGAGTCCAGGACAAACGAGTGATTTTTAATTAATTACTAAAAATTATGAGTAGTATTTCGTACATAATAAAATTAGTTATACATAACTACGCGATGCTTATCAACTCATATAATATGCTGTTAATTACTTGTACACGTTATGTATTAAAAAATTATATTGTTTACAAATCAGTTTCTAAACATTATTCATTAAGGTTACAAAATATACATCATACTCTAAAGATCTTGACACCTTTGTCTATGTTTTTTCTCACTTCCGGTTAGTTATTGGATCCAATTTTTATGTTTCCTAAATGAGTATTAAATAGAGTGCATCTATAAACACCCAATTATTCAATTATTATGTTTTTGTTTACTCAATCAAACAAAAAAAAGTCACAAATATTAATTTCAGGTAGAATGAGTAATTAATAAATTAAATTCAAATTATAAATATTTAATATTTTTACAGACATGATGGGTTTTAATTAATTTCTCATAAAGAAAATAAAAAACTCACTAAAATTGCATCATTTTTTTTCCTCTCAAGAAGATGATGAACACATTCTCATTTCCATAACTTTCTTATGAGAATTGGAGTGTTTATAGCTCACAAAACTAGGACTCTTAGCAGGCCTATATTCGGGCAGCAGCCTGCCCGACTTGTACCTTACCCCACATGCATTACACAGTGTTTTTGGGCCTTCTGGTCCTGCCCGCCACTGTGGGGTTCTCTGGGAAAGACAATGGCTACACCTCCTCCCCTGCCCGCTGCTCCCCTCTTCTACCTCGTGCTTCGTCTGCTTGTATCTTCCCTGCCCGTAATCTTCACTTTTTGTGCTGCTTAGACTTGTACTTTTGTTGGGTAACAGAAGCTCACTGTCTGCTAACCAGTAAGCTTGATGGAGCAAAGGAGGGTCGGTGTTAATTGAGTAGTTTTGTGACCAGCATAAACGACTTGTACCTTTGAATTGGCTTCTTTTTCTTTTGCTTCTTGCTTTACAAGGTACAACAAGTTTATGCATGGAAAGGTGGTTGCTTTTGTAGTGATTCTTGTTTACCTCAGAGCTGACTGCTGAAGTGGTTGTACCTTGTGCATTAGAAGTTGTACTTCTAGGGTTTAAGGGCATTAGTGATGGAACGTAACTCCCACTACTGGACAAACAGTCTTCAACAAAAATTGATAGCCATTCTGTGTTGCTATCTCCTTCTTCCTGCATAACCTTACAACTTAGAACCAGTTCATTACTTCATTAACGACTTGTACATCATGCATAAAGACTTGTACCTTCCTATGAATTTGACTATTTTGAAGAAAACTTAAAAAGTAAAAAACACATTTCACCCAGAAAAACAGAGACTTGAATAGAAGATAGAAATAATTTTCTTGAATGTACAAGCAAATGAAGTAAATGGTAGTACCATGGAGTGACCGGAGAAGAGATCATCAAGGCTACTGAGTTTAGAGAAAGACGGTTGCTCCGGCTGATAGTTGGCCGGAAACCCACCTGAAACAGAGACGTTCCGGCAGAAGTCCATGCTTTCTTTCCTTAAAGAAGAAAACACAAAGAAAAAGAGGATTTTATTTTGGGAATAAAGCACAGATTTTTCTACCAAGGCTTTTTATTTCGGTGTAAATTACATATTTGGTCCTTAGACTATCTACCCATGAGCTGTTTAGTCTACTCACATTTTACTTTTTTCTTTTTCATCCAAAATAGTTGGTTTTAATCCAAACCTCTAATTACGTCGATAAAACTTATATCTTAGTCATTATCCTGGTGCTTAACATGTAAAGGAATCTATAATCGAGTCTAGTAGATGCCACCTTGTATGTAACAACAAAAATAACGATACTTATAATAATTGAAAGCTTATATAACAAAAATATTATATTTAATCAAATTTTTAATTTTTAATTTTATTATTATTTTAAATTGTTTATAGCCCAATAAATATTTGACTTAATTATAACAACAATAATGATTTATATATAACTTGTACAAGCAATATAATTATTTCGATTCGTATCATGATATTATGTTTCTTCCGTCACATCTGTCCTCAACCCTGCGACTTGCGTCTAACGCTTTCGGCGTTGGTTTAAGTGTTGACGCATCTGTCGTTTCATAATCATTTAATTTATTTTTATTAATATTTAATATTTATAGTTATTTAACGCTTTTATTTGACTATTGTCAATTTTGAAAATAATAAATATCTACCTTATATATATACAAGGGCCACCCAACCACCATATCGAAAGTGGATTACAACATATATTTGTCCATTTAATTGAATACAAACGCAGGGTCACATGGGATATGTGAGCATCTTCTACGTGTTGCTCGTCTCTTTGAAAAGTAGCAACTAATTCATGGTTTCTTAAATGTTCTAAGTATCAAAACCATCAACCTTTTACAGATTAATATATTTATAACTTAATAAGTTTTGGCCCTAAATCATGCGAAACTTCTATTAAATCAGTTTCGACGTATCGCGATTGTAGCTTTACGGTTACTGATATAAATTTATAATAAAGATTCTGACGCTATAAAAAATATGTCATTTATCCACGTTTCATAAAAAGTGTGTAAAAGTTTTAAGTTTTGTCACGTTTATAATTGTGAAAAATAGTTTAAAAACAAATATTGTTATAAAAAGAAAAAAACTTAAGATTTATAGACGTGTACATTTGCTTTTAAAAGTTCACGCTTTTAAATATGTGAATTTAGTAATAAATAGATAATTATAGAAGGTCACACTTAAAAGCGTGGACTTTTGTAACTCTAGAATTATTTTCAAATTTAAAATATAATCCATAATATATAAATATATTTGTTTAGCAAGCCTACTTTCTTCCTCCAGTAGTCCAGTTTATTTATGCGATTTTCGAATTTAATATCATTTTCTTAGCGGCAAAATTTATTAAAAACTATGATTTCGACAGAAAAATAAAATAAAAATTAAACTAATCAAGTCAACTTATATCTGAAGTTCGAGACAGATGGGATTTAAAATGGCACTGCAGGCCAAAACATTTTTTTGGTCATAAGGAGCGTTTAAAATAAGAAATTAAAAACTCCATTTTAAACAATATAATAAGACTCTAAAACGACCATGAGTTAGCGTCCAAGACGAATGATCGACGAGTCTACACATTATTATTTTGTTACAGTTAGTTAATATTAGTTAAAGATCACTAAACTAGCACCAACTGCGTTTATAACCAATCATCTGATGGCCTACTCGCTTAGGTACTGAGTTCCCATATGGAAGGTCCAAGGTTTTAGTTCTGCGAAGGTTTCGATCAGAAATGACCGTGATAACGATTAGACCTCGTACATGTAAGGAAATGCTCTACACCTGATATAAGCTCTAATAAGAAAAAACTGCTTTAAAGAAAAAGTTACCGTCCATAAGGAGATTAACTTAATCTGGGATTTTCAAAAAAAAATAATAAACAATAAAATTGAGCGTAGTCAAGATTCTGAAAGTGGATGGCAATAAAATGCCTAAAAGAAGATTTTGTTTAGACAAATACACGACACCCAATTCGATTATTATTGGGAAACCCTAATGCAATGCATACAATACAACGTGGTCAACCTAAAACTAAACTGCTTTATTTAATTTAAATAATAAAATATTCAAATAATAAACTATATATTCTCCAAAAACGCAAGCGCTAAATTCAAATTTAAATACGATAGATTGTTTTTTTAAGTATCATGTTTTTTATATTTTATTTTGAACATATCACTATTTATAAAATATATTCATATTTAATAAAAATGAGCGACTTTGGTTGAAGAGTGAACACAAAATATAAAAACATATCATATTTATGCTTTGTTGATTAAAGATTTATTATGGACAAGTCTAGTAGATAGCCTAAAAAGTCAACTTCTCATATTCATCCTATTTGTACCATTGCCAATGATTCAAGGTAAAGGAGATGTGAGATGGGAAGGACCACCATCGTCTCATTTCTCCATCCACGGGTCACCTCTCTCTCTAACACACCCTCTCTCTCTAGTCTCATTCTCTACATCTCTCTCATCTATCTACTTTCTTAAGTTTTTTATTTAAATAGAGAGGGTTGGGAGAGATAAGTGTGAGTTAGGGTTGGAAAGAAAGATGAAAGATGAGGATGGTGTTGTGCCGATGTAAAAAAAAGATGGGAATGGTGGGTGAGCACACATAGTAGTAGCATAGTAGGATGACGACCTTGTCATCCTTCAAAATTTGTTTGTCATGTCAGAGTATCAGTAGTTATTACACTCATCAGTAACTGTCACATCAGTATTACTATCTCATTATTAACAATCCACGGTCATAAGATACATCACCCACATTAGTAGACTCATACACAATTATTATATAATTTAACAATTATCAAAAATTGATGTGAGCAGTAACTCTTTTTTTATATTATACTCATAGTAAGCCAAATATTAAGCAAGCATAACATAGTAGAATTGGTTAAATCACATGAATGCGACAATGGAGGTTTAGGTTCAGGTTCGAATCATGGTTCCTTTCTTTATAAAATTTCAATTTTTTTAAAAGACGAGCTTTCCATCCTCGATTCCTTGCACACTAATCAGTTTTCAATTGGTAATTCTATATAGCTCTCCTTGATTATCTACTTAGCCCTCCTTGATTTGACATATGTGAGTAAAAAAGGTATATTGAAAATGTAACATTTTTTATTTAACAGGTGAGTTTGTAAGGAGGGGGGCTAAATAATAGCACCCTTTTCAATTTCATATTTATATTTTTATAATGTTATTAATATTGAAATAATTAATTTTGTATATTGTTTTTTTTTCTTTTGTATACTTTTAACATACAACATTTGACGTAGATATGAATATGTAGTTGTGATCGTATCACTTTTTCTACACTTCTATATAAGTTTTCTCGTAATAAGATATTTATCTGAAATTGTATATTTTTAATATTATAAACTTCAAAGTAAAATTTGTATGTTTAAGATGAAAAAGTTACAATTTTTTTTACAAAACTTCTCTTTTCTCTTCATTGATTATGGTAGACGTACGTCATATGAATATCCTAAATGTTTAAATTATTTGCCGTTTTATTTTAAAATTATAATTTTGGATGATTGTTTCTATAATTTTTCATCAAAATCCCCACCACAATGTGTAGCCATAAACAACTCGTTGATCTTAAATTTAAATTTTTGGTTGAAATGAACATTTTTTTTAAAAGGCTTACAGTCATTCTTGTTTGTGACAGGTATAAGTGAGCAATGACGAACAGAACCACGACCAGCCACATTAGTCATGGCTAATCATCTAGGGTCACCCCATGACAAGTTTTTTTGGTTTTGTTTTCTTCCAACCAATGGTGTAATACATAATTAATTTCTGGGGGTCTAAAGGTGGTAGAGCGGTAGAGGTAGTGACTTCGGTCATTATTGTGAAGATAAGATTTGACAGTCAGTCATACCAGTCATTAGTCATTAGAATACATAATCTTTATTGAGTTTCGCCTCTATAGCTAATTAGTTTGTTTTTAAAATTCATTCTCATTACGTTTTGTAATCATTAACAATAGCAAAAGAGTTATATTATCAATAAAATTTGTGTTATGAAACCGGAGCATTCTCATATTGGTCTGATTATAATATATAATCAAATAAGTTCCAAATATGAAAGTAGAAGCCTAGCTATCATTTTAGAACCATGCATATATATATATATATATACAACTGCCAATAAGCCTCCGGCCATAAATTAATAAACGATACCTCCAAGAAAATACCCCTAGAGAAGAGGGGAGGGTTCAAACAAGAACTGTTCTCGTAGTTCTCGTACGAAAAACAGTTATCGTTTAAACTTTTCAATATATATATAAGATTTTTAGCATATATATTATATATGTTGGTATATATTTTAGACTGATCTAAATTAATAAGAGAAAATTAAGGCTAGCTAAAAGGATTGTTCAATAATTAAAGAAGAAGCTAGCTTAGCTAGCCTACTCCAAAGTGCTTCTTAAGTAAGCGTTAAGTCATGCTCATGCCAAATAGGCCGGCCATTTAATTAGGAGTGTGTGTGTATATATATATATATATATAGGAATAAATGATCCAAGGCAAGCACCAAAAGCAATCCTGAGTGATGACCTGCTGTGACGCTTACACAGTTTTGAAGCTGCAATCTTATTTTCCAAACACGATCCAAGGCAATTAAGCACCAAACACTTGTTATAACATCGTCTAGATTCCCAGAAAAACAAATATAGAGCTCAAGAGGTTGTTTGGTAGAAGATAATCCACAAATTAGAGTGGGAATGCAAAAGAGAATGAAAACAAAAAGAAAGAGAACTTAATTACCCGGAAAAAGGAAACTGGCTTCCTGCTTAATTAGGACAAATTAAGCAGAGAATTAGCCCGGAATGAGTTTTTAGTACACTCGGATACGTGTACTGACTGATTAGGCCTCAACCCCTCAATCCGCATTTGAGAGAAAATACAGAATGATTCATTAAGGTCCCCTGATTGTCCGTAAGCCACGTACTAACATAACATTCCATAAAAACACATTTTGTTTTTCGGTTGTAAAAAAGAACTCACGATCGAGCGGTTTTAACATCGGAGCATTTTACATAGAGATCAAGTAAAGAGCCTTCTATGATTATATCTAAACACATTTTTTATTTTATTGCATAAGAATGTAATTGTCTTCCCTTAATGATAATCCCAATTGATGTGTAAGCACTTAAGAGGCTAGCCACTGTGACAGAATCTAGTTTCAGGCTATGAGGCTGCAGTTTTACGTATTAGTCCTTTTTTAGCGAGATAAACATGGTTTATGATACTCCATCTCTATATTTCATTTTACCAAATAACTGTTCTGCCAAAGGGTGGTCGTCAGCAATGTGTGCTTGAGTCGCCTCGCCTTCAGAAGATTGGCAATTAGGCGGACGGTCATCAGATACGTCACATGATTGATTTTAGGCCCTTTGCCAATGCCTCTGTCATCCACCACGCAAGGCTAATTAATATAAATATCAAAATTTGTCAGTGTAATTTTTTTTGCTAAATACAAGATTATGAACTCTAATTTGTTATAAAGGGGAAACCTTGATAGGATAACCTTGATCCTTTGGTATGTCATTATACTATTTTTAATAATAAATTGCAATTTATAACCTCTTTTTATGCAAAAAAAAAAAATAGAATCCTTTTTCACGACAATTTAAACTTATAACCCTTTTCTAACACAAAAAATTACAAGTTAACTTTATTGGTAAATTATCATATTTATTTGATCTTTTCCGGCAATTTAGTTAATTTGGAGTGGCTAGGCATAAAACTATTTAGCAAAGAAGGTGACTTTTCCACGTAATAAATTCTTTCATGAAAAACAAATGCTTCACTAAGTTGTATATTAATTTTAAAAGTGTTATAATTTATGTGAAAGTATTAACTTGTGTGAAAGATTTATCTCCCATTTAGTAATAACTAGTGTTGATTTCAAAAGATGTAAAATGTTTTTACTTATTTAATATTTGTAAGAGAAGATGTGACTTGAAAATATAAAGTCTACTACAATAATTGATAGTTTGTCCACTTATGATGTAAACAAACAGACTTATTTGAAAATGTCTCCCTTTCCTCGGTAAACGTTTTAGTAAAAAATTCTTATCGGGTAATGTTCATGAACTCACAATTAAATTAGGGTCTACTTGTTGTGTCTTTTAACCTCCGTTTCAAAATTCACAATGTTCTCATAACTTCTATGGATGAAACACCATTTCATAAAACCATATCGAGTAACAAACGAGTTGTTTTCGATTTGAGTAAGTAAAAATCAATTCTTGCAAGGTGCTTAAACCATATCCTCAAACTAATTGACTGGAGTCGCTCGTCTTATAAGGACATTACGATCTTTGATTGCATAACATAAATTTGAAACTCTTTCCAATCTTTTATAAGGACTCTTTGAGGTAAGTTCCTTGGCTTGGACAGGGCATTATATCAACTATGGTGAGATCGGTCGAGTAATGATACCCGATGCTACTACCCGAGGTACTTGTTTTGGTGTTCCCGATGGACTCGATGGTACCCGATGAGATCGGGTACAATATAACGCTTGGTCTAACCGGTAGTATCATATAGTAACAAAAATAAATTTAATAAAGTTACAGTAACACTCAAAATTGACCATGAGATCCTAAAAATTCACTAGTGGCATCATCTAAAAGTTTTAGAAAAATCTCATTACATGTTTTCAGTTGACTGGTGGCATATGTCCCCTCCACAATGTAGATCGCACGTGTATATTAATGCAATATCTTACTAATCATGTGGTTGATATTATACATGACTGGTATGCATTTCGTTTAAGGCACACACATATGTGTGTATGTCTAACAAATAAACAAAAAATAATTTTACTAATCATGCGGTTGATATTTTGTCAATTTTTTAATTTTGTAACCGTTCTTCTTCTACTTCATAAAAAAAACGTTCTTTCTGAAATCTTACTCTTAAAACTTAAATAGTTAATAATATACAGACTATAATTAAATTTAATAAAAAAAATTTAAACTTGTTTAAACAACTTTTGGTATATTCCTCTCGAACGGACCACGAGGAGCAAAAAAAGGGACGCGGGAAGATTCAAATAAAGCGCCACTAACGCCCACCATAAAATCCATGAAATTTTATTGAATTGACGATATGGACCTCTTCACCAAATTTTTATTTTTTAAACCATTTATTTTTACGTGTATTGCACTTTAAAAGTATTTATTATATGTATCAAAATTTTAATTTATTACTATTATATGTATTTTGGTTATATAAAAAGAAAAAAAAATCTAATGCACAAAATAACGACAAATTAAAAGTTTGATATACAAAATATAAATTTTTAATGTTCAATACATAGAGTAACAAAGTATGTAAAGTTTGATATCTTTTCAAAAACCTTACCCAATTTTTTAATAATTTTTTAATGTATACATCATCATCATTATCACCTTTGCCGTCATATTATCCCGCTACTACTATTACCATCTTCAACCACAAATCGTAGATGTAAAAACCTACACCAAACTCATAGAAAACACACTACAATATTTGGTTTGTAAACAAACTAACCACAATCGCCTCTTCAACATACCACTACCGTCTCTTTAACTTGCATCGACGGTGGTCTACGACAATAATGGAGGTTTGGTATAGAGAAAGAATGATATATAAGAGATGAGGTGTTTATGGAAATTAGGAAGAAAAAAACAGAGAGAATGAAATGGGTGAAAATTTCTAAAATCCATATCTAATGAATGTTACCCTAAACAACAAATGTGTTAAAAAAATTCTCAACTAAAATTTGATAAAATGAATAAGTAAAAGGAGTACAGGTAATTTAGTCATTTTAAGTTTACAAGCGGCCTGTTAAAATTCATAATTTTAAGCAAATCATTAGAAAGAAAATGTAATTAACTCTAGTTAGGATTATGTTACGTAAACATATTTTTTCCGGATCGAAACAGGGTAAAATGTTAATCGCATAGATGTTTAACATATGTTTTAGAAGGGAGTAATCTAAACCATGCTTATGGACAACTTTTGCAGACAATTTATTTTGTAATAATATACTTTGGTTAGTTATAATTGTTTAAGATTATTGCTAAATTTTAGTAACAAGGTAGGTTTATTCGCGCGTTACGCGGGGTTATTTCAATTTTTTTCTTAGTTATGTAACCCTTTTAAATTTTTTTAATAAGTTCAGTATAAATTGTAAAATGGTTGAATTAGAAAGAAATGCTCTAAGATAGTCAAATAAATTGTTAGACCAATTACATTAATTGAAGAGAAATGTAAATCATAAACTTTTTTTTTGAAATAAAATATATTAAAGAGTTCCACAAATTGGAATTTGATGCAAAGGTGTTTACATTTTTATGTAGTTGCCCTTTCTTCTTTTGTTTTAGAGGGACAAAAAATATATACTTTTTTGTTAGAACCTAGAGGGTGAATAGGTTATATGCCCACTTTTTGAAGTTTTTAACAATGTTTGTAAGTAATTAAAGAGTTTAAGGAAGAAAGATATCACCAATGGAGTAATTTGGACACAATGATTTATAGTGGTTCAAGCAAGGGTTAACAACCTTGCTTTACATCCACTCCTTGGCCTCACCCACCAAGAGTTGCTCCACTAACTTCTCTCTTTGAAGGTAGAGATAAACCTTTTACAACTTCTCTCTAATTTTAAGGCTAGAGTTGATCCTCACTTCTCTCTAATTCTAAGGCTAGAGATGATCCTCACTTCTCTCTAATTCTAAGGGTAGAGATGATCCTCACTTCTCTCTAATTCTAAGGCTAGAGATGATCCTCACACAATTACAAGTATACAAGAAGGTAATGTAGTGTTTGAACTTTGAAGGCTTTCACTCTTGCTTCATTCTTGATCTTGAGATGTTGAATTTGTATCAAGAATATGAGCTCACAAGTCTTTGTATATGTTCTGTGTTTTCAGATTGCAAAAGGTTAGTAAAACACAAGACTTGAGTTGCCTTAAATAAGGAAAAAGATGCAAGCTCAAAAAGTGTCCAGACTGTCCACGGTCGATCCACGGTCGACCGTGGCATCGACCGTCGGCCTGCTGGAACTTTTTGAGACTTGTCAATATAGACGTTGGCCTTTTACCAAAACAACACACAACCCATTTTTACCATAAAAATGCACTGAAAAGAAGCTTTAGAAAAGTTGGGTTAGTGCCATACTTCTTAAGTTTGAATTTAATCATAAAAATGGTAGTTTAGAAACCAAATGCACAAAGCATGTTGGAAGTTTACCTCTTTGAGAGATTCCTTTTGCTAAATATGGTTTTGGCTTATTTCAATAGAAGATTATGTTTAGTATTTGCCAAAATAGGAATTCATTTGCTTTGACTACCAAGCTTGTGATTTTATAAAAGATTTCTCAATTTTTATAAAAGTTTTTATAAAAATTATTTTATAAAAACTTAAACTCATTTAATTATTTATTTTGTAAGCTCATAAACTTTGAACGTTTATTTGTAGGAATCTTCGACATCGGCTTCTACTTGAACTCGGATCTTGACGATTGGAGCTTGGCCATTTGATGAAGCTTATTTTGTAGATCATATCTGAGAATATATTTGATTGAATATATATATGTATATGTGCACATATGTTAATGTTAGTACATACAATTATATAAACAAGTTATATATTTTTGTGTCAACAAAAGAGGATATATTTGTAAGCCTATTTTTTCCAACAATCTCCCCCTTTTTGTTGAAGACAAAAATTTATAACTTGTATAATAAATTGTATATATAACTTTAACATGTTAACATGTGCATATATACATATATCTTTATATATTCTTCTATCTTCTTGTTAGAACCTAGAGGGGGGGTGAATAGGTTATATGCCCACTTTTTGGAGTTTTTAACAATATTTGCAAGTAATTGAAGAGTTTAAGGAAGAAAGATATCACCAATGAAGTAGTTTAGACACAATGATTTATAGTGGTTCAAGCAAGGGTTAACAACCTTGCTCTACATCCACTCCTTGACCTCACCCACCAAGAGTTGCTCCACAAACTTCTCTCTTTGAAGGTAGAGATAAACCTTTTACAACTTCTCTCTAATTCTAAGGCTAGAGATGATCCTCACTTCTCTCTAATTCTAAGGCTAGAGATGATCCTCACTTCTCTCTAATTCTAAGGCTAGAGATGATCCTCACACAATTTCAAATATACAAGAAGGTAATGTAGTGTTTGAACTTTGAAGGCTTTCACTCTTGCTTCATTCTTGATCTTGAGATGTTGAATTTGTATCAAGAATATGAGCTCACAAGTTTTTGTATATGTTCTATGTTTTTCAGATTGCAAGAGCTTGGTAAAAAACAAGACTTGAGTTGCCTTAAATAAGCAAAAAGGTGCAAGCTCAAAAAGTGTCCAGACTGTCCATGGTCGATCCACGGTCGACCGTGGCATCGACCATCGGCCTGCTGGAACTTTTTGAGACTTGTGAATATAGACGTTGGCCTTTTACCAAAATCACACACAACCCATTTTTACTATAAAAATGCACTGAAAAGAAGCTTTAGAAAAGTTGGGTTAGTGTCATACTTCTTAAGTTTGAATTTAATCATAAAAATGGTAGTTTAGAAACCAAATGCACAAAGCATGTTGGAAGTTTACCTCTTTGAGAGATTCCTTTTGCTAAATATGGTTTTGGCTTATTTCAATAGAAGATTATGTTTAGTATTTGCCAAAATAGGAATTCATTTGCTTTGACTACCAAGCTTGTGATTTTATAAAAGATTTCTCAATTTTTATAAAAGTTTTTATAAAAATTATTTTATAAAAACTTAAACTCATTTGATTATTTATTTTGTAAGCTCATAAACTTCAAACGTTTGTTTGTAGGAATCTTCGACATCGGCTTCTACTTGAACTCGGATCTTGACGATTGGAGCTTGGCCATTTGATGAAGCTTATTTTGTAGATCATAGATGAGAATATATTTGATTGAATATATATATGTATATGTGCACATATGTTAATGTTAGTACATACAATTATATAAACAAGTTATATATTTTTGTGTCAACAAAAGAGGATATATTTGTAAGCCTATTTTTCCCAACAATCTCCCCCTTTTTATTGAAGACAAAAATTTATAACTTGTATAAGAATTGTATATATAACTTTAACATGTTAACATGTGCATATATACATATATATTTATATATTCTTCTATCTTCTATATATTCTTCTATCTTCTCCCCCTTTTTTGTCTTAAACAAAAAGGAGACTCCCCCTTGACATAAGCTCCCCCTTCACGTAAGCTCCCCCTTCACGTAAGCTCCCCCTTGAACGTAGAGCTCCACTTCTTGAGATGTTTGATCTAAAATATATGAAAATACTACCAAGAACTTGCCAAAGATATGTGAGTATAAACAATATTCTAAATATGCATTTATTACAAGCCAAGGTTCAAGTAACATAATTCATGGTATAAGAATCACAGCAAATAGTAGCAAATATCATATCAACAAACAATCACCATAACTACTTCCCCTTGAATCACCACAATTTCTCTTGTCATGACACTAGATTTGTAAAAGACCTTTGCTTTGTAAGAGCATGACAAGAGGTAATATACTTCAACATAATTGAGAGTGTGTTCAATGAAAATAGCAAAGTCCTTGACAATATGTTCATAATGTGTATGTGTCCTAAAGTGGAAAATGAATTGAAACTTTTATTAATCGTGTGAATAGCTAATGTTAGTTAAGATATATTAAGCATGAATAGATTGAGTTTGGGCATTAAAAGACAAAAAATTAAAATTGAAAATCAAAAATTTCCAGTGGGCTGACGGTCGATGCACGGTCGACCGTGTGACATGATATTGAGATGATAAAATGCTACGGTCGACCGTGTATCAACCGTAGGTGAGCTGTTTGAAATTTGACTTTTTGTCCTTTGTGACATGATATTTATATACTTATCATACTTAACCAACACCAATATCATCTATTATTTTTCTTTTACACAAAGAAAAACATCATTTTCAAACCAAATATACTTTCTTCTTAGAAATCTCCCAAATTCATGAGATTACATGATTCTTTGGTGCACAAAGAGAGTTCTAAGAAAAGGAGGAAGAGATAAAAGTATACCTTTAACAAGAATCTTGTGAAGATAAGAAATCACGAGACGAAGAATCTTCAACCGTGAATCCAACCGAGCCTTTGATCGTAACTTCACCCGTAAGGTAAAGCATTTTTTTTTTGATGATTTTCAAGCTTTTTGAAATATAAATGTTGAAAATGGCGGCTAGGGTTTGTGGGGAAGATGAGATGAGATGAAGTGGAGAGGAAAGAGAGAGAAAAGGCAAAATAGGGTCAAAAATCCGTCAGGCCCACGAAGGTCGATACACGGTCGACCGTGATATCGACCGCGCCTTTTGCTTAGTTTTTGAATTTAGTCAGTGATCCGACGGTCGATCCACGGTATCGACCATGAGTCGACCGTGGTTCTTCTGGAATGTATATTTTGACCATTTTCATGCATTTCGGTGTTATTTTCAAGGAACATGTTCCATCATTCCTAAACCAAGTCGTAACATTTCAATTTTTAGCGGTTTAGCGAATATGTTTGACAATATTTTCACATGAAGCAATTTTTTCTAAATTTATATTTCCTTTTTGCATATTGTCACATAGGAAATGATGTCTAATTTGAATGTACCATCTTCATATTGTTTTATTTGAAGTACAAGAGAGTAATTCAACTCATCCATCATCCTCATTTCAATTTCATTTTGTATAAGATTTGAAAACTCATCACACAAATCTTGACATGTTGACCCAAATATGATATCATCCATATAAATTTGCACAAGCAAGATGTCATTTTTCTTTTTCTTTGTGAATAATGTATTATCAACTTGACCTATACTATATTCATTTTTCAACAAGAATGATTTTAATTTATCATACCATGCTCTAGGTGCTTATTTAAGGCCATACAATGCTTTTCTAAGATTATATACGTATGATGAGGTCTTCAAAAATCAAAACCGGGAGGTTGACATACATAAACTTCCTCATTTATAAAGTCATTTAGAGAAGCACTTTTGACATCCATTTGATATAATTTAAAATTTTGAGTACGGTCATAAGCAAGTAGACTCCAAATGGATTCAAATCTAGTAACCGGAGCAAAGGATTCATCAAAGTTTATCACTTCTTTTTTATTATATCATCAGGCTACTAGTCTAGCTTTGTTTCTAAATACTCATTTAGTTCCAATTATTGTGTGACCACTAGGTAAAGGTACTAAGTCCCAAACTTGGCTTCTAGTGAATTGATTAAACTCTTCTTGCATTGTCATTCCCCAATTTTTATCCTTAATTGCCTCTTTAATATTCTTGAGTTCTATGTGTGACACAAAGGCAAAGAAGGTATTAAGGTTTTGGGCTTGGGATCTAGTGAGTCTTTGATTTAGGTTTCCTATAACTTGAGTTATTGGATCATTTTCTAACTTTGATGATTTCATATGGTGTTTTACTTAACATTGGTCTAATCAAAGCTTGGAAATACCTATTTTTCCTTTCAACAACCCCATTAGATTGGGGAGTGTGAGGAACCGAAAAGTTATAAGAAACTCCATGTTTATCACAAAATGCTCCAAGTTGCGCTACATTGACAACTTCTCTTTCATGGTTGGTATGAATTGAGATAATCATTCAACCCAATTGGTTTTGAATTTTCTTGCCAAGATTTTTGAATTTGTCAAAAGCTTCAATTTTTGTTTTCAAAATAGTGTCCATGTATATCTAGAAAAGTCATCTACAACAACTAGTGTGTAGAAGTTTCCCCCATAGCTTTGAATTGATGAAGGCCCAAGGACATCTCATAGTTTTTATAGCATTTTAGATTTATGAGATGAGTGAACTTGTTTTTCTATCTTACATGCATCACAAAAATGATTATCGAATTTAACATTTGGTAAGACTTTAACAAGCTCATTTATAGTCAATGTTTGTACTAATCTCATGTTAGCATGTCCTAGTCTTCTATCAATTATATATGCAAGACATACTTGTCTTAGGATTATCACCAAGTCTACATGTATAGAGTCCATTTCTCCTAACACCTTTTACTAAAACTTTATTATCTTTGCATATCAAGCTTTCATGTTTAGAGAATTTAACATTTAGATCTTTATCACATAATTGACCAATACTTATTAAGTAGTAAGCTAAACCATTAACATGCTCAACATTCAAGAATTTGATATTGTCATGAAGAGTGTTACCTTTACCAACTACCTTTCTTCTTAGGTTACTTCTAAACACCACATGTCCTCCATCATACTCCTTGTATGAAGTGAAGAGTTCTCTATTACCGATCATGTGTTTTGAGCAACTATTATCAAGAATCCATTAATGAGACATAATCTCATTTTTGTTGCATCCCTACACTTGTGTAATTTTCATTCAAGCTTTTGGTACCCAATGTTTCATGGGTCCAGGATGGTTAGTATCAAAAACTCCTACTCTAATCCACCTTTGTGTAATCTTGAACCCTTTATGATACCATGTGTTCATAGAGTTAATAGGTTTATGAGAATGTCTTGATTTTTGAATTGTATTTGATTTAGGTTTCTTGAATCCAAGTCCATGCCTTGTAGTTGGAGTATAAAACTTTCTCATTAATTCATTACTTGCAACCTTTGGCATACAAGTGGAAGAACTAGAGACAATGTTGCAATTTTGAACTTTTGGAAAATTTCAGTGAGACGACGGTCGATTCACGGTCGATACCGTGGGTCGACCGTGAGGCTCCTGGATTTTTTCTTCCTCTTTTTCTTTCACAAATTTGATAGGTGTTAAGTGACTAGTTGGCATGTTGTTTGAGTTACTTGAGAACCCAAGACCACCTTTATCTTTTGATGATTTTTGAATCTTTAACATCTCATCTAACTTGGTTGAACTATTTTCAAATTTTGACAAGGTGGTTGTGTCAAAATTTGTCTTTAGCTTACTTTCCAAATCTTTCAAGCTTGGAGATATACGAGAAGCAATTTTACTTTCTAGATCTTTTATTTTCAAGTTCAAGTTATCATTTTCATTTCTTAACTTGACATTTTCCTTTTTCAAACTCTTGTTATCATTTTTTAACTCCTCATTTTTAGCAAGTATTTTAGAGCTAAAGTCACATAATTGATCATATTGATGGTCATCATTATCACTATAGTAGCTAGAATCGTAATGTACCTCACTTGTCTCAAAAGCCATGAGACATTTTTCTTCTTTTATTTCCTCTTCTTCATCACTTGAGGATTCTTTGACATGTTTAGCTTTAAGTGCAATGGATTTGCTCTTTTCTTTCTTTAGCTTGGCAATCTCATCATCTTTTTGCATGATTACTTCATACACCTTGAGATTTCCTATTAGTTCATCAATTTGTAGTATGTTCAAGTCCTTTGACTCCTCAATAGCCGTCACCTTTGCTCTCCATTTTGGTGAAAGAGCCCTAAGAAACTTTCTTACAATATTTTTGTTAGAGTAAATAGTCCCAAGTGCCTTGAGACTAGTAACAATAGTATTAAACATTGCAAAAGCATCATCAATTTTCATATTATCAAATATTTGAAATTGTTCATATTGTTGCACAAGTAATTCGATTTTGTTATCTAGAACTTGGGCATTTCCTTGATGTGTGGTGACAAGAGATTTCCAAATTGCATTTGCACTTTCACACATGAAAACTCTTTCAAACTCTTTTCTAGGTAAGGCATTGTATAGAAAAAGTTTTGCTTGAAATTTTTTTGAAATCATTTTCTTATCCTCTTGATCCCATTTTTCTTTAGGGGTTGGAACATAAGCATTTTGCTTAGAATCAAAGGTTTTTGGAACATGATCTCCTTCTTCAATAATCTCCCAAAGGTCAATATCTTTAGCCTTTACATAGGTAATGAATCTTTGCTTCCAATAGCAAAAGTCTTCTTCTTCAAGAAGTGGAGGTCTAACCATAGAATTCCCCTCTACATAATTTTTTCCCATTTTATCAACTCAAAAATTTTTGAAAAATATTTTTAGAAGATTTAAACAACTTTTCAAAAATTATCTAGAGCAACTTGCTCTGATACCAATTGTTAGAACCTAGAGGGGGGTGAATAGGTTATATGCCCACTTTTTGGAGTTTTTAACAATATTTGCAAGTAATTGAAGAGTTTAAGGAAGAAAGATATCACCAATGAAGTAGTTTGGACACAATGATTTATAGTGGTTCAAGCAAGGGCTAACAACTTTGCTCTACATCCACTCCTTGGCCTCACCCACCAAGAGTTGCTCCACTAACTTCTCTCTTTGAAGGTAGAGATAAACCTTTTACAACTTCTCTCTAATTCTAAGGCTAGAGATGATCCTCACTTCTCTCTAATTCTAAGGCTAGAGATGATCCTCACTTCTCTCTAATTCTAAGGCTAGAGATGATCATCACTTCTCTCTAATTCTAAGGCTAGAGATGATCCTCACACAATTACAAATATACAAGAAGGTAATGTAGTGTTTGAACTTTGAAGGCTTTCACTCTTGCTTCATTCTTGATCTTGAGATGTTGAATTTGTATCAAGAATATGAGCTCACAAGTTTTTGTATATGTTCTATGTTTTTCAGATTGCAAGAGCTTAGTAAAAAACAAGACTTGAGTTGCCTTAAATAAGAAAAAAGGTGCAAGCTCAAAAAGTGTCCAGACTGTCCATGGTCGACCGTGGCATCGACCGTCGGCCTGCTGGAACTTTTTGAGACTTGTGAATATAGACGTTGGCCTTTTACCAAAATCACACACAACCCATTTTACCATAAAAATGCACTGAAAAGAAGCTTAAGAAAAGTTGGGTTAGTGTCATACTTCTTAAGTTTGAATTTAATCATAAAAATGGTAGTTTAGAAACCAAATGCACAAAGCATGTTGGAAGTTTACCTCTTTGAGAGATTCCTTTTGCTAAATATGGTTTTGGCTTATTTCAATAGAAGATTATGTTTAGTATTTGCCAAAATAGGAATTCATTTGCTTTGACTACCAAGCTTGTGATTTTATAAAAGATTTCTCAATTTTTATAAAAGTTTTTATAAAAATTATTTTATAAAAACCTAAACTCATTTGATTATTTATTTTGTAAGCTCATAAACTTCAAACGTTTGTTTGTAGGAATCTTCGACATCGGCTTCTACTTGAACTCGGATCTTGACAATTGGAGCTTGGCCATTTGATGAAGCTTATTTTGTAGATCATAGATGAGAATATATTTGATTGAATATATATATGTATATGTGCACATATGTTAATGTTAGTACATACAATTATATAAACAAGTTATATATTTTTGTGTCAACAAAAGAGGATATATTTGTAAGCCTATTTTTCCCAACAATCTCCCCCTTTTTGTTGAAGACAAAAATTTATAACTTGTATAAGAATTGTATATATAACTTTAACATGTTAACATGTGCATATATACATATATATTTATATATTCTTCTATCTTTTATATTTTCTTCTATCTTCTCCCCCTTTTTTGTCTTAAACAAAAAGGAGACTCCCCCTTGACATAAGCTCCCCCTTGAACGTAGATCTCTATATCTTGATTTGGATGAGCTAGAGTACATACAAAATTCTATCAAGGACTTGCACGAGTGATGTGAGCATAGTCAATATTAATCACAATACATGTTATATGGAAAACATGCATATCAAACCACAAAACGTACATCATAGCATAAAATATTGTAGCACATGACCAACATAAATACCATATTGTGTGAATACATAGAAATAAATTGTTTGAAAGACAAATATGGTAATCATAAAACATAGACTCATGATTAAGACGGCTCACCCCCATCGGTTCCGGAATTACATTTAAGAGCATTCATAATTGATCTCAACATGCCCTTTACCCCTTTCATTTCTTTACGGAGAGAGCGAGTTTCATTCCGTAAAGCATTCACATTGCGATTTAGTGCTGCAATTCGTTCATCGGTAGTGCCTTCAACCATGCCGAAATCCGGAGGAATTGAACTCTCCGCTTCACCTTCCTCCTCTTCACCAAATGTGAATTTGTCAATCTCGGCTTCCGTATCTCCGGAAGAGGAAGAGTGTGCCCGTTTCGTCCCTTTATGGGAAGACATCTTGCGAAGTGTCGCAAGGTCGATGGGCATGGAGGATCCCGGAGTTGAGACAATGCGAGAAACATCCGGTAGATTCGTAAAAAGAAGAGATAGAAGACGGCCATAGGGAAGATCCCTACGACTTGTCACGAGACCACTCATGCGTTTAGCAAGAATGTGCGTGAGGTTGATCTCGGTCCCCGTTTTAAGAGCATGAAGAAGAACAGCTTGAATAGCACTTATTTCAGAATGATTCCCAGATTTGGGAAAGATATTGGAATCAATGATTTTGTTCCAAACGGCACATTCGGGAAGAAGATCTCTTCCGAAAAGATTGGTTGTGGTGTGGGGAACATTTAGTTTGCAAATTGACTCAATGATTTCAGGAATGGTGAAGGCGGGTGGAAGGTTTGTGAGGCTATGACCGGTATGATAGTATTTAAGGCCGGAGGATGGGATGTGTAGAATCCTACCTAGTTGGACAAGAGTGAAGGTAAAGTCCTTACCTTCAATGTTGAAGGTGATTACTTCATCATCCTCATTATAGATGAAGGAGGCATAAAATTCATAGAGACGATTTTTATAAATGACATTTGAGAGAGAAAGGAAAATAGTCCACCCAATAGCCTCAAAGGTGGCTTGGGTCCTATATTGGTCAAGTTGATTGACCGCAACTACACGACCCTCGTTTATGGCCCGTTTCTTTAGAGCATTGTCGGATTGACGAGGGGTAGGGTTGTCGGGTTTTCTTGAAGCCGATGTGCGAACACGTGGCATGATTATCTATAGAGACAATAATTATATGATTAAGTACAAATATATAGTATTAGAACTAGTGTGTGCCTAAATTTGAGAAGATTTGATGAATCATGTGGTTACTAAGGTTAGTTGATGTAGATTAAGCAAAACTACATTGACTTTGGACATTAAAAGTCAAAACATAAAAATTTAAAAGTTCAAAAAATTTCCAGTGGGCTTACGGTCGATGCACGGTATCGACCGTGGATCGACCGTCGTTGGTCTGGATTTTTGATGATAATCTGCGGTCGAAGTAAGGTCGACCGTGGTTCGACCGGCAGTGGACTTTTTTCAAGATTTCATTTTTGTCCCTTTTTGACATGATATGCATACACTAATTGAATCTTATAATAATAACTTAGACATCATCTATATTTAAAATTGAACCCATCATTTTCATATACCATTTACTACTCAACAAAGCATGTTGGAAGTTTACCTCTTTGAGAGATTCCTTTTGCTAAATATGGTTTTGGCTTATTTCAATAGAAGATTATGTTTAGTATTTGCCAAAATAGGAATTCATTTGCTTTGACTACCAAGCTTGTGATTTTATAAAAAGTTTCTCAATTTTTATAAAAGTTTTTATAAAAATTATTTTATAAAAACTTAAACTCATTTAATTATTTATTTTGTAAGCTCATAAACTTTGAACGTTTATTTGTAGGAATCTTCGACATCGGCTTCTACTTGAACTCGGATCTTGACGATTGAAGCTTGGCCATTTGATGAAGCTTATTTTGTAGATCATATATGAGAATATATTTGATTGAATATATATATATATATGTATATGTGCACATATGTTAATGTTAGTACATACAATTATATAAACAAGTTATATATTTTTGTGTCAACAAAAGAGGATATATTTGTAAGCCTATTTTTCGCAACATTTTTGATGTTACAAATTGTGGTCTAAAAAAGTAACCGATCTTTCGTTAAACAAACATAGCATAATTTGTAAGATAAGATGTAAAAAGTCTATTAAAATATACTATTTTATTAATTTTAAAAATAAATTCTAAAAGATATTAAAATAAGAAATAAGATTTATATTTATGAAATATGGAGAGAAAAGTTAATAAGATTTTAAAAATTATATTGATGTGCGTGAATAATTATGTTTGTGTGAGAGGGTGTGTTTTTGTGGAAAAGTATATTTTAAATAAATAAAAAGTTAAAGTAAATTAAGAGAAAAAATGAAATGGTTAAAGATTGAGCGGATGAGATTAATTTAGATAGAATGAAAGATCAAAATTTTATGTTGATTAAATTTTAAGAACTTTTAAAATTAAGGATGTGAGAAATTGTTAAATAGTTTATATAATCGTATAGATTATTATAAATATAAAATTAATTTTTGATAAATGAAACAAAATGATATAATATCGGGTAATATGCGAAGAAATATAAATTTAATATTTAAAGACGTAAATAGATATTAAGATGTGTTTTATGTAAGAATAGCAACGGGGCGGATTCGGGGCATTGGTTCCTCCGTCCCCGCTTAAAAAACCGCGGGATTAAACGGGGATCCCATCGGGTAACCGGGGAAAACCGTGGGGAAACGGGTATCCCCGTTTAATATAAACATTTGATTAAATACGTAGTTTTTATTGCAGAGATACCCGTTAAACTAAAACTATGATTTATCACTGCAGATATCGTCACCATTAAGATTTTACCACGAGTTTTAAAAAACAATTATACTAAATTAGACGATATTATCGAATACAAACATATCTGAACTGAAATTAGAGTTTTAAAGAATTTAAATGCATCCAAAAAATCAAAACCAAATAAGTCAAATAAAGACAACGATTAAAATTAGGTTGTGTGAAAGTGTATAAGGATTTGTATATTTTATATTTAAAATTAATTGTATGTATATTAATATATATAATTAATATTAAATTATAATCGGGTATGTCGGGTAATCAGGACGGGGATCATCAAACCCGTCCCCGTCCCCATCCCTGTTTAAATAATCGCGTTTTCCCGTCCCCGCCCCGTTTAGGTCGGTTTTCGGTTTTCCTCATCGGTTTCGGTTTTTTTTTTGCCATCCCTAGTTTTATAAAAATAATTATTTTGAAGTCAAGATTCAAGATTTATTTTTTAATATATTTTTCCTGGTAAATATAATATAAGGATATATTAATAGGGTAGTACAAGGGTATAATCGTCAAAATACTTTAGGTGGGAAGGCTTGTTAGATTTGAATTAAAATGAAACCCTATCTAAAGTGCAATGGGGGCAAAAATGCAAAATAATACTTACAGTGGCACGAAAACCACGGTGCCGATTTATACGATCAACAAAACCCAATCCCTTCTTTACAAATTAGCTACACAATCGAATCGTATTCTAAATTCGTAATCTTTCATGTCAAAAGGCGAAAACCCTGATTCTTGTTTTCGAAATTGTTCATTTTCCGTCTCTTCATGAGCGATTAAGGTCAAGTTAGCAGCAAATAAAGGCATTCAATCTCACACAGGTACTACTTGAATTACAATTTTACTGGTGATGATTTTGAGTTCTTGTAGTGGGTTCACTTGATTTTATGTGTATTTCAACGTTCTTGTGATTTTTCGACTAACATCTGGAGAATTAAGTTACAAGTGTTAACGAATTTATAGAACTTTTAGGTTCTTGTTTCTTTGTTTGTTTTTTCATTCCAGCTTCTTAGATATCCACAAAAGAATTGAATTTTGGTGTAAATTATTAGGGGTGGCTTTCTGGTGTTTTAAACATTTGTAGTGTACTAGGGTAGCCCCTGCATTTGCTTCTTGCAACTGCTGTGATGCTGGTAACCTTGTAATGTTGCTTTTGTTTTGGTAATAGTATGGTTTTGCCTTAAAAAAGGAATGAATGTTGGGGTTTAATTGCTTCAGTTATCTCATTATCCGCATTTCTTGATAGAATTGAGTTAGTACATTCACTTGTTTTAAGATTGAAACTTCCAATTTGACTTGATTGCATCTGTTGGGATGGCAAAGTGGGTCGGGTCGGTTGTGTAACTAACCAAACATGTTCTTTTTAATGAAATGGTTACTTTTCAGTTTGGGTTATGAGGTGTTGAGATGGTCTTCAAAAACGTTTCTTTACATTATCTTTTTTAAAGATTTAAATGTAATCGATGTGTTGACTATATATGATTACAAAGACTATGTTATTGCTATAACATTCTAAACTTGTTTGCTAAATTGATTCTAGAGGCTTATGCATTTGAAAATTTGAATACCTTTCTGATGACTTTCATCTAATCAACTCTTTTAGCTTAAAATGTATTTGACCCCTATAGATAAAACTTGATTCATATTAATCTGTTTGTACATAAATTGGTTGAAATAATCACCTCTAATTTAAATGTAAATGGATTACTTTTCATGGGAAGTATCATTGACATCCCGCATCCGTAAAACATTCTTATAGCAGAACATGAACAGTATGTTTTTTGTGTCTACTTTTTTTTTGCAGTATATCAAATGGGAAAAAACCTGAGCCCTGTGCTTAGGCGAGAATTAGAAAATCTTGATAAAGATGCTGATAGTAGAAAATCAGCCATGAAAGCAATAAAGTCATATGTCAAAGATCTGGATTCAAAGGCGATTCCAATCTTTCTTGCTCACGTTTCTAAGACCGAAAAATCTGGATTGACATCTGGTGAATACACAATCTCACTTTATGAAGTTCTTGCTCGTGTTCATGGCACAAAAATTGTACCCCAAATCGAAAATATCATGTCCATCATCATCAAGACTTTGACCTTAAGTGTAGCCTCTTTTGCTCTTCACCAAGCCTGCTCAAAGGTGGTTCCCGCCATTGCTAGATATGGGATGGACCCCACCACTCCTGATGACAAGAAAAGACAAATTATACACTCTCTTTGTAAACCCCTTTCGGATTCTCTTTTAAGTAGCCAAGAGAATTTATCATCTGGAGCAGCCCTATGCCTAAAGGCTCTTGTGGACTCAGATAATTGGCGATTTGCTTCTAGTGAAATGGTGAATGAGGTGTGTCAAAGAGTTGCTGGGGCTTTGGAGAAACCTATAATGACAAATTCACATATGGGGTTAGTTATGTCTTTAGCAAAACATAACGGTTTAGTTGTTGAAGCGTATGCAAGATTGTTAATTCATTCTGTTATCAAGATCTTAAATATTGGTGCCTCAGAGGGTAATTCTCAGAAACGGTTGGTAGCCATTCAAGTGATTAATTTTCTTATGAAATGTTTGGATTATAAATGTATAATGTCTGAAATTGGCTTCATAATTGAAGAAATGCACAAGTGTGAAGATGATCAAATGGCGTATGTTAAAGGAGCCGCATTTGAAGCAACAGAAACAGCAAAGAGAATTTGGATAGAAAAAGGGTCAAAATACGAGAAAAGAAGTGGTCAAAGGGGAGATGGAAATCGATCCCCTCTCACTGCGTCACCCGAGTCACAGACCGTGGGTTCTTTTGGTGGGTACAGTTCTGTGATCAATTTGCCGTTTTCTGTTAGTGTTGTATCTCAAGAAGCTGACTCTGATAGAAGTGTAAGCCGAAAGCTTTGGAGATATGAAAATGGTGGGGTGGATATTTCTGTAAAACAAGGGTTATCTTCAGGTTGGATGTCTACTCCTACAAGTGTGATAAAAAACTCTGAGAACAACGGATTTCCTCAAGAGCAAAGCGGATATGCAGAAGGGTTTTCTGGATTCTTGCAGAAAAGCAGTTCAAGTGGTACTCCTAGTACTCAGGTGAAATTTAATGAACTTCTATATTTGAATGTTTATTTATGCGTTTATCTTATGCTTCTATGAATTGTTGTTGCAGATATCTCAATCTTGCATTAATCTTGAGAATGTTAAGATTTTCACAACTCCAAGAAAGCTTGTCAAGTCTCTTCAAGCCTCAAATGAGGTACCCTTTGCCTTTTCAGAGAACCAAAGTCAAAATTTAAAAGGCCCACAAAGTCAAAGATTCACAAACCCTTTGTCGAGCAAATTTGATCTGAACTCCACATCAAAGTATGATCAAAACGGGGTATCATTTGATCTTAGTGACCGTTTCACTCATGATGACCAACAGTTTTATGATACTTCAGAATCAGTGTCCTCCACAGAAGACATTTACCAAGAAGTTGTTCTTGAAACTACGGCAATGCGTTGGTCTTCTGCTCTGAGAATTCTGTCTGGTTTCATTGTTTTGTTTGCAATCATTGTTTGTTTCTTGTTGGTAGGAGCAGATGAAGATTTCAATCTTGTTCCTACTTGATTTTGGTCTTATGTTGTATTGTAGACAAAAGTCATAGTTTTCATGTTGACTGTGTAACTTGGAGAGACATGAATTTGAACTTTAGTCATTCTTATTTTTTTCTTTAAAAATAAGTAGGATTATCTAGCCTGATCTTAAGTGTTTCTTATGCATCAATTGGTGTCTTTCACCATAATTGTCTTAATGTACTTAATCTGATGGTGGAATTCATACACATCTTTGATGTCTATAGAAATCAAACACTACCGGCCTGTTCTCGAGTTGATTTTTGGAAGGAAAGGGAGGGGAAGGGTAGGAAACCATTAAGGTTGTGTGTTCTTTAAGTCTTTTTAAGGAGGGAAGGGAGGGGGAAAGAGGGACAATTTTACTATTTTTATGTTTTAAAACAATCTTCTCACTTTTGAGATGATTGAAAGGGAAAGTTTTTCCATCCTTCCCTTTCCCTTTCCCTTTCCCTTTCCTTTCCTTTCCTTTCCTTCGTTTACAATTTCATTTTCTTGGACTCTTGGCCAGAGTTGGCATTGGCCTTATGGAATTTGGAAGATTACTGTTGTCAATTTTATTTTTAAGACTACCTAAACAATCTCAATCAATTGCAAACACTTTTTGGTGCTGGAGACTAAATATAGCCACTTTTTGGTAAGGAATTGACCATTTTACATGTGGCATTTTGTGATAAAAAAACTTTTGTCCTTATGAAAATACTAAAAAATATATGTTTAGTCTTTGTCAAAAGAGAAAGAAATGTGATACTTGATATAAATTTATATGTTTTTTTTTCTGGCTAGAGCACACGGAGCAGCCCGTGATGAGCATCCGTTATAATGCCATCATCCATCAAAGCTACTCTGTCTCTTTTGTGATGCCAATACTTGTTAGCCCATGGCGAGTGTCATGGTTTTTTATTTCTTTTTAACGTTTGCAAGACTAAATTTAAAAAATGGGTCGAGTTATATTAGTAATGGGTGATTCTATTTGGACCCTTTGAAAATAAACCCTATAATGTGACATATGTGAGTGTATGACTTGCATTGAAAATTGTAATCGATTTGTGTGACATGTCTGGTATTTGAAAGAGAGGGGGTCTGAATAGTATCACCAATTAGCAATATTGATGTATCAGTAATGACAATTATGATTGTGCTCTAACTATTAAATACCAAAAAAAAGCCTTTTTTTGTACACAATGATTTTGATTTTTTGTACAACATGAATTTGCTTTTTTTTCTTGTACTTTTGTGGTGAAAAATAACTGTAAGGAAAATACATACCATGTATTATTTATTTATTTATAGTACATATCCATGCTAGAAAACTTAAGAGTAAAGCTAAAATTGCATCAAAGTATCAAACCAGAAGATTTATTCAAGTAGGGTATTGGACCTAAGCGCAAGGCTGTGTATAATCTTATGTTTTATTTTCTTGTGTATAAAATTGCAGTGGTTACATATACCAAACTATATTACTGTAATTACTTTTGAAATTTTAAAGAGCCGTTTGATTCGTGGATTTCAAATCTCTCGGGATTTTAAATACATCAAATCCTAAATGATTTGAAATCTCATCATCTCTTTTGTTGGTTTTAGAATTCAAAGAACAAACCCATACCCTAGAACCCTTGGGTTTCGATGAACAAAACTGTAATCGGAATGAGAGGCAGGGAAAATATCGGCACAAATGAAATCTGAACAAAAACGAAATGGACAAGGTGGTGGTATCAGAGCAACAACAAAAACGAAATCAAAACAGGTCAAGATGAAGTCGACAATTGCTCTCAAAAACAAAATTGGCGCAATCAACGGTTCTGATTAGGGTGGGAAGAGGTCGGCACAGGTGCAGTCGAGCATCAACAATGATTATTTTTGGGGTAAAACAACAACCATTGATGATGGGTTGTGAGTTGGAACAAAACAAAAATGAAATCCTTCCTACAAGGGGGGATTTCAAATCCGCTAGGGGTGGTGGTATATAAGAATCCTTCATCCAAGGGATTTTTGGGGCATTTTGGAAAATCCCATCATTTCGATTTCTTTACAAATTTACCAAACAAACATGAGATTTCTAAGAAATTTAAAATGCAAATCCATAACCAAACACCCACTAAGAGTAAATGGAGTTGTCATATCACCAGTCCACCACACCAAACCACGCTACCACGTGGTCACTCTTGAGCACATCAAATTATAGGACACACCTGCCAATGAAAATGTAACAAAACTATAAAAAGAAATTGGAAATAGCACCACACCGCATACTTTGATGACTGCCACATGATGGTATGGAGAGGCCATTACAACTCCTCAACACACACTCAATTAGCAGAACTAAACCAGATAACAGGTGTATGTTTTAAATGGTTTTCAAATAAACTTCCCTGAAACAATGGAAACAACTAAAAAGAGAAAGAGTAAAAAGTTAAGAGTCTCATACAATTGAAAATATAGAACAAGTTAAACAACAGGCATTGTCCATAAAGGCCACTGATCCTTTTATTTTAGGAGCTCCATATCTGTTTCTTATGCTTCCCAACCTCTAAGAACCGTAGCTCTAGCAACACGATTAACTCCCAATGTAAATGCTCCCATGCGTAAATCACAGTTGTGAGTTTTACACATTTCCTTCACATCTTTGAAACCTTGTCCGATGTATTTCTTTAGCTCTGCGTTAACTTTTGCCTCATCCCACATAAACCCTTGAATGTTCTATATCAATGAACAAGTAACAAAAAACAAATATTTAGAATGGGTAGAGATGTAAAATGGCTGAGTCGGTTAATTGGTAGATTCGGTTTTGAGTAAAAAACATGTCATTCTTTATGGTCAGAATGGATTGATCTGCAAGCACTTTTCTTGTCCATTACTTTAATTCAATAAATTATTAGTGTGTTATTGTTTTTAAAAAAAATGCACCTCTAAAAACGAGGTATGCAAAAAAAGGGATAAACACGAAGTGCAGAACGCCAGAACGAATAAATTATTTGGTTTGAGATACCTGAACCCATTCAAAGTAACTAACTGTTACCCCTCCTGAATTTGCAAATATGTCAGGAAGGATGACAACACCTTTCTTTGATAAGATCTGTCCAAAAAAAGAGAAAAAAAGGACATAATCAAATACAGGTAAACACCTTTCTTGCGGTAATGTGTGTTGGATCTCCTTATAAAATTAAGACTAGCAAATTATTATGAGCTGTTAAGGAATTACAAAACGTGATCAAAATAACAGGTAAACAAAATGCTAACCTCATCAGCTTCAGGGTCAGTAGGATGGTTAGCTGCTTCGATGATGAACTTGGCTTTTATATCCTTTGCATTTTCCCTTTAATCAAATACCATGGAATTTTCAGTATTTACACAAAGATATTAGAATGATTAGACTTTTAAATCACCATGCCTGGTTTTTTGTTGCAAATATACATTAGTGGTTTTTTTCTGGTGCAAAAAAGGGAGTTTGTTTGAACACCAAATAAATAAATAGGGAAAAGGTAAAAAGGACTTTGAAATTTACTTGTTGATTACACCCCCAAGGGCAGCTGGGATGAGGATGTCACAATCTTCAACTAAAATAGAACTAGAATCTATTGCATTTGCACCACCATATCCTTTCACTCCTTTGTGTTGCTTGACATGTTTCAGTAGGCTGGGGATATCAAGTCCGTTCTGGTCCTTTATCGCTCCACTTATATCACTCACTGCTACAACTTTTCCACCAGCTTCATGAATAAGTTGAGCAGCCCAAGAACCAACATTTCCGAATCCCTAACACACAATAACAATCATCACTAATGTAACAAGAAATAAAAAAGATTAATTAGGAGGCGCACTAAACCATTAAAGTTTATGCGAATGAAGAAACAAACTGCATTATTGACATGATATATGAATGAATCAATGAACTATACATTGGTTCATTAAGAGAATTAGAGGTAAAAAACAGTGTATAAAAATCGTTAAAATCACAGTTTTGATGGTAAAACTGGTTACTGGTGGTTTGCATATACTTGCTCTAAAGTAATATTAATGTTATATTCACACTAGTGACTCATTATTAAGATAAATAAGTAATATGATGTAACTATATAAGTACCTGTATAACAAACCGTTGGCCTGCGACACTTATTCCATGATCATTAAGAAGGGCTTCCGTTGCAAAAAGGACACCTCTCCCTGTAGCAGCATCTCTACCTAGTGATCCACCAAGATCCTGAATTAAAAAAAAATTAAAAATATATCAGAGCCCTTAGAAAGTTAAAACTATAAATGAATGCAACCCTTTTTGGTGATTACACAGAACCATTAATATTTCCAAACACGAATCCACAATGAATATTCACTAATTAGAAAACGGATAATAAAGTAATGTAATGGAATCAAGAATAAGTTTTGTCATGTATACTTACAATAGGTTTTCCAGTAACAACAGCAGGCGAGTATCCATGAAATTTGGAGTATTCATCTAATATCCATGCCATTGTCTATTTCAAACATAACAACCATAATTCATTTATAGGCCATAAAAAAGAATTTAACCTCCCCTAGGGTCTAAAGTTGGTTGAAAGGATAAAATCAAACACAAACCTGGGGATTGGTTCCCATATCAGGTGCTGGAACATCGGTGTGAATTCCAATGAGATCGTGTATCTTTTGTGTGAAAACTCTAGTAAGTCTTTCTAGCTCAGATATGCTTAATTCTCCTGGATTACATCCTATTCCTCCTTTCGCTCCACCATAGGGTATATTTGCGACTGCTGTCTTCCATGTCATCAATTGTGCTAAAGCATTCACCTCATCTGGATCAACCTATCATCACCAAAAACGAAACAAAAATATATGAAAATATTAAACCACATTGATCATTAATGAATGTAAAATATGTTACACGCTTGAACAAGATATCCTAAAAGATTGTTTTAGTATCAGAGTTAAATTGGTGGGTCCAACATACTTTAATGTAGTAAACTAGTAACTTATAATTTGACACGATTGACGAAGAATTCAACTGAAAGTTTGTAATCGACTTTAGAATTCAGAAAAATCACCTCGGGATGGTATCTGATTCCTCCTTTCATGGGTCCACGAGCATTGTCATGTTGAACCCTGAAGCCGACATATGATACCAAACTACCATCATCCTTTGGTATAGTACACTCAACCTGCCATCATGTTTCAAAGCAACGTAAGTATCATGCCCACCGTATTTAAATGTGCAAAACCGTACATCTTTTCTCACAAAAAAGCAACTTTTTCGTATATAAATAAACACCAATTTCATTCGCATAACTAACTACGATTTGGAGTTGGTTTAAAGCCTTTGCCACTTCAAACGGGCGCTTCGCCCGTCTTTTTTTACTAGAAAGAGCGGGGCAAAACCCACACAAAGTTGTATTTGTTTTGCCAAATAAGTATTTCTTAGGTGGTTGAAACTGACTGGGATAGCATAAAGATCCTGAATTTTAATTAAAGATAGCCAGAAGTTTCACTCCTCAGGCATGATTTACGGGTCATGAAAAAATGTAATTAAAGGTAAAGAAAGTAACAGGCTTGACAAGAAACTGGGAAAAAATGTTGAATAAAGGAGCATATGCATAGATAAAGACAGATTGAAATGTAAATATAGATAAATAATAACCTTGATTTCCCTGAATGGAATGAGCAGACTTTTTTCAAGTTTGGAGTCTAAGCCCAAGAGGCGAGATGCCAGCTTAAAGTTTCGGTTTGTTGCAGCTAAAGCATTCATGTTTGCTTAGCAAATAGTCTGATCAAAAGAAACTGTTAGAGAACCTAATTAAATTCAAATTTATCTTTGGAAAAAGAAAACACAGAGATGAAAGATGAAATTTAAAAGTAGCACCAATATGCAGGATATATATATACACATGTGCCTATGAGCTATTATTAAAAAAAAGCATTCCTTCAAGGTGTGCAATAGGCGGCTTGATGCTATGCACATGTGGAAACGTTATGCACTTGCTTAACAAAAGGGTTTATTTGGCGTAACTTACTTAAATTCAAGAATGATTTATGAACCGTAGATTATTATGTGTAAGGGTGGACAAAAAGTTCACCTTCTGGCTGTTCTTTCTGAATCCTTTAGAAGAAGAAAATTTGTTTTTTCGAAAAAGAAATAATTATTCTCAATTTTAATTTCGAGATACTAAATACGACACTCACAAATTCATATTGCTTTTTTTCCAAGCATGGGGCTATGATAAATAAATATTTTGGTAGAATGTAACTATCGAGACAGGTCATAACCAGGGAAGTCAATATAGAAATTGTCACCGACTTTTCTACTTTAACTTGGAAATAATTAATAAAAATAACTAAATGCCTAATATGTATCATAATGAAAGTATAATACGTGACGTTATATAAATAAATATTAATAATTTCAATGAAGTTAAAAAATTTCCTATATATATACATATATTTTTTTGACATTATACAAATCACATTTATCCCCCTTACAAAAAGAATATGTACCTTGATGCATATAATATCACAAATAATAATTGAAATAAAACAATTGAAGGTAGAAGAAGCCAGATTCTGTTTTGCATTAAAGATTTTAATGCATTCATAAATGCACATTTATACCAATGACTTTTTTAATATTTGTATAAAATAATATTTTGTTTATAACAATAACAAATAGGATAATATAAAAAATATATATTACTTGGTTTGATTAGGATGTAAATCTGGCAAGCATTTTCAGCATGCCGCGTACATCTAGTCAAACCAGTCGATTCGATCGTTATCCTGTAATATTTCGACAACCCACGCCAGCAGGCAGCAGCCTTGACCCTTTAGCTAAATGCTGAATATTATGCATTTGGATTGGATAAGCATGGTGACTGGGTTAAACGTTATACTGTTATAGGCACAACGACTTAAGAACAAGGTACAACTAAGCCCAATCAAGCCCATCTAATTATTGTCATTAGAAGTTGTACTTTGTGCATTAAGTGTTGTACATATGGACGAGATTATACTAGTGAAATATATATATATAATATAATATAATATAATATAATATAAATAATAATAATATTATTATTATAATACGTTTATATCTCGAGCCCAAAAGGCCCAACTTAGAGTCACAGGGCAGGACAGTTTATGAGTCACGACTTTCATGGTGCCAGAACCCCCAATTTACAGCATAAGAGAAGAAGAAAACCCCTAAAAAAAACCCTACAGATTCAAACTAGAAATCAAATTTGATTTTGAGTTGAACGAAACTAATTTTTCGAAATTTAACAAACATGCACACGATCGATCGACTAATTAAGCTGAACCTGAAAAACGAATTGCAAAATCAATGAATTCAATGTCGATCGTATCTAATAAGCGAATCAACGTTTACCAGATACTTGACTGATGAACTATCAGAAACCGATCAGACGAGAGCACCGGCGGGGAAGGAAACACCGAGGGGAGAATCGAATCCAAATCTGCTCTCCACTCCGATTTATCCCCAAATCACTGATACATGCATATATATATAGCAGTGAAATGAATTTAGAACAGGAATCAACATCAAAAAAGCAAGCAGAATCAAGTTCTAACCTCACAGAAACGGAATTGATGAAGTCAGAGAAATAAGAATATGTCAAATTGATGATGGCAACATGAGTGCCCAACTATGACGACAAGAATAGCCTGCTCAGCTTCCACCACTGTTCAATAGTAAACGAAATATTAATTAAGAAATTAGGCCATTTATAAGATCGATGAAATCAAGGCGTATTTTTAGTGTATAAACTTACGTCAATCTTTCACGTGAAGATGTTCACTGAAATTACGCTGTATATAATATTGTCTCATCAAGCATATGACAGGCATCACATTTTATAGTGTTATCTCGTAAATTATAGGGATGCAAATGAGTCAAGCTATTATTGAGCTACTCAAACTCGTATCGTTAAAAGCTTGAAACGAGTCGAGCCTAGATTAAAGCTCATTTAATAAACAAGCCGAGCTCGAGCTCCAAAGAGTGGGCTCGCGAGCTTAAACGAGCTCCATATATAATAAAATTTATATTTTATATGTTTAATTTTTAATAATTATATAAATAATTTTAATAAAAATATCAAAATAATACCCGAGCCTAAACGAGTCTAACTTAAACGAGCCTAAACGAGCCGAGCCCGAGCTTCATGTACATTAAACGAACTGAGCTCGAGCTCGAGCATAAAAAAGCCTAAACGAGTCCAGCTCGATAAGTGTCTAGCTCGGCTCGGCTTGTTTACATCCTTAGTAAATTATATGAAAATATAATTAACTTTTTTTTACTTATTATTGTATATAATAAATTTTTTATTTTAAAAAATAATATAACTAATTTTTATAATTCTTTCATTATATACAATGATAACTATAAACCAGACGTAGAACTTTTTTTTAGCATACAATAAAAAAATTATGAAATTAATTGTATTGTTTTTAAAAAAAATTGATTGTATACAATAGTAACTAAGGAAAAGTTTATTGTATTTTTATATAATAAAAAATTTATGAAAATTAATTGTATTATTTTTTTAAAAAAATTAATTGTATTATTTTTTAAAAAAATTAATTGTATACAATAGTAACTAAGGAAAAGTTTATTGTATTTTTATACAATTTGCCCTTGAATCTTTGTTTATAGGATAGTGAGGTGATTCCTTCTACTTAAAAAATTGATTAATTCACGAAAAGTAAAACATTTTTAAAGTTATGTTACAATTTAGGGTTTTTGACTTTTGTTTTAGTTTATTATAGGCTTATTTTCGTAGCTTATAAACTCGGCTTACTTTTTTATAAACTCTACTTATTTTCTTATTTCAGGTTACAGTACGCTCGCGAATCAAATAATAAACCAAAAAAAATAAACTCACAATATACCTGGGAAACATGTGTGAGTGTGTGACGTGATACTTTTGATACGAGGAATAGAGTCAAAGGGTGTCTGATATATCCCTCGATTTGGTAACTATATCCGAGAATTAAGTCACGTATTTTCCTGAATATCGTAATTGTTTTTCTTTTCTTTCTATTTAATAATTATATTCGCAATTACATTTTTTCCATATTTAGTTTGTATTTCAAATATTTTGTTTATAATTATGAAATTAGTTAGATGCTTAAATATTAAGTTGCCATTTCTCAAAATTAATATCCAAGGTTACTATTATAAAAACTAAAATTTAATTTATTTTATTTTTATTGACAGCACTAAAAGTGTGGTTATCAAAATTCAATTTTTATTAGAATAATCATTATAGGGAAAAAGAAATTATTTCTTTTATTTATTATTTTTATTTAAAAATAATATTTTCTTTATCAAAATTTCATATTTTATAATACATTTCTAAATATATATTTTACTTTTAATTAGTTAATAATTTAATAAAAGTACGTAGATCAATCTCTCTCTATATATATATATAATCAAATATAAGAAATCTTCCTTAAATAAATTCTCAATTAATCAATAGGATTCCTTTATTTTATTAATTTTGACCAAAATCACCAATTTTGACTATTACTATTGTTAGTAATACTCGCTTATGTATTAAAATTGGATATTTTGACCCTTTTTTTACACATGGGTCCTAATAACCCGGCTTCAAAGACCACCGCTTGATCGACATTTTATTTAACCTTCTCTTCATCGACAACATTCATCAAAGAAACCCTAATATTACCATCGACGACTTCAATGCTGTCAGCCTTTTCTCAAGGATTCCAATAGGTAAGATTATTTATTCAATGTCATTCATCAACTTCTTCATTTTGTTATTATTTTCATGATTTAGTTCTTACTCCTTTCGATTTTACAGAGTGCCGTTGATAGATTTCGGGTTACAGCTTTCTGTAGGTAATTTCCTAGAATCATATTCCTTTGATTTCATAATCTTCTTCTTCATTCGGTTTTTATTGTGTAAATATGATTTTTTAAAACAGGGAAACTCATAAAACCCTAAAGTTCAAAACTTTCAAAATCTAATACATAATTGGAATTTGATTTAGGGTCATTTTCTTTCATCTTTTTTTAGTAGATTAAATAATGTTTTTGTTGAATATGTTCGTAATTGCAATTTAGGTTTTTTTGTTTGGGTAATTTTATTTCACCGATTTCATGTGATAATGTTATTACATCTTCTCCAGTGAACATGTGAATAAAGTACTTATATTTATGGTCACTGGTGTTCTTTTTTGATTTTTCACTCATATTTTTATTTTACTGATTCAGTGTTCTTTATAGATTTAACTATGTCTCAAAGATTTCTTTATTTGCACTTTATCTTTCTAACACAGTTCATAGTTGATTACCTCATCCCCTCAATTGGATATGTAAGAGAAATTATTTGAATTTATAAATATTAACCATGTTTTTAACTGCTATTAGTTATTTTATTTTGCATTTTGTTGTTCATCTTATGTTTATAACATGGATATTGAGAAATATAATATCGACTTTGATGTGAATTAGATGCATACTTTATTTTTTCCATTGACAGCACATATGTATGCTACATTGTTTGCAAAAGTTATATGAGTGTTCTTAAACTTCAATCTAATTTTTCACTCAAGTTTATTTTACCGATTCAATGTTCTTTATAAATTTAACTATGTTTCAAAGATTTTTCTATTTGCACTTTATGTTTCTAACACACTTCATGGTTGCTTACCACATTTCCAGTTCATGTTATGTTGCTTATTTTGTTGCATTGTTATACTACGAAAAGATAAATATTCAAATAGGTCGGTGTTCGTAATTAGATTGTGAGTTTTATTATTCTTTTTTCATGTATACGGGTTTTAGAGACATCATTCCTTAAATTGCATAAACATGTTTTTTATGATACTGTCTCAATTATTAAAATTATACTTATATGAATCTGATTTTTACTTTATCATCCTTTAACGTGGTTATCATTATTTATTATTAACATAAATTTAATCTCCTATAAACACCATAATAAAATAGTTTGAATTACATTGAACTTCCATTTTTTGAAGTTTGATGGAGTTTGTCACCAAAATCTAGAAAATACCAACTTCGTTTATGATAACATCACTTCGATCTATATTTATATAATAATTTGAATTACATTTGGATTTACTTTTTTCTACTAATGTTAATGATAGTTATGTTTACTAATTTACTACGTTTTCTTAACTAATTCGGGAGTTACAATCTTTTGTGAAGTATGAGTTTGAACCAAATTTTCCAACAGGTTTTGTGGTTAATGTGAATTACGAAAGGTACCTTTTTGACATAATACCTGACATCAATAATGATGTCCTCAATATAGGTGGAGACAGTTTGGTCAATTTTTGATACATCAAAAAAATGTTATTTCTGGATTTTATTTGCACTTCTTGATAATACCAAATGGTCCTATAAGATATGGAACCATTGTTCAAGATCCTACATTTGTTTTTGTTGTGAGTTTATATATATATATATATATTTACACACATACTTATATTTATAAATACATATGTATATTATATATATGTATATATATATATATTCAGTTTTTACATCTCACATTATCGGATTATTTAATAATACATTTTATATTATCTGATTTTAAATTTTAATTTTCTTTAATATTTTTATATTTATCGGTTCATTCAGACGGATTGGTTCAAGCAATTCTACTATATTTTGAATATCGATGTTGTGATCTGGGTAAATAACCAAAAGTTTGACACTAAGTTGTTAGTGCATGATGAGTTACCATGTAGGATTATTGGTAAAAGTCTTGTGAAATTGTTCAAAAATTTTGGTGTTAAAAAATGTACTTTTGTTGTGTTTGAAAACTATACTGGAGTTTTTGAGTTTAAAATGAAAATGTTTGATTTGAATGGTTTTGAGTACATGACTAATACGGCAGTATTTCTTCCTCATGATGATGTAAAAATTCAACAACATTGGTAAGTATGTTTAACTATCTTTTAGTTTAATGTTTAGAAAATTATTGCTTTTAATTTAATTTTATACTACACGAGCGTGCACGAGTTCCTAAATCTAGTAATTCATTATATATAAAGATTAAGCATAAAAAGATTTAAAAAGCTAGTTAAAATCATTATAGAAAAAATCCTTTTTAGTAAATTTTATAAATATAAAAAATATATGTTTATTAGTGTTAGTAAAAAAAACTTAAAAAATTAGATTAATTATTAAATTATATTCCATTCAAAGATGAAATAAGAAAAAAAACACCATTTCTTTGTGGAATAAAATAGAAACAATCACATTCTTTATTTAACGGTTTATTCATTTCATCCTAGATTAACAAACAACTTTTTTTCATTACGTCAGAATGAATTATGTCATTTCCTCTCTCAATCATCCATACCAAACACTGTCTTAATGTGATGATTAGAACTGAAAAGTGATCACTTAATAAATGTGATTTATATATGAAACTATTTTGTAATATAAAACAAGTACTAGTTTAAATATCCGTATAAACACATAGGTATCCATAATTATTTACGTAAAATTTTTATTATTTTATATTAACATAGTTAAATATATGATTGTTTTGTATAAATCAAAAAAATTGTTCAATCTTAGACTTTCAAAAAATTTAAAAAATTATCTTAATTCCAATCAATATAGAAATATAAATGATGACAATTTTAAGAATGAGGTAAAATCTAATTACGATAAAGCACATAAAATTAAAACCTAACAGAGATCATGAGATAGATGAAAATTTTAATTATCGAATCTGAACCACCTATTTTGACAAAATTTAAAATTTAATGTTGACTTTTCTTTGATCAAAATCTGATTCAGTTCTGACTGGATTATAAATCAAAATTATTAGGGAAAATCTCATAAATACCTTTCTTAAAACTTAAAATATTGTATTTGTATACCTTTATTTATAAACATCGTATTAACAATTCATAACATTTAAAAATATCATATTCTACCAAATCATTACTTTTATTATTTTAAAATATGTTATAGTAATTTTAATTTCTTTTTAATTATTACCAATAAAATATATGACCATATTGCCTAATTGTAATAATAGTAGTCGATAATTTATATAATAAATAGTACCAACAAGGTGGCCTAACGATAAGGTGACATATTGTCTTCCTTGAGGTTATGGGTTCAATCTCTACCTTAGGTAAACACTTTGGGGGTGGTATATTCTCTCACCACAAATGCTTGGTGGATCCAGTAAGGGGAGACTTTGATAAAATGGTCTCGGGTTTAATTCCGACCCCTTACTTGGGCAGCCAAGGCAGGTGATTATTGCCTACGGACCGGTTCTTGGGGAAAGGTTAGTTTCGGATTCATAGGATCCCAGGCGCGGGATTGGCCCGCGTAAACAACCTTTTGATGAAATACAATCACGTCTCTCCGTACATGATACTGCATTTCTACCGTCACGTCGACTTCTCTTCTTCCCGCGTCGATGCTTTTACCGCTGGTCTTGGTGTTGACGTTGTCTGTTGCTGTTTTTTAAATTCTTGTTATTTTATTGTTATATAATATTTAATATATTTTTGCCGATGTTTAATATTTATCATTTTTAAACCAAACCATGTATCAACTACATTAAATCTAGTTAATATTAAAAGATGATTAAGGGATTTATATAAATGTAAAACTAATAAAAATAATATTTAATTTATATTCAGTAAATTAAATGGAGGTGTGTCGAGGTTCATACAATCAATTTTAAATATATATTGATTTTAAATTTGGAACTAATGTTATGTACTTATGTTTGTTATGGTGGAATTGGGAAGGGAAAGGAAACCATCATTTCATTCCTTTTTTAGAAGATGTTTGTTAGTCATGTAGTAATAAAATGAGTCATTACATATAGAATACGATTCGTTTTATTTTAAGTATTTTCTTTTCTTAGGGGATGTATGTTTTTTCTTCATTCATTCAGGGAATGAAATGAATTGCCATAATTTAATTTTTTTATTAAAATATATTTTATTCCATTTCTATGTCTATTTTTCTCTATCGAACATCATATAGTAATTATTCATTTCATTCCGATAAAACAACCAAACATGTCGATGAATGGTAATGACTTACTCAATTACCTCTTCTATTCTATTTTTTTTATTTCATTTTTTTGTCATTCCTTTCCGTCTAACCAAATGGACCATAAGTTTAAATTTATATTAACTTAGATATAACCTTACCCCGTATAAATTTAAAATTTAGTTTCAATTTTGACTATTTAAAGTTAAAATTAAGGTTTAGCTTTAACTAAATGAATGGATATGAATTAATTTTAACTAAATAAAATACTAGATTTTTCTAATTAAATTGATAAAAATTAGTCTTGAAAGATAACTTTTATTACTCTACAAATTTACTATTTTTTTTCCAACCCCATATTGAAGAGGATTATGATGTTTATTTAAGAAATGTCCTAAAAAAATAGCAGACAATTAATTTCTAACAAAAATAAAAGTAAAGCTCGAATTAGGAAGAAAAAACGACATTTAATTGATCTCTAGACTACATAAAGATACACTTTTAAAAAGTTAGTGGAATCAGAGTTTGTTATTTTCACTTTTGACCTTTAAATCTCACTCTTTTAGTACTAGCTATTTGTTTATTTAGTAGGATATAAATATTAATTCTAAATTTTGGAAAAGGGGGGTCACCCAAGATAGAACATGAAACTATATATCCTATTTTTCAACAATAAACTAGCTCTTACACTTTTCTTCGTTGTTTCATGTTTGTTCCATTTAAGATAAAAATCATTAATTTCAAAATTAAAGAATAATTTCTTTTTTTAATAGGAAATAAAACATCTTTAATACATACTTTCATACAGCGAAGCCTAGTACTCTTTTGTAGAGTATTAGATATGCTTAGAGAGTTAGAGTCCGCGGATGAAAAAAGTTGAGATAAAATCCACCGAGTGAGGAAGGGAAAGTGGGGTTGGGAAGTGTATGGAGAGAGAAAGAGAGAGAGTGTGAGAAGGGAAAAAACGGAATGGGACAAACCCAAACCTGTATCGGAGGCCGAGTTTTAAACAACGGAAAGGGAATGAAACAAGTGTGGTGTTATCAAGCACCATCGCAGTATATATTATTAACCTTATCCCCAACCTCCACTCACTCACAAACCCGAACTCGTATCTAAGGCCGAGCTTCTTGTTGCCGAAAAGGAAAAAAGGAGGTCGTTGCAACTAGGGGGAAGAAACTAGGTTGGATGGTCATGGAAGAGAAGCATTTAGCCAAGTGTTAGGTCAATGTGTCAATGAATCAAATCTCAGTAATGCTTAAAACTCCGAGTCATTTTGGTGCTGAATTCAATCAATACAACGCTCTTGTGAGTCAACATCATACACATGACCAGCTTACTTCCAAGTAGATGAACCTCCTGGGCAAGGTCAAGAGTTTTTATAAAATGGTGTTTTAAGAAAGGTCGTCCAAGGTATGAGATGAGGACGTGTTGAGACAAACACGTACATTTTATGCCAACGAGATAGGAAAACATATTGTTTTTTATGAGGCGTGGGAAGTCTTAAAAGAGTCACCAAATGGAGGACTCCTCCAACGGCGAAGATTGGTAGAAAAAACAAACAATGGCCTTTTGGAGAGGAAACCAATTGTTGATCTCAACAAAGATAACGAGAACAAATTATTTGGTGATGATCCTATTCCTCTTTCACCCGAACGAGAAAAAAAGGATCAAATCCAACATAGTTCGTCAACTTCGGACACGTGTTCGCCGATTCTTTAATCCAAGTGGATCTCGTTGACCGATTTGTAAAAAATAACTAAACCAACTATATATTTGGCCGATGAGCTAGAAGAAGTCAACTCTTATAAGGATACGAGAAGCCAAACAAACCCGAATAATGCTAGACAGATTGAGATTTTTATTAACTTCAACATATGGGGTTTGGGACCATGATCGGAGACGGATAGTCATCAATAGATTTATTTATTATAGTTGCAACTAGTTTTAGTTTATATTTTTATTATTGTAATATTTTATATTTAATGTGAGATTTGAATTTGTATATTTTAAATCTATTTTTTATTTTAAAAATGTTACATGTTCTATAGAAAATGAAAGTAAAAATAAATCATTACTATATGACAGTTAGCTAGTGATATCAGTCATTATTATAGAATGTTAATTAGGTTAGAATGAATAACAAAGTTTTTACAATTATAGGAGTATTATAGTGAAAACTTATTAAAACCATAAAGTTTTAGTTAAATACTTTAGTAAATTATGTTAAGTTTAATAAAAATCGATTAGGAAGTATCTTGACTTGACATGTACCATAAAACAAGCGATATACTAGTTTTTTTTATCTTGTACTATTTTTAAGTAATATTTAGTTCTTGACCTTACTATATATATAAATAAAATTATTAGACGAATTAATTACCTAACCATATCGATCCTCTCTTAAACTTTTTAAATTTGTTTTTCTACCCCGTCACATGTCATTTATTTGAAATATATGTCAATAACCACCTTTTAAAAAATACATATATAATTGACATGTAATGATAAAAGGACAAGTAGTATGGATACAACACTGTCTATCCATTAACGTTTTATGATATATATATATATATAGATAGTACGTAATTTAATATTTGTTTTCGATGACGTATCTATCAAGGAATAACCCCAAACTTTAATCTCAGAGATATGAATCACATGTCATATAAAACCGATCTAATCTAGCTAATAAAGATCATATATATGGTGGATGCATGCATCTTTACCTTTATATATAATACAATATATGGTTGTCTTTAACAAATTTTATTTTGTGCTATTTCAATAGAAGAATACACACATATATAAAACTAACACTCTAAGTTTTCCTAAAGAAAAGGTAATCCCATATTCAAACATGTATCATATTTATGGTGCACTTCATGTGCAAATATCACCCCGAAAGATGCTATAATGTGTGTGATCATATATGATTATCATGTTTCTATATATACTTCTAGAAGATGCTAAGGTTGGGCTTGTAATTACCTTGTTTTCACTAATAAAAAAGTGTGCCAAACTTTATGTATTATTGGTTTAAAAGATAAACACATCACTAATACTAAATAGCTATTAAAGACATACAAATAATTAAGTGATCGATAGTAACAATAATGAAGCAACCAAGACTATTTAAATAATTATAACTTCTATATGGATAATTGCTTAAGCTGACAGCTAAGACATCAATTCATGATGACTATCTCATGCACATTCAGTATAGTTTAGGGTTAAAACAACAACAGCGTACGCTATATATTGGTTCAAACCATTATTAAAAAAGTGAACGAAAGTAGATAGTGATAGCTCAAATCGATTGTAGGTTAAAGTGGTTGTTTGAACATATCGAAAAACCTTAAAAGACAAAACCACTATGAGAAATAATTTCGAACTTAAATTATCAAAATAATAAAAGTAAGATATTTTTATGTTGAGTTTAGCCATGTCTACTCATTATGTAAAAAGAGCCCTTAATTTACTACCAATAGAGTTAAAAATTGACATGTCGGTGGGATAATGTACGACTATCCTCTTCTTCAGCACACACTTCTAACCAGTATGACAGTATCCATACTTTACCAACTATATGAAAAAATATTCTTTCTTCTCCCCATCTCACAAATCAACTAAAACCACCGATCTATAACTACAAACAACTAAATCAATTTATACACCAAATTTTACTTAACTCTAATAAAATATTTTAATGATATTTTGTGAAAAAGAATGGCTAATTAAAAAAATAATAATAATAATTCTTGATAAACTCTAAGAAAAATAGAAAATGGTATATTCGATCATTTAAATTAAAATAGTTGTAGATGGATTCCATCTCAGAATCTATGATAAATAATTATTCCACAAATTCCTCCATTACAAATTAGAGATTCCTCTTTCCGTTAAAATGGTGCAACACCTAAGATTCCATGTTGCTAAAGTTGCATGACTCCTTCCCTTTTAAAAGCTTGGCGTATCGTGTAAGATTTTAAAATGTGTTTCTATTAACTTTCAACTTTATAATTATTATTATTAGAGATACGAGATATGCTTCTAGCAAGATTTATCTTATGTGCTTCTACACTTATAAACACTTTAAATAAGGTGTATGTTTAGGGATGAACAGAAAACCTGTTTTTCCCGAACCGGACCGATTTATACACGTTCGGGTTGGTTCTCGGTTCTTATATTTTCCTTATTTAGGTTTTCGGTTACAACGGATTTGGTTTTTTACCCGGAATTGGAACTGGAACTGATTAGGAACAAACGATTCGCTCATCGGTTCTTACGTTGGGGCATTTTCGGTTTCAGTTTTTTCCGGGCTCGATCTGGTTCGGTTCGGTTTTGAAACCACGCTCATCTCTTGGTATGTTAGTCATTTCATCGTTTACTCGTCTTATTGTTTGTGAGTATGAAAGTACCTATCATAGATGCTTCTAGCTGCATATATACTTTTCCCTTATTATTATTATCATCCTTGTTTTTCGGACAATGGACCTTTGTTTGCTTTAATGTAAACAATAATTATGAGTAAATAGAGTATAATAGTCGAATTTTGTTTAGTACTAAACTTAGGTAGTTGGGTGTATAATATTGCAAACGGAAGGCTGGAGCTACCTTTTGTCACTAATGGAAGGCTGAAGCTACCTTCTTCTCCTGGTTATCTGCTAGATTTGAAAGATAACAAACGGTTAGCCTTGCCACGAGTTTCTGCTCGTGACCAAGCTCAAGCGTAAGGATAAATATTCATCTTAGGAAGATAAATATAAAGAGGATGGAGGGAGAGAATATATGATGAAAAGAGAGAGAGAGAGAGCAGAAATTCCCCTTAATCAGTGAGATTGAGATGTGTATTTATAGTACGTGGTGGGAATGAGTATTAACCATTGTGTACAGAAGTACATCCTGTCAGCCCTACAGTACACATAATTAATGTTCTGATGTACTTCTGGTCAAAGTAATTAATGTTGGTTCTATGTGCACAAGACACAAATTAATACGATATTACTGATAATAAATAAACCCATAGGGTCACACATTTACAATCAATGGACACCAATTACATATTTGAATATGATTTAAATATGTTTCCAACTCGTTATATATATATAAGTATATATGCATTGTTGCATATTATTATTTATGTGAAATAATAATATCCCTCTTGTATATTGATACAAGATAATGCATATGAAATACATAAATATAAACATATGATTTTATATATGTATATATATATATGTATAAATGTATATTTGTTACAAGTAAATTGTTACTAGTAACAAATTATATAAATGTATGTATATCTTTGTTACAAGTAAAGAGTTACTAGTAACAATCAAGTATGTATATAAAATACATGTAGATGTATTTTATACATAGTATGGCACATCTAGTATATCTTTTATATATGTATTTATGAAGGAAACTAGAAAATCCCTCATTAATTCAAATGGGGGCCATGTTGTGTATGCTTGAAAGCAATCAACCAAGGCATGGGCTAGATGTACAAGCATGGAAGGAAGGCAAGAGGGGACCCTCCCCCCTCACCCATTTTCGGCCGAAAATGGAGCCAAAAGGGGGCCTCCCCTTGTTGCTTCACTTCTAGATCTTATTTAGTACATGCATGGCTCTTTTGTGTATAAGTTCATGCTACCACCTTTCCTTGAGTTCTTAGAGAAAAGTTCTAAGTGTTTGATACTTGAAAAACATCCTTACTTTGTAGTATTGGTGTTCTTCAAGTAAGCAAAGTGTGGTGCTAGAATACATACTCATATACATACATAGTAAGTTCAAGAAGAAGAACAAGAGGTTGTTGCTTGCTTGCTTGAATTCCAAAGGGTTGGAGAGACTAGCATCTTGGAGGTGTTGGATTCATTGATTTTGTGGATACCTTGGAGGAAGTCTTCTCTTGGCTTCTCATAGATCAACTACTTCTTCAACGGTTTACTCACGCTACAAAGGTTGTAGTTCTAAACACCCTATGGTTGTTTTGTTTCTTAAGGCTTACATATGGATCATTGGTGGGGAGTTTTAAAAAGTTTAAAATTGTTGTTCATGCTTCCGTTGCTAAAATATATTTTGAAAAACCGAACAAACCCCAACAATTAATACACCCTTTCTAGAACCATTCAACAGATTAACTATTCAACTTTATTCTTTATGCTTTTATACGGTTGTTCGCTAGGCTTTATTGTTGGTAGGTTATTGATGCTACCTCAGTGATCTTCCTTAGTCTTCCGGACCTGCCTCTGGGCACGGAGGTAGGTACGTACATGTTGGTCAGGTATATACATCATCAAGTCTTCTTCCGATGTTTCGTTCTTTAGTCTGGACCTACCTGTGGTTCGGAGGTGGGTGAGATACATACATCATCAAGTATATCCAAGGTCTTCTTCCGATGAGGTTGGTCAGGTACATGCATCATCATAAGACATCTCTCTAAATCTCTAATACGTTATACAAGTTGTTTGTAACCTTATCTATAGCAATATGTTTTTTTAGGTTTATCAGGCCAAATATATAAGTATAGTTGCATAAAAAACTAAGGACACTTGGTAGCTTGAGCTGGTATTAGTTGTGTTATGTGAAGTTCAAGCTATATTCGATAGTTCTAGCCTTCGTTCTAGTGTTAGGCTTCAGGTTGACACAAAAAAGATTCGAGCTTGAATATCTCAGAAGTATCTTTGACAACCATGCTTTACGATAAAGCTTAAACACACTAAAAGAAGTTTTTTGTATAAAGTATAAATTTAACTAGATTTATTCGATCAACCCAAAATAAATAAATAAAAATATGAGTGAGATCTTATATATATATATATATATATATATATATACACTAACTAAAAAACACATGACTGTGAGTGAATTATTGTTGGAAAAAATTGCAGAGGGTGGTGGGAGTTTGAGTCTTCTCCCATTTCCTTGAAGGATATAGTTGAGAGGCTCGATCAGGTGCAAAGATTGACTATATATTCAGGTTTATTCAGGGATGATTGCTTCTAAGCTTTTTGGTGATATTATACATGCCTCCCTTGACATATAATTCACAACCTTACTCTTGGTTGTCATCTAGCTATGTTTATAGTGACACTAGAATATCATGTACTCAAGCTATCTAGCCTAATTCGAGGGTCAAAATTAGGCATGTAAACGAGTCCCAAGTTTGAGCTCGATAAGTTGACGAGCCTTCATGATATAGGCTCAGGCTTGGCTTGAATAGGATTCAAGATTAGCCAGCTCAACTTAAAAGACTCGAATATTTATTCAAAAACAATGTTCAAATGACCAAAATTATTCCAAATCTATAAAAAACTATATAAATAATAAAAATGATTTTACTAGTATATAAAAATGATAACAAAACTTGAACATAAGTTAAAAGCGGTTTTAAATTTTATCGACAATAGCATTTTTAACTATAATTATATATATGTTTAAATATACATTTATATATTACATAAAACTCAAAAAGCTCAATAAGATCTCGAGCTAAGTCCAAATAAGGTTGAACTTGGATCGTTATATATTTCGAGACTATTTTTAAGCTCGAACTCAATAAAAGCTCGACTCAAAAGTGTTCGAACACTAAAATTCTTTTGAAATCTTTATTCTAGAGGTTCTTTAAGATACAATAATTAAATAAGGGTGATCTATTTAGACCTCCTTTCAAATCTAAGTTAACCCCTGATTATTCTCTACAATTATAACTAGGGGTGAGCATGAGTACCGAAAATACTGAACCGTACCGGTACCGAGTTAGAGCTTTCGGTCCGGTACTCGGTACTTGAAATATTGCTAAATCAGTATTCGGGACTAGTACCGAAAAAACTAGGTAAAATAGGTACCGGTACCAGTACCATAGTATGAATACTCGGTATGGTATTCGGTACCGTCTTTAAACCGGATTTGGTATTCGGTAAAACCGGTACCATGCTCACCCCTAATTATAACTCTCTCTCACTCTTTCTAACACACACACACACACATAAATCCCATTCATATTCCCCTCCCAGGACCGAAGACCGGAGACCTACACGACCACTTCCACCAGACGTGCCGTCAACTAGCCATCACCACTGCCGGCGTCCACCAACATAAGTGTCCTCTCTCTGGGTGTTTCTCTCTCTAAACTTTCGACCAAACAACCCAAGATCTGCCACCATACACCCTCGGCCTCCACCGACGGTGGTGTTTCTTTGTCTCTCTTACATCTCGGGTTTGTGGGTGTTTGCCGGATTTTGAAGGAGTGGCCAGAAGTTGGCTGGAGTTAATGGGTTTTCACGGAGGTGACTGGAGGTTGTGGGTTTTGTATGGTTCTTTTAGATTTGTTCATGAATCGATTTTTATGTATGCAATATTGCAATCGATGTTATGAATTGACTGCAAAGCTTTTTTTTATTTGTTTATAAGAAGAGGGAAATAGAGTTGTAAGACCATCCGTATCTAATCCATAATTACTATTTCAAATTCATTATCACATCAGTATTCAACTATTCACATCATATCTCACTTCAACCCTTTCTAATCATAAATTCCTGCATCCAACCCTATTCAACCCAAATCAAATATTAATAAAAAATATATATTAAATAAGAGATAAAAGAGAAAAAGAGAGAAAAAAAGAGGAACCCGCTACGGATTCAGCAGCTAGCCGGGCTTCCAACCCGAACCAACCCTACCACTAGCGATAGTGTGCCTGTTGGGTTCCACCCCAACCCGTGTCGGGTTACCCTGCCAATACGGGTGGAGAGAGAGAGACAGTTTTGGGGAGTATAAAAAAAGACTAGTTTTAATTGAAAGGACAACAGTAGTTCTATGAGAGTACAAATCGGGGTCTAATTTATCAGCTTTTAGATAAAATTTTGAAATTTTTGGGAAAGGACATATCAACCATTGGAAATATGACTCTAAAAGCATTAAGAGGGTGTTTGGTAGAGATAAAAAAATTTGGGAGAAATAGAAATGAAAATAGGAGAGAAATGGAAATTTGTGAAGAATTGGAATTAATTCTTTTGTTTGGTATCATCAAATAAATGAAACAAAGAAATGGTGGCTCAGGTCGCTGGACGGTGATTGCGGCGTTGACCGCCTTGCTGGACGTCGACGATGACGAGTAGAAAGCCAAAAACACAACGCAACCGGACATCGTCGACGATGAATAGACATCGGCTGTCATTTCTCTACAATTTGAAGAGAATTGAAAATACAAATGAAGGGAAGAAATGGAAATGGGTGGAGAAACTATTTCTCCTCCCATAACTATAACCATTTCTTTCAAATAAGAGAAAACAATTCTCCTCATCATCTCTACCAAACACCTCTTAGATTAAACCAATAGAGATAGGGTGATTTTATTTGGACTCCCTTATAATTTAAAGAGTGCTACTATTTGACCCCCCTTCTCTCACATACACATATGTCTAATCACCTATATACAATTTTCAATGTAGTTTTTCACTAACAAATGTCATATCAAGGGGTGATTTAGATGATGTGTGTGATACCAATAGAATTAACCTAATTTAAATGCTCCTCTTTGATGTGATAGTTGTGACTTGTGAGTGTAAAACTTATATTGAAAATTATAATCGAATGATTTGATATATATATAGTATGTGAGATGAGGAAGGCTAAATAATAGCACCCATAGAGATAAAGTCTACCAATAAAACAATTATTAGGAGGTCAAAGTAGAATAAAGAGAGGTCCAAATAGTATGACCCATTAAGTAATTCCCTAAAAGGCAATCCATTTCAAGCGGATTTTTTAAAATAATAGAACACACGCACATACTAATATACTCCTAAATATACAAACTTTTGTTCACAACAGTATTTAAATTCATAACCATAGACCATAAAAAACACTTTCTAACACTTTGATATCACTATCATGTTACTCCTTAGCAAAATTGGCTTTTAATATTCATATGGTATTCAGCTCAAGCTCTTATGCAAGACACGTATTTTTCAACATATCATGAGATTTTGATTTTTGGTTTCCTAATTGATAGTATAGGTAATTCTGGAAATTAGTTACGAATGACGCAATAAATTTTGAAATCTAATAAAGTATAGTATTTTATTTTATTTTTTATATACTTTTTAAAAGTCTTTCAAACTTTGGATGATATAAATGTAATCAATTATTAAGTACGTGTTTGTATTATTGGTTTGATGCTTGGATACCTAAAATATAATATTAACTAGTTATAATTTATCCGCGCTTTGCGACGGGTTATAGGATAGAAAAATATAAACCATTTAAACGTAAATATTTAAAATAAAACTGAAAGAAATTTAAACATTTAGTATTGTAATATGCCATTTGGTTTATATTCAAATCGATTTATCATTTATTTTCTGTAGCGTATCTTAACGTAACCATGTAATCTAGTATTATTAATTATTGCAATTGAATAAACGTAACAACGATAAAAAGTAGAGAACTCTCATTTAACTATTCTAATATTTTCATTTATAATATAAAAGTTAAACTTTCTAATATTTTCATTTATAATATAAAAGTTAAACTTTCTAATATTTTCATTTATAATATAAAAGTTAAACTTTGAAACTAAAGTATTAAAAAAACACTTTTTTGAATAAATATGAGATGCTGGTGTAATAAAATAGTTTTTATAACTAGCACTTTTTTCTTTGATAGGCTTGCCCGTTATTGAAAAAAAAGCGCTAACGTGCCTTTACTTTTTTCTTATTATATAATACCTTCTTTCTACTTATTTCTCAAAGTAAAGCGAGCAACCTTTCGCCTTTCTGTTTTTTGAGGAGATATAAAAAGAAGCAACCTTACTAAGCAAACATAGGCTTGGGCTCGAAAGCAAGAAGCAATATATTTATGCAGTTTACATTTTGGATCTCATTTAAGGTAAATGATTTGTGTGACCAATAACACCTAACTTATATGTTGTACACTTAAAAGGGGTATTTAAAAATTTTAACCATGTCTTTTACTTGTCATTATGAAAAATAAAGGCTATTGTTTGGAAATTATAAACTATAAGGTTCACTAATTTAGATTTTACATAACGAATTATAAGGAAAAAATATCATATATATAAAATTAGTTTATTTAATATAATAATAACAATAAAAAAAGAAATAAAAACTTAAAATGAATCGAGCATGTATCTATGGTAGAAATTATTTGAAATTGTAATATTTAAAAATTATTTTTAAAATAGAGTAACTAAAAATTTTCATATAAAACATATAATTTAACAAAATATTTGTTAAAACAGAAAATAATCATTAAAACTACACATGTGATTTGCATTTATGGCTTAAAGAGGAGTTATATGAAAAACTAGGGCAAAAAGGTGGTAGTCAAGATCGAGCGTTGGACCTTTTAGGTTTCTAAAACATGTTTTAACCATTCTGCCAAAACTCAATTTGTAATTATTTTTATCTCACATATATATACTAAACTATGTAGAAAAAGACAAAAGATTACTATTCATTCTTCCGGACTATTATTAGTATATACAATTAGACTTTATTTCTTGTATATCTTTAAATTTTTAGAGTTAATTATATTTTTTTACATGTGGTTTGGTTAAAGTTATAAATTTGGTGTCTGGGTTGCAATTTTTACAAGTTAGTCCCTCCTGATCCAATTTTCTTGCATTATTGATTCCCGCTTAACGTTAAATGATTAAATTACTCATATCCCGTTAATTATCCAATTTTCTTTAAATAAATAAAGAAACAAGTGCAATTTAGTTATTTAAAGTTAAGCAGTTACCAATGATGCAAAAGATTCGAGTTAGAAAGAATCAAATTCATAATTTTAACCAAACCATAACACAAAAATATAATTAACTCAAGTTTTAATTTTTAAATATCTAGTATGTAGCTATAACATAAAACCAATATAAGCTATATAACCCATATGACAGGCCCAACCTACAGTTGGACTTAGTTTTAGTTGAAAACAAGTTAATATGCTTATCACTTGATAGTAGACGTACACAAATACCGGATAATACTGTAACCGGTTATAGTATTATTCGGACCGTTTTTTTTCCGTACGTTAAAACAGGTTTTAATAATAACCGGTTCGGATAATATCCTGTTTTTAATCGGAAATGCTATAACCGGTCTAATCGGTTCGGATAATACTATAACCGGTTATACTAAAAACCGGTTTTTAAAAAACCGATTTCGTAATTTTTTTTGAATATTTTTTTTAACTACATTTTCTATAATATATACTATAAAAAACATATATATGAAAGAAAATTCAAATTTTATCCGTTTTTTTTCACTAAAAACCGGTTTTTTCGTAACCGGTCAAATATCTGGTCGGGCCAAAAATGTAGAAATCGGTTTATACTATCCGGTTTTTTAATAACCGGACCGGTTACAAAAAAACCGGTTTTCCCAATGACCGGTTTAAGATATTTTTTCGTTAAAATCAAATATTCGATTTTTTTATGCACCTCTACTTGATAGAGGCTTGGCTCATTTGTCCAGCTAATTTAGATATAACTTCTTTTAGAATTTGAAAGATGCTGCATTGTTTTTAGACAGCCTAGAAAGAAATGTGTTATCCTTTTATTCTCTCCATTCCAAAAAGAAGCAATATGTTCAACTACAGGGAATATTCCCAGAGTAACATTTTGGTTAACAAGGTTGACATTTTTTTCTTATCTGTTTTTCTTTTTTATCTTACTTTTTCTCATAAGACACCCATCATCTGATCTGTATTTATGTTTATAATAAGACTTGAACACTCAACCTTAACGAGAGAGAATCACTTCAACTCGATTCTAGATCCGCCTAGGCCTAAAGCCTTTTGTCTTATTAACGAGAAGATGATAGATAAAAAAACATAGAGATAGGTCTCGTTTGTTTTACAGAATTCTCGTGAAATTTGAAGGAATGACATGACATTCCATTCTTATATCCCGTTTGTTTGGTTATTTGACATAATTTCATTTCAATTCTTTTGACAAATTTACTAACCAAACAAAATATATGATTTGGAATGTAATTGAATTCAATTCATTTTTTTTAACAAACAACGGTGATAAAAACTCTCATTTTTTAAGAATTCAATTTTATTCTTTTAGATTCTACGAAACAAACATGAAATTTATTTAAGTATTCATGCCACATTTTCTTTCATCTCCTTTCTACCTTAATTCATATGTTACAATTATACTTATTTAAAGAGTAGTTAGATAGAAAAAATAGGAAGTTTTTTAATTTTTCTTTAGAGCAATGAGTGTGGGTTAAGCATACCATTGGTATGCTGACTTGGAAGCTTGGTACCGAGGGGCACATCACCCTTTAACCTTCAGCACTGCTAAAAGAGGAGAAAGAGGGAAAAGAGGGAAGAATAGAGAGGAGAAATGATATTTTCTTAAAATAAAAAATCTTTGAAACATGTGAAGCATGGGTAGTATAAAGGTTTAAGCATGCTTGAATCATAGAGTGGATTATGTTGATATGATACTTAAGTATGGGGTGCTTCAAGAATGTATTACCATGCCTCTAAACATTTAATTATGCACACATACGCCCAAACATACACTTACATATGCACACACATATATATATACGTTGTTGTTGTTGTTGTTATTATTATTATTATTATTATTATTATTATTATTATTATTATCATCTATGTAAAATAAATATCGATATCTCTAGGAGTGGAGGGAGTATTGGTTTTGAAGCATCCCAAAGACCCAAAGTTCTTGCCTTCTTGGAAAGTATATATGATTTGATTCCTAACTAGTAAATACTACTTTTTCTAAGGAAAGAAATATACTCTTTCTGAAAAAAGAAAAGTAAGAAATCAATTTCGTTGAGTTTGTATGAAACCCATGTTAAAAAAATCCTCAAGTAAATTACCAATATATTAAATAAACTTAACTAAAGTAGTACTTTTTTTTAACTAGGATTATTTCAACCGTGATTTGCGACAGAGTGTAAAATATATGTATTTTATAAAAAAAAAACTAGGTAAATGGAACCGCGCTTCGCTGCGGAATATATGCATATGCAAGTTTTTAACAATTTATTTATAAAAATTGTAAATGATTTGTTATGTCCGTAAAATTTTAAAGAATATTATATCTTATTAAAAGTAATAATGATATTAAATTAAACGAAAAGAAAAAAAAGCAAGACCATTTAATTTGATGTCAAAAGATAAAAAAAACTAATAGAATAATTGCTATTTAAGAAAATATGGAACCGTTAAAAATAAAGAAAAGAAAAAAAAAGGAAAACCCAAAAAAGAAGAAAAGAAATATTAGGCTGATGGATCTAGAGGGAAAATGGGTTAAAAAATAAAGGCTGCATGGTTTGAACATGAGACATCAATCATAACAGAACGGCCGAATGCGATAACCATATGAGGTGGAGCAATTTTGGTAAACAGAATAGAACAATATATATATAATATGGTTTAGGGCGTATTTTAGAAAAACCCAGCTATAAACAATGTTTTTGGTTCATGTTAAGAGCTTGACAAATATATATATTTATAATATACAGAGAGAGAAGGTTATATATATATATATATATATATATATATATATGTGTGTGTAAGAAAAATCTAAACAAATCAAATCTCAAATTTATTAAACAAAACAAAAATATTTAATTAAAAAAGTAATACAATTCTTGAAAGAAAAAAGAAAACTAGAAATAAAAAAGAAAAAGAAAAATCAACATGTCTCTTAAAAAAAGAAATAAAGAAATCAACATTTCAGCTAAATGTTTTCGGGGATTATTTCTTCGATTTTGGTATAGATTTTCATTTTCAGTTTTTCTAATTCGTTGTTTGTTTTGATATGAATTTTGAATATTAATTTCGTTTAGATTCTAACTTCATTATTTAATATTTTTTTGATTGGATTCGGTGTTTGTTTTAGACTTTTAGTTTGATTCAATTTTGATTTATTTTTTATTCAACTTATATAAATATTTTTTCTAAACAATGTGATGTACTATGCTTCTATCAAGTACTAATAAATAATGTAATTAAACAACCGAAATAAAATTAAAATAATACATCATTAAATACAATTACGAAGACAATCTAAAATACCACATACCAAGTAGTTAAATGTCAAAGTACAAAAATTATATAGTTAAAATAATAAATACCAAAATGATCAATATTGTTTTAACTTTAAAATTTTTATTGTTTATTTTAATTTTTTTACTTTTAAAGGTCTTGTACTTTTATTTAATAAGTTTTATTGTCTAAGACGTCACTCTCTCTCTTGTATTCACAAACTCCTTTTTAAAATTTAAATTTTAACTATTAAATTTTTTTATAACTTTATAGTTTTACCCTTAAACGAGTCATTTTCAGGTTGTCGGGTAGACCCTAACCAGACCCGTTTATTTTCATGTCGACCCGCTGTTGACTTATTTCGTATTCGTGTCACTTTTTTCGGGTCGTGTTTCGTGTCTAGTCAAAAATTGCTAGCCTTAATCTTATTGCTCTTACGAACCCTTGCCGCCTTCAACTGCCTTTTTTTTTTCCCACAACACCTTCCATTGCTAACCCACCACCCTTAATCTTGATAGACATACAAAACAAATTGCCAACTACACTGGAGTACTGGACCGCGCAGGGGGTAAAATTCACCACGGTTTTTTTTTTTTTTGGCGGGGGGGGTCACTACTGTCATGGTGTGGCAAATCCTTCTATCCCGGCATGGATAGACTATTAATTAATAAGAAGAGACATTCACAAAAGTTAGACTATTAATTAATAAGAAGAAAAATTCACAAAAATAGACCTATTATTTTAATAAGTAGAAAAATTCACAAAAATAGACTATTAATTATTTAATTAAAAAGAAGTAAAACAGCAATGTGGGTGTGGAAACCGTGAAATTTGATTCAAAGCTGACAGCCTTAGCCAATTCGGATACATCAAATATGTATGAATCTTGCTATCCGAAGATATATCTTTCTACTCATAAGATTAATATAAGTGTCAAATCAATAGATAGGATGGGGAAAAAGAATTAGTAAACTTCACATATTATCTTGTATAGAGTAGGAGGATGAAATAGGAGGAAAAAGTAGGAAGATATATCATTTTTTTAATTATTAATCTTTATTTTTTTTGTTTTTTTTCTTCAAATAATTTTTTTTTCTTAAAACCAAGATCACAAATATACAAAAACCCGAGTAGGCGAGTATGCATGTTTGTATTCATAAAAAGAACTGATTTAAGATCGATTTCACTTGTAAGAAAATAAAATAAAAATTACTTTTAATGGATACCGAAAACTATATATAAATGTGTCATGATATAAATCATCGATCTTATGTTGACATTCTTATCTGATCCTACTATAACAATAATAATAATAATAATCTATAGTGTATCCATAAACAAATTAAAGAGCAAGTGATCAATGCAAAAAGATACTCAAATTTATTTATTTTTCCATTTGAGACACTTATCTTGTTGTGTTTTTATTTAAGTATTAAATTATTTTAGCATCTAAAAATCTTTTTTTAATTGCATATGAGGTAATTGATTATCTTTGTGAGTTGGCATGTTTAAGTGTCATTTAATATTAACGATGATCATGCTTCGTTATGAGTTAGCTATTTTCAAAATATTTTTTTAATTAAATAAATAATCTAATCTTTATAAATAATCCATATAAACAAACATGCATTTAACTAAATATTAAAGGAAATGATCAATTTCTTCCATCTCCCCTTTGAAAATTACATTTTCTAGCGCAATCCAAAGGACTTACTTTTATGATAAAAATATATATTATAAAAATGTGGTCACTTCGAATATAATGGTATGGACTTAATTATTAATTTCTTAATCGTCACGATTTTAAGAGTTTGTTTTAGGTTTTTATTTGAGTCTATTGGTTTGTTATAATATAAACTTAGTAAAGTACTGTCTGATATTTGTTTTTTATATCAAATACACGATAATAGGTTTAGACTTTACAGTTAAAAGGTAAAGAATGAAAACTAACCTAACTGAATGCGTTGTTTAAGGTGATCTTCAATGTTTTGTGTTTAAGTTCCATAGTAAATAAAGTGTGGATTTAAAAATAGGTTTAACGGATGAGTGATTTCGGCTGTAAAAAAAATTAAAGATAAAAGATTTAATTTATGCATCATATTTAAAAATAACTAAATTTGACTTAAAATTGTTGAATTCTCAATATTGTTATTTATTTTGGACGATTCTGGTTACCATTGATGGTTATAGTTAAGTGCATACATTGATAACCAAGATGATTTATAGTACTCTATTTGATTTATTAAGTATTCTATTATTTGTTAAACCTCAGAGATACAAATATAGTCTAGCGGTATTTAAAGTGTAAATAACATTATTTTTTTACCTATTTATCATGATTTCAATTCCTTATACAGATAAATAAATATATAGAATAAAATTTGTATATATTCTAAAACGAAAATAAAACGTATTATATATTTTAATGATTAACATGAAAGTCAAACGACGTGTATTTGACTTTTGTTTCTAGGAGAATTGAGGTTAGACGTGGTCCTCATTATTACGGAAATAGTCAACCTATAAAAAGTCAATTCCTACCACGAGATTGTAATATAAGTAATATTAATTAAATTAATTAATCACAAGTTATAGAAAAAGTATAGTATACAGCCAAATAATCTTCTGGAAGCATGACTACTTTCCTTCCAACCTTCTCCTTTGACCAAATCTTAAGTTTGTTAACATTTAAAGGAGCTCTATTTCTCTATCTCATCATATATCTCTGCCATTGACAACTCTTCTGTAAACAAATTTCTCTCCCAAGAAGATCAAACAAGAAAGACATTAAACATTTCTTGATTAAACATGTGTCCCATGAGGGTGTTTTTGGTCTTTTTCTCCGCGATATTGGCCGGTTACCTCACGTGGAAATCTGTTCGAACCTCCATCGATACCCAAGACATGGGTTCCAATGAAGATTTTTCGAAAACCCAACAAGAATCAAGCTTGATCAAGGTAATAATCCGTTATATTTGTTTCAATATTGACTAGATATACTTTTTTACAATAAAAGTTAATTATAAAGATGAATTCGTTTGTTTGTTGCTCATAACACGAATGTTTGTTTCTCTTGGAACTTAGATCGGCAAAAACACGGTGTTGGGAGCTATCGACATGGCGAGCGGAAAGTATTTGTGGAGGAACATAAGACAGATGACCGCGAATTGAAAATCGAAGAGTTATTTGGATCATTTTTCTTTTTTATCCCAACTTCTTGTAATTTTCCGACCCGTTATTCCATGTATTACTTTAAAATATTAAGTTTATTGATTTTTTTTTCCAGTTTTATACGTGCTAGATGTATTCTACACCATAATGTTCAAGTGAAACGAAGAGTTAAAATGATCGAGTTTACTGATTTTCTATCTTGGTAAAAAGTTGTCAACTATTAAAATCTTGAGTTACTGTAATTAAAAAAAGGCGCAGTTGAGTGTTTATATTACCAGGCCGAATAGAAGCCCATATCAGTATAGCACAAACCAAATTTGAGCCCAAATCCCAACACTAAAGCTTTAAGGAATAAGGAAGTAGCTCTCTTTTAAATTTGATTATACCCAAATTCTTAGCAAAAAAAGTTGTTTATGTCAGACCAACCTCGTAACCGGAATCCTATGGATTCGAATCGATCCTTCTCCAACAACCGACTCGCAGGCAATGATCACCTGTTTGGTTGCCCGAGTAAAAGGTCGGAATTAAACCCGAGATTATTTCAGCAAAGTCTCCCCTTACTGAATCCACCAAGCATTTGCGGTGGGGAATATTTCCTATTCATCTCCATTGTTTACAAATCTAAAGCCTAGACCATGCTTGAGTGGTCACCGGTTCTGGTCTTTTATCAGGGTCTTTTTATTATCTTTATTTATCTATTGCTATAATATCTGGTTCAATCCCAATTCTCAACCTTAACGCTCCATTTTCAATTGCACTTAATCTTATACTTCAATCACGGTGTAGATTATGCAGTTTTGTTGTATTAGTGAGATTTAGATTGCTCAAAAATTTGTAACTATTTGCTCCATTTTGAGGTCGAAATACAATGTTGTTAGAGTTGAAAAGTTCCGGGGTCGGTTTTCTAAGTATTTTCTGAATATCCTTGTTTTAATACAAATGTTACAAAAGAAACTTCATAAACAAACATGTAGACTCTAGGTGATTTAAGATAATACAAGGTATATACGTCTTTAAATGTTAGGACAAATTATATCAAAATATAATAAACTTTATTTAAATTCTCTTTATATGCTATCAACTTTATTTTCTTGTAACCTGTGATGGCAAGAATGATGCACATCAAACACCTAACAAACCAAAATCTTCAATTATTTAATACTTACAACCCACAAGCAACCATAATTTACTCAATAATTCATCACATTTCACCCTTATTTGCCCAACCTTTCTTTTTTTATATGGCTCCCAACTCCAGGAGACTCCAATGAGTGAAATAAAATTGGGTTATTTTAAAACCCAAATTGCCCATAATCCCAAAACTTTGAAAATTCTCATTTTGGCTACCAAAAGTTTATATAAATAAGTTGTACTCTATGCTTCAACATTAGTACTACTTTCAAACATAATTTACTTGCTTGAATCTTATATTTGAAAACATGCATATATAAGAGGCATTGCATTGAGCTTATGGACTACTGAAGCCCATAATATATTTAATTCAAGTTACACTACCAAACCCCAAATTAGGATCTTACATTTCAATCTGTTTGAACATAGGATATCTTCACAAGCATTCAACAACTCTCTTCTATGAAATTTAAACATGTGCACAAACATGATGGTGGCAAAACGAATGAGTTGGGTCAAGTTGGGTAACAGATCAAAACAGAACCGGGTCAAAACGGGTTGTTTTTAACAAAAATAGAAAAAACATATAAAGAAACTTAGTTTTCAACCTCTTATAAGAAGTTGAAAGATCAAGTTTATTGTAATAGAAACCGCATCCCGATGTAAAATTTTGGATTATCATCAACTGATTGGTTGTTGCTACATCGATTCGATAGGTCTGTTTAGATGATGACATTGAACCGTTCTACATCTTCCCGAGCTTAGATCATATGCTGCAAACATGAAAGAAACCCGTTAGAAGGGGACCCAAGGCCGAAGCCCCGGGATCCACCCTCCAACGCTCAAGTTAGATCTCGTATCAATGCCTTTACACTAAAATGTCTATATCACAGTATGCATATAAGACTATAAAGAGAGAGAGAGAGAGTATATTGGAGAAGTAGGATAAGAGAGAAGATCCTCCCAAGGGGTGCCACTCCTTTTATAGGGGGAGAGTTGGGTAAACCCTTTATGTATTCCGGTGGTCTATTAGATATTACACATTGGCTATTTCATAATATACAACGGGTATCACATTAGGTCTAATCTGTAGGTGAGCTTCGGTTCCGGTCCCTAAGTGGACCTTGGTTCAAGTCGTAGGTATGACCTACGTCATCATTGGTCCTTCTAGTTATTCCTAGAAACATAGTTATGGGGGTTTAGGTTATTATAGTTTAGTATGCTTAAATGGATGCTTTTAATGGGTTTTTGGATAATCCTAAAAACATAGACTATGCACTAACCGACCCCTTGACGCGCTTTTTTTAATTAAAGAAACGAGAGAAAGATCGAGAGTTGAAAGATGATTATACTTTTGCGTTGAAGGATGGGAGAATGATGAGATACAGGGAGTGATGTGATGCTCATCAGTAGCTGACTTAGAATTTTTTTTGTCAGGTGTAGCAAAAAATTTGCACTTTTGCTTCGCTTCACGTAGGACTGAGAAAATAGACAGGTTGGGTTCTGGTAGGTGACAATCGAAACCGGTTTATTAAAACAAATCAACTAATAATATTTTATTAAAACGTAAAGTATAAAACCAAACCACATAAAGCTAGAAATTTGTCCAAAAAACAAGATTGATTAACGTAAGATAATCATCAACTTGTTTCAACAAATTAACTAATTTATCTAGAAGATTCATTATTTGATAAGCTAAAGTTATCAACATGGTCTAATAATTAGCGTCAAATAAATAAATTAAACTTGAGACTTGTGTCATCAACAAGGTTTAACAAGATAATCTTGTATGTTACAAAGACCAAACACTTGGCATATTTTCAAATATACATTTTTTTTAAAGTGCTAGCATATACACATCTCCTAATCTACAAATGTCTATAACAAGACTATAACCATCAATCTTAAGAAGGTTAAAACACCTTAAGTTACACATAGATATCGCTAGACCAAATGCTTTTTTGTAATTGTTAAACATATACTTAATAGGGGATGGTTCAAACGAGAACGGTTTTTCGTACGAAAACTGCGAGAATCAATCTTGGACTTTCATTTTGGATAATGGAATTCATCGATGAAGAGTGTGGGGGGATTGAGTGTGGCAGGGTGCATGTAAGAAATTCATGGGTGGGCAATCCAATTGAAGAAGAGAGAATTAGACGGCTAAGATTGGTTTTCGTACGAAAAACAGTTCTCGTTTGAACTTTTACCATACTTAATAAATCAAAATTCAAATTAAACTTGGAGTTCGGACAATTCACTATTGGATAAAGGGCAAGTAAGCTTAAACAAGAATTCTTGATAAAAAGGCTTAATTGCTTATAGTCTTAAACCACAAACTAACCAACTAGGTCTTAATCCTTAATTCAATGACTCACACGGCTAAAAGTAGTCTCGTTAGTCATTATTCGGCGTTGCATATCTTGTTTGTCATGAGTAACACTTGTATAAAACGAAAAAGTTTGACAAAATTTAATAATACGTTTAAGAGGTTAAAAAAGTTGTCTCAACTATCCCGTTATATCTTACGTTCACCCTTACTGCTAACGTGATAAACAGGTAAAAACAGTACTAGATAACCACAACCTATGATGTAATAGTGTAATAGTCATTTTATCTATAATTGCTTTTTTTTTCATTCATGTTTAATAAAGATGTTTCATATTTTTACAAGAAAAACACCAAAATTTGTAAGATATATAAAAAAGGATAATTATATATTCTCCTATAATATTCTTCTACTTCATCTTCTTACGCATAAAATAATGACATGTGAAATCTATTAAATCTCTTTCTTTACCCGTCCTTGATTTTGAAACTTATTTTAATCTTGTGAGTCAGAAAATAAGTCAAAAGATATTATTGGAGGATATATAACCTCTAGGGCAAGTTGTATGAAAATGCAATGAACTGTCTTAGTTTTCATTGTATATAACTAACTTTAAATTTTTAAAAATAATACAATTAATTTTCATAATTCTTTCATTGTATGTAAATAACTTTTTATATGTCTGTTGTTTAGTTACTATTGTATTCAATGAACTTTGTCATAACTTTCATAGTATACAACAAGTTGAATACAATGTGAGAATTATAAAATTTTATTATATTATTTTTAAAAAAATAAAGTTTATTATGTATAATGATAACCAGAAAACATTTATTGTGTTTTCATACACATTGTTATAACTCATAATCTCTAATATAAATAAATATACATTTAAAAATAATTTTTTTAAAAAAAGCTTCGTATTATTTTTAAAAAAAAAGGATGGCGCTAAAGGTAGTAGATACAAATGGAGCCCACGAAAAAGCCATCAAACCGTTGGCAACAGCTGTAATCGCAAGAACCCCAGGTCACCAAACGGGCAGTCCGGGCATTCTCTTTTTCAATGAACAAATGAACACCCTAGATCTCCCGGGCAGCCCTGCCCGATTTTTCCATTCTATATTTACCCTCTCCCCCAACCGTAGTCCAATCAACCACTCACATTCTTCACTCTCTTCACAACTCACAACCTCACACATTCCTTTTTTTAAAAATTAAATTCGTCGAAATGGAAGCAATGAGGATGAAGCTTTTCTCCGCCGTCGTTGTCATGTTGATGGCCGTATCAGCGGTGAGTGCGCAAATGTCTCCGGCACCTGCACCTGCCCCAACCGCAGCCTCCGACGCTGCGGTGTTCGTCCCTACCGTCGTCGCCTCCGTCGTCGCTCTTTCCTTGGGATTCCTATTTTAATTGATCTGATGCTGATTCGATTTAATTTGTTTGAAGTGATGGTATATTTTGTTTAAATATGTTTATTGTTTTTTTTTAAATTTAATTCTTCTAATTTTGTGTTAAATTGTCATGGTATTATTATTGTAATAATCATTGAACATAATGGATTGGTAGCTTTAGTAATTACATTTCAAGAAATATTTATTGTTTTTTAATTATTGCTGTTATATTTAGAGACACCACTTAAATTAATTAACACTTTAATAATGTAAATATTTTTTTATTAAATAAATTGTGAGTGTAACAATACTTAGAGATGTTTGTTTTAGCTTATTTTATGAGTTTTTAAGCTTATTAACTTATTTTTTGAGTTTATAAAAAAATTAGTGTTTGACTTAGCTTATGAGTTAATAACGTATTAACAACACCAATGGTTTTCTCCTTTTTAATTATGTTTTTATAAAATGATAGAAGAATAACAATAAGCAATGAAACCAATCATTAATACATTTGGGAGTGAAATTGATAGAATTATATTCCTTCTAATATTGTAATGTAAATGCGGATAACTTATGTATTAACAATATAAAATCAATTCTAATTACTAAATTTAACACTTAGACAAATTAAAATTTTGATATTCGGAATTAAAAATTTTAAAGTTTAATACATATAATAAAATAAATTATTATGTTGGCTGTTTATTTTAAGTATATTCATTTATGTAATAATAAGGGTGGGGGAATGTGTGTGTCCCGCATACGGGTTGTAAAGGGAATTTATTTTTTCTCGAAAGAACTTGAATCTTTCATGCAAAGTACAAAACACTTAAAGATTGCATTGAGGTCGCTGAGCACGCTATCCTGATGTTTACTGAGGCCGTTGAACTTGAGATCGTTGATTCTTTTCGATGGCCATACCGAAAAACGGTATTTCCATTTTCTAATATTCGATCGTTGTCAATGTCTTTATGACCATAAGTAACATTTTTCTTCTGTTCCTTTAATTATAAATAAATACTGATACATCATCTTTCATTTTCCACTTAATTTTATACATTGTCCTATCTTTTTCTTTCATTTTTCATATAGTTTATTAACTAAATGTTTTAGTTATTATTGTAAAGGGTGATATCACTCTGGAAGGGGTGGCATTAAATGGTGAGGTCTTGGGTTTAAGTTTTACCATCAACCTACTCTGGGAATGAATAAGAGGGAAGGGTTGGGGTATATTGGGCTGCAGACCTGACATGCCGGAGTTGCCCTTAGGATGAATTGGTAGGCGTCGGCCGGGTGTTATAAAAAGTGCAACTCAATTGGTGATATCACTTTGGAATGGGTGATATTAAACGGTGAGGTCTTGGGTTCAGGTTTCACCAACAACCTACTCTGGGAATGAACCAGAGGGAAGTGTTGGGGTGTATTGGGCTGCAGATCTGACACGCCGGAGTTGATAGCGCCGGGGATGAACCGGTAGGCGTCGGCCGGGTGTTATAGAATTCGTAATTCTTAAAGATCCTACAATGATTTTCTAGTTTCTTTTATATATATGTCTAGTAATCTATATCAAATGGTAATCTTATAATAAATTAATACTTGATTCAAAGTTTAAACATGATATTAATAGAATAAAACAACTCCTAACGATTTATATTAGTAATTATGATGATATTATAAATTTAGATTTTAGAATGATAAAGCTTTTAGTTTTATAAAATCTTACTTACATGTTAGTGACGAGATTGTATATTTATTTTTTATTTACATTAACAAAATTAGGTCATTTATGAACTTTTATTTAGCTAACTCTAGTCAATTATGATCAAATCGGACTAGGAATTTAAGATCAAATGGGTACGATCGGGATCTTACATAAGATATATTCCTAGCTTCAAAGATCCTGCTAAGAATTAGAACATTTAATATAAATGAAATCTCATCATCTTAAGATCAAGATCGAGATAACACCTTTTACCCGGTCGGTACAAAGAAAAAATTCCTAACATTCATATGAAAGATGCCGAATCTAGAAATTTTATTCCCATATTTATACATATTTCTATTTCTACACTTATATACACAAATACAATTATGAAAGTCATTCACTAATACATTTTATGATATATCCAAGCTAAATTCGTAACTTATAATAAAGTTATATATATACTTCCTGAAATACTGTACTCGATTATTTTCTATCATTTTTCGTAAAAACTTTTGGGGATCGATCGAATACAATAATTCAAAAGGAAAATATTTAATTAATTATAAAGATTTTAATATAATTAGATGGATGCCAAATTTACCCTAGAAGCCTTCATAGTATCCCCCATATGTGATATGGGCTGTGGTGAAAGGCACAGAGACCCCTCTTACTGCTGACATTGCTTCATTTGCATGATGAACCACTTGATTTATCCTCTGCAAATCCATTCATATTAACAAGAAAATAAACATTTAATCGTACAATACTTAATTTGGAACAAACACTAAAAATAATCATTTTATAAAATAATTTAATAAATCAAGATTAAGGCTAAATATATATATGAAACCACTCTTGTAGTTCACTTGTATCATATATAACATAATTAAGGTCATGAGTTTGGAAGCATGATCTAATTCCGTCGCTAATCCCTTGCGGATTTAAGTCTTTTTAAGAAGAATTTGCGACGGTTTTAGCCGTCATGCCTAGTTTTCTTGTAATATGACTTTTGGCTCGATTTTTTTAATTACTAAATAGATTCATCTTCATACCAAAAGACTTGTAGCCTAGCAATATCAAGATGTTGTAAGGTGTTTCACATGACCTATGATCATGGGTTCAAGTCCCGCTATGAACAAAAGATGTAGATTTAAAAGTAGATTAGTATGTACGTGTATTCTGCTGTTCAAAAAGAAAAAAAAAAATAGATCCATCTTCAGAAATCAAACCCAACTGATCATACCCATATTTGAGAGTTATCTCAAAGATTAGCTGTGATCGCCTACAAAAATTAAAACTCTAAACCTTCTACGGTTTATTAAATGATCTTTAAACCCTTATATATAGCTTATAGTGTTAGGTGGGGAACGTCTAGTAAATTTAAATTATTTATTTCATTATTACACGATATTAAATAAACATGTGGTATGTATAGCTACTCATTTAAAGTGGGTCATAAGGGAAGGACCCGTTTTGGATCCATATGGGTCATGGGAATCCACATTTTCTTTTTATAAATAATTAAAAATACAATAATGAATCTAAAACTGATTTTTCAACTATTAAAGAATCTTGATGATCAATAAAAATAAAAATTGATGAATATAAGTTGAATAACTTAATAATAGTAATTTGCATCAAACCTTGTCATCAGAGTATAATTGAATCCTAAGCTTTTGATTTTGTTGCTTGTGCCTGCCATTCCCCAAAAGGATGATACAAATGGTGGCAGCAGCCATACCAAGAGAGCAAAAGGCACCAATTCCATTCAAACCCCTTTTCCATATATTCAACCCTTCATTGCCTTCTTCCTTGACCACCTTATCAACCTCATCAATCACCATTTTTGATGGTGATGTACAATTGAACATATGATCATCATCTTTGTCCTCATACTGGAACATGTCTGTTTCCATATAGGGCAAAGTGGTTCTCCGAGAACTCGTTCTCGGAGAATCCATTTTCATTTCGACAAATTCGTTTTCTTTTTTGAAGAAAACTTGGAAGATCGGATCAATATCCGATTGTGGAACTCCTTCAAGCTCCCCGTTGATCAAAATCGGGAGCTTGGTAATCTCTTTAACTTCCTCTTCATGATGATCAACAACTTGATGATCTTCCAATTGAATCGGGAAAGCGATCACCTTGTTTTGAGATGATCTTGAACCCTCTTCGGATGACGAGTCGACAAATTCTTGGGATTTTTGTGAGGGATTGAAGTAATCCATCTTGAAAAGATTCTTGGGGCTCCTCACAAACTTTCTTGAAAAAAATTTCTTCCCCTCACCATTATCATGGACTTGAAGAAGCCCATCATAAGGTATGTTCACCCATCCTTCATCTTCAAGATCCATACTTTTTTGCAGAAAAGTTGTTTGTGTGAAGAAAAGAGTGAAAGAGTAAATTTGGTTTTAAACTAAATTAGTGAATTATTGAGGTGGCTGGCTTCCCATGGAGTGTAGTGAGGAATTTCACTTGGAACAAGCAAGATAAGTAGGATCTTTATTTTCTCCTAATACTTGGACAATTTAGGAGTTGGTCCAATGGGACCCACATGATGTGAAGCAAAATTTATTTTAACATTGTTTGGTATGTTGTTTAAGATATTTTCTTGTTTACTATTCTTTTGTCTATGATATATAGATCCTTAATGGTGCATTGAATGTAGCTTTTGATTATTATACTGTTGTTTTGGATAAATTATTCTTATTATTGGACCCAAGAAGAAAAGATTGGACATGAAATCTTTTGTTTTTTCATATGCTTGCTCAAGATATGCTATTTTTCTTCCTTTTTGATGATGTTAAGTAAACACTCGACAAGAGACACTTGTTTATGGATTTTAAGCCACAATTATTGAGAAATACGTTGAATTGATAAGAATCGATTTGGATAATCATTTAAATTGTATGGAAATATTTTTCAAAAATAATTATTGGTTTTTAATGATTTGGGTTTCACGGGATATACTTTGAGATAATTCAAAGATTGTTGGCTTCAAATTTGCAGAAAAATCGAAAGAAAAACACAGTCGCGTTGTTTCGCGGGAAAAACCAAGGGACATGTTTAGTCAAGGTGCTGCTCCCCTTGACTCCCCGCTCACTATCATGATAGCATTCAATTAACCAAAATGAGTGTGCACTCCGCACATCTTAACTTATACTAGTTAATCTTGAAATTTCTTTGGTATCCAATAAATTATAATTAACTAAAATATAGTTGATGATACTAAAATCACCAACAACAATCACGTATTGTAACATCTACTAGAATTTTAAAAAAACTTGAACAATATGATCTGGGTGGTTTATGAATAAAATGTGTGTTGTTGTTTAAAACATTAATAGTAGTAGTAAAATCCATTTGAAAGACATTAGTACCCTCCAAAAAAGACTAACGAATTGAATGGAATACTTGTGACAATTAATGTCTATAACAAAGTTGGAACACGGCATTTAATTTTTGTAGAAATTAATTTCGTGGCAATTAAAAATGCTTTTTACAAATGCGTGGTCCAAAGTTCTACACACTTGCTGCTACGTGCTACCCTCGATATATCACGGCCTCGTAGCCAAACACGACCACGTTGGTCAACCAACATGCATACATTATATATGTAGGTCTTAGAAAAAACGTGCAAATCTATACCTTCATTAATTTTACGCCGACTAGAAATGATGAATCATCATCTTCACAGGAAAACGACCTCGACGATATTTTCTCCTTAATAAAAAAAAATGCTGAATTTACTTTCAAGTAAGGGTGAGTATGGGTCGGTTTATTTTGATTTTGGTTTATATAAAGCCGTAATTAATATGAAGAAGTTTAGTTTAGAGTTTGTTTTATGGGTTGTGCGTCGGGATGGTCTTATGTCCCGGAACCAGTACTCGGATGCTCTAACGAATAAGAAGCCAACATATAGGGCATAGCTGATAGCTCCCTCCATCCTGAAAGTCATACGGAGGAGCATCGACGGGATCCGGTAAAAAGAAACTGGGGTAACGGCTAATAACTTAGACTAAGGCTTTGTTTGTTTTTTAAAATAAGGTCTTATTTTTAAGAAATGTCTGCGAGTGCGCAGACGTTTCTGATAAACTTGTTTGTTTTTTCAAAGAAACGTTTGCGTACCAGCAGACGTTTTTAATAAGTTTGTTTGTTTTTTCGCAGACATTAGACCTTAATTTGTCTTATTTTTGCTTATTTTGAGAAGCTAAAAACTATATCTTTTTTTCGTAGACCTTAAGAAGTACTTCTTCTGAAGACATGAAATAAGACATAAGACCTTTATGTTTTCGAAAACAAACAACACCTAAATCTTTATAAAAAAAAAGTGAGAAGTAAGCTATATGTAAATACAATAAACTTTTGCTTAAATTACTAGTGTGTACAAAGATTTATACCATTAAAAGCTTTGTACAATGTAGTAAAAGTAGGTTTTAAAACTTATAATTAAAATATTAAGAATAAAATTCATATTTTTCATTTCATCTAAACATATACTTCTCAATATTTCATCCAAACTCTAATAAACATATATAGGTAAAAATCTGAATTAGAAATGTAGAAATCAGAAAGGTAAAAAATTGAAGCTCAAACATAAATTCATCAAAAAGATAAAAATCTCTTTAGCACTCAGCCAAGTCTATAAATTTCAAAAAAGATACAACTTGCTTTAAAAATTAGAAAAAAGGGGTAGAAACAAAGAACACAATTAGGAATTTGGATTCACAAACCTCAAACACAAATGGATTCACCATTATACACAATTTTTTTATTTTTCTTACTTGTGGTCGACAAGTGGTGACGGGAAATTTCGATCTTTGAGAGTTCGAGTGGTCTAATGCTGCATTCGCTTGAATGTATTACGATCTATGTATGTATATCAAATTATTAGTATATGTTTCGAGAATTGAGGGTTGTGATGCTGGATTTGGGAGAAACGGATTCGACTTCATGCGCATGCTTAATATTGTCCTTCATAGAGAAACGGAATCGACTTCATCTTCCGACGATCCATACACTGTCGCGATGAAATTGGGAAATGGAATCGTCCTTCTCCTTCAGTTCTTCACACCTGCCAAGATGGATAAAAATTAGTCCCGATTTTCATTCTAAAATTATTAACCTAAAAGGCTAAAAGAGGAATTTGAGTTGGGCCACAAAATAAGCATAGTACCAATACTACATAATACATATGCATGTAAATTATTGGGCCCTTGTTAGATGTTGGGCCCTGTTCTTGGGCACTTGTTGCACACTCATGAGGCTGGCTCTGCCATTTTTTATTATAAATATAACAAACTTTCTAAAACATTTGATTGTATCCGACTGGTAACTTAAAGAAAAAATGCATAAAAATACAATTAGCTTCGCTTTAGTTATGATTGTTTGACAACTAATATTTTTTTCTCAAATAATATTTCAAACTTGTTTAAATATTACATTGTATGCAATGTCACATATAATACAAGGTGGCCACCGGAGTTTATATAAGGAAGATCGGTAGAGTTGCGTTTGAAGGGACATGGATGGGTAGGAGGCCAAAGGATAAAGTTGTGTGGGGTTGTAAATGATAGAGAGAGGTGGTGGATTGGTGGTGGTTGGGGTATACGAAGGTTGTGGCGTTTTTTGTTTTTGTCGGATTTTCCTTAAAGGTTACCACAATTGGAATTTGATGATCTCTATGTAGCTAGATGGGTGAAGATAAGTGGTGATTGTAGTTTATTAGAGCATCTGTATGTCATGCAATTTGGGTTACCTAACCTTAATGTCACATCAGAGTCATATCACCTTTTCCTTCTCTTCTTATTTTCAACTTAAAAGCTAGTATAATTTAACCCAATTTTATCTCACGTTTTATTTTATATATATATGTATATATGGGAGAGTTCATGCAAAAAGTGTTGTTTTTACGAAAAGTGCGAAGAGCGATAATAGCACTAATTTGTATTTTGTCTACTAGCCTATATTAATCAAATTTTTTATTTTTATAATTCAAAAGGGTAAAATAGTAAACTATAATTTTTCTGTCTCCGATCTATCTCTCTCATATTTTTCTCTCTTCTACATTTTAAATAAAAACAAAATGAATTAAATATAATTTACAAGTAAATTATTAATCTTACGGTGTTTAGAAATGGACCAGTCACCCAACTAGAAACCATTTTATTTCCTATTAATGAACCAACTAAAAAATCTGCTAACCTATTATTGTTTACATGTTTATTCAAGTGAACTAGTTCATAACCACAATATATTGCACAAACTTTTCACTAGTTCAAAACTTCCTTAACATTCTATTTATTCATGTTTCTAAATAGTATTGAGAGCATACAAAAAAAAACTACCATTTTTCAAGTGTTCAACTTGTTCATTTATAAACAATATAAAAGACGCGAAGAGATCCAATGTTCACTAGTTAACAATATTAATAATTCAAAGAGTTTATAATGTATTATTGTGCGTGAACAATTGAAGAATACATTATTTCTTCGATATTCATTGGTGAGCACATTTAAGGTAAGCACTTTCTACTGATGTTCACTTTAATATTAACCATACATAATATAAACCTTTAAAAAATAACGAAATGAAAGCCATATACGTTAACAATTACTCATTACCAAATACACGATTTTAAATGAAATAACTGCGTACAAACCAAAGGGGTTTGTCCTGGCGGTAAGAGAGTTTTCCCAGTGAAAGAGAGGTCTTGGGTTCGAGTCTTTCTGGAGGGTTTCTTCCTAGAGTAGCTGAGGGTCACTCCCTCATTGGTGAAGCAGCCCTACCAAATTAATTAGGGGGGGTGTAGATGGAGTGGATCGAAACCGGGGCCCTGATCAGTTCAACCGTGTTTCGATCTTGTGCCTCTACCGCTGAGGCGAAGCTGTTCAAAAAAAAAAAACTGCGTACACATGTTGTTACAAATATAATAACCAAATAATTAAATAAAAACTTTAACATTAAAAGTCAATAAACATTTGAACATGGCGTTGAGGCCGGCGTCAGTGTTCCTCGACGACGATGCTAGTAGTAACCTGTTGATGATGCGAGCGAGAGGGAGAGGAGAAGGAAATTGTAAATTGTGAGGGTCTGTATGAAATATGTAAGAGGGTTTTAAGAAAATTGTATATTAATTTAATTAATTATATGTTGTTTGAAAACTTTGTTTATTGTGATATATTTTGTTTTGAGAAAAATTAGTTATATATTTGTGACCGTCTTATTTTTATCTACGTTTTGATATAAATTTTATCGTAATATGACATTTTTTAAAAAATTAGTATATTTTAATTGTTTTATCCATCGAGAGCAACGAGTAGGTAGTTATTGGTTGTTTTATTCGTTTATTTATTCTCTCTACATAATATAATCGATATAATCACTGATTTCTTGGTCTTTTGATAAAAAAAAAATTAAACATACACTATTTTTAAAATTTTGTCGTATTACGATAAAATTTATATATTTGATAACCACTAGTGAGTCTATTAAAACCATTGGTTTATGGCATAAAATTGTTTACAAAACTACTACTACCAGTTTAGGGCTATTTGAAATTGATCGTTATTGTTTGACTTTTGTAACTACATATACAACTTGAATGGGTTTAGTTCACCAAAATGTATCTAACTTGTCACGTTTTACTATTGTGCGTAACGTACTTTAAAATTTTCTATTGTGTATATCGAACATAAAATTTATCGATATTGTGTGTTTTAAACTTTCTATTGTATGTACTAAATTTATACATTTTTTCCTTTTTTATGCAATCAAAATACATACAATAACAACAAATTAAAAGTTTGATACACACAATAGAAACTTTTAAAGTTTAATACACACAATAGCAAAACTTGACAAGTTGAAAACATTTTGGTGAATTAAACCCCAATTTGAAATGTTATATAAAGTTTTAATTATCTAAGTTTTCTTATTTTTTAACTAATAACTTGGTACATAAAATTAAGGTTTTTATTACATGGATATTTAAATTCAATGTTATCTTGTGTTTTCAATTATATTTAATTAAATAATAAATTATACTTAAGCAATTTACGCATTTATAAACATAATCTATTCTATGTTAAGATCTTATTTTTATGTGATCTAATTTGTGTATATTTAGTATCATTATTTAATTTGTAACAAATTTAGTTTATAATTTCAAAGATTCAAATATATAATTGACTAATAAAAATGTCTTTTAAGCATTGATATTATAACATCAACAATAATATTATGGTTATGTCTTTACATTGTTGGGATAAAGTTCCATCACAAAAAACACATTAATATTATACTAAAAAAATTTAAGACGTGTAATATAATTTTATATTTTTTAAAAAAAAAGTAATATAAAAAGTATTAAATATAAAAGTTTTATTTACGTACCCGAACACCGCACGGATATAACACTAGTTAGGATTTACCGGGGAGAGGTTTAGAGTAAAAGGGGGAGAAGAATGTGGTAGGAATATATAACATTTAAGGGGTTTAATTTGGGTAGTGATGTTTTTCTATTGCAATGTCTCTTTTGTCCTTTTATAAGTTTAATTTAATCTCTTGAATTATAGGTTAATTACAAATATGTCGTGATTAATCATAGTCATTGATCAAATCATCTATATACCACAAACACTTCTCGCAAAATAAAAGCCTTTTGCATTAACCACTATATATACATATAAGAGAAAGAGGAAGAGAGAGAGAGAGAGAGCGAGCTAGGGTTGGGGGACTCGAATGAGTTACTCGATCGGGCAGTGTTTAGCTTGTACCCGACCAACCCGAAGCCACACCCGACGTATTCGAGCTGGGTGGTACGGGTGGCCTTTAGGTTAGCGAAGTTTGATTTGATGGTCGTAGGGGAGTTTAAAGGCTATCGGAATATGCAGATATCACCGGAGTTAGGTTACCGGTTGGTGACTTAGAATTGTAAATTACATTTTATACGGTGTAACATTTGAAGTAGTTGGTATATTATTTGTAAGTTGAGTACATACGGTGATAATTAAGACAATGATGTTTATATGTTGATGCATTTTATATTTTTACTCTAACTTCAATAAAAGGTAACTTATATTTTTTTAATTTATTACTACTAAATGACGTTATTATTATTATTTTTTTTGAAGGTTAGCATCTTCATCATGTTCTTGCAACTTTATATCGTTAAACACTTGAAAGTTTAAACAAAAACCAAAAATCATATATTTCATAATCAATATAAAATTAAAAATAGATTGGATAGATCATCTGGAACTCTAAAACCATCTCCTCTTCATCATCTAGCAATTGAAATTAGATAAAGTCTAAAGGTTCGTATGTTTTTCTGAAAAATGTCTTAATACATCTTAATCTGATTTAATAAGAGGTTTTAAGATGTAAAGGCTGTTTGTTTTTCCTTTTTATTAAGATATGAAAACCCCTTAGTGAATCAGAGATAAAAATACATCTTATTACCTCTTAACATAATTCATGATTCATTCTTCATTTCCCCTATAACAATCGGATTAATTTCTTCACTGGATCATGCCAACATCTCCTCTACATACATGGCCTTCCTCCCCTCTCAGTCACCGTTGGCCAACACATGTCGCCGCGTCTCTTTCTTAAATATTTTGGTTTTAATTCATTGTATTATTATGGTTTTAATATCATAAAACAAATAGTTACAAACATTCAGATGTTATAAAAACAAACAACAAAATATAAATAAACATTCAGACATCATGACCACATCTGAATATTTAGACGTGAAATTTAGATTCAGACCCAGAACCTTTTAAAAAACAAACGACACCTAACATCATCTTAGAAAAACAAACCCTAAATCATATTTGGAAAATAAACAAAACAGGATTTAGAAACAAAAAAACTATATTTATATTCGAACAAAAATAGACTTGGAAACGAAAATAATTATCAACCCAGAAATCACATATACAGTAACGAACAAAATAATTTGAGATAAATCTTAAAATAAATAAAAATTGAAACCTACATGAAAAATCCCGAAACAATTTGAAACTAAACACAAACTAGAATTCTTGAAACCAGTCAGAACTCTAACCAAATCTTGAAATCTCTAGACAAAACTAACAAGAAATCTCGAACCAAACTGATGAAACCAAATCCTAACTCGAAATCTTGAAACAAAAGGGTTTCGAAAGAAGTCAAACAAAAAAAATTCTAACTTAAACTGTATCAAACATGCATAAAATAAAATAATATGTGAAAATTCATGAAATAAAATAAAATGTGGACACCTTCAAATCATGTGATAAAGTTCTCAATTTTCAAAAAGATGTAATTCTCCTACTTCACAATATATTATTCCCCTAATCACTAAATGATCGACATATGAAATTCTTGAAATGAAATGTTGACACCTTCAAACAATGTGATAAAGTTCTCAACTTTCAAAAAGATGAAATCCTCCTATTTCATCATGTGTTATCCTCCTATGGTTATATTTGTTACGGTAGAATGAGGAAGGGAAAGGAAATCATCATTTCATTTCCTTGTCAGAACATATCTAGAAATAGAATGAGTCATTACGTACGAAATGTGATTTCCTCTGTTTTAAGGATTTTCATTCCTTCGAGGATAGGTGGTCATTCCTTTTCCTTCAGGGAATAGAATGAATTACTACAATGTAATATTTTTTTCCTTAAAATTTATAATTAAAATTTATTTTATTTTATTCCTATGTCTATTTCTCTGTATCAAACATCATAGAGTAATAATTCATTTTATTCCGACAAATCAACCAAACAGAGACCTAACCACTTAATGATAAGTTGATAACATGTGAAATTCATGAAATGAAATGTGGACACCTTCAAACCATCTAATAAAGTTCTCAATTTACAAAAAGATGAAATCCTTCTACTTTATCATATGTTATCTTCCTACCCACTAAATGATAACATGTGAAATTCATGAAATGAAATGTGGACACCTTTAAACCACTTTATAAAGTTCTCAGTTTTCAAAAAGATTAAATCCTCCTACTTCATCATATGTTATCCTCATGTCCACTAAATGATAAAATGCGAAATTCATGAAATGAAATATAGACACCTTCAAACCATCTAATGATATTGATGTACTTCATTCTCCTACCTACTAAATGAGACATATGAATTCATGAAATGAAATGTGGACACCTTCACAACATTTGATGATATTCTCCAACTTCATCCTACCAACTAAATGAGACATGTTAAATTCTTAAATGAAATGTGTAACACCGCGATTTCGAGAACCAAATTTTTCTTTTTAAAAGCTTATTTATCACTTTCATTTAAAATCACACAGCGGAATTAAAACAAGTGGCAATATTTTACATTTAAAAATTGCCACATACTAGGTTTGGTGTTACAGTTACTGAACCGGCCGACCATTATCTGCTACAACATAAACATAATATCAGAGTTACACAAAAATACATTGTTCCTCATAAAACATGCAACTACCCACAGGCACCTGAGCTCACAGCCTAAGGAAAACATGCACATGTGGAGAGTAGTATATGTTAGCTATAATAGCTAGTGAGTACACGATAGCATGCAATCAATATAAACATACCACATATCATCAATCATGCTCAAATAGTTCTATCCTAGCATCTCGCGATGATCTGGCGTAGTCAGGAGGTAGCATATCTCGCAGGGGGGCCAACCCGGTTCAATGCACCAAACTGGTGTACCAGACACATCAACCGCTCCGGTGGGGGAGCTGTTAAGCGTCCACCGTTACGTTTCAGAATCAACCGATTCTTCTGAGTAAAGCCTCGGCTAAACCCACAGGGGACAGCTTTGTCCCTTTGGTAGAACAGCTTTGTTCTTGTTGTAGGACAGCTTTGTCCGGGGCAAACCTTGCCCAATAGATCCGTACCGATCACAAACAGATAATCAGATTCAATCGAATCATCAATCAATGTATAATCATATCCACATAACATACACATAAACAGATGCATATTATTTATATCAATCAAATATCTAGCATCATCATGCCATTTATTCTCTACTTCATTGCGCGCACGCAATAATATATATATATATATATATATATATATATATATATATATATATCATCATAACATACACCTAATCAAGTGCATGCTATTATGTATCAATAAGTTAAGCCTAGCATCATCATGCTATACAATCTACCCTTAAACAAGTGCGTATCAAACTGTGTCAACATGTTAAGTCTATCATCGTCATGCTTTACAAACTACACTTAATCAAGTGCGTATAATATCCCGATAATCATTTATCATACATACTACAAGGTATACAACCTTTCAACAACATATTCCAACGCTTAATCAATTGTATTCAATTCAATTCATTGTTAATATATGTTATGGATATATTAATCGTTATGTTATCAGGCACTCACCTAACGAGCTTAAATTGCTAATTATACGTTCCGGGTCTTCGGTTGTTAGGCTCACCTAAACAAACGCCCCGAATATAAGAACAACGCGAATCAATAAATTTGTTGGTTCTATGTGCACAAGACACAAATTAATACGATATTACTAATAATAAATAAACCCATAGGGTCGCACATTTACAATCAATGGACACCAATTACATATTTGAATATGATTTAAATATGTTTCCAACTCATTATATATATAAGTATATATATGCATTGTTGCATATTATTATTTATGTGAAATAATAATATCACTCTTATATATTAATATAAGATAATGCATATGAAATACATAAATATAAACATATGATTTTATATATGTATATATATATATGTATAAATGTATATTTGTTACAAGTAAATTGTTACTAGTAACAATTATATAAATGTATGTATATCCTTGTTACAAGTAAAGAGTTACTAGTAACAATCAAGTATGTATATAAAATACATGTAGATGTATTTTATACATTGTATGGCATGGTCTAGTATATCTTTATATATTTTAAAGATATAAAACTAGAAATCATCACAATAAACCAAAGGGGGGCCATGTTGACTTCTTGTATGCAACAATTAGACAAGTATGGTACCAAGAAATCAAGAAAGGAAGACAAGCAAAGAGGGGGCCTCCCTCTCCCTCCTTTTTACGGCCAAACTAAGCCAAAGAGGGGCCTCCCTCTTGTTGTGGTGTTTTCTTGGTTTATATATGCATGTATGTCCCTTTTGTGTTTACTACTACATGCTACCACCTTTGCTATTCTTCAAGAAAACATCTAAGTGTTCTTAGATATTTAAAACATCCTTACTTTATAGTATTGGTGTTTCAAGTGAGCAAAGTGTGGTACTAGAATACATACTCATATACATACATAGTAAGTTCAAGAAGAAGAACAAGAGGTTGTTGCTTGCTTGCTTGAATTTTCAAGGGTTGGAGAGACTAGCATCTTGGAGGTGTTGGAGTCATTGATTTGTGGATACCTTGGAGGAAGTCTTCTCTTGGCTTCTCATAGATCAACCACTTCATCAACGGTTTACTCACGCTACAAAGGTTGTAGTTCTAAACACCCTATGGTTGTTTTGTTTCTTAAGGCTTGCATATGGATCATTGGTAGGGAGTTTTAAAAGTTTAAAATTGTTGTTCTTGCTTCCGTTGCTAAAATATATTTTGAAAAACCGAACAAACCCCAACAGTGGTATCAGAGCCACTTATGTATAGTTTTAAGAAACTTTTTGAGTATGTATTGTTTAAGAAAATGGACAACTTTTCTTTTGTTAGAAAAGTTATGGATTTTCTTGTTGGCAACTTATATATGTTTATATATTTATTTTGGGAAACAACCAAATCACATGCATGTTTGGTTGTAAAAGTTGCCTAAATATCAAGTGTTGATATATATGTTTGTTTGAGTGTATGTTGTGCATAAGAAGCCATAGACCTTTTGTGATGTGTTGGAAATTCGATTTGGTTGTAAAATTATTTTTCATTTGGTATGTAATAATAATTTTAGTTTTGTTTCATCTTGTTGTATTTTGTAAGTAGTAGAATAGTTTAGACTAGTTTACTTTTATAAAAATGTAACAAGATGAAGAAATGACCAAGTTGGAGTTTTCAAGTGTGGTGGAGTCAACCATGAAGGCTTGGAGTCATTTGCACTACAAGGAGTTGTTTTGGCAAGTGGGAGCTTCAAGTTCATCACAAGAGAAATATTTGGTCTTTAGTTATGACTTGGTATTTTTGGTATGGCTCACAAAAATACCACTTAGGATAAATGGCTTGGTTATGCACTTATACATGTTATTTGTGTGTGTTTATGTTTATATTATTATGCATGGTTGAAAATAGGATTTTTTGCATGCTAGATAATATTTTTACATAATATAAATCACACAATGGGAGTTTGGTATTTTAAGTTGACATAACATAAGATGTAAAATGAATTTTATATAAAAGGAGTTTTGTAAAGATTAAAATTCATTATGTCAAAATATATATCTTTATATATATATATATATATATATATGAGTTTTATAAAATAGAGATTTTAAAACTCAACCAAACTCCATTCAAGCTTAATAATAAAATGGTTTTATTACAAGCTAAAATTGGTCGTATTTGCGCGCTCGAAACTACACACGTTAATATAGGATATTAATACTAGTTTAAAATTGAACGCGTTGAGAGTTCGTAAAATATGGATTTTAAGAATACTCAAGACCAATATATATATAAAATATGATTTTATCAAAACGTGGACTTGTTATTGTATGCATGCAATACTAGTCACACGACTCGTTTTGTTTTATTTAATAAATATACAAAACGGTAAAAGCCCTTTTTCAAAACGTAAGTCTATGACATCCCATTTTAAGACACTCGCTTGTTGCAACGACACTCACGTGGAGAGAGCATTAGCCAAACGCGTGGATTGTTTTTGTAACAACCGAGGTGTTTTTCCGCGAATTCCATGAACGTCTTGGGCCGGAAATTCACCGTCTTGAAATAGGACGACTTAATCGGAATCTTATTACGGAGAGAGCATTAGCCAAACGTAAGGAAGCCCGAGGCATAGATGGGATCAAACATGTCAAAATTGACAATCGTTGTCTAGGATCCCATAAAGATCTAGGAATTACATACGAGATGTAATTGGTAAACGTTACCTACCTTGTTGTTTTAACTTGATGGAGAGAGCATTAGCCAAACATTCAAGGTTAAGTTCAACTTGGATCCTAGCCTTTAAAAATTAAAGAATTTTATAATTCTAAAGGGTATTAATTATTAAAGGATTAAATATCAAAAATACTAAATTGAACTTTGTTAATTTTGTAGATGGCCCCTAACTCAACTACGCCCGTTAACAACTTATCTCTTCGTTCAATCTTAGAGAAAGAAAAACTCAATGGTACAAATTTCTTAGACTGTTATCGTAACTTGAGAATCGTTCTTAAGCACGAAAAGAAATTGTACGTACTTGAGGATCCCGTCCCTGAGGAACCTCCATTGACTGCGGCCAAAGCCGTTAGGGATGCTTGGGTGAAGCATTCCGACGACTCGGTCGAAATTTCATGCCTCATGCTTGCTACCATGTCTCCGGATCTTCAAAAGAACCTTGAGGAGCATGGAGCATATGAGATGCTTAGACAGCTTAAGGAAATGTTCCAAAAGCAAGCGAAGCAAGAACGCTTTGAGGTCACTCGAGCCTTCCATGCATGCAAGATGGAGGAAGGTCAATCCGTTAGCGACTATGTGCTAAAGATGAAAGGATACATTGACCAGCTTGCTAGGCTTGGATCTCCCATAACCAACGAGTTTGCACAGGATATGATCCTTAACTCGTTGACCAAAGCCTATGATCAATTTGTCATGAATTATAACATGAACAATTGGGAGAAATCTGTCTCAGAGTTGCATGGGATGCTTAAAACTGCTGAGAGTAAGATTCCAAGCAAAACACCTCAAGTCTTGATGATTCAAGAAGGGAAAATCAAGAAGAAAAAGAAAAACAACTCAAAAGGGAAAGGCAAAGCGAAGGCAAAGGGAAAGGACAAAGGCAAGCAAGTTGCCAAGGCTCCTACACCCAAGACGGCGGAAAAGGTTCCCAAGAATGACCCGTGCTTTGAATGCGGGGTGGTAGGACATTGGAGGCGCAATTGTCCAACCTACCTTGCAGAGTTGAAAAAGAAGAAGGCTGGCGAGGCTAGCACTTCAGGTATATATATGATTGAAATGTATACTTTTTCCATTAATTCCTGGGTATTTGATACCGGTTGTGGAACTCACATTTGTAACAATGTGCAGGGGTTGAGAAAAAGTAAGCTGCTGAAGCCAGGCGATTTGGATCTCCACGTGGGCAATGGAGCAAATGTTGCTGTTGAAGCCCTTGGAACTTTTGAATTATTATTACCAAATGGCCTGTACTTAATATTAAACAATTGTTGTTATGTACCTAGTTTAACTAGGAATATTATTTCAGTAGCTCGGTTAAGAGAATCTGGATTCACTTTTGGTTTCGTTGATGATGGCATTCGTGCTTTCAAAAACGATATTTTGTATTTTGAGGCTCGGCCTCTTAATGGAATATATGAAGTTAATCTTAAAAGATCTCTTGATGATAATTCTATATATACCACTAGCACCAAACAACCTAAGCATGACTTAAGTCAAACATACCTATGGCATTGTCGACTTGGTCATATAAACAAGAAACGCATTGCAAAACTTCAAAAGGATGGAATTTTAAAATCAAACGATTCTAGCTCATTTGAAGTTTGCGAATCATGTTTATATGGGAAGATGACTAAGGCTCCTTTCTCCGGTTCAAGTGAAAGAGCCAAAGATCTATTAGGAATCATACATACGGATGTATGCGGTCCTTTTAGATCAATGTCTAGGGATGGTGATAGATACTTCGTTACATTCACCGATGATTATAGTAGATTTGGTTATGTTTATTTGATGAAACATAAACATGAAACATTTGAGATGTTCAAGCTGTTTCAAAACGAAGTACAAAATCAACTCAACAAAACAATCAAGGCCCTTCGTTCCGATCGAGGTGGTGAGTACTTAAGCCAAGAGTTTATGGATCATCTTAGTAATTGTGGGATTATTTCACAACTTACTCCTCCTAGAACACCACAACATAATGGTGTATCTGAAAGGAGGAACCGAACTCTACTAGATATGGTTCGGTCTATGATGAGCCGAAGTACTCTACCCTCGTCATTTTGGAGTTATGCTTTATTAACTGCTGCGCGCATATTGAATATGGTTCCAACCAAGAAGGTAGATAAGACACCATATGAGATGTGGTATGGAAAGGTTCCAAACTTATCTTACTTGAAAGTCTGGGGTTGTGAGGCTCATGTACGACAAGAAGCTTTAAGCAAACTCGATCCTAGATCTATCAAATGTAATTTTGTGGGATATCCTAAAGATTCATTAGGATATTATTTCTACAACCCAGCTGAGAACAAAGTGTTTGTTTCTAGGCATGCCACTTTCTTAGAAAAGGAGTTTCTTTCGAAAGAGGCAAGTGAGAGCAATGTAGACCTTGAAGAAATTCAAGAACCACAAAATACAAGTCAGGTTGACACTAGAACTCAACAAACGGTTGTTGAACCTGAACAATTGGTTGTTCAAGAACCTACTGAAACACAAAGTGTTCGTAGATCTGGTAGACCTCGTCAAGAACCCGAGAGATACGGATTTCTCGTGTCCAATGATGAGATTTTCTTGGTAGACTCTTCTGAGCCTACTAACTACCAAGATGCTATATCGGATCCGGAATCCGATAAATGGCTTGATGCCATGAACACTGAGATGCAATCCATGTATGAAAATCAAGTATGGGACTTGCTTGATCTTCCTCCCAATAGTAAGACTGTAGGGAGCAAGTGGGTCTTCAAGAAGAAGACAGACATGGATGGAAATGTACACACATTTAAGGCAAGGCTAGTGGCGAAAGGTTTCACTCAAACTCATGGTATTGACTATGATGAAACTTTCTCTCCGGTAGCCATGATTAAATCTATTACAATACTTATTGCCATAGCTGCATATTATGACTATGAGATATGGCAAATGGATGTCAAAACGGCTTTTCTAAATGGACACTTAAGTGAAGATGTCTATATGGTTCAGCCTGAAGGTTTTGTAGATCCTAAGTATCCTAATAAGGTGTGCAAGCTTAAAAGATCCATCTATGGACTAAAGCAAGCATCTCGAAGTTGGAATCTTCGATTTGATGAGAAAATAAAAGAGTTTGGTTTTATCAAATCAGAAGATGAACCGTGTGTTTACAAGAAAACTAGTGGGAGCGCAGTAGCATTCCTTGTCTTGTATGTTGATGACATACTACTCATTGGAAACGACATCCCGACCTTGCAAGACATCAAGTCTTGGCTTGGGAAGTGTTTCTCAATGAAAGACTTGGGAGAAGCCGCCTACATTCTTGGAATAAAGATCTATAGGGATAGATCTAGGCGTCTTATTGGCCTAAGTCAAAGTGCATATATTGACAAAATCTTGAAACGATTCAAGATGGAGAATTCTAAGAGAGGATTCTTGCCAATGGCCCTAGGCACGGTTTTGAGTAAAGCTCAAAGCCCTAGCACAAGAGAAGAGCTAGATAGAATGAGTGAGATCCCATATGCTTCTGCAATTGGATCCATCATGTATGCCATGCTATGCACTAGGCCAGATGTCTCGTATGCTTTGAGCATGACGAGCAGATACCAGCAAAACCCAGGAGATAGCCATTGGATGGCAGTCAAGAACATTTTAAAATACTTGAGAAGAACCAAAGACATGTTCTTGATCTATGGGGGTTTGGAAGAAGATCTTTGTGTAAAGTGTTACACAGATGCTAGTTTCCAAACGGATCGAGATGATTCTCGATCACAATCGGGCTATGTCTTTGTTATGAATGGAGGCGCGGTTGCTTGGAAAAGTTCTAAGCAAAGTGTAGTTGCACAATCCACTACAGAATCTGAATACATTGCTGCTTCTGAGGCTGGACAAGAAGCTGCATGGATGAAGAAGTTCATTGCTGACCTTGGGGTAGTAACAAGCATTCAAGACCCCATAGAAATATTTTGTGATAATGAAGGTGCTATTGCCCAGGCAAAAGAACCTAGATCACATCACAGCACCAAACACATCCTCAGGCGTTTCCACTATATACGGGATATAGTGGATAGAGGAGATGTGTGTATTCGCAAAGTTCATACAGATCAGAATCTTGCAGATCCTTTTACGAAACCTCTTGCCTCGACTAAGCATGAGTCTCATACTAGGGCAATAGGTCTTCGCTTTGCAAGGGATTGGATTTGAATTGTAATTTAGTATTTGGATATTTTGGAACATTATGACAATATCTATTTTATCTGAATGGTGTATGGGATATGATCACTTCATTAATATATATTGTGTTCTTTATTAGCATGTTTAAATCCATGAATAATTCTTTATTCTAAAACGTCCATAGTCGGTTATAACTATGGGAATAGTTATGAATTAAGACTAATGTGAATAAGTTGGTTGACTTTCATTCGTGATGAAAGTAGGCAAAAGGGTTTGCAGCCAAATTCACTAATGTTTGTTAGGGAACAAACATTGGACATGACCCGCTTTTAAGATCGCTTCATGGATCAGTGTCATAAGTAAATCTTGAGAAAAAGGTGGTATCTTTGTATCCTTAGACCTGAGACACATATTGGGACTCGAGTATGAGGAGTATCATGCTTTAATGTGGTTAAACGCTATCTTTAACCGGGTAGTTATAAAGGTCATTATTAGGTATGATATGAGTCTTATAAGAGACGTATGTGGTCAAGATGGAATTTGTTTCTCTCATTTAATTGGGAGTATAATATCTCTGGGCCCTAAAACAAGTTGAACATTATATGAGAATTGATGACGATCCATGTCTCATGTTCAACGAGATGTTAAAACAAAGGGATAATTGATGACTTACCTATAACAACGATTTGTAGCTAGTGAGTTAACTTCGTTGGTGAAAGTGTTGATCAACACACTTTATTTATTATTAGGGGCAATGGGATGTTGCTAGACGTTCTTACCATTGTCTATATCGGCTTAAGTTGTAACTTGTGCAAGTGGGAGATTGTTGGTTCTATGTGCACAAGACACAAATTAATACGATATTACTAATAATAAATAAACTCATAGGGTCGCACATTTACAATCAATGGACACCAATTACATATTTGAATATGATTTAAATATGTTTCCAACTCATTATATATATAAGTATATATATGCATTGTTGCATATTATTATTTATGTGAAATAATAATATCACTCTTATATATTAATATAAGATAATGCATATGAAATACATAAATATAAACATATGATTTTATATATGTATATATGTATATATATATATATGTATAAATGTATATTTGTTACAAGTAAATTGTTACTAGTAACAATTATATAAATGTATGTATATCCTTGTTACAAGTAAAGAGTTACTAGTAACAATCAAGTATGTATATAAAATACATGTAGATGTATTTTATACATTGTATGGCATGGTCTAGTATATCTTTATATATTTTAAAGATATAAAACTAGAAATCATCACAATAAACCAAAGGGGGGCCATGTTGACTTCTTGTATGCAACAATTAGACAAGTATGGTACCAAGAAATCAAGAAAGGAAGACAAGCAAAGAGGGGGCCTCCCTCTCCCTCCTTTTTACGGCCAAACTAAGCCAAAGAGGGGCCTCCCTCTTGTTGTGGTGTTTTCTTGGTTTATATATGCATGTATGTCCCTTTTGTGTTTACTACTACATGCTACCACCTTTGCTATTCTTCAAGAAAACATCTAAGTGTTCTTAGATATTTAAAACATCCTTACTTTATAGTATTGGTGTTTCAAGTGAGCAAAGTGTGGTACTAGAATACATACTCATATACATACATAGTAAGTTCAAGAAGAAGAACAAGAGGTTGTTGCTTGCTTGCTTGAATTTTCAAGGGTTGAAGAGACTAGCATCTTGGAGGTGTTGGACTCATTGATTTGTGGATACCTTGGAGGAAGTCTTCTCTTGGCTTCTCATAGATCAACCACTTCATCAACGGTTTACTCACGCTACAAAGGTTGTAGTTCTAAACACCCTATGGTTGTTTTGTTTCTTAAGGCTTGCATATGGATCATTGGTGGGGAGTTTTAAAAGTTTAAAATTGTTGTTCATGCTTCCGTTGCTAAAATATATTTTGAAAAACCGAACAAACCCCAACAAAATTTTCTACAGAAATAGCGCTCCTTGTGGCCACAAGCAAATTGCTTGGACCCACAAGGGCAGAATATTGCTTACACCCACAAGGGCAGAACCATGCTTGCGCCCACAAGCAGAAAACCCTTTGTGGCCGTAAGCAGATACCACCTTGCGGCCATAAGCAGACACCCCCTTGCGGCCACAAGGGTGGTCATTGCGCCCGCAAGCACGCCTGCACAAACCAATGCGATTTTTCAGCCTCTGTTTTGGCCATTTCAACCCCAAAACTCAACCAATCGATTCCAATCCAATTTCCAGTGTTCATATATGAATTAGACACTTAAACTAAGCTAGAAACAACAATCATTTCATACTTTAACATCAAATTCAAGGAAATCTCCATTTTGACCCATTTGCACTTTAATTCAAGAACTTAATCAAAAACTTTGTTTTAATTCAAGAATTTGATTGTTTACAGCTTAGAAATGATATAGAAACTGATTGGAATCAATAGAATCAATTATAGAAATCAATTTGGAAATTTGACCTAAATGGTCAAAACTCAAGAACTTGGAGAATTTCATGAAAGAAAGCTTACAAGTAGGTTGTAGATGAAGAAGATGAAGTCTTGAATCAGATTGTAATTTGAATTCAGCAAAAGATTGGAGCTTGAATGGTTCTTCAATGGATTTCTTCTTCAAAGCTTATCAAGAACACAAAGAGAGAAGTGAAGAAAAGTGTCTGTGTGTTTGTGGCTGTGTACGTGTACATATGGCTAGACCGACTTGTGGATTAATATTATCCACAAGTGGGTATTTTGTTCCCCATTCTAACTTACAACTTTACGCGCGAATACCCGTTTTAACTAACGGGGATATTTTTGGAAACCTCGTTCTAAACCATTTAATATTTTATTATTCTTATCTATTTTCGATAATATTTTAATATTATCATTTCTTTATTATTTTCTCAAATAATCAATTATATATATATATATATATATATATTCTTTTATTCAATATTTAAATAGATTTCCAGACGTACCAGATTCGAATACGATTAGGCCCAATATGAGGATGTTACAAAATGACACCTTCAAACCATCTCTCCTACTTCATTTTTCTACCAACAACAAGATGAATGTGAAATCTACTAAGTCTCTTTGATCATCTTATATATTAAATTGTATTGATGAAGTGAGTAAGAGAATAAGTAAAGTTAGAGGATATATACCTTCTTTTTCTTATTATTGACATTTGAGTTTGGCTTTTGGAATAGCATGCGTGTCATCATTATTTGTTGATTGTTAGAGAAAATAGCCCTTACCATTGATGAAACTAATGCTTGCAATCTGAGGCACCGTGTCCAAAACTCGATCTAAACCGAATACAGAATGAGTTGGCACGAAACTAAAATGGGTTAAAAACTGATCATCATGAACATGACACGGAAAAAATTGGGTTAGGTAAAATCCATTTATATGAAAATAATCTAATTAACTTGATTTTGTTTAATACAAAAGTATTAATTAAAAATAAAATTATACAAAAGTTCAAGTAAAAAAGTGGTAAGTTAAAAAATGAGTCTAAGTTAGAACTTATAACATAAAAATAGCGGTCAAATAAAATTGAAATCCTCACAAATAAAATTTCAATTGCATTTATGAATTGCGTGACTTACTTTTAAACCCAAAACATGACCACTAAAATGGGTTGAATCAAGACCCGAAATATGGAGATTGAAGTCAATTTTATGTACTTTAAAGGCAATCATATATGCAAACTTTTCTCGAATATCTGTGAACTTGAATCTCGACCCGAAGATCCATTTTTTAACCCCGGAAACACAACTTGGTCTTTTCCCTGGTAAAATGGGTGGGCACTTAACACGATCCGAACCGAACATGAATAAAGGGACACGAACCAAACTTGACACGAAATTAACTCGAATCGAAAATTTGTCAACACAAAAATGACACATTTAGCATAAATGGGTCGGGTTTAAAAAGAACATGAAGAGTATGAAAATGAAACCATATTTGAGAACTGAAAAAATATCATCAAACACATTTAGCATAAATGGATCGGCACAAAACACTTCATCTCGTCATATACTCAACATTTAAAAATTAACACAACTCGAACCCGACAAGATAAATGAACCATAACAAAATTGAAATGAACACAGACGACATGAACCAATAACCCAACCCAATCCGAATTATCACCCTTAGTTGTACGTGATATTTGCAATGCAATCACGGTGTGTGGTGGTTTTGATTGATAACGGAAAAGTTTGACTGATAAACTTTAAACAAAGTGGTGATAACTGAGAATATTTAAGGGCGGAGAGTGGTGGCTGCAACGCCATTCCCGTGGTGGTGCAATTCAGCAACGAATTACGATTTTTAGTGGCCAGTAACTCTAGGTGTTGTTCAAGGTGTTTTAGGTTATTCTAGTCGGGTTATTCAGGTTTTTGGCTGTGAAATAGATAGCTTTACAACTTGATGGTGTTCATAAAATTCAACTGTACAGAGATCTAAGAATGGCTAAATAACCTCAAAGTTGCGTATAAACAATTATTAACTTGAAACTACTTCATTGTATCCTAAATCCAACATGTCATGAACACTTTGAACAAGACAGACAGAGTAGCATTCATCTCTGGTTATATTGTTGGGTTTACTTTTTCAAAATGTATTAAATTATACCCCAAATGTTAATGTGTGTATCACCTTTCAAAAATGCTATTGTGTATATCAAATTTTTAAAAAATGTGTTATTGTATGTATTAAACTTATACTTTTTTTTTATTTTTTATGTAATCAAAATACATACAATAACAACAAATTAAAAGTTCAATAAACACAATAGCATTTTTAGAAGTTGGATACACACATTTACATTTGGATATAATTTTATACATATTTGAGAAGTAAACTCTGGAATGTTATTAAAAGCCCATCCCATTTTACTTTTTTAGCCCAACCCAAAAATTAATAGTAATAGCCAGATATAGATTTCATTGCATTTAAGCCTAAATAAGGAGGTATTTTAAAAATAAAAAACTAGCATTGAACTACGATTTATTGCGTTTATAGTTTTTTTAGAAATTTAATTAGGTTAAGGTAGCATCCAAAAATGCATTGTATCACCCTAGAATTTGACTAGTAGCATCGTTTAAAAAACCTCAAAGATTTCCACACTGTGTGCTTGGTTGACTGGCTGCCCGTGCCAACCTATGGGACCAAAGAGGTTCGTCCCTCGTGTATTAATCTTTGTTCTTTTTCCTTGATTGTATAGTCTCGACCAAAATGACATCGTAACCTTCAGAAATAGATCAGCAAAGTACATACAATACAAGCTTCATTAGTTAATTTTGGATCCCATAACATGATTAAGAAGTGGATCTATGTTGTGCAAAGTACAGAGGAGACACGTCACTAGCTTTACACAGAGGATTGAAGCCCGATAACACCTGTTAGATTACAATGCAAAACAAAAAAGAAAAACGAAAAAAGTTCAGTTTTCCTGTCATGACTAATTGTTAATAAGCTGATGGGATTAACCAACACTGACAAGACAGTGTTTTGAGAGTTTAAACAGAACATTCACCATGCTATAATCATCAAAGAACGAAGAGAACGACTTGAATCATGATTAATTGATTGTGAACTGTTAAGTTCAACGATTTTAGAAACTATCAGGCTTTTTATTAAGAATCTTTAGTATTATTTGAGGGAGAAAGATGCTAATTACCACAGCCAACTCTAGCACCCGCGTTTCCAGTTGACTTGCTAAGTTCATGATTACCTGTCACATGAAAATTACAACATACTACTGAGTGCATGGTTTTGAAAATGTCCGACTAGTGGCCAAATTTAAGATACCATTGAATGATGATCAATAGAATGACTAACTACAGCCCTCCCAAAAAAATGGAAAGAAAATTCTTGCAGTTTACCTCTCCCTAGATCATCCTGATCAGCATGAATAACTACAGCCCTCCCCAAAATGGAATGACGCCCGCTCAGTGGAATCTGCACAATGTTTCAAATAATACAACACGAAACACTTTATCTTCCCAAGCAATATATTTTCAGTCTTGCCCACAGAAGTTTAAAAGAAAGTCGTTACAAGTTAGTTACAAGATACGTACATGTTTATCTTGAATGGATACCTCAGCAACTCCTGCTCAAGGAAAACACAAAATTTTAAATGTACTTACGAAATAAATATTAAGGTTCTATTCATCTATAACATTTTTTTTCATTCTTTATCATCCATTATCAATTCAAGGCTCTCATCATCGTTTATTAAATAAATTCATGCGTTCTTCTACAAATGGAACCAGCAAAATGAAAATGTGAAATTGTCTTTGAAAAATAGAGCAAAATTTAACAGTGTTATGCAATGGAGCACAGACCATCTTTGTCAGCAACAATGTTACCCAAATCCCCTGCATGGCGTACATTATCCCAAGGAGCTCCGTGATCGTTGTTTAGAGGATTGAAATGAGGTCCTAAGTTTAAGATCAAAATTACAAGTAAACATGTAAGATAATCACACATCACAGTCACCATTAAACAAATAATTGGAGACTGATTACACAAGTTAACAAAACCAACTGATCAGAATTCAATAAGCAGGTTTCAATACATGAGTCATCCAAAGACAAAATCAATTTCGAGTTTCAGATGTGAACGAATTAATAAAAAATTAAAGTCATAAAAGGTTATATACCCTAGTTCAATCTTATAATTCAAAATTGAAAATTTGAACTTATAAAACCAAAAATGGGCTGTTCTGGATGTGTGGAGTACCAGTAGAGTTGCAACCATTAGTGGTATCACCAAGGGCATGAATATGGAAGCCATGAAAACCTGGATTGAGACCTGTTATCTTACCACTCACTTGAGTCACCCCTGTTTCCACAAAAACACACAAATTCAACAACTAATTGAAATCAGAATAACAAATTAGCTGCCAAATTATTGAATTAGCAATATCTAACATATGGAAAATCACTTTCGAGAAAAAAAATTTTTGATCAACAATGAAAATTAGGTGCTGGAAGAACAAACCCCCAAATACAAAAACTCACACACACGGTGAAACCAGAAAGGAGAGACCATTGGCATCCTGCAAGAAGTGAAGCGATCCTTTGACGGAGTTTTCCCCGCCGGTGATGACTGCCACCGCTTTCAAGACACCCATCACTCCGCTTGCTCTTATCTGATTCCTTGAACTTCCACCTTATGAGCTTCATTATCATCGCTCTAGCAAAATATTAATTTACATCGGAAGCCCTCGTGCTTTAAAGAAATACAAAATCAACCACTCTATTTTATCAAACGTATTTTTTTTTTCTAAAAAAGTCAAACCATCATAAATGAGTAAGTTATGTTTTAGTCATAAACTTTTTTTTTCAAAATGATTTAACATCTAAACTTTTTTTTATCTTTCAAATCTTGAAGTTTTGATAATAGATTAATTTAACCCTTTTACCTATTATTATAGCTTAATTGTATTTTTAGTTAATTTAATCTCTAAACTTTGTTTGAATCGTTTTAATCCACACACCAACCCTAACAACAAAACCCTTAGTCAATCATTCTCTTAACCTTTTTCATCATCGAAGCACTTGCTGCTACAAGCCGCCATAACCACTTTTCACATCGGTCCATGACCACTTCCCACCACTAACTCCACCATCTCATCACTAACAAATTGAAGAGGAAGTCACGTCAGAGATTCAACTTCAAATAGATTAATATTGTATAAATTTCTAGACTTCATCATGGTTTATATGTCGAATTATTTGTTGTCGTGCATTGATATAGTTGTCATCTTGATTTATGTTCAACGTTATGATTACTTGAAGCTTTTGTTTGATTTTTATGTTTATCAAAACCAAGTTAAAAGAGATTGATTTTACACCATTATGATTTCTTTTTCGTGAATATGATTTGCAAAGATTGGTAAAACCATTTATGCTAAAAGATGACGATGTTTAGGATTTTATAACTAAAAGTTAAATCATCTAAAAGATTAATAACTAAACCAAAAATGAAATAATAATTTAAGATTTAATTTTAAAAAATAGGGTAAATTACTCGGAAATGCAATTAACATTAATTGTGTTAGATACCTTTATATACAACAAACTTTTTAATATAAAAAACAATACAATAAATTTTTATAATTTTCTCATTATATACAAGTTGTTGTATAGAAGAAAACTATACTCGGGCTTTTGTCCCAATGGTACATGGAGTTTTACCTCATAGTGTAGGTCTTGGGGTTCAAGTCTCACTATGGGGTTTTCTGTAAATAGTTGGAGGAGGGTTTATTACCTCATGACGCATAGCTTGGGGTTCACAGACTGCCCGTTTGGATGTCACTGCAGATTCAGCCTACTAACATAACTTCGCTGTTCAAAAAAAGAGGAAAATTATGATAAAAATCAAACACAGAAAAAAGTTATTTGTATTTTATGAAATAATTATACAATTTGACTATATTGTTTTTTAAAAAAAAAGTTAAATATATACAATTTATAATAATTAAATTAAAGGTAGATATAAATAAATATGAGCGGTGCGGGTACAAACAAGCATAGCAAACACGAAGAAAGTTGGCGCCAACTATTTATCATATTAACGAATCATTGGGATCCCGCACCAACCGCTTCTCCAATTAATTTCTTCCTTTTTCGAGTTACAATTTTTCTTTAATTAATCTCTCCTTCCTCTTCTTCTTCTCCTCCTCCTCCTCCTCCATCTTTCATTCATATCGATCATCACATCTTTAAGAAAAATATGAGAGAAATCGTTAGCATACACATCGGTCAGGCCGGAATTCAGGTCGGCAATGCATGCTGGGAGCTCTATTGTCTCGAACACGGCATTCAGAAGGATGGATTCCTGCAAGGGTATACTATCTCTTCTTTTTATATATTTTTTATAAATTGTTTCGTATAGCGTTTATTTGATGCAGATTTGATCAATCTCTTTAAGCAATCAATTTGATCTCATTTACGGTTTGCATTAAATAGGATTAACGAGCTAATCAAAATCATATAATCTGTCGTAGCGTAACAGGTTGCAAGAGAATGAGGTGGTGATCGTTATATGCTTCAGTGTTTAGATTTTCTAATTATTTAAGGATTTACATGTAAAATGACCTCCCGAAATGATCTAACCCTAAATAATCATATAGCTAGAATCTCTTGAAAGAAATGATAATCAGATAATCAATATCAAAACACAATGCAAGCACCCCCAAAGAGTGGAATTTTGTTGCTAGGGCACATGCCACAGGAACAACTTTTGAGTTGAATTTCACAACGGCGTTTATAGCTCTTAATGGTTTTTGGTTGATATATGTATGGTAGAATCACATCAAATTACTGTTTTGATTTCAATGTGTATGATATTACAATATGGTTTTGTTTAATCTTTTTTTATATGTTAATTGATTTTTTTTTTTTTTTTGCTTTAATGTGATTGTAGTGACAACGGTGCTGGCTCTGCAGATGATTCCTTCAGTACCTTCTTCAGTGAAACGAGCTCAGGAAAGCATGTGCCCAGGGCTGTATTTGTTGACCTTGAACCAAGTGTTATTGACGAAGTTAGGACCGGAAGCTACAGACAACTATTCCATCCTGAACAGCTCATGTCTGGCAAGGAGGATGCAGCTAATAACTTTGCCAGAGGACATTATACAGGTTAAATTCTAAAGTTTCTTTTTTATCACATTTTCATTTAATTAACTCATTTAATATATGTAATATGTTGAATATTATAACATAAAAGCAGACATCATATTAGTCAAAATATGTCATTACAAAGATGATTGAGACCAATATTGAACATGTTATCTAATATAGTATTCTTTATATATTTACAGAAATCTAGTTATAACCTTACCATATTTTGGAAAAATTCATATGAAGACATATGTGTTGTTTCACATTTTCAGTGGGAAAAGAAATCGTTGATCTGTGTCTTGATCGAGTGAGAAAACTAGCTGACAATTGTACTGGATTGCAAGGATTTATGGTATTCAATGCTGTTGGTGGTGGCACTGGTTCAGGATTAGGATCCTTGCTTTTAGAACGCTTGTCTGTAGATTATGGGAAAAAACCCAAACTTGGCTTCAGTATCTTTCCATCTCCACAGGTTATTAAATACTAAATATTTGAAGAAAAGAAAACGCTTCACAAATAAATAATTGTATAATCTGATTATGTAAATTTCAATCATATACATGACAATCAAGTTTTGTAATGTATTTGCAGGTGTCAACTGCAGTTGTGGAGCCTTACAACAGTGTGTTATCAACTCATTCCCTCTTGGAACACACAGATGTGGTGGTATTGCTAGACAATGAAGCCATATATGATATATGCAAAAGGGCTTTGGACATTGAAAGGCCAACTTACAGGAACTTAAACCGCTTAATATCTCAAACCATCTCATCTTTGACGACTTCCTTGAGGTTTGATGGAGCAATTAATGTTGATATTACTGAGTTCCAAACAAACCTGGTCCCATACCCTCGTATCCATTTCATGCTTTCATCTTATGCACCCGTGATCTCGGCTGCACGAGCCTTCCATGAGCAGAGCTCGATTGCAGAGATTACAAGTTCTGTTTTTGAGCCTACTAGTATGATGGCTAAGTGTGACCCCAGACACGGCAAGTATATGGCTTGCTGTTTGATGTATCGTGGAGATGTTCTTCCAAAGGATGTCAATACTGCTGTTGGTTCTATGAAGACCAAACGAACTGTACAATTTGTTGATTGGTATATTTGCTGAACAACCACACGTAAAGCACAAGAATAAATTATAGCTATCAATTTTCACCCATTTTAAACTCTAATGGGTCAAGTAGGTAAAATAGAAAAAAAGTTGGCCGTAAGTAAAAAAAGGTTTTGATAAGTCAAAGTGGTTGAAGTCATCCAAAGTGTCTTTTAATTGCATAAAAACTTCCTAAATTGTTTAAGGTAAATCGAAAGTATATGTACTATAGACGTATTTCTAAATCATTTAACGAAAAGTGCATATAAAATTCCCAAATTTTTTGATAAAAGGTAACCGACTTTCAAAAGTTTTGATGTAAGGTAATCTAACGTTACCCAGTAGCTGATGTGTCAATAACTTTGACCATGTTCATGTCTAGGAACAGCTAACTTACAAGTTACCTTATGTTTAGATAATATAAAGTTCAATGGTAATTCTATTACAAGCGAAACAAAGTTTGTTATCATAAATGGAAATCCATCTAAAGTACACGGTATACCACCTTTTAATTCAATATTTTATGCAAAAAAAATTCGATTATTCATGAAATACTAGTGTTTTGTAATCAAAATTGACACATTAATTATCTATGAAGAACTTAATTACCTGTTTTTGACCCATTATACAAGTCGACCATTTTGCCACCTCCAAAATTTGAGCAAGGATGACATGATAAATTTCCATTTTCAGGTGTCCTACTGGTTTCAAGTGTGGAATCAGCTACCAACCTCCCACAGTGGTACCTGGGGGTGATCTTGCTAAGACAAAACGTGCAGTGTGCATGATAAGCAATAACACAGCTGTTTCTGAGGTTTTCAATCGTATTGACCACAAGTTCGACCTAATGTACGCAAAACGAGCCTTTGTGCACTGGTATGTGGGTGAAGGCATGGAAGAAGGTGAATTCTCTGAAGCCCGTGAGGATCTTGCTGCTCTTGAGAAAGACTATGAGGAAGTTGGCCAAGATGCTGAAGAAGAGCATGAAGAAGAAGAAGAAGAATAGTAGCTTTAGTAGGTATGTCTTTAATTCCTTACAATGTGAAACTTATATTGTTTCCATATACTTTCCAAAAAATTTGATTTAAGGTAACATAGTTTTTTCCCTTATTTAAATGCAAGTTTTCATCCTAGAATGAGATTGGAGATATCATTATTCACTTCATTCAAATGACAGTTGTTTCCATTTGCACTTTAAAAGATTTCGATATAAGGCAATTTTAATCTGGTTACTTGGTAACTATAACCATGTTGAATGTCTTTTCTTGTTGTGTTTGAAAACCGATTAACTTAAAGAATTATCTTTGATTAAAGTTTTCAAAAATTTGATGGTTTTTTCAAGGTAAAAAAGGTTGGTTACCAGGAATAAAGATTTGACCAAAGTTGATTACCTTTTTATGTAGTTTGCCCTTATCTAAATGCAAATTTTTATTTCTGAATGACATTGAGGATATCATTATTCACTTCGTTCAATGCACATATTTGTTTCCATTTGCAGAATTTTTTTTTTACTTGTGAGGTAAACTCTACCAAATTCTAAAGTAATCCATAGAAATAATCAATTCTTTGACAAATGGGAAAATAGTTTTGACATAGGTTTCACACACACAAACAAGAACATTGAGACATGGCCATTGCACCAAAATTTAGAAGCTTCCACACTAGGCGTTATCGACCTTTATTAGTTAAAATAATAACTTTCGTATTTAATAAGCTATATTGCATGAAGTAGTTAAGGGATGCATCTATTTATGTATAACGTTACCATATGACCTACATGGTAATCATATATATTAGAGAAAAGTAGCAACTATACTATCATCAAATGAATTACCTCTATATATAGGAGATTAACAGAAGTGTCTCCTTAAGTGTATGTTATTCTATTCATTTACACATTTATTACTTGTTAATTCAATTCTTCACTTAATTATCACATATATCTATGTGGGTCCTATCAAAATCATCGATTCTTTGACAAATGTGAAGGTTAGTTTGACATAATTTTACACACACAAAAGAGCATTGAGACAAAGTAGTTGCACCAAACTTTAGAGACTTCTATTCTAGGAGAGATTGATCTTGTATGTGACTTAAGTGAGTTGCCTAACCTTGATCTCGATCCCTGCATTAAAGAGATGATGTTTATAGTTTTCATGAGTGACTTTCAACTTAAATAGTCAAACAAAATGCGCTCAGTGATGCTATTCTAACAGATTTTAAGTGGACTTTAGATGATGAAATAGTAGTTTCAACTTGTTAGTAATTTTATGGATCGACATCGTACAAAAAGATAGCTTAAATCTTTTAGCTAATACATCATAAAGTAATTAAGTTGGCTTAATCTTAATTAGCTGACCAAAAGGGCATTGCTACATGAGCAAGAGAAACAAAATAATTCAAACTAAGACATCACTATCTTGATATTGTACATGATTGTTGAATAAACTAAGTTGAAAGTGACAATGGGAACCTTTCAAAAAAGTCAAATGAACAACTTGATATATTTGCTTCTCACATATTAGCAACAGCAAGAACATCTACATCAGTTCATATCTCATAAAAGTTCCTTGTTATTCTAAAAAATTGCAATTATATCCTAAAAAATTATAAAGATTAACAAAACAAAGAACATAATGGAGGTAGATCCCAGATTGCTTCATTAGGATCATTAACAGTATCAATATACTCTTGAACCCCGTTCATGGCATATAACGAAGCCGATATCTGTCTTTCCACTTTCATCCTCTCAAATTCAGAAAAATCTGTTCCCAAATTAGGCAACTCAAAAATTGCTTGACTTGATGGATATTTATGATCAGTTTTAGCTCCAAAACCCCATGAGATATTCGGTACTGCTACAGAAGAACAGTTGCTCAAATCCGGCTTGTAAGCATCATCAAATAACTGAGAAGGACTTTCTTCTTGTTTCTCACTAGAAGAAAGTGAATCCCCACTCCTAATACTGTTACTTGAACTACTACTGCTGCTACTTCTATTGCTGTTGCTGTGGCTGTTGCTGTTGCTGCTAATACTTATACTTGAAGCAACATTGGTTGTGCTTACAGTCGAGGGAATAGGAGAATCTTGATTTCTTTTTTTGGCCATTTTCTTGCTGTGGAGTAGGTTTCGAATCCGGGAAGCAAGTGGGGAGTTATGAGAGACATGGGTTATGAAATTGGTTCGTGTATTTGAACCACGAAGAAGGCAAGCAGCCTCATCATAGGCTCGAGCCGCTTCTTCAGCTGTCTCAAAAGTCCCAAGCCACATCCTGATCTTCTGTGTTGTGTCTTTAATCTCAGCAACCCATCTCCCTGAAGGCCTTTGTCTCACCCCTATAAACTTATTATTGTTGTTTCCATTGCTATTTTTACCTCTCCCTTTGCTCGGTTTTGGAACCGACGCTCTATTCCCTCCTCTTGGTTGCTGTTGGAATTGGATTTCCATCTGAACTAAAAGGTATTGTTAAAGATTATGGGAACTAGAAGCCTTCTTGCTCTATATATATACATACACACACATATATATTAATGTGTAGGATGTGTCTATTGGTTTACATATAATATTTCTGAGGTTTCTATGTATTGTTGGGTAGTGTTTGTTGTTTTCTGATTGAACATTCTTTTATTCTCCTATTAAGACAAACTATTCCTAATTAACATGACCAAGTTGCAATTTTTTGTATAAACTTTCCATAAAGTTATTTGACTGATTTACCCTTTGGATATGGCTTAGATTAGTTGTCAATTGAAGGTATGCATTTGATTATCAAATGGGCTAAGAAGACAATTTGACCTCTAAATTTTTTTAAAATGGACCTGGTCATGGCCATATAACGCCAAGCAATGGTGGGAAATGCTTCTATCATGGGAAGTAAACTACTGCTAAATTTACATAAGTTTTTGCATTTACATTTCGACCCCAAAAGTTTTCTGTATGTTAAACTTCTACCTAAATTGTATGTTATCTTAACAAAAATACACCAACCATCCAAAAGTATTCATATTTTGTTTTCATTTTCTGCAGGTGCCTATTTGAGCATGACGATCTGAAGCTTTGCTTGTAACGAAGCTCGGTCCAAGAAATCACCGAAAGCTCGGGTCTTTAATCTATAAATAAACATGTGTTTCTATTTATATGTAAATGTTTGTTAGACTTAATTGATTTATTAAAACCAAATTAACTTACCATCATACTTTACTGAAGAGAATTAATCATGGGGTATAAATGAAAATGGAAGATAATATAAGGGGTGTTTTGAAGTTGAAGGAAGCTTAATGGGTCAAAGTCGGACATGAAAAAGGATGGCCTAAAATGCTGCCACGTGGAGGAAAATTAGGAGCCAATCTAGATTACCCCAAGTACTAAAGTCTAAACAATAAGAAGTTTAAGAGAAAATGACACAAAATTTTCCTCAAATTTAAATTGAATTCAATAATAATATTCGGACTTGTCGTAGACGCTCCGCTCGGTTCAATCCAAGTTGAAATATATGTTAACCAAAAAAAGAGGTCAACACAAGAATTGACGTTTTATGAGGAAAAAAAATAAAGAAATAAATAAATGATATTATTAAAAATTAATTAAAATTGGGTTATATTTTAATCTTGAGGTATAGTAAAGGTTTGATTGACAAAATTGAGCCGGATTTCAAGGACAAATAGAAATTTTGAGTAGTTTGCTAAGGTATTAGAATGTTCGGAAACAAAGCCATTTTAGTAACAAACCTTTTATCAGTATGAACGGTTTCTTGCCATACAACACAATGGTTCATCCAACCATTATAGAGATGAACATGGGTATCGAAAATACAAAACTATACAGGAACCGGTATTTGTAACGAGTTAGAGTTTTTAGTGCGGTACTCGGTACTTGGATATTGCTAAATCGGTACTCGGTATTCAGGACTAGTACCGAACCGACTAGGTAAAATAGGTACTTGGTACCGGTATACTGTATTATTAATAGTCGATAAGATATTCGGTACCGTCTTTAAACCAAATTCGGTACTCGATAAAATTAGTACCGGTACTGGTCCGGCACCATGCTCACGGCTCACCCCTAGACTATATTGTCATTATTTGGTCTTCCATACATTGAACATTACTACAAAATCTCTTTGTTACGAGTTTTGCCAAAATCTTGAGTATTATATATAAGTAAATTGTATATATGTCGTGCAAATCGGTCAGAATACTATATTTAGAAAGTGATTACACGATTCATGAATAAATTTGATTGTTATTTATTGTACTATCTAAAGTATGGATACAAATGAGTCAAGCTACTCACAATCTATTCGGGCTCGATCACTAAAAACTAGAAAAGAGTCGAGCCTTAATAACAAGCCTAGCTCGAACCTCAAATAGTGAGCGTAATACATATAATTTTTTTAATATTTATATATATTTGTATATATCTTTTTAACGAAAATCTTCAAAATAACTATCTAACCTAAACAAATCAAGCTTATGTTACTACTAGCACAATAGCACCAAAAAAGTCATTTTATGGTCCTAAAGTGTTGAATCTTGACTGCCTTCTTTGTATTCCTCCATTATATCGAACAACACATTAAACAAGTATGAATGTGCATATATATATATATATATATATATATATATATATATATATATATATATATATATATATATATATATATGTGTGTGTGTGTGTGTGAAGTATGTATAAAAAACAGAAGATATACTTCAAGTAAACATGCATACGATTAACATTAAAATCTCTGTTTGTACACCTATTTATAGGCCACTTTGGTGGCAGTTTTCTTGGCGCCAAAACTGCACTTGGCAGTTGGCGGTGGCGGCTATGTGGTGGCTAATAACACCCACGAAAAACACATGTGTGTATGTTACACATACACACCTTATTTAATACAAATTATCTAATAGTAGCATAAGTATTAAAAATAAATAAAACTAAGTTCTAACATTTTGATTAAAACATTAAAGGTCCAACATTCCCCCCTAATGTTTTAATCCTTTTGATCTTTTTACTTCATCAAATCATTCATGATGACGTAGTCTTCTTCTTCTTTACTGTTGCTGTTTGTATGTGCATCTTCTCGGGCTATCTCAACACCTTCATCCTTTCCCATGCTAGCAATACCTCCTAGTAATTCTTCTTCTCTTGGTAGTGTTACTGCAATACTCTCTTCTGCACCTCCATTCACCCGTTGTTTCCGGTGCTGCACACATGCAATCCTTTGCCATTTGTGCCAAATCCTTCCTTGAGTACCTCCTGGCCATATCCACATACACTACCAACATGCCAAACCACTTTGCAAAACATTCTTTAACTTCATCTGCACTGCTACTCGAAAAACCCAACTCCACAGCCACAAAACTCCACTTATTTTCAAAGCAAACATATTCATATCCACCCAACCTTTTGACAATCAAATAAAGATCTAATATGTCAATTTCTAACTCATCACACTTCATAGGAAAAATCCTTTCTTCTTCAAAAATGTTTTGTAAAACCACACAACTAACTTCTTAAAATGTTTCTTTATTATATCACTACAACTTGTGTTCATCTGTTGGTCAACCATCATATTCATAAAACCCATTAAATTATCGAAATCACTTTTTGATGGTAAGTCTTGTTGTTCACTACTGCCATTCATTTGGGTATCATAAAAATGATTAAAATGTTTAACTAAAGTACTTACAACCTTTTCCTTCATCTGTTCCAATGTACGAAGATCACTGCAGGCCTTTTCTTGACATTGCTTGCATTCATTCAAGTCATCTTTGTTGTCCTCTTCAAATGCCCTCTTCAAATAAGCCTTAGAACCCACAATTCTGACTTTAAAACCCTGTACTACTAACTGTTGTAGGCTTAAAATATTGAGAGCACACATTGGAACATAGTAGACTCCTAGTATAACAAATATTTTTGTCTCAGTTGATACCACAATCTCTCCAAATCCATCAACCTTGATCCCATCACTTGAACCGATCTTTGCTTTCTTAAAATGCTCAAATATATATTGATTGCCTGTCATGTGTCGAGGATATTCATTTGATGTAACATCCTCAAATATGGCATATTCGCGTGCTCCAATTGATATGTCGGTTTAATTAAACGAATTAAATATAAATATATTTGTAAGAATTAATAGAAATTAGTTATTGGCCAGATAAATATGAATTTAAAAATAGTATTAAAAATAGAAAAGAATTGTAAAATAATAATTGGTTTCAAACGAGGTTTCTAAAAATATCCTCGTTAGTTGAAACGGTTATTCGAGTGTCGTGTTGTATGTTGAAAAGGGGAACAAAATACCCCTTGTGGATAATTGTTGACCATAAGTCGGTCCACATATGGGTGAGTCAGCCTACTCACTTTCAACACACACACACATACGAGACACACACACACACACACCTCACCTCTTGTTCTTCACTTGTGTTCTTGAAGGAAAATCAAAGCCAAGATCAAACAAAGGCTGGATTAAACAAGAAATCAAGTTCCAAATCTGCTTCTAATCCTCTTATCATCATCATCTTGCTACTAGTAAGCTTCCTTTTCCTTTGTTCTTTATTTTAGCAATTAGGTCAAAAATGGGCAAAACGTATTTGAGCATTAAAGCTTAGATTTTTGGGTGGTAATCTGTTCTAATAACATTTATAAGTTGAATGGAACTGATTTTAGTAATTAAAGTTGCTATCTTGGTTGTAATTCTTGAAATTGACCAAATGGGTCAAATATGGTGAATTCATGGATTAATCATGAATAGGATGTTAGAGTTGCTTATTTAGATGTTTATAGACTCCCTTTGATGCCCCAAAGCTTGTACATAACCTGGACTTAATTAAGAACATGTAAAACTTGGAATTGAATGGCTGAAATCTGGGCAGAAAGCACCCTTCTCGTGGCCTGGATGAACGTCGCGGCGCGACCCTTAAGGGTGTCGCGGCGCGACCATAGCAGCAGCAAACAGAAACTTGGTTTTCAATGTATATGGTATAAGGACTATAGTTATATCACTTTTGATCAATTTTGGGGTATTTGGGTTAGTTTAACCATTTTTACTAGTTTAGACACATTTAGGAAATTAAACATTAGAACTAGCATATGTATATGATTTGTAGTATTTAAATGGACCCTTTATGTAAACAATAGGTACTTAAACATTCAAGGAAGGCCAAATCTATATTCGAGTTATAATTGAGCACCAAGGTGAGTACTGACTCTTATGACTTCAATTTAAGAAGTTTTGAATGCAAGAACAGTTATATGATTATGATATGCCTTGCTAATTGATGTGCACACTTGATGAATAATATGTTATATGAATAAAGCATGCATGCATTTGTCCCTGCAAAGGGTGATTGATGAAACTATCTGTATGTCCGGACTTGTATGTAATTAAGGTCGGCTTCGGCTGGGTCCTGAGCCTACGGGCATAATGTTCTGGACTAACGGTACTCGAGTACCGTTCCTTTCAGCAATTGAGGTGAGTGCCTTAAATGGCTAAGCCTAATGAGCTTTGGCTCCTTAACGAGCATGGTGATTCACTTAGGTGATGAAACCCGCACGGATGGTGGTGTATGATTCCCCCGGTGGTAGTGGTTTGAGCTGGTTTTGCAACCCGGCAATATAATACACTCGCTGGACATGTCAACACTCCGCTATATGTTAGGATAGCATTGATTGATTATTCTGCTATATGACTTGTTATATTGCTAAGAACTTGCCTAATTGTTATGCATGATTGTTAGTATTCACTAGCTATATTTATATAGCTAATGTTGTTGATGTTTAACCTTTTACAGATAAGGAATAGGTAGGCTTGGTGAGTTGGGGACACTCATGGCTGTTATACAAGCCTTTCTGAAGGAACACTGCTTTTGGTATAATAGTATTATGGTCGGTTTAGATTATGTAACACCGGTAGGCATGTTTGACAATTTTTTGTATTGTATATTTGTATATACGTCAAACATGTGTTTTTAAACTGTAATAATTACTTGGGTTGTTGGTTTGTTATTTAAAATTCCGCTGCATAGTTTTTGAAATTCAGTTAAATTAACAAACAGGTAAAAGTCCAAATTACAAACGTACCCATGCAGTTTGAAAACTCAAATTTATACTGATTTTTAATATAGCAAAGGCGGTGTTACATTTGAAATGTACCATATGTCATTCCATCCTCTTTCATCACTTCCAACAACAGTCTATGTTGTTTCGGGTATAATCAAGCCACTGCTTGTATCTTCTTGTTGTTTTCGTTGAACATTTATGTTCCCTGCATCATTAACCATTGATCTGTTGGGACAATTCCAATAAACATGGCCACGCATGTAACATAGATAGCATCCGGCCTTCTTCATTTTCTTCGAATCATCAAGTAAAAAGTTCAGTGTTGGATTATTGGATTGAACCAAATCTCTGCTTTCTTGATGTAAATTCAAACGATTCATTTTATGTAGTACTTCTTTTCTCCTTCGATTCCACGCATCACTTCCAAAATGGTTCCATATGTCATTCACTAATGTTTGTAACAATCTTCTTCTGTCACTTCTTCCCATTGATCGCCTGAGCCATCGGCTCTAACCATGTTGAATCTTGACTGCCTTCTTTGTATTCCTCCATTATATTGAACAACACACTAAACAAGTATGAATGTGTGTGTGTGTATATATATATATATATATATATGTGTGTGTGTGCAGTATGTATAAAAAACAGAAGATATACTTCAAGTAAACATACATATGATTAACATTAAAATCTCTGTTTGTACACCTATTTATAGGCCACTTTGGTGGCAATTTTCTTGGCGTCAAAACTGCACTTGGTAGTTGGCGGTGGCGGCTAATAACACCCGCCAAAAACACATGTGTGTATGTTACACATACACACTTTATTTAATACAAATTATCTAATAGTAGCATAAGCATTAAAAATAAATAAAACTAAGTTTTAACATATTGATTAAAACATTAAAGGTACAACGTAGTTGGGTCAAATTCTTCATAATTGTTCACAGTTTGCTCTGTTGGCAATTAGAAACCAGATTCTCTATTTATTTAAGCACTCAAACTCTGATTTAAGCAAATAGGTCCAAATGATCTGAACTTTGACGCTATGTTCTCGAGTTTAATAAAGAGAGGAAAGGAAATCCTTTCCTTCCAAATCATCCCAAAATTAGGAGGATAAATTTAGGATCAAAGTCTAAACTTCCCCTCCAAATCCCTCCCTTTCTTTTCCTTTCCTTTCCTTCCCTTAAATGTAACTCAAGAACACCTATAAGATAGATTTTCATCAAAATCCTTTCTTTTCCGCCCTAAAAAAACTCGATAACAGGGTGTGAATGTTTGTGTGTGTGACAAGAACAAGACGAAGTTGAATCGATCAGCGAGTGTAGAAAACTAATGAAAATCGCGCGCATATGGCAGGAAAAGAAGCAGCGAGTCAACACCAACTTCAACCGATAGAGAAAATGTCCAACCGAGTTTCGCAATTTTCTTGCCATTTGTCGTTTATTAATCAAGCTGATTAAAACTGCTGTGTTCAAATTGGTACGTAATTTTATGAAAGCTTCAATCGGATTTGTAAAAAAATTTTAAATGCCATTTTTGGTTATTTCTGTCGAAGGAAAACGAAAACGAAAATGGCAGTTGGAGAGAAATAAACGATATTTTATAATTTCTATGCATCTTTTTTGGTTTTTTTAAAATGTCATTTTTGGACATTTCAAAAAGTTTTTTTCGTTCTGTATGCATCTTTTTGAAGTTTTTTTGAATTGGTATCTTTTTATTTTTAAAGAAAAAATTATAATTTTTGCTTGGATGAAAAAAAGCTTTTTTGATAAACAAAATGTTTGTTGAAGTAGTTTTTAAAACTAGCTATCAGTTTCTTCCAGCTTCTAGGTATCAACTACCAACTATTTCTACTAAACACACCCTATCACTCCGTTTTCGAGTTTTTTACACTGTGTTCCCGAATTTTAATTCAGAAAGAAAAGAAAAGATTTGGAAGGAAATAAAAAAAGTTTTGTGTTCCAGAAATATTTTAAGGAAAGGAGAGAAATGATTTGGGAGGAAAGTTTGGTTAACTTTTCCTCCTAAACTTTCCTCCCAAAAGTAGGAGGATTTGGAAGGAAAGGAAAAGAAAAACTTTATGATTTTTCGTAAGTGACTAAATTACCCTTAATCACAATAAATAATTTTAAAAAGTAAGGTTATTACTGTAAAATTACCCCTTTTCTTTCCTTCCTCTCTAATTCGGGAACACAAACTTATATCTTTTCTCTTTAATTTTATTTCTTTTCTCTCCAACTTGAAAATATAAAAAATCAAAATCATTATCCTTTCTTTTCCCTTCTTTTCTCTCATTAATTCTCTTTTTCTTTCTTTTCTTTTCTCCTATTATCTCTGAAACACGGCGTTAAAGAATGAAAGAAAAGGGAAAGAAAGGATTTAGGGAAAGAAAGGACAAGGAATGAAAAAAAAAAGAGTGCTTGTACAAACTTTTGTAAGATATTGTTTTCTATTTAACCTCAATTTTCTACCTAAAACTTTATTTATATTTCGTAAATTTTAACAACTTCAAAAAAAAATTAAATGTATATTAAAAGAAAAGGATTTAGGATGTCATTATTTTATTTTTAGATTTTTTTTCATCCTCCTTTATTTTCTCAAAGGGCTTACGAATGAGTTGTTTATTTAAATATTATTTTTTTGATGATTTAGTTTGTTAATTGTATAAGTTAATACCCTTTAACACCATAAGTATTTAAAATTTACTTTAACTATCCTCATGTTTAAACACAGTATCTTAAGCTAGTTCATTATAAAAGTATTGAACGACTTCTTTAATTTGGAAGAGAAAACCATGAATTGGTTGAAACTCATTGGTTTTCCGTGTAGTTATTAGATTTTCGAACTCAACAAAAGCAACGACACAAAAACAAGTCCATTAAATAAAAACCAGGATAACACCAAAAGAGCCTTAGATTCCGATATAAAAAAAAGTATATTTGAATCCCTAACTTAGGGTTTATTAGTTGCAAAGGATTAGGATTTAGGACCACATATATAAGGGTATAATGGTGTTTTTAGACTTGAATGGTAGGGTTGGCAAATCCTGATACGACCCGAAACCCAACCCGAACCGAACACGAAATTTAATTGGGTTAGAAATGGGTCAATCCGAAAATGACACGAAACTGGTCGACATGAACACGACACGAACATGATAACCCAAAGGTAACCTGTTTAACACGATTTTTTTTATAATAATAATAATAAAACCCAAAAAACATTTAACTTAAAAATATTAGAAATTTAAAATTATAAATAAATAACTAATTACAATATAAAAGTTACGGCAATTTTACAATTTTTAATATTTTACCTTCAAAGTTGATGGCTTGGTGTCATTTAAATTTTTATTTTGATAAATTAATAAATATTAATTAAAAACAAGTTAATATATAACATGATTACAATTTACAAGAATAGAAATAAGAAAATAAGGGAGAAGAAAAGAGAAACTCATAACCTTAGCCTCCAAACCTCCCCTTGCGACGCCAACATCCCACCTCCATCGTCGTCGTCCGCTGTTTGGTCGTCCGCAACATTACAAGAATATGCAACATTTTTCTAAAAAATAATTCGATATGAAAATCAAGTTATTTGACCGAAAACATAATATTTTTTTTCTTCCAAAAAACGGGTCAACACGAAAACACGACCCGAACCGAACACAAATTAAGTGACACGAAACAAAACTGGGTCGAAAATGATTGACACGAACCATTTAACACGAACACGACCCGAATTGTCAGGCCTAAATTATTATTGAATGGGTCTCATTTTTCATTTCTAAGTTTGTACAAAAAATTTACTTGAATCTTTTCGATAGGCCGATCTTGTATTTATATCTTCGCGTGGAAAGCGAACTTGTTCCTACTACTTATCACATAAAAGCGGTAAATTGTTTAATCCATAGCTAAAGAACATAAGAGTTTGAGACATGGACCTAATCATAGTAATTTTGTTTAGTGTGTGTGCATATATACACACACAATGATAACAAGTTTTGTAAGGAATTGTTGAAACAAATCTGTGATTTTGTTCATACAATTGTGTCCTTGATACTTATTATTAATGGTATGTAATAACACACTAAAACAGTTGTGACATTATACATGTTCACCAAAACCTAATACATGTATACTCCATCTAATAATAACCAATATTAAAATCTACAAAAAGAAAATTATTTTGTTAAAACATATATATGCATTTTTGCTCATCATAATCATGTTCTCTTTGTGAAGGAGAGCATGTTTTGATGCTAGAAAATGGACAACAATCCAAGTGAACAAATAAAACCAAAATTCATCCACAAAAATTCACTCTTCCAAAATCCAGACATTTAAATTACAATCTGTTTATGCAAGACCAAAACAAGACCACAAAACTCAAACTTCGCATCTTTCAGGACAAAATTACCGTGTACTCACTAGTCACACGTACCACCACAATATTCGTAACATGTATATGCACATCCTAGACCTATTTTACATTTTCAACTTCCTTTCATAACATCGAATGCATGCAAAAAATGAATTTTTTTTAAGTATGTATTGTGAAAAAAATAATGCACACACCAAACGAGAATGGAATGATGATAGAAAACCATTAAGAAGATAAGATGGATTGAAGAGCGAGCTGTTGTTGAGGTTGTAACGATGACCAGGTTGATGCCATGGCCGAAGGTGGTAATGTTTGCTGGAGCTGCCTTAGAAGATTTATCATTCGGTTAACTGTTTGTTCGGAGGCCAAATCTTTACCAGCAGAAAGAACCTAAACCAAAAATTACCAAAAATTAGAGAATGAAGAAGACAAGAGATGGAATTATTAAATAAATCACAGAACGTGAAAGGTGTACATCTGCAAATACTGCGACTATCTTCGGAAGATACTGATGGTTAAGCCCTAATAGTTCTCCATCAGACCTGGATACATAAGATTCGCATTAATGAAACAGATATGGTAAGAAAAGAATGGAAGATTCCGATAGATAAGGTACTCAGGTTTGTATGTTGTACAAAAACACTCCGATTTTGTAAAATTCAATACTTTACCTTTCAACCATTGAGCAAAGCTGATCATGTACAACTTTAGCCTCAATCAAGTCACCTTTTATTGGCAAGCAATTCAACCATGCAGGAACAATCTGAAGAATGCAACAGGATTTTAATCATTTAAAAGTTAAAACCTCACTTTGAATGTTTTAAGACTATTAATGTGATTAAAAAAATGAGAAAATTACCTGAGCAGCATTAATACTATCACGATGAAATTGGCATATCTTGCCAAGAGCTGAAACAGCATTGTCATAAGCCATTACATTATCTGGATGCAATGCATCAGGACGTCTTATGACAGCATCCAATCTAGAAAGAGCCTCTACAAAAGGGCCCAAAGAAAAAAGAAAAACAAAGATTAATGGTCAGAAAGTGAGATAACAGTGCCAGAAAATAAGTGGCAAGTGCAAGTAACAAAAACCTACCACCGACATATGGCTTGAATGAACCACCCCCAAACTCTGCACATATGCCAACCCCATAAACAGCAGCCTGACAGAGTGATGGGTAGTAAATATGTTTAGAATCAAATAGCCATGAAAGTGATAATCGTTGTCACTAGAAGTGATAGAATGGGTACTGGGTAGGCAGTGCAAAGAGTCAAAACGAGTTCAGCTCAAATTGGGTAAATTTAATATGGGTCGGGAGTCGGGACAGGTCGTGTTTATCTGTCCAAAGTATAATAATTATTTTTTAAGGATGATTAGTGTTTCAGATATGATTATATTAATTAATATATGTTTCAATAATAATCAGTGTTGTAGAAGTCGGCCTAGGCGGCGCCTAGTCGCTCGGCGGTCCTTGACCTTGCAGTATATATGCTAGTCGGTCTAATTCCAAGGTCCTGGTCAAAGTCGGTCAAAGTGGGGTCTTAGGCGGGTCAATGGTCAAAAGAAAGTTTTTTTTTTAAATATTTTAAAGCCTCATAAAAATTAGGGCCATTCAACAACTGGGGTTCATATCATTAAACAATACGGGCAAGAAGATGAGTGACAAGGAAGTAGATGAAATTTGTGTTTGAACTAGTTAATGTCTTGAACAATTATATTAGTGTTTTTATTTTCTAAACGTATGTTGAGGGTCTATGAACAATTATATATATATATATATATATATATATATATATATATATATATATATATATATATATATTTGACTATTTATGAACATGTATTATATATAATTTTGAAATTTTTACATTAAAAAATCCAATCCGAGTACTCCCCACCTAGGCCGAGTACTCACTACTCCCCGCCTACCGCCCGGCTCCCGCCCAGCGACTTCTACAACCTTGATAATAATCTAAGTTTATGAAAGAAATGATATGTTAGGCTTTATGCATTAAATACATTTAGCACCACCTTTAAATAATTTGATTGATTTTCCTTTAACCCGAATCATAAAATTTACTGGATACATAGAATTATGCATACCTGGCGAACATCTGTGCTTGTATCATTGCATGCTTCTAAGACGATTGGTAGAAAGGTGTTGTAGTATCTGATAATGGATAGTTAAAAAAAATGACTTCAATAAATTGCGACAGTAACAATAGAATTGAGGGCTTACTTTAGAGCTGAATCTCGGCAATGCTCAGCAACATCATCAAATATGCAAATTGCTATTCTTCTCTCCTCCGCTGTTCTATCCTTGCCCTAAGTATACACAATAATTCCACCCAATGAAAAAATTAAAAAAAAAACACACAAAATGCATAAAGGGATTACTAATGTAACAAGTAACAACCCATAGTTTTATAAGCCTCAAGGTGTGTGCTACCAATCAATAACTTCCACCATGGTTTCAAGTTGAGACTCAACCGGGTTATTGGGCTAGCCAGCTTACTACTTTTAGACTTGGGGTGTTACAATAAATGTCATGCATAAAAAGGAGCGTTTGTATAATGGAACTCACCCACATAGGCATTAAGTAAGGCAAAAGTTCCTCAAAAAGAGGCAGAAATGGTGCCTTAAAGATCTTAACTAGAGTGCCCAAACAGTCACCAACCTAGGTTTAAGAAAGACAAAGGAAACATTATTCAAAAGAACAAATAGGGAATAAAAATGCAAAATTCATATTTGGTGAATTGAAAGATAAAAGCATACTTGATCAAAAAGTTCTTCCTCTTGTTCATTTTCTTCTTTGAGCATTTCCCCCTCTTCTGCATCAAAGTCCTCTGCTTTAACTCTCTCGGCTCTTTCATTTCTTCTAGCTGAACTGGCTGTCATCACCTCTTTTAGCTCTCCCACAATGCTTCTAACTTGGCTTTCATCTAAAAGAGGCCCACAAATCTGAAGCAAAAAGAAGTAATAATTAATCTGAAGTTTTCAGAATATCTCATCTCTACAAACAAAAGGAAGTCAACATTCAGTAAATAATGAAGCATACCTGTACACACTCCTTTATTGCCTCCAGCATACTTGAGCAAATTTCTGTCTCTGGTTCCTGAAAACCAAAATTCAGTAAATAATGATTCACAAACTCCACTTAAAGAACATAAGGAAAATATTGTCATGCATAGAAAAATCAGCCATGGCAAAAAAAAACTCACACCACATTTTGTATTTCATTCTTATTTCCATTATTTTGCAATAAAACATTATGCAAATTATATCAGTATGAGATAAATGATGAAAAGAACCTTGCGTAAAGCATCTACTAAAGCTGGTACGATATAGTCAGACAACTGCTTTACATAGGACTCATTTCGGCCCTGGGATTGACCCTTCTCAACAGCTAATTTTGCTGAACGGAGAAGCTCTGGCATGGCTACATGTCAAAGAAAAAGTTAATGATTAAAACATGGTATTTGACCTAAAATTAAGTTCACTCGAGGGTGAGTTGGCACCTGAAACTGCAGCCTTCCTAACTTCTTCATGAAAATAGAATTTAAGAAGTGGTACTAATGTTGGAGCAACCTGCATAAAATTGTGATCTTTGAAAAGCCAATTTTTCATAAAACGTTTACAATAAAAGACGATAAAACAATAAAAAATGATATTTCACCTGATCAATCCAAGGGAAAAACCCTTCCTTCAACTCATCAGCATAGCAACATAACATGTTGCATGCTGTAGCTTTCTCCTCAAGGACACTTGTCTTGATCCCTATTCTCTTATCTCCAAGTGTGATAGTCTCAATGCTGCAATTTGAACAGTGTATAATTATAAAGATCCGAAACCAATAAGAAGTAAGGAAATTCTACAATTTATGAAAAAGGTTTATAACAAAATTAAAAAACAGACCTTTCATCATCAGATTCATCAATATCAGCATCTGAATCAGCAGATGTAATTGTTACATCGGGTTTAAGTTGGGCAGAATGAAGCAATGGTGGCATGACAACATTCATGTAAGGGAGGAAATCCTGCCCTAAGCACTTGCAAAGTCTTGCCCATGCCTGGAACAGAAAATTACAATCATTAACTTCAATGCAATAAAAATTTTGCATTATACGAAATGCTACATAATACAGAGAAAAAAAGCATACTTGCAACATGTAGCTTATTGTTGGATCATCTGTCTCCAGTTGGGAACCTTGCAGTGACATAAGAACATCCATAACCTTCAACCACATAATACATCATCAGTCTATAAAGTGATCTATGCTATGTAATAAATAAGTAATTATTATGTCACTCATCACTTTTTTTTATTGGCCAACTCTTTTATATTCCCCCTCAATTTTCTTTCAATGTACACTTGTTATGTGTTAGTGTTGACTGTTGTGTGTATAAGCATTTATTCTACTTCCTCATTTCAATTATGCCATACTCACCCTTTATACTATGATTTCTTCAATAAAGATTTTATTTTTCACCATATTCTATATTTGAATGTCATTAATGGTATTGTCCACCACTTATGTTTACATGTCTATTAACCAAAAAAAACAAAAACAATTAAATTTTTATAAAATTACATCTAAATAAATCTCATCAATTTGTTCATAAAAGCCCAAGATCGAAATTTATGTGATATCTTATCATATTTTTTTCATAGTGAAAAATATTAACGAAGAATATGTAAACATATTTTATAACATTTTTGATACTACATCATCTACGATCCCTAATATACTCCAAATCATTGAAATTTACGTATGTATGAAAATTAACAATTACAAGATATATTTAATCATACACACAGACACACTAAATGTCTAATAGCCAAAGGCTATAAAGGTATGTATTTAAGATGTTCCTCTTTCAGGTTGACTGTTCGTCTTATTTGAGACAAAAGTTTAAATTTAGGGTGTGTAAAATTTCGATGTTCATTATAATTTATATTTTTTTTTTCATGATTTTGTCATGTATGCACTATTTCAATTGACTTCCAAATTTCTTATTAAATTCAAGTTTCGTTGGACTATAATTATAACATTTAATAATTATATTTTCTATATTCAAGTTTTATTTAACAATAATTGTGTAAAAATGCATAGGAAAGACATAATTAACTATAAAGTCATTTTTTATAATACCCATGTAATACACAGGTTTCTAAATCCAATATGTATGTCTGAGTGTAAGCGTGTGTGTGTGCCTATATATGTATGTACGTATATAGATATGCGTGTGTAAGGAAGAAGTATACCTGTTTGGCATCATCCTTGAACTTATCTTTTCCAACAGCCATTCCAACCAAACTAATACACTCCATAGATTTGGCACGAAGCATGCGATTAGCTTTGTCATTTGCATTCACAAGTATGGTTTTCAAGTACGGCATCACTGCATCATAATACTTTTGAAAATGATCCTGCCAAAGAATATGATGAGTGAGAACCAAAGTTACAAGAAACTCATAATGTTATGCAAAAGAAATGAATAGGCCTGATGATGGTACCTGAGATGAATCAGCAACTGATGCCAAAGCAGTCAAAGCACCCTCCTGCACCATCTGCTTAGCATTCTGAATATACAACAAAGATCCAATAATTAATATCCGTCAAATAACTTTTGGCATGTCAAATTGTTCAAAGAAAAAGTTCAAAAATAGATACTGAATATTATTTATACAGAATTTGGTAATCTAGACACAATGACATACCTGCAATAAGACAAGTAATTTCCCCACAATCCCATCCAAGTATGGGTTTAGAAGTTCCGGGGTACAATTTTCACTGAAGTTGAGCACAGCTGAAGCAGCATGCGCCTGCAAAAACATCCGAATGACAGTAAGTAAATGAAGCGAGTCATTCTCAGGCACACTAATGCATAAACACTTTTTACAATATATTAATTCTAGTTTTTCCGAGAAGTATACTAGAATATCCAACACTTTTACATGACACGGTGATGCAATGAACAGATACATACTGAAAGACGAAATATTACAACTCACCTGCACCCGTGGATTATGATAATCATCCATTGCTGAAGCTAATGCTGGAAGCGCAAGATGATGATACTGCTTTTGCAAATCTGGGCCTAAGTCTGTAGATAGTTGACCAATTGCATTGATAGCCGCCCACCTAGCACGAGGGTGAGGATCTTGAAATGAGTTCAACACCATGGATACAACTTGCTCTAAGTTCTTTGTCATAACCTGTATCACCAGAAAACAATAGAAAATGTTACAATAAGTACACAATGATTTTTCTGCATCCAAATTTCGTTAAGCTCTTCCACCTAAAATTTACAAAATACTAATACAACGTTAAGGAAGTAGATATGCATAACTTAACATGCTTATCGTCTTGCAACAATAAAGAATCATCCAAAATATCATCAGTAGAAAGTAAAATACCTTTGAGCAACCTTCTGCAATTTGAGCAAGTGCAATGAGGGCTGCATGGTGCTTTTGCCACTCGGGAGCAGCCAAATAAGCAGGCAAAATCTCAGATACAACGGGAACAATTGTATTCCCACCCAGAGAAATCGAAAGCCGGTCCAAGTATTCTTGACCAGCACTGTAATTGCTAGACTCACCCGCATCCTCATGTTCAACCTCAGCGCTATGCCAAGCAGGATCATCTTCAACATCCAATAACATCTTCATCAGTACCTCAAACAATCGTTTAATAAATTGTGGCAACTTCCTAATCATCCCTGGTGCCCTCTCTCTTGCTTCAGCCAAAGTAATAACAAACTCGAGTGCCAAATGCTTAGTCCCTTCCTCTAAAGTCTCAGCCTCTGCAATTTCCAACATTGCGGCCACAACTTCAGCTATTTGCTTCCTTAGAAACCTGGGTTCAGTGCCTGCCAATTCAATTAGTAATTCTAAGGCATCTTGCGCAGTGGATTCTTCCCCGGTGTTCAATGCTTCCGTCAATGTCTGCATCATTAAGGGCAGCAAATCATGAAACTTGTCACGATCGGAGGCTTTCTCCAAACACTGAATTAAATTTATTGAAGCACCCAACGCTGCAATTCTAACATCGGGATCTATCCCTGTACCCAAACACCCTAGAAAAACAGCATGTAAAGTGTCCAAATGGGGAACCAATGTTTCACCAATGAATTGAGCCAATTGTGCAAAAATCAACAAAGCACTTTCTTTGTGCCTATGGTTTCCTGATGTAACACACTGAAACATGAAAGGTAAAAGTTCCGGCCATCCGTTTTCCGGCAACACCAAAGATGCAAGTTCCGATACGGTGTCACATAGCTTTTTGGATATCGATTTGGATGATTCCCTGCTTACGGACTCAAGCAGCGTAGATTTCAGGGTTAATTGAGTGGTAGGTGAAAGGGAAGGGTATAGCGTTTGCGATTGAGACTCGTCGTCAGAGGTAACGGTAAGGATACGCCGGAGGAGCACGGCGGACATCGCACGTGCTTCAGCATGTGGGGAAGAGTGAAGGAGTTGAGAGAGCTTAAGGATTAGAGTATCAGGATGATGGTGTTTGCAGAGGTTGAAGAGGGTTTCTGCTTGTGAACGTTGGTCGTTGACGGCGGACATAAGATGGGAGATTAGGGTTTCAAATTGAGAGTTGTCAGGGCCGAGGACGGCGGCTATCTGAGAGAATTGAAGTTCGGTAGGGCGCATGTTATCGGAGGAAGCCATGGACGGAGCTTCGGCGGTTATCCGGCGGCGGTTGTAAGAAATTGGTTCTCCCTCCAAAGAGTGAGTGTTTCTTTTTTTTATTTGAAGAGATGGAGGGAATAGGGTTTTAGGATGGAAGACAACTAGCCAAGGAACTAGGGTACTGTTTGGACGCGGGGACAATTATATTAATTTTTGAAATTTTCTATTTTCTTTTATTTTATCCTTAAAATTTATTAATTCTTTTTCTTTAACTTTTTTTATTAATTTTAATATTTTTCTTAATTTCATGAGTAAAAATATAAAATAAGATAATATATATATATATATGACCTTTTTTTCTTTTTAGAGAATGATAATCGCATAGCGCTGAATAAAAAGAGTATTTTTCTTTTTGTTTTAAAAATTCTTTTTTGGTAAAGAAAAATATATAATACTCATGTTTTCATTTTCAAAATAGACATTTTATTATTTTTTAAAGAATCATTTTATTATAAATACATATTATTTTAAAAAAAAATTAAAATCAGATTAGTTTTTAATGTTACCTGCAAGCTGTTATTATGTTTTTATTTTTATTTACTAAAAATAATATTACTCACAGAAAAAGACATAAATAAATAAATAAACAAGCAGTCGAGGAGGAGGTAAGTAGTTAACGGAAATTGCATGAAATAAAAAGATAAATTTACCAAATTACCCTCGATATCTCATGAGATTTAGACTTTCTATTTACCCCAATTGATAGTTAGGGAAATTACATTAGAATAAAATTTAATAATAAGAATCTTAATAAAACAAAATGTTTTATGCTACATGTTAAGGTTTCTTATACTTTTTGTTCTTTCACATTTACAAACCTTACACTTGTCATTTGGTTGTCACCGTTTGTCCAAACAAAAGAAACATGATTTATACATAAAGAGCATCCTGTGTATATCATTCTTCTTTTCGGCAATGCCTAGTGCCTATGTGGCATTTACTACAAAATGAGAGAGGGGGAAATATTATTATTTAAAAAAAATTTGAAATATGTGTAATAAGTGAGGTATGGGTATTTTCTGGATTGAAATATGAATAAAGTATGGTAATGTGACACTAATGTGACATTAAGCATGAAAAGTATAGGAGTAGGTACTCCACATACTCTAACATTGTGTTCGTGAGTTTTAATTTGGAGAGGAAAGAAGAGATCTAGAAGAAAATAATAAAAAATTGTGTTCCAAAATTATTTAAAAGCAGAAGGGAAAGAATTTGAAATGATTGTTTGGTTAACTTTTTCTCCAAAACTTTAGTGGGAACATTTAAAAGGAAGAAAAAATTTATGACTTCTTTTAATTGACTTTATTACTCTTAATCATAATAAATAATTTTAAAAAGTAAGGATAGTATTGTAAAATGACCCTTTTTTCTTTCATTCATCTTCAACTCGGAAACACAAACTTATTTCTTTTATCTCTAATTTCATTTCATTTCTTTCCAACTAAGGAACACGAAAAATGAAAATTATTATTTTTTCTTTTCTCTTTTTTTCTCTTGTTAATTTTTTTTTCTTTTCGTTTCTTTCATTAATGTATCTCTGGAACACAGCGTAAGAGAGATTATTTGTACACAACACATTTTTACTACATGTTAACTTTATTTCTTAACCGCATATTCAAAGATATTATGATTTAAACATATAATTTTTTGTTATGTATGACAACAAAAGTATTCTATACAACTCATTTCTCATACATAAATTAAAAAGGAGATAATTTATACCTAATCAAAAGTTTGGCATACGTAACTAATCATAACAAAAGGGGCATGATAAAGAGTTGTCATACACAACAAAAGTATTTATTTGACAATTATACTCTTAAATACGACTATAAAAATAATAGTTAATAAATTCATAAGAACATAAATATCATAGTTATTATGCATGATAAATTCTTATTATATATAAATAATCACCTTAACAAAAGACGACTTGTTACCTTACATATCTTATAATTCAGTATTATCACATCAAATAAGTTAGACTTGTTAGATTTATACTGTGTTTCCGAGATTTAATTCGGAGAGAAAAGAAGAGAGTAGGAAAGAAAAAAAATTTGTTCTAGAAATATTTTAAGGAAGAAAGATAAAGGATTTGGAAGAAAAGTTTGGTTAACTTTATCTCCTAAAACTTTTCTTTCAAAAGTGAGAGGATTTGAAAGGAAAGAAAAAAAAAATTTATGATTTTTTGTAAGTGACTAAATTACCTTTAATCACAATAAATAATTTTAAAAAGTAAGGGTATTACTGTAAAATGACCCATTTTCTTTCCTTCCTCTCCAACTCGGAAACACAAACTTATGTTTTTTCTCTTCAATTTCATTTCTTTTCTTTCAAACTTAGGAACATGAAAAATCAAAATCAAAATCATTATCCTTTTTTCTCTTCTTTTCTTTCATTAATTTTTTTTCTGTTCTTTTATTTCCTTACTGTGTCTTGGAAACACAACGTTAATGCCAACTATAACAAATTTCAAGGTTTTAAATAATGTGAGGTGTGATGTGACGGAAAGGTCAAGCCTCAAGTCTTGGAAGTCATGGCAAAATTAAGGCGTAACTGCGGCAATTTTGTATATAAATTCTAATTATGTATATAAAATTATATAAACAAATATTAAAAACACATAACTATAAGTTTATAACATAGTTCATCAATCTTTTCTTTGTTTTCGATATATTCAACTATCTTTATAACTAAATAACTATATATATTTGACTCGTATGACTCAATACCCTCTAACACGCATGAAAAAACACAGCTTATAACGAGTAAAAAATCAAGCATAATAAGAATTTAATATGTATACGTTGTCAAAAATCAATGGATATTTAATATGCATACGACATCCAAATGCCCCATTAGTATATGTCAAGACTTACATCCAAGTCTTGTACCATGTCGTGACGGTATATCAAAAATCAAGCCTTAACAAAACCATAACGAAGCCAAAACAAATTTTTTAAAACAATGATAAATTTTATGCTCTAAGACACGAGAGAAAATACATCTATAATACTCGTTTCATCAACTCATTTACTGCTCACACGTGTGAATAAGATCATACTTTTGTTCAAACTTCTAAGCCGTGAGATATCATGCTTTTATAGGGCTATGGTCATATATAATTAAATTTAAATTAAACAATCTAACGCACGAAATCTTCTTCTAATATAAATAAAATTAGTATTAATTTCAATAAAATCTATTAGATAATTCTATCTATTAAATTTAGATAAAAGTTTTAATTATCAATTATTAACTATTCATTTTGATAAAAATTAAAATTTAATTTTAATTTTTTTTGTCAAAATTGAATTCACTTTTAATTATAAGTTAAATTAAAATATTTAAAGATAGTTTCATATATGTCCTTCTTAAATCATAAAATATAGTATTTGTTCATCTTAATTTATAAATATCATATATATTTTAAAATATAGTGCATTATTGAAATGGTCTATGTGGTTTGTCAAAAGTTACTGGTTTGGTCCTTTAAGATCAAAAATTACGTTACATGTCCCTATGGTTGTATTTTTATTACTTGTTTGATCCTTTTGACTAATAGTTTGTCTTTTAGTCAAGGGTATTTTTGTCTTTACACATACTTACATCTCTAAAATTTAAATTTTAACAAACCACATGGACCATTTTAGTAATTCACTTTTTAAAATATCATGTTTAACCAAATTATTAGTTTTATCATTCTAAACTATTTTATAATAATTTTAAATTCTTTTTTAATTATAACAAATAACGCTTAACTTTATTGCTCCTAATTATAACAATAATGATTGATAACTTATATAAAAAAATACAATCACGTCTCTTTGTATTATGATACTACGTTTCTACCGTCACGTCTGCCTTCCCCCTCTCGTCGATATTTTCACTGCTGCTCAAAGTGTTGATGTTGTATATCGTCATTTTTAAAATATCAATTGTTTTATTATTATTTAATATGTATTTATTTTAATCAATCTATATATCACAGGCATATATTCTAGTAGACAAATAAAAGTTTAACTAATATGTTTATTAATTAATTAAATAATCACAAACAATGGGGCATTTGGAGGCAAGAGGCATCATACAAATGTGTTTACATCAATCCATCATGGGGAATAATAATAATTTCCCATGTTTTAAGCCCACTCGAGTTTAGGTAATGATTATTAATTAGTTTTTTAATTGATTATTTGAAATAACTTTTTACATGATTTTTTTAAATAACTTTGATTGTTAATCAAACAAATAAAATTTATCAAGGTTTTATTAAAAAAAATGAACTCTTAATATTCGTGCCACACTTTTAAACATTTATCCAAATAATAGTTAGATTTAAATCTTACAAATAATATAGATGATATGATATATGTTTTTAGTAGCGCATGTATTAGACATTCCTACATTCACAAAGATTTTTAAATGAGTGGTGTGGTATACATTTTATCATTTACTCACTTAAGTGTTTGTAAATACAGAAACACCTATTATATGTGCTTTTAACTGCACACAATTGTAATATCCGCGTTTTGTAATGCAATTATATTTAAATGATTATAATATTGAGTTACGTTACTTTATTTATAACCGGGTATTTAAATATAAAAATTAAGAAGTGAAGGACTAATGTTGTAATTATGAAAGCTGGGAAAGGGTATTTAACCCGGGTCAGGGCACAAAACCCAATGTTTCTTTGCAACCGTCTAGTGTCACCGTGTGTATTTGTGTGCGTGTACGCCAAGGCCTTCGACAGAGAAGAGGTTGTGGAGCATCAAAAGTCGTGTGATTCTTTGTAGAAAACATCATGTATGAATTCTTAAACCATTTTGAATGATATTGAATGTTTTCATGATGAATATCTAGAGATTTCAGGGGTTTTTTATTTGATTTTAGGGTTCGAGAGGTGCGATAGGGCTGAGATAAACAATTGGTGTTTGCCCAATAAAATTTGATGAAATCCAAATTAATTTGGTAGGGCTTGTTTTGTTGATGGTTAGAATGATTCGGGATTGAAATCATGTGTTTTTGTGGAGTTTTGTGTGAGATTGAGTCAAACTCTATAACTAGCATTGTACCCACATAATGCGGCGGCTATAACAATAGTTTGTGCTTGATAATATGTTTGATTTCAAGAATGTAGGTATGGTATGTGTGAGATGTGGTGTTAGTCAACATATTTATGTTCTTTCTCCTTTTTCTGTTTTCTTTATTTTTTTTACAATCAACCATTTTATTAGTTGTTAAAATAGTTTTTTTAAAACAATAAAATAAAAAATATTATTATTAAATAATTAGAGAAAAAATATTTTAGCCTATTAATGTAAGTAATTTAACCAAAATTAGATAATTAAAGTTATGATCTTTAATGATTTATTAAAGTAATAGTTGCTTTAAATTAGTTGAGATAATTAAGGGAATGATTGGTTAGGTTATTGCTCTAAGTGTTTATATCTTAAGTATAAATATATATACTACTTAAATTAAGTAGTCTTAAAATTTTAAAAAAAGAGAATGTTAAATGTTTTATAATGTAGTATGGATAATGCAATTTATACAAATAAATTAACTTTTACAAAATTATCGGTTCTTCTACAAAATGATAAACTTTATATTTAACTTTAACAATTAAAGATGAAACAATTTTTCAATAACGGTTTAATCGTCAAAATGTATTCAACTTGTCAAGTTTTATTACTATGTATATTGAACTTTAAAAGTTTTTATTATGTTTATCAAACTTTTAATTGCTATTGTATGTATTATTGTTATATAAAAAGAAAAAAATGTATAACTTTAGTAAATACAATAAAATGTTTAGTTCACATAATAACAATAAATTAAATGTTCGATATACACAATAACAAAATGTATTAAATTGAATATATTTTGGGGTTTAGTTTCCGAAAATGTATCCAACTTGTCACCTTTTGCTATTGTGTGTATTGAACTTTTAAAGTTACCATTTAATATACTAGACTCTCAAAAGTTACCAATTAATGTATCACACCTACTATAGCAGGTTACATGTTGATGTGGCAAAGGTTTTGCTGACTTGGCTTGTGATGTGGCAAATGACATGTAATTTTAAATTTAAAAATAATTCAATATTAAATGTTTATTTAATTTTATAATAATAATAATTATTGATGATTCTTGATGTGCTTTAGTTCAAGAATTATTTCAAGATTTACAATTTCAAAGTTCCTTTTCTTCATCAATTAGGGCTCTACAGACATAAACCATCCTTTTCTCCATCGATTTCTTCCTTTTTTTCCATTGATTTCGTTGTCCAAGTGTTTGACGATTCTAGTGTATGAATTAGCAATTACAATTCATCTTCATTTGAATGAACTATTTGGATAAATGTATGGTTTTAAGGTTCTTCATCTTGGTTCTTCAAGAACTCTTCATTTCATGGATTTGCAATCGAGTTCATTCTACATCGAAATAGGATATGGAACTCAACGAAATCTTCAACTTAAGGAGTTCTTCAATCGATTTCCTCGAACTATCTGGCAAGTTACGATTTCTTTTCCTTCATCATCGATTTTCTACATCGAAATCAGATTTGGAACTCAACGAAATCTTCAACTTAAGGAGTTCTTCAATCGATTTCATTGAACTATATGGTAAGTTGCGATTTCTTTTCCTTCATCTCGATTTTCTATTCCAAGTTCTAGGGTTCTTATATGAACCGATTATGGTGATTTAAAGTAGCTTTTCAAAAACGAAATGATTAGGGCTTCTATTATGTGATTTTCGATTTTCTAGTTCATCTCAATGTTCATGGCGATAATCGATTCTATGATTTTTGATTTTCGATTTTGGCCTTCGCTGTTCCATTCCATGTATGCGATTTTGGGCTTCACTGTTCATCTGTGATAAATGATTAGGGCTTCGATAATCGATGATTGGTTCAATTCTATGTATGCGATTTTAGGGTTCTTGTTCTTGGTTTCTTCATCTTCTCTTCATTTGGGTTTCATAGCATATACAGGTTCTTCATCTTTTTCTTAAATTAATAAGAATTATTGATGTGGCTATGAATTTAATGACTTGGCAATAAAAATAAATAAAAAAATTGAGAATTACCGGTTACCTGAAGAATAGGTAACCGGATACATAAAATGGTAACTTTTGGGAGTCCAGTACATTAAATGGTAACTTTGAAAGTTCGATACATACAATAGCAAAAGGTGACAAGTTGGATACATTTTCAGGAACTAAACCCTATATTTTAATACAATAAACTCTTTCAATAAAGTAAACCTTATCATTTGTAAAAATCACAAAACAATTGCAGCAAAGATATTTTACAAACGGTATCAAAGTTGTAAACAATTTGTAGAATTCACATTTACACACGTAACTTGTTGAGATATGACATGAAATGATTTGAAAGATTTTAAAATTGAAAAAACAAGGTGCCCGATGTGCATCAGGTTACGAATGTAAAATATTTAATTTCACCATAGAGCATAAATATAATACTCATATATTTTCGAGTATAAAATATTCATCACCGTCGCATTACACAAATACCATGCCCGTGTTAATTGAAAACGTTTAAAAGTCACAATTAATAAGATTCTTTATTTATAACTAAGCATGATAATGAAATGGAATATCTTACAAATATTTTATATATATATATAAAACCAATCACAACCTAACATTATTAACAATAATATCCAGATTTTTGCGATTATAAATATCATTATAATAATGTTATTTACAGATAGACAGTTTTGTTAAGTTTTGAATTTTGATAACATGGGTAGCTATCTAGGATTATTTTATTTTTTTGAAAGGAAAACTTTAAGTACAACCCAAATAATGAGACAAAGATACAAACTACAACTAAGATTATGCAAGAAGAAGGAGAACCCACGAGCAACCTAAACAACTCAAAAGAACAGATCGAACCATTACGCAAACAAAACTACCAACCCTGACTCGATGGCATACATACAACTCCTACAATGCAAGACCCAAACAAGAACATCCATCAGAAAGACCATCGTAGATTCTGATTGAACACAGTCTTTAAAAAAACCTCTGCAACTATCTAGGATATGATTTTATTGCCGACTATGTAGGCCAGATTATCGATCTTTTTCCAATGATAGCAACGCATGTCGAAGAATTGCTCAGATTTTTTATATATAAAGATCGGATAGATAGATTATAGTGGTAACAAACAAACAATCAATTAATAGTTTATTTTAACCACGTAAGTACGTACTGTTGCAACCCACGTACGGTGTTGCTGTGATATAATCGAACGGGAATTCCATGGAAAGAGGGAAAAACAAAAACAAAAGGGGCGTAGTACGTACTGTTGATGCTGAAATGGGACCATGAAGAAATATGAAAGGGACCCATGCAACCCAATTCTTGAGATTTAGTGGTGTCTCTTTGCATCATTGTGATACTTCTTTTGACTCATTCCACCCTGGCTGGCTGGCTGGCTTTCTTTCTTTTACAAAATATTTTCACAACACTTTTAGGATACTAACTTACAAATTTAATTGTTGCCCAACCACACCCACCTACTCGATCATTTTTTAAATCATATTATATATATATATATATATATATATATGTGTGTGTGTGTGTGACACAAAAATATTGGAACAAAAAGCATTAATAAAGCTACTATATATGTATTAAGTCTTATATGTTTTCTCGTTTACACAGCTAGCGTACGTGTTACATATTTGATTAGGAGTCTAAGTCTTATATATAAAGCATCTTGCGGTTGATATATGTGAAAAGAGTACCATGCAAGTAGCTGGTTATACATTAAAATGGTTTTCTTTATATTTTATTACGTCAAACAATACAATATGGTGAGGGAAGCCCCTTAACAACTCCATATACAAATGGTTTTTTCTACGTTGTTGAAATGTAACTTGAAAATAGCTTGTAAATACTGAAACTAGAAAATCAGGTGTGCTCGGCATGCAACAGAGGCACACGGCGTGGAGTCTTGTGATGGTGCTCGACATGTGCACCAGGCACACGGCGTGGAGCAGGCTGTTTTGGCCAAACACGTTTTTGGTCCTAGTTGCGGCGGGAGAATCCTTATTTATGTTAATAACTTGTTTCTTAATTAAAGATTAGGGCGACATTGTGCTTTCTTGTATGGTTATAAATATAGAGCCTAGGTTTCAGTCATTAGCATCCAAAAACATTGTAACTCTCTTATATTAGTAATAATAGTTTCTCCGGTTTCTGTTCGTGGACGTAGGTTGACACACTGTTAACCGAACCACGTTAAATTCTTGTGTTCTTTACTGCTTTCTTTCTCGTTTACCCATAAAACACACACACACACATATATTCTAGATTATAGAATAGTAATATTATATAAAAACAAGAGTGCTAAGCAGTTATAAAAATGGTATTTTTTTTTATATTTTAGACTATAGACACTATCCATGCCTTCAAGGAAAAACCCCTTAAGAGTGGATCGATTGGAGTGGAGTCATCACTTGTTGGTAGGGACAGGTTCGGTTCTAGAATTGGGCGCGAATCCGAAAAATCGAAACAAAAAACCCAAAAGTCAGGATCAAAAACCTATCTGTAATATGTTATTTGGTTTTGTTTTCCCAGTTAAATTACTAAATATATCTTTTCAAATTCTGGTCCAGTTCCGTTTAGAAATCGAATCGGGTAGAACCGAAAATTGAAATAAGTGATATATGAAAACCGAACCAACCCAAAAGTGTGTAAAGTAGTCCGATCTTGTTCCAGTTTGGTTCGGCCAACAATTTTTTTGCTCATTCATACTTAGAGGTGCCATTGCAAGGGTTGGGCCGTTGTGGGTAGGGTGTAGTGAAGGTGGGAAAGGGGTGGATGCTACATCTAACTAGAGCAAGGAGTGAGAAACGGGTGGAGATGAGTCTTTCTCTTTTCTTTCATTTTTTTAAATTAATAACTAGGATATTAAGTGAATTCTAGAATATGATGTGTGAGTGACCATTACAGTACTAAGTAGTTAGAGGAAAAAAACTGATATATCGATATGATATGTATAAAAGTTACTGTCACTCTAACAATCCTATGTACTAACAACCCTCCTCCACCCCTCTCTCTTAAAAAAAAAGAGGAAGAAAAGAACTAATGAACTACATAGTTATCTTGTAGATTCATCGACAAAATTTTAATTAGTACAACCCGAGTCAATTTTCATTGATTTTAGCTTTTGAACTTTAGTAATGAATTAAGTAAGTTTATTTTGGGTTAAGTTGATACTTTCATGAAAATCAAAAGTTGAATATCTCAAGTTTACAACTCTTTTAGTATAATTATTATTCATTTTGATGACCATTTACGTTACATCAATTATCCTCCTTATATTTTTACCGACTTACAGATAAATTATTTTCTCAAATGTTATTATTATAATTTGGTTTGTTGAAACTTAAATATCTTAACTAAGATATTTATTTTAATCATTTAATAGATATTTTTACCTATTTTCGTCGTTATTTATGTAACACGTATACCAATTGAATTACATTAAAAAATTTAAATTTGATTATAAATATGTTTTACAATAAATTCAGTGATGATATTATCTATAAATTTCTGATTTCTAATAGATTACCATTATTTTAAGAGATTTTTGATCTCTATGTATATATGTTTTACAATTTTTTAATTATATATGTTAATTATAATACACTACAACACTATAAACATTTAAAATTTACTTTGAAAAGTCTCCTTATTTATACACGATATGTTAAGCTAGTTCAATTTAAAATACAAAATTATGCTTTTGACGAGATCGAACTTAAAACTTTCAATCAAAAGATTATATATATATATATATATAGAGAGAGAGAGAGAGGGGGGGGGAAGAGTTGTGTTCAATAAAGTCTATTTAAAAAACATAGTCCTAAAATTTTAATATTCAATCACCAGTAATTCAGTATATAACCACATATGATTTGTAAAAACATCATATGTGAATTAAAAAAAATTACGAAAATGTCATTCCGCTCAAATTTTTAAAATTTAATATGAACCATTGATGACATTGATCCAAAAGCTAAAATTAGTCCCTTAGGACTATGAATTAATTATGGACTATATTGAACATTCTTCATATATATATATATATATATATATACACACACACACACACTCAGTCGGTTAATATATTTAGGAAAAATTACCAAGAAAGATAACCTAAATATCGAAAATTGTCAATAAAGGTAACGTCCAATTTTTTGGCTGAGAAAGGATTATAAATTTCAATTTGTAACAAAACAGGTTATAATGATCTCTTACAAAAAAAGAATGATAAATTTCAATTTGTAACAAAAAAATGTATAAGTTTCACGCATTATACCCTTTTTTGTTACAAATTAAAATTTATAATCATTTCTCGGCCAAAAAAATTGAACGTTCCCTTTATTGACAAATTTTGATATTTAGATTACCTTTCTCGACAATTTGTCCATATATTTAATACTCTTTGGTCCAAACACCATGAATCTAGCTAGTTAAGTACACATTTAAATTCGTAGAAACCATTACATGTCTCAACTTCATTCAATGGAGATTGACAATTGTTGCTACGTCGATCCGTCGGGTCGGTTCAGATGATCTTATTGGGCCATTCTCTATCCTCCCGAGCTTGGATTATATGTTGCAAACATGAAAGAAACCCGTTAGAAGGGGAACCGAGGTCGAAGCCCGGGATCCACCCTTCAATGCTCAAATTAGAGCTCGTATATGCCTGCCTTACTACTAAAAAATGTATCCAGGATGTATTAGATAATATATATATATATATAGGGATGGGATCAAATAAAAAGAAAATTAAAGTAAAAAGTGTAAAAAGGATGATTATTTGATCATTTTTCGGTATATATATCAACTGATAATCGTTAGTTCATCATCTTTATTGATTAAAACTAGTTCTTCATCAATTTCTTTTTGATTTCAAATACAGATTTTGAAAACAAAATTTTGGAATAATTTGTTGATGAACAAAATACTTTCATCTAAAAAGTGATGAATATGTTGGATTCATCAAAAAGAAATTGATGAAGAACTAGTTTTAATTAATAAAGATGATGAACTAACGATTATCAGTTGATATATATACCGAAAAATGATCAAATAATCATCTCTTTTACACTTTTTACTTTAATTTTCTTTTTATTTTATCTCATCTCTCTCTCTCTCTCTCTCTATATATATATATATATATGGTAGAGATCAAGTAAAAAGAAAATTAAAGTAAAAAGGGTAAAAGGGATGATTATTTGATCATTTTTCGGTATATATATCAACTGATAATTGTTAGTTCTTCTTCTCCCTTTTTACTTTAATTTTCTTTTTACTTGATCTCTACCATATATATATATATATATATGATCTAATATATATATATATATATATATATATATATAGAGAGAGAGAGAGAGAGAGAGAGAGAGACATATGGAGAGAGTAGGGTAAGGGAGAAGAAGATGCCCCCAACTTTGTAGGGTGCCCCCCTTTTATAGGGAGTTAGTTGAGTGATATTGTTTATGCATTTAGGTGGTTTGCTACGTATTACATATTGGTTATTTTGTAATATACACCGAGTATTATATTAGACCCGATCCTTGAGCGAGCTTCGGTTCCGACCCCTAAGTGGATATTGGTTTAGGTCGTAGGTATGACATACGCCATCAACAACAAACTTGATTACTTAAACCACAAGTATTAATATAGATACAAACAATACAATTTCAAACGAAGGGTCCAAGTCCATCAGGGCAAAGTGAACAACCACCCAAAGCACATGGAGAAGTCGATCTTCACAACTTTTACACAACGTTAATCTCTTGCACAGTTTGGCATTGCATTGCACGTTTTTACACTATGTTACATAGATTTTACAACACAACGTTGCATAGTTTTTACAATACAGTGTTACACAGTTTTTTTATATTAGGTTGCATATGACTCTGGTACGCAATATTTACACTGTTGGAGGTAATTTTTTAAAAATCATGTTAAGTAATTTTTTACAAACAAATACAAAAAAATGGTTCATGTTCATAAATTGATATAATTGCAGATGGAAAAAAAGACTTAATTAAACGTTCACGTACAGGTGCAAGGAAAAGAATTAAATGGAGAAGGAGATTCAGCAAGATGATGACTAATAGAGGAAATTTTAGGAGGATTACCAAAGAAAAAGGTAAATGATTAAAAAAAAGAATTTACTTTTACAAAATATATTAAATTATATCTCAAATGTTAATGTGCGTATCCATCTTTTAAAAATGTTATTATGTGTATATCAAATTTTCAAAAAATGTATTATTGTTTATTTAAACTTCTTATCGAATGTATTAAACTTATATATTTTTTTGTTTTTTTATGTAATCAAAATACGTATAATAATAATAAATTAAAAGTTCAATACACATAATAACATTTTTAAAAGATGGATATAAATATTAACATTTGGATATAGTTTACTACATTTTGGATAAGTAAACCCTAAAAAAAACATTCACTGGATTTTCACGTATGCGATAATGGATCACCGAAAACGAAATAAGACCAAAGTAAGCCCAAAAGAGACACCCAAGTAGTGGACTTCTTGGGTCGTCTACGGAAAGCTAAATAAGTCCAAACTCTTGTATTATTGTATCTTTCAATTTTAAACATTTCTATTAACTTTTTTTTATCACAATTATTATATAGTACACACTACAACACATATTGAGATCCAAACATTTGACATTCGAGTAAAATCTTTCTGAGTATTATTCGGTATTGCGATCTGGATTTTACAGTCGCAATCCTAAGTAAGATCTAAACCTTAATACTGTGATTTGGAATATGTACTAAAGTGGCAACCTTTTGGGCAATAGTACTAGTACCGGCAATCCTAACTCGTACATCTAGATTGTGTAAGCATGGGTGAGAGTTTCAAGTGTTCTGGTTTTACTGGGTAGGTTTTTATCAGAGAAGCAGGTTAAACGGGTTGTAGAAAAAATTTGTAGAATTAGGAATGGGCCCGTCTGGGATGACAAGGGGTGAGAATACAACCATTGAAAAATGACACTATTGAAGAGAAACAGTGAATGTCTTAACTCTTTCCGACCGTCGTGCAGACCAAAAGTTACAAAAACGCCACCATCTCCATCACTTCCAAGCCATTGTTGAGTGGTTACACATGCCACACATAAGAAGTTATGCATCTAATTTCAATATTTTCTGGTATACTATGTGTTGCTATTTTTTATAAAGACCAACAGAATACTACAAGAGAATCCTTGCCCCAATTCTGAAAGGAACAAAAAAATGAGTGGAGTTTCAAACTTATCTTGAAAACTCCATCTAAGTTCAAGATTCTTAGTATAGTTAGGCCAAGACAAATAGAACATTACAAAAAATTTTGTAAGAACTTTACCCCTTTCTGAAAAATCAGTGCATTTTTGGGATTTCTAAACTAACCCACTTTAATGTACTCATTTTCTGAAAAAAGTGGGCTTTTCTCAGTTCTTTTCTTTGCTGGACTACCTGTTTCTTGATGTGTAGTGTTTGGAAAACCAGGTCTTCTAGGAGACAAATTAGTACTTCTTGGTGACAAACACATTTCCTCCATAGCAAGATTTTGTAGCTCCAAAGGGTAATCCCGAACACACCCAATACGGGGCCCAGCTCCCGTGGTCCATCGGCAACTAAGTTGCTTACCCAGCTGAAATGATTTGTTTTCTTTATGTGAGTTTATCCTCTTCAGGATCTTCTCATGTGGGACCCGTTCATCGTAGGATTCGTCTTCTTCACCATAATCAAATAGATTCCTTTTAGAAACCATAAGTTCAACATCAGATAAGAACTCCTCTGCTGTATCATAATCAGAGGTACTATCAGTATCAGATTCAGGTTCATGTTCGGGTTCGGGTTCGGGTTCATATTCTAGAGCTTTTTTCTGGAAAGCCAAAATAACTTTTTCATTGTTCGGGATTTCAAGTGTAGTTATCTTTGACTTTAAATCACTTGACAAATGTAGACGTCTGTTATTTCGATCCTTTATGGAGTTCTTCCGACGGTAGCTTTTGGTGTTTGTTTCTATTGTACCTCCAAATATAATAGGCTCTGATACACTATTTCGCATCCCGAATCCTGCCACTTCAAAAGAAGCTTCATCCTCATCATCTGGGCTTTTCTGCAATATATGTTTTATAGATTACAAAAAACTATTATTAGAGATGATTTATTCACTTTAATAACCAATATGAGGAGGTTGTAAACAATTGTGCATGTCATTAGTGACTTCTAAACCATAGTGACCCGATAACTTTTCATAAAAATCTAAAAATGTATCTGTCAACCCGTAAACAATAGAACTTTTTTTAACCCAAATCGACTCATATGGGCTTACTATGATGTTATTTACTTATTCTATAATATAATCCTTGGCTATTGTACCTTGACAGCATGGAGATCAACATTGTGTTGCTCAAGGAACAACATGAAGGCATTAAAATTTTCTTCAGTTGGAAGGTAGTGTCCACTATGAGGCCAAACAGCCTGTCAAGTGTTAAGAAATAATATTACTTGCTGCATGATAATGTTCTATGGTAAAACTTATAAATGATTTCACTGAGCTAGTTTTACTGATTAATAATACATACATACCTTTAAAATACCATCTATAATCACCAATCGACCGGCAGATATTGTAGCTCCACCAGCTAGAAAACTTGAATGTTGAAATTTACCTTTCTGTTTCGTCCCGATATACAAAACCATTGAGGTGCTAAGCACAAATATCCACTTTGTGTCATCCAGCCCACCCCTTGTATCAATCAAACTCTTGCTCAGTTTGTACATGAATTTCCCATCTTCCACTACAACTTCATACGCCTCCCTTTCTTTCTGTAAATCGAAAGATTTCACATTTCAGTATCTTATTTGATGCATCATGCATGTCAAGGATATATTACAGAGATGGCAGTTCCAACCCGGTAAGTTATAAATGGGTTGAATTGGGTTATATTATATCTCTGCGGGTTAAATGAGTAAAATGAAAAAAAAGAAGAAAAGAAAACGGGTCAAATGGACTGAGAGTTGGCTAAAGCGTATTTAAAGTACAGACATATAAGTATTTATAGAAAATTTAAAAGTTATTTAGTTTGGCTAAACGGATTCAAACCGTAAAAGATTGTTTTGAGCCATTACGGCGTTACCCACCCTGCCATCTTTGCAACTCTAGGAAATGACCACATGTACAAACTTTCTAAAACTTACAGGGCCAAGGTACTTGATGCATTGTTGAAGAAGCTTTGTTCTTGGGCACCTTTCAAGGTTCACCTCTTTCCCTTCTCCTATGTCAAGCCTGGGATAATATCATGCAGTACATATTTTCACATCTTGGCATGTTTAAAACATGTTTTACTATAAATCTTCTCTTAAGGTACTTTGAGTCTTACCAATAGAAAAATGGTTGTCTGCTCTCACAATGAAGCCATTTCACATAATAAAATTGAAGATTATGACCATAGCGATGTCGAGGATCTATCTGTTTCAATGGATAAAAGACTAAAATGTTAAATAATTGATAACTAAGACGCACTTGATCGATACATTTATGAAAACAGAGTAGTGTGAAGACTTACTGCCTCAAGCCAATGTTGTAAGGCAAGTTTACGAGCCTTTTCATTTTTTGATAAACCTTTCCCCACCTGCCATTAGAGAAATAAACATGAAAGTTTAGAATCACAGAAAAGTGTTTTAAGTCAACCCATCCCAACCTCTACGATATCCAAAAATGACACTTTTCGACTTTGAATCCGATTTGACCTGTTGACTGACCCGTCCATTTTCCCCTTTTACAGGGGTGTGCATCAACTTCATGAAGAAATATGTACCTTAGCAGCTCGGGTTCTGGCTCTCGACCAACGCGAAACAGCAGTTTCTGGTTTTTCAACCTCAAAGAATGATACCGAGCTGCATTTCAGCTGCGCAAAATCTAACAACTTCCACCTACACAAAGCATGGAACGTTAAGAAAATAGATAAAAACTCTTATTTTCTGGACATATTAATCTAACCATAAACAATTAAAACAATGAGTACTAACCATCTTTGCTCAACCAAGACTGCACAATCAGCTAGTTGTCTTCTTGTTCTAAAACTTTTATATGTTTTCTGCAGCTTAACCGCAGCCACATCACGGTTCATGAGTGGCTTAGCCGATGGTGACTCGACTCCATGTGTTTCAGGTTCAGGTAATGGAGTTTTGAGCGTTCTTGGAGGCGTTTGATATACTTCGGTTGAAGAACTTTTAACAGTACAACTTTTCTCTAGTTCCCTCCCATTGAAGCTTAAAGAGCCGCGAATCATCATACTGGATTTAAATGATTTCATCTTTCCAAGCTTAGAAGAACGACAATCATCAAAACTGAAGGATCTTAACAATTTCTTAACATCATCTTCCTTGAAACTTAATGATTTGGACATCATGGATTCAATGTGATCATCAAGGTCGCTGATATTTGCATATGGCCATGAAAAAGACAACCCCATTTGTAGTAACAAGTAACCAGACTTTTTTTAACCTGGAAAATGAAAGAAACAAACAATAAAAAAAAAAAAACAAGATTTAGTCAATAAATGCAAAATTCCAAGACCCAATCTTAAGTTTTGGCCAGAAATCATTCTAAGCCAACCACACACAAACTTTAGTCAATAAACACACAGCATACTACCAAAAAGATAATAATAAATAAATAAATAACTAAAATTTGAGGCCACCTATAAATAACAAAAAAAAAAGAACTGAAAATTTCCCAAACATTTCAAGTTTGTAGGCAGAATCATTGTAATCAAGAATGATATATATAGATATACATACAAAACACACAGTGTACTACTAGAAAGCATCAGATTTCAGGCCACCCATCAAGAAAAAGAGAAAAAGAAACAAAACCCCTGAGCACACCAAAATCCATTACAAGCTTTTAGCCAGAAATCAACCTAAACAGATAATGAGATATCCATACATACATATAAATGTATATTCTGTATGAAAATACATAAAACTATGGCATATTAGCATGAGTGAAAGAATATTACCTTCGATCGAGTAGTTCTTGGGAGAAGATTAAATCGATTGCAGTGAGCAAAGATTCAATTATATTCAGATGGAATGAGAATCTCAAGGGTACAGCTGTAAAAAATGGGAAGAGAGAGGGGGCTTTCTCTCTCACGCACAATACCTCAAGTGTGTGAGAAACTGAAGTTTCCAGCTTCCTGGTTGAGGATTTGGGGCAAATGGCAATGTCTGTGGTGGCTGAAATGAAGCTTCATATAGAAATTAATTTGTGGAAAAAGATTATATTGGCCAACTGACCATGTTGACTAGTGAGAAGCTGCGTTAATTCGAGGAAGAAGAAGAAGAATTGGAAGGAGAAAAATCATTCGTTATAAATGTTCCTTTTTTAAGCTTTGAAACACATAACCCCACCGGCCTCTAAATAAATTTATCCATGGGAAAAGGTGTATCAAATCTAAAATCATATATTATCATTTACAATTGTTTTTATACTTTTAAATATTTAAACAGAGATGTATTCAATAAAGTTTATGTAAAAATATAGTTCTAAAATTTTAATATTTAATCACAGGTGATTCAGTATACAATCATATGTAAATTACGAAAATATCACTTCACCCAAATTTTTAAAATGCAATCTGGACCATTAATGTAATTTATCTAAAAACTAAAATAAGTCTCTTAGAACTATAAATTAAGTATGAACTATATTAAACATTCTTCTACTTAAATAAGTAAATACTTAAATGATTACCGTACTTTTTATTTTAAGTGTTTGTAGCTAGAAACATATATATTATATGTCTTTCCCTTTATTTATAGAGTTATTTTAATTCTTGTTGTTTGTTAAAAATTAGAGCAAATTACACAGATAAATCGTGTGATTTATCACTTATTACACACATTGTCATTGAACTTTACTTATTATACTAAAAGTCTCTAGTGTTGGAGCTTGTAACTCTAATGAACTCTGATGTAACTAAATAGTTTAAAGTACTCTTACTATTTCATTGAAAAAGACCATTATACCATTGTTCTCTTTTTTAATTATTTTTCTTAATTCTACATAATTCAAAATTTTTGTTAAAACTAATAAAATATTTTATACACACACACACATATATAGAGTTAGGATCGGTGGATAACATATCTAAGATGCACAATAAAGAGAACACTTGGTGGCCTTTGATCATGTTTAATCTAACGATGTAAAATATTCCACTGACTTTTTTTGCTCCCATGAGTGTAAGGGTATATTAGGAATAAGATAATTAAGTTTTTCTCTCATACGTCACTATTCTTCACTTTTTCTCACCGATGTTTTCCCACCCCTCCCTTATCTCTCTACACCCACCCACTTCTCTTTCTTAACCATACCATCACCACCCATCATCTTCACCTCGTTGGAAGACCACCATCACCACTAGTCACCTCCCCCTCTCCGGAAGACTAACATTGCCACCATCACCTCCCCCCCGCCGGAAGACTACTACTGCCACCAATCAGCTTCTCTTGCTGCACCACCATCACCTACAAGTATATTGAGCTTGAGTCATAAAAGGCTTTAAGATTTGAATTGCTTGTTACAAAGTAGTAACTAAAGTCGAGTACCAGATTGATGCAAAAATTTAATTTATGAATAAGCTTGACAAATAGTTTATTATTTATTTTTATTTAGTCTAAATATGTTTTTATATTTAGTAGTTAATTAATTGGATATTTTAATTATATTGTTTGTCTTATTGCTATCGTAATTAAAAGGGGTTAGTGGAATTGTAAGATAGAAGGATAACTAGTTGAGCACTATATAGGTTTCGTTGAGATAGAAAAATAAAGGTGATATATAGAGAAAAATAAATGTGGCATTGATATAGCCGTAGGGATTATAGGATGAAACGGGTAGTAGTCTTACTATATATAGGTAGATATATGATTGTCTATATCTTATCTTTTTCATACTTTTTTTAACAGAATTAAATAATGTTATTTTTGATGATAAGGTGAAAAGAATCTCATTCCTATTACCCTAGTAAAAATCCTATCCTTCATAAAAAAAACTCACTATGATTTTATAGTTCCACACTTTCACCGTCTAAAAAAACATTTTATATCTAATAATTATCAGAACTATGTGTTTCTTTTTCTGAAAAAAGATTGTTAATAATAAATTAATAAATCTGTGCAATAATAAAACAAAGGGCTTTGGTTGAAGTGGAGGTGCATATGAGTTACAAGTCATGAGTTGTATTCTTGCATTTAAATAGAATATTTACTCTTTTTTTATAATGATAAAGTAAAACAAATTTATAAAATATATTTATTTTCTAAAATTATTTTTTATGTTTTCGAATAATAAATTTAGAATAATTAAAAATAATATATAACTTTTTTTCAAGCAAGTTATACGCAATTTGGTTGTAATGTTTTTGATGAAGCCAAGATTCAAACAAAACAATAAGAAAAGTTCCTTGCGATTCTTTTTCTGTTTTAATAAATATATGAATAGGTTTACGCAGTCTCACTTTTATCTTTCTATTTGGGTTTTTCCTAACATTCTTATTTATTTTATTTTTTTAAAATATTTTTCTTTATATGTTATAATAAATAGGTTATAATTAAATAACTGTACTTTTAATTTTAATTTACATGTTTTGTATGAGAAAAATTGAAATAGCTTTATAAGAGTCTTTGTTGAACTATTTAATAATAACATAAAATTGTTATGAATTAGCACATGAAAATCCTAAACGTTTAAAAAAAGCAACTTTTTATTTTAAATACTTATGTTTAAATGTCAAATTTTATATTTTATTTTCTTCAATCCGTTACAAAACGTGGGATAGAAAGTAACTCTTTATAAGTATTGATAATATTATTTAATATTTTTATGTCGCTACTTCAATAAAACTTCTTTAATAAACTAAATATTTTATGCCATCAACATTCAACAACGTTTGCATAAACTTTTGTCAAAGATCATAAGCAATACTTTACGACATATATATTTAGATACTCTTGGTATAAATTTAGTATTCAACAATAATAATATAAAAAAGAATAAAAATAATGATAAAAATAAAAATAATATATTACATATTGTTTACCGCTTCACTTCTTTATGATGATGGTTATGTGTATTATGTTTGTTCCTCTTAGATTTATTCAATCTGAACATTGACATTGTTTTATGAAATATTAATAAATATTTTCAGGTAATTAGTCAAGTCTCCCTTTAATTCTTTCTTATTATTCTTTTGGAGAGGCAAAATGCAAACGACTATTTTCCCATTGGAAAATATGGGGTAAGGAACAGGTCTCCCTCTCTATTTTGACCATATATTATTTTACTTTGCATACGTTGACTTGGAGAAAATATTTTTCCTCATTTTTCAGAGTTGACGACTTCATTACCGAGCGGTGTTTGGTGGGAGATTTAGGTAGAGGTGTTCATGGATGGTTAATAGAGCATTCGGTTAATCGGATTAATTTTCGGTTCGTAAGTTTCGTAAACCTAGATCTAAACTGAAAAAGTTGGTTAACCAGTGGTTACGATTCGATTATTCGGTTAACCAAATAACTCATTTCTAACTACTAAATATATTTTTAAAATTTAAAAACTATCAAAAGTAGTATTCATATCTCAATTTAAACATGGTTTAAATGAGAAATTTATAAACGCTACAAATTGTTTAATTTATATATCAACTAATTATGATAGAAGAAAAATAGTATGAGTAAAGATATGAATAATAGAGTATAAATACATTAGAAAGTAGTAAATAATAATATTTATAAACCAAGTAAACCTAATAACTATATATATTAAAAATAAAATGAACATATTGGTTTTGTTATGAGTTTCTTGCCATTTTGGTTTCATAATGTGTAGAACATAATTATTTATTATTATTAATTCTTACAATTGAAAAATATTTTAATAAAAAAACTCTTATAGAACTATTTTAATTTTTTACTTAAAACATTAAAATTAAATTTAACATAATAATATTGAAAAACAAATTTGCCGGAGGCGAGAGCTTCTAGTAGAAATACAAGTAAATGAAAAGGAACTAATTGAACTCCAAGCTAAGTACCAACAAATTTGCTATTTTATTGCCATTTTGTTGTAAGCATGTAACTACTTTTGTTAATAATGTTATAATGATTTTGTTCAATATAGTCCTTATTAAAATCATATTTCTAAGTGATAATTTTTAGATATTAAATTTCAAGATAAATAGTTTAGATTTAATCTTAAATAATAATTAAAATTGATATAAAAAGGGATAATTCTGACTTTTTGCATATTTGTACTCACTTTCTCTTTCCTCTAATTTATTTAAAAGTAATTATCTTACAAACCGTTAATCGTTAGACGAAACCAATTATACCGTTGTGATCCTCGTGTTCCCCTCTTTTATTAGAGAGGTTACTTGATATACTTTTAACAAACTTTTTTTTTCATTTTTTAGGTTGGACTTAAATTTTATTAAGAGTTAATTACCAAAATGGTCCATGTGGTTGTCACTGACTTTCACTTTTAGTCCTTTAACTTTAAAAATTACGAAAATAGTCACTGTGGTTGTCATTTTGTTTCACTTTTAATCCTTTACACTAACTGATGTTAACTTTAACCGTTAGTCAAAGGGTATTTTGGTCAATTTCCAATTTATTCTCATTACCAAACTGCCTCTAAACTCTTTTTACCGTTTTTGTTAACATTAATGATTAAATTTTAACCTTTTATCAAAATTAATTACTAATTAATAAATTTTAATAATGTTAAGTAGTATTTTTATACATATTAATTACTGATTGTTTATTTTAGAAATATTTATTTTTAATTTTGGTAATGTTCTTATAATTATTCTTTACTAATATAAATCTTCATAATGTTCATCCAAAACAAAACATATACAAATTAAAAAAAAAACCTAAATTGGATTCAATCACAATGAAACACACTGGATCTTGATTTACCACAAACACAACACATGCACAAATGGATCTTGATTACAACACAAACATAAAACACACATAAAGAAACATAAATCTGGATTCAATCACAATCAATACTCATACCCAAATTTGTTACTAGATGAAAGATTCAAAAAACCAAATATCTCGAAAAACCCTAACCAAAATCTGTCACTCGATACACAACCAAGTAACCACACATCGAAGAAAAACACACCTAAACCACTAGCATCGGAGGTGGGAGTGCGATCTTACCGGAGCAGTTCTTCAGAGTTCGGAGCTGTTGGTGGTGTGCTTTATATTGTCGGCGTCACACAAATAGATCTCAGATCTACGAAGTGGTGGTGCGCTATTACCGGATCGGTGCTTCAGAGCTATGGTGGTGGTGTCCGAAGACATGCTTACCGGAGTGGCGTGCTTACGGAGACTGTTGGCGACGAATACATGCTTACCGGAGCGATGAAGGTGACGATGATGCGAGGGAATGCGAGATGGAGGGTGGTGGCGTCCGGCGAAGGTTGGTGGCGCGAAGGGTGGTGACGTCCGGCAGAGGATGGTTGCAATTGGTAGAGAGAGAATGCTAGATGGAGAGAGTTAGAGAGAATGTGAGTGGAGAGATGGTGAGAAGGTGTGGTTGTTGTTTGGTAGAAAAGATTTAAAAGATTCTTTAAAAATTATGTTTGGCAACAGTAATAACATGTTTCATGTTTGGTAACAAGAATAGTCTATGAAATGACTGTAATGCACTTCATTTAACAGTCAATATTAACGGCAGTTAGTGTAAAGGACCAAAAGTGAAACAAAATGACAACCACAGTGACTATTTTTGTAATTTTTAAAGTTAGAGGACTAAAAGTGAAAATCAGTGACAACCACAAGGACCATTTTTGTAATTAACTCTTTTATTAATATATAATCACATGTGATTCATAAAAATATTACATGTGTTGTTTTATTAATTTTTTTATCTTCTTAAATTGTATATCATTTAACGTTTATTAATTTTGAATGTTTGCTTAAATAAATCAACGTTTGCTTAAAACCATTTATACATGTATGTACCTATTTAATTTCACCCAATCTAATTGCATTGTCTACCCATGAATGCATATATTGTGTACTAGCAACACCCTATCCCTTCTATCAAAGGTCTAGACGTGTTCTCCTTCGAATTCGATGTCTTTTATATTGGTTCTCGTAATAAGAATGGTTCTCGTTTGAACAATCCCCTATGCAATCATATATGATTGAATACCAAATCTCATGTTTTTTTGTATTCAATCACATTTGAATCTATACAAACTCTCGTGCGATTCTGTACAAAATCACATGTGATTAAATATGCAATCATATGTGATTGAATACCAAATCTTATGTTTTTGGTATTCAATCACATGTGATTCCGTACAAAATCACATGTGATTGAATACGCAATCACATGTGATTGATTCTGTCAAATATGTGACATAAAAATGCTACATTTAATCTAATCACCTGTAATTATGTGCATGTATAAGAGATAGATAATCACATATGTTATGAAACAACTAATAACTTAGAATCGCTTCAGTTGTTGATTTTTTGTTACTAAACCATAGAACTTTGCCGGATTATCAAACACCAAACTATAATTTTATAAAGACTATATTGATCATACCTCTATGAATCACATGTGATTATACTTTAATAAAATTTAAGTTCCATCTAACAAAACGAGAAATTTTTTTTTTGTCGAAAGTATATCAAGTGACCTCTCTAAAAAAAGAGGGGAACACAAGGATCGCAACGGTATAATTCGTTTCGTCTAACGATTAACGGTTTGTGAGATAATTAATTTTAAATAAATTAGAAGAGAGAAAGTGGGGACCAATAGTTAAAAAGTCATAAATGCTCTCTTTTATACAAATATATCAATTTTGATTATAATCTAAGATTGAATCTGGATCATTGAATCTTAAAATCTAATGGCTATAAATTAAATTAAGACTATATTGAACATTTCTCAATCAAATATATATTATAATTATAAAGAAAGAAGATGTTCTTTCACACAAAAAATTAATTTATCTATGAAAAATAAATGTTTCACTAACTTATAAAACAGTTTCAACGATATTGTAAATACAATCGTTCTTGACTTAATTCAGTTGGTAAGAAGGTTTGTAGCATGCACTCATCTCAAAATCAAGTTTAACTGACAAGGTTGGTCATAACAACTAGTACAATACTCGTGTAATGCTTGGGTACGTAAATTAAGTTTTTATATTTAATATTTTTTATACATACTCTTTTAAAAATATAAAACTATTCCTCTAAAAGTTTTTAGTATAGTATTGATGCGTTTATCGTGTTCACTATTGTTAACTAAAGTAACAATTATGTAATTGATAAATGAAAAATCACCATTATCACGTTAGAACGCATGAATGAAAAATATCATGGTAGTGGATTTTTGTTATTCTAAAAATGTCTTTTTATGTATACGAAAGCAAGTCAATTATCAATTACATATATATATATACTAGCTAAGCGACCCGTGTATCAACACGGGAAATGATGTAAGTCAAATTTAAACTTATATAGCTTTAAGGAGTATTAACACCGTAACACGTATAGTAAAAATAATTAGAAATAAATTAAAGCAATTCTGATTAACAAACAATTATATTCTACATATTCGAGAAACAATGTTGATCATGACAGTAAATTCAAGTTCATTGGTTTATTGTAATTCATATCTTTAATTTTACTTAAAAATTTCATCAACTTTAATATATACCTATTGAAAATCATCCGAAGATTAAAACGATTCGTGACTATAATATGACGATAGATTCATTTACTCAATCATATATGTATATATTTACACAAGTATATATATATATATAGTGAAAAGTTTATTTGAGAACCGTTTTTATTGCGAGAATCGCGAGAACTAATCTTAGCCTTCCAATTCCCTCTCCTTCTATTGGATTGTCCACCCATGAATTCCTTACATGCACCCTGCCACACCCAATCCCCCCACGCTCTTCATCCATCAATTCCATTATCCAAAATGGACGGCTAATATTTGTTCTCGCGGTTCTTGCAATAAAAATGGTTCTCAAATGAACCCTCCCCTATATATATATATATAATCGGGTACTTTAAATAATACTATATATTGAAACATTTCCGATTTCAAATTAATGCTTCATGTATAATCGGGTACTTTAAATAATAGTATTATTTAATTTGAATAGATTAGTTGTAAGACTACCCGCATCGGTCTTTATACCCGATGGCGGGTTGTGTTGGGTAAGTTAGGAACACCATCGCCCCCATTAGGTGATGACATATTCAATAACTAAACACTTTGAATAACATATTCAAGTTGATCACTCAGTTCATCACCATAATCCCTAAAAATTACCGACCAACTACTATTAATGGATAACATATTCAAATTGAACACTTTGAATAACAAAAAAATTACCGACCAACTACTATTAATGGATAACAAAGAATTAAAAATATACTAATTTTAAAAAAATATTGTATTACAATAAGATTTACACCAAAACGTAGATAAAAATGAGACGGTCGCAAATATATAATTAATTTTTTCTCTAAATAGATATATCATAAGTTACTAAACATAATTTATAAATAACCTATAATTAATTACATGTATATACAATTTTTATAAAACTATTCACATTTTTTTAAAAGCCCCTCATATGTTTTATAAAACCCCCTCACAATTTTCATCTAGCCCCCTCACAATTGGTTTTAGAACTTTTTACGTGTAGCCCCTTTTGAAGCATGACATCATCATTTTTAAAAAGGTGATTTTTTGAAAATGATGATGATGTCATCCTCCTTTTCTTTTAAATATATTATAAGAAGATAAGATATATATATATATATATATATATATATATATATATATCTTACTCCTATATAATGCATTTACCACCTAAAAAACTCTTAATTTTAAGAAGAGTAAATTTACTAAAATACCCCTCCTTTAAGTCCACAATAAATTAATTTAAACAAATAAATATTGAAAACATAACCGCCAATTAATGAATTTAAACCAATACTTATAACTGAATTATTTCTAATCATATATTTTTAATATTAACTTTTGATTAATGAGATCACCATACTTATAACTGAATTAAGTCTAATCATATATTTTTAATATAAACTTTTGATTCATGAGATCACCTAAATTCCTGTTTTCAATAAATCAAGTTTAAGAGATTTCACAAATACCAAACAAATGAAAGAGTCAACAAGTTAAAATTTATAAACATTGCATTGTAACTCAATTACATAATAATTGTAATTATGAAACATTACACACACATATATATAATCAGCAACTTCATGATTCAGCCATGCGACAAAATTCTTCCAACAAACTGAAAGACAAATAACTCAGAGTTAGCAATTTAATTCTTAATTTCAAAGTGGCTCTCGCAAAGAATCTTCACAAACTCATATTATCTTCATCTCGCAAGGAATCTTTACAAACTCATATTAGCTCTTTGTGATTATTCTGCACAAAACTCATCACAATCTCCTCTTTATTCACCATCGTCGCATTGCGCGGGTACCCCACTAGTATATATATATATATATATATATATATATATATATATATATATATATATATATCTAAGCTTTTGATGGATGGATCTGCTGGTTCATAATGGTTCTTTAAGTTCTTTATTATTTATTTTTTATATTGATTGGTCTTCATTATTCAAATTGAGTTCTATTATGGAAAAAAATTAAATTGAAGTTAATACATGTACGTTTATCAATTACGTTTAAATATAAATTTTTAAATATTTTACAACATTATGTTACTAAACCATGACAGATCAATATAGTATATTCTTAATAATATTTTGATTGCATTAACTATTTAATATACACTTTAGTTCATTATAAATCTTTTCTATTTTTTACATAAATTTATCTTAATAAAACAAAATTTTAAAAATAACTTGTTTTTAATTCTTTTATTGAAAGAACACAAAATTAATAATTATAAATATACACCTTAGTTCATTATAATTCTTTCATTTTTTAAATAAATTTATCTTAATAAAACAAAATTGTAAGAAATAACTTGTTTTTAATTCTTTTATTGAAAGAACAAAAATTTAATTATTATATAGAATATGATACGTAGAAAGAATAAATATAAAAATACATAAATTGTTTCAAAAATTACCTACCCACCACTATTGATGGATAACAAAAAATTAAGAATATGATATTTTTTTTGAAAAATATCATATTACGATAAAATTTATACCAAAACATAGATAAAAAAGAGATTGTCACAAATATATAATTGGTTTTTCTCTAAACAAAATAGGGTTAAAGTTGTGTTATAGCATGAAAGTTGTCCTAATGTTCTAATATGGTACTTAAAGTATTTTTTTTACATATATGACCATTTAACTTGTTAAAAACGTGTTAATTACCCCTTACATCAGATATTACCTTTCCTACCAATTTTTTATCAGTGATGCATAAAAAACTAGGGGAATTGCTCATTTGAAGCTCTTAAAGGTAGCAAGAATGTCTTCATCATCATCTTACAACTCCAATCCAAATTCAAAGCTTACAAGTGAAAGCTATTATGAAAAGCCAGTAAAATGTCTAACATCATGGACAATAAACAAGCCTGATAGAAGATTCCTAACATACTCAAATTCTTTGCTATGATTTTGTATAAAATTAGTCAATGAAATTTGTGAAAATTGTCCTAATTAGTCAATGAGACTTACAACCAAGATTACACAAACTACAAACAACTTTTGGATGATAAGAAAACTTAACTTGTCATGTACAAGGTCAAAATGGAGTTATTAAAGTAAAAAATGGAGGAAAAATAAAGTTTTTGAAAGATGTTTAGATGTGAACAAAAAAAACTTGAAGTATCATATTGAAACATTAAGACAAGATTTATACATGCCCTAACACTTGAAATGAGTTTAAAAATCATGAATTTACCAGCCAAGCCGGTTGCAGGTAAACAAAACTTTAAGTATCATATTGGAACATTAAGACAAGATTCATACATGTCATAACACTTGAAATAAGTTTAAAAATCATGAATTTACTGGCCAAGCCGGTTGCAGGTAAAAAATAGGTATATTAACATGTTTTTGACAAGTTAAATGGTCATATGTGTAAAAAAAATACTTTAAGTATCATATTGAAATATTATGACAACTTTCATGACATTACGTAACTTTAACCCAACAAAATATATCACAAGTTATTATACATAATTTACAAATAATCTATAATTAATTACGTTAATATATAATTTTTATAAAACCCCCTTATATGTTTAATAAAATATTTTCACAATTTATATCCAACACCCTCCCTTCCAATTCATTTAAAATTGAATTTAGTTTTACCATTTATCCATATTCTACCAATTATAATTAATCATTTGTACACAACGTGTTTTTCAATCAGCATTTACGTGGTTGCTAACATAGCAAAGAGAACTTTGCTTTGTTAACTCTCTCTCTATATATATATATGTATATATATATATATGTATATATAGAGACAATATATCGGATCCTTTAAACTTTGTATTTCATATCATGAAACGTCTTTTTAGCATCATTGTGTTGGTCCTTAATTTCCACATAATAAATATATATTATATATACCTTAATTTTTAATATTTTTCTACAAAAAAATCTTGTTATTTATACATTCCAGTGCGTACTATAATAAAAGATGTAAATTGTAAAGTATTCTTGTAATCTCGTTGGTTCTTGGTTGTGTTTTTATAGGGTTAAGTACGTGAAAATATAATGAATTTTGTTGTATTTATTATTATATGCAATCAATTTTATTTAGTATAAAAAATAAAACTAACTAATAAATTTGGGTAATTATATACAATATAACCTAATTACTAGGTTATTGATTATTTCTTTTATTTCTAAATATTTTATTTAGGATATTCATATGTTTTTTGTGTTCTATTTTCATCTTTAAAGCCAAAAACATACAAGAAATTGATGAAAACATTTAAATAAGAAAGTTTGTAACAAAAACATGAATTAATTTACAAATCGCATATTAAATAGGAAATCTCAATAACAAGAACATGATAAATGAACAACATTTAAACATTTTACCAAAACCTAGATCGATAAGCAATTTACAAATCACAAACCCATACAAAAATGGATATGGAAGTATGAAACAAGAACATGAATCAAACAACAAGAACCAAACAAAACAAGAATCGGTATCTAAAACAAGAAACAAACAAACAACTTTGATTTAGGGTTCTTGAAATTATGTATCACAAATACACACTGGAAATTAAACACTAAGATACAAAAACGATTGAATAAAGCCTAATAATCCTCGAAACCCTAGAAGTACAACTAGAAATGTCCATCGAATAAACTCAAAACCTTGTCAAAACCCTATAATCACACCTTAAATCGTTGAACTGGTTTGAAGACATGCATGTACCACAGATGACATCATCTATGTTGCCTTTGACGAACAGTAGGATACCTTCAAACAATTCACACATATGAACCCTAATCGCTTGTGTTGTTTGATGGGAAAAAAAGGCGACCAAAGATGGAAAACAAAATTGATTTAAAAATCTAAAACAAGAATTGCATGAATAGCTTGTGATATTTGAGCTTACATAAACAAGGATCACAAGAAACCCTCTACCTCGTAGATTAGATCTGAGTAAACACCAAAAATGGAAAAGTGAATAAAAATTGTGATTCTTGTTTCAAAAAATGAAATCGTAGAACTTTCACAAATATAAAAACTCGTATTTAAAGTGTGTTGTATACAACGATAGTTTTATCAAAGTTTGTTGTACTTTTGAGCATATTACCCTTCTTTATACGAAGGTGGATGCAATCTATTTTGTTTTCTTGGATGCATATCCTCTACTCTTATTTAATTTATTTTTTGCTTTTTTTATTTTTTTGGCTTTAAAATATTAAAATTTAAATTATTTTGCTAATAATCTTTTTTATAATAACTTTATCTTCTTTTAGATTCTTAGTTTTTATAACAATAAAACTTGAAATAAACTTAAAAGTTCAATAAATATACACAAATTCTTGTTTTTTACATCTTTTATATTACACATATATTGTTAGGGGCATCTCCTTGGTCCACACTGGTGACATATGCAATCAGACAACCAAGAAAAATCTTTAAACTTTTTTGTAAATTTTTGTAGAGAAAATCTATGTTTAAAATCAACATTTTCAAAAGTGAAAATGAGATTATTATTATTATTATTGTTATTATTATTATTATTTTTATTATTTTGGTAATTTCATCTTTGAACTGAGAAGACTTAATAAGAGTCACAAATGATTATAAATATCGATTTTGCCATTGAAAAATAAAGATAAATAAACATGTTGGACCATTTTAGATAAGATATTAATGAAAGACTTGAATGAGTGTGAAAGTTAAAAGGAAAGGACGCAAGAGACAGCGATGTTCGTAAAGTTATATACATAAATAGTTGTATAATAATTTGGTAAAAGGAACGAGTTATCCTAATTCAATTTATGGTCATGCCAATTTTGACTTACAATGTTCAAACTGCAAAAAGAAATATAAGAATTCAATATTAAAAATGTGCATGAATATTAAATATGAATGTGATCAACATCTTTATATAAAACGAAAAGAGTGTATTAACATGATTTCAAACTTGAATATGAAATTTGGAAAATTGTACCACACATTAATTAGTTTTACCTACAAACCACAATAACATTCAAGTCATCTATGAGAGAGAGGCTCCTTTGAAGTCTAAAAAACAATACTAATGTATAGAATATTGGTGATTGAAAATCTATTTATATAGGACAAGCGTCATTTTAAAATGAGCTAATTACATTTTTTGTACATGTGGTTGGCTAGAAATTATGGATTTAGTTAATGGGTCTAATTTTTACGGGTTTAGTCTCTTCCGACCGGACTTTCTTGCGTGTTTGGTCCCTCCCAAACTTAAAATGACCATTGTACCCTTATCCTATTTATTTTTCAATTTTTTTAATTTGTAACTAATTTTTATATATTATTTAATATTAAATCTATTTTAAAATATTATATTTACCATCTTTAAATGGCTCTTATTATTCACAACACTCTCTCTTTCTAGTGCCACAACACAGCCACCACACCTTCACCGTCCAATTAACTACCACCACCACCTTCAGTCAGTTAACTCTGACCACCACCACGACCACCACCACCGTCGGCCTTTGAACAAATAAAAAATCTAAGATATTATCATCATTAGCTACATTAACATTAAATTGCAATCTATACCACTACTTTACCTATACAATCTCGTCGGCCATTGAATAAAACCGGCGTCACCACCTAACACCACCCTCATCACCCACAATTGCCGCCACCGCCACCGTCTTCTCTCTCCTCTCACACATTCACCATTCAAGCTCAACTCCTTAGTTACCTTGAACTTTAATTAAATTTATCTACTATTATATGGTATTATTGGTCAAATCAAGGATGCGTCCTCTCATCTCTCTCCACCACTGGATACATGGTAACACCATCGCCAACAACAACAAAGCAAATACCGGCTACCTTCTCTCTTGCTCTGATACACGGATAACAAACAAATTAGGGCTTTAATGGCTTCAGTTAAGGCTTTGATGAGGGAGCGGTAGACCCAATGAACCATTTAGGGCTTTAATGGCTTCTATTAGGGCTCCAGCGTTTTTACGTGATGTCGACAACACATGTTTTCATTATTGAATATCTTGAATCGATTTTGGTTTCGATTTGGTTTTGTTTTTGAATCCCTTGAATCGACTAGGGTTTCGATCATTTGGTTTCAATCGTTTAGGATAAGGGTGTTTGTTAACAAAATTTGGTACAAGCGATGAGGTAGTAAGTGATGTAGTTAATGGCGGTGGTGGGTGGTGGAGTTGGGCAGGTGAAGGTGGTGGTGATGGTGGTATTGTTGGTAGTTGTCAGAAGATAGATAGAGAGTAGGAGAGAAAGAAGGCTATGTAAGAGAGGAGGGAGGAAACGGTGGTGGTGGTGTTCATGGTGGTGGTCGGAATTAATTGACCGGAGTTGGTGGTGGTAGGTGATGGGATGGTGGAGGTGTAGTGGCTGTGTTATTGTATTAGGGAGAGAGTGTGTGTTGTGAATGATAAAAGATGGTAAATATAATATTTAAAATAGATTTAATATTAAATAATATAAAAAAATTAATTACAAATGAAAAAAATGAAGAAAATAAATAGGATAAGGGTATATTGGTCATTTTAAGTTTAGGAGGAACCAAACATGCAAGAAAGTCAGGTCAAAAGGGACCAAACCCGTAAAAAAAATATGACACAGGATCCAAATCTATAATTTCTAGCAAACCACATGGACCAAATTTTAAAAGTCATTGCCAACTTGCTTCCTTTTAGTAGGATATGTGTGTTAAGGAGAGTCACTCGATGGGTGACACATGTCCTTAAGGTCCATAAAGTTGTCCAGCGTGAGCGTGTGACGAGTGTTACCCACAAGGACCATATCAAAATTTTGAATGTGACTGTGTTGGGAACATTACGAAATTTGGTTATCGATATAACCAAACCTAAAGATTGTAATGATGGTCCCTATAACTTACCTCAACCTCATGTTATGGATGATAATTTGTGTTATGTTTGGGTTAATGGGTTAGTGTTACCAAGCCTAAACATGACTAGTTCAATTATTTGAGTTGAAAATTTCAAACTTTAACATGGACACATCTAACTTGCCTATGACTCATGAACCTGTTCAATCAAACATGTTAATCGAGTTTAAAATTTTCAGTCATAATCAAGTTCTAAGTGCGTCATAAAAGAGTCAGATGCGGGTTAAAGCTTGCCGCATTGACTTTATATATTATTATGTATACTTTTTTAATGGGTTGGCAGAAGAAGCCGTGTATGTGTGTTGCAAGTCGAATATGACATGTGTATTGTACGGGTTACACATGTTAATTAACCCATTTGCAACCCAAACTGGTTTAGACCAAAACAAACCCGCTTATTCTCGAAGAATTCCTGTCATGTTGAAGTGTTAAACTGTCACCTCTACTTACGCAACAACATGATTTTTCTGGTGGTCGAAGACTTACTATCACTAGGCTCATACACATAGGTGTGGCCTTAGTAATTTATATCGTGTGGGAAGTCTTTCAATTCTTACGACCATTTTATGGCCTTGGGAATGTCTAGTTGTATTTTGGGCATTACAGCCACTTTTTGGCATGTCTCAAGCTTTGACTGACTTAAATATTTTCATTGGTTTCATTCCTAAAATGTTATTACTTCTATGTAGTATCTCTTTACAAGATAGCTTTCAAACACTGAAGGTACGTCATGGAACCTCTTAACAAGAATAATATTTTTTAATTCTTGAAATATTAGGCTTTGCTGGGAATGTGGTGGTGGAGGTTTCGGGTTGAGGATTAATCTCTTTGGGTGAGAGTGATCAAATCAGTCTACGAGACAGATGGGTGGGAGGTGATTAGGAAGGGGAAGATGGGTTCTATCTCGGGGTTGATTATTAGTGTACGTGGGTTCTTTGATTGAAGGTGAGAGTGTCGGCTTTGTTGATTCATTTAGAATAAAAAGGTGTGGCCGGCTATTGTTTGGGATACTCTCTACATGTTATGGAAAGATCGGTATGACTTGATGTTTAATAATTCGAGACAAGAGGTGGATGTCTTGGTAACGGCAAAAAGGCGAAGACATTTAAACAGATCGCTAATTTTATATCTCTGGCTGGTTTGAATCGGAACTTTTGGTTGATAAACCCACTTCAAGGTTTTATTTTAAGGCCTAACGTTAACGGCGACTGAACTCTATGTGCTGATGTTCTGTGCTGTGATTCTGTGTTAAAATCAGTGGTTTTGGTTGAATATATTGTTTGATTTTCCAAAAAAAAATTCTAATAATTTATTACAAAACTGTTTTTTAATATTTTTATTAATTAAATAAAAATAAAAATAAATAAATAAAGGATTATTCTTTAGTCCAGGAGGACAGGAGAGATCCCACATGAGATTCGGGGGCACACTAAAGGACACCGAATCTAGATAGCGGTGGTATGCATGCAGTTACCGGCTACTTGCTACACCGGTAATTCCATTCCATGCCCTTTTCAGACAAAATGCACCATACCTACGTACTGTACAGTCTGTCTGTCACCCTAAAGTTGTTAAAGTGACACCGCTAGACATGCAAATGCTCACACGTGCTCTGCGTATTACGCACACGCTTTCCGTGATTTTAAAGCAAAATCTTTAAAGTCACCGACGGTGGCAGTTGAATAAGATAATGAAACATTTCGAGTCAAAATAACCTTGTAGCCGCTTGCATGGTTGTACCCTGCCGTACTACCCTTGAAAGCTTACTTTATTCTAACAAGAATTTAATTTTCTTCCATATTTTAAATTTAAAATGAGAGGTGGTGACTTCTTTTTGTGTTTACACCGTACGTACGTCAATCAGAATACTCTTACATTAACAAGTTTAACAACTACGAGTGGCGTAAACGAACCAAACGAACCGAACGAACATGAATGAGAGATCTCTCCTGCTCATAAGATCAAAACAAGTGTTAAAATTGATGAGAGTGATAAGGAAATAAAATTAATGAATTACATATGTCATCTTAGGGTGAGTAGGAAGATATAAAAGTAGGATGAAATAAAATTTCTCTTCTTTGTTTAAGCATGAATACCACCAAGAAGAAAAAAGTAATAAGTATAATAAATATGTCTAAAAACATGTCGAGTTTATTCATTGCACATACATTCACATGATATGCTCTCTCTCATATTCTCCTTTGATTTTATCATACGTTTCAATCACCAGCTTTTTAGACATATAAATCATTTTTTTAAACTCCGAGGTTTAGAATGTCGAATAAATCCATGTATCACAAACTAATTAACACATGATTGAGATCAGAATCTTTTAGCGGGTTTCAAGTAACTTTTTACCAAAATCTAATAGATTCTTCGCTAAAACATTGTCTAAACATATGTAACTTTAATTAGCATATTGCATAATTAGGTAATACCCCTAGGGAATTTGTCTGTCTAAAACTTTTTTTTTTTTGCCTAATATCTAAATTTAACTCAAATGTTAATAAACTTTAATAAAAATATAAGGTTATTTAATTACAAGAATATATATAATTATTTAGTAATTTGGATATAAAAATAAGAAAAAGGACATTCACCAACCAAAAGAGAATGTCCGAGTGTGTTTGTGACATTCAGAGGGAGCAAAGTGGATTCTCCTTTGACGTTTTTGGGTGGTCAAACTTTAAAGAAAGTTCCTCTTACACTCATCGCATTGGTGTTTGACAACCTTTTTTCTAAAATATTAATATTAATCATGTGATAAAACAGGACATATATATATACATACGCTACATTCTCATTTTCAAAATATTACATTTATTTAAATATTAAAACCAAATAAATGTATGTAATAAATACGACATTATGTGTAATTCTATTGCTAATTAATTAAATCTATACTAGTAGTTGCATACTTGCACAATTAGTTGTTGTTTTGTAACAGCTGATTTACTTTGTAGAAAACACGTAACCACTCATGGTTTTGAAAAGTTATTAGATAAAATAAAATTTATTAGGTTAAAGACTCGTGTAATATATAGATTGTTTCAAGAAAAAAAATTTGTAATAAATTATGAAAAGATAAATAATGAAAAGTAATGGAATGATGAGTGGTATTGATATGATATGATATATGATTTTCATGTTAAAATATTATGTTATACATATACATATAATATGCATGTTATATGTTATATATATATATATATATATATATATTCTTTTGTATCAGTGATATGTATAACTATAAATGCTATGATTGATGTGTATAAATTGACTTTTAAGTCGTGTAAATCACCTAAAATATCGTTTATTGATGAAATTAAATAATAGAGTAATGAAAAAAAAGATAATGGATAAGTAAAAGTTATTTTATGGTTTATATAATAGTACTCTATACTGAGATATATGATAGATAAAATCATAAAGTATTAAAAAAATTAAAATTAATAACTAAAAGGTATTACATGATTAAAATAATAATAATTAATAATTATATATAACAGGTTAGTTGTATTCAATAAAGTCTATGTAAAAACATAGTCCTAAAATTTTAATATTCAATCACAGGTGATTCAGTATATAATCACATATGAATTACGAAAATACCACTCCGCTCAGATTTCTAAAATGTAATCTGGACCATTAATATCATTGATCTAAAGGTTAAAAATTAGTCTCTTAGGACTATGAATTAAGTATGGACTATATTAAATATTTTTCTAATAATGATATATAACAGCTTATTAAAATTTAAAATTTAATATCATTATTTAAATATGGTAAATTGGTAACCACGATTTGTAAAAAACAAAATCTAAAATAAAAAGGTAAAAGATATATATTTTATATGAATAATTCATAGAAAAAAATCCAATTATTAAAATAGGGAGTAGAGATAAACGGGAAATAAAAATGACGATTGTCTAAGAAATTGTCTTGTGAATTTAGAGATTCTAAAGTCATTGGAATTTGGAGGTGACAAAAAAATATAACAAGATATTTTATTATATTAATTAATTAATGTTTTTACATCAAAATCAAAGTTACTTTATATTGCTTGCATTTCAAAACAACGTAGGGTTGATATGAAATACATACGTTTTGTTCATTTCTAAAATCAGGGGCGGAGCTAGGATTTTAGTATAGGGGGTCGGTCTTTACTTTATCATAACACCGTGATACACATATATATGAACGACATAAAAGGTTTCATTATTTGTATAGATAAGCGAACAATGAAAGTACGTTTAAAGCTAAGAAGTTTACGTGTTAAAATAACGCTTAACCTTTTTCAAAATCAATCTTCAAAGTTTTCTCATGAGCGCCGGTTCGTTTGTCATGAATTAACTTACTAAAGCATAATATTAACCGAAACAATAACTCAAATGCTTTATGTTGATAAAACTTCAATGAAATAAAAAAATAACAATAAACGAATCATATTTCGCGTGTTTAAAGTTGTATATGTCTTTGATTTTTTTAATAGAACTCATCTATTATATTGTATGTAGAGAAAGTATCAGCAATCTCTCTTCTCTCAATGTAAAGAACTAAACTGTTTTTAAGATAATCATTACATATGCTATTACGAAGCCTTGTTTTCATAATTTCATTGTTGAGATAACTCTTTCAGTTGTAGTTGAGACCGGAAGAGTTGGTATAAGACGAATAAATCTATCAACCAAATGATAGACTTATGACTTCCTAGTTTCTTGTAGACCTCTACATCATTTAGAGAGTGTATAAACTGGCGAACGAATAAAATATTATATTATCTTAAAACTATGAAAGATGGCGAGAAGCAAAAAGTAGATGAGTAGAACCTTGAAACCCTCAAAACTTAGAAATTAGAATTGCCGCTTCCGGAAATTAGAATGACCACTTCCGTTTTATGCAATATTCAGGCTGCTAATTATTAAATTAACTCTGATTAGGGGGGGGGGTTAATATTTGTGGTATATGAGGTTTTAAAATACTTAAGGATTTTGAGCTCATTAGGGGGGCCAAACACCTTTTAGCCCCCCTTGTCTCCGCCCCTGTCTAAAACTATATACTATAAACGATACGTTAAATACTGTTACCGAAAAAGTTGAGATGTTATATACATTGAATATAGACTCTTGACAATTTTGAGGGGTTCATTTCTTTCTTAGATTAATTCGTTTTAATTTACCTATGTAGCTCATAATCCAAATCAAACCATTTGTATATAAATTGTTTAAATACCAGCTTTAATGGTTTCATCATATCTTAATTGAAGTTAAATGTGTAACATACCAAGCGGTCATACACAAACAGGTATACATTCTATTGTATGGATTAGTTGATGAATAAAATACTTATTAGAACAATTTTGGACACCAAGTGTTTCCATGGTTGCAAATTTTAAAGATGTGCACTTAGCATCAATTAATGTTAATTGTAAGATGGCTAATAGGCTACATAGTATATGGGCTTACAATTGTTTTTAGCCAATGTGTGCAAGTGATGGCTGCTAGAAGCCCAGCCCTTTTGAGATTTGAAAGTATGCATTTGAGGGATTATGGGCTTCAAGCTACTATTAAACCTTGAGTTGATCAAGACTTAACATCTGGTTTTGGAGAGCAAATATTGACCAACTTAGGTTGGGCAAGATTTTTGTCTCGTCCTAACACGATAAAAATATATATATTTTTTAATTTTCCTGAGAATAAATAAACAACATATTACTAAATAAGGAAAAATAATAGACTTACTAAATAAGATAATTACCTTTTTGAAGTCAAAATAAGTAAATATGTGAAGAAACAAGTAGTTATTTAAATTAACAAAAGACCAAACAAATATGTGAAAAAAGGAAATGCGGGTAAGAGGAGTGGTCGGATGATGGAGCGAAGTGGGGGTGAGAGATGTGGAGGTATCAAAAGGAACACCGTACCGGTTTCATTCTACAACCGTCAGTACAAACTATGTAGAATTTAGCCATTAAAATGGACTGTTTGGACATGTTTTTTTTTCTTATCCTCATCTGCGTACACACATACAACATTTTTTCACATAATCATACATACTTCTACATCTCCTTACCAACTTTTATACTCTCTAATAAAATTAACCAGTTTCGAATGGATTTGTAAATTTCATCATCAAGTTGAGATGCTCATAGTTCGAGTAGCTATGATACAAATGTGTGTAACACTAAAGCACTTGCAGGTATTACACAAGTGGCGTTTCTTTCATTTGAAGGTATGGTAGTTCGAGAATGAATATGACAAGTATAAGAAGTGATCGTGAAGCTGCCAATGACTGTGTTGTGCGATATTTTTTTCTCTAAAAATCCCGTTTATGGTGCTGATATGTTCAGAGGGAGGTGCTAGACTGCTAGGTGAGAAGAGAACTATTCTTAAGATTTGAAATGTAACGCCCAAAAAAAATTTAGATAGATATACATAACAAATGTAAATCATAACAAATAATCTATATTAGTTCCACTGATATTCGTAACGAGGTTCCGCATCCAGAACTACATGTCGTACAATATTCGATCAACGAAAAAGTTAATTACAAATTAGTTAAATATGTTTGATAATAAAATAATAATTAATTAAATAAATAGATAGCGAAAACGTTTCATGGTAGATAAGCTGCCTACACTCTGCTGGAGCTTTCCCGCGATCATATCCTGAAAGGATTAAAACAACAGTAGAGATAAAGCTTAACGAGCACACACATTTATACACCACACTGGGTATGCATAGAACACATAGTCATCCATGATCACGTAACCAGTCTCATAATTCCGGAGCAATACACTATCAACGGTTAAACTTTTCATCTGACTACCCAAGGCACCCCAAAGGGTTTTACGTCTCTTTAAATCACATTTGACTACCCAAAGAACCCCAAGGGTTTTACGTCTCTCTAGGTCACAGTCGACTACCCAAGGCACCCCAATGGTTTTACGTCTTTTCTGTGCCCGAGTTGCGTTTTCAATACAATAGAACGCAACCCTTCACTTCACATACCAAGATAATAGTTACACTACCACATAGAAAAATACACACATTTAACACTAGTATAATGTATAAGTTAGTGTAACTCACTTGTCTGCGGCACATAGGTAATAGTATTTTCAGTTATAAGTTTCAAGTATCCACTTCTATCAGCACTCCCCTACAGTTGGGGTTCCACAAAATTAAAACCCTATCATCTATATATATACACACATATGTATATATATACACTAAGCCCAATTTAATTTACTTTTCTAATCCAAGCACTACAATATTATGTAATTCACTAAGGCTCAAATTACAATTTTATTCATAACAAAATTTCTAATTTGGGCCCAACGGCTCGCTGGCTAATCTTAAGATCAATTTAGCGATTCCATGTATCATATCCATTGTGATTTGTTCAATTTTCCGATTCATGATTTCATTCTCATGATCCCCCTCTTGCTTTGAGGCCCGACCGACCTAACCAAGATTGTGATTTAAGGCCCAAAACAATTGCAATTCTAGGAATTAACACTAATTTGCAATTCATGTAATTACACTCTTTTGTGATTCATGTGAAAGAACCAAATTGCAATTCGTGTCACTTGCTTCTATTTCGTGATTTAACCCCAACCCAAACCAATTTTCGACTTCATAAAATCCCAGATTTGAAATTGTGAAATCTCTACTAATTTGCAATTGTACAATTTCTACTAATTTGCAGTTCAATTGGCTTTGGTTCAAGGATTGCAACCCAACACTTATACCTTCATATATATATATATATATATATATATATATATATATATATAGAGAGAGAGAGAGAGAGAGAGAGAGAGAGAGAGGAGGGTTCAAATGAGAAATGTTTTTTGTTTTTCGTACGAGAACTGCGAAAACCAATCTTGGTCATTCAAGTGGTAAGTGGAGTTCATGGATGAAGAGCGTGGGGGGGGGGGGGGGGGGTTGAATGTGACAAGGTGCATGTAAGGAATTCATGGGTGGGCAATCCAATTGAAGGAGGGAGAATTGGATGGCTAAGATTAATTCTCGTACGAAAAATAGTTATCGTTTGAACTTTTGCCTATATATATATGGGAGAGTTCATTTTAGAACCATTATTAGTGAGAGAACCGCGAGAATCAATCATAGCCGTTCAATTGGTAAGTGAAATTCATGGATTAAGAGCGTGGGGGATTGGATGTGGCAAGTTGTATGTAAGAAATTCATGGGTGGGCAATCCAATTGAAGGAGAGAAATTAGACGGCTAAGATTGGTTCTCGCAATAAAAATGGTTCTCAAATAAACTTTTTAAAAAATATAATATATATATATATATATATATTACAAAATTGCTTGAGTTCAAAACGGTTATTACATGAAAATTGTAAAACCAATATTAATAGATTGGATTCTGTTTTCGTGCTCACCACTACTTGCTGTATTACAAGGCAACAACACCCGCCTTTTTTATTGGCGCATTTCAGCATACTCTTATGATATATTTTTACCATGCCCCTTACCACAAAACGCTTCTCTCTCTCTCTATTCTCTCATATGTATACACAATTTAAATACTAAAAAATGGAATGAATGTGACAAATGAAGAGAGGATGCGTAAGATGTGTATTTTTAAGGTAAATTGCCGTCAAAAGTAAAATACAATAAACTTTGACTAAAATAACAATGTTATTGTATGCAATATAATATGTAAGGTAAAAATTTGAGATTTGTGATTTTATTTTCATTCACGATACTATAAAATAAAACTTAAACTTCATTTGTTTAAGAAGGGAAATTATGTTTTTACTATCAAATTTAACCCTTTATAATGCCTTTAATCTCTAAAGTATTTTCTAATTGTTTTGATGTTATAGTTGATTTACACGGTTATACACAAAGTAGTCTTGTCCTATTAATTTTGCTCTGAACTTCTTACTTTTTGAACTTTTTAACCAAGTAAAAAAGTTTTAAAAACAATCCAACGAACACATAATGTTAAACCTTTACCTACGACTCAAGCTTCATCCCTTTCGCTACCAAAACCACCAATTGCTCTTGTTACGAGTTTCGGGCATCCTCATGATACCCTTCAACAACATCTACACCAATACAACAACTATATCACAACCATTGTCATTATTGTTATTTCATCGCCATCATCACAAAGAACCAACATCACCAGCATCTCAACCAAACACTACCAAAACATTTGCTCATACACAAAACTTACCACCACAGATGGACGATGGACAAAAGCCACACAACATACCAAATCCACACCCAAATGGCCAAATCTCATCATCACAATTAATAAAGTCATTCAAACACCCAAAACACTACCATTCTACCAATTAAGCTCATCAACAAAACTCGGTTGAATAAATGGTGAGAACAAAGTAATAGAGAAGGGAAAGGAGAGATAAAGGGGGAGAGGGAGAGAGAGGAAGAGAGCATTAGAGAAAGTATTACTAGCAATGAATGTATATATTAGTGTTGTTGGAGAAATCTAGTTAAGGAGAAAGTGTGAGAGATAAAAATATACTATCTAAGGCCCTGTTTGGTATAGGGAATGAGGCCTGAGAAATGGAAAAAGACTGAAATCTCTTGTTTGTTTGTAGGTGAGAAATGGGTATGTGAGAAAAGTTTAATTTCCTTTTCCCCAGTTTACTTTCTCTGCCAGAAAGAGAGAAAAGGGGGGAATCATGTATTATTTCTCAGTTGAAAAAAAGGGAGAAAGGAAGAAGCATTCTCTCTCGTCTCGCTCCTTTGTAGCCGTCTCTCGCCGTCTCTCGTCTCTTCTGGTTGCCTCTCGCTCTGTCACCGCCTCTCGCCGTCGCCTCCTCTCGCCTCTCGCCGTCTGTTGCCGTCGCCTCCTCTCGCCTATTGCCATCGCCGTCTGTCCTCGTATTTGGTATGTAATTTTCTTTCCCCCTGCATCTCCTTTCTCTGCTTCTGGAAACATTATCCACTTTGTCAATGCTTCTGGAAACATTACCCACTTTCTCTCGTATATGGTATATATTTTTCTCAATTTATTATGTTTATTCAGTTCAATCGCTCTGTATTTGTGTGGTTATAGTTGATTTCTGTCCTTAATATAGAAAATGTGAATTGGAATACAATATTGGAGATGAATGTTGAACTCATAATGCTTGGAGAGTAGTTTGTTGTATTAACCAATTTAAGGATTAGAACTAAATATAAGGCTTTTCTTTTGCTTCGTTGGATACCAGGACCTGAAAATAATAACCTAGAATAACTTCCAAAGTCACTAACTTAAGCTAGGTTATGTGGAGATGAAATGGTTTTTGTGTTTGAGATGAAATGTGGTTTCTGTTTGAGATGTACTACAACATGTGGTTTCTGTTTGAAATGAAATGTTGCTTCTCCTTTTTCTAATTTTATCATTCTACAATATTTGTTTGAAATGATGTTTTTGTTTGAGATCAAATGCTGCTTGAGATGAGATGCTGTTTCTGTTGGAGATAAAATGTTGTTTCTAATTTAATATATTATTAGTTATGGAAATTGGTTCCACAAATAATTTTTATGATGTTTTCCAGTATCATTTTTATATTGGTTATGAATATTGTTTCTAATTTGATTGTTGTTGTTGTATATGAACTTGAGTTATGTGAAGTATTAAACAATTTTTTAATGCTCTAAACACATGAAATATATGAACTTGGATTTTTTTATTGCTGTCTATGAACTCAAAATTTGATCAATTTTGATTACTACCATTCTTGTAGATGGCAAGATCACCACATAGACAAAGAATAGTCGCCATAGGTGCATTTTATGCCATGCATGTTATGATTCGTTGGTGGATGATGTGTACTCATCGCGTCGTGCGATTGAATCAAGAACGTTACGTGCAAAATATTTAATGAGTTACCATAATAGACGTGAAAACACGATGAGGATGGTTTATGAAAGTGATGTAACGAGTGTGGTACAATATATGTCCTTTTTGTTGAAGGTGGGTAACATTAATCCAGTTTTTGTATGACATGGGTTGTAATATATGTCCTTTTAGTTATGTACTGATTCTCTGTTATAATCATTTTGGTACAAGTCTCTGTTGAAATCTCTGTGCTACCAAACAAGAGAAATGATTCTCTGTTACATTTCTCTGCTGAAATCTCTATGCTACCAAATAAAAGATTCAATTCCCATTCTCCAGACCAATTCCCTTTCTCTGCAATCATTTCTCTACAATTCCATTCTCTGTACCAAACGCACCCTAAATCTAATAAACCAACATTAAGAGAGAATGATAGAGCATACTAATCATTTCATAGTAAAAAAATTGGGTCCCTTTTAAAACGTAGGTCCTGTATAGTCGCCCTTATGCACTTCCTTAAAAACATCGGTGACAAGAGAGATGACAAAGAGAGAGAATGTATGAAATTATGAATTATAATAAATTAAAAAAAATCCTTCTAAGTCATTTAGTCAAAATATTCTAACTTTAAATTTTACAATTAAAATAAAAAATATATATATGATTTTAGTAATATCTGTTTTAGGTATTTTTACATTTCTAAAATTTTAAATAAAAAATATACTAATCATTTAATTGTATTATATTTATATTTATTTCTTTACTAAAAATAAAATATATTACTTTTTTTTAAACTACCATTTTTACTCTTATCCTTGCAAACACAAACCAACAACTAAAATTAATAAAACTCAAATAGTCCGATTATCATTTTGGGCTCCATGACAACAGTCTTGTTCTTCATTCTGTCTCGCCAAAGCCACTGTTCGTGCTCGAATCAATCAACCAAGAACCAATCAATAACTTCATGTTAAAATTAGATACGAATTCATATATGCATACATAACTCATCAGAGGCTTCAATTCTTTCGTGAATTCTTAATTATAAATAAGTAGCCCTAACTATTTGGCTCCGTCGACGTGTGGTTATGGCGGTTTCAGAGGAGGAATCTTCGTCGGCGGGTGGAAACAACTCAAGATCACGGCTGTCCCATGGTGGCCCTCACTACCTCGCCAAATGTGTTCTTAAAGGAAGCGTCGTTCTTCAAGTCGTCTACGGTCACATCCGATCCCCTTCCTCTAAGGACATCGTTTTCGGCAAGGTTTTATTCTGCTTTCGTTTACCAAATTCAACTCAATTTCATTGTCTATAATCGTTTCTGTGCAGATTTCATATCCGATTTCTAGAAAATAATTTTATCGACTTTGGTTATCGAGAACAGTAAGCTGGGGAAGTGATTGGAACTTTAATATCACAATTAGTATGTAGGAATTTAGCTATTTAGGCTAGATTTAGCTGCTTTCTGATCACTTCTAAATGATATAATCTGGTACTGCAATATGTTATATTTCTGTAGCCTTTTTCATTGAGATGATAATGTTTGATGCAGGAAACATCCTTAGAGTTGGTAGTAATTGATAATTATGGAGTTCTGCAATCCATATGTGAGCAGACTGTATTTGGAACAATCAAAGATCTTGCTATCCTCCCCTGGAATAAGAAGTTTCTTAGAGCAAGCCCTCAGGTATTTGCATTTCATTTGATATATAAAGCCTTATGTTTACTCTTCATTGTTGTTTATGGTTTAAGTATTTCTTGGTTGTATGTTGTTCTAGTTACAAGGAAAGGACCTTTTGCTCGTTACTTCGGATTCGGGAAAGCTCTCAGTTCTCACATTCTCTAATGAAATGCACAGGTTTCTTTTCTTGTTCTTGTTTCCGTGACGCAGACATTTAATGATCAGGAAAAGATGGGTTTTTTGGTCATTTATTGTTGTCGTATGCTCTGTTTTGTGATACTTTCTTGTTGTACGCTCTTTTCTTGCTTAGGTTCTTCCCTTTGACACACATTGAACTATCTAGCTCGCCTGGAAACCTAAGGAGTCATGTTGGAAGAATGTTGGCAGTTGATTCTAAGTAAGTTGCTATTTTGGTTCAGTTAATCTGAAGGTCAGTTCTTGCAACTAGTAAATGTAACTGTTATCCTTTTTTTCCAGTGGTTGTTTCATTGCTACCAGTGCATATGAGGACCGTCTGGCTTTGTTCTCAGTTTCTAGTTCTGGTGGTGCCGACATCTTTGATAAGGTTAAATTGTTTCTACCATTATTGTAGATTCTTAGGATTTTAGATGAGAAAATTATACTCGTACTTAATGATCAAGATTTATGACTCTCGTTTGTTTTCTGGTTGCAGAAAATATTTATTCCTTCTGACATTGAAAAGAGTACAAGTACAAGCTGCGGAGTCTCTGGTATACATGGTACTATATGGAGCATGTGCTTTATCTCGAAAGATATGAGTCAATTAAGTAAGGAGCACAACCCTGTGTTAGCCATTCTTCTAAATAGGTATGATAATGCATTGCATGTACATGGGGACTGGTTAACCGGATGGTGCAATAGAACTGATATTCTGGTGTGTTTGGATCTGTTTTTCGGAATTGACTACTACAACTTGAAGTCGTAATGGTATTTTTTTTAATGTTTGGATAAAGAAATTGTGCTTTTTGTTATCTTTTGGTTATTTAGAGGTGAATTAACTATTTCCCTCTTCTGTTAACCTAATTCGAGAAACTTCTACTCTCAATTCACGATACGTCTTCTCTTTCTTTTTCCTCCCTTTTTGCACAAACTTCTTTCTGTTTTATATTATCTATTGATCTCTTAAATAAACCAGAATCCATCAGACACTCAAACGTCTAATTATCAGATTATTACTACTTCATATAGCAGAAACACATCCAAATACTATCTCATACTACTCGTTTTTCTTACAGCTGCGTACTTGATTTTGATTATCCGATATCACTTTCAAAACACAAATCCAAACACACCTTCAATGTCTTGTTGGCAGTTGGTTACATTCAATAGTCTTTCCCTTGACCACAAACCGTACTCAGGGTCCAGGTAATGTTTGCTTTTGTATTTGCAGAAAGGGATCGCCTCTTAATGAGCTTTTGTTATTGGAGTGGAATACCAGGGACAATTTCGTCCATGTACTTTCTCAATATGCTGAGATTGGACCACTAGCGCATGATATCGTCGAAGTTCCCCGTTCTTATGGATTTGCATTCCTCTTTAGGGTTAGTGATGCTCTTCTAATGGATCTGAGGGACCCACACAGCCCGTTATGTGTATATAGAATAAGTCTAAACTCTTTACCCTCTGTGGTGGATGATCATAATTTGGTTGAGGACTCATATCGAACAAATGATGTTGATGAAGAAGGTAATATATGTAACGTGGCTGCATCTGCTCTTTTGGAATTGAAAGACATAGTTAAGGATGATGATCCCATGAATATAGATGATGATAACGGTTATTCATCAAAGTCAACATCAAATCGTGTGATTTCATGGAGTTGGGAACAGGGAAATGTAGAAAACCCAAGAATGATCTTTTGTCTGGATACCGGGGAGCTTTTCATAATCGAAATTTCTTGCGGGTCAAATGGACTTAAAGTCAACCTCTCTGATTGTGTCTATAAAGGTTCACTGTTCAAAGAACTTTTATGGGCTGAAAATGGATTCTTGACTGCACTTGCAGAAATGGGTGATGGGATGGTTTTGAAAATCGAAGAAGGAAAGCTACAATACAAAAGCCCAGTTCAAAATATTTCACCAATCTTGGACATGGCACTCGCGGATTACCATGATGAGAAACATGAACAAATGTTTGCTTGTTGCGGGATGGCACCCGAGGGATCACTAAGGGTTATCCGAAATGGTATCAGTCTAGAAAAACTTTTAAAAACCGCCCCCGATTATCAAGGTATAACTGGTACTTGGGCGGTCAAAATGAAATTAACTGATTGTTACCATTCTTTTCTTGTGCTATCATTTGTAGAAGAAACACGGGTACTCTCAGTTGGTGTAAGTTTTAGTGATGTGACTGATTCAGTTGGTTTCCGCTCTGATGTATGCACTCTGGCGTGTGGGATTATCGGTGACGGGTTGCTGGTTCAGATCCACCAGACAGCGGTTCGACTTGTGTTACCAACAGCTACAGCTCACCCTGATGGGATCCCTTTCACATCTCCAAATTCCACATCTTGGTCCCCTGATAAGACCAGCATTAGTCTCGGGGCTGTAGGGCATAATTTTATAGTAGTAGCAACTTCAAATCCATGTTACTTATTTATTCTAGGGGTGGCCAGGGTCAGACAACTAGGAGATTATCAGTATGAAGTATACCAAATGCAAAATGTCAAATTGGAATATGAATTGTCGTGCATTTCCATTCCTCAGAAACAACCTGTTGAAGAAGACCCGTTTAACTCTAAAAAGATTGATCCTACAAACAGGATGGTGGAAGAAACATTTGTTATCGGGACACATAAGCCTTCAGTGGAGGTTCTATCTTTTACACCTGATCAAGGCATAAGAGGTCTTGCTATAGGAGAAATTTCATTAGTTAACAGCATTGGAACAACAATTAGTGGATCTGTTCCTCAAGATGTACGACTAGTAAAAGTTGATCAACTTTATATCCTTTCAGGGTTGAGAAACGGAATGTTACTTAGGTTTGAGTGGCCATCTGTATCCGCATTAGAATCTCCAAAATTACAACCATCTATGCCTTCATCTGTTGTATCTGGGGTGGCAAATGAGAACTACTCGGTTAATCTTCAGTTGATTTCAATTCGCCGAATCGGTATCACACCAGCGTTCTTGGTTCCACTGAATGATCACCCGGATTCTGATATAATTGCTCTTAGTGATAGGCCTTGGTTATTACAAACTGCAAGGCATAGTCTTTCATACACCTCTATCTCTTTCCAAGCATCCACACATGCAACTCCTGTCTGTTCGAGCGAATGTCCAAATGGAATTTTATTTGTCTCGGAGAATAGTCTCCATTTGGTAAGGCTCTTTATTGGATTTAAAGGCTGTTTTGAAATTGATGTTTAATAATCAGAATCAGATCAGCAGCTATGCTGTAATAAATTTGGCTGTGGATGATGTGCTTGACTGCTTGTGCTGTTTGAAGTAGTAATGCAATAATGAGAGATTCAGTATATCTGTGGCATTAATTGATAGACTGATAATAAAGGAAATTGAAAATTGGCATTAGGTTAAATGCAGTGGTAAATATGTTAAATATCATTCTCTTTGCTGCTGATATGAAACCGATATTTGATTCCTAATCTAGTAATCATGAGAAGCATAGTCTGCTTATCCAAACATTATAGAAAATGTAAAAAAAATCCTTAAAAATGGAAATTTATCTTCCCTTATTTATTTTGTTATACTAATAGTGCTTGAATGAATTATAAGTAAAAGTTTCCTGTTTTTCCAACCCGGTATCCTGCTAATACTATAGTTGTGGTGGTCTAGTTGGAGATGGTGCACAGTAAGAGATTAAATGTCCAGAAGTTTGATGTTGGAGGCACACCAAGAAAGGTTTTATATCATGGGGAAAGCAGATTATTGCTGGTATTGAGGACAGATTTGAACGATGATTCGTGTTCATCTGATATTTGCTGTGTGGACCCTCTTAGTGGTTCGATTGTATCGTCTTTTAAATTTGATCCTGGGGAAACAGGGAAGTGCATGGAATTAATAAAGGTGGGGAGTGGGAGTGAGCAAGCTTTGGTGGTGGGTACTAGTCTTTCTTCTGGTCCTGCTATAATGCCCACTGGAGAAGCTGAAAGGTTTGTATTCTTTTTTATATTCATCTACTGTACCAAAAATATGATTTTTCTATTGGCTTACTGTTTCTGATTTGTTTATTTTTCTTGTTATTATGGTTAACCTTGGGAGATAGATATCAATCAAGCTTTTCTTTTTCCCTCTTTTGAGACATTAACTAACTTTTAAATCATAATACTTGCCGTTTTACTGCAAACTAACCAATGTTCTTTGTCAACTTCCAAAAAAACAATTATGATAAACATCATAAGACATTGTTAAGGCTACACAATTAGCACCAAAACAGACCAGACCAAGTTTACTATCCTGGGGCTGATGTTGTTACCTGTTCATGCCTTATGCTAGGTCTTACTAGATTACCATCTACATACATATTTCTTGTTAATAAGAGGTTTTTGTGCATGTAAATAGTAATAATATATCCCATCTTCTTTTCTGAATCTTTTGCATGTTTTTATGGCTTTAATTATTCTAAACAGTACAAGAGGCAGATTGATAGTCCTGTGCCTTGAGCATAAACAGAACTCAGATAGCGGTTCAATGACATTTTTTTATTCAAAAGCTGGCTCATCTTCCCAACAAATTTCACCTTTTCGTGAAATCAGTGGTCATGGAATTGAGCAACTTTCTAGCAGTAGTCTGTGCAGCAGCAGCCCTGATGATAATAGTTCTGATGGGATAAAACTTGAAGAAACTGAAGCATGGAATTTAAGATTAGCTTATTCGACCAATATGCGTGGGATAGTACTTGCTGTCTCTCCTTATCTTGACTGCTATTTCGTAGCCTCTGCTGGCAATGCTGTAAGTTTCGTCTTTTTATATTTTGGCTTGGCAGGTTATTTTATAGTACTGGTCTGGCTGGGTTGCATGAACCACTAGATTAATACTTATTTTTACGTACTTTTACTGATTAAATTAATGTGTTAATTGTGAATACACAAACAATAATGTTACAATAAATGGTTATCCGTATATTTGAATAAATCATTTAAGATGTTGTATGCATTAAAGGTAGACTTTGTGTGACTTTCAAACCCTTAGACCCATTTAATGATATTTTTCTTTTTCTATTTGACCCATCTGAGATCAAAGCACCACCGAAATCGGCTTATTTTCATAAGGTATATGGTATTTGCTTATGTTAAATTTTCTGTTCTTTCCAGTTCTATGTCTGCAGCTTTCAGAACGATAATTCTCTAAGGGTTAAAAAATTGGCTGTTGGAAGAACACGGTTTATGATCACGACTTTGACCACTCACTTTACTACTATTGCTGTTGGTGATTGTCGTGATGGCGTTCTTTTCTATGCATATTATGAGGTCTGTAAGTCGCTATCAGTTTCATTAATTGATTTATGTTATGATTTCATATATTTTATTTTATATCAAATAGATTGTAGACAAAAAACTTATGATATGAAAAAATGATCATTTGTTATAGGATGCTAAGAAGGTGGACCAACTGTACAGTGACCCTGTGCAGAGGTTGGTTGCTGATTGCCTTCTTATGAACATCGATACAGCTATTGTGTCGGATCGTAAAGGGAGCATTGCAATTTTGTCTTGTTCACATCACTCAAGCGGTGAGGTTTTCATTCCTTCCCTGTGATACATAACATTCTAAATTTGACCAAGTGATTTTGGACAGGATTTTACGACTTTAGGTATTTGTAAAAAAATCAATGTGTATATTATTTTTGATTTGGATTCTTTGTAAATATGATACACAGATAATGCAAGTCCAGAATGCAACTTAAAAGTTTGTTCTTCCTTCTATATGGGTGAGATCGCAATGAGCATCAGAAAGGCAAGTTTGTTACTCATTAATTCAAGACTAAAAACAAACCGCAAATCTTGCAAAAATGCAAAGACAATAAAGACGTACACATCGCTAGGATGACCTATTTTTGTCAAAAAGTATGAAATGGTTTTCCTTTTTACAAGTATTCATGACCACGCAAACTATAATGTTTTGTTTTTAAGGTAGAATGGTGGTTAGTTCCAGCCAAGTGTGAGGGCTCAAAAAGTTTATTGCTCCTAATTAAATTATCAATGTCCTTGACTTAGGTTAATCCGTTAATAATGATGTTTAAATTGTAATCTACTTTATTGTACAAAGAAGCTTCTGCATTCGCTATTTGGTTATGGTATTATCAGATGATATCTTATTTATATTGTACCTAATTAAGTGCAAATTTTGCCTATTTATCATCTAGGGTTCATTATCATACAAACTTCTGGCTGATGATGAAATGAGGGACTGCGACATTGCTAGTTCAATTATGGATTTATCACACACTAGTATTGTGGCAAGCACGTTGTTAGGAAGCATCATGATCTTTGTTCCTATATCAAGGTTTGTAATTTATATTTTCTATATTAACTTTTTACCTCAACTTTTGAGTAAAGCACTTCCATAATCTGTGCTCTTTTTTATAAAATTATATGAATTCAATGGATGTTGTCTAACTTGATCTAAGTTGACTGTTTATCATTTAGGGACGAATATGATCTTTTGGAAGACGTACAATGCAGAATTGCTGCTCACCCTTTGACAGCTCCTATTCTTGGTAATGACCATAACGAGTTTCGCAGCCGTCAAAGTTCGGTAAGAGAAGCAAACATTTATTATCTTAGTTGCAAAATCTGTAGATTATTAAGGGTAGGATGTGTTTTGAAACTGATTATGTGATATTCAACTATAACAAAGGGAACCGTGCAAAATAGTTTTTGTTTGTGCTTCTGCTATATGAGGTGGTAATAATTGGATGTTTGTGTGTTTCACAAATCTGATTTAGGAACTAATAGGTAATGCCGTTAAGAAAAGGTGAAATGACTGAAAAGGAAATTGTTGTGAAGGACAGATTTTTTCTTAAGTAGAAGAATAAGTCTCTCAGGTTAGGTTAAAAGATGGGTAATAGGTTGTTCTGGTTCACCCATGGTTTTGTTACAGCTGCTATGAACTACTTATTTGAATCACAAGGAAATTTGTTTATCTAAGTGAATCTGAACACTGAAAATGAATCATTGCGACTTCGATTTAAAATATATAGTACAATCAGTTTACATTGCAAATATACATACCCCCTTGAAGATAATTAACATTTCAGTTTCTTTTTTGTTTTTAATTATCATGCTTGCTTTTCCACAAAGAGGGTGTACACCTTCATAACTTTTATGTCATGAAACTTGCAGGCGGGTGTACCAAAGATTCTTGATGGCGATATGCTTGCTCAGTTTTTGGAGCTTACAAATACCCAACAAGAAGAGGTGCTATCTTTAGCTGGAACTAGTTCAAAGTCACCAGTTTCAGTGATCAACATTAATAAAGTCGTGAGACTTCTTGAACGAGTTCACTATGCTCTAAACTGATGCCCTTTTATCTTCATCTTCTTCCAAATGATCATGGTTTTGGTAGTCATTTCGTAAAATTATAATGGTTCACATATCTTGTGCCAGTAAGTATACATCCGATAAAACCCTAATACCAATAAGCTGATCATACAGTGGTTCTTTAATCTAACAAATCTTGAACAACTGCCCTTTCCGTGATGCCCACAGGTAAATTTCAGCATCTGATATGTTTTCCCCTTTATGTCGAGGATACTCTATGCTTAGCTTTTGTCGTATAGAATGAGAGCTAGAAAGTGTTCAATCGTAGTAGAGTTATACATACATGTAGTGGTTGCTCATCGTGGCCCTTGTTTTTAAGGCTAAATATTCTTGTATTTAGAGTATGTAAATACAGAGTGGGATTCAATTTTGAAGTGGGTTTTTCTTCTTTTTCGGGGGAACATCAGGTGTCGTGTTTTCTGATTGCTTGTTTCACAACATATTTCTCTTTAAACACATATGAAATGACTTGTTATTTCCATAACATTTTGCCATGGAGGTACAAGCTTTGATTGTGGTTCTTTTGGAAGTAAAGTAATGATTATCTTCATGGTATTAAGATGAAAAACGATTAGGTATCAATCACATTGTCTTTACGATGATGTTTTGATCATGATCGGTCATTTATTCACAAAAACTTGTATAGAAATTCTTTCATACTTCGACACCCGTTACGAATTAGAGTTATTGCACTCTCTCCGAATAAGGTATGCTTGTACAATCAACTCGTTGCATGGGTCATGGTGTTGTGGGAATGACGGTATGTTTTGTTCAAGTAAGTCTCTTATCTTATGCATCTGTTTCAGGTTTTCTTCATTAACAGATCCTGTAGAAGAATAAAGATTAATTGGATAGGATAGTTCCTCAACCCATCAGCCATGTTCCTCGATCTCTATCGCATATATTATAACCCATCTTCCTTCTCTCCCACTGTATGTTGTCAAAAGAAAAGGTCACACCGTAGTGTGATGTGATTCGATAACAGGACTCGGAAATCTGTCCTTGATGGTGAAGCTGTTAAGCTTGTGATAATCCAAGCACAATGCGCTAAACCGCTAATTTCCATATTTCTTTTTTAACGATCACGATTGATGAAGAAATGAGGGCCGTCGCTTATGGTACCGGTCCAGCATACTTGACCATAGTTTCGACGACATCCTTTTGTTTAGGCAACAATAGGAGCAATGTTGATAGGAAAGCTGTTTCGTTTGATGGACTCCTCCTAGGTAGTAATGAGCATGGTTGGATCAGAAAATACATCTTCATGTTCTTGTAACAACACATGGAGCCCATCTGACCGGTGATCTTCTGCCAAGATTTCGAAGCAAGATAATTGTCCTCGGAACATAATGTTAATCACAGTAAAGACAAATTCTTTACCCATCGATTTCCTTTCGACTTAATTGCCTAGATGTTACCATTAATGTCAGTGGAGTTCCAAGTTATTGTCTGCCATGGGTTTGAATCCCTTCTTCGTAGCATTGTTATTAGCCTCTTGAAGTTTTGCTAAGCAATAAACGTCACTCGAGGTTTGTGGCTTAAACATATGCCCAACCATCTCGATTTCTGGTTGCAATCCTCCCACCCATCGGCTTGTGATTCAGTTGACTACACCTTACTACTAAGGAGTAGACTGAACGCATCCTCTTGGTAATCTTGCACCTTACTTTCTTGACGTAGGTTCTTCAACTCAGCAATTGAATCTTCATAGGTAGTTCAAAATCGTTTCTGAATTACATCTACATAGTAATCACATCCGATATCTTGACCGTTGATTTTCAAGAATGGTTTCTGAAAATCACCCAATGTAGTTAGTTCATCTAGAGAATTGTTGGCACTTGGCATTGAAAAATCTTGTAATCCACCCCACCACATCATGTCCATGAAATCTTGGAAAATCAATCTTCGACAACTGAATATAAGTCTGTCGAACTTGAAGTTTCTCCTGGCCAAAATTTTTGCAAGCAATGGACTTCATGCATCATTGTGTCGTACTTGCATTGCAGTTTTACAACAGCAATCAGCAGCAGCAGTATCTTCTGCAATGACTTCCTTAATGCTTTCTTCTATAGATATTGATAGAGTATGAACCGTGGATAAATCTGAGTTCTCTAACACTAATGGATTAGGTAGATGGCGTTCTCGAAGACTTTTTTATAAACAAGGAAAGTAAAGGATTTGAGAGCGTATAAAAGATATATGACCTTAAAAAAAGAAAGGAAAAGAAACGATTTAAGGAGGGAGTTCAATCAAAGGCTATGTTTGGTTCATAAGATTTCCTGTGATTGCCCTTTCAAATTCTAGGAAATCTTGTGTTTGTTTGAAAAATAAACGTGAGATTAACCCTTTTAGCCCTTTCACCCAATTAAACCAATAAACCCTACTTCCACCTGTGGCGCCAACGCCGACAAGAGTACCGGCGATAACCCCTACTTCCACCTCCCTCGGTAACTCTCTCTCTCTCTCTCTCTCTCTCTATTTTATACTGTTGGGAGGTTAATGTGCTGATTATTTCTCTATCTTTGTCTCTCGATGAGTTCACCTGCTTGATTATTTCGTTTGTTGACAAGTTCATATTCTTGGTTAATTTGCTGATTATTTCTCTATCTCTGGTGTTTTAGTTACAAATAGATATTAAATTTGCGAAGGAACCAACTTATCTAATCTATATTCATCTGACTGGTCAGAGTTTATAAGAAAACCTTAATTTTATAAAGAAATCCAGATGATCAACTTGGTTGGAGACACAATATACATTTATGACTGAAATAAACAAATTCTTATAACCATTAATTTCTTGCCGATTATTTCATCTGTTGATTTGTTCCACTTCTGTGGTTGTCTATTTATAAACTTGCTTGAATTACGTACTTGTTTGATTTATATACTAGTCTCATAGGAGCCACAAACAAAATTGTCTAAAAATACAACCGAGTTCCGTCATTTATCACAAAAACAAACCAAATCTTTTGACTGATTTACAAAACAAACACGATTCCAAAGATGCAAATCGTGACAGATTTTGTTTAGTTTAAAACTCAAGAACGCGATGTTCTCTTGATAACGCTAATCAATCTATCTCATTTTATTTTATTATGCAACACTCGGTAACAATTATAAATTATATACCCACAATGCAAAATTCACTTTATATTTATAAAAAAATATAAATATAAACTTTATCAATATCTTTTAAACAAACTTTATTGTATAATATTAATATGTTTCTGGTTATGGAACTGTGTCCCAATATTGTAAATGCATAACCATAATATTATTGTTGATGTTATAATACGAAGTACTTAAAAGACATTTTTATTAGCCATTTGTATATTTGAATATTTAAAATTGTAAACTAGAATTATTAAAAATTAAATAATGATGAAATCAATCTAAGTATACACAAATTAGATCACATAAAAATAAGATCTTAATATAGAATAGATTATGTCTATATATACGTAAAATATTTAAGTATAATTTATTATTTAAGTAAATTTAATATAATTGAAAACAGAAGATAACATTAAATTCAAATATCCATGTAAATATAACATTAATTTTATGTATCAAGTTATTAGTTAAAAGATAAGAAAACTTGATAATTAAAATATTTATATAAATTTCAAGTTGTATGTGTAGTTACAAAAGTCATGAACATGACAGTTATTTCATTACCTAGTAATTATGTAAAGTAACAAATTTTGTACGGTTATTTACTCACTTCTTAACAATCAATTTTAAAAAACCCTAAAATGGTAGTGGTAGTTTTGTAAACAGATTTATGCCACTAACCTACAGTTCTAAAAGACCCATAAAATGGTTATCGAACATATAATTTTATCGTAATACGATTTTTTTTAAATAATATATTTTAACTATTTTTATCGAAAAGCCAAGAAATCAATTATTATATCGACTATATTATGTAGAGGAAATGAAACAATTAAAATATACTATTTTAAAAAAAAGTCATATTACGATAAAATTAATATCAAAACATAGATAAAAACGAGACGGTCACAAATATGTAATTATTTTTTTATCTAAACAAAATATATCACAAGTTATTAAACATAATTTTCAAACAATCTATAATTAATTACATTCCCCTCACATATTTCATACAACTCCCTCATAATTTACATACAAACCCTTCCAATTAAATCGAATTTAAATGGTTTTCTCCATTATCAACCAATCAAAACATTCTATTTGTCCATGTCACAATTACACGTCATCAATGACGTCATCATTTTTTTGCCACATCAGATTTTCTCTCAGCTCCGTCAACAATATATATATTAAATTATATACCCACAATGCAAAATTCACTTTATATTTATAAAAAAATAAAAGATGATACAGAAGTAACAGAGCAGTTGAGTTAACAAAATTGCTAAGCCTAAACATTACTCAAAATCAAGCAAAAAAATTACAATGACCGCATAAACGTTTTTTCCTTTTGCATCTACAGAACCTAGAATCCATATGCAGCCCCTTTTGATCGATCTGTGTTAAAGTCTCAAAATTTCTAATGCAGTAAACACTCTTTACCCGGATTGGCTGTCTATAACAAAATTTCAGCTAAATAATGATCCTGGTTTTCTGGCTTTGAACCGTCCACGACTCTCGTAATGTAGTGTTCACGCGCAACTCTCTTTTCCAGGATCAAAATTGCTCTCTCTGAGAATAAAAACTAAGGACGGGCTTTCTCAACATATTTAAGTGCTTCTCCCTTGACATATTCAACTCTTTCTTCATCACCATACGACTTTTCAAATTCAAGATATTTCTTAAATAAGAACTGCAACATCCAGAAAAAGAATCAATCACGTGGACTGTGTTCATGTGTGGAAACAGAATACAGGAAAACCTAGCATTGCTAAAAACGTGGAAATTTCAACCCATTTACGTATGAGATGATGGAATCAGGCTATGTTTTATCTCTAACAGGTCAAGTGGTCAACCAAGTAAAATATTTTAAAAAACCCGCTAAAAGTAAACGGGCACAAAATACCCAAAGTGGATTTTTAACACATAGCACCTTCTGGGTTCTGAAGTATTTTATTCAAAACATAAGATTATTATGGAAGTAATATAACTTTCTTATCTTATTTGACACACCATTTTTTTAAACTAATAGAAAAAACCAAAGTTTTAGGACAGTTTTTAGGTTTTGACAGTTACCCAGATGCTAGCGATAACTCACCTTCATTTTCTTAAGTGGTAACTCTAAGCAGATGGTTCTCTCAAATAGAGCACGAATCACATCCACATCTCCGAGCCGAATCTCCTGTTAAAGTTGGATAAAATTTCTTGTAAATCAAAAGTGTCAATATATAAGAAAAACAATTTTTAGGGAAGTAAATTACTTGGTCCAGGTAAACACTCCACAAGTCTGTTCTTTTTGGGTACTCGCGAAGTATTCCCTCAAACATTGATCTTCCTCTATCAGGAATTCCAATCTTGAACTCGGAAATTGCTGTCTGTGTGATGAACTTAATATGCTTGTGTTTTGGAAGGCATATAAGAGCGCGTTTTACAACAGACTGAACCAGATCCTCATTTTGCTTTAATACCCTCTGAATCCGTCTTAACCAAACCTACAATTTGTAAAGCAGTTAAAGCACAGGTCCCAAAAGGATTTTAAAAAAGTGACAAATTTGTCTTTCAAGACACCTTGCATGAATGCTTAAACTTTTTAATCATCTTTTCAAGAAGTTCGTCAGCCAGTTTATCTTGCTCCGTCCTCTCGTACATCCCTAGTAGTGCAAAATGCACTTTTTTGGGGTCACACACCTGCAAGGCCCTTTGAAATATTTTTACAACGGCCTCCTATGGAAGAAAATAGCATTTAAATCGGTTAGCAAAGACACAAGCAAAAATAAAGAAAACCTATGTTAATAAAGAAAACCTCTTTAAAATTGTATACCTCTGGAGGGTTTCCGTATTCATTCTCTAAATTAAAATAAGCAACCCAGACATTTAGCTTCTCAGACTCTTCTCTGATGTTGATTGTTCTCAAAGCCCTGCAAAGATCATATGAACCATCATGTATATTAAGCAATAAGAAACCAGAAAAATTCAGACATTATATGCCTATACACACGTGTTTGTATGTATGTATTAGTAGCACCTCTCAGCCATTGAGCGAGCCTTCTCAACGTCATTCAAGGAGAGCAAAAACGCCATGTACTTTATCCAGATAAAGCTGCTATTTGGTGAGCTTCTGATTAACTTCTCATAGTCATCGGCAGTTTTAGGTACATCTTTCTGCAGTAGCCTTTCCTCAGCAGCCCTAATTTCCCGTTCTCTGCACATCAAATAATTGGTGGGTTGAAACACGTAAATTTTAGTACATGTCACGGGTTGGGTTCACCCAAGAAATTTCTTGTCAAGAGAATGTAACTTTTTGTCATCGACATTTGAATAATAATATTATTATTATTTATTTCATGATTCAGAAATATAATGCATTGAATATATAGTTCGGGTAACTTTCAACCCGTCTTTACATTCATTTAAAGATAAAATCGATCCAACTCGTAAGTAAACGGGTCGAATTTCCTCCTGTAGAATATGTATCAGAAAGAATTTCAAGTTACCTTTCTTCCATCTCTTTCTTCTTGTTGCGCCTATTTTTGTTCTCACTCATTTGGGTTTTGTTATCGACAGGGACCAGACTCTGAGCACCTGCATCGTCCACAGGTGAGTCCTCTGTTTCATCCAAAGAAACTTCAAGTGGAAGGACAGAAGCCCTGGATTCCACTTCAGCTAACACTGGATGTTTCCCATTCTCAGAAGAAATTGGCTCATGAAACTCGGAAGGGTTTTCATCATCTAAATCAGAATCATCGTCCTCATCGAGGGAATCAGAAGCATGATTTCCAGGTGTTCCGATATCGATACTGGCATCAAAATGTGATCCTTTCATCCCTAAGGAAATTCTCTGTCTTTCTTCATCAATCTGATGAAAAGTTTAACACAAAAGTCACCAAATGAATGATATTGTTATGCTAAATGATTTTGTAAGAAAGCATTAATACAGAAAACAAGAGTAGATTTATAACAATAGATACTAAATCAACAAAAATAATAAAGAACTATAAATGCCTGTCAAATGAATTCCCATGGTAAGAAAATTGTCGGGGGCTATGAAAGTGAGTTTGCTTTCAGTTAAAATACAATGTACATGTTTGTGCTCACCTTCAAAATTTTGGCCTGAACTCTCTCCCGAATTTTGTATTTTGTTTCAATGTTGTCAATATCATCCTCGGGGAGCTTGGAGACATGGCACAACCCAACCTATGCAAATGAAGAGTAACAGTTATAGCCAGATTTAAAGATGCAACTAGGTCAGAGCCCTATCTCAAAAGACATGCGCGTCAGCTATTTAACGTGTGTACAGAAACACACTGGTACAGTGGTAGGTCAAAAAAAATTGCAATCAAATCACAGTTTGATATTTGACCATAAAAGTAATGCTCAAAAATTGGGATATCTAACTAGTACACTAGAAAAAGAATGGATATGAGTTCTAATAATCATGAGAAATATGAACACAGCCACTTACCAACTTAGTTTGATCAATTGTGATGAATAAACCATACGACTCAATACGCTTTACGCTTCCAGATATAATATCTCCAACATGGAGGCTACTTAAATTAATGTCAATTTTTGATTCTTTTGCACCACTAGTTTTGCGAAGACTGACTTCTATTCTCTTTGACAAAGGTTCCAAAGAAAGCACCCTGTGTGAAACATGTGCCAGCATGAATATCATGATGAAGATTTCATTAAGGGTGTAAAACAAGCAATAATCATTACCTGCCAGTAACAAGTTTCCCAATAGAGAACTCTTCTTCAGGTTTTGAGACAAAGCCATCAGACAAGTTTGAGATGAGGATTTTAGCATCAAGCTTCCTAGAAAGCATGATGAAACATCCCTTTGGAGTGACATTCTTAACATATCCCTGATAAGAGAATGGTAAACACTTAAACCCGTAAAAAACAAAAGACACTAAAAAAGAGCCAAGTAGTCAAACAAAGCTCAAAGAGTGCATTTACCTCTACAACCATGTCAAGATGAAGGTCCTCAATCTTTTCATAACGATTACTTCGAGAGTTCCTGCAAACAAATATTTCAAAAGAGTTAGCATTTGCCACAACAGATGAGAAAAGATCAAGAAATTGAACAGATTGTCTTGGCTAAATCTGAAATTATGTCAACAAGACCATTAGACATGATATGGAGGCCATAAAGTGTTCAATAAGCTTATCCAATAGAAGAAAATATTCATAGATTGACTAGTTGAATACAGATAAAGTTTATCCCAGGAGCTTCAGTTAACCTCAAAGCAAATACAGTCAATAAAGAAAAAGTTATTTTACTGCTCAGCGTCAAAGGCAGGAGACTTAACTTGAGAAAAACTTGGTTCATTAAAAGCTTAAAACGAGCCAAGCCTTAACGAGCTCAAGCCTAGACTGAAGCTCATTTAGTAAACGAGCCCAAGCTCTTCAAAAGGTAGGCTCGTTTAAGCTCGCAAGCCTAAACGAGTTTTATATATAATATAATTAATATTTTATATTTATATCATTTTAACGGAAATTTCAAATTAAAACTAGAGCCTAAACAGGCCAAGCTTAAACGAGCTCAACATCATGAGCTCTACATGAGCTGAGCTCGAGCTTAAAAAAGCATAAAAAAAGCCCGGCTCAATAAGTACAAGGCTTGGGCTCGGCTACATCCCTATAATGATAAGTACAAATTACGAGTTTAACCAAATCGACATGATTATCCATGCGAAAACTAGCTCAAACAAATAGTATCCCAGATTTTAAAGTACACAAACGCAAGGAATGCAATGCCGCCTCTTTGGGTTGTTTTAAACAATGCAGGCTCCACTTTTTCAAACAAATTCCATCCCGATCAATTTGTGAGATTGATTTAGTCAGCAAGCTTTCATGACTTTTTTCATCTGGTAACATTACTTATCCAGTTAAAAACTGAAGACTTCTATAAGCAAACTAACCAAGTGCTAGATCAAACATTGTTTTTTTGGGGGCTGGAGCTATGAAAACCCTAAATAAAAGTTCTAACACATATACATTCATGGTTTTTCTTTTTCTAAAGTAAATAAATAACACCAGTAGTTTACTTACCCATCCATTCCAACTAAAGATGAACGCAAAGACAGATCAACATGAAGAGTCCCAGTTGCAGATCGGCCAATGTCGAGGACTTTGCATTTGACAAACTGCCCTTCATGATAGCCAGACATAGGATTGGATATCCAAGAATCTGCTAGTTCAGTAAAATGAACTTTACCTGAGAGACGCGGATCAATTTGCACAATCAAGCCACTGACACCTGGCAATATTTTAGAAATTCTGCCACCCACAACTGCACCTTCACAAATATGAGATGTGGCAGTTTCACTTCTATCATTAGCAAGTAGTCCACCAGCTTGTGGATGCAATAGTACCCGCAATAATCTTTTATCTTTGTTAGTACTTAGAATAAAACCAGACACAGGTTTTCCAACGTGAAACCGGTTCTGGAAATCTTGAAGCTCAGAAGGTTCACATGCACTGTCGAGAATATATAGTTGTGCCCGAATATCTCGAGTTACTGCTAACCACACCCAATCTTTATCCACTTTATACACAAACCCGGTCACACTTTGACCAATTGAATAACTGAATTCTTGTGATGTGCACATGTCTGTTTGGTCTGTAAGCAAAGGTGTGAATGTTGTACATACATGCAGACATAAGTTCTCGTAATAACAAACATGAGAAACCACTGCAGTTTGAAAAAATAAGAAGACAAGTACACAAATGAAAAACATGGTCTACCTGTAAGTACAGAGGGTCTAATAGACAGGTCCCACCGAACGTTATTACTATTTTCAGCTTTAGATTTCGACATAATCTTTGCTGTCAATGTCTGCCCAATTTTGAATTTACTAAATGGGTCCTGTAGAATATTACCATCGCTTGCCTGTTGACATGCAATTAAAATTTATAGATATGACAGTAAAAAAAGAAAAAAACACATTTAGCACATAACACAAGAAATGCTACCTCTGTGATATGTATCCGGCCATGTAAACCGGAACCAAATTTCACTTTAAGCTCAAGAGGCTTTATATCTGTAACCTGAAAAGCAATAAATATAATTTATTATATGCATGCCAGTTAGGTTACTTTAAGCAGAAATGCTATTCTGATTGGCCAACATTAAATCATTTATACATATCTAAAAAACCAATAACAACCTCCGTTTGGACAACAGATCCAACATCATAACTAGACTTCTTTTTTGCCCTCTTTGCACTGGAAGTCTCCATGACTTCACTGTTAGATTTAAGCAGCAACAGTAACCTTTCTGCTGTTGAAGATTCTGGAAGAGCCATAACAGATGCAATCACCCTACAGCCAAAAGAATACTTTGACTTAATCATTTGTCAGAGGAATATTTTCCAACCATATAATGCAACAAACTCTGAGAGTTCAACAACAACTAATTATTAAGTGTTTAGTTTACTAAACGTCTAAGCATGAAATTTGCATTAATAAATTTGTTCGACGGGCTTTAGGAATTTCTATAAAGTAGAATGAATGCTAAGAGTAACGAAGAACAGGGTTACTTGAGTAACTTACTGTTGTCCATTGACAAATTGTTTTGGGTGGAATGCTTGAGTGTTGTAGTCACTTAGAGATGCATATCCCAGGGCATACTTAGCACTCGGAATAGAAAGAACCTGAGCCCAAAACATAGCACAGGAAGAAAGAATGAGAAAATCAGATTGCTAAGATCAACCTGGTGACGCTTATGAGTAATATAGCTGATCAACTACAACACTTGCCAAATAATTCTCCTTCACAATTTCCACTACTGCATTTACAGTTTGGTTCACCTCCAAGTCCTTTTGTGCTGACCTTTTGCGCATCTGGATAACAAGAAGTAAACAAGGATTGAAAATAAGAATCAGCAACAGATAACCACATGTATGCAATAGAAAAACAGATATCTTTAAGATATAGTTAACAACAGATAACCTTTTTGGGAGTTCGGGAATCAGTGTTCTCTGTGTATAACTCTGGCTTCAAGGACAGATCCACAAGGCGGTCCATCTTGGATACATCAAGAATTGTGGCTTTAATAGTTGAACCAATATCTAGAGTAGATCCAGCAACTGAACAAAATTCAAACAAAAACATGTTAGTAACAATGTTGCATAAATCACCTGACCAATTGCAGAAACTTACGTTGGTGATGCGTGATAAACCCAAAAACATCACTATACTTCTGAAAGCTAACAATAACTCCAGATTCTTTTGCAGCATGGACAGTTCCCTCAATCACATTCCCAATGGTGAACTCTTTCACCCATTTCAGACTAGAAGATTTCGAACCAGAATAATGCAGCTCGGCAATCTGAGAAATTATGTAAGGCCAGAGCTCAGATTATCTTTAGGTAAGAAAGAAATAGTGAAAAAGGAAATTGATATACAAACAATAGTAAATGAAAACAAAATGTTGCCTATGTCATGCTTATTGTTTAATATAAACAATCACCTTTTCCTCCAAGATAAAGTATTCTTGAATGAAAGATGCATCTGTTGAAGAGCATAACGACTGCTTCAAGGACACAGTTATCCTACCTGTTTCAATACTAACCTGGATGTATTTAGAAAACAATGGATCAATACAAATATACAAGTCCACTTGTCACTTTTAAAAAATCGCAACAACAAAAATTAAATCCATATCCTCACATACATCCTGTATGTTACTGCGAACTGACTGTCCAACATAAAAGACTTCTGAAAGATCAGCTCGGTGATCATCAACAGCCTAAGCACATAACAGAAGGTTATGTTATCTAGATAACCAACAAAAACCCCGTGATAGAAAAAAGGACAGTTAAATCATTAGCAGCAACTTACCCGGTTTTTAGGAGCAAAACCAGTTAAACGCCCAATGAAGCGCACAAAGCAACCAGTGTCGATGATATTACAGATATAACCCTGCGTCAGAGATGACATTAAGTTATCAGAGTATTTTATAATGAGCAGAGAAATAACAGTAATTACTGTACAAGTCTAATGTATCTTTACCATTTCTACTATGTTAGCTATGAACAGCTATATATAAGCTACAAGAAAGAGGATCTTACAGGCACCACTGAATGTGGATAAACTTGACTGGCCTCAACAGGCAATTGCTGAGCCGCGTTGATGAAAGAATATTTGGCAGTTAATATCAAGTTATGGTTCTCGACATCTGTTGAAAATAAGTAAAATCCATAAATACAATTTGAAAGTAATACTAAATTACCAATACTGGTTTGCATGCTACATTCCACTGAACAATAGTTATTACAGACACTAGCAAAAGCCTTCATCATTTTTTTCATTTCTTGTATCTCATGTAGAGATTTGAATGTGTGGCCCTATACAAAGAAGAGACCCCAACAAAAGGTTACGATATTAGTGTTGGGTGCTAAGAGTTCTTAATTCCTAAATTCCTAGTCTCTTAGCTATGAAACTACATTATCTCTTGGTCTGCCATATCATGCTTATATATTTCTGATTCTTCTAGCTCGGATATTTGTTCTATTTCTCAAAACTCATAGAACTAAAATAATAGCCTTTCGTGAGATTGCAGGGCACTCAAATGTAAGAAATTAGGCATTCCATGTATTGTCTAAAGTAAAAATGAGTTATAGTAAGTCTTCTGCTACACTAACACCGACTACCAAGTAGCAAAAAGGTTAAATAAAATTAAAAAATACAGATACTCCTTATGTACGTTTCTGTAAGGTGGAGGATTTGGATATACATAAAACGGGGCAAGGTCTCATCCAAATTGTTAGTATTGGGATGCTTACAACATAGTATGCAAAGATTTTTTTTATATGTAAAGATGCAGCTAAAAAATGTTTCTTTTCTTTATTCTATTGTACTTCGGAAAGGCAAATACACACTATATTTCTCTCATGGGACTCGAAACCATAACCTATGATTGGTGGGCTCATATGGGCAATTATGGACCGGCTGGCCACCTTTAAACATCTAAAATATACACTTACCTAGAACAAGGAGTTTTTCGAATTTGTATCCCGGCTTCAATACTGACTTCATTACAGAAGCAAGGCCTGAACATTGAGAAATAAAAAAAGGTTGAATGGTAAAAGTAACAATGTTACTTAAAACACTATACTGTCTCAAGAGCACCTAAATGAAGGTCCTTAGCCAGATTAAATACTTACCATGGTTGTCTGCCAGATGTTCAGGAGCGATCATTCCCTTGATGTAACCCTTAATACCAACATCAAGTATTACTGCATTAGGAGTTACTCGCTCAACAGTACCCGATACAATACTCCCAAGTTTGACCTCATCGTCTTCTGATGTCCTGAAAACAAAAAATATTAATGTTGATATCTACATGACATCCAAATGATTCTTTACTTAGTAGAAACAGTGAAGGATATAGAAAATAGACCTTGCAGGTGTCACTAAGAAACTAAGGTTGATCCTCCTTGTAGCAGGAACTGAACTTGTAACTCTACACTTGACGACTTGCTCAACATGATACATTGAATTCACATCAGATCCAGGATCTAGCCCAAGCTCAGCTCTGTTCCAAGAAAAATAAAAGTAATTATCTGACGTATTATAGCAGACCTGTAATTATATTAATGACCAAGGGATAAAAAATGCAATATCCAAATAACTTAAATATTTACATCTGCAGGTGCAAGCATTTGCCTGTGTACAAACTAGATCAAACAAGCAAACTTATATATATACATTACTAACTGACACTAAAGAGAACCACGAATTTCTTTTAACAAAATCACACTTGTATTTGATCAAATATCATCACAAACTCCCCTAATTCTGCTTATATTTATGTCTACAGCTCAATAGAAACTAGCATCCAGATATGCCCTCTGCTTAGCAAGGTCACAAAGTTTCAGATAGGGAAGTAGCTGGAGACGAGATAGATACAAAAAGAAAATTTTATACAACTGGGACCTTGTATTTTGATTCTTTAAGTGAACACTCGAACTCTAATTAATCTCTAAGAAGAGAAGATTTGACATCGAAAGCAGATCCTCACATACTATTTTTATATAGAGTCCAAGCACCAAACACAAAATAACAAGTTATACAATAGATCATAATAATCATTGGTAAAACCAGTATACATTTCCATTCTGACCCCAAACAACAGAAAATCTTACATAAAATAGAATTACATCCACAAGGATAAACCAGGAAGAGGTGGAGCAGGTGGTCATGTTGATGTCATTAAGACAAGTTATGAAGTATGTGGATCTAACCTGGGGGCAAATCCTTGCACACCATTGTAAAAACGAACAAAACAACCATGAGATTCAATTTTTGTTATCCATCCATGAGTCCATAGTCCTTCGGTTACATCCGTATATGAGCTAAGAACTGGAAGCTTAGATTTTACCTGACAAGATCAAGCATAATCCTTCAATGACTAAAACATAAAAGACCCAATACACATATTGCATTTAGTTTATACCAACAGTAGTATTAGAACCTGACCATCTAGGAACGAGATGAATAAGAATCATTAAAAATCAAGCAAATTATAACAGATTGTGTTGAATTATATGTCGCAACAAAATTAAGTAAGATACACCAACTAACGCTCCACCAACAATGCCATAATCAAATGCAATGAAAAACAATATTGCAAAAAAATGCACAGAGGTTCTGCTCAACCATTAAACTTATGGCGGAGCACAAAAAGTATCAACTGTCGTGCAAAGAAAATCACTTTAAAAAGCATCTAGTTAGGCCAAATGGCCAATCATCTTCAAAATTTCCCAGTGTTGTAAAACTCCTATTCCAAGGCCGAGTGCTCATGACAAGGTGGGAGTTAGGCCCGTCGAAAATAACCGATAACCGACCAACCCGGTCAAGGTTCGGTTAGATCGGGTAGGCTTGATCGGTTAGTTCGGGTTACCTGTATCAATTACGGTTCGGTTATCAGTTAAATTATTTTTCATCCGTGTATTACCCGAGTTACCTGAAAAAAATTTTAAAAAAGAGGGAACTTAATCTATATCCTAGTAAACTTTGTTAATTACATATATTCTTCCAAACCTTTAGATTAAATTAATATTCTTCTAAAAGTTGTAAACTCTCATATACCAGATAAAAAAATTAATAATACTTAAATCATCATTAAGAAATTAAAGAAACATCCCTAATATAATTTAAATGTAAAACCTTCAATTATATAAAAGAAAATTTGCTTTGTTTAGCCTAGTTTCATTTGTATTTTGTAGAATAAAAGTGAGAATTTAGTTCTTTGTTTCTGTTTACTTTGTAGAACAAGAATTATATACAGTTATACACTAAAAAAAGATTGAACAAGAATTATATACGTTAGTTTGTTTAGCTTGATTTGTTTATTGATTTTGTTTAACTTGGTTTCTTTTTGTGGTGGTAATGAGTATTATATTTACTATTAAAAATAAATCATCAAAAGCATAAAATAAATCAAAGTTAGTATTTTTGGTAATACCCGATACCCATTATAACCTAATTGTACCCGAATCTACCCATAACCGATACCTGAATATTAAATACAGGTCGGCTAGCGGTTAATATCCTATAACTAAAATAACCGAATTACCCGACCCGAATTAACCAATAACCGAATGACACCCCTAAGGTGGGTGGCCTTGCCGACTTACATAATTAAAGTGGGTTGAGATGAATCCGAATAGTGCAAAACTCGACCCCAACTCGGTCAAACTCGGGATGATTCGGTCCTAAATTTTTTTATAAATACTAAGTCTCATTGGTTCTCATAATTAAAAGCCATTATCACATACCCTGTTTCCTCGTTTCATGAGTTATTTGACTATCTAATTTCTAGTTCTATAGTCCAATGAACTTGTCATACCCTATAATTTTGAAATTTATATATAAAAGTGCCAATCCGAATACTCCACAAATACTTCCCGCTTAGGCCAATTACTCGCTACAACCCAGTCGGCCGCTCGAGTACTGCCTAGCGAGCTTTACAACATTAAAATTTCCAAACCTTGCAAAACCCGTAGGCACCGTTTTCACTCGCAATTATACAAATCCTACATAAGCAAATAAAAGCTGATGATACTCGAGATAATGATACAAGATGTTAAATACCATAATCTTGTCTTAGGCTCTTAGCTACTTGAGCTTGATTTGGTCCGTTTTCATGATCTCTAGTCACTTTTACAGTCTTATAGGAAAAAATTATGATAGCTGTAGTAGTGGAAATGAATGACAACAGAAGCAATATGGTTCAATGGCGTTTTCAGGTCTATAATCATTCCTCTTAATTAATAGCGTAGACTGTGGTTCACCGAGTTCTGCTGTGAAAGCAACCTTTTGTACAAATAACACTAGTACACTATAAATATACAAGAAGCTCCACAACTGAAGCATAGAGAACTGGCCAGTTAATATATGACATAATAACAAGTCAAGCTAATTATTTACTTTGCATATATCTAATACATTGAAAATGACAAGTAACTACGATACTGATACAAAGAAATCATGACTGCAACTCAAGAAAAGCAGATATTTTTTCGTTTAAACAAAGTAAGTCAATCTGGGAGAAGAGCATACAAGTGTTTTCTTGTGTGTGACGGTAATTCTTTTAGACTTGCAACCAAGCACACGGAAGACTAATTCAGCACCAACCTACATAAACCAAAACACTTATCATAACGAGATTATATATATACACACTGGAAAACTATTCACAAAATTTATCCAACAAACAATGTGAGATGAACTAATCTTAACATATTCAAAGAATATATGTTGCAAAAATCTTCACAAAGAAGTTTGTCGTACATCACCTGAAACTTTTTTCTGGGTTTTACAATTTCAAATTCTGACATATGACGAAGAGGGCAGAGTGCCTTCACACCACTAGCAAATTGCACAATTGCACCAAAACTATCAACAATAATAACTTTTGCTTTCACCACCATTCCAGGTCTGACATCAGAGTGAGTGAAAACAGAGCCTTCAAATGCACTGGTCTGTTATAAAAAAACAAAAGGAGAGAGATTTGAGTCCAGAAGTCAAATTTGCTCAAGTTACAAATAGACCTGCAACCATTAAATCAAGATAACAGATCTATTTATTTTTTAAGTCTGTTGAAAATCACAATCCTTAGTAGGAAAAGTTGAACAAGAATTCAGTTAATAAGTGAAGGAAGTAAACAAATTCACACTTGGTTTAAAGGAGAGAGAGCATAGAAAATAGCATATGATGTACTTTTATAGAAACAACCCAAATAAGATATCTAAATGTAATGGTACATGCTCTCTAAACTTAAATTTATGCATACAAATCCTTACCCCCTTGATGAACTCGAACTTATTAATCTAGTATTCTCAGCTCTCCAGACACACACTCACAGGTATTGTGCCAAATTTAGATGCAAAAGTTCACCATTGTTTAGACAACTTTGCATAGTGTACAAGAACCCAAATCAAAAGTCACAATAGTGTACAAGAACCCACATCAAAATTCATGTGACTGAGATTAGAAATGCAGAAGAGCAGAGAAAGCAACCTTTAAAACACCAGTGGCAAGCCCTTCCAAAAGCCGGAAACCAGAAACTCTCACACGAACAACGCTTCCTTCCTTGAAGCTTTTTTCCCACTTCTTGACTTCTTTGTCAGACAAATCTGACACCTGAGAAGAACGTGAAATCGGTTTACTAAAAAAGGCTATCAGATAAAGATTCTGGTCAAAATGTCAACAGCTGCAACTGTCAGATTGACTTACATTAACATATGCTGGAGTTGGAATAGGAACAGAAGGAATTTCCAGCAGCAAGCCAGATCCTCTATCAACTCGAACAACTTTAGAATCGTCAAATATATCTCCGATTTTAACAAGCTGCATACAGATTGTATCAAACCTTATTGAAAGCATAACAGGCATTAGCAAGGACTCTGTAAAAACTATGCAAACATTCAGAAATTAGAAGTCCGCATAAATTCCATAAGATGATTACAAGTTGTTCTAGTTTTTTGTAAAGCGTAAACAATAGTTTCTAAATGTTTACTAGAGATTTTGACTAGTCAACATATAGAACTTTTAAATAAAGTGAACTTCTGTGCCACAAAAGAAAGAAAAAAAATCATTATAACCTTAGCACTTAGCAGTATCTAATATTGGAAAATACTTGAGAGTTTTCAGAGGGGCAAACAAAAGCACTAAACAGGTCTACTCTATTGGCACATCATGTTCGTTGCTTTTTAACCAGTTATAGTTTGACAACTTAAAGCATTAGGGTGTCAGCTACTTAGCATACTTATGATAACACAAGTCCATTCTGTTGATAAGAAAAAAGTTTTAAGTATCTGGAAGAATGAATTTGAAATATGCATAGTAGCCTACAATTACATCAGATGCATGCAAGGTCAGAATGACATTTACGCACAGATTAATATTATTGATTAGTGAAAAAACTTACTGAAGGGGGAGCGTTGTTATGAACAAGGTGGGGATTCAGGGTTAAACCAACAGCTCTTGTGGACGGATCGATGAACAGGATCCGAGCATTGACCTGACATTGGGACATAAACAAAAAGTGAAGACATAAACACAATGCAGGTGAGATCTGAAACGAATATAATAAGACGATCATATTTATTTCATTTTGCTGTGTATTCCAAAATAAGCTACACAGTACTTGAGCTTGACTTTGAGAACAAAGAAAGATAATCAAGTTTCGGCTTACAACATCTAAAAAACAGGGCATAAATAGTATTATCAAATACAACTTGTTCTAAATCAAACTTACCAAAAACTTAACAAGCATAATAAATAAAAAATTGTCACCATTTTGCTTGATGCAAGATAGTTGAATATGATGTTATCCGAAGGAAGTTCCCATCTTACATGGCTTGTGCAGAAAAGAAATCACATATTAAAATGTGGCAAACGGAAGCAAAGTAAATAGAGATGATCCCTTGGGAACCAAAAAGTTACAAAGAACAATATAAACCGTTAAGGGCGTAATTGAGCCAAGAAAACTCGTGAGTTACTCAAGATCGACTCAAAAAATATTTGAAAGTAAATAGAGATGATCCCTTCGAGTTCCGTACTTCACTCTCGTCAAGCTCGCGAGCCTAATAGAGCTTATGTTAAATTTAATTTTTACCCTTTATTAATACATATATAACCTACATTACCCTCCTAGTGAGTGACATCTAGTCACATAATGGTGTCTACAAAGGAATTTATTACTTTTTCGAGTTGAGTTGAGCTGAGCTTGAGAGTATCGTCTAGTTCAACGAGTCAAGCTCAAGCTTGAGATTTGAGGCTAGGTCGAGCTCAAGTTTTTAAGTCGAGTCGAGTTTCAAGCTTGACCGTGCTTGACTAGACTCGGCTCATTTAGTTCCCCAATAAACCATCACAATTTACTCAGTTTTAAATTGACTCTTGTTTAACTTCACAAAATTTGCAAGATGTTCAAACAAGTAAAATAATCCTCTTATATAACTTGACATAGGTTCAAAGAGCAAGGTGCTCGTTTTCGAGAAAGCGAACAACAAAATTGATATTTCCCAGATTTAAAAAAATTATGATAATTCTTGTTGCCTAGACCAATGAGTCCCAACAAGAGAAGTAGAAACTTTACCTTCTTGTTTTCAATGTACTCGTCTTTCCATTTTGAAGTAGGAAGAGTGTTTCCCAAATGAAATATATCAGCCTACAATAAAAACAATCACGACATATACATCACACAACAATTCCAAGGCTTGGTTAAACAACTAAGAATATGATAGAAAGTCAAGAATCATACAGTTCCAGTAAAGAAGGTCAGAAAGGAGAGCATGATGCCATTTTCAAGGGTTGAGCGCACACGAGCATTAACCATCATGCCAGGAACGAGCAGATTGAATGGAATGCCTTTAAGATCCTTTGTCTGTATAGAAGTACAAAAATGACAGAGTGAAGCAGGTTGACAATGGAACTAACGTAACAGTAGAGGAAAATATGACATATACATACCACACAATTGGCCACCTCATCAGCATCAGAACTAAGATTAACAACTTTACGAGTTTTATCGATGCTCTTTACGACTCCTTGAACAAGTCTCCCTACTACCATCTTAGAATCCTTGCTTCCTGCTTGTTTGCATATGTAATATGAATAGGGGGCATAAAATCATAAACACCATATGAAAGATGCTTCAATGCAAGCGAAAACATTGATTGAAACACCCAAGACTCATGATCATGATAAATATCTTGCAGAAAAAATACATAACAAGAAATACATAATTTGTTATCCATCTTAGAGTTTAAATCCAAACCCCAAGTCACATGCAAGGAAATCATTTCAACCCTCCTAAGTAGCTGAAAAGGTCACAAAAAATTAGGCAACTTCATCTTACTAGTTACTTCTGAAAATGTTAATCGGCATCACTTTAAGAAGACACAGAGGGGATGTTATATTTGATTGTTCTACCCATAAGTTCTATAAGCACATAAGGGGACATTATATTTTACAAGATAATTGAAGGTGTTCGGAAAAGAAGATTATTTTGTGCCAATAAGTAACACCAATTAAGACTATTCATCAGTGGTAAGCCAAAAGAATTACAAAAATCCTCATGATAGTCAAAATGCGTATAAATAAGAACATATACATAACAATTACCGTCTTTGCCGCTTTTTTGCATAAAACCAGTAAATGAAGTTACACCAAAATGAAGCATGTAACCATGGTCTTCAATGCTTTTCACATATGCATTAACTACCTGCAAAACACATACAAAAATCAGAAGCTAAAAGAACCCTTTTATCTCTTTCTTAACAAAGACAAAAACTGCCAACCAACAAAGGACAAGCCATTGTAACTCCTAAAACAAATGCATAATGGCCTATAAGAAAAACTCCACTCTAATCCTCAATAGCATATGAACTTTATCATTTTAATACACAGTCCAGTAATTTTCATCAAACATATTACACATTTAAGAGACAAGCTATTGACTACATTGGCAGTAAAGTAGCATTCATTGAAGCATAATTGTTATGCTCCAAAGCTTTTACAAAAAACCGTCTTATTATGCATAGAATGACTAAAATGCCTCACCATCCCTTCTTGAAGAATGTCCAATGCGAAGCTACTATGCAACAAAGCAAGACGCAAAGAAAGCCAAATCCTTCTCTTCCCTTTTTCTTTCTTATCATCATCTAATTGAAGTACTATGCATGAAACCAGTTGACCAACAGTATATATGGCAGAAAGAACATCACCTTCTATCTCCTGTTTGGAAAAAAGGATTATATAAGTTTTATGAGCAAACACCAAGTGTAGAGTTTTTGAAAAATCTAACTCGTGTGATACAGGAAAGATAGTTAAAGTAATGACTAATATATTTCAATTGGTAATACCCCTTTCACTTCATCATGTAATAGAGGATCTATTGCTTCACAAGCACGAACCAACCCACGAAGGCCTCCTGGAAGACTAACTACAAGATCTTTCTCATTAACTTCAGAAATCACACCCCACAGCTTCATCCCAGGAGTAATATTCTAAAGGAATCCAGAAAAGCAAGAGAAAATGATGTGACTTTGGTCAAAAGGGTTATCTTAAGAGTGCCATAAGTTGCACAGCTGGATAACATGTCAACATAAGAAATTTCTACAAAAAATGGTGATAAGGAAAGATAATTAGCAAACTAATGAAAAAACTCAGCTTGTCAAACTAGTGAAATGGATTGAGATTTTAGCATCTGTATCCGATATATTTCCTTGATTGATGAATGTGGACCTTATCACTCGGTGACATTTACATTCATGAGAAAAAGAATGGTGTAATGGTGTTACACCTTCAAATAATCAACAGTCTGTAACTATGTCTTCGAATTGTGTTTTCCTTTATCCAATAAAAAGGATTTACAACAGCACCCACAAGCCAACTGATGAACTTAGTAGCTGGTTATTTTGTGTTGGATCGATAAAATATAAACTTATTCAAATCTGACACTAAGGATAGAACCAGCAAATCCGCAAAAATGATATACCTTCAAAGTGATCTTGTTAGCAAACCTAGGCAATTTCCCACCATTTCCATCACCAAAAAGCAAACCCAGATCATCCTCGGTTGATTGACTCAGGTTTTTCATGTTATCTTTCCTCTTCTTCTTCAAAACCATTTTCTCTGTTTTAAATTCCTTGTCAACCTCTGCCCGAACTTTATCTACCTCTGCACGACTGAGTGAGCTTTGTCCACCTACAACACTCAAAACCTTGCATGAATATTCACAGCAATCATTTTCGAAAACAAGTTTATACAAAAAGAGTTCATATCTAGGGACCTCTGGGAAAGTCAGGAACATCGTCTTCAAGCTGAATTGGTAGAGCATCTTTAGACACAGCACTATCTGATTTTTTAGGCGGTTTAAAAGGCTTTTTAGATTGTTTTTGAAATGTCTTAAGCTTGTCCTCTGACTTCTTGTTAAAGGATTTCTTGGAGGGTCTAGCCATGTCCTGCACAATAAGCAATTGGCAAATGAGCACATCTGTAAATATATAGATAGAGCAGCATTATGAGTGCGCCTTGATTTAGAACGTGCTAGGCGCCCCGAGGTGCAAAGGGTCCCAAAAGCCAGAACACCTCGTGCATCAGGCGCACCGACGATAGTAAAACCTGTTAGTGAGAGAGAGTATGTTACTGAGATGGTTTAACTCCGGCGATGGTTTAACTCCACGTGAGGCCGACGAGGATGAGCGATGGTGTTGTGTGTGAGGCAGACGACGGTGGACCTGGTGGTTGCCTCTGAAAAGAAATTGTACCTTCGACTAGATAGCAAACAGTGGTGAAACAGAAGAGACGGTGGAAAGGCGTCGGAGTCGACGTCAGTCGACACAATCGGAGAGCCGGCGATATTAGGGTTTAGGGTTCTATAATTTCGCGGTTAAACTTATATGAACTAAAGTTTTTTAGTTTCTACAAAGTAACCACTATTCTTTTCAATGATAGCACGTTTGTGCCGCAAAGTTAAGTATGTTGAATATGAGACACAATGTTATATGGGAGAGAATATTTACATAACGGTTTTTTGTCGTACATAACAAATTTAACCATTATATCCTCACTTAATTATCATGTGTTTTTCTTATTCATATAATTAAGTCATAAATTTCTAACTAACACCTTTTGTTGTGTGTGACTAATAGTTATTATATGCATATCATCACTCATATTATATTCTTTCACTTATTTTTCTACTAAAATATATCAATCATTAGATGATTGATATGTGGTGGTAAGAGAAAATAGCTTTTTTATTGTTTTGATGATTTGTGTTCTCAATGTTGCAAGATCTAAAACTTACCAGGATAAATTAATCTTGACTAATTGTAGTTATTGATTAAAATTACATTGTGACAATCTATCTCTAGGAAATATGTTAAATAGTTAATTGCATCTTTGGTCGGTGTGGTTTGCTAAAATTTAAGATTTTTGGTATTTTTTAATTGGTTTTTAAATGTAAAATTGCCATTTTAATCTTTTGAGAAAATAAGATAATCTTTTCCCCTCTTGATCACAACGAGACCTCAACACACACGCTCTCTCTCTCTCTCTTTCTCTCTATCTATTCACTTTTTCATGCCGGTGAGTGTCTCTTCTCTGACCAACTTTCTCCGGTGATATCAAAGTCGTGGCTACAACCACGTCTTCCTTCTCTCTCCGATGTCTGGGGTTCGAGGGTTGGTTATAGGGTTTTGGTCAGGCTTTGCTCTACTTTTTTTGATTCAATATACTATGAGGTTTGCGAGTCTATGGTATGTTTTGTTTGGGCTTTTGTGTCACTGATGTAGTGTGTTGCGAGTTGTGTGTGTGAGATAAGACTTTGGATCATCGTATGTATTTGAGTGACGGAGAGTATGGTGGTGGTTGTGTTTTTCGATTTCTATGTGTGTGCTTCGACCCTTTGGGGTGTTTAATGTTTATAAACGGGGTCAATGAATGAGGTGGTGATTGAATATGAAAATGGCGGTGGTCATCTCCAATCTAGGTGAAAAGAAACAATAAACAGTCTAGTCTTGGTGCAAAGAATAGTCTAGTCTACGATTTGTTGTCAAGATTTTATGGTGATAGTGAAAGTGTATTTTTTTTATTTTTGGGGTTTTCTTCTTGAGTTGGTGGTGTGTGAATGACTGAGGGTGTAGTTGTCGAAGGTTAATTGAGGTAGAGGTGGCCGGAGGTAGAGGTTGAGGTGGGCAAAGAGACACGGCGAAAGAGAGCATATTGATCCTTTCGAGTTTAGGAGGAATAAAAATTGCAATGGATTCGAGTTAATAGGAACCAAACCAGTAACTTTTCGGCCCTATGTTAAAAAATGTAGGTTTAGTACAAAAAAAATATATAAGCCTTATATTAAAAAATGTTTTTTCAATATATATAGGGTAAGGTTTAGTAAAAATTAGCCTTGTATATAAAACCTACACTGCCAATCTCGTCATTTAGATCTGGATGATCAATAGTTGATAACGTATATTAAATCTAATGGCTTAAGTAACCATGAAAACTATTCAACCTCGTTATAGTTTTTATAAAAGATTTTACGTGTGTGTTTTTTAGAGAACGTATATTAAATCTAACTGCTTAAGCCACATTAAAAGCATCGATAAGATTAGAGAATCGGTAATGCATATTAAGTGTAATTCAACAGGAAGGTATAAGTTTGACCAATGTATAACACAACTTTGATTGCAATGTGGGAAGTATGTTTGGCAAGATATGGCAACACGATAGAATTATGTGCATGGTTCTAACTAGTTGATTCAAATTCTAAGACTAATCCATCACACGAGGACTAGACAAGGTAAAACACACACAGGGTTTTAAAACCATTTTATTGTTTCCCGTATGTTCTTATCCTACTTCCGGCATGTATTTTATCAGAGTGGGAATTTTCGATCTTTAGCTGAACAATAGATTTATAGTTGGGGGTTGTTACAAGTAGTATGGCAAAAAGACATGAAAGTGAGTTTGATAATCTCTGGGAAACTTATAATATGATTTTTTTTTCTTTGCGGTTATTTTGGATCCGCGCTATAGTTTAAGATCGTCAAGTATTGTTTTTTAAACTTGCCACGAAGGATAAAGTATGTGAAAATAAACTAGAATATATTACTATTATCTTAGATAAATATACAACAGGTAGTCATGTATGAACTTATTTTCTAGACGATGCATGATTCTTCCTCGAGACGAGTTTAAGTGACTGTAACACCGATTCTGAAAACAGTTGCTTTAGTGATAACTTAGATTTAGCAGCGGAAATTTTTCTTTTAATATTAACAAACAGTTAATTACGTCGTCTTTGATTTCAAAACATTCGTTGGTGTTACCTATCATACAGAAACCGACCATAGTTTCATACATACATTACAACATTTAAGTACAAGTGTTCCACCCACAAGGGCAATTCATTTCCCAAAAGCAACCTGCCTCGCAGGCCATCTAGTCTCTACCTGAAAAGGGAAATTATAGCACCATTAGCTACACTAGCTAATGAGTACAAACTTAGCATAAGCATCAACATAGTGAGTCATGCATCAAACACATCATATCATACATATCGTATCGTACACATTGCTAGCTTAACACATAGCGGTGTGCTGACAAGATCAGTAAGAGTCATGTCTTGCAGGGGGTGTCCTGCGCAACAACTCAGACCGGGGAAATCAGTCACAACCAATCCGCTGGTGGGGGAGCATGAAGCAGTCCACCAAGCATCTTTTACAAAACACAAGGTTCCCGAGTAATCACGGCCAGATCCTGGCTGATTACGGTCTTACGTTAAGGCATGGCGGTTCTACAGAACCTCGATCCGGGATGCACCCCGAATCACCGTAAATCCAGAAATGACCGAGGTCCTGTTAGGATCCAGCTAGTCGGCTGACCTTAACCATATGTCAGATAGTCTACAGACAGTTCACACACACCTATACGTACATTCGATCCCACAGGGATCCATCTTTATCATTCATTCATTTAGTCATATATCGTACATGGGATCCCATAGGAATCCGTCATTCAATCATTCATTCATACTTTCACATGCTATCATCATACAATTCATTATTCATGCACATTATCAATATTAACTAAGCGGTTCCAATCTGGACCCGCTAGCATGCACCTACTATACATCTTACAAGCAATCATAACCTCGTTCAGAAACTTACACTTATCTTCTTAATCGTACCTGCATAAACAGGTTAGTCACACATACATATATACACATTCACACGTTCACACATTCATCTTAGCTTGCAAGACTTACTCTACTGAGTCTCATGAAAGTAGGCACTCACCTGTTTCGTTTACAGCGTTCGTTCACTTAATTCTGGTTCAACTGACACGTTCACCTAAGACATCGGCAATCGTGTTAGGTTCTACTTCTAGAACACTCACAGCCTTCTTAATAGTCTTAAACCATTTATTAAACTTGCTTTGAATACTACATAACCTAATCAACAAGAACATGTTAATCAAAACGAATCCTTGCTGAAAAGGCTGTGTCGCGTCGCGACGCCCGAAAGTCGGACCAAGTAGTTTCATAGGCTATCCGACAGTCGGACCATCAAGTCGGATGGACCATCCGACTGTCGGACCAAATGTCGGACCACACATACGAATGTCGGATGAAATAAGTCGCATAGTGCAAATCTTACGGGGTCACGCCGCAACACTAACCTGTCGCGCCGCGATCTTCATTTTCCCAGATTATCACCTTCTTTATTTTATTTCCAACCGACTTTAACTTCACATATTCAAAACCCAGATTTCTAAAACACTTATTTTTCACTTTTTAAACACTTCTAAGCTTCATATACAACCTATATGAACCTTATAAACACTTCAACACCTTTTAAAAGCATCAAACATGAGAAACCCACTTAGAAAGTGAGCTTCATGTTTATTCATGGTGTTCTTCATTTTAGCATAACTTTCAGCCATAGAACCCACTTGTTTCTAGCATGATACACATATATTTCATACTACAAACACTATACTAACCTTGCGTAAGGTTTAGAACTTCAAATCTTCAAACTTTATGAAACCTCCTTCAAGAACTCACAAGAGCAGAGAGTTTTGCCTATGTGTGTATTCTTTGCAACTTATACTATATTTGACTATGTGAGTCAAATATCTCTTTCTCATATATATATATATATATATATATATATATATATATATTAATCTTATCCAGAGACAAACCGCCTCTGGATAAAATATCTAACCTTTTTCTTTCTTTTCTTCTTTTCTTTTTCTTTCTACTTTTCTTTCTTAATTCCTTCATTCACTTAATTAGTACATATATATACATATACATACTTACATATTAATTCCTCTAACTTCACATGTACTTACATCAATTATTCGTCTATTGAACCAATCACGTACACTCACGTACTAATTACAACTAGGCCCAAATCGAGGATGTTACAGTGACAGTGCTTATGAATCATCAAATGATTTCTATGGTTCAAATTTCGAGTCTTTTCAAAGTAAATTTGGAATGGTTGAGACAAATAGGAGTCATTTACAATTGTATTTAGAGAAATATGAACTTCACACAATAACAAATCTTGATATTTTGTAATTTGGAAGCATGATCAAGGTCGACATCCCTAACTCGCTCTTATGTCTACGGACATATTGAGCATTTCAATAACCACCAATGCTTTCAAATCATCATTCACTGTTGGAGATTTAAAAAATAAGAAGACATCTAAGTTCGCTATCATCATCAAATGATGAGGCATGTCCACATGACTTGTTGTTTGATCGGGAACGTATTACATTCATTTATTTTGTAATTCAAGCTTTATTTCTTTTACATTTATATAATATTAATTAAAAGTCTTTAATTCTCTTAACATACTTAGATGAAAACAAAATGAAAGAAGATATTGAAACATTGATTCCGACACTTAGGGTGGAGGGAGTGGGTACCTCTTCATCCCACTTGCCACATCAACTTTTCTCTCGCTGTTTTTTCATCTTTGTATCCCATTAAAACACAGGCATGATCATCTTTATATCTCACCGACCTACTAACCTGTTAGTCCCATAGTAAGTACTCAAATAACAATTATGTTTGTAGAAGGGGGGGTTAAATACAAACTTGAGCTTTTAAAAGTTATTGCACACACAATTACTTTTAATATAACTCTTATTGATATGGATTAAGAACAACAAGTGTTTGGATGCGAAATTTTCTAACACTATAAAAGATGTCAACAAATTTTAGTCCAACACATAGACTAGTTAATCCTAGACGCAAATAATGTCTAAAGGTTTAATATATGAACGAGTTTGAAGACTTCTAAATGCTAACTCTCAATTGGCTTATATGAAGTTGCAATTCAGATTCTTTCAAGTCTTAGGGTCTGTTTGTTTGCTGCTCAATGAAACCGTTCAACATTGAATGTTGAATCGTTTAGCATTCAATGTGTTTAATTGTTGTCTCTGAATGAAGATTGTGTTGAAACAGAAAAACGTTGTTAAACCATTCTACTTTAAGAACCTTGGCGCTTTGGAGACGTCAGTGGGTGTGATTTTGGGTTGCCGACAAGGGTGGGGGTGGTGTGTCCGGTTGCATAGTTTGACAAATTCAACCCTGCCCAATGAGAGGGATGACAACTCCTCCCAACGGCCCAACTTTAATAGTGGCAATTTTTAAAATATTTCTAATATTTTATGTTTATATATTATTGATCACTGTTTTTTTTTTGGTTTTTTTTCATATCTAGACGAGGAAATAACAAAGGAAACAGAGAAAACAATGTTGATTTAATATAAGTAAATGGATTTTTATGCTTCTCGAGGTAATCAATCAGAATCATCTAAGAGTTTATTTAGAGCATCCGTAATTGATGCATAATGAGTCTTGTTATGGGCTCAAGTCTTCCCATCACGAGCCAGCGAGCTCGTTATCACCACTGCATGTTGCTCGTGTTTTGCTTGTGACACTCAACCTTGTCGTTTCCTTCATGAGCTCCTTTTGGTTTTTGTTTTTTTAAACGGTAACACACACATTTATATCCCAACTTCAATCACACACACAAACTCATCTTCTTTCAAAATTTCACCATTCCAAATCACACAAACTCCAATAGCTCATCCACTAACTAATTACTTTCACCGTGAATTGATATTACGGCGGAAAAGTTGAATAGTACTCGACTACTCGTACCCTAGTTATCTAGGCGGCGAGAATTTCAGATTTATTCGAGTTCATGCACCGGAAGTTCCATAAAATTGTTGATTTGTATTACCATGCCCCTTGCAACTTTACCACAAGAAGATTCATGCTATTTGACACAAACTTAGAGTCAATAGTTTGTGTTGCATCTAGATTTTGTAGTGTCAATATTTATTTTTCATATGTAATATAAACGTGTTACTATCTTCCTCCGGATCATTATCTCCTTACGTTAGTGACACAAAATCTATTTCACTATACTTTTAGTCAATGTTATGGTTATTTAGTTTGTTATTGTATTGTAGTTTTAGTTAATTTTCTTGTAAATTTAGTTATTTATTGTATTGTAATATTTTATTTTTAAATGTAAATTTAGCTGTTTTGTTGTATTTTAGTTATTTGTTAATTTCAAACTTTTATTTGGATGGGTCTATATAATCAAATACTACCTCAAAGACACGTTTAATGAAACACAAGCATATACTGTTGTATTTTCTCTGTCTGAAGCCATGTTTTTGGTTTTTTATCAAACATAGTGTCTTATCCTCTATCGTTTTATCGTTTGTTGAGTAGTTAGATAATTTATTGTTTTCTACTAGTAAACTTTGTCACGATGGTTATTGTTAGGAAAAGATCGTTTGCTTTTTTTCTAAAGTATCGATCATGATATAATCCATATAACATTTAGACCAAATTCGATACTCAATAAAATTGGTATTGGTTGGCATTGGTCCGACACCATGCTCATCTTTAGCATAGTGTGATCACGTGTTATATTACCTAGTATATTCTTTCAAAGATACATGTTGGCAATATTCATGCTAAAGTGTTGTGCATTATTTCGGACATGACATATAGTCAAAAGAAGAAAAAGTACCGTTATCTTATTACGCTAATACTATATTAGTGTTTACGTGTACTTATTAAACTAATAGAAACCTTATATAATAAATTATTTAACTTTTATAAAGAAATAATGTAAATCCACTTGTAAGCTGCTATAAAAGGTCAATGTACAAAAAAAAGAAGGTAAGTTTAGTTTAGAAGGCTTGATATATGATAATATTTGATAATCTACTATACAGTACTATTAATATATAAAGCTCATTGTATTAAGATAAAGAAAAATGATATATTCTTTTATTTTTTTTTCTATTTCATCCTTTTATTCACCACAAGATAACATGCGGAGTCAACTAATTCTCTTTCCTCCCATACTCCATTGATTTTGACACTTGTGCCGATTTTGTTAATAGGAGGATAAGTAAGTGGAAAAAGTAGAAGTATATATCATCTCTATAAGATAAAGTATACTCCTTGCGTATATATTAAAACTTATTATTATTTAAAATATCTGTTGATCGATTCTTGAAGAATGACGAGTTAAACAAGAAACTCAACACACCTTAGTGCATGCCGATGTGCTGTAGAAACAAAAAGAACATCGTCAAAAACATCATTTGATAAAAAAAAGAGATATAAAAAATGAAGGAATACTAAAAAAATGTAATGATCCAACTCAAAGCCAGCCTTCTATTCCAAAGTTAAGCACGTGTTTCTATGGTTTATTTCGCCATGAGTTATTTTATAATGTAAAATAAAAAGGCAAGTGATCATGATAAAATACTTTTCAAACTTGATTGCTATTATGTAAATTTACCCTGTAGTTCTAATGTACCAAGCTTTAATATGGTTATATTAAAATCAATTACATATTGTAAACTATAAAATCTATTTAAGTTTAATATGGTTATATTACCATGTAATTATTTGTTCTTAAAAAGAGTTAAGTTTTTTCCCGGATAGGGTTCCTTATATGGATGCCGAACTATTACTTTGATGTAAGCAGACTAATCGATGCTATCTGTGCCGATTTTCTAAATATCTTATGACCGCCGTTGATTTAAAGCCATGTAAGACTCGAACCTTGATCTCATTTATAGAGAGGTAAGTGGTCAATCTAACTTTTGTTAAACTTAACACCTAAGAAAATTAAATATCATATTTTAAATGGTAAAACGATGAAAAGGATGAATTTGTTGAGGACTTCACGTTATGCTTTATCGGGATGGAAGAAGTATCATTTGTAAGCATTGGTTTGGAAGGACGACTTTACTACTTTAGTAGTAGTGGAGTAAAACGATAATTTTTAAAGAACGTCCTTTTAATTTCCTATTGCTTTTACGTTTTTTAATTAATTAAATATTAATGATGTAAAGATAAAGTTGTAATTATTTATTAATGGGGTTTGAAGTAACGCTTCAAGAGTAAAATTATTTATTTATTTTTACTATTTTTTTTATTTTTTTACTCGTTACAAGATAACATGTGTGATATATTGATTATTTTTTCTTATATCTTTTATTGATGTTGAGTTGACACTTGTGTTTAGGACTGTTAATCGGCTCAACCCGACCAGGTGTGTCGGGTTAGTCGGATTTTCAAAGAACAATCTTGACCCGCAACTGACCCTGTTAAGTTTTGGATTAATCAAGTTCAAGTTAATCATGTTTCGGGTTAGTATGGTCGGGTTAATCGGGTTAAGTATGATAAATTTAAAAACAATATTCTTGTTTTATTTCACATATCTTTAATTGTAGAAAATTAAAAAAAATTGTGTTTGAACATATAAATTTAAATTAACACACCTAACTTATGACTGCATGTAATACAATGTTTAAAACATATAAATATAAACACTCTCTTGGTTTAGGTATACATACATCAGAATGATGCAGTCCATGCAAACATGGAGTTCAAAGCATATATATTTTGTTGGGTAAAATGTATAATAATACAATTAACTTTGTTTTAATTATCATTGTATAGAATCAACTTTAAATTCTTAAAAATAATACAACCAACTTTCATAATTCACTCATTGTATGCAAACAACTTTTTTCTGTGTCTAGTATTTAGCTACTATTGTATACAATGAACTTTTCTATAATTTCCATTATATACAACAACTTGCATACAATTGGAGGATTATAAAAGTTGATTGTATTATTTTTAAAAAAATAAAGTTGACTATATACGATAATAATTAAGACAAGGTTTATTGTATTTTAATGCAATTTACCCTATTTTGTTTGATTATACACATAAGTTTATCACAATATAAAACAATGTGTTTGATTTATTTCTCATTATACGTACTCTTGGTTTATGTATATATACATCAGAGCATGCAATTCAAAGCATATCTATTTTTTTAGTTTATGCATATATTTTGATCAGTATACAAAACAATTTGTTTAATTAATTTCTCATTATTTTCACCTTTTTCATAAAAATTTGAAGTGAGATTTTGATATGCTAGATCAAAGAGAATAACACAACTTTAGATATCAATAATATAAGTGAAATGTTAGGTTAACAAAAAGCTTAATTAGTTGTCCGAACCCGATTAAAAACATAGAATTCAAACCGAAACATGGCCGTATATAAACTTTGGATTTGTCAGGTCAAACCGATTAACCCCATTAAGCATTTTTTACCCGACAAAACCTGACCCTAATAAGCTAATCTGGGTTCGGGCTTTTTGACACCCCTACTTGTGTTGATCTTGTACTCAAGGCTTCCCACCCTAATGATATTGCGGTAGTTTAGGTTTAGTGTTACTCATTACCTAAATCATGGATTCGAGTTTTGTTATGAACAAATTTAGAATAAATTTAGAAACAGTTAAAAAATTTGTATTAATCTTGTGAGTAGAAGGATAAGTAATTTTTTTAAGAAAATATAAAACCTCTCTTATTTTTATCGACTAATTCATCGATATTTTGTAAATAAACTCTTGTTTTTTATGTCTTATTTAGTGATGTAGAAAGTCGAAATAATTAGAAATAAAATAGCCGTTAGAAAAGTAGACAGTAAACTAAACATTGATCGATTGTGTAACTAGTGTTTGTTTTTTATTTCTATTTCACTAGTTTGATGTAAAATTGTAAGTGTATAGATATAAGTTTGCTTTTATTTTTTTAACAACTAAACACATGCACCCATATAATCTTACACCATATGTTTACTAGTAGAATTTGAACCCATAACCCGATGATTTGTACACAACTACTTTTTGCCATACATGAAAAAAAATGGTTGTATGAACCATTATACCCTTGAATATATGAATGAGAATGATATGTAATGGGTTGGTAAGGACAAAAAAGTCCTAATAGTCGTGTATGACAAAAAGTTATTGTGCACAAATTATCACCCATAAAGTTACGAAACACCTTTTTCAAATTTCAATACCGCTATAGCAAGACTCTTTAGTTGATTTTGCTTAGTTAAGTTGCATTGTAATATTGTAATGTTCTGGTCAAAATTAAACATAAGCGGTTTTTGTTTTTAATTTGCTGTTACAATGTTTCAACCTGTTATGTATATAATTTATATCGGATTTTATAAATATTTTAAATTATTCTTTTCCGAGTTTTAAAATAATTAAAATATAAAAATTTCAACCGTCTTAACTAGTTAAATACTTAAACCATTACCCAATTTTGTTTTCAAAACATTAGAAACGCCTTAGTTTAAATTAAAAGGCCTAAATGGCTATGTGTTTGGTGTGGGGGGGGGGGGGGGGGGGGGAGGGGGCATATTTATAAAATTAGGGAGGCTGTTTTATTGTATAATTATAATATCATGCTATGTCGTTTTTTTATAAAGTTTCTAGATACTATATTTCTTACGTTAAAAACATGACCCTAGCCATGTTAGAAGCATCGACAAACACTCACGTAGTCACGTTGAAACCTCTACGAATTCATGTCGACATCAAAAGCATGAGAATAAAATCACGCTGACGATTTTCCTCCCGCTACATCCCCAAAGGTTAAAACGACATGAAATATTGAAATTTATAATACATAAACGATGTAGGAGAAGGTTTCATTAAAAAAAACAATATATTACATCATAACATACTTAATCGAATATTACAAATTTTCCTTTTTCTTGAAAAATTGAAAAAGAAAATAAACCCATCACTATCGATTATAGAGTTGTAGACATATGATTGTTCCTAGTAATTATCATCTTTTTAAAAAAACAAAGATAATACGAGTACGGACACAATATTGTTAACGTAAACATAAGAACTATCAAACCTCAACATAGCAACCCGACTGTACAAACCCGGAAAACTCATCCGGAGCATCCACTTTCATCAATTTACAACATTGCCCTTGCTTGTTCTTCTCCGCTACAAAAAAAGATTGCGGAGCACCCTGGTAAGCCGACCCGATTACCAACGTCCGATCCCCAAGGTCAACGCCGCACGACCCGACTTGAATAGCAGGATCCATATCCGCCCAGGAGATAAAATTCCCGTTTTGCCCTACTGTCACACACGTCCTCGGACTCCTATTGACTTCCCACACCCCCTCCACGCGCCGCCACGTACCGGTTATAGTGTCAAGAACCTCCGCCGTGTTTTTAAACTGACCTTGGCTATCGGTGTCGTACCCGCTTATGACCCAGAAATCTGACCCGATAAATAATCCAACACATTCGTCTCGCTCCTCACTCATCGGAGCCAACTCAGTCCACTCGTCTGCGTCGATATCATACACCCACGCGCTTTTCAGCGCGTTCTTGCTCTCGTCGTGCCCACCGGCGATGTAAACCTTCCCGTCGCATGCACCGGCGGCGAAGAACGAACGATTCGACGGCATGTCGACTCGCTGGGTCCACCTCCGAGTCGTGAAATCGTACACAAAAACATCACGTAACGGCTCCCAACTCTCCGGATTCCACCCACCCATCATCACCAGCTTCCCCTCCGAACTCTCAACCTGGCAAAACAACGGCAGACTGTCGGAGTATTTCGGAACCGGGTCCAGCTGCTCCCAAATGCCCGAACCCGGATCGAAAATTGATAACCCGTATTTCGGCTGATTCTCGGGTTTAGAATCAACCCGATCCGAAACTGGAAAAGGTAGCGATTGAACAAAACAAGCAGTTTTATGTGTGAACCCTGATTTTTTCCGGTGGTAATAGAAGTCTCGGCATTGCATGAGGCGGCGCCACCGCCTACAGACTTGAGACGCTGCCTCATGAACACCGTAATGCATTCGAGTCAAACACTCGAGTGCGATTTCTTCTGGCAAACCCGGGATCAGATCAGTGAAATGATTGAAATCGTCCATTTTTTGATGAAATTTGGAGCAATCTGTGAAAGGATAACGGATTGACATAGGAAGATAAAAGGACTTTGGATATTTATAAAAAGAACAGTGCACTGACATCAGATAGACAAAGGGATGGAGCCATGGAGGGTTTAAGCAATCACTTTTTGACAAGTGGAGAGCATTTATTGGATAATAAAGTAATAAATTAAGTTTGGGGCCCCACTCTTGAATTATTGAAGGTTTTTGTAGGCAAGTTGAAATGAACAGAGGACATACATTCTTGATAGGATTATACACAAATACAGGGAAGTAAAAATACATATAACTTGAAATTAATGACACTGATTTCTTCTCAAAAGTATTATATGTCAACTAATTTGATTTTTCTTTTGGTTTATATTTGAAAAATCATTTACTTTTAAAAATTAATGAGTAGTTAAAACAATATCTTTAATAACTATCTTATAATATAAAAACAGAAGACTATTTTAATAAAATGTACTAGATAATCTTAATTATTGAATGTAGATAAAAGTTTAATTATTAAATCTTAACCATTGTCAAAACTGAATTGAATTTTGACTTTAATTTAAAACAAAATTATAAGAGATAATTTTATATATGTTTCTTCTTAAATCCTTCAAGTATCATATTTTCTTTTTATAATATTTTAAAATATCATATTCAATCAAATTCTTAGTTTTATCATTCCTAAATATTATATAATCATTTTAATTTTTTTTACCAATATGTGTTTAATCTTATTATTCCTAACTGTAACAATATTAATCGATAACTTGTAAAATAAATACAACCATGTTTCTCCGTATCATGATACTACACGACTACGTTTCTGCCATCACATCTGCACTCGTCTCTCCCGCGTTGACGTTTCTACCGTTGATCTAAGTGTTGACGTCATCTGTCGTCATTTTCTTAAATATCTCATTCATTCGCGCTTTTTATAATTATTTAATATTTTTTTTATTAATGTTTGATATTTATTACTTTCAAATTAACAAGTGTATCACACGGATATTTAATCTAGTAACTTCTAAAATAATAATAACTTCTAGAATATTGAAATAATAATAGTAATAATAATAATTATTATTATTATTATTATAATTATAAAAATAAAAAACAAACATAAGCTAAAACCTAGTAATTGTTATTTTTAAGCTAACACAAACGTATATGTATTTAAAACAAATGAAAGGGTTTATTATAATTTTATATTAATCACTTCTTATTATATAACTAGTTTAAATGTCCATATAAACAATACGGGTGGTCTTAATTATTATATGAAAGAATTATTTTATATCTACTTGACTAAATATATGATTATTTTGTATAAACGAAATAATAACTCAATTTGAGACTTTCTTGAAACTAAAACAATTTTATATTAATTGCTATCAACGTTGAAAAGTAAATGATGACAACTTTAAATTGATGTAAAGTTAAAAATTAAACTTCAACTATTTAAAGTTAAAACTGAGTTTTAGTTTTGATCAAAATAAATAGATATGATTTAATTTTGATTAAATAAAAGATAAAGAATTTTATAATTAAATTGATAAAGATTAGTTTTTTATTTATTAGAAGATTAACTAATTAATTAATATTAAAAGATATAATGAGTATTTTGAATTTATAAAGAAAACGGGTAAATAAATAAATTAAATAAATTTGTAAAATGAAAAGGCCGTTGAAATGGATAAGGCTTGTGCCAAGGAAGGATCAAGAATGTGATTGAAGTGGGCCACTGGGTCACATCTGCCCGAATGCAATGCATGCTTGCATTGTTGCATAATGCAGATTGCTATCAAATCTAATAATAAAACCTATAAATTATCAAGTTTTTTATCCATTAAATATATATATATATATATATATATATATATGCAATATTCGTAGAATCATCTTTTTATTTATTATGTTACGATCTAACAATAATTATCAACAAATATATAAATGAGGTAACATAACCCGTACGCTATAACAGGAAACAAAAATAAGAATAAATAAAATATAAACTAACATTCAAACACAAATGTATAAAATACTTTTAATAAAACACAAATGTGTAAAATGAAGTGTTATAATAATTAAAAACCTGGGATTAGAAATATGGTGAAATTTATTTTAGATGATAAAAATTATTTATTAAAATAGAAAAAGAAAAGAAAAATCTCTGGAATATTTTAAATTAAAAGACTTTGGCTTTTTTTATATAATTAACTTTTGAGTTTAGTATCCAAAAGTGTATCGAAGCTGTCACTTTTTGCTATTGTATATACCTAACTTTAAAAACTATCATTTAATGTATCCAACTTTATAAAACTACCATTTAATACATTCAACCTGGTATAGAAAGTCATCTGCTGATGTGGCGCCGATTTTAATGACGTGGCATGTAACATGGATTTTCAAATTAAAAAAAATCAAAAAAGATTAGTATGGTTTCATGATTCATCTGGATCTGGGGTTTTTGTTTTGGCAGACCACCACCACAATCGCCCCAAACCACTACCACAATCGCTGCTTAAAGGTCGACCACCACCACTGCCTTATGAAACAGATGTAAAGGCCAACCACCACCGCCTTATGAAACAAATGTAAAGGCCGACCACCACCACCACTACCGTTAATCGATCGAAAGTTCGATTTAGGGTTCATCGATCTATGTTTCTGCTTCTGTTAATCGATTTAGACGAATATGGATTTATGCTTCTACATATGCTTCTGCTAATTGATTTAGGGTTCCTTGATCTATGCTTTTGCTAATCGATTTAGGCGAGTATGCTTTTTGCTAATCTATTTATGCTTCTACTTCTGCTAACCGATTTAGGGTTTATCGATCCATATCAATTTTGGGGTTCTTGTTCGATGAGGTAAGTTTAGGTTTCTGTACATCTATTTCGTATTTATTTATAACATTCAGACGATTAGGGTTTTTGTTCTAATCGATTTCGTGTTTCTTCATGGTGTTTTTCATGATGTTCTTCATCGGTGTGCTTTGAAGACCAGATTTCAGATCTGAGAAATTTTCGTTGTGCTAGGAAGATCAGAGTTTAGATTTGAGTTCATAAAATTATTTTTCGTTTCAGTTTAAATCTTCAATCTAATATTTTGCTTCACAAATCTTCATCTATTGGTTTGATTTGCTGAAAGATTGTTGTTTAGTGTTCATTGAATGTTCTTCATGCTTAAAGGAAGAACAACTTGAATGTTCTTCGTGAATATTGATGTGGCATAGATTTATCCATGTGGAAATAAATTTAATACTTAAAATAAATAAAATTATTATTTGGTAGTTTTTGGATGTTCAATACATTAAATGGTAGTTTTTGAAGTTGGGTATATACAATAGCAAAAAGTGACAATTTCGATACACTTTTAGATACTAAACCCTTAACATTTTTATCCAAAAACACAAACTTGTACTTTAAATTAAAAGAAGCCCATACCCTCTTTAGATTGAGGAAACACTATAAAAGAATTTGGCTTTTTTGATACAATTAATAACTAAGTATTTATATAATGTTGTAGAAGAAAATGTATTCTACGCCTTACTAAATGTATTCCGGAAAATATGTTTTTAGATAAACATCATATTACGAAAGAATTCATATCAAAATATAGATATAATGAGACAACCATAAATATATATTTATATATACACCGAACATTAGATGTTAAATTTTATAAAAGGAAAAAGTAATATGTGAAATAAACTAGTTTGATAAAATAATAATAAAAATAAAATGGGTTTGTAACTTTGCATGATTGGAAACTCAAAAAGAAAATGACAAAAGTAAACTACTATTGACCAAAAGCTTACACTTCCAAGTGCCTAACCAATCTCCCAAGATAAAAATATTTTATCTTTCATCCACTAATTATATATCATATATTTAGTTAGTTGTAGAAAAAGAAAAAGGAGTCCTGTTCATAGTTCTTGCAATTTATTATTATTATTATATATAATATAATATAATAATATATAATTTGCAGGTAAAATTAGGAGTTTGTGTTATTTTGTTTTTGTTTCAACCTCAATTATTTATTCCAAAGCCAAAGAAAAATAATACAACAAAGCATGACTCACAACTTTGTTCCCATAGTTTGAGTTTTTCTATTGGTTATTCAATAGTTATACATTTTTTCTGAATTAAAGTTAAGATTATTCATATGACCCAACTTGAATCCTTAAAAAAATATATATCGCCCATAGAAAGATTTTTGGGTCTCAAAAGTGTTTCGTTTTAAAAAACAAATAAATAATAAGAAAGGGAGATACATATTGTGTCTTTTTTAAAGGTGAAAGCAACTGTGAAATCCCACAAAGTACTCATTTATTAATTTACAGAAAACAACTCATACATATATATATATATATATATATATAGGGATTAGATTAAATAAAAAGAAAATTAAAGTAAAAAGTGTAAAAGAGATGATTATTTGATCATTTTTCGGTATATATATCAACTGATAATCGTTAGTTCATCATCTTTATTGATTAAAACTAGTTCTTCGTCAATTTCTTTTTGATTTCAAATACAGATTTTGAAAACAAAATTTTGGAATAATTTGTTGATTAACAAAATGCTTTCATCTAAAAAGTGATGAATATGTTGGATTCATCAAAAAGAAATTGATGAAGAACTAGTTTTAATCAATAAAGATGATGAACTAACGATTATCAGTTGATATATATACCGAAAAGTGATCAAATAATCATCCCTTTTACCCTTTTTACTTGATCTCTACCCTATATATATTACTCTTATATAATGCATTTAACATCTAAAAAACTCTTTATTTTAAGAAGAGTAAATTTACTAAAATACCCTTCCTTTATACCTCTCCTTTACCCCTCCTTTAAGTCCACAATTAATAAATTTAAACCAATACTTATAACTGAATTATTTCTAACCATTTATTTTTAATATTAACTTTTGATTCATGAGATCACTATACTTATAACTGAATTAAGTATAATCATATATTTTTAAATATTAACTTTTGATTAATGAGATCACCTAAATTCCTGTTTTCAATAAATCAAGTTCAAGAGATTTCACAAACACCAAACAAATGAAAGAGTCAAAGAGTTAAAATGTATAAACATTGCATTCTAACTCAATTACATAATAATTGGAACTATGAAACATTACACACACATATACATACATAGGCAAAAGTTCAAACGAGAACTGTTTTTCGTACGAAAACCGCGAAAACCAATCTTAGGCGTCCAATTCCCCCTCCTTTAATTGGATTGTCCACCCATGAATTCCTTACATGCACCCTGCCACACTTAATCCCCCACGCTCTTCATCCATGAATTCCATTATCCAAAATGAACAGCCAAAATTGGTTCTCGCAGTTCTCGTATGAAAAACAGTTCTCGTTTGAACCTTTCCCTACATACATATATATAATCAGCAACTTCATGATTCAGCCATGCGACAAAATTCTTCCAACAAACTGAAAGACAAATAACTCAGATTTAGCAATTTAATTCTTAATTTCAAAGTGACTCTCGCAAAGAATCTTCACAAACTCATATTATCTTCGTCTCGCAAGGAATCTTCACAAACTCATATTAGCTCTTTGTGATTATTCTGCACAAAACCCATCACAACCACCTCTTTATTCGCTGCCGTCGCATTGCGCGGTACCCCACTAGTATATATATATATATATATTATAAAATATTTAAGTCATTGAAATCTCTTAATTTTAAGTAATTTGAAATTACTAATTTACCCTTTATTTAACTCTATAAGAAAACTATTATATAGAGTTAATTAGATTCTTAAATATCATTTTTATAACTAAACCTTCTATAATAAATAATATTTAAAAAAAATCAAGTCAGTGCAAATTAATTTTTAACATATATGATATTAAATACAAATTAAAAATTAAATAAAAAGATCTTTATAAAAATAATAGTTTAAATATATTATCATATAACACATATTTTAATTTAAATATTAGAAAATACGTATAACTAGAACTTATAAATTGTAACACCTCGATTTCGAGAACCAAATTTTTCTTTTTAAAATACTAATTTATCATTTTCATTCAAAATACGCAGCGGAATATAAAACAAGTGGCTAATATTTTACATTTAACAATTGCCACATACTAGGTTTGGTGTTACAGTTACTGAACCGGCCGATCATTATCTGCTACAAGATAAACATAATATCAGAGCTAAACAAAATACAGTGTTCCTCCTAAAACATGCAACTACCCGCAGGCACCCGAGCTCACAGCTTAAGGAACACCTGCACATGTGGAGAGTAGTATCTGTTAGCTATAATAGCTAGTGAGTACACAATAGTATGCAATCAATATAAACATACCACATATCATCAATCATGCTCAAATAGTTCTATCCTAGCATCTCGCGATGAGCTGACGTAGTCAGGAGGTAGCATATCTCGCAGGGGGATCAACCCGGCTCAATGCACCAAACTTGGGTACCGGACACATCAACCGCTCCGGTGGGGGAGCTGTTAAGCGTCCACCGTTGCGTTTTGGAATCCGCAGATTCCTCTGTTGTACAGCCGCAGCTATACCCGAAGAGGACAACTTTGTCCTTAAGTAGAACAGCTTTGTTCTCGTTGTGGGACAGCTTTGTCCATAGGATCCGGATCAATCACAAACAAACAATTGATTCAATCGAATCATCAGTCAATCAATAATCATGTTCACATAACATACACCTAAACAGATGCATATTATTTATACCAAACAAATATCTAGCATCATCATGCCATTTATTCTTTACCTCATTGCGCGCACGCAATAATGTATATATCTAACATCATAACATACACCTAATCAAGTGCATGCTATTATGTATCAGTAAGTTAAGCCAAGCATCATCATGCTATACAATCTACACTTAAACAAGTGTGTATCATACTATGTCAACATGTTAAGTCTAGCATCGTCATGCTTCACTAACCACACTTAATCAAGTGCGTATAATATCTTGATAATCACTTATCATACATACTACAAGGTATACAACCTTTTATCAACATATTCAATTGCTTTATCGATGGTGTACAATTCATTGTATTCAATTCAATTCATTGTTAATATATGTTATAGATATATTAATTGTTATGTTATCAGGCACTCACCTGTCGAGTTAGAATACTTTACTATTTGATACTGAAGCTTTTGGATCAACTGGAATACCTAAACAAGGTTTACAGCTATTAAAACCTTGTAAAACAGATTCTGCCAGGGGCAGGGCACGCCCGTACCTTGCCAAGGCACGCCCCGGGTACGCCCCGGGTACGCCCCGTACCTGGGTCTCAGGTACACCCCGTGACATCAGGGTACCTCTAGGGCTCGCTAGGGTTAGGCACGCCCCGTACCTTTGGGAGGTACGGCCGTGCCTCCTAGGTACGCCCTAAGGTACGGTCTATTCTTGAGAGGCACGCTCGTGCCCTTCAATACACAGCAGCAGGTTCGTGCAGAACCTGCTGTTTTCCCATCCAAGTCATACCAAAACTATTCCAGAGTATTACCAATCGGTTTCTAATGTTCATATATGAAATAACTCATCAAAAACAACTTAAAGACACCATTTTTACACATCAAAACATCCAATTCAGTGTTTGGGACCAAAATCATCATTTTGACCCATTTGACACTTTAACTCTTGAAATCAATCCAAACCTTCAATTTAATTCAATATTTTGATTTCTATGAACCATATACACATCAAGGAACAGATTGGTAACTTTAGAAATACAGATTGAGATCAAAATCATTGAAACCCAATTTGGAACCTAACTTGAAAGTGAAGAACAAAGAATTCAACTCACTTGAATATTGGAGATGATTAGAGAAGATTACAGAAAATCAGCACTTGGATTATTACTTGAATTCAGCAACCACAAAATCAGATTGGTACATGATTCTTCACTTGGATTCTCTTCAAAGTCAATACACAAGAACTAAATGAGAAGAAACCAACATCTGTGTTTTGTTGCAAGGGGTGGCTCACGTGAGTCACCAAAGTTACCTACTTGTGGGTTGTGCATATCCACAAGTGGGTATCTTGTTCCCCTTTCCAACTTACAACTTTACGCACGAGTACCCGTTTTAACTAACGGGGATATTTTTGGAAACCTCGTTCTAAACCATTCAATATTTTATCATTCTTATCTATTTTCAATAACATTTTAATATTATCATTTCTTTATTATTTTCTTCTATTTTCCAAATAATCAATTATACACATTTAATTCCTTTTATCCAATATGTAATTAGAATTTTAACGTATCAGATTCGAACACGACTAGGCCCATTTTGAGGTTGTTACAAATCTACCCCCCTTAAAAAGATTCCGTCCTCGGAATCTCATTTAAGAAAACAGATGGGGATAGCGGGCCCTCATATCCTCCTCGGTCTCCCATGTCAGGTTTGACCCAATGTTGTGCTTTAATTTGACCAAGACCAGCTGAATAGTCTTCTCTCTCAGCCGCTTAGTCTTCGTGTTCAGAATCTCAACTGGTTCTTCCACAAGTCATGTAGAAGAATCAACTTTCAGATCTTGCAAGGGTAGAATCTGATCTTCAGCTACCTTGCACTTATAAAGATATCAAACACAGAAGGTATTATAAATACCTGATAACTCTGGAGGCAACTCCAAAGATACTGTCTACTCATTGACTTTCTGAATAATTCAGAAATAACCAATATATCACAGACTCTGTTTGCCCTTTCTACAGAATCTAATAACACCATTCCAGGGAGAAACTTTCAAAAATAACCAATCACCTAATTCAAAGGTAACCGGTCTGCGTTTCGGATCAACATACAACTTTTGCCTATCGCTGGCTGGTTTAAGCTTCTCACGTGCAAGCTTAACTTTATCTACAGTAATCTGGACCAAATCAGGTCCAGCATATTGTTTCTCCCCTGGTTCAAACTAACAGGTAGGTGTGCGACAACGCCTACCATAAAGCATATCATACGGTGGCATACCGATACTAGAATGATATGTTATTATAAGCAAACTTAATCAAAGGTAAATGAGAATCCCACATGCCACCGTATTCGAGCACACATGCGTGTAGCATGTCATCAAGAGTTTAGATAGTCCTTTCGGATTGTTAGTCTGTCTGTGGATGACATGCGGTACTCAAATGAACGTGTATCCCTATCAGAAACAATAGATAGAGGAACACCGTGTCGAGCAACAATTTCATTGATACAAATCTAAACAGGTCTAGGCATAGAAGAAGATTCATTAACTTCTAGGAAGTGTGCACTCTTGGTGAGTCTATCAATAATCACCCAAATCATGTCATGCCCTTTAAAGTCCAGGGCAATTTAGTAACAATTTAGTAACACTCAATCCCCCCACGCTATTTATCTATGAATTTCTTTATCCAAAATGAACGGCTAAGATTGATTCTCGCGGTTCTTGCACTAATAATGGTTCTCGAATAAACCCTCCTCTCTATATATATATATATCTTACTCCTTTATAATACATTTACAACCTTAAAAACTTTTAAATTTAAGTAACTTGAATGTACTAAAATATCACTTCTTAACCATTTCATTATCTCTCTTAATTTACTTTAACTTTTAAAATACCCATTTTTAACCATTTCATTATCTCTCCTAATTTACTTTAACTTTTTATCTATTTAAAATATCTCTCTGTAACGAACGAAAATTCGAAATAATTATTGTAATATTATTTACCAAGAAATAAATAATATTTATGGAGTTTATTTACTTTGATGATAATTAAGAATATTATTATTAAATTAATAAAATATTGAAAGTTGGAGAAAAACAAAAGAAAATATGAAATTCTGCATACATCGTGACGCGACGCGTTGTCGGATGCATGCGTCAGCCGGTTGCGTGTGTCAGACTATTACGTGTGTTAGAACTTTGCGTGTGGCAGACTTGACGTGTACGGGGAGTCGCGACGCGACGCGTTCTCAGCTGTTCTATATATATGAGTTGTTTGGCTACCATTTCCACACACAAACTTCAAGAGTCGTTACTCTGTCAAATTTACGAGATTTCCCGAGATTCTTGAGCCTACGTTAGTGTCGGGTTTCGTTTGTAAGCGTATCTTTAGTTACGGGAGTTCGGAAACACCGTTGAGGGCGTAGTTTTGACCAAGGCTTTGCGTGGGTGAACCCGAGAGGTATATTTATATCATATTACGCTTTTAGTTCGATTATTAAGTTATACGAGCTGCATGCATGTCGTGTGTGTGCGTTTTACGAAGTTTATTAGCGTGTGACGCGTTAATCTTTGGTCGCGAGTTGTTATTCGGCATGTCTAAGTATTCTAAGCTAGTTTAGACTTCTCTAGAATCTTTGGATTGTGTTTTTAACGTAGTAACCTTCAATAGGTTATATGTGGCGTTTGAGTTCACGTTCTTGACGATCCGTGAGCGTTATTTGTCTTTTCAAAGCTCGTGTGTTTCGTTATCTAAACTGAGGTGAGTTCAATATTTCTCAAAAGCGAGTACTAGACAAAAATGATATATTTTCAAAAGTAATGATTTACTATAAAATGGTAATATGTGTTTATATATTACCTATGCATGAAATATGTAATATATATATATATATATGATTGGTACGTGTTATGAAATCGTATGATGATTATGCTATGTTATGAAGTTATGAGTTTTAACGTAATATTGATTTACGAGACCTTGGGATGGGGGTAATCCAATACTTATTAATGATGCCTAGTAGGTTGAACCTTCTAGGAAAAAGTGCTAGCCATTTGTGGGTTACCGGACGTTCATGACAAGTCCGGGACAACGTGATGATGTATTTATACTCATTGGAATGCTATTTGGTACTAGAGATTGTACCTTATTAAATATCATGCGGGTGTGAGGAGGTGTAAGAGGTAAAACACCGTTATTACTTCACCTTAACGGCATTGTGGAATACGTTGTATACCACGTCGCCGGAGTAACGATAGCGGGAGATGTTGCAGTCTAAGAATTATTGGAAGTCGCGCTCTAATGAATCTTAGACGGGTAATAACGTAACTCATGAACCGGGTCTATATCTTGGGTTAAGATAATATCCCTAGACCATTAATGATGATTGTGATGATGACGATAGTTATGATTTAAAGAATTACGATAACGGAGTATATGAAATAACTGTTTGAGGTACTATGATTAGTTGACCGTTATGTGCTAAATGCAAATGATGGGTTGGTCAACTATATGAATGGGCGGGAATGGATTATTATTTATTCTGATATTACCGCTTAAAGTATGTTATGTTTTAATTAAATCTTTTCTTAACTCTATTGACTCAAGAGGCTTTAAGCTGACACTTGTTTCTTGAAATGTGTCTTGTACTCGTGCAGGTTGCTTAGAGTTTGCTTGTGAGACAGGGACTTTGGGTAGTGTACAATCTTAGATGATACTATTTTGCTTTATCGCATCAAACAATTTATGTCTTTATGATTAATGTTTTTGAACGTGATGTCGTGATTTTCAAACTGATGTAATCTATTATCGTTTCGGTAAGATGTATTTTATAGCTAAAAATTTCCGTTGCATGTTTTACTGATAAAATTGCAAGATTTTTGTAAATGATAAATTTTGGGAAATCGCGATCGTCACACTCTCTAACATTAAAGCACCCTCACACACAAACACAATTATCCACCAACATCAACATAATTTTCAAAATCTTATTAACTTCTCACTCCTTATTTCATAAATATAAATCTTTTTCTTATTTTAACGTCTTTTAGAATTTATATTTAAAATTAATAAAATAGTTGATGCAAATAAGAAAATAAAAAACTGAAATTGTACGATACTTTTTCGCGACATTGAATCGCGCAAATAACATATTATTATATTTTTAAAAGCAACATAATGTAAAATAGAAATTATTTACCGTCGTAGCATCGCGCGAGTACCTTGCTAGTATATATATATATATATATATATATATATATATATATATATATATATATATATATATATATTGAATAGAATATTATATTATAGTCATCCATCGAAAGCACTAAATGCTTCTTGCACAACAGTATTGTTTTTGGCTCTTTATAATCGTTTTCTTTTCCATTTGGGGAAATGTATACAATATACATATTATGAATTATTAAATATATAAAAGAAATTAGAAAATAGTACCCACTCATCTTCATAATTTCAGGAACATTCTTTTTAAATCAATATTTTATATTTTATACTGGAAATTTGTTTACTAATGGTAAAAGGGGTGCTTTATTTTTATCGATCTTTATCGCAGTCGGGTTAGTATTATGATCTTATTAGTTAAACCATAACTTAACATATAGTGTAATCGCTCAACATCACAATATCACACTAACAAATTAAAAAAACATAACACAGATAATGTCTGTGTGGTCCGAACCATATGCCACACATGCAACCACTACGCCATGATATTGTGGCTTGTATCACTTTCAACGCCATATGATGCATTGGTGCATAACTGCATACACAACACGTCCCTACTTCTCATACTCTTATCGTTTTACTAAAGTGACTATTGTCAATATTGATTTGATTCCTATTTTAGATTAATTTATATAAAAGCATCATTTCCGAATAGATACAAAATTATTGCAACTTTGCTACGACAATCATTTGTATTTTAATAAACTATTGATATTTTTTTCATACAAAGCACCAAATAAAGATTTATATGATAAATTAAAGGAAAAACGTGAATCAACCCAATCGAAAAGAGATATCCCATAAAATGGAATCGGAGTCTATCGGGTCGGGTCGGAAGCTTACTTTCTTTAATAATTATTGGTTGTGGTTAACTTGGAAGTTCATATGAGAATAAAATGACTTTGCCCCACAATTATTCTTTTAGGTAGCCACGTGATAATGATTCTATTAAAGTAAAGGGATATTTTTTAAGTGTAAAACGATGTACCCTTGATAATTTTTTTTATTTTAAATCATTTTATATATTTTTAATAAACTTTAATAATAACTGTTGTTATATCATACGTATAAAGGATGTATGTGGTTATCATCTAAATTCGTTTGAGTAAGATGATAAAAGTATGGTGTAAATAGTCGTGACTCTATAAGATATAACGATATTAGGTTTTATTGTATAGGCGATTAGTATATTCAAGAATATTTAGCTTACCCTACAATGATTCTTTAGGGCAGCAGCCATGTGATAATTCTATTAAAGAGAGGATTATGGTTGTAAAAATCTTAATCATGATATCAATGTAATAAGTGTTTGAAGTAGACCAAAGACTTTTAGGATTGAAACCGCTATAAAAGATCTTGGATTTTTAAATGTGAACGTATGTCAAATTACTTTGATTCAGATCCTTTGAATTATTCAGAGCACAGAATTATTCAGTGTTTCAGCCCCTAAGTTTCTTTAAGTTTCATCAAATTCTAGTAAGTGATAGAATTTTAACATTTCTATAAATATTAATTAGAAATTTTAAATTGAGAAAAAAAGTAAAAACACAAAAGCTGATAAATAAATAAATAAATATTTGGTGATTCCAAAGGGAGAAAAGCTGTAATGGACGGTCCATTGGAAATCCCGGTTGATGCGCTTGGAATTGGAATTCCCACTCTCACCGGTTCTCATGCTTTCCTCAAATATAACATAGTTTTCATTGGGTTCAAAGTAGCGGTATCAACCGGCTTCTAGCTTAACAATACAGTTAGGGACGGCATAATAATTCGAACCTGATTAGTTTTGAGGTCGGATTGGGGATAATATTTTCAGGTTAGGTTCAGGTTAAATGATTTTTTTGGGACCTTTTCGGGTTCGGAGCCGGGTCACATTATCCATACCCTGCTCCGACATATGTTTATATATATATATATATATATATATATATATATATATAGGGGATGGTTCATTTGAGAACCGTTTTTATTGCGAGAACCAATCTTAGTCATTCATTTTGGATAATGGAATTCATGGATGAAGAACATGGAGGGATTGGGTGTAGCAGGGTGCATGTAAGGAATTCATGGGTGGGCAATCCAATTGAAGGAGGGGAAATTGGACGGCTAGGATTGGTTCTCACGGTTCTCGCAATAAAAACGGTTCTTAAATGAACCTTTCACTATTATATATAGTGAAAGGTTCATTTGAGAACCGTTTTTATTGCGAGAACCAATCTTAGTCATCCAATTCCCCCTCATTCAATTGGTTTGCCCACCCATGAGTTCCTTACATGCACCCTGCTACACTTAATCCCCCTACGCTCTTCATCCATGAATTCCATTATCCAAAATCAACGGATTAGATTGGTTCTCCGGGTTTTCGCAATAAAAACGGTTCTCAAATGAACCTTCCCCTATATATATATTTGTATATAATAACGTGTTTTAATATAAAAAGAGAACGACCGTATATCTATTAATGGAAAAGTTTCTAAAGTGATGAAGTTTTTTGTTAAATTTTGAATTTTGATCCTTTGATTTTCTTTTAAGTTCTACCTTAATTAAGTTTTTTATTCAAGTTAATTATAATACTTACGTTCTTATTAATAAAATGACCATCTCATGTTCTTATTAAGTTTTTCACTTTTTGTGTAGTTTCTTACTTCACTAACATATTTTTGTGCTACAAGTAATTAACATAACTTTGAATATGTTTGAAATTGTTTTTACATATTTTTGGTTTTTGGAGAGTGCAAAAATGTTTCAGTAACATGTAGATATGTAGTTCACTGTTTTTGATTTAGTAATGGTGTTTCGTTTGAAACAATCAAACATGGAGTTTATTATGTTCAAAGATTTGTTGACCGTTTGTTTCTAATTGCAGTCGCCAATCTAGGTTTTTCTTGCCTTTTAGTCGGGTCGGGTTTTATCACCGGATTTCGGGGTTGAGTTTGACAGATGCCCCTATGGGCTGCAAAGAAAACAATCCCCGACGGGATGGGTTTTCATTTTAGGTCTAGGAGGGGGTTCCCCGAACCTGCCCATTGCCATTCCTATATAGAGTGTTGTAGGTGTTTCACAAGGTAATGAGTTAAAATCTTGTAATGAAGAAAATATGTTGATTAAGGATTAAGTTTAGAGGATGTGTGTGTTTTGTCGTTATAAAAATAGTCTTATTAGCTAGTTTGAATCATATCTTGATTTTAGGATCCATTTGGTGTAACTAATAATACCTATAAATCTAATCCCAGCCCCAAACCAAACTATAATTAGTTTATTAGGGTCTAAAATGTTTAATTGAATTAACCTAACAATCCCGAAGTACATATAAGTTTGGGTGTCAATTAATTTTCATTTTTTAGAAGTTAACATGGTCTGAAATACACAACCACTACAACTATCACTATAATATTGAAGTATATATGTTTTACTTTGCATATATCACATTTTAAGATTTATGTGACAATAAATAAAGTTGATCAAATCTATTAACATATTCATGTACCAAACTTACATCATTTTTCTTATTATATATAATTACATTACACTTAAATGTAACCATTGAAAGCATGGTACATAAAAGATAAAAGTTCATTAGATTCATTCTATTATATGTTATAGAATAATAAAATTAGACAACGTATTGTCGATCGCCATACATTTTTTTTTGTTATCTTCTAATATTAAAAAAAAGTAACACGAACGTAATCTATTAAACTATCATAGTTATTGATTTTACATAAACTTTTAATTATCAAACGTGAACTATCCATTTTAGTAAAAGTGAATTTTACATATGTCATTTTTAAAAAAAGTTCATAAGTTATATATTTTATTGTTATTTTAAATACTTTTTAATTATAACGAAAAAAGACATGATACCATGTTTTTGTCTTCAGATCTATTTGCTCTCCATCTTGCAACGACGCTTTCACCACTAGTCTAGGTGTCGGTGTATGTCATTTTAAATTTTTTTTATTTCTTTGACGTTTTATAATTATTTAACATCTTTTTCATTAATCTTTATTATTTTTCTAAATTTCTATATCACACGAGAATTTAAACCAGTATATTATATAACTTCAAACTTTTATGACTTTAAAATGTTAACTTTTATCTCTAATAACCAACCATACGTAATCTATTAACTATTCGGTATAAATGTATAAGAACCTCGTCGGTCTCATCTTTCTGGAAATTATTTTTAAAAAATATACGAAAAAGAAAAAAAGAACTCCACAACACCAACATTCTAAGCCCATTCACTTATTGACTCAATTCAAATACATAATGCAAAATGTGAGCCCAAATTAGGCCCATGAATCCAGTTTTTTCTCCATTTGTGTAAATTCATAGCGTATTGGACTTGGACATTTTTTATTTTTTTTAAGAAATTAATTGTTCTAATTGTTTTGCATTTGTGTTATATTATTTCATTTTTGACTACAGATATATTTTTTAAGAGGGCAATCATGTTTGCAAGGTTCATTTACGTTGTTCTAAAATCAAGCAATGATGGTTAAGCCTGTCTAAACATAATGATGGTCCTCCAACAACAACCACCGCCTCCTTCAAGCCGTCCTTTTCGGGGTTTTATGTACAAATTCAATGTTGTTGGCAACATTTAAGGAAGGCGTTGGTGGATTTGCATCCTGGTAAACAAACTGCTTTATCGGACAAGAAGCACACACCATAAGCATAATACGAGTAGCCCTTGCCGGAGTTGATGATAGGGAGGTACAATTGGAGGCAATGGATCCGTTGCTTGTGAGAGACAGAGAGAGAGGACAACACCATAGACCAGTTCATGTTAGAGAGAGTAAAAGGGCGGAGGATCTAGTGTCATCAGCGGTGGTTCATGGGCTGACGGAGGGATATTCATCGGATTTATGATCATCGCTTGCAGTTAAAATGACGAGGAGAGAGGGATTAGGAATAAAAGAGACGGTTCTTTGGATAGGGATGTGGTTTTTTAATTTAAATATTTAAATATGTAGGGTAAAATGTCCATAACACCCTTTAACCATATTTGCCAAGTGTCATAATTTTATTACATCTTACCCTTTTTACATTAATTTACTTTTTATTTGAACCTAATTATATATAGAAAAGTTTATTTGAGAACCAATACTAATGTGAGTATGCAAGAACCATTTTAGACCAATCAATTAATTACATATATTTTTTATTTAATTTTAAAAGGAAATTGTATGTTGGTTTTTTTATATATGAAGCACAACATCTGCTACATAACCACACCCATAACCTATATTTATTTTCTCTCCCTCCCCCTAAACTCACTGTGAAGACCACCGGCGACGCTTCTTTATTGTCGACCACCATCCACCGTCGATAGGCTTGTGCCACACCTTCCTCATTCTGCCGAAGACAACAACCCTCCCTTCCTCCTCGATCGAAAAACGCATATCTGTTGTCTTTAACAACCACGACGCTTCTTTATCGCCGAACACCATCCACCATCGATAACCTCTGCCGCCCCTTCCTCATTCCGCCGACTACAACAACCCTCTTTTCCTCCTCGATTGAAAAACGCAGATCTGATACACTACCGCCTGCGACAACAATCGTCCTATATCTCCATCCATCACCCACCAGGCCCACCTTCAAGTGATGCCATCTTCCTCGTTGTCTCTATCTCACATTTGTCTCTCTGGTCTAACTACCCCCATAGACTACCATTTTCGTTCCCAATTCTCACTCCGATCTAACTACCACCGAAGATCTAGTTATGATCTTGGTGCACATATGCATTTGCACACGTACGTCTAGGTGCACATGTGATGGAACAAAAGCCAGAGTAACATGCACATATGCATATACACTTGTGGTGTACATGTGCACCATCTGCCCGTGTTGAAGCAAAAACCCAGTAATATGGTGCACATAACCAAAGTTGCTCTAAAAATAAAAACCCAGTAAAAACATTTTTTTTTCAAAAATATATAACAATGTCGGTGTCAAATTAAAGAGCATAATTTTTTCGTTAATTTGATATAATTTTCGTATTTTAATACCTTTACTTTTGGTAGATATTTTAGCTGTAAGAAATTAGGAGTAAGTGGTCCTCCTTATTTAAACAAGTTGTCTTAAAATACTCCTCCAGGATAATAGGAAAGTGAAAATGACGGCTGTGTTTTTAATTAATTACATGTTTGCTACAACTAATATTAACTTTTAATTAATTATGATCAATGACTACAAACGGTTCTCATGATACTCGCAATAAAACTGGTTATCAAATGAACCCTCATGTGTATATATATATATATATATATTATAGGGTTGGGATATTGTAAGAGGGAAATCTAGGTAAGAGTTGTAAGAGTTATTTTAAGCTATTGGATTTCATCAAAAGTCAACTAAAAATGATCAAAAGCTAATTAATAGTAACTACCAATTTAATAAAGTTTAAAGGTATATTAGGAAATCAAAATATAAACAGCTCCTAAAATCACGTATATTCCTGATTTTAGAAAATGATGAAACCCTTCTGATACAGATTATATGAAAATGATGAAGAATCAGATTTAAAAGAAACTGATTAAAAGAAACTGATTAAAAATGAATACATACACATCAATATGAATTGAGTTTAAAAGAAACTGATTAAAAATGGATAAATATGAAAATATTGATAAACAAAAAACGAAAAAATTGACTCAACATGGTAATTTAAAAGAAACTGATTAAAAAATGATGAATTATACATATTCAATTGAATTATAAACAAACAACAAAAATAAAACATTAATGTATGTATTCTCGTCATTCATCAATCTTTCCCTATGATACTATTTCTAAAAATTTGATGCACAAAAATAAAACACATAGAATACAAACAAAACATGGCAATTGGTTCAAAATATTGATGAACAAAGCCATTTATGAACAAACACATTGATTCACAAATTGATGAAACACACTAATTCAAAATTGATGAATAGAACTGACTTAATACATGTATAGACAATCTATGTGAACCAAAGCTAAGCACAGATGTGTTTGCCTTCTTCAAAAATCGAATTTAGGAATTGATGAAGAAATTGATTTCAAGATACCATAATCGCACCAATAAAATGATCCAAAACTCAAATTGTAATCCAAAATAAATATGAAAATGATGAAACAACCTGCTAATTCATTCAAGAAACCATAATCGCATCAAATAAAATGATCCAAAACTCAAATTGTAATCCAAAAATAAATATGAAAATGATGAAACAACTTGCTAATTCACAAACACCTACAAAAAACTAACTTTTCATCAAAATAGATATTGATGAAGAAAGAAAATAACGAACCAAATATTTGATCCCAAAATCGGATTTTTTGTTGCTTCATTGTCTAAAAATTGGATTTATGTTGATTTCACCCAAAATTAGTACTTTTACGGTTGCCAACTCCCAAAAATCGGATATTAGAAACTGATGTGCGGTGGTCTGTGGCGGAGGATTTTAGCGGATCTGATGCGGTGGTTGTAAATGATGGGTCTTTAGTGGTCTGGGTAAGTGACGGAAGCGCCGGTGACTACAAGATCTCTCAGTGGTTGGATGCGATGGCATAGTCACGATGAAAACAACATCGGTCGCCGATGACCGATGGGTGATCACTGTAGGGGCGGAGGCTGAGTGTGCTCACACTGTTACAAGCGGGGACAGTTGATTACTGTTGTTACGATGTTTACTTTCGCCGATGACCACCAGAGCAGTGGTTTGGGATGACCAAAAGGGGGGCGGCGGCTACGTCAAGTGAAGAAGATGAATAGGTTAACATTTAATAGGGAGGGCAGGGGTCAATTATCAAGGAAAAGAGAGAGAGAGAAAAGAAATATAAACTATCCAAAATACCCTATAACTCATTAAGACACGTGTCCTATTCAAATTCTCTCTTACACCTCTTACAAATTTTTACCTCTTATTTGATCCTAATTTTATATATATATATATATATATATATATATATATATATATATATATATAAGTGAGATCAAGAGAGAGGTGAATTAAGTAAGGAAGGGAGAGAGACAACAAGATTTTGACACCCGTCAAAAGCACATAAAGGGCATTGTGGACATTTTACAAATAATTGTCTCTCCTCCCTCAAATTCGCCCTACACCCACATTCTACTAGATCTTATGCCCACTCTCTCTTCGGTGATTTTGCTACCTGATAAATCGCAACAGTAAAGGAGCAAAAATACAGATCCGTGAATGGCTTCAAAGTGGTGGTTTACATTAATTTTGATGTGCATAAAAAAATGGTTGTTCCTTTTTTTTTCTACTATCTTTGAAGTGGCGATTTTACAATAGTTTGTGCATCAAAATTTCGATTTTGGTTCCATTTGTATATCTGAAATTAAAATGTTTGTATAGTTTTAGTTCATATGTATCAATTCCTTGTGCATCATTATTTATGAATTGTTATTGTACATCAAATTTTTTGAGTTGTTAAATAAATTACCGGTGCAACGTCATTTTAGGTGGTTCTTTTACTAATCAAAGGACTATTACGCGGGTTACTGTTTTTAATTAATTGATTTTTTAAAATTGAATTATTGAAACTAATTAGTGATATGATTAATTCAATGTCAAGAGTTGTCTCTCTTCTCTTTCTACTTAACTCACATCTCTTTTAATCCCAATCATTTATATATATAGGCTAAGATCATATATGACATTTTTGTAATTAACTTGTATCTTTAAGAATTATTAAATTAAATTAAAAGAGTAAAATAGACATTTATCCCTCAAATATTGTTTACTTAAATTAATTCACCATTAATATATATATATATATTTACATATTTATCTCTCTCCATGCGTATGCACCAGCCCTAAAATTTGAAAACCCTAATTCTTATACTCTCTACGAAAATCACCAACTGCAGGCCGCCGCCCTCATCGGAGCAATCATCGAGGTCACCGGAGAAGGTTATTCACTATACCATTGAGGTCACCGGCGTCACCATCGAGCCACCATCGTTGTTGCACTGCCTTTTTGTCGATTTCCACAGATCATCGCCGGCCATCGAGGTCACCACTGGAGAAGGTCTCTGCTGGCGTATTTCTGAGCCGCCACCACCATCATCGGCGAAGGATGAAATCTCAATACCATTACCGCGACCACCGTCGACCCCCATCTGCGCACCGCCAGGTCTGTTTTCTATTTACACCCAAACCACCATCGTCATTCATCGTAGGCGGCAAGTTCATTACCGGCCCTTCACCGTCGACCCCCATCTGCGCACCACCATGATGGAGTTAAAGCTTCCGTTGAATCACTTTTGGTCCATCACCACAGAGTAAGATGCAGCCGCCACCGTTGAATTTTAGATCCATGGCTACCATCACCTTCACCATCGAAGATCATCACACATTTTTTCATTTGTAAAGTTAGATGTTAAGATCCACCGTTGAACACCGTTTTGTTCTTTTTCATTGTTGAACACCATTTCCTTCTTTTTTTTAGTTTTGTGGGGTTTAAAAATATGTTCAGTTGGGTGTTTTGGTATCTGTTGAACACCATTTAGTTTTGTTATACAGAAATGGGTTTTGAATCTAAGTTAGAAATTGGTTTTGAATCTAAGTTGATCCTGTTTTATTTCTATTTTATACAAAAATGGGTTTTGGTATGTATTGATGGTTTCATAGTAGTGGGTTTTTAATAATTAATTTTATTGATGGTTTCATAGTAGTGGGTTTTTAATTTTTAATTTTATTGATAGTTTTGGTATCTCGTACTTTCTTTTCTTCTTTTTTGTGTTTTGGGTTGTATATTATACATTGTTTATATATACATCCATTTTCTAGTTTTAGATTATATGGTTTTTTATTTGTTGTTAACTAGTGAATAGTTATGATATAGGGTGAATAACTAGAGAAAATTTGTCGTGTTTAGTATTGAATATTGTAAAATTCATTATTAAACTAGTATATGGTTTTTTTAATCCATATTCTATAGTGAACAAGGAACGAAGATGAATTTTTCATGCTTTTGATCATCTGTTCAAGTATATGAAAGTGAAAACAAAAGATATTTTCAGATGTTTGGTTATGTTCAATTATATGTTATGTTTAAAAGTTTTCTATTCATTAAGAAATATAAGCATGATGTTTAGTACTTAGACTTCCGTTTTTATGTTTGTGTCATTCAATATTCATTACGATTATCTTGCTTTCTACATTATAATTTTTTTAGGAATTGTTTCGTTTTTAGGAATATAAGTCTTTTTATGTTTATCATTTGAACAAATGTTCTTTTTCATGGTTTAATAAATGAAGAAATTTTAGGTTGTTGTTTGTTGAACAAAAGTATAAATTCATGGTTGAACACATATATTAATTATAATTTTCAGTAATCAAAGATAAAAAAATCGTGGTTGAACATAAGTATAAATTCGTCGTTGAACGCAAATATTAATTGTAAATTTCAATAATCAAAGATAAAAATCTTATCAAAATATTATGATTCATTAATGAACAGTTGAATATACGAAGAAATATCTGGTTAAAAAAAGAATTAATTTGGAAATAATAAAAACAAAAAAAAATCTAGAAAAAGAATTAATTGGAGAGGGAAATTAATTAAAGAGAGAAAAATTAATTAAATAAAGGAGAGAGAAAATATTATTGTTACTAATTTACCCTTTTAAATTAAATAAAAATATTAATTATGATTAATTTAAACCACAATATCTAAAACCAATCAATGGCTGAAACTGCTTTTCGCAAATAAGGAGCTTTTTGCATGAACCCTCCCATATATATATAAATATATATATATATATATATATATACTATATTATAAAGCATTTAGCCATTTTGCTTAATCTCTTAAATTTTAAGTCTTTTGAAATTACTAAATTGCCTCTCATATAAATTAAATGGAAACTATTATATAAAGTAATTATTAAATAGAGTTAATAAGAATCTTATATTCTATTTTAATAACTAAACCTTTCATATTTAAAAAATTCAAACAAATTAACTTAATTATTAAAAAATACTTTCTTAACCAAACATTTTATATTAAATATTCTATCATGTAATAAATATTTTAATATAATTATTAGAAAATGTGTACGAGTATAACTCATAAATCTGAATAATCTATAATCAGAATTTATAAACATATATTTTAAAAATTTTTAAATAGCTCATAGCCTCATATAATTAATAGTTTCAAATTAATTTACTCTATTTGCTTAATCTCTTAATTTTAAATAGTTTCAAGTACTAATTTACATTCTGTATTTTCATGCAATTTACCCTATTTTATAAGTAAAGACTTTTTTTTCTTATTTAATTGTACTCAAAGTTTATTTAAAAATAATAAAAGAGTTGATTGAGAACAGAAAAATAAAGAAAATAGACATGCTACCAAAGTAAAATTATTCGTTGTCACCGTATTACGTAAATTCCGAAAACGAACAAGTTATCAAGTAGAAACTATTTGATGCCGCCGTATTGCGCGGGTATCATGCTAGTGTGTGTGTGTATATATATATATATATATATATATATATATATATATATATATATATGGATGATTTCAGTATAAACTTAAATATAAAATTCAGTATAAACTTAAATATAAATTAAAACAATAAGAACCATTGGATGACATATATTTAAAATACATGAATGAAATTTAGATTTTGATGAGTTTATGAAAGCTAGGTGTTGTAATAAGAGCCGCCAAGGGGAATCGTATGAGGTAGGGCGATAAGACTTATCAACTACTATAGCTACACAATAGTCTACATATGGAAAATAGTAACTATACACGCATTAATATCACCGGTGGATTTGTAAATGTAGTCTATCTTTAGTAACACGGTGTTATATATATATTTCAATTAGGGGTGCCCATGGGCTAGGCGGAGCGGGTAGTAGAGAGACTCGCATAAACAATGGTAGAAATAAGTCAATAATAATGAATAAATTACTATCATAAAGCTAACATATCTTCGATGAGAGTCTCGTAGAAAAAAAATCAATAGGCTTGAAGTTGACACTGTTTATTGATTTTAGTGTCTTCATGTTGAAATCTCGACCGTCTCTTGATGTCGAAGCTCAAAAAAAGAATTGGGTGAGATGGTGAGGGCTACTAGAGGTAAGTTAGCTAGTTTGTGGAATTTAAGTTTTCTAAGAAAAGTTAAAAGCATATATGCAGGGAGAGGCGTGTTGGTAAAATAGGCTTACAAATATATCCTCTTTTGTTAACACAAAAATATACAACTTGTTTATATAATTGTATGTACTAACATTAACACAAAAATATACAACTTGTTTATATAATTGTATGTACTAACATTAACATATGTGCACATATACATATATATATTCAATCAAATATATTCTCATCTATGATCTACAAAATAAGCTTCATCAAATGGCCAAGCTCCAATCGTCAAGATCCGAGTTCAAGTAGAAGCCGATGTCGAAGATTCCTGCAAACAAACGTTTGAAGATTATGAGCTTACAAAATAAATAATCAAATGAGTTTAAGTTTTTATAAAATAATTTTTATAAAATCACAAGCTTGGAAGTCAAAGCAAATAAATTCTCATTTTGGCAAATACTAAACACAATCTTACATTGAAACAAGTCAAAACCATATTTAGCAAAAGGAATCTCCCAAAGAGGTAAACTTCCAACATGCTTTGTGCATTTGGTTTCCAAACTACCATTTTCATGATTAAATTCAAACTTAAGAAGTATGGCATTAACCCAACTTTTCTTAAGCTTCTTTTCAGTGCATTTTTATGGTAAAAATGGGTTGTGTGTGGTTTTGGTAAAAGGCCAACGTCTATATTCACAAGTCTCAAAAAGTTCTAGCAGGCCGACGGTCGATGCCACGGTCGACCGTGGATCGACCGTGGACAGTCTGGACACTTTTTGAGCTTGCACCTTTTTCCTTATTTAAGGCAACTCAAGTCTTGTTTTTTACGAAGCTCTTGCAATCTGAAAAACACAGAACATATACAAAAACTTGTGAGCTCATATTCTTGATACAAATTCAACATCTTAAGATCAAGAATGAAGCAAGAGTGAAAGCCTTCAAAGTTCAAACACTACATTACCTTCTTATATATTTGTAATTGTGTGAGGATCATCTCTAGCCTATAGAATTAGAGAGAAGTGAGGATCATCTCTAGCCTTAGAATTAGAGAGAAGTGAGGATCATCTCTAGCCTATAGAATTAGAGAGAAGTGAGGATCAACTCTAGCCTTTCCAATTAGAGTGAAGTGAGGTTTATCTTAACCTTGTTTGCAAGAGTGAAGTGTAATTCTTGTAAGCTAAAGAGAGAAGTTGTAAAAGGTTTATCTCTACCTTCAAAGAGAGAAGTTAGTGGAGCAACTCTTGGTGGGTGAGGCCAAGGAGTGGATATAGAGCAAGGTTGTTAACCCTTGCTTGAACCACTATAAATCATTGTGTCCAAACTACTTCAAATATTTGATGATATGAAAATTGATGATGCTTTTGCAATGTTTAATACTATTGTTACTAGTCTCAAGGCACTTGGGACTATTTACTCTAACAAAAATATTGTAAGAAAGTTTCTTAGGACTCTTTCACCAAAATGGAGAGCAAAGGTGACGGCTATTGAGAAGTCAAAGGACTTGAACATACTACAAATGGATGAACTAATAGGAAATCTCAAGGTGTATGAAGTAATCATGCAAAAAGATGATGAGATTGCCAAGCTAAAGAAAGAAAAGAGCAAATCCATTGCACTTAAAGCTAAACATGTCAAAGAATCCTCAAGTGATGAAGAAGAGGAAATAAAAGAAGAAAAATGTCTCATGGCTTTTGAGACAAGTGAGGTACATTCCGATTCTAGCTACTATAGTGATAATGATGACCATCAATATGATCAATTATGTGACTTTAGCTCTAAAATACTTGCTAAAAATGAGGAGTTAAAAAATGATAACAAGAGCTTGAAAAAGGAAAATGTCAAGTTAAGAAATGAAAATGATAACTTGAACTTGAAAATAAAAGATCTAGAAAGTAAAATTGTTTCTCATATATCTCCAAGCTTGAAAGATTTGGAAAGTAAGCTAAAGACAAATTTTGACACAACCACCTTGTCAAAATTTGAAAATAGTTCAACCAAGTTAGATGAGATGTTAAAGATTCAAAAATCATCAAAAGATAAAGGTGGTCTTGGGTTCTCAAGTAACTCAAACAACATGCCAACTAGTCACTTAACACCTATCAAATTTGTGAAAGAAAAAGAGGAAGAAAAAATCCAGGAGCCTCACGGTCGACCCACGGTATCGACCGTGAATCGACCGTCGTCTCACTGGAATTTCCCAAAAGTTCAAAATTGCAACATTGTTTCTAGTTCTTCCACTTGTATGCCAAAGGTTGCAAGTAATGAATTAATGAGAAAGTTTTATACTCCAACTACAAGGCATGGACTTGGATTCAAGAAACCTAAATCAAGACATTCTCATAAACCTATTAACTCTATGAACACATGGTATCATAAAGGGTTCAAGATTACACAAAGGTGGATTAGAGTAGGAGTTTTTGATACTAACCATCCTGGACTCATGAAACATTGGGTACCAAAAGCTTGAATGAAAATTACACAAGTGTAGGGGTGCAACAAAAATGAGATTATGTCTCATTAATGGATTCTTGATAATAGTTGCTCAAAACACATGATCGGTAATAGAGAACTCTTCACTTCATACAAGGAGTATGATGGAGGACATGTGGTGTTTGGAAGTAACCTAAGAAGAAAGGTAGTTGGTAAAGGTAACACTCTTCATGACAATATCAAATTCTTGAATGTTGAGCATGTTAATGGTTTAGCTTACTACTTAATAAGTATTGGTCAATTATGTGATAAAGATCTAAATGTTAAATTCTCTAAATATGAAAGCTTGATATGCAAAGATAATAAAGTTTTAGTAAAAGGTGTTAGGAGAAATTGACTCTATACATGTAGACTTGGTGATAATCCTAACACAAGTATGTCTTGCATCTATAATTGATAGAAGACTAGGACATGCTAACATGAGATTAGTACAAACATTGACTATAAATGAGCTTGTTAGAGTCTTACCAAATGTTAAATTCGATAATCATTTTTGTGATGCATGTAAGATAGAAAAACAAGTGCACTCATCTCATAAATCTAAAATGCTATAAAAACTATAAGATGTCCTTGGGCCTTCATCAATTCAAAGTTATGGGGGAAACTTCTACACACTAGTTGTTGTAGATGACTTTTCTAGATATACATGGACCCTATTTTGAAAACAAAATTTGAAGCTTTTGACAAATTCAAAAATCTTGGCAAGAAAATTCAAAACCAATTGGGTTGAATGATTATCTCAATTCATACCAACCATGAAAGAGATGTTGTCAATATAGCGCAACTTGGAGCATTTTGTGATAAACATGGAGTTTCTTATAACTTTTCGGCTCCTCACACTCCCCAATCTAATAGGGTTGTTGAAAGGAAAAATAGGTCTTTACAAGCTTTGATTAGACCAATGTTAAGTATAACACCTAAATGCATGAAAATGGTCAAAATATACATTCCAGAAGAACCACGGCCGACTCACGGTTGATACCGTGGATCGACCGTCGGATCACTGTCTAAATTCAAAAACTAAGCAAAAGGCGCGGTCGATATCACGGTCGACCGTGTATCGACCTTCGTGGGCCTGACGGATTTTTGACCCTATTTTGCCTTTTCTCTCTCTTTCCTCTCCACTACATCTCATCTCATCTTCCCCCACAAACCCTAGCCGCCATTTTCACCATTTTTCTCTTAAAAATCTTGAAAATCATCACAAGAAAAAATACTTTACCTTACGGTTGAAGTTGCGGTCAAAGGCTTGGTTGGATTCACAGTTGATCCACGGTTGATGACTCCCTTTTCGTGACTTCTCATCTTCCCGAATTCTTCTTCCAAAAGGTATTAGGGATCTCCTTTTGCATTAAAGAATCATGTGAATCATAAGGATTTGTGAAATTCTTTAAAAAAGAAATCATGTTGAGATTGTTGATTAGAAAGTAAGTTCTCTTGGCTCTATTATAAGAGATAAATGATAAGCTTTGTGTAAGTTGTTTAGGTAAGATTTGGTTATGTAAACATATCATGTCAAAAAGGACAAAAAAACCAAAATTTCAAACAGCTCACCTACGGTCGATACACGGTCGACCGTAGTATCAACCATCATATTCACAAAATGCTGCAGACGCACCACGGTCGATCTACGGTCGATACCGTGCATCTTCCGTCAGCCCCCTGGAAATTTTTGAGATTTTCAATTTTTAATTTTTGACTTTTAATGCCTAAATTCAATCTATTCATGTTTGATATATCTTAACTAACATTAGCTATCACATGATTAATAAAAGTTTCAAAATCTTCTCCACTTTAGGACACATACACATTATGAATTTATTGTCAAGGAGTTTGTTATATTCATTGAACACACTCTCAATTATGTTGAAGTATTATACATCTTGTCATACTTTTACAAAGCAAAGGTCTTTTACAAATCTAGTGTCATGACAAGATAAATTGTGGTGATTCAAGGGGAAGTATTTGTGGTGACTGTTTGTTGAAATGCTATGATCATTATGCCATGAATTGTGTTACTTGAACCTTGGCTTGTGATAATTGTATATTTAGAATATTTCTTATACTCACATCTCTTTGGCAAGTTCTTGGTAGTATTTTCATACATTATTGATTAAACACCTCAAGAAGTGGAGTTCTACATTCGAGGGGGAGTCTCCTTTTTGTTAAGACAAAAAAGGGGGAGAATATATAGAAGATAGAAGAATATATACATATATATGTATATATGCACATGTTAACATGTTAAAGTTATATATACAATTCTTATACAAGTTATAAATTTTTGTCTTCAACAAAAAGGGGGAGATTGTTGTGAAAAATAGGCTTACAAATATATCCTCTTTTATTGACACAAAAATATACAACTTGTTTATATAATTGTATGTACTAACATTAACATATGTGCACATATACATATATATATTCAATCAAATATATTCTCATTTATGATCCACAAAATAAGCTTCATCAAATGGCCAAGCTCCAATCGTCAAGATCCGAGTTCAAGTAGAAGCCGATGTCGAAGATTCCTGCAAACAAACGTTTGAAGATTATGAGCTTACAAAATAAATAATCAAATGAGTTTAAGTTTTTATAAAATAATTTTTATAAAATCACAAGCTTGGAAGTCAAAGCAAATAAATTCTCATTTTGGCAAATACTAAACACAATCTTACATTGAAACAAGTCAAAACCATATTTAGCAAAAGGAATCTCCCAAAGAGGTAAACTTCCAACATGCTTTGTGCATTTGGTTTCCAAACTACCATTTTCATGATTAAATTCAAACTTAAGAAGTATGGCATTAACCCAACTTTTCTTAAGCTTCTTTTCAGTGCATTTTTATGGTAAAAATGGGTTGTGTGTGGTTTTGGTAAAAGGCCAACGTCTATATTCACAAGTCTCAAAAAGTTCTAGCAGGCCGACGGTCGATGCCACGGTCGACCGTGGATCGACCGTGGACAGTCTGGACACTTTTTGAGCTTGCACCTTTTTCCTTATTTAAGGCAACTCAAGTCTTGTTTTTTACGAAGCTCTTGCAATCTGAAAAACACAGAACATATACAAAAACTTGTGAGCTCATATTCTTGATACAAATTCAACATCTTAAGATCAAGAATGAAGCAAGAGTGAAAGCCTTCAAAGTTCAAACACTACATTACCTTCTTATATATTTGTAATTGTGTGAGGATCATCTCTAGCCTATAGAATTAGAGAGAAGTGAGGATCATCTCTAGCCTTAGAATTAGAGAGAAGTGAGGATCATCTCTAGCCTATAGAATTAGAGAGAAGTGAGGATCAACTCTAGCCTTTCCAATTAGAGTGAAGTGAGGTTTATCTTAACCTTGTTTGCAAGAGTGAAGTGTAATTCTTGTAAGCTAAAGAGAGAAGTTGTAAAAGGTTTATCTCTACCTTCAAAGAGAGAAGTTAGTGGAGCAACTCTTGGTGGGTGAGGCCAAGGAGTGGATGTAGAGCAAGGTTGTTAACCCTTGCTTGAACCACTATAAATCATTGTGTCCAAACTACTTCATTGGTGATATCTTCCTTCCTTAAACTCTTTAATTATTTGCAAATGTTGTTAAAAACTTTAAAAAGTGGGCATATAACCTATTCACCTCCCTCTAGGTTCTAACAAGGCAGTTACCCACAGATATCGAATTTTAAAAGCCGAACCCGTCCGGTGTTCTACAGGTACCCTAGTTTTCGGGTTACGGGTTTTACAGATGTCAGTTTTTTTGGTTTCAATTCATATGAGACAGGTTGGTTTTTCGATTTTTTTAACACCTCTAATTTCAATATAGCAAAATTAGAATTAATCTTGTTCACTTCTAACTTTTCATAAAAAATTATAAATTACATATATATAAATATAAAATAACACAACATTGTTTTCTTAATTCATACCTTAAATTACTCGATCTATAGTCTCGTCATGACTACTAAGACTTACGACTTAACCATTCACGTTACGACTTACATTTTTTAGAATCATGATAATAACTATAGACAATGATATCACAAGTGGATTTGTAAATGTGGTGTATATTTAGAAAGTGACAATAGAGAGTAGTATGATCATATGTGTACGTATAATATTCTCTTTGATGAAATTTCATGTTGCTATTTTTAGGTAATTTTGGTGTTACACAAAATATGAAACTGTATCAAGTTTTTAATTTTTATAAATAAAAAGAAAAAGTATTTTACAAAAGTGCTCAAATAACACATCAATATATATATATATATATATATATATATATATAAAGAGTTGCATATGTGACTGGGTTTGTGATTGGAATAAATCAAAGAAAGTGATTGAAGGATTTGATGTTGTCTCGGAAAGATAATTTGTTGACAGATTTATAGAGATGTGAAGGAGCTAGAAACGATAACATTTGAACTATGCAAATTGAAGAGACATTTGACTTAGTGACTAAATTGGATTTTTCTTTGCTGAAAGTTTGATGGATTACTAATTGAAGTTATCAATTATGAGGAAGAGAAAAGAGGATTTAATTGTCGAATCTTGTGGACAGAAGATTTGTAGATCTTGTATATGAGTGCCTTTGCTTGGAAATTTAGAGATTGATTTGATAAAAACTTACAAATCTAGATTGCCAGTGCATTTTGAAAGGATTAAAATTGAGTAACGACATGAAAATAATGTATTAATGATATACTATGAGAGCAGATATAACACGTTTTATAAAATTTTGACATATTATGTGCGAGCTAAAGCAGTATACCAGAAACTTATGAATCTTTGAGATAATTAGAGATACGAGAGTGGTGGTGGTGGTTTTGAAGTTATTATTGATGAAATTTCATGTTGCTATTTTTAGGTAATTCAGGTGTTACACAACAAATAAACTGCATCAAGTTTTTATAAACAAAAAGAAAAAGTATTTTACAAAAGTGCTCAAATGACACATCAATATATATATATATATATATATATATATATATATATATATATATATAGTAAAAAGATCGTTTGAGAATCATTTTTATTACGAGTATCGTAAGAACCAATCTGAGCCGTGTAATTCCTCCTCCTTCAGTGTCATCACTCACTTATGAATCCATCTCATGCATCTTGCCACACTCAATCCCCCCACGCTCCATCCATGAATTCCACTTAGCAAATAAACGGCTAAGATTAGTTCTCGCGGTACTCATAATAAGATCGGTTCTTAAATGAACCTTTATATATATATATATATATATATATATATATATATATATATATATATACTAGCATAGTACACCCGCAATGCGGCGATTAGAAATAATTCCTACTCGATAACATGTCTGTTTTTAATAACGGAAGACTATTATAACATGTTCACAATGTATCTATTTTTTTCTTTATAACTCTTTTATTAACTTTTAAACACAATAAAATGAGAAACAAAAAGAATATTACATATACTATAAATTAAACCTTTTGTCTTGATTACACGAGTCGTTTAAAAAAAATCCAAAAATGTCTATAAATTTAGGTTACATGTTATTAAGTTTATAAGTTCTAGCTATACGTATTTTCTAATACTTAAATTAAATTACGTGTTATATGATAAAATATTTAAACTATTATTTTTATGAAGATCCTTTTTATTTAATTTTCAATTTGTATTTAATATCATATAAGTTAAAAATTAACTTGCATTGACTTGACTTTTTTAAACATGATTTATTATGAAAATTTAAGTTATAAAAATGGTATTTAAGAATCTAATTTACTCTGTATAATAGTTTCCTTATAAGTTTAAATAAGGAGTAAATTAGTAATTTCAAATTACTTAAAATTAAGAGATTACAACGACCTAAATGCTTTATAATATAGTAAGATAATTTGACTAGAATTGCAATATACCACTAACCTCTTAGTCACTTACATAACTTACAATATTTATAATTTTAGAACAAAGTATATAACCATAATTAAAAATGTTGAATAAATAGTTAAAATAACAAAAGAAAAAGAAAATAGCGAAGTGAAAAAGTGAGAATTAATGGAAACAACCAACACCAGCATAATTGCACAATTGGTATTTGGATGAAGACACATTGCCTTCCTTGCCTTCCTTAAAAGCACCATTTCCCACTCCCACCTAAGACCCCTACCACCACCCCCAACCCAACCCAACCTATATATATATATATATATATATATACACACAAATTTATATAAATTTTAAATTGATTAATTAAAATATCTGACACTAAATTTCATATTTGGATTTACTGTGAGAAATAAATGAGCTTTGCAGGTGATTCCTTAAAGCTCAGATCGAATAGTTGTATATACGAACATTGTTTAATATTGTGCATACTTAATTCATAGTTTTAATAGACTAATTTTAGCCTTTGGATCAATGACATCATTAGTCCAGATTGTATTTTAAAAATTTAGACAGAGTGACATTTTTGTAATTCACATGTAATGTTTTTACAAATTACATGTGATTGTATACTGAATCACTTGTGATTTAATATTAAAATTTTAGTACTATATTTTTTACATGAACTTTATTGAATACTACTCATACATTTAATACTTAATTTGTTTCTTAAACTTTTAATTAGTAAGCAAACCGGTGGGATATAGAAATTCCGTAAAGGTCGGATGGAATAGTTGTTTAAGGTGATTATCAAGGTCTTGACATCAAGTCAGATAGTAAACAAGGTGTAGTTTAGAAGTAGATTTAATAGGTATATGAGTTCCGCTATTAAAAAAATTGAATTGTTATTAATAAATTACAGAGTTAATTCAGCTTTTAGAGGTACCAACCTTACAGTTTTCACGTCGGTAATTTATGTTTTTTGCTGTCTGGTTTGAAAGACTAGAAATGAGGTGATCCATAGTGGTAATAAAGAGTCCCTCCCATGTTTACTAACAACTCCAAGGTCTATTATTATTTTGGTCAAACACTAGAGGAAATCTAAAGAATAAGTTTTTTTTTTGGTTGCATATTTGGTGTTGTTACTGTAATTTTATTTTTTTACCCGTTGTACGTACTCTTCTAACATATTGCTAGTTTTATTAATAATTCTGTTGTTGCCATTATTGATGCACATATAATAATTATTTTTATGAACTAGACAATATCAATAATGATAATACTAAGTAATCTTCATTACATCCATTTGTATTCTTTTATCATTTCGAATTTCTATTCATTTGGTTTTAACGAAACACCCTTTTAGAGCTTTTGATAAACACTATTAAATCATTCATATTTAGGCTTTTATTTGTCTTTTTGATAATATTTTACTTTTTTATACAACTATAGTTTTAACACTAACTTATAGCTCGTCAAAGTATCAAACATTCAAACTACTCAACTCCAACTTTAGCTACTATATGAAGTTGATTTTAACTAACATACCCAATAGCCAAATGACGTTGTCCTAAATTTTAGTTTTGATGACCAAAGTATAAAATTTTCATCAACAAAAAACTTGAACCTAAAACTTAATTGTGGATCTATTATGGGTGTGTTCGGTAATGAGCTTACAAGAGATTATAAGGGTTTGAAATTCTAGTTTTCATAATCTTCAGCCTTCTAGCCCCGTTCGGGTGTTAAAATGTCGACTGGGTTATTAAAAACATAATCTCTCATAATTCCCCAAAATAAAAGCTCTTTCAAATAGCTTATGGATTGGGATTGAGATTATCATTTAATTAAGAAAATAAAGCTTGGTTAGTCATTATTACGTAACTTTGTTAAACAAAGGCATGAGTTTTTACAATCTATGATGCCAACTTTATAATGAACCTAATATTCATCATTAAGCATGCATGTTCACATTTAAACAAACAAGACCATGGATTGATTGATTGAGTATTAAAATAAAAAGTGGTTGTTTGAAATTATATATTTGAGAATTAGGAAATTTGTTTTCTGTGAGTGTAAGTATAACTGTAATGTAATTTATTTAGAGAATTACAGTATGTGAGAAAGGTGACGAGACAAGATCGATGATATCGTGGAAAGCCTTTGTCACCTCTAACCATGCATCACACACAATCTTTGTTAAATATTCTCCACTTTTATTTGCGGAAGAGTCTCGTTTTTATAAAATGTTAAAATCAAACGTAATCTATACAAGATTGTCATGTTTAATCATTTAAAGACTTGGTCACAATGATATATGAGTTAACAAATTAAGGAAACTGAAAGCATCATGAATGAAAAGTTCACCTTAACACATATTACAGACTCACAGAGGTTTTATCGGATGTCATTAAAGAACATTGGACTACTTTCGCAACACATGATAGTAACTAATTAAGGTATTTACACTATGATAATATACTAATATTTCAGCTTTTGTTAAAGACACAATGTTACTTTTGAAGTTTGATGGAATGATGAGTGAGGATAGTTGGGGTTCTTAATTAAAGCTTTCTTATTGATTCTGAAAAAGAGAAGAAAAAGTTGGGACTTTTTGGAATAAATTAATTAGAGCTTATGGATGTCCACATATATAGTTTTTGATTTCTTGAGTTTTTCTTTTCCTTTTATATATTTTTTTACAGGAACAAGTAATATAAGTATTTTTTTTAAACATTTTTTGTTACTTTTCTTACACTATTTTTTTAAACCATGTATTTCCATCCATTAGTAGGCCAGATAGAGGAGAATATGTTACAAATGTTATTTTCCAAAATAATTAGAGAGAGAGAGAGAGGAGGAGCATGATATGCACGTGCAAAGAGAATGGAAAAGGAATGCTGATATGCATTTAAGGGTGGTTTCTATTTGAAACCAAGAGAAAGAAAGAGAGAGAGAGAGAAGGAGATCAAGATGAGTAGTAGTAGTTACAGGGTGCGTTTGGCAACACTACTAGAAGAACCCATTGATGAAGATGGAGAGTACAAGCATCATAGCATATGGTACACATCATCAAAGAAGGCACAAACATGGCTCAAAACCTATTTTTCTTTGTCCAACAAACACAAACCCACCAATTATCTCAATATCCTTCTTAGTGTTTTGGGTTGCCCTCTCTTTCCTGTCTCCATTCTCCCCCCTCAATCACCATTTCCTCCTCAGGCTCAGGTATTGGTATATACATACATATATATATTCTTATTAATTAATAATATCACTAATAATTACTTAATATGCATGTAATTTGACAAATTTAACAGTGTTTTCATGATCAACATCACCAAGATTCATGTTCAATTAAGTGAAATTATTGTTTTTTTCAAGTTTCAGATCACTCCCAGGTTCTTAATTTAGCCGTTTAAGCTAGGTAATTCGATCAGTAACACATCATATGTAATTAGACAAAATAAATACTGTTTTTTATGTTAGCTAGGCATATCTTGTCTTGCAAATCTCATACTCAAACAATAACTGTTTTTTCCTGCAAGTAATTATGCTTGTCGAATTTATTTATTTATTTTTAATTGGTTTTTATTGCACAAGAATATATATATATATATATATACATATATATATGTGTGTGTGTGTAGCGTTTCAAGTGTTTTTTACTTTTGGATGCTAGTCTTACGTATGACTGTATAAAATATTGTTTTTTTTCATTAAGTGATGAATATATGCGATTGTGTGTATAAAGTTGATTAATTTTTTTGGTAGCGACAATTAATTCGGATGCTATTTCACTCTTAAATAATAAAAGGTTTTTAGGTCATTTTAGTTTTTTTTTAATTATTTAAATTGTATACAACAACATAGATTATTTCACATCATATTTTTACCTGAATTTGTGTTTTATACATGTAAGTATATAACATGCATGATCTTTTAAGTATTTGGTTTATTTCATCAAAGTGTATCTAACTTGTCATGTTTTGTTACTGTGCCTATGAGACTTTTAAATTTTATATTATATCTATCGACCATTTACATTGTCGCTATTGTGTGTATTAAACTTTTTATTGTATATACTAAACTTATATATTTCTCCCTTTTTATGTAACCAAATACATACAATAGCAAATTAAAAGATTTGATGCATATAATAACAAAACGTGACAAGTTGGATACATTTTAATGAAAAAACTCTAAATATTTTCTTTTCTAAATTGCTATATATATATATATATATAATATGGGAATGTTTATTTGAGAACCGATATTATTGTGAGTACTGCAAGAACCCATCTTAGCCGTTCATTTTATAAATGGAATTCATGGATGGAGAGCGTGGGGGATTGAGTGTAGCAAGGTGCATGAGATAAATTCATGGGTAGGTGATGACATTGAAGGAGGGGAATTGGACGGCTCGGATTGATTCTGGCGGTACTCACAATAAAAACAATAAAACAGTTTTCAAATGATCTTTTCACCATATATATATATAAGCAAAAGTTCAAACGAGAACTGTTTTCCGTACGAGAACTGCGATAACCAATCTTAGTCGTTCAATTCCCCCTCTTTCAATTGGATTGTCCACCCATGAATTCCTTACATGCACCTTGTCACATTCAATCCCCCACGCTCTTCATCCATGAATTCCACTTACCACTTCAATGGCCAAGATTGGTTCTCGCAGTTCTCGTACGAAAAACAGTTCTCTCTCTCATACATACATATATATATATATATATATATATATATATATATATATATATATATATATATATATATATATATATATGGGTAAATAATGCACGTCAAGGTATATTTATTATATTTCTTTTTACCTTTTGGATATCCAATCTTGCATATATAACTAAACAAGATCTTGATATCTCACCAGTTGGTATAGTGGTTGTTTAAACCAACTTGCATAAGTTCTTGATATCTCACACATTTACATGTTTATAATTTATTTATTTTATAAATTAAGTGTATTCATAATTGACTGAATTATTATCCAAAGTACCTTAATTTGTTAAAAGAATTAAAAGTACCTTATCACGAGCTAGGAATCTCGATCCTCTTTTTGTGGAGATTGGTTCGTTTCACTTTTTATAGCAGTCACACACACATATATATATATATATATATATATATATGCTTACATATAGATACATGATTCTTAAACATAACCAATTGATTCATTCACATAAAAAGTATGCTTTATCAACTTGTAAGTTAGTTGTAAGGATATTGTACCTTACGTGAAAGAATCATCTCTCGTATACATACGGATCACACAAACAATAAATACATACACAGTCACACACACATATATAATTTGAATAATATGAATATCTGTCAAATCTTAGAGGATAAAAGGTAGACAGAAAATGTGTAAGTTTAAAGAAAAATAGAAGGGGTAGCTTTAAAGTAAATTTTGGGCATGGCATAAAAGTCTAGTGTTTATGTATATAAAAAGTAAAAATATATGGTTGGATGTAACTTATTACTATCAATAAATGCCATTAAGGCCCCTACAGTTTTTTTTTGTTTTTTTGTACCTGGTCACCAGTCTATGTCAACAGTCAACGTGAGTGCATTCTTAATCAAACCAATATTCATATAAATTTTTAACCTAACTTTCCAACCAACATTCAACTCTTCAGGGTTTTAGATTTAAGTACCAAGTCAAAACAAAAAACCTATTAAACTGGTCTGGTTTTTTAGGAATAAAAGTAACCATCTATATTAGAACTTGTTTTAAATAATTAATCATGTATTTATTAATACGAGTTGAGTTTTCGAATGTCATTTGAAAACCTAAAATTTAAACCGAACCAAATTAGAATGAATTCAATTTGATAAATGGTTTTTGACAAAGAATTTGGAGAATACATGAAACAATTCAGACCACATCGTTTCTGTTTACCTACTGTAACAGATTTGTTTGATATTAATGACGTAGAACATTTGACTGTAAAAATGGTTTGTTTTGTTAGGTATCATCATCAGCACAATACATAATACAACATTTCACAGCAGCCACTGGTTGCCGGAAAGTAGAAGGAACGGTAAGAAACATGTATGCCACCGGAAAAGTTACCATGGCCATGGTGGAGGAGCTCAGCTCAAATGGATCAACCGCCATTAATAACTTTGGGGTGTCACACAAAGGTTGCTTTGTTATGTGGCAAATGATACCAAACAAATGGTTGATTGAGCTTGTTGTTGGCGGCCACAAGGTGGTTGCTGGTAGTGATGGTAATGTCGCCTGGCGACATACACCCTGGCTTGGGTCTCATGCTGCTAAAGGTGGTGTCCGTCCTCTCCGTCGTGCTCTTCAGGCAAGAACATATATGACCAAATTTATTAACATTTATTACTAAATTATCTGGGAGATAAAAAAAAGTAACATGTAAACAATCATGGATCAAAATAAATAACATTTCAAAATGCATTCTCAAAGCAAAAAATAAGTAAAGGGATTGTTCATAATGCATGTCCTAGAAAGTAGAAACCATTTTAACTAACTGAAAATCAAATTGTGTATAATATGAAGTGATGGTTTGGGATGTTATTAATTAGTTATTTAGTTAATATTATGTTCATCATACACATCACTAAGCTTTTATACAAACTAAATACCTTCTCCCAACCCATGAAACTATTCAACAAACCAAATTTTATTTTTAGTATTTTAAGTTGAATTTTAATGTAAAATTATTATTTTTACCTATGGTTACAGTTAGAAATTATCCAAAAGATTGATTTTGGTTAAAAACTCTTTTAAAGGCAAAATAATTGTTTTAGTAACAATCAGACACTTTCATGATTTAGCAAACTCCATATAACTAGACATACTCTATCAATTTACAATGAGGCGAGTCGTTTTTCTATGCACCTTAAGCATAACTGATGACCTGCTGTAATAGACTAATAGTTACATATTTTACAGAAAATGTATCAAATATTCAAATGATAATTCAATAATTCATATCTGACAAGATAGTTCAATATTTATAATTATAATGAGATTTTATTATTGGACCCGCAACGTTTTTGTGATGTTACAAGATGATACTCTTTATATCGTTATCTCATGGAATCCTTCTATGACGAGATATTTAAATGTGCAAATAGAAAGTGGCAAACAGCTTTAGCAAATGGCCCACTTTGGTGGGTGTGGTATGTCATTTTCCTATTTTGTAAGGTACCTCAATATTCTTCAACTACCTTTTCCTTTTCCAATGGCTTCTTACTGTCATGGGATCAAGTTCACATGTATTAGGATGGTCCACAAGTTTATATAGTTGACACATTCAGTCCCTATGAATTCCCTCTCTTTTAGATCAACTTACGAGCATCACAACTTGGCCTTGGTATCAGCTTTCACTAGCAACAAGTTGCCCTCAGGGCCACTAAAACCTAGCCTCAAGATTCCTAAAAAATGACAGTTAAAGATTATTAAAATAATATTTGCTTGGCTTCTGAGTCCTCTAACTTTAGACCTAGTTCTCATGTACACTAAAATCTGAAGCATTAGTCAAATATTTATGAATAAAGTAAGAGATAAATACTATTTTACCAAGTTGCAAAGGGTGATTAACTAGTTTAGGATAATGACGGTTAGTAAACTGTCAATTTGGAAGAAAAGGTTGCCTCCTATGGTTGGAGAAGCATCATTCATGAGTAGATGTTACGTATTTATCCTTGCAATGATGACAAGGGTTAGTGCAATGTAACATAGAGACAAAAGGTGCAAGTATATATGTCACTTTAGCTCCTTGTATTTTGGTTTCACAACACCTTAGTCCATTGACTATTGGCTACAGTCAGTAAGTCCATAACTTGTAGCAAAGATGAAGCTAATCATGTTTTATTGGTTAACTCTGGCTATTATATGTAGGGCTTAGATCCTATGGCTGTGGCAGGTGTGTTCTCCCAAGCACAATACATGGGAGAAAAACGAATCGGTGACGTCGATTGCTTTGTGTTAAAATTATCAGCAGATGATGCAGACCTAGCGGATCGAAGTGACAGTACTGCCGAAATGATTAAACATGTAATCTTTGGTTATTTTAGCCAAAAAAACGGGTTGTTGGTGCACTTAGAGGACTCGTACTTAACTAGGGTCCAAGTACCAGGTTCATTCCCAATGTACTGGGAAACCTACATGTCAACAAAAATCGAGGACTACCGCATCATTGAGGGTGTGATGATAGCACATTCTGGCCATTCAGACGTAATAATCACTAGATTTGGGGATAATTTGAGAGCAGGCCCAGTCATTACAAGGATGGAGGAAAAATGGACCATCGATGATTTGGCATTTAATGTCCCTGGACTCTCGATCGATTGTTTTATTCCTCCAGAAGAACTGCTACACAAGGATTATAAACAAGAAAATCTAGATTGGAGAACAACACTAAATGGATCATCTTCAACATCACCATGATCCAAGTGAAGCTTAATACATCAATAAAACTTTTTTCCAATCACTGACCTTGATCTTCTTCCTATAGTTAGTAAAGTGTGAATGTGTATGTATATTGCTTAAATCTCTTGAAGTGTAGTTTTTCAACCTTCTTTTCACCTTTTACTATTGCATAGTATCAAGGTGGACACTGAGTTGTTTCTTATATTGTGGGAATAACTGAAAAGTGGCATGAATTGACTTTGTTTTGATTATTTCCAGCAATTTATTCTTATCTATTAACATTTGTGAGATAATTAGCATGCTAGTAACATTCTAGCAGAGAATAATCGAATATTAGATATATATCAACAAAGATGTATAGACTTACTTGAATAAAAATGTAAAGCACTGTTCATGTTTCAAATGATCGGTTTTTGTAGTAGATAGTCCAGTCTGAGTCAGCAGATACATTTAGTCCAGCATCATCGGTGATTATAGACTCCGCACAGGGGTTGGGTCGAATAGGAAATGATGTTTCTTTGACATTTCCATCATCTCTCACATCGTGCTCGGGAAACCCAGGAGACTCTAACAGTCCGTCAGCATCAATTTCTTCATCTGACAACAATCTACAGCAATCCAGATCTTCCTTGTCAAAAGTACTACTTATGAGTCCATCCATCCAAGATACCCGCATCTGTGACACTGACACATTCTCTGAAGTTGAGTTGGAAGTCCATGACGCATGAATATCAGAGTTTTCCCTATCATAATTCGGGTTTTCAAGATGTGAAGGTGAGTAAAAATCTGCCAACTCAAAACTTAACCTAGGTGGGTCCCATGGTGATGAGTTGTCCTTGGGAGATAAGCTTTCATGTTGAAGTACATCTGTCACGTGATCAAGTTCAGATTCAAACAACTGATGTTTCATATCAGTGCCTTCCTTCAGCCAGGATAAACTCGCATGCCTTTCTAAATTTGAATCTGAGTTTGGAGTCTGCATAATGTTTCCACTGCCTAATGAGTCTGAAGAAAACGGAGAACATTCACCATTGAAATCAGATAATGATATTCTCTCTTCTAGTGAATTAACAGGTACATGGTGAGGAGTGTCACAATAAGTTGAGGATGATTTCTTTATTACTTTGTCTGAACATGACTCTAATAGTCCTTGAAGCTCATGATTGCTAACCATACAAGGGGACCCACAGGGTGAAGAAGAAGATGAAGGGACTGTAACAGATTCAAGTACTTTCCAAGATTCATGCAATCGTTTTGGGTGATCACCTTTCCCAACAACACCATCATCCTCATCCTCATCCCCATCCTCATTCTCATCCTCATTCTCATCTACATAAGATGGTGACATATGCCAACTAATTGAAGCTTCAACAGGTGGAAAAGGAATCATAGAGGGTCTAGATTTTGTAAATATGTCTTGCTCTCTTTTACTATAACTAACACAATTAGAATTGTCTTCAGGGAGTTCAAGGGAGTTTTTACGTCCTACAGAAAGAATCCCCCTAGCTTTGCATTTTCTCCTATCAGTGACCCCAGAAATTACATGCCCTGCACCATAACAAGTGGAAGGTGCAGCTCCTGATACAAGTATAGAGCGGCACAAGTTAGATTGGATCTCAGGAGACACAGATGGCTCCACTGGAGGGGTTTTTCTGGTACAAGTGCTTGCGCTTTCTTCATTAGATTTGGCAGAATAATCCAATACAGACCCACATGGAATTTTGGTGATAGGAGTATGATCTTCAACATCATTCTTGTTGTTTTTAATAAAACCCGGAAAGGGGAATAGCTCGTCTTGTGACCCCTCCAGATTTTCGTTACACTTTTCAGACATTGACTGAGCCATCCTGCCAAATAACATACAAAATTCATTGTCATTGTCAAAGCATAATAAATACACATATATCTTAACCAGCCTGTGCACCCTAGCCCAATCCAAAAGGATCAAGAACATAAGCTCATTACAACAATTGGTATCAAAATAACCAAATCGGTATGTTTCCCACATGCCCCAAACCCTGAAAATTACTTGCATAGTTGTAATTGGTTATATACTTGTACCGGTTGTATCATGTCATCAAGTTTTCAAATTTCCAGGTAGTAAATTATTCTCTATATCATCATTTTCCAGTTATCCAACTAGATGCGGAGATAACATATGCAAGAATCAGAGTTTAGTGTATAGCTTATGAGATGCATCCTAAGCAGTGGTCTGTTTAGCGCCCATTCTTCCTATATTGTGTATCGTTCAAGTGTGAATTTGATGTTCTTAACTAGTGAGAGGAATTTAAGTATGCCAAAGCAACAAACTTCAGAATAACAATAAAAAAAGAAGTCAGTAACAGATCTGACATCAATAACTAGTTAAGATAAACTTCAAAACGTGAATTGAGAGCATTGTGCCCTAATAACAAGTAGTTAATTTGTTACTCAAACCACCAATGAGACAGATCAAGCTCAAGTTCATAAGTTGTATGATGCTTTTGAAATAGAATGAAAAGAAAACATATAAAAAGCTCGAACCTTTTCTTTCCGATCTGGATTATATTGCGAAATGGAAGTATATTTCGAACTAAAAAACCTCGTCAATGTCGAGAAAAGATTGAGGATATGGCATTTACCTGAAGTTAGAGCTTTCAATGTGATGATATTGATCGCAGATTGAAACCAGATTTGAGGTTAGGGCAAAAACAGAGGAAGAAGTGGAGAAGATGGTTGTCAGAAGTACTCTTTCAAATCATAAAATGTCCGCCATTTGACACTTGAAATGGCCCTCTCATTTTTTTATTTATCTGAGTAAATTGCATTTTTGGTCACCGAAGTTTTGTCCCGATTACGGATTTGGTTCACATCGTTTAAATTTTACGGGTTTGATCCTTTTTTATTCGGATCTATTACATTTTTGGTCTATATTTTTTTAATGGATAAAACTACCCTTGCTCCATTTTTTTATTCATTTATTTATTTTAATTCATTTTTTTTATTTTAATTCATTTTAAAATTACCTTAAAAATAATAACAATATAAAGACATCCCGCCCTCTCTCTCTAATTTATTCAAAGTTAAACCCTTACCTAGCTCAAGCAAAAACACCGCCACCTTTGAAGCCGGCACCACCACACTACCTGATGCTGGCACCACCGGGAACGCTTTTAACCGGTACCAACTCCACCATCTTGACCCAACTCCACCGTGATTCCTCCTCCTTGCGCCAGCATTATCGGTGTCAAAACATCAGCGAGTCCACCTTTGACGTCTTTTAGCCCCTTTCATATTTCTCCTCTACTATTCCAATTTGGAGATAGTGTTTGTCCCAGTTTAGTGTTTGATTGGGTGTTTGCAAGTGGTGGCCAACGACAGCTTACGCTCCGGCCTAAATTCATGGTACCACTATGTTCTCGAGTCTTTTTCATAAAAGGAAGGGGGGGGGGGGATTGGAAAGGAAAGGGGAAAAAGTTGTGTAGGAATGGGAGAGATTGGGAAGGGTGCATTTTCCATTTTTCCTCTTAAAATCTTTCCGCCCATTTTTGGGCTGATTGGGAAGGAAAGCTGATGTAATTACAAGTTTATCCCTGTCCATTCATCTTCTCGGTTGTTATTATTTTATCTTTCCTCATCGCCATTTTCTACACCATTGTGTTTCTCTATCGACATGTATGTTTTCTTCTCTCGATTCTCACTTCAGCATTGTTGTGATTTCTTCTTCTGTCGATTCTCACTGTTGCCTAACACCACCTACGATTCATGGAGCAGGTTATCGCCATTGCTAAGTTCCTATTTTTGATCGATTTTCTCTTTTTCCTATTGAACATGTTAGCATTCTCATCTTCAATTTTAGCTTTTCCTTCAAACAGATTAGCATTATGCTTGCTACCATTCTCTTTTTGTTTGTATCTGTTGGTAATTTAGGTATATAATTTCGTGAGTTATTCAAATTAATGCATAAACATTAATCGATTACTAAACTCAAATATTGATCGATGTGCTTTGAGATTTGAAGAAGTACCAGTTCATCCTCAAATTTAGGAAAATGGGTAAATGCTTTTTTTTTCTAATTGTACTGTACTCTGGTTCATTTTTTAAGTATTTTCATATTAAATTGTTATGGGATTTTGTTCTTGAAGATCTGCTTGTAGATATTGAATAAGTGATGATTTGAACATGAGCATGAGTATGAATTTCTTTGCACATAAGTATTATTAAAGTCGGTGAGGGGAAAACAACATGCAATTCACTGCACAAGTTTTTCTGTAAAAAATATCATCTACAAGGATTATTAGTCCAAATCAAGATGGTGTTATCTTTTTCAAATTTGTGTGGATCTTATAATTTTAGTTTGAACTTTGAGATTTACTGCCCAAATAATACAAATTCTTTTGCATATTTAACAATGAATTTGGGATATCATATTTCAACGTAGGCCTTTGACTCCTGATTTTAGACATTGAACCCATTTTGCAGTAAATGATGATGCCTATATGTTCTTAAATATCTTACATTTGTTTGTCTTTTGTTTGCAATTAAAGCATTATCACAAGCTGTAAATAGGTATACTTCATTATTTGTTTATGTTTTCTTGAATATTCTTTTAAGAAAATGTAGAACAAGTAGGTAGATATATGTTTGGTTTTTAGGAGGTAACGGGGCATGTGTTTTGATATATGACTAGACCTGCAATGGATGATAACTTATATCTTATGGCGAGAAGACAACATTTAGCCGCTATTCAATTGGTTTATCCAGTGGTAGTGCTTATTGCACATCATAGGCACTGCAATAAACCATGTTAGTGCGCTTACCCGATAAGAGATGTTTCATAGAAGACAAGTACGTGGAGAGATGATGCATGCACTTTTAACTGGTGGAGAGTGTTGAGAACTAATTGGTATGAGTCATAATGTATTAAGTATATTATGTCAAAAGTTAGAGAGTGATGGTGGTCTTCGATCAACTCAACATATGAGTCTTGAAGAACAAGTTGCAAGATTTTTGCATATAGATGGAAATGATTTCAGAAACCGTTTTGTCTCTTTTCTTTATTGTCGTTCCGGATCAGCAACAAGCAAGCATGTCCATAGAGTTCTAGATGCAATTCTATCATTAAAGGACCAATATCTTATTCAGCCAACTAGTGATATTGTTAAAAAAGAATCCAAGAGAAAAGAAGATTTTATCCATTTTTTAAGGATTATATAGGGGCAATTGATCGAACACATGTTTGTGTGAAAGTACCTAATAAAGATGCTTTGAAATATCGTGGTTGCAAGGGATATCCAACGATCAATGTATTAGTTGCTTGTACTTTCGATTTGAAGTTCACATGTGTATTGAGTGGTTGACAAGGCACCACGTCTGATTCAAGAGTATTAAAAGATGCACTTACTAGATAAGATAAGCTAAATACTCAAGAAGGTAGTATCTTCATCAAAGTTAGTCATATTAATATTTGTTATATTTTTGTTATGATACTGATGTTATCGTTCTTGTAGGTAAATTTTACTTAGTTGATGGAGGTTTACCCCTTAAAGGAGTATTCAACTCGTGCACCTCAAAATCCAAGAGAATAGTTTAACCTTCGACATGCATCACTACGAAACTCTATTGAGTGGGCATTTGGCGTTTTGAAGAGAAGATTTCCCATAATCCAGAGCACAATAAAGTCGTTTTACTCATGTTAAACACAATAAAAAATATTAGCTTGTTGTATTATCCACAATTTTTTTGTAACATCCTCAAAACGGGCCTAAACGTGTGCGATCGTGATACGCCGAGTATTTAATTGAATTAAATAAAATATATATATTTTAGAAAATGATATAAAATATGAAAATAATAGATAAATGGGTTATTAAAAATATTAATAAAAATAGATAAAGGTTATAAAATATCGAACGGTTTCAAACGAGGATTCCAAAAATATCCTCGTTAGTTGAAACGGTTAAACGGGAGATGAGTTGTAAGTTGAAAAGGGGAACAAAATACCCACTTGTGGATAATAATACCCACAAGTCAGTTTTGGGCTTTTGAATACACAGACTACAGACACACATACGTATGTATACACACACACACACAACCTCTTGTTCTTGAAGCTTTGAAGAAATCATCAAGGAGATCATTTGAAGTTCTGATTTCCAGCCACAAATTGAAGGATTATCAGCCCTAGATCATCCTATTCTCTATGGTAAGCTCCATCTTCATCTTCTCCATGGTTTGTTCTTCATTCTTGATTTTTGGGTTTTGAAGAGAAACTCATAAACCTTTGTTCCAGCAGAGAATTAAGCTTCTAATTGGTCTTACAAGTAGTTCCTAATCATCCTTTGATCATTGTAAGTTCCAAATTCATCCTTGTTCTTGATTTTGATCTTTCAAGACTTGAAATTTTAGGTTTCAAGTGGGTTCTTTGATTTAGCAATCAAGAACTGAAATTTATGATTGAAATAGGTTCTAATATCATTTATAAGTGTATAGGAATCAATTCCATGAATTAAAGTAGTGTTCTTGATGAGTTTTGAATTTTGGCTCAAATGGGTCAAAATTGGTCAAATACGGGTCAAACTGATTTTGACCTTCAAGAACTGAAATTTAGTGTTCTAAATGATCCTATAACTTGTTATGATTGATTAGAACTCAATTGGTGCATTAGAAGTGGTGTTTTTGCACAAATCCAATATTTAGCCTAAATGGGTCAAAATGACCTAAATCTGTTTTTACACATCAAGAACTGATTTTTAAGGTTCTAATAGGTTCATATGGCTTGTATGAATTGATTAGAACATTGGTTTTGAATTGGAATGGTTGTTTTGCTTGAATTGGCTAAAATAGTGAAAAATATGCCTTAAATAGGCAAGAAATTGGAAAATGATACCAAAGAAGGAGTTTAAAGATTTTGGTCAGTTGCAACACCTTCAATACATCATATTAGTTGTATATGGTGTGTTGCAAGGGTTGGAATTGGTCTACACCAAGTTTTGGCCATTATGCGCACGTCTTTGTCCATTTAAATGAGATTTTCGTATGAATTAATTGGATAGGAGTTTTTGATGTTAGAAAGCTTCCTCAAGTGTCAAATGGTCCTATGAAACACTAGAATTTTACCAAAATTGATTTGGAATTGAAATGAGCCAAAATGGGGTTGCTGTGCACAAAACAAACAATTGTTGCAGTTCTGCAGACTGGTCGCGGCGCGACACAAGGCAGTGTCGCGGCGCGACACCCCTGCACACAGTTTTCTTTGCTGTTTTGTGCTACGTGTTCGCGTGTTGTTGCTTGGAATGCTATAGTTAGTTAATAAGTGGTTTAAAAACACCATTAGGGTATTGTTTCAAGTATCCTAGACGTTCTTCGCGTGTTCAAATGATTGATGCGTAAGTCTTGGTATTATAGGTTGAATTGACAATCCGTGAGCGCCAAAGCAAGGTCTTTGCTTATTCTAGCCTAACAGGTGAGTGCCTGATAACATAACGATTAATATATCTATAACATATATTAACAATGAATTAAATTGAATACCCGGACTTGTAAGCAATTGATTAAGCGTTTCAATATGTTGTTGAAAGGTTGTATACCTTGTAGTATGTATGATAAATGATTATCAGGATATTATACGCACTTGATTAAGTGTAGTTTGTAAAGCATGACGATGCTAGACTTAACATGTTGACACAGTATGATACGCACTTGTTTAAGTGTAGATTGTATAGCATGATGATGCTAGGCTTAACTTATTGATATACATAATAGTATGCACTTGATTAGGTGTATGTTATGATGATAGATATATATACATTATTGCGTGCGCGCAATGAGGTAAAGAATGAATGGCATGATGATGCTAGATATTTGATTGGTATAAATAATATGCATCTGTTTAGGTGTATGTTATATGGACATGATTATTGATTGATTGATGATTCGGTTGAATCAGATTATGTGTTTGTGATTGGGCAAGGTTTGCCCGGACAAAGCTGTCCTACTTGATTGGGCAAGGTTTGCCCCGGACAAAGTTGTCCTTTTCGGGTATAGCTGCGGCTGTACAATAGAGGAATCGGTTGATTCCAAAACGCAACGGTGGACGCTTAACAGCTCCCCCACCGGAGCGGTTGATGTGTCTGGTACCCCAGTTTGGTGCATTGAGCCGGGTTCGCTACCCTGCGAGATATGCTACCTCCTGACTATGCCAGCTTATCGCGAGATGCTAGGATAGAATTATTTGGGCATGATTGATGATATGTGATATGTTTATATTGATTGCATGCTATCGTATACTCACTAGTTATTATAGCTAACGGATACTACTCTCTACATGTGCAGGTGTTCCTTAGGCTGTGAGCTCGGGTGCCTGCGGGTAGTTGCATGTTTTTAGGAGGAACACTGGATTTTGTTTAACTCTGTTATAATATGTTTAAGTTTGTTTAAAGATAATGGTCGGCCGGTTATGTGTCCGTAACACCAAATGTCGTATGTGGCAACGTTTTGACTGTTTATACAGTTTGCCACGTGTTTTTAATTTCGCTGCATTTTTAAATTATAAGACAGGTTTAAATATTCTATTTACAGTCAAACCCACGCGGTTTGAAAACTTAAATAGTATTTTAAAAAGAAAATTTTGGTTCTCAAAAGCACGGTGTTACATTTTTACTTGAGGTAGATTGTGACCAAGAGTTTGAGGATGAAGTTACTCGAGAGGTGTTAAATGCCACACAAGATGAAGAACATCATACTCCTAGAGTCATGGACGGTAGAGGGGAACAAATAAGAGAGTCTATAGTGAATGAAATGTGGAGTCAATATTTATTATATCCAAAGAATGAAATTAACATGTCTAATTAATTTAATTAATGGTTAATATTGGATGAATGTGTATTATCTGAGTTTGACATCCGACTAATGAGCATTATTTTATTAATGGATCAATTGTTAGATTATTGTGTTTTATTTGAGTTTATATATGTCACTAATATGTATTGTGTTAGTAACATGTTCTATGATCGTGTAGAAATTAAACAATGAGTAAAAAAGTAAATGAAGGATCCACTGAAAAATTGATTTGGACCACACCTATGGATATGGCATTTTTGCAAGTAATTATTAGAGAACAAAATAATGGTAACAGAGTTGAAGGCATATTTACTACTCAAGCTTACACTAACATGGTAGATGAACTAAGGAAAGTTTTTGGAAATGATCTCACAAAAGTTCATCTAAAAATAGATTAAAAACTTGAAAAGAGCATTTTGCTAAGTTATATGACATTTTTCAAGGAGTTTCATTGAGTGCAACTCATGGGATCCGACCACCAAGTTACTTGGTGCAGAAGATGATGTGTGGGAAACATGGATCAAGGTAAACATTGATTTTAGTTAGTCATTTCTTTCATTATTATCTATTTATATATTTTGGAATTATGTAAACGGGATAAGCTTGAAGCTGCAAAGTGGAGGACAAAACAGATTCTTCATTATCCCTATATGCTAGAGTTGTTTGCTAGAGATAGAGCTACGGGTGGAGGAGCTGAAACTGCAAAACAAAGGAACAAGAGATTGAAACAAAATGCCCTAAGAATGGAAACATTGGCCAATTGTTGGAAACAAACGACATTACCTTGGAGAATTTCACTAGTGCTGACGACATTCATGTTACATCACCAACGGCTACAACTCATTCACATGCTAAACTTCCAAGTTCTTCGACGAGTAAGAAAAGAAAGATTGAAAAGGATGATGAATTTACATCAGGCATTATAAGTTCCATTAAAAATGTTGCTGATGTTATAAATAGAATTACTAAGGTATTGGATTAATTTGCACTTATCTTCACTTGGTTTTGATTGACTAATATTTGTTGTTGGCTAATTATTTTAAGATGATGGAAAGTTCTCGTCTACGCGTTTACTCGGAGGAACAGATCTTCAAGGAATTGGAGCTTTTGGGGATGAGATTTGAGGACTTACCAAAAGCATATCTATATTTGGTGAAGCATCCAGAAGAAGCAAGAGCCCTCGTTGATTGTCCTCTTCATATGCGGATGACTATTTTAAGTACAATGATGGAATCAAGTGAATGAAAGGTAGTTAGTATTCAATTTTTTTGGTGGATCAAACTCATATGAGTCATGGGGTTATGTTTTTTTTTTAAAAAATTATGTGGTGGGTTGAACTCTTATAGCCATGGGTAATGTTTATAAGATTTTATGGTGAACTAAACTCTTATGTGTGTGTATAGAAGTTTGAATTCAATCCATGGGGCATGTAAATATCTTACTATATGGTTGGTAGACTTATATGGTTGTGAACTAAACTCTCATGGCTGTGATCATTGTTGTTTATGCTTCCTTTAGGCTTAATGATTTAATACCAGTTGTATTTCAAAATCTTAAAGTGAATCCACTTAACATTAGAGTCCGAAAAAGTGATTTAGTAGGGATTAATTGAACTTTGAAATTTTGTGATGAATTAAAATGATTGATTTTTTTGAAGTTTTTTTTTCTTGGACTAAATTCTTATAGATCATATGCATTTGGATTGAGAGTTTGAGAATGATGATGATAAAATGGTGGTGGACCAAAATTTTATGGTTACCTATAATTAACAATAACTTGATAAAATATGTAAAAGTCTTTAGAAGGGTAAATGTGTAAAAATAATATTTTCTTTTCTTTCCTTCCAAACTCAAGACATCACTTTCCCTCTTTTTTCTTCCATTTCTTCTAACTCAAGAACAAACTACAAAATTAATTTGTACCAATTAAAGATCTAGTTCACGTGGTTTAAATTTTACGGCTTTGATCCTTTTTATTCGGATCTATAACGTTTTTGGTCTATATATTTTTTAATGGATAAAACGACCCTTACTCCATTTTCTTATTCATTTTTGTATTTTAACTCATTTCAAGATTACGTTAAAAATTAATAACAATATAAAGACACCCCGCCCTCTCTCTCCAATTTATTCAAAGTTAAACCCTTACATAGTTCAAGCAAAAACACCGCCACCTTTGAAGCCGGCACCACCACACTACCTGAAGCTGGCACCACTGCGAACGCTTTTAACCGGTACCAACACCAACAATTGGTTGAGGTAACTGCAAATCAACAAACGAAATCAAACCCAACAATGATTTTTTAAGGCAAATATATTAAAACAAACAACTATACAAAACAAGGCAATACAATCCAAAAGATTTGCAAGGAGCAAACCTTAAGGAGAGTATCCCTAATACAAAATAATCTCATAGGAAACCAAGCAACCCCATAAACAAGACCAAAAAGATGACTCAACTAGACCAAGAGGTTGCAACCAGTAAACCTAAAAAGATCCATACATTTTAGCAAAAATCATCGCCTTTTTAAGACTGTTTATTGACCACTAAGTCTTCATCACCATCCACATAGTTTTGTTTCTTTAACCCTTGTATAATTCCATCGGTTAGGTTTGAAGTCATCGCAAATGAATATTAGCAGTGAGAATGTGTGAATTTGATGATGAAAATAATAATAATTTAAAAATATAAGAAAACAATATAAAACGGAAGGTGATAAGCTAAACCTGTGATTGCATGTCATATTGCGTTGCATTGATCTCAAAAAATTACCAATCACATAAAATATTAAAATAAGCAAGGTTTATTACATTTTTGTGCATATAACTCTTAAAGTAGTTATAAAATTTAGGGAATTAATTGAGAAACCACATACTATTTTTTAATTTTGAGGCGAACAAAATCTCTATTTTACAACATACTTACTCGTACAGTTGTTTTGCCAGATAGATGATTATGAGAATTTGAGAAAACAATTTTGCCAATACTGGTACATTATTATTGTATCATGTGGTTAAAATACACAAACTCATACAACTTAGCTTAAACTTAATATTGCAATTAAAGATCAAATTGTGCAAATAGTCTAAAACACAATCGCTAATCAATTGCAAAAACACATACCGCATGAACATTTAGAGCAAATCCCACAATACTATTATATTTTTGTGATAAAGCTAGAGTCACGTAGTACTAACAATATTTTATAAAATTACTAACGAAAATCGAAGGGTTTCAATACAACTTAGTAGTATCTCTTGAAAAGAGTTAAAACAACTATTGAAGCTTGCAAGGTATAGGTTCGAAGTATGTATATTGATATAAAACATAGATATGTTACATGCGACTAAGAATCAGTGATGTTTGCGTATGATGAACAGACAAACTAACGTCTATTATGAGTGCGTGATCAAAAAGGGAGAAAATGGATAAATAAACAACAAAACTTGTTACATGCAACTAAGGAATTTCTTGATTCATTGACAAGATGAAACCATAATCGCTAATTAGCGCTTGCCTGTATATGTATGCCAAATAGATGCAGAAGAAATCCTAAAATTATAATGATATACTAATACAGAGTTGTGTTCAATAAAGTCCATTTAAAAAACATAGTCCTAAAATTTTAATATTCAATCACAAGTGATTCGGTATACAATCACATGTGATTTGTAAAAAGCATCACATGTGAATTACGAAAAATTATGAAAATGTCAATCCGCACAAATTTTTAAAACTTAATCTGGACCATTGATGCCACTGATTCAAAGACTAAAATTAGTCCCTTAAGACTATAATTTAATTATGAATTATATTGAACATTATTCAATACAATATAAATGATTATTCTGCTAGCAACTCTTATGATACATGCTTCTAACAATACTTATATTAGGTAATTTTATACACACAAATAATTTAAATAAAAAGTATATTAATTATTTAATCATTTACTAATTTAAGTTTTTACAAGCTTAAAAACACTTATTATAAATACTTCAAACCGTGTACATTTGTTTTCAATTTAAGTATTGCAACACTCATGATACATAATGGTGACAACACATATTATTATTGTTATTATTATTATTTTCCAGCAACATACAAAATGTTTGTTCAACAAACACCGGTTGATAATATTCTAAAATAAAAAAAGAAAAAGAAAAGGGTTAGAAGGAAGGAACCTTGAAAAAGGGTAAAGAAAAGCAAAAACACCGGTGGCCTGAGATTACATCCGTTGAAGCCGTCTAAATTTGGTACCCCTTTTTCCCACGGCCGAAAACCTAACTTTTTTGAAAGGGAGATACTTGACTTCCCCAAAACCCTAATTCTTTACCCCCATTCAGCCTTCGTGTTTCTACCCATCTTCACGTTATTGTGATCGATCGATTCCCTCCGGAATCACATCGATCGATCGCCACCATGTCTGCAAAATCACCACCTCCCATTCTCCTCCTCCTCACGGTCATCACCGTCACCATCGCGGTCACCGTAACCGCCTCACCTACATATGTCCAATTTGATCGAATAAGCTCCGATGAGCCAGGCTCCACCTCTCTCTGTCCTCAATCCGTAAACCCTGGGGCCTGTCCGATCCGGTGCTTTAGAGCCGATCCTGTATGCGGTGTCGATAATGTTACCTATTGGTGCGGATGTCCCGAGGCACTTTGTGCCGGTGTTCCTGTGGCCAAGCGAGGTTTTTGTGACCATGAAAATGGAGGCAGTGGTGAAGTTTCAGGTCAGGCGCTTCTATTGGTTCATATTGTCTGGCTTGTTTTGCTCGGATTCTTCGTTTTATTTGGCCTTCTCTGAGGATCTTAATATCTCTCGTCTTCTGTATCTACTTACGGCTGTGCTGATTTTATTTGTTGAAAATTGAGGTTTGTATTTTTACGATCATTTCATTGTATATGATTATATGTAGATAGCAATTCATTTGATGACATGTATCATTCTTCGAGTTCATTCAATTCAAAGAGCCAGTTAGTTGTTCTTCTGAACATGTCAAAGTTTTTTCATTTGTTTTTATCATGTCCTGATCCATTCTAGGTTTAGATTCAGTATAATATATAGCTGAATGCATTGTTAACTTCAATTTGTTGAACTACACAGTTTCCTGTTTGTTTGATCTACTCTTGTGTTCTTGTTCTTCATCTTTATATCTACAAATTGTTAAAGTTCGAACCACTTTTGTTTCAGGGGTTTGATGTCGATTGTTTTGCAACATTATAAAGGAAGTTATCACTTGAACATCCCATATATAGAAATTACCTAAAGCAATTATCATGTTTTTAATTGAAGAAGTTCTTTCTGATTATAAATTCTTGGAGTCAAAATTGAACCTGTTATTTAACTTAGTGAAGCTGGAGCTCCAAACTCCTGGTAGGGTTAACCAGTGATTATCAATGCTTTCAGATTAAGTACACTGCTTATGTGTTTGAGAAGGGCACATTATAAAAACAATCAGCTTTGGGTGTGTTATGGTTGAGGAATTGTGAGCAATTACAGGGGGTTGAGATTCTATTTTTCTTATAATCTCAAATACTCTTTGCCGGCGTCTGGTGCTCTAACGCCTTGTTCTCGAGTTTAATAAGGGGAGTAAAGGAAAGGGAAGGAAATCCTTTCCTTCCATATCATCCCAGTTTTGGAGGATAAATTTGGGATCAAAATAATCCTAAACTCCCCCTCCAAACCCCTTCATTTCCTTCCTTAAATGAAACTCAAGAACACATTCTAAGGGATTTTTGAAAAATGAAAATACAATTCTCGCTAATCTCCTTGAAGTAGCTTATAGACGTGGGTTGATATTATGATTATTCAAAATTACAAACTCCAAAGACACCTTTAATGAATGCCATTTGCATTTATTCATGCGTGATTTTACGTTGTTTACAATTCTCTGGTTCCAGCTCTAGCTCTATCTAGTTTTGACAAATAAACAACGAAGTTATTATGACTTGTTGTTAGTTGTAATCATTGATCTGGCATATGATCATGTCTACTGAGTCACTGAGCTGTCAATTTGTCATGTTACATAGAATATGTATAACCTAATTTATAGTTTGTCTCTGGGTTCCTGTTTTATTTTTGGATATGGTTTAATAATATGTTAATTTCTAAGTGTATTTTCAGAAAAGAACACAGTCAATTGGTTAGTATGGCTGAGATTACAAAGGACCTACAGAATAACAAAAAATTGAAAATACCGATGAAGATCCCTTGTCTTTGCATAAACCATGACTTGGGAACATGACAGAACTTCCCGGTATTAGTTTATATCTTCCAAGTGCTTCCTCTTCTTTGATGTTATTGAGTTATTCCCACAAGTAGTCAGGTTTTTAGTGAATGGTTAATAGCACCGACTTTTTGTAGCCAGAGTTGCACCCTTGGGCCAGGCCAAAAGCCAACAGGCCCAATACCTTGAGCAAAAGTGCTTGCAGTTAGTGTAGGGGTGTGATCGAGCCGAGTCGAGCCGACACAGTGCCAAACTTGAGCTCGACTCGGTTCCAAAGCTCGAGGCTCGAAACTCGACTCGAGCTCGGTTGAGCTTTAATTTTTAAGCTCGAGCTCGACTCGATTAAAATTAATTTAATAAAATTTTGTAGCAACAAATGTTAAAATACATTCCGGAATTCAAATTTCACATTTTCGAACAACAATTAACAACCAGCTACTAAGGGTATAAAAGTAAATGGTGTATATGTAAAAGGGTAAAATGGTATTTAGTACAAGCTCGATAAGGCTCGCGAGCCTGGGGAGCTAAGTATTTCTAAGCTTGAACTCGGCTCGACACCCTACTCGAGTAGCTCGAGTCGATTTCGATTATTTTTCGAGTCGGTCTCGAGTAGCTCGCGAGCTGTCTCAGCTCGATTACACCCCTAAGTTAGTGACTTAGAGGCGAAGCTAGAGAAATGTCAAGTAAGGGTAATGTTAGAGGTTTGGTCGAGTTTATTATTCGAGTTATACGGGTTTATTCTTCCTCACCAGGCCAAAACTAAAGTAATCCCGTGGATTTTTCATTGAACCAAACGAAACCTAAAACCGAACTTGAATTTGGTTTGACCCCGGAAATTGAAGTTAAACTCTTAATTAACAATGTATGAAGTTAAATTCTAATTAATTCTTTATCTAATTAAGTTATAGAAAAGCGAAAGTTAATACTTGACTAATGGAGTTTTTAACACTATGTATAAACGTAGAAATCAAGGTCTAAACTACTAGAATTAATCGAATTAAAATTAAGAACATAACATGCTTACAAACTTCAATTAATTGATTAACTGGGAGAGCAATTACCAAAATACCCTTAATTTACAAAAACTTTACAGTGCAATATAAATGGCAGGGGCAACTGCCGACTCTGCCCCTCTCTGTCTTTGCCACGGCACCATTGCTTGCGGTTAGCTTATGCTTCTTTGGTCTTGCCATTATTACCAATGTCTTAAACTAACTGATTAACAAAAGAGGATGGCTTTTGGTACCTAAAAATTCTTGTAGTGCAAGATGTACATAAAACAAGGTGATGTTGACTTGTTAATAGCATGCATGATTCATTAATGTGCACCATCCATGAGTTTATGTGTTCAGCGATCACATTTGCATTATGATTGGGATTGCTCTGAAACGAAAACTATACACTGACCTCTAACTATTCTTGCATTGAATTGATGCAATGACAATGCTTTAACTAGTGTAGTGTTTGGTTGGAGGGATTCCTTGGGAATTCTTAGGAATTGGAATCCAATTCCAACAAAATCCTTTGTTTGGTTCAAAAACAAGGAAGGAAAAGGAATCTCAACTAAGGAAAACTTTCCATCAGTCAAGGGATTTTAAATTCCTTCCCAAGTTAGATGGAATTCACTTTCCATCATCCACTTCATCTGCTGACCACCCAACCTCACCAGCCAATCTTCCTGTTCTCTGTCGCCATCGTTATCGCCGCCGGCGCCGGTAGCAGATCGAAGTTCTCTGTCGCCGCCGTTCTCACCCTCATCATTGTTCTTCATAGATCGGCGCTAGAACAAACCAGTCGCCGCTGTTTACCACGCTAGTTTGCAAAACCCTAGATCGAAGTCGCCGACCAATCGCCGCTGTTTACCGCCGTAGTTTGCAAAACCTTCATCGTTTTTCTTCACAGATCGGCGCCTTTCTGGTCGCCATCGATGAAAAACCCTAATCGGTTCTTCACAGGTTTAGGACGTCGTATATAGCCTCCGATTGTGGTGGTGCTTTTGGTCGGTGACTTCGATTATGGTGGGGTGGTGACGGTAGCGACTAGGGGCTTTGATTTTGGTTGTGGTTTAAGGTGTTGACGGTGGTTTTTGTGTGGTGGTCATGGGGTTCAATTGTCACTAATCATTTCATTCTAATTCCATGGAGAAGTTACCAAACACAATAGTTAAGGAATTGGAATTCACATTCCAGATCCTTTATAATTTCAATTCCTAAGGATTCCAATTCCAATTCTTAACATTCTATCGAACCAAACGCCACCTAGGAGTTTTTTTAGGGTTTATCTTTTGGTTTGTGTTTAAATTGAAATATCAAACTAGGGATGAGTTTTTCTGATGAAAAATCGAACCGTAACCGAGTTAGAGTATTCAATGTTAGACTATGACTTGAATTAGCTTGGATGATGAAACTAGAATTTGATTATGGGAATTAGTTTGGATAATGAAACCTATAACTGGGATTTTTGGATTTGGTTTTTTTTTTCGAGTGGTGCTCATCGTGTGCACCTACTCCATGACGTGGAGTAATTAGAATCAAATCCGAATTGTTTTTGGTATAAATATTGTATGGCAGCCCAACGTTTATTAATTAGGGTTTTCTTGTTTTATTATAAATATAAAGCTAGGGTTAGATCATATGTACATCAAACACTTTCAGACATAATAAAGAAGTCTATGTCTCTGTCTATGGACGTAGGTCGTGATTTTGACGACCGAACAACGTTAATTTTTGGTGTGTTTATTTTCTAAGTTATCTGCATTCTTCTAATGTGTTCTTATTATGGTTTCAAGTTCGATCTTAACAAATGGTATTCGATCCTTACATTTGGTCTGGTTATCTGTTCTTCCAAAACTTCATTTTTGATTTTCGGTTATTTCGTGTACGTTTCCACCGGTTATCGGGTAGTTCGGGCCTAGAACGGAACTGATTGGTATTTTAATTTTTATTTGTCATAAGGTTGACTATGAACTATTATTTTTGGTGACATGGTTGGTTATTGAACTATCATTATTGTCGATTTGTTTAATGGTTATTGTTTGTAAGAACGAAATCAATGAGCTATTATTTATTGGTCATTTGTTAGTATTGAAGATGAATGCATGTTCACTTATGATTTCAAGTATTTTTAATGTTATTTTAAAACCGTTTATTTGTTAATCTCTATGATAATTTCAGAAACTTAGTACATAACTCTTTGTGTTGTCGCCTAAAAATCCAAGCATAAACATAACCTTATTTTGCAACTAATTTATTGTTTGGTTATTAGTTAACCTTTATAGATAAAAAACAACTAATATAAATGTATCATATTTGTCTTTAATAGTAAAAGTATTTACCGGTTATCGATTATTTTCGGTTCCCACTTTGAAACATGTTCCAAAGTAAACTTTCGGTCTTATCCGGTTCCATATCCAGAATAATCAGAACCGGAACCGGATCCTTTATATCGGTCTGGTTTGCGGTTCTAGTTTTCATCATTTTTAGTTTTTTCGGTTTCGTTCCAGTTTAGTTCGAGCTAGCAAACCATTCAAGGTAGGATTATACTTTTGCTCATTTCTACACGGAGATAAGAAATAGGCAATAAGAGATGTGAGTTTTCGTCATTTGTTGTAATTATTTTGTATTAACCAGAATATATGAGTATTTGAAATGTGAGTTTTATTTTTGAATCTACTACCATTGAAGCTAACTTACTGATATAGCTGGGTTGTTGTAGTTAAGTTACAATACCAATTTTCATATTCAATTAAGAAAAATTCTATATCCTCTTACTCACTACAAGATGGCATGTAAAATTCATTAATTCTCTTTCCTCAGCTCTTTTATTGATTTTAACACCTTTATTGATTTTATAAGTAAGAGGATAAGTAAGAACATTTTGTAAAAGAATATATTTGAGGCTTGCGTTTGGTTATATATACACATATACTTGTTTATATATGGAAGTATAGAAATGAAGAAATAAATATAGTCCTTTAGACCAAGTTAATCAAAGTACATGATTAAATCTTAAAATTTTATTTAAAATAGATATTAATCAATGTTTAATTAATTAAAAATGGCATTTTGGGTAGATAAAATTAAAACCCACCTTCCCATTTTGACTATGGCAGGGGGTGTTTTAAAAAACCTAACTTTCGTATAACCTAAAACTGAAAAAACTGATATCAAACAACTCGTGACCCGAAATTAAGGATACACACCGAGTCACAGGTTGACTTGGATTTTCTAATTTATTACTCACCGTATATTATTAAAAATATTTTATTCATATTTCATAATAAAAAGTTACTAATCTTAAGAAAACATTTATCCTATATTGTGCTTTCTTCGTTCATCACCCAACTAAGACGATACTCCTAGCTTGTTGGCGATTGGTGACTCGAATCTTCCATACTCGTACCTTCATTTTCTAGTATTTCTAGAGGTAATTGTTTTAGTTTATCACAAAATAATTTCATTTTCTAGTCTATATTTTTGTATACAGCAAAATATATGTGAAACTATGGGTAACCATGAACCAAACCGCTGGTACCCGCTCCTTTTTGGTTCAGTTTGCTTCGATACCCGTCAAACGTGGTTCGGTTTCAGGTAGGTACCCGCCCGTACATACGGTTCTTAGATTTCACATTAGCGACCTAGGTACCCGCCCGTACATATGTTTGTCTCTCATATTGATTTTATTGCATTTAGTTGTTTGATTTAGTTGTATATTGTATTACATTTTCAACTATAACTATTTTTTCGGGTTTTTTTTTCTCAAGTAACACGAATCCGGAAACGACACATAGTCATTATATATGTATATGTGATGAAGATTTAATAATTTGACGTCATATATAAGTATTTATGAAGCAGCTTAAGTTATAAGATTGTGTTAGTATAGATGCAATGTGCAGACCCTTTAAAAACAGGAGATATACATAGGATGAATATGGATATATTTTTGTCTTTAGGATGAATAAAAATAAGAAGCAACCAGCTTAACGGTAATACTTTGGTGGCACTTAATTTCCTTGAACTTATAAATAAATTCATATAATAATAATAATAATAATAATAATAATAATAATAATAATAATAATAATAATAATAATAATAATAATAATAATAATAATAATAATAATAATAATAATAATAATAATAATAATAATAATAATAATAATAATAATAATAATAATAATAATAATAATAATAATAATAATAATAATAATAATAATAATAATAATAATAATAATAATAATAATAATAATAATAATAATAATAATAATAATAATAATAATAATAATAATAATAATAATAATAATAATAATAATAATAATAATAATAATAATAATAATAATAATAATAATAATAATAATAATAATAATAATAATAATAATAATAATAATAATAATAATAATAATAATAATAATAATAATAATAATAATAATAATAATAATAATAATAATAATAATAATAATAATAATAATAATAATAATAATAATAATAATAATAATAATAATAATAATAATAATAATAATAATAATAATAATAATAATAATAATAATAATAATAATAATAATAATAATAATAATAATAATAATAATAATAATAATAATAATAATAATAATAATAATAATAATAATAATAATAATAATAATAATAATAATAATAATAATAATAATAATAATAATAATAATAATAATAATAATAATAATAATAATAATAATAATAATAATAATAATAATAATAATAATAATAATAATAATAATAATAATAATAATAATAATAATAATAATAATAATAATAATAATAATAATAATAATAATAATAATAATAATAATAATAATAATAATAATAATAATAATAATAATAATAATAATAATAATAATAATAATAATAATAATAATAATAATAATAATAATAATAATAATAATAATAATAATAATAATAATAATAATAATAATAATAATAATAATAATAATAATAATAATAATAATAATAATAATAATAATAATAATAATAATAATAATAATAATAATAATAATAATAATAATAATAATAATAATAATAATAATAATAATAATAATAATAATAATAATAATAATAATAATAATAATAATAATAATAATAATAATAATAATAATAATAATAATAATAATAATAATAATAATAATAATAATAATAATAATAATAATAATAATAATAATAATAATAATAATAATAATAATAATAATAATAATAATAATAATAATAATAATAATAATAATAATAATAATAATAATAATAATAATAATAATAATAATAATAATAATAATAATAATAATAATAATAATAATAATAATAATAATAATAATAATAATAATAATAATAATAATAATAATAATAATAATAATAATAATAATAATAATAATAATAATAATAATAATAATAATAATAATAATAATAATAATAATAATAATAATAATAATAATAATAATAATAATAATAATAATAATAATAATAATAATAATAATAATAATAATAATAATAATAATAATAATAATAATAATAATAATAATAATAATAATAATAATAATAATAATAATAATAATAATAATAATAATAATAATAATAATAATAATAATAATAATAATAATAATAATAATAATAATAATAATAATAATAATAATATGAATGAATGAATGACTTCTAGTAGTATATATCGTGGCGGGGATTAAACCCACAAAGAATCAAGAAAATGACATTTTGGAATGCCGGCGATATGTCTCAATGTGGCAACACCTGTCTGTATGTCATCTATATGTTTTAATCTTTTATGATATAGAGGAAAAAGTTTAAACGATAACTGTTTTTCGTACGAGAATCGCGAAAATCAATCTTAGCCGTCTAATTCTCCCTCATTCAGCTGGATTGCCCACCCATGAATTCTACATACACCATGTCACACTCAATCCCCCCACGCTTTTCATCCATGAATTCCATTATCCAAAATGAACGGCTAAGATTGGTTCTCACAATAATCATAGCGAGAACTTTTGCCTATATATATAGGGGACGGTTCAAACGAGAATTGTTTTTCGTACGAGAATTGCGAGAACTAATCATAGCCGTTGATCAAAAAGATGGATGGTCAAGATTAAAGAGTTGTTAATAGATAACCTTAAACTAATCAAACTTATCCTTAATTAATTAAGGGTAATTTGGATATTTTTACATTACCCCCACATTTTTCAAACTAATATATCTCTCAAATGGAAATGTGTAAAATTACGAAAATTATACCAAATTAAAGAAAAATTATGCTCTTTAATTTGAGACCAATCTAGTTATATTTTTTCGAAATATTTTTTTAATATTTGCTGGGTTTTTTCTTGGTACAGTCGGCATTTGCACATGTGATATGTGCAAATATATGCACTTGTGCAAATGCACAGATTCACCTAGTTTTTTCAGCACAGATGTAGATATACACATGTGCATATGTCGAGAGCTGTGTAAAAAATGTCCATACTACCCTTTCCCATTTAAAATAAATAAAAAAGACAGGAAATTAAATGATTGGCCGAAAATGGTTCTCGTACGAAAAACAGTTCTCGTTTGAACCGTCCCCTATATATATATATATATATATATATATATATATATATATATATATATATATATATATAGGGAGAAGTTCATTTAAGAATCGTTATTATTGTGAGTAACGCCAGTACCATTTGTAACCACCAATGATGCTCATTGATGACTCACTAATAAAGATATTTTGGTTATTTATATGTTTACTCAACTGTAAATTTCGTCTCGATAGATGAATTGTTATTAGATTGACTCAGTTTTCTCAAAATACCCATCATTAATGAGCATTAATGAGAGCTCATTAACGAGACATTAACATTATTGCCATTGATATAATTTTATCAAATGTCAATATTGGTTCTCATGATACTCGCAATTAGAAGGTTCTTAAATGAACTTTCACACACACACACACATATATATATAGAGGGTAAGATTCGATACAAAACTAGTTTTATATACAAAACCATTCTTCTTTGAATGTACCTGTTTTTGTTTATTGTTTATTGTTTATGTAATGTAATTTTTTAAACCATATATGACAAAACGGTGAATTTTCATATATGCTTAATCCAACTATAAATATGAGTTATCTTCATGTTATAAATCGCTTACCGATCGAACATGTTATTATTTTCTCCGCCAAGTTAATCGCTTACCATTTGTAGGAGTTTCAACAGCAATAACTAAGGTAACTTTGAATATCCCCCTCAAACGAATACAAAATGTTTAATTAATTCTACAACAAATACTTGAATTATTTGCATCTTAATGTTACAAAAGTGCGTAATATCAAATTGTTCGCATTTAAAAAATGTCTATAAGATTATTACATTTTTAAGCGTGGAGATTATAGCAATGTTCACACTTATAACTGTTAAAAAATGGTCGCACTTGAAAGTGCGAAAGAAAGTATGTTTATCTACATTTAAAAGCGTAGAGATCAATTTTCACACCATTTTTTCTTCGCGCTTATCCACACAAGTGAAGTTTGAAGAAATTAGTTAAAGATTTAATCTCTACACTTTTAAGTGTAAACAAATTTAATATGTGTATACATTTAATAGTGTGAATATTTTTTTCTACAATAAAACTGCGAACATTGTTACAATTTTCTATATTTCTTCACGCTTAAAAAGGTAGCCATATTATAAATATTTTATAAGTGTGAATAATTTCGTTGAGTAACGAATCATGCATCAATAAACATTTGAAAAAACAAAATGGTAGTTGTGGTTTCTTTAGCGAGCTTGTTTGGCTACCGAATTTGAAACTAATTAATGGAACTTGTTCTTTTAGGTGAAATGGAAGCATGGTTAAAAAATACAGATGAAGTGAAAAGATTTGTAGCGGACGAAGGTTATGGCGTGAAGGGTCTATCTGAGCTTAAGATGAAAATTTTACCTGAATTATATATTCAACCAGTTGAAAAAAGACTTGATATGAGCAAAGTTATGACGGAGGAGTCAATCCCAGTTATCGACATATCAAATACCAAAGATCCTGAGGTTAGAAAAGCGATATGTGATGCAGCCGAGAATTGGGGATTCTTTCAAATTGTTAACCATGGCGTGCCTTCTAGCGTATTGGAGGATGTAAAGGAATCAACACATAGTTTCTTTGCATTGCCCGCTACGGAGAAAAAGAAGTACTTATTCAGAAATTGTCCTAAGAAAAATGTTAGACTCTTGACAAGCTTCATTCCTGAAGTGGACAAAGTTTGGGAATGGAAAGACTATCTTACTTGTTTCTATGTGTCTAATGAAGAAGCCATGATAATTTGGCCCTCTGCATGCAGGTAAGTATTATACTCGTTAAGTCTTATAATTATTATCCAATGAACCATTATACTATTTTAGTTTTTTTCAAAAAAATTATTTGACTTCTAAAAAATGATTGCCGGTAATTGTTCGTTTTTTTATTTTACTTTTAATTAATTATCATTATTATATCTTTTACAATACAATGATTATAGTTTAAAATAACATTTCTTAAAATGTGTGTATCTTATTTATAGAAAATATTTTAAGTCAGAAGGAGTAATTATATTTTTTTTTCATAACTGAACCGGACCGCTTTATATACTTTCGGGTCAGTTCTCAGTTCCTATATTTTTCTTATTTCAGTTTTCGGTTCCACCGGGTTACGTTTTTTACCCGGAACCGATTAGTAACAAACGGTTCGGTCCTCGGCTCTTACTTTAGGGCATTTTCAGTGTCGGTTTATTCGGATCCGGTCAGGTCTGGTTCGGTTTTGGAACAACACTCATTCCTAGTGTAATTCCTAATATATATTTCGGATTGATTGAGAGTAGGATCAATGATGTTTTGTTTCTCGACATGCCCCATAACTAGTAATTAACGCATGTCATCTAAATACGTGAAGGTTAGATAATTAGGTGCAGGTTTGGTTTATATTTGAAACAAACATACATCTTCGCTCATCAACTGTACAAATTAAAACACACACGTACGTACATGTTATTAAATAACAAACCTTTTTATGGTCAATTTTAATAATTATATAATATGTTGCTATAAAAATTTAATCATAAAATAACCTACTAGGTGTTATTAACAAATAACATAAATTAATTTTCTAATGTCAAACCATTCATTTTAACAATTTTATACCATTAATTCATTTCCTTAATCATCAAATACACATATCAATACAAAATATAGTTAATAGGACCGCTATATAATTTATAAAACTAAGCATTAACAAAAATATGTTATATTTGATGAGTTTCATACGTGAAAGATAATCTTAACTATTTATTTTTTAGCATTAGATAAGCGATAAAATGTTGATAGTTTAGGTAATCCAATATTTACTTTTTAGCTTCAAGTCTTCTAGTTTTTAACAATAATATATAGCCACATGGGTTATCATACAAAAGGGAACTTCATGTATCTTGTTAATTTCTTGTGTAGGGATCAAGTCTTGGAATACATGAACAAATCAGAATCACTTATCAATAAGCTATTAGAAGTGTTAATGTCTGGATTGGGCATATCAAAGCTTGATAAAACTATCCAACCAATTCTCATGGGCTCGAGACGAGTGAACCTAAACTACTATCCTGTATGTCCTAACCCTGAGCTCACAGTTGGCGTGGGAGGTCATTCAGATGTTTCGACCCTAACTATCCTTCTTCAAGACCAAACTGGTGGGCTTTATGTTCGAAAACAAGAAAGTGACAATTGGGTTCATGTCCCTCCTATCAATGGTTCTTTGACAATCAATGTTGGTGATGCTCTTCAAATCATGAGCAATGGTCGATACAAGAGCATCGAACATCAAGTGATTGCTAATGGGCACGAAAACCGGGTTTCAGTGCCAATATTTGTGAACCCGAGACCTAGCGATTTGATTGGGCCTTTGCCACAAGTGATCAAGAAAGGGGAGAAACCATTGTATAAGCATGTTTTGTATTCGGATTATGTCAAGCACTTTTACAGGAAATCACATAATGGGAAGGATACAATTGATTTTGTGAAGGTTTGATCCTTTTGATTTAAGATAAAAAAGGATGTGATTTTTACAATATCTAGTGAGTATTATAATGGGATTATAGTTTAGAAACTACGTTGGAGAGCGAAAATGAGATGAAAACCAAGTATCTTCAAACAATATGAGAAAGACAGAGATCCTGTAAAGAGTAAAGTATTGAAAGGTATACTATGTCATCTACATTTCCAACAATCCCTTGGAGGTTGTCTGTGTCTTAGGTTTTGGCATAAAATTGTAGGTCTTGAAGGATTTATAATACCAGTTTACTTCTAAGTGTGAGGATACATAATTGAGAACAAACAAATACAAGCAACCCCTATCTTTTAGAATTATAAGATAATGAACCAACCCTGGCTTGAGTAATTTTAGTAGGGATCAAAAGTGAACTGAAAGTTATTGACTCGTTTAATCTTAAACGGATTAAAATTGGTTATATGAAAAGGTTTGGCTAAAAGAGTAATGAGGCGCCTAAAGTATATTTTTAGTGCATACAACCTTGAAAATCGTTTACTTAAATATATAAATTGTTGTTATGAAAATATCATTTTCTTATCATAATTAAAACATTAATAATTCTTTTTTAAATTCTAAAAGATTTAAAAATGGTCTTTGTTGTCAATGCGGACCAAGTTCGGTTTTATTATAACATAGTCTAAAATGTATCTGGCCAGTTTGGTCCTGTTAATAAATCCATTCAATCTTTCAACATGTAAGAGTGATTGTAAGACACATAAGTGACGAGAAAGGGTAGTTAAAGTGGATTTCGTTGTTTAATCTGTAACGTTGCAAAAATCACATAATTTCAAAAGCGAAATAAATGTTAAAAAATTAAAATATAAAAATCATTTTGACATTTGTACAATATGCAATAGTAAATTTGATTTAGAACATCATGTTGTCATTCCAAGTAGTGCATTTGAGAATGCCAAGGTAACTAGAGACAACCTTGTGATGCAGAATGACGAAAGATACAAGAGACCCTGCTTTTGGAACCTCGTCGAATAGCTTAGGCGCAAGAAATGCTTAAAACTGTGCCAAATAAGCGTACACAAGTTTGCATGGGACAAAATCATATGTTAGACAACAATACGAGGAGCAAGATCGATGCTAATGCCAACTTTCCCATTTAACGAAGTCATTTTACAAATATCATCACAACATGGTGGTTAGTTTGTCAATGATCAGACAAAAACTACATATGTCAAAAGTTCAAACGAGAACTGTATGTTTTTCGTACGAGAACCAATCTTAGCCGTTCAATTCCCCCTCCTTCATTTGGATTGTCCATCCATGAATTCCTTACATGCACTCTGCCACACTCAATCCCCTCACGCTCTTCATCCATGAATTCCATTATCCAAAATGAACGGCCAAGATTGGTTTTCGCAGCTCTCGTACGAAAAACAGTTCTCGTTTAAACCCTCCCCAACTACATATATATATTATTTTTTAACTAATCTTATGTCTTATTAGACGACATGTTGCCCCTAAGAACCATACTACGAACCAACAGTTAGTGTTGTAGTAGCCACCACTGTGGTCGTCTGCCAGTGTCATCACTTGTTGATCACACAAAGCTACGTACATTAGATATATACATAATCATGCATTTTTAATCATGTGTTTGCTGCTGCCAATTTAATTATTTAATTCATATGTTTTTGCATCCTAATTTTTTTAACACTAGAACATACTAACCTACTCTTAAATCTATATCCTTTTGCATTCTAATTAAGATCGATCCATGCACTGTATAGCGAAGAATGCATGAATCTTGCAATTATTGACGATTAAACCAATTAGAACTATCGATGCTCAAAGAGTCAGCTTTCGATCTTGATTATATATATATATATATATATATATATATATATATAATCTATCATCATCACATACAAACACATATTTTAATCTCTTTACTCTTGAAGACGATCATATCATAGGGAAAAACCAACCACAAACACCAAACAACATCATTTTTATATGCATATATGGCTAAAATAAGCGAAGATAATTACTATGCAACTTTTACTTTCTTTCAATTTTAGTCTAGTTACCCAAACTAAGTTGATTTTATTATATTTTAATCACGTAAATTTTAAACCATATATATATATCCCAAGATAGTTTCAAAAAGGCTTACACAGATTTGATCCATGCATATCATATTCTTGAATGGACAGAAAGAGTGTTGAAAATGGTTAAGTTAATAGCATACCTCAGATCTCCCGCAAACGGTTAACACGTGGCCAACATGTATTAAAATACTTGCAACTTCTAACATTGCTATAATATTATCACATAGATGGATGATTATTTTATTTTATTTAATAACATAGGATATGAAATAATTTTCTATTAATTAATTATCAAGTATATATAGAGTTCAAAACAAAAGTTAATTTTAAGGAGTTAACACAACCCAACCAAACTTGTGTCGCACATTTAGTACTCTTGATGCAATACTATTTTAAAACCACCAACCCCCAACCCAACTTACCATATCAAACCCATTATCACATTAGCATTTACTTTTAATTCAACTTACCCTACAAACCCCTACATCCAACCCCCTTTAACCTTATATCTTTTCGATTTTTATTTTCAATTTTCTATTTTTTTTGTTTTAATTTAAATAATTTAATTATTTCAAAGACAAAAAATATAAAATAATTAATAATATTTCATAAATTTTATTACATAATTTCAAATAAAAAGGTGAAAAATAGATAATTTATAAAATAAAAAACTACAATCTACCACCCGTATTGTCGTCGAAGCTCCTATTTTTGTTTAAGAACGAAATCCAATTGCTCACCTGAGAGATGAGTGTGTAAAGATAAGAAAAACTCGTGATCTTTTCGAAGCTCTCGTTTTTTTGCCACCTCTACTTTCATCATTGCCGCCTTAGCTTTCATCTTTATAGCTTCGGTTTTTTCCCTCGCGAGTTGTAATTTCTGTTGCTCCACATTGAGCAATTTTTCATTCTCTAAAGTGAACCTATCGACATATTCCAATACACCCGCCATCACGTCATCTCTATTCGTGCTTCTTTCTTGGTTTGCACGTTTTGCTCTGTCTCACCCCATCGGTCGTTGAAATTCCTCGATCCGAACCTCATCATCCTTGTCGTTGAGGTCGAAGCAAACACATGCATCGGAAGACGCTGTGTTCGGGGTTGAATCGGATGTTGTCTTGGACCTTTTCGAAGGTCTTTCAATACCCTCCTCCATCATGGGTACCGTAAACCATCTCGAATGATCTTTCAATACCCTCCAAGCCTCCTCGTGAGGAAAAGTAGAGTGACTGGTTACCGTTGCTCGATATTGGGTGTTTGTCTTCGTGAGGATGTCCACCTCACTCCATCCGGATCGACAATTAGCTACGAAATTATTGTGAATTCCGTTGAACTTCGAAATCTTCCGGTTCATGTCAACCCACTTGGAGTGGAGTTGGTCTCTGGTGCCTTGAGTTTGGCTTTGACTGTTGAAAAAGTCACATACCTTTCCCAAAAAAATTGTCTACAAATATATAAATTTAAGTAAGCGTATATAAATATATAAAAACGTACATGTTTTTTGAACGTTGCCAACTACACAATTTTCCGAAATTGTAACCCATACCGTGGCTAGTAAAGCCTCTTGATCCGAAGTCCACGTCACCGCTTTTCTTCTATTGGCGAATTTTTTTGTGGCTTGGGTCTCGGGTTGTGTTTCGGGAACCACCTCCTCGGGTTGGGTGTCGGGAATCCCCTCCCCCTCCTCGTTCTCAGCCTCATCCTCCCCCGGATATGTTCGGGTGTAAAGTAGTTGTTGAAAGCCTCCTTGAAACCCGCCGTCAAATTGTTGAAATCTGAGGTTGTATTGCTGAAATCCGTCATGTTGGATAACACCCGGCAAAGGAATAGGTGAATAAAAAAGCATTTGTTGTATGCCTAGGTAAGTTGGGGGTGGAGTTGAAAATCCGAACATATTCTCCGGCAGAGAAGGTTGCGAGCTCGTGCCTCGCGATTTTGATACCCGCCGTGGGGTTTTGAAACCTTGCTTTTGCTTTCCCTTGTCCATTTTTTAATAAAGAATGAGAATTTGAAGAATGATAGTGTATAAAATATAGTAGAGATGAGATGTGAATGGTATTTATAGGAGAGAAAAAAAAATATATATATTATATATATTCGACCGTTGTATTCTAGACTTTTAATTCATATCAAGTGAACCTGTAATAATCTAGAGTTGGATAGTTATATTTACCAAATTGTACAAATTTACGCTAATTGATTATGTATATGCACATCTTTTTCTACATTAAATTTACTTGGTGCTTTTATTGACTGTCATTAGTGTGGTAACTTTCGTCTTATCATTCAACCTTTCAAGAATTACTAACAATATTCATGTATTTCTAAGATCATGAATATTCATTCTCCTTTCATTTATCATATCAGTGTCGCATAATTTTTTTCTTCTATTCCTCTTCATTTTATTAACCCCACATTCATCGTCCTTAACCATTGTTTATTTAAAAAAAAGAATTAAATGCGAAGAAAGAGAAGAGATATAGAAAAGAACGAGGAATTCAATATGAGTAGAAACTAGCTTACATGTGCCACTGGAAGTGAAGTGTAGTTACATGTTTTTTTATACAAATATTTAAATAATCAAATGACTAGCGTATATTCCGTATCAAAATATTTTTTGATTATTCACGATCTACTTCTTATTCGTTATTATCATTCATCATTTAGCTGCTGCATCTTTGAACATCCATAAATGCGATTATCTTCTGCCCTAAATCAAATCCTTTAATCTTTGCAGCTGGGCGTTTTACATTGATTCATAACTTTTGGTGGAAATATAAGAATATGTGGAAACATCGAGAAGATCACACTAGATTACCTCCGTCTTGATGGTCGATCAATAAGGCGTTTTCTTAGAGAATTGATTCTGGTGAAAGGTTCTTTACATTACGACCTCCTTCTGGCATTGGAGATGTTTGCCCAAAATTAAGGTATTCAATTTCTTCAGTTGATGAGTTTGATCCAAGGGCCATGATTATTTTTAACATTTGGTTTCATTTGAATTGGATTTAAGACACCACAACATACGGACCATACACCCTCTCTGTTGACCTATCTGAAGGAGGAGTTTGGTCACTGGTTAGTTGTAGGCATCTAACTGGTTACTGGCCTCTCTTATATGTGTAGTTTTCAACATATTACATATTGGTACTTCATTCAAAAGGACGACCGAGTATGGGTATGTTTTTGCTTTCAGAGGGTTGCAAAGGACTAGAATCTGTTTGACTTGATGGGATTTCTGAAGCTATAGTGCAGTCTTCACATCACTTCTCAATTCGTGTATGAATTTGAAGAAATTTGAGATTTAAAATGCTTACTGTTTGACAGAGTTGGGATTCCAAGATGTCCATAAGGTTCCTAAGCCCCTTATAGAGGTAAAGTTGGTGTCTTGCAGTTTTATAACCAGCATAGGAGTGCGTGAATCGGCAACATGTTGTTCATTACATGTTCTTAATTTTCTTGGCTGCACCAGGTGACCACTGATCAGTGTAACAGATGACTGCCTTAGGAATGTTTCATGCCTTATATTGTTAACATCTTTAAACTTAGGGACCACACATGTTACCATTGATGGTATGGCTGTTCTAGGTAAAGGAAAGGCTCCCATTTCGTGCCTATCTTCATGAAGTCAATATTTGGAAACTTTTGAATTTTTAAAGAAGCCTTTGTTTCATGGTTTACAATAGATTGGGATTGGATGGAGTGATGGACTCATTTGATTTGTATAGGAGATGATGGGTTAGCTGAAATTTATAAGGAAGATGATGACTGAGTTTTTGCAAAGATGGGTGTGAGGTGAAATGTCAATGATGGATGGCAATTTCATAAGTTCTGATGCTGAATTATCATATTGCCTGTTAGCCTCTCCATGCCATTTTCACATTGCTTTAATAAGTTTGTTTAGACTTTGTTTGCTACTATCACTGCATCTTACTACTCCGCAAAAGGTAAATATATAAAGTTCTTTTCTATTGTTGACGGACTTGTTTGTGATTTAGCAAGTACTTTAGTAGTAGTAGTTATAGACATTCGTCTCAGTCAATTGATAATTTCTTTGTTTCAATAAGAAAAGAAAAATAAATAGCAAGACTAAAGGCGCCGTGATTACCTTAACTAAGCACATCATCATCACATAGATACACATCCTTCTAATTAGTATAAAACATACCAATAGCGAGCACCATTGGAGTATTTGACACTTATTTCTGTTTTTGTTTCTGTTTCGTATAGATGGTTATAACATATACTAATTATCATATATTCATATGTGCTTGAATTCAACTGTCAGACTTGTATAGCAACAATGCCTTGAGCTTAATATAGATATTTGTTGATGGTGAGTGATATTCTATATAATATTCTTTTAACTGTAATTATACAAGTGTTTTGGACAGAAAACTATGTTGTCAATGCTTGGTGTTAAGTTGATGAACATCAACGTTCTATAATTTTCCAAGTGACAATGATTGAAAGTTCGAGATCCTCAGTTTTTGTTCACTGCAGCCGAATCGGCAACACTTACTATTCATAGTAACAGGTCTACTCAGTGGCTACTCAGTTTAGTGTATGCTATATCTCTCTTAATGTATTATACTATTCTTATTTAATGTAATTCTTACTATTTATAGTAACAGGTCTACTTGATTAAGATTGTAATGAATATCTCTTTCCCAATAATTGAATCTAATTGCTTCAGCTATTTAATTTTTTCTCAGATTCTCTTACTTATCTTGTTGATTTCCAACATTAGAATTTTAGAGTCGCCTGAAGTTTATTTGGGATTTAGGCATGGAACTGTGAAGTTCTTGTTACGATGGAACGAATATATTTCTGATTCAGTCATAGCGTTAAAACAGTAGAAAGCTTTGATTCTGCAGAATAAATGACAAACCTTTCATTCAATGTTATTCTCATTATAAATAACAAAACATACATTGTGGAATATTTGACACCACATTTGACACAAAATACTGCCTACTCATCCCTGCACCTCTCAAAAAGAACACAGAGAACTGATTACGAGTATCTTTAGGCTCTACATTACATAAATTAAAAAAGACACTGCCACACTAAGATACCAATTGTTTTTTGGTGTTCTTTTTTTGGGGCGCGGTCTTAAAAGACAACAGGAATCTTAGCAAATAGACAAATAGTTGTCAGAATTCCTGGACTTTAGTTTAGGCATCCAATCCCATGAGCCGTCCAAAATGCACCCATGAAGTCGGTTTGTCTCGTATTACTATATTACATTAGAGTTACTTGAGTAAATGTTAAAAAGAAGCAGTAAAAGGAACTTTAAAGTTAGGAAGTTGTTTTGGAAGAAACTAGAACTGTCTTCCGGTATATGTCTGTCCAAAAGTCCAGTTAGGAGGAGCCACATTATTAGAAATGACTGTTCTGCCATCGCTTGTTGTAACCTTGAAAGATAGAGCTTGACCATCAAGGTAAGCGCCACTTTGCCAATTTTGACCCCAGTTACGAGACATTGCTTGCCATTTATTGCTTTTAGAACCCTTGATAGAGACCGTTACAACGTCACCAGCACCACCAACGTTGGTCAACAGCACTAGGTTGAAGTACGAGTGACCATTGATAGTGAACCTTACTCCACCGCTCTTCTTGCAAGCAACCCTGCCAAATTTCATACAAAAACAGGATTTAGTGCTACTTGTAGATGATTGAGGGCGAGATTCCAACCCATTTGTATAGGTAGGTATTTTGACTATTTGTTAATTTGGGTTATGTTTTATCTTAAAGGGATAAAATCTAAAAAATTTGCTAAAAGGAGAAAGGGTCAAACCGGTAGAAAGTGTATAAAAATTTAGTTTAAACACATACAAGATACAATCTTCAATAGTTTTTTTTTAGATTTAGATTATTATTTCTATAATTGATAATTAATACATTAATTATCCAATTCGTTAAAAAATGAAGAAAAGCGTTTACAGGAATAGCCAACCATTCTGGGTTAGACCTGTACTAAAAAATGACTCATTTTACCAGAACATGTTTTGACCTATTGCTTGACCCGCCAATCTTGTAGATGGCTAGAATATGGTGAGCTATATTATTTGTACTTTCTGCATTAACACTCGTCCTGTATGCTGTAATAACTATTATAATGTTTGTATGGAATGATTATCATTTTGTTGGAAAGGAAGCTACCTTCTATATTGTACTGGTATTATCCCGGCTTTGTATTGACCAATTTTCAGGAAAGCTGGTTGGGCAAGATCAAAATGTTGCAGGGGAGGGTTACACCACCCACCATTATTATTTGACTGTGCTGGATTTGGAGGGCAAAAGTTTGTAGCCGTGACAATAATGGAACCTGGGAGACACCATCGTTGATCATTTACACATTTGATTTGGAAACAAGCTCCACAGGCAAGTCCATTGTTGAATAAAGCTGTACTTAGTGCAGCTGTGTTGGTACCATATCCTTGGCTATACAAATTCCCATACCCACATGCTCCTCCTACAACATAAAAATATAAAAGTTAGCAAATATAAACCATAAAAGGTGCAAACACCTTGCGGGTCCCATGGTGGAACTTGGAACCCCTAGGCTGCCCTTTTCATTCGCCTTTACAAAGAGTTAACTCAGTTAATTAGATTAGTTGTAATGACTATCTTACCCATTGTACCAGAAGCATCACCATCACCATAGAAAGTAGCATGGGCATTAAACCATCCACCACCTTTGCCATTAGCACTTGGCAATGCTGTCATGGATGTGACTGTTAGAACCAATATGATTCCAAGAAACCCCATCTAGACCTGCAAAAATCTTCACCAAGTTTGTGACACTTGTAAAACTTGATGAAGAGAAGTGATTATAGAATGTTAAGAATGGTGTGAAGATCAAAGTGTGGAATGATCCCCCTTTATATAAACAATGGGCGAGAGGAAACTGTAGTGGCAGTTAAAGCCTTAACCATATGCCAACTTGTTAATCTAAATAAAATATGTTTTCCCTCCTTTTTTCACATGCTTCATGTTAACTGGGAATCATATTCTATAGGAAGAGTAATGGAAAAGGCAACTATAAAAGTCTATTCATTACACTTAGAAGCATAGACCAAAAGATGATTAGCAAGATTTGTTCCCACAGTTTTAGTTTATATTATAATATGCATTAATTAAGAAGTTCTTATAGTAAGCCACACGTAACCCTAGAAAGTTTCCAAAGCTTGAAGCCTACCATGGTATTATAATAAGTAAAGCTACATCGAAATATATGAACTTCGACTCTTCTATAATTTTGTGTACTCTGTAGCATACAAATGTTTTTACTGTTTCTTTAGTTACTGTTTATAATTGTTTTATCGTTTCTTATTTGAAACACATTTGGTACTGTTTGGACAATGCCCTACAGGAACTCGAAGTTTGGCACGAGGGGTAAGATCAACAACAATGACCTTCTAACCAACGGAAAGAACACTCTTACGATTAGAGTAACGAGATGAAACCCGGGTAAACTATAATAAACATATGGGAATTAAAGAATTGGCAAGATGCAGGTGCATTGACTTTTATGAGTGTTTGATAAGGCATGGAAGTACTTTGGAGGTACACTTTAGTTCCTAGAGATTAGCAAATACAAATGGCATTAATGATTGGGTGATTAGAATAAACACTCAAATGATGCAACTAAAAGCTTGCACATGAAATCACATTTGTGGCATGTGGACCTTTTAATTGCACTGGGGATTGGAATTGCATTGACTTCCTTCTTTCACTCTCAACTAGAAGCATGCAGGTAGATGGATGAGCCACATGGGCACTTGGGATATATTTGCTAATTTTCTAACCCTTCAAAGTCCATTTTATGTGGATCATGACTTCTTCAACTTTGTCTGTAGTTGACTATCGTCATATCGGTTTCAACAATACATCAATTTTGTAGTTATTATTAATATTACTACAAGTTATATATATGTAGAAAGTTGTCATGTGATATATGTTTTTTTCACTATTTTGTTTTTTTCTCTTAAAGAAGAATGTTGGCGATTTAAGGTGTCGTTTGTTTTTTAAGAGGTTCCAGGTCTAAATATGAATGTCACGTTCAAATATTAAGAGGTGGTTCTGACGTCTGAATGTTCATTCATATTTTGCTGTTTGTTTTTTAGAACATCTGAATGTTTGTGATTATTTGTTTTATGAAATATAAACTTTTCTAATTATAACATAAAATATTTTAATAAAAAATATAAAACCATAATAATACAATGAATTAAAACCAAAATATTTAAAAAAGAGATATGCGACGGCATGCATTGGCTGACGAAGACCGAGAGAGGGAGAAGGCCATGTATGTAAAGGAGCGGAGGAGCAAATGTTAGCGTGAACTAGTGAAGGAATAAGTCCGATTGTTATAGGAGAATTAATCATGAATTCTGTTAAGATGTATTTAGACATTTTTTAGAAAAACAAACAACCACTAAATTCATTTCATTTATTAATTATTAATTACTTGATAATTAATTTTTAAATTGAATAAAATTTATTAAAAAATGACAAATTAATAATCATGTGTTTTTTTCTTTTTAAGTGCACAATGTCTCAATGAGTATGCACATACTATCAGGTTCTGTTTGGTTCGCAGAATTAATATAAATGAATTGGAATCTAACCAAAGAAATTGGAATTTATAGAAATTGAAATTTGTGAAAAACTATATCTTGTTTGGTTAGTAAAGACCAGAATTGGAATTTAGCCAAAAATAAATTAATTCAATATTTATAAACCAAAATAAATTATACAATCAACCACTCACCACCTCCTACCCCCTCCGCGCCCTACCCCACCCTACCCACCCACCCCAGCCTACAGTCTACCTAGGGCGGCAGTGGCAACGGCGGCGGGTGTGGGTGGTGGTGGGGGTGGCAGTGAGAGATGGTCGGCGGCGAGGATCGATGGTGTTGATGACGGCGGCGGTGGTGGTGACGGTGGCGGCGGCGGTAGTGACGGTGATGACGGTGGCAGTGGTGGGGGTGGGGTGGTGGTGGTGGCGGCGGCAGTGGTGGTAGTGGGATGGTGTAGAGTAAGGTGGGGGTGGGGGTAGGGTAGAGTAGGGTGGGATGACGTAGGGTAGGGGTGGGGTAGGGGTATGGGTGGGTAGGGTAGATTATGGTGGGATGAGGTAGGGTAGGGGTAGGGGTAGGGTGGGGTAGAGATAGGGGTGGGGGTCAGGTGGGGTTGGGGTGGTGGTGGGGAGTAGGGTGGAGTTGGATAGAAGATAACAATATATTTTGAGATTTTTTATGAATTTGAATAATTCCATCCATTTGGGGAAGGAATTCCCAATTCATTGGAATGGTCAAATTACATTTCATAAATTCTGCGAACCAAACACAAACAAGATTTAGAAAGGCTCAATTCTAATTCCGTCCAATTTCAACGAAACAAACGCCTCCTTAGTGTTACTAGAACCAAATAATAGAGACTCTCAGCATAATAAATAAAGTTTAAGACTGTAGATATAATTTGTAATAAATCACAAAGACTAAAATCGTAATTTACTCTTTTATTAATGCCGTCACTTCTAGATTTTATTAGATATGACAAATTATAAACACATCTTAGATGTGTTACGCCTAAAAATGATATCTTTTAAACTTTTCTTTATATTCTGTAATAAAATAATTATGTTTTAAATCACAACTGTAACATGCGAGTAAAAAAAAAGACTAGTTTTCTAGAAAAGTGCTTAAAAAAAGGGGAGATTTTCTGTTTCTATGGTCAAGTAGAAACATGGTTAGAGATATCTATCTCAATTTTTATTTTTTCAAATTTTACTTCATTATTATTATTTAATAATTAATATTACTTCATCATTATTATTTTTATTTTTATTGTCACTTGAGAGCACAATCTAAATGGCTTAAGTAGTTTTAAAGCATTGGAATAGTCTAAAAAACTCATATTATCAATTTTTCTTAGAAATTCCCTTAATCCATTTTAGCTGGTCAAAGTTGCACATTTTGTCATATACAAAGGTGATGAAAGTTATGCGATTTTTCTTTGGGAAAACATTCTTATTGCTCCACAAATAGATGAATAATTCAATCGATGTAAAAATTAAACCTTGGAAGTAATATATGAAATCGAGAACTAATTTCCCCTTTCTTGAGGTTATGGATTCTAGTCCTGTTAAGGATATAAGTGCAGATTAATACGTGCATATATTTGCCATTAGAAAAATGAATCACGCAAATAGGGAAATGATCCATGCTTCTCTCTTTTATGTTCATCTAACTACACAAAACGTGAACTCTCACATCGAGCGCTTTCACAAACTCCATATAGAGGCAATAGTTTACTTTTGCATCTCATAATATCAGAAGAATCACAACATAAGAGTTCGTCATTTATCGGTCTAGCTAACCTCCAAGTATACCAGATAGGTAGCTGAACAAGTGTTTTTTAATTTTAAAGTTTATCCATTTTAGCATTTTCTTTGGGGAAGTCGAGCTATGCTTCATTGGCCATCCAAGATGTTTGCACAATAAGGATTGGACCCGAGTCTTTTCTAAGACTTTCTAGAAATTCTACCATTATACACAAGTAGTAAAGAGTAATTTCAATAACAATGGAATACCTAAAATGCCCATTAACGATTTTCGACTTGTTCCACGGAAATTGAAAAATCTACATTCTTAAAAAGGTATTCTAACTTGCAACTACATACATCATAACAAGAATGAGTTAAACACTTTTCTTTTGTTATATGTAACATACTTGAACTTTTTTTGTAAGTTGTCTTCTATAGTAGATAAAAATGGTTTTGTGAGAAGTTTTTTTTATGTTGTGTTGACACTGTCGAATCTAGGATTGAAAACTGTATGGTCCATTAACTTAGTAGACAAAACAAACAAGTGGGTCAGGTCTATGGTACGAAACATGTTAGACATTCGATATTTGTATCATTTTTATGATGTTTCGGTACCGTCGAATCTAAGATTCAAAACCATGTCAAAGGTTTTTCATCTTAAAAAACTTCATGAGTGAATCATGGATCGATAAATTATATCAGCATATTGTTCTTGATACGTATCAACATGAGGATAATTGAGCACTCGGCTTTTTTAAGACTGTTTTGTTACTTTTGAGAATGAAAAAATTGGAGTAAATAAAGGAAAATGATATATCCTTACACTTTCTACTAATTCTTCTTATGCCATATGAAAATCATTTCAAAACAGATGATTGACATATGTGAGTATATATATACGGAAGAGTCTTTTGATCCAGCGGTACCAAGATGTAACTAGTGTGTTCTTTCTTTTTATAGGTTGAGAGTTCAAGTCGTGTTAAGGACATAAGGTGTAGATTAGGTAGGTGTGTATTTGTCGTTTAAAAAGATACGTGAGTATATGTCTATATGAAATTGCAAGATTATTAAGAAGATATAATTTTCACTCATAAAACAATGCTATTATTATTCAAAAACTATCGAGCTGAGTTTTAAGAATGTAGTCAAATACTTGATAAATACAAAATTTTGAAGTATGTCCTTTTAAATATATATATATATATATATATGTATATATATATATATATATATATATATATAAATATAAAAGGCATGTCCTTAAAAATAGTACACATTTTATAATAAAAAAAAATTAAGCGGGTCCTAAAACCTATCCTTCTTGACTTTTTGTACCTTAATTCGCAAATGAGTGTAGAGTTTACAACCCAAAATTCAAGTAGCACCCTTCTCAAATCAATCCAAAATCCAAGTAGCACCCTTCTCAAATCAACCCAAACATTTTCTCTCTCCTACTCTCTCTACTAAACCAAAAAAGACAAAGAAGAAATACTCGAGTTGCTCGGGTGCCAGAAACAGAAAAGGAAAAAAGAGGCGGAACCCGAAAGTGGCCGTAGTGGTGTACCCGAAGGTACCCACCAAGCCCGAATGAACCCGAATGGTTTCGGGAGAGGCTATACGTTAGGCCTTATAGAAAGATACTTAAAGCACATACGGTTATAACTATTATGACCGAAAGACATATCAACATAACTAATTTATGACTAACATCTAACAATACGAGTGGAGGGAGTGAATAATCCTCACACTATGTCATGTTCGCTTTTATCTCTATTACTCTTATAATCGACACATTTATCATATTGGACACGCATCCCTCAAACCATTAAACTCACATAAAATAAAACAAAAATAGAAGCAATTAGTGGGTAACCATCGTGACTAATCACAATGGCCATCTCACTCTAACCATGGAATGAGGCGTCATTGACACCCTAATCTACAAAAGAACCTACTATAATCCATCCAGTTACATTTAGTCAACTACATATAAACTAGAAAAAGTGAGAGTAGTCGTTGATGATAAATTATAAATGGATAGGTTAAGGTGTGGATGCAAAAAAGATTAGGGTGCATGGATCATTACCTCATGTACTGCATCTCACAAAGTGAAAAATAAAAGAGCCTCTCACACCGGTGTTTCTCACCCCAATCCTCCCCTCTAATGTGTTAGTGATTTTAGTGTCATTAAGCCTTTTAGTTTAATCATGATTAATATGAGACTAGCCGATTCTAAACTTAGTTATAATTCAGGTTTGGAGGTACGGAGTGTACACTCGGATAAGCTAAGTTGGTATCGGGAATACGGGGTCCGGGGGCGTAGGCCTTGGTGGGGTTCCAAGGGGCATCGCCCCTAGCGGGGTCCGAAGGGCAGCTACCAGCCAACCACCACCGTCGTATAACTGCCGTGTAACCGCCATACAACCGCCATTTTGCTGCCTATAAATAGGTCATTTCGGTTTGGTGCAAGGTGTGGAAAAACAAGAAAGAAAATCGATTACACTAATTGATATTCTCTTGAAATAGTCTCTGAAGAACGAAAATCAAAGCAAAGATATTCTGTGTTTGGATTTGAATTAAGTCTATGATTCAAATCAAGTTTCTTGGATTATCCTTTATCTGAATTCGTGATACCCTAGGCATAGGGTCAAATTACAAATTTCGAAAAGTGTATTAAACACGATCCACGAAATTATCTAAGTATTTATTGTTATTCTAAACCCTATTTCAATATATTTCCAACATAAGGACTGACATCACTGAATGACACGCCAACAACAATTTCATTTTTTTTATATGATGTAACCATTGTTCAACACTTAAGACAAATTACACATGATAAAAGTTAGAATAGTCGTGTTACAAATGCATAGATTAAGGTGTTAATGCAAAAAAGATTATGGTACATGTATCATTACCTCCATGGAATGCACCTCTCAAAGTGAACGATAAAAGAGCCCCTCTCACGCCGGTGTTTCTCACCCCAATCCCTCCCTTCTAATGATTGACGTCACCGACTGACACGTCAGCACCAACTTCATATTTTTATATGATGTAACCGTTGTTCAACACTTAAATAAAAATACGGGGCATCATGCCCGTCACCGGCATGACGAAGATGGATAAGATCAAGCACAACGCACCCTCCGCAACCGCATGACAACGATGACAGTGAACTTCTAGCCCATGACAAGTTCAACTCCGTGTGCTCTTAGATAGTTATAAAATTTTGAAAGTAGTCTATATTCTTATGTAATGATTAACAATATATACAATCTCATTGTATCACTAATTAATCAAACTGATAAATCCTAAATTTAGGATTTGATTTCATCTCATTGTGATTAATGAATCATTGTTTCTTCAATTCTATAAAGTTTAATTTCATGCAAGCAAGAACACGATCCATGCGTCTTTCTTTTACATCCATCCATTCCAACCACAAGAAACATGAATTCTCACTTTGAATGCTTTCACAAACTCTATATAGGCACCAATCTGCTTCATCCAACTACATAATCTTCGCTTTATGCTTACTATTTACAAAGACTGGCTGCACTACAGTCGCGATCTATAGGTGCAAGTGTTATCCTTTGCGATTCGGTTTGGGTTTGAGTTTGGTTTTGGAGGGTAAGTGAAAGAAAGGTCCATATTGGACCCAAGTGCCAAGAGTTCTTTCTCCCCTAGCCCTTTCGGAGGGCCTAAGCTACAACGGTCTGGTATGTGCTTTGCTAACGCGTCTTTGAACTTCTTGATCTGCAGCATCATGTTAATTGATTTTAAGATTACTTATTTTAGCATTTAAGCTAATAGACTATTAGAGATAACAGAATGTGCTCGATAGTAAAGGGGGAAGGAGCACAAACCGTGGCATTGGTGCAGCTAAAGCTACAAAGACAACCATGGGCACCTCTGTAGAAACGAAAGAAGGGAAGAACACGGACGTTAAGGCTATAACACATGGATATGTGCTCCTCGTGGTTCACTTGTAGAAATTGTATCTCAGGATTCATCTCAGCTAATTGACATATCTACAGTGAAGAAAAACTTCAAATTTAGCATTAAAAAGTCAATTAATCATAACTAACAACAATTTCATTTGAATTTCCATTATTTAACGTTTAAAAAATAGGGGGCGTGGCATGACAAAGATGGATCACGAACAAGCACGACCCACCCTCCGCAACAGCGTGACGACGAAGACAGTGAACTTCTAGCCTATATATAATGAGCTCTACTCCTTGTGCTCTTACATAGTTATATATAAAGATCTAGTGAAGAGAATTGATTGTAATTTGGAGCAGGTTTACCTTGGGATGAAGAGCCTTGCAACCTCCACAACCAGGAGAAAAGAAATTAACAACCACAAGCTTATCACCAGCTGTTAATAAAGAGTCAACAAGATCTGCTGCACCAGCCATCTCCTTCATATTTGGTTTAAGATCTTTCTCCCACCATTTTAAACATTTTCCATTGCCAAAACACATCTGTATTACGTGCAGTTGATTTTATTAATTTAATACCTTAAAATGATAGCCTTAATCCATCATATAAACCGATTAATTGTGATTTATCATCATCTGTTCAGCTCAAAAAATGCTGAATGGATTCAATCCCATACACAGTTAAACCAACAAAATCACAAGATTAATTAGAAATTTGAGTGATGAAGAAGATCGAACACAAACCATAACATGATCAGAAGCTGCTGCAGCAGCTGGTTGGGTCTTGAAACATCTTTGTTGGCCTTCAACAACCATTCTCCGGCCAAATGTTGCCGATGATCGGACGGCCAAAGATGCAGCTGTCAAACCTGAAAAGGCTGGCGAAAGTTTCTTCATTTTTTTACACGAAGAATATTGGTTATAATTATTAAGTGGTGAATAACCAGTAGTCTTCCCTATAATCTCCGCCATTAATTATATATGTATCGAGATCAAAATTCAAGATTAATTATTGCATATTTCCAGAGCTTCAGAATGAAAAAGGGTTTATGGAGGGGTTTGGGTTGGGTTGATTAATTATTGTTGCTCGCTCACCGATGGAGTCAATTTATATATAATAATAATAATAATAATTAGAATAATACGTGTATGAATGAGAAAGCTAGCTGCTTGTGGAGTGGTGGGACGTTGCTTCATCATGACAACTTCCCGTTTTGCGTATCTTGCCCTTTTTTTCAGTTTTCTACTAACCATGTCGACATATATAATCTGACAATTGTAACCATGTAACGTCGTATTACTACCCATCCTTCTACTTATAAGACCATGCGTATGGTCTTTCCTGATACCTCTCGGGTTCTTTTGGGTTCCATGGAAACCTTTGGGAACACCCCTACGGGTGTTTCGGGTTCCGAAATTTTTTTTAATTCGGGTCCGCCAAACCGATTGGGTTGTCAGACTTTTTCATTTTCCTTTTTTTTTTGTTTTTTAGTGAGAATGAGGAGAAAGAAAAATATTTGGGTTGTTTGAGTTGATTTGAGAAGGGTTATACTTGACTTCTGGGTTGATTTGGGTTGAAAAGGAAAAAGTAAAAAAATCTGATATGACGCTGATATGACATTTGGGTTGGTTTGGATAAGGGAAAGACCCTACGGATGGCATAAGATCAAAAGATGTGTCAAAATCAAAAGATGAAGTAAAATATATTTTTTTCATAAATATTATGTATGTGAGAGCACAAGTTTCTTTATAAATTAAGCTTGTACTTTTCAAGATACTACACCTATTTTCCTTTGACTCAAATCAATTTGTTTTTTTTTTAACGACAAAGATAAAAAAGCAAAGATCTTAAAGAATTATAACTATCATTTATTCAATACATATTAACCGAAGGATTATAAAAGTTGATTAATAATTATATTGTTTATTAAAATAAAAAATTTATTATATACGATAATAACTAAAATTTCATTGTATTTTCATTCAATTTACTCTATTTTAAAATATCGTATCTATCCAACTTAATTTTAAAATATCATATATACCATAACCATTCAAAATATCTCATTTACCCAAATTACCATTTCATCAAATATTATTTAAGAAGAATTAAATGTCGTTTAGAACGAATAATAATAAAATAAATATAAGGTGGGTAAAGATGTTCCGGTAACGAAAATGTAGAAAATGACTAAAAGACCCCATCTGCAAGGCACATGTGGGATTTTTAACGGTAAAGATAATAACGGTTAGTTTAAAAGACTAAAAGTAAAAGTGTAAAATAAATTGATAGCCATGGTGACTATTTTTATAATTTTTAAAGTTAAATAACTAAAAATACAATTTAGTGAAAACTTTAATCATTTCAAGATGCTGTAATTCTATTTCTTAACGGTAGAGTCGCGCCTCACGCCATGACGCATCTTTTAGAACCCTGATTATGCTACTTTTTTACACTTTTTCAATTTTCTTTCTTTGAAAAGTTTCCACGACACTTGATTACACATCTCACAATTGTTGATGACTTAGATGTTGTCGCTGCTCAAGCCTCACACCGGGCGTCAAGGTATCGATCAACAATACTTTCAATCACAACTACTACAACTAAATTTTCACCTTACTAATGAGGCAACAAAACAATCGAGAGGCCAAGAATCCGTTGAATTCACCTTAACAATCAGGCAAGAGGGACAATCGAATGACGGAGAATCTGTTGAATAGCAACATAGATGACTATCGACTATTTTCACGACTATAAAGGATAAAAAACGAATATTTAAACGCGATTGAAATAATAATTTTGGTTAATATGATATAGATAAGACAGGAAAGGTTTATTTGATATCTTGATAGGACAGGAAGGGTGTATTTGATCATTTGTAAAAGGCTAAAAGCTTATAAAATTGATCAGAGAAATTGAGATATATAAGAAGCAATAGTACTGTACCAAATGCATTAAGATGAGATATACATGCATAACCACCTCATAACAAAGCTTCTAGTAGTCAACGGTCGACTTATTCACACAAATCATTGATCACAGATACACAACACCACCACATGACGAACATACTGCTCCCGCAACAATATACAGCATATCCTGTGCATAAAATTTGAGAAAACAGTCAAATGACAATATTCGGATTTGGGACATTATTTGTAGTGCTAGTGTAAATCTTATTACATGATCACTTATAATCACATACACTCCTTACACCTATAGGTGTTGCTGTAATTAGAGCATATCTTTGAACTCTATAGCAGCACAAAGATGAAGCCTGATGGCGTTTCATAATCTAAATTCAGACATATGAAATGAGACAGCGAAAGTGCGAAACCAATGAGGTTAACCATTATCTAATCCTTAATCCAAAATATATTACTCTTTTAGTCTCTATCCAAAGGTATTTACACATATAACAAATCGTCCAACATGTGCTTTAAACTATGTACCAAGCTAAACAAGAGTTCGCACAAGATTGCGTGTATACAAAAAAATTGCAACTTTATGAAGAATATAATCAAGTAGAGTTTGTGTTGTAAGACTTACAGTAAGGGACCATGTTCCACCTTTGATTACCATCTTTCTTCCATTCCCACAAAACAATTTTTGTGCCATCCCGCACGCCACCATGGTTTTTGTCACCATTAAATGCATCAACGTTAAGCCGAATATTATTCACCATTCTTACTGCCCTATAGCCGTCACCTAGGTCTTTGCTCTCAGTCCAAAGAACAGATTCATCAAGCTTGTCAGGGTTGTATTCTGTCAGCTGAACCTGTGGAAGAATTCACAAGTTCATTGTCAGGCTTCATATACATATTAATGTTTAATTATTGATAATTTATAATCTTTTATGATGATTATTATTAGTATTTTCAAGAATGAACACAATTCGTGGGATTGGGAGGTTGATTCCAGAAATCATATAGCCCATGAACTGATTAATAGGGTTAGGAGTATAATTAATAGTTGATGTTCAATTCTGATTAAGAAATCAAGAAAACGATTAGGCATCACTAGAGTGCGATTTAACATTCAAAATTGAGTCAGATTATTGTTTTCTTTCATTTTCCTCACATTGCTGCAGGATTTAGCACTCACCCACACTATCAATAAGAGATTCGCATATTATATGATATCACAAATATGCACAGTCAAACGCCTTCCAGCGAAACTCGAATAAACTGCGACTTTGTGAGTCTGAACAGTAGTTCTTATGAAGTTTTGATCCTAGGTCAAATTTCAAATCTTTTATTGGAAACACATTGTTCTTCTTTGAGATGCTCAAACACATGTGTATATACAACTAATTATATGGAAATTATATCACATAAAGCAACAAACATTCTATAAGTAAATAAACAATAGCAAATATGTCAAAAGGCAAAGGAAAGCAATAGTCAACATATTACACATAACAACTCCAGTTATCAATGGTTGATATGATAGAATCACATACCGGATAAGTTGCACCAATTGAGTGTTTCATGGCTTGACCAGTGGCTTTGTTGACCAAAGCAAAAGAGGGGTAACCCTGTTCATCCTTCACTCTGGTGCTAAATTTCAAATCTTTAATCCAATGCTAATTCAAAATCAAACAAAAATAAATCGCAAATTTGTTAAAAAAATCAAACAAAATGCGATCCCAGAAATTTAAAAAGCTCAATTAAAGTTTACCTGATGAGGATCAGAGGGGTTAGAGGGGGCAAGAATCACTTGACCGTCACGGATGGTGAGAGAGTAATCGGTTTTCGCCTTGCAATAAACCTTAACTGTGGGTTTGTTGTCCGTATATTTTTCGGGTTTTTTCTGGTGATCAGTATGGTGATGATTGATAATCGGAGGCACGTGGGGGTAATGGCGGATGACTTGCGGTGGTGGACGTTGGTGATCTGCGGTGTACGGAGCAGGGGCGTGATGTGGTGGAGGAGGGTAGATGTCAACTCGGGGTGGAGGTGGGTAAGGTGGTTGATGGTGGTGAAGGATGGTATGAGGAGGTGGCGGTGGATAGGGTGGTTGGTCGTCACGACGGTGGTGAGTGGTGTGATGGTGGTTGTGGCCGTACGGGTCCATTTCTTGAATATGCTAAAAAATCAATATTTCTCTGCATCGTCCAAACCGATTAAAATATGTTGTCAGCTTATAACTCTCACTTGTATAATTACGGTTCTAGCCTTAACGAGGAATTGAGAAAAAGAGAAGGAAACGAATAGTATTGGGTTAAAAATGGTAAACTTAATGTTGTTAAGATTGGTAAGCAAAATATTAGGCAGAAGTATTTTGATACCTAGCTTACTTGATAAGTAAGACCTTCTATTGGTTTTACGAGACCACCCTCAATCGTACGTTTTTACCAAAGACCACAAAATTACAAAAAAGTGTGGGACCCACCCCATTTCAATAATAAAAATAAGAAAAAGATTTAATTTATTAATAGATAATTACTAGACCAAGCATTATATTGTACCCGACCTCCATCGGGAACACCAAAACAAGTCCCTCGGGTAGTAGCATTGGGTAGTGGCATCGGGTATCATTACTCGACCGAGAGCACCCCACACACACACATATATATATAATATGAAAAATGTTTAGGTAAGAAAAGGGAGTGTATAACACTTATTTTGGGTAGAGAAAGAGGAAATGATGTGGCGCTGATGTGGCATTGGGTAAAGAAAAGGAAAATGGAAGGTATAACTGTAACATCCTCAACTTGGGGCTAGTTGTAAATTGTATGTACGTGTACGTAGTTAATGTAATATGAAGTATTTATATGTACGTGCTCGTTAAGTTAAATGAGTAAATGTATGTTAAGTATTAATGTTATGTATATTAAGTGTATGTAGGTATTAATTAGTTTAGTTAAATTAAAAGAAAAGAAAAAAAAATCCAGAGGCAACCCCCTCTGGATGGATAAATATATATATGTAAAGGTGATTTAGTTGACTTAAGTCAACTAAAAGCAAAACATAAACACACACTTCTCTCTATCTCTCTCTCTCGGCTCTCGGATTTCAAAGAAGAAGAAGAAAGTAGTTGTTGAATTCACAGAAGGTTAGTGGTATCGATTTAAGCATATTGATGATCTGATACATGTTGTTAGGGCTAGGAACACAAGTTCATATAAGAACATCCATGAAAGAACATGAAAAGCTTACTTTTGAAGTGGGTTTTGTCATGTTTGGTGTTCTTATATGGATTTGATGTGTTTAAGAAGGTTAAATGGATAGAACATGAAGTTCTAAGATGTTTTGGGCTTAAAACCAACAAATTCGAAGTTGTTAGAATGACTTATGCATGTATTGGAATTCCAGATTATGAAGTTATCGGATTCTGAGACCTTGAAGGTGTCGGAATCCGCTATTGTGTTGAAATCCGGAAGTTTGATAAAATCTGCAAAGTGTCGGAATCAGATAGAAGTATCGGATTTCCACATGTCTCGGATTTCGGATGTTTCGAATTTCATTGTGTTAGATTCCATACGCAAGTATTAGAATCCGGAAGTTGTCGGATTCCCTAAATCCGCAAGTTGTCGGATTTCCTAAGTATCGGATTTCATTGCAAGTGTCGGATTTCCTTCTATGTATCGGAATCCGCAAGTATCGGATTCCGTGTGCATGGTTAGCTTCCTAAGTGTTGGAATCTGATAGAAGAGTGTCGGATTTCATGATTCATGTGTGTCGGATTTCATAAATCTGACAGAACCATCGAATTTTCCCAAATCCGACAGTTTTGGCGGATTTGTGCTAAGTCCAAGTTGAAATGATTGTTTTATAGTCTTGTTGTGCATGTGTGAATGATTAATGTATGTAATGACATTCTAGGTGAACTTGTTGAGTCAAAACCAGATACCTATAAGTAGTAAACTACTCAGGTGAGTGCCTGCTTTCATGAGACTCGATAGAGTAAGGCTTGCATGCTAGATGATTGTATGATTATGTTATGTACGTCTGACTTGTTTTGCAGGTATGCTCAAGGAGGTAAGTGTATGATTTACTTTATGATTAAGATATATATTAGGTGCATGCCAGCGGGTCGAGACTGGAACCACTTAGTTAATACCTGATGATATGCATGAATGATGAGCTGAAAGATGTTATATGTATGATGATGGATCCCTGTGGGATCATATGTATGTATGTATGTGTGTATGTGCACTGTCTGCGGACTATCTGAAGCATGGTTAAGGTCAGTCGGTTGTAACTGGATCCCATGAGTACTTCGGGATTTCACGATGATTCAGGAGGCATCCTGGATCCTAGCTTTTGCCGAACTGACGTGCCTTAACGTGAGTGGTGATCAGCCGGTTGTAGCTGGATTACCTGTGGAGCCTCTGGCTCTGTGAACGATGTTTGGTGGACTGCTTTATGCTCCCCCACCAGCGCGGTTGGTCGTGTCTGATCCCCCGGTCTGAGTTGTTGATCGGGATTGATTACCCTGCAAGACACGACTCTTACTGATTTTGTCAGCACACCGCTATGTGCTAAGCTAGCAATGATTGTTTATGTATGATATGTATGTTGTATGACTTACTGTATTGATGCTTATGATTGTATGTGCTCACTAGCTAAGTGTTAGCTAATGGTGCTATGATTTCCCTTTTCAGGTAAAGACTAGAAGTCCTGTGAGGCGGGTGGATTTTGTTGTACATAACCCTTGTGGGTGGAACACTTTATTTGATGTAATGTAATAAGATACTTATGGTCGGTTCCTCGTTATAGGTAACACCAATGTTGTTTTGAAAAGACGATAATGTAAATAAAAGTTGTTATTGTTATTTTAAAAAGAAAAATTTCCGCTGCTAAATCTGATTATCATGAAAAGTAACTGTTTTCAGAAGCGGTGTTACAATAACACATGGCCTTAATAAAGTTTTTAAAAATAGGTAAGATAGTATAAAAAGTTTTTTATTTTTCTTTTAACAGCAGAAGATAATAATTTACTTCTAAATTTACATCTTTTGTTTACAGTGAAACTTGAACCTAGCTATGATCATAGACCCTGGGAAACATCTTTCAACACCTTGATACCGCTAAGCTATAAGCCATTTTAGGAGAGTTTTTGATGATGTGTAAGATTATGTGACATAATGAAGAACCAAAACTTTAATTGTGTGAATGCTCTAAATGTATTAAGAAACAATTGTAGTATTTGATTACGGGGTTGAAATCTTAAGTATATTTTACTAAGTTAAAATAAATATTGATACTTAAATATGTTTGAACTAATTATTTTTCTGATCATACCCGTTCATACAATTTTGATAAAGTTATAAACCTCTTTTTTTTCATTTAAATGCTTAATTATTATTTTAAGCTAATGACTTGTTTACACTTATAAAGTTAAATTGATATATAATATGTTAAACTTTGAAATGATCTTTATTCTTTCCTATTAATTTCAAAAAATTTAAATGAAAGTTTATTCTTAAAAGCTCGAATTTCAATAAGAAGGATCTTAAACCCTAGAACCCTTTGGATTGTTTAATTATTAAACGGCTAAGTGACTAGTGTTGCCCTTTAAACTTATGAGTAATAACTAATAACTATGTTTTGATTTCAAAGTACATAGTTAGGGTATGTTAATGATTTATCTACTTTTGAAAAGTAAATCTTTATTTTAAAAAAGTTGAAATAGGTTTTTCTACTAAAGTTAGTTTTCGATTTGGATCAAATTATAAGAATTTTTAGAAATTAGGTTCACTCGAAATTGAACCAAATTCAAAGCTTCAAATTAGAGTTATGTTATGAGCTTGAATTCGAATTAGAGTCTCAAATAAAAGAAAAATACATGTCAATCTGACTAAACTGAATCGAAGATGTATATTAATTTGGAAATCAACTCGATAAACATCCATGGTCATAACATTTAATAAAATAAAGAAGTTATTATTTTATTAAGAATAATAAAATAATAATTAATCTTTACTTTAATTACTAATTTCTTTTGTAATGAAGACTAGAATCCTCAAGCTTTCATCTCAGTTTTAATGTTTATAAGACGCTTGTAAAGAGCATACAAAGTTATCCTTTCGTAACCTAGATGGCTTTACTAGCTTAGTGGAACACCTATGCCGGAGAGGTATGAAGAGGTTGCGGGGTTAGGCTACCCAAATAAGAGGGAGTATGAGAGTTATATTTCTGAATTGAGAAAAGTGAGATAAAAAATTAAGGGGTTGAAAGGTAACCAATGTAATAGTAGTTTAAAAATGGAAAAAAATATGTGATATAACGCTAATGCTCTAACTTGTTCTTTTAAAAACTTGAAAACCTATTAACTTTATCAAACACATCAAGACAACTCAAGATATAGTAGTAGCTTTAGTGAGTGAAAAATGACTCTTAAGTATAAGATCTAATATAATTGTTTATTCTTAACTTTCTAAAAAGAGTCCATGTATAAAATTTACTTTTTTATTACTCAAATAGGTAACCTACTTAAAATTTTCGATTAAGGTATTGGCTCTAGTCGGAATTCCTAAAGATTGATCAACCACCAAACCTTGATGATCTGAGCTAAATTTCTTTGTGATGGTGCTAGAGAAGTCTGAACGGTCTCCTTATATATCAGCCATCATTGCCAAATTTAAAAAAAAACACCAACAACTTGAGTGAAACTCAATCAATATACAAACCATGATTCTCTTCTAGTTCACCAATTATTAGTGAAGTAAAAACTGTAAAATGAATGAAATCATATATACAGGCTAAGATGACCGATCGAAATGATATGTTTGAATTGTATGTGAATTGAAGAGTAAGAATCGGCATGAGCATATTTTTTCCCCTTTCAAACCTAAACATTAAACCGCTTCTATATATATAAAAAATCACAAGTGAAAAGACATTAAATAAGCAGAATCTAGTGGTGATTATATATGTGAAATTTCGGTGTAGTTGATAAAACTAGCACCACAATTACAAAAATTAATGTTTCCAAAATGATATATATATATATATATATATATATATATATATATATATCGATCGATTTTTAATGTCTAACGACAACATTCACTCTTTCCACAAACATTCACTCTTTCCACAAATACATATATATATATATATATATATATATATATATATATATATGTCGATCGATTTTTAGGATCACAACATGTCAACACCACCACATGCAAATTATATCCTGCAAAAAACATGATCAATAAAGGGACGTTAAGGCTAGTCTTATCGAGGGCTTATTTTTCCGGTTTTATTTTCAGGCTTTTTATCTATATCTATATTACTATATAAAGTATTTAACACTCTCTTTCCTCTTTAATTTTAAGATTTATTAAAATTCAATCAAAACAATATATTGTCCTTTCATTCTATTTAAATTAATCTGATACACCCAATCTTTAACAATTCCAATCTCTCTCCTAATTTACTTTAACTTTTTAATCAATTAAAATATACTCTCACACAAACATAAATATACACTCATAACAACACAATTTCTAATATCTTATTAACTTCTCTATCCTTATTTCACAAATATGATTTTTTTTCTTATTTTAATGTCTTTTAGATTTTATTTTTAAAATTAATAAAATAGTTTATGCAAATAAAAAAATTGAAAAAATTGGGATGTTGCTAAAGAAATTTTTTTGGTGACATTGAATTTTGCGAATAACATATCATTACATTTTTTAAAGCGACATATTACAAAACAAAAACTATTCAGCTCTGCAGCATTGCACGGGTGCGATGCTAGTGATTCAAAATAAGAAAACAAGTTTAGCTTATGAAAAATAAATCAGAAAAAACGGGGTAATTAAAAATAAGCCTATAATAATAGTCAATAGTCAAGAAAGGAGCTTACAATAGCTAATGATGGTCCACTTTTGGTTATCACCGTCATTCCAATCCCATAAAATAATTTTGGTGCCATCTATCACGCCACCATATTCCTTAATACCCTTTTCTGCATCTAAGTGAAGATCAAAATTACCGATGGGCCTAATTATCTTCTTACTCAGACTCCATAGAACAGATTTCTCAAGTTTATCAGGATTGTATTCCGTCAGCTGTACCTGAAATCAATTTACAACAACGCGTGCACTTTTCATTTTTGAACCCCTGATGAATACAAATTTAGTAAATTAATACTATGAAAAAAGCATGAAATGGCTGATAAAATGGCATATATACCGGATACTTTACACCTATGGAGTGTTTCATGGCTTGACCTGTGGCTTTGTTGACCAGCGCGAAAGAAGATTGACCCTCTTCATCCTTGACGTTTATGCCAAATGTCTCGTCTTTAATCCAGTGCTGCATGCAGTTTCGTATGATGCTCATTCCATCATTTATATATAACCATTTACAGAAAAACTAATTAAGAACGTACGTAAGTGTAATTAATAATACCTGACGAGGATCGTTTGGGTTGGTGGGGGCTAGAATCACGTGACCGAGACGGATGGTGAGAGAAAATTCGGTTTCAGCCTTGCAATAAATCCTAACTGTTGATTTATCATCCGTAAAAGGTTTTTCAAATTTCTGGACATCGTTAACCAAATGAGATGTGTCGGTGATGTTATCGGAAAGTTGTTTAGGTGAACGGCAGCAACCGTATGAGACCTTATGTTGATAACAAACGTAAATCCATACTCCTTTGCAACCGCCTAACTCATGGAGTGGAGACGGTGGTTCTTGAAGCTGCATGGCTGCCTCAGACGGTGGTGGTTCCCTGCAGTCACAGGAGTGGTGGCCATTGGGACAGAAAAAGTACATACTTCTCAATCAATTTCTTCGTTTGAGCTATTGTGCTAAGCTAGCGGTTAAAAAGTAACGCTTGGATATGGTCGCCTTATAATTTACCTCTGGTTTCTCCACCATGGTTTTGGGCCTTTTGGCTCCCTTTGGCTTTGTCAGAAGATTTTTTGGAAGTTGGAACTTTTGAGCATTAATTCTCCACAACCAAGACCGGCCTTTGGTTTTCTTCTTTCCAAAAGATACTAAAAATAGATAGCATTATTTGCGGTCTAACACCCTTCAGGTTACGGACCAAGGTCATTTCTACCGCTAATCTTGAAGGCTTAGACCCTCCGCATCGGTAGCGGGTAAGGGTGTTGGGTTCCATCCGGTACCCCGGGAACACCATAGCGGGTGTCTGGATTCCGTCGGGTTCCCGACCCCTCTAGTCCCCGAACCCGATCGGGTTTAATTTTTTTTGTCCTTTTTACCGTTCAACGGTCATATATATATATTTTCTTTTTTCTCTGCTATAAATACCATTCAAACCTATATATTACACAATATGATATTGGAAGATGAAGTTTCGAGATGTATGCAACTATGCATTATCACATCGTTATTTTACTTGTGTGACAATGTATAGAACGTTAGCATGTTAGACCACATCGTTTTTTATATGCCCGTGTAACCATATGGATATCCAGTTACAGAATAATATTAATTTTAACTAAATAAAATGTTAGGATTATCTAGTTAAATTGATGACGGTTAGTTATTAATAAGTTTTTTTAATTAATATTGAAAGATAGTTTATTTTTTGGTGGATTAAAAAATAAAATGGAAGCGTTCTTAAATTGTTTTAAATTCAAATTTGAGTTTTAATTTTGACCAAATTGTTAGAATTCCCCAATTAAAAAATGATGTTAGTTTTGATTAAATAGTTAGTTAGAATTCTCTAATTAAGATGATAAACGTTATTCTTTTATTAATATTAAAAAGGGTTTACTATCCAAAAATGTATCGAATTTGTCACTTTTTGCTATTGTATATACCCATCTTTCAAAACTATTGTTTAATGAATCGAAGTTCAAAAATTACCATTTGATGTATTGTAAAACCTATTGTTCAGGTTGTAAGTAATAATCTGAATTTTAATTTATTTTTAATACTAAAATAATAATATTGTTATTTTATTATTATTAACATATGAACATTCATCATCTTCGTAATTTTGGTATGAACATCATAAATCTTGAAAAATCGGATAACTCAATATGAAGAAAACATATATGGAGAAAATCGAGTGAAGATTTGGACCCAATATTATGAATAACACAAATCTTGAAAAAATTGAAGATGGAGAAGAATTAGGGAAACTTGGAGATGAACTCACCTAGGAAAACACAAAGATAAAAATGATCTGGGTTCATAAAAAATATCCTACATCTAGGTTCACCAATAACTTAAAAATTAAAGGTCTATTCAAAATCAAAGATTTGTTGTGGAGTAATTCATTCAAATAACTTAAATAGAAATTACACCTCAATCCAAGAAATTCCAAATCTCGTTTGAATAAACCCTTAAATCGGTGTAAAGAGTCATTAAACCATGAATAAATCTCAGATCTCGTTCGAATAAATCTTTAAATCGGAGCAAACAGTCGTTTGAATAAATCCCGGATCTCGTTTGAATCCAAGAAATCCCATATCTCATTCGATTAAAAAGTCCTTAAACCATGAACCCTAAATCATATCAAGGAGTAAACTTGTTATGGGAAATGGAACGAAATCAAAACAAAGATGAAACCTGTGCAGACGAAGATGAAACCTGTTCAGACAAAGATGAAACCAGATCTGAAAAATCAAATTGAATCTGTTTTTGAAATTGTTAACCCTTAAAGTGAAGAGATCATGTTTGAAGATAACCCAGATATGATGAAGATGAAACCTAGATATGATGAAGATGAAAACTAGATTTGAGGAAGATGAATCATATGAATCGGTACCTACCTGTTGAATCTCTTCATAAATCAATGGAGATGAATCATATGAATCCGAGGAAGATGAATAATATGAAACCCATATGAGCTTATCTTGTTCTTGTTTATATAATAATAATAGTTAATTATTAAATGCTATAATTAAATTAAAATTATATTTAAAAGAAGATGACCTGCTAGGATTATTTGCAACCTGCTATGAAAGATGAGGATACATCAAATGGTAAATTTTGAAACTTCAATGCATTGAACGGTAGTTTTGAAAGATGAATATACACTATAGCAAAAACTGACAAGTTCGGTACACTTTTGGATAGTAAACCCTATTAAAAAAGATAAAAAAATAGTTTATTAATATATTGTTAAAAAAACTCATTTTTAATTTACATGAATATAAAATTGAAATCTTCTAATATAAATAAAAGACTAATTTGATAGAGTTTATTAGACAATTTGAACCATTCATTTAAAAAAATATTTAATCTTGACCATTCATTCACTTAAAATCAAAAAATCAATTTTGACTTTTTAGAGTCAAAATTATTAGATATAATTTCATATATGTCCTTATTAAATCATATAAAATTGTATTTGCTCATCTTAATTTACAAATATCATATTTACCCTTTATAATATTTTAAAATATCATAATTAACCAAATTCTTAGTTTTACCATTCTAAAATATTTTATAATCATTTTAAATTCCTTTTTAATTATAACCAATAACTTTTAACTTTATTACATTTAATTGTAACAATAATGATTGATAACTTATATAAGAAATACAATCACATATCTTCATATCATGATACCACGTTTCTGCCGTCAAGTCTGCACTCCCACTCGCGTCAATGTTTCCACTGCTGGTTAGAGTGTTGATGTCGTACGTCGTCATTTTTTAAATTCTCATTTAATTCACGTTTTATTATTATTTCATACATTTTTATTAATGTTTAATATTTATTATCGTTTAAACTAATTCGTGTATCACACGAGTATTTAATCTAGTTTTATATATAAAAGGTAATTCTTTGTACAACTAAAAATAAATAAAGAGATAACTACAATGAAATTTGGAGAAGGAAAACCTAAGGTTATGATAACAATTTTAAATTGATTTTTAAGAACTTTAACTCTTAAAGGTTAAGATTAAAATGAAATTTCAATATAAATGAATGGTTGGGGTTTAATTTTACTAAAACAAACAGATACGATCGTTTAATATAAATGATCCAAGTTAATCTTTTATTTATATTTAGACACTATGAATACATTAGGACCCCTAAGTTTAACCTTATACTTTTTTTTATTGTTGTAATACTAAACTTTCGTTTGGTTATTTTATAAATACATATACTAATTTTGTGCACTTAGGTCTTGTTTGGTTCACTATATTTCGTGAGATTTCGTGGGAATAAAATTTCAAATACAGGGAAATGTTGTGTTTGGTTGGAAAAAAAGGAAGGGATTTTAGATGCTGGGAATTCTTTAAAATCCCTCAAATTCCCTTACTCAAGGGATTTCACAAATGCATTCACCCCCCATGGTATTTCAAAATGCTTTGTATGAAGGATTTTCCATTTTACCATTTTGCCAAATGCAAATCCATTTTAAAATCCTATCAAATGCAAATCCTGCGAAATGCAAATCCTTTGACAGAATGCAAATCCCATGAAAAAAAATCTACGAACCAAACGCCCCCTTAGTTTAATCTTAAATCAATTATTTTCACTTGTTATATTCTATTATAGTTTTGATAACAATTAAAGCCATCAACACCACTGTCATCTTGCCGCCACCAACAGCTCTAGCATCATCATGCCATTTATAAACATTAGAACATGCCTATGATTTTAACACTACAACTTCAAATGCGCGTATGGACTGTATTTTGTGATCTGAACTAGTACCATTTATAAGTTTTCGGTTCGGTTCCAAAAAACAACATTTTTATTCAATTAATACTTACGGGTCGGTCAGGTTTCGAAAATGGAGAGCATATTTACTTGAAATTTCAGAACTGAACTGACCGTGCACTGGTACTGATTATAAGAATTCAATTTGGTATCCGTTTTCAAAAAATAAAAATCTCGGAACTTTTGGATATATTTAGGGTTATATTTGATCCTGGTATCGAGTTCACCCAAAATGCAGCATAGTAAATAAAATTCAACAATACTCGTTTAATTATTCAAATGCTAATAGTTGATGATGGATTGATGGTTGAATGTCAATAGTATCAAAATGGTGATAGTTGATTGATGATGTCTATTCTCGTTGGTCTCAAAATGGTAAGGAACAAAAGGAAACATATTTTCCTTTGAATAGGGACTTAGGGTTACGAGGATTAAGGGGAAAGCCATATAGGAAATGTGGTAAACAAAAGAGAAAATGGTGAAATAAAAAAATCAAATAACTTTCACGTATTGGCAGGTCGACCTATGAAACTGCTAACCAATCCAAACATGACATGTTTATTTATACGGGTTGATGGGTCAATCTGAATATGACCTGAACCGTTTATGTTGAATTCAAACCCTTCTAGTTGCTTGTCAGGTTCTTATTATAACTGGTGTTGTGTTGATAGTTGTCGGTCAACAAAATCAAGCTACTAGAACTCAAAATGTCATTTGAATTAAGGTACATAGAGGAAAGAATTTAAGACACCGTTGCGTCACATCTTCTGGAGCTCCATACAACATTGTTGTGTCACCATCCGTTCTTATATACAATTTCAAATGTTCTTGTTGCTGGTTTTAGTTGGGGCTTAAGGTTTCTCTACTTTCTCTATAGGTTTCAATGTGTCTTCTTGGTGATTTCGAATTAGGTTAGGATTTCACTACATATTGCACAAATTTCATGTACATGTTAGTGTTGGATATATGCCCACTGATACACGTATATTGGATCACTGCCGATGAGGCACGGGCCTATTGGGTCACACGCCAAGCGTTGAATCCGACAACACATGTCAAGAGAGAAAATTAGGTTTTCTGTTGACCTTCACGGGCCTTCACGGGTCGTGAAGAGGTCGTGACGTGAAGCCCTTCACGAGGCTTCATGGGCCGGTCGGGGATCGTGGGGGAGATGCCTTCACGACTTCCTCACGGGCCGTGAGAACCCGTGAAGGCAGAAGTCTAAGTGACACTTTGATATTATTGGACCTTTTGTTTGGTCCAATGGGAGGGTGCCATTATGGCCGACCCTGGTGTCACCTACAGAGATAATATGCTTATATAAACCCCTCTTGCTTCTCTCCATATGACCTTTTGCTAAATTCACATACACACACACACACTAAAGAGAGCCTTGTAGGAGTCTTTTACCAAAGAAGTTTGTGTTGGTTGTGAGCAAGAGTTCTAGTGCTGTTCTTGAGTGCAAGTTGGAGTATCTCAAGCTTTAGCAAAGGATATTCACGGTTTGCTTGGAGTGGATATCAATAGAGGAACTCGTCTTGGAGTTCAAGCCTTTCAACTACAACAACAAAAACAACCAGAGACATCAAGGGTATGGTCTCACTTTCTGGTTCCTTTTGTTGTTCTTGTTGCTATCATTCTTTGTAGCTAGATCCCCTATGTGTTTCTTGTGCATACGTGTTGAAAACCCGATATGAACTCGTTTTTTATCTTCATGCTTCCGTTGTGCTTGGGTTTTGTATGTGCATGAGAATCCTTCAGTTAGTTGTTGTTTATCACTTGAATAGGTTCTTCAAGTTATCTATTGAATTATTTCACTAAGAATAAGGGCGGAGCTACATTGTGCCAACTGTTGGTACAGGCCACCAGTCAATCAACTGATTAAGTAAGAGACTTGAATATTTTCAAGACTTTACAATAGTTCTACCACTCAAATAGAAAGCGCCACTAGTGAACTTTTGTGTGTCACCTTAAACTAATAAAAAATTATTTTTTTTATAAAATGATAAATCAAAGTTTAATATCAGATTTATACTTATAAAATACCTTATTTTCACATTGAAACAACAGTTTCATTAACCGTGCTTCTATGACATTAGCTAATGAATTAATAAATAAAAAAGGGGCTCCCTTAGTCCACCTGCATTGACATTCTCCCGCGAGAGACTGTTGACAGAAAGAAGAAATCAAAGAGAAGCTTTAAGGTTTGATAGTCGTTTGAGAGTTCCAACTGGTAGTTTGCTGTTCTCGATTTTCGATTCTTCACAGTCCACATTCTTCAATCGCTTGACAGTCGCCTTGAGCCTTTGCTTCGAGTCGTCAATATTCCTCAAACTCGGCAAAACAAAAGATTCAAACTTGCAGGTTAGTTTTCTACTTCCCCCTTGCTCTAAACTTTTTTTTGTGATTCTTGTTAATAGATTATTTAAGTCATTTTATGTCGTAATTTGTTAGATTATCTCATTATCCACGTTACTTTCTGCCCTAATTTTTGATTGGTACTAATGTTAGATTATCCAACCTAATTAGGGTTTATGTTAAACTTATTAGGTATATAACGACCGTTAATATATAAATAACTACACAGACAAATAATTAAGTGAATTAAAATAATTTAAACTTAATATTTATTAGGCTTGTAGGTAATTGAAGTAGAACTGAAGCCCACTAATTAAGCCCATAGTGTGTAAACCATCAGGCCCTTGTAACCCCTCCTCTCTTATCGGCCAACATCTCGCCAAGAACCCCAGTGAACTCCCCAATCAATACACATAAACCCAGCCCCGTTTCTGCAATCGTGATTCGTGAACCACCTCTGTAAGAATTATCCCCTTGAGAGACGAAGACGAGCGAAGGCTGAAATCGGAGTGCACGTTCAAGCTTAAGCTGCGTTTAAACTGACTTGCTCACTTCTGGTTTCCTGTGTTGCAGCGATTAAGGTTAGTTTCACCTTCTGGACTCGACAGTTTCCTTCCAGACCACTATGGTTCGACTTCTGCGATTTAGTAATTCACGTAATTCGTTTTTTTCTTACTTAAGTTGGTTCTGCTATATGATGCTTCTAGTTTCCATCTTGAACCCTGTAGTTTCACGGTAATTGAATTGATTCTCAACCTATATTATCACAATTTTAAACCCAATCAATGAGTTACTGTGACTGCTAAACTACATTGGATCAAAAATCAGAAATTGGTTAAGTAAGTATACTGATGGGTTTCAAATGGTTTTAAGTTGTTGTTTGGTGGAAATTGAATCACTTTCTTTTAGGAATGGTTATCTTGATATGTTTCTGTTGCTTTTCTTGAATTGGGAATCAATTGGTTTGTTGAACCTGTAGAATGAGGTCTGATGACTAACAGTTTTGAATTGTGGTGGTTAAAATCAGTGTTACTAATAGTAATTCAATGGAATTTAAGTACCAGAATGTAGGTCTTGGTGGATTAAGAATTAATCAACAGTCTTGAATTGAAGTACTCGTGTTTCATAAAGTTAGATGTTGCTCTAGTCTTAAAACATATTTTAGCAAACTGTTTCCAATCAAACCTTGAACTAGAATACCGCTAAATTGTTATTTAAAAAGCTTAAGGTAGTCAAAGTCTTTTTCTTGCTTAATGTTGTGTTTGGTTAACTGATTTTACTTAAATAAAATTATATTTAATCAGCATGTGTGGAACTTAAGATTAGGCGCGTATTATCTAATTCATGATAAAAGCTTCAGGAATGTCTTTTAATAAACTATCCTTTATTAAGTTATAGAACCCGATTTCGCTAGCGTTTTTGGGTAAGTAACTGTAAACTCTACTTTTAGAAATATTTTATAAACTGAGTGGCAGTGACAACCGATGTTTTAATAAGAAAGGTGAAGTTAGTCCGTTAGTGTATTGATAAAACTGAAAACATATAAGTCCTAAAATATAAACACAAAGACAAAGGAATAGGAGCAAGCTATGAGTACTAATGAACTATATTTGTTATATAGGCGGTGTAAAGAGAAATTTACTTTGAACTATTAGTAGACAGCAAGGCGTCTCCACTTGTGAGTGAAGGTACGGATTCTTTGTTGATTACGAAATCTGATTATTGGTATGGATATCTCTACCATAAATATCTTTAAATCGTCATATGTACTACTTCCTTTCTACGCAATTATTTTAACGGATTCCATTTGTTCCCTAGTTCATAGACATCGCATATAGTTCTCCGTTTTCGTCCTTGTGACCTACTTGGTCACTTTGAGACCCTATATTGTTTTGTTACATTTATTGAACTCGATCTGTTAGTTTATTGACTCTATAATTATTTGTCGTGTCTCATCGTTATAGTGTTACAAATATAGATTTATCATCATTGCCAATGGATAGATTTTCACTATTATGGTCTTATTGTTTGTGTTCAGGGTGGTTTTTGATGGGTTAATTGAAGTACTTGAATTGTCAGGGTTTGTTGAAATTGTAGAATTGACAGGGACAGTAGGATTCGCTGAATGTGGTTGATTAAATCTAAGTTGTTGGTATGTTTATTGGAATTGTTTTTTTTAATATATTGGATTACTAGGTTTTGTTAAAATCTTGAAATTGGTGAATCGTGCCTTTGGTAAATCCACACATTGACACAAAGTGGGAGGCCTCTGCATTTAGAAATCCTTTCTACACGAATAGATAGCAACCGTCCATGCTATGTTGCATTGTTGCCAAGTTTAAAGAACATAAATTACTTTTAGTTTATCTAAATTGCGTTTGGAGTTTACTTCGTATTTAGCACAACATAAAGAACGTATGCATAAACCCACAATAATATTACCTGCTGACAGCAAAACTAGTAATTTCATGATTTATTTGTTCAGAAATGTAGTAATTTCATTTGTCTTGCATTATTCTGACTTGGTAATGTTTTATAGTATCTATTATCCTGTTTTACTATCAAGTTAAAATAAGGTTGGTTAAGCAAAAGCTTTTAGCTGCCTGATTTGTAGATTACTTCATAAGATTTCATTTGCACCAACGCAAGTGAATATTACTCAACTAAAATTATATCAGGTAAAGTAGTTGTGATAAGATATAGAGAACAAGAACAGGTAAATGGGAGTACAGAGAACAGAATGGGGAAATTATATTGATGAAAAAGATGAAGTAACAAAGTTCCAGGGAAGATCCCTCTCTCAGAGCAGAGCTCAGAGCCAATACAAGAAGAAATCTGATAACATGCATATAACGTCATACCCCCCATTCTATTTATTCTTCCTCTCTCCTCTAACTGAATTATTAGCCACTTTCCTGAAATACCCCTCTCTTCCTTCTAGAATAAACATGTACCACCCTAGGTCTTTTATCATTAGTAATTAATAACTCAACATTCGTATCATTACTCCCGCCTACATAAGTAGTCTTGTCCTCAAGACTCATGGTAGGAAACTGACTTTGAATTGTCGTTGCATCCTCCCACGTAGCCTCCTCTGCAGGTTGTCCCTTCCAATGAATCAACCATTGTTCGACGGAGTCCTGTGATTCCACAATAGTACGACGAGCCAGAATGGCGATGGGAACCATGACATCACCAACGTCCAGCTCCAATTCCGAAGGTAAAGTCGGTTCAGCAGACGCAGAAATTGCTTTTTTGAGCAAAGAAACATGAAACACTGGGTGAATTTTCGAGGTAGGAGGTAAATCAAGTTTGTAAGCTACAGGACCAAACTTCTCCAGAATTTTAAAGGGTCCAAAAAATTTCGCTGAGAGCTTCTGATGTATACGGGTGGCTGCTGAGATTTGGCGATAAGGTTTGAGTCGAACATAAACCCATTCACCCACGACAAAATGTACCTCCCTTCGTTTCTTATCCGCCTGTTCTTTCATTGTAGTTTGTGCTCGTAACAAGTGTTGTTTCAGCTGTTTCAAAGCTTCATCCCGATCCTGTAGTTCTCGAGCAACTGATTGAACACGAATTTCACCCGGAATGTAGTGAATGACCGAGGGGGGTTTCCTGCCATAAACAATCTCAAAAGGGGAGATACCCGTTGTCCCATGAAACGTTGTATTGTACCAGAATTCCGCCCACGGAATCCACAAAGACCAGTTACGCGGTTGATCAGTGGCGAAACATCGTAGGTACGTTTCCAGACAACGATTAATGACCTCCGTTTGCCCATCCGTTTCCGGGTGGTAAGCTGAACTCATACGCAATTCTGTTCCTTGAGCACGGAATATTTCTTGCCAAAAACGACTTATAAATAGCGGATCACGGTCACTTATAATGGATTTAGGAATGCCATGGTGGCGAACAACCTCTTTGACAAAAGTCTCAGCCACCATTTTAGCGGTATAGGGATGTTTGAGCAACACAAAATGACTATATTTCGATAGTCTATCGACCACCACTAACACAGCATCATACCCTTTCGACTTAGGCAGCCCAACAATGAAATCCATAGAAATATGTTCCCATATAGCCTCCGGAATGTCCAAAGGTTTCAACGGACCACCAGGAGCTGTGGCACTAGTTTTACAACGTTGACACATGTCACATTTTTGGACAAATTTTTTAACATCTCGCAACATTCCTGCCCAATAAAGGTTTGCAGCCAAACGCCGGTAAGTACGATAGTAACCTGAATGTCCCCCAGCTGCTGAACTGTGAAACTCACGTAACAACGCAGTCTTGAACTTGGAAGATCGACTTATCACCAAACGATTTTTGTAGTACAGCACCCCGTGTTTCACCGTGTAACCAGAAGGGGCTTTAGTTCCTTGAGAACATGCTTGTATAAGAGCCTGAAGCTCCGAGTCAGCCCTGGCCTCCTCGAACAGCTGAGCCCCTTGTAACCACAAGGGTTTTGAAATTATGGTATTCAACCCGCCGGAATCTGCCCTCCTCGACAAGGCATCAGCTGCTCGATTTTCACGACCCGGTTTATAGAAAATTTCGAAATTGTAACCAAGCAACTTGGCTACCCAATTTTGTTGATCAGGAGTTGTGATGCGCTGTTGCAACAAAAAATTTAAGCTTTTTTGGTCTGTATAAACCACAAACGTAGTTCCTAATACATACGATCGCCAATGCTGAACCGCTAAAACCAAGGCCATAATTTCTCGTTCATAAGCGGACTTAGCCAAATTACGATCACTCAAAGCCTTGCTGTAGTAAGCAATAGGCTGCCCTTGCTGCATAAGAACAGCTCCAATGCCGCGCCCCGATGCATCACATTCAACAACAAAAGGAAGGGAAAAATCTGGTAAAGCCAAAACAGGGGCTGAAACTAAGGCCAGTTTCAAAGATTCAAACGCCTCTTGTGCTCCCTTATTCCAAAGAAAAGCATCCTTCTTGGTGAGATCCGTTAAAGGTCTAGCGATACTGCCATAATGTTTCACAAATTTGCGATAATACCCCGTAAGACCAAGAAACCCACGGAGCTCCTTGAGTTGCTTAGGAATTGGCCAGTCAAGAACGGCGGAGACCTTGGTAGGATCCATAGCCACTCCTTCACCCGAAATGATATGCCCAAGGTACTCCACTGAAGTTTGACCGAAATAACACTTTTTTTGATTGACAACAAACTGGTGGTGTAACAAGACCTCCAAAACCAAACGTAAATCAGTGAGATGCTCCTCCCAAGTACGGCTGTAGATTAGAATATCATCGAAAAATATGACTACTTTCCGACGTAACAGTGGCCGGAAAATATCATTCATAACTGCTTGAAAAGTAGATAGAGCGTTCATAAGGCCAAATGGCATGACCAAATATTCATAATGCCCATCATGTGTACGGAACGCTGTTTTTTCGACACTATCGGGATGCATACGAATCTGATTGTATCCCGATTTGAGATCCAACTTCGAAAAAAATTGTGCTCCATGTAACTCATCTAGAAGTTCCTCCACCATCGGAATAGGGAACTTATCTAGAATCGTTGCCTTATTAAGGGCCCGATAATCCACACACATACGCCACGTATTATCTTTTTTTCGAACCAAGATCACCGGGCTGGAAAACGCACTCTTACTAGGACGGATCATACCCAACTACAGTAACTCTTGCACTTGAGTTTCAATTTCAGCTTTCTGAACATGTGGGTATCGATAGGGACGAACACAAACTGGGTCATTAGGATTCCGTAGGACTATAGAATGATCATGCGAACGTGAGGGAGGTAAAGCGGAAAGAGCATTGAAGACAACCTTGCAACTAGCCAAGACATGCTGTAAAGCTTCCTGTTGAGGTAAAGACAAACCCACAGATAGTGCAGTCATAAGAAAAGAATGCGAAAAACTACTAGATGAGAGACCCTCCGGGCATGATAACCATTGTTGCAAAGCCATTTGGTGAGGGGAGGAAGAGGGAACCCCGTAAAGAGTAATCCAATCATTGTTATGCAGAAAACGCATCCAAGAATGCTGCCAATCATGAGTGACTTCCCCTAACGACCGAAGCCATTCCATTCCCAATACCAAATCAAAATTCCCAGTGTCAAACACCAAAGCATTTATCGAAAAAGAAGTAGCTCCCAACACCATTGGAATATTGCAACACTGTTGAGTGATCATAACCTTGTACCCATCACCCAACTGAATGCGTATACCCTCAAAAGAAATAACAGACAATCCCAATGAAGTAACCAGTTTGCGAGATACAAAATTATGTGTTGCTCCACTATCCACCAATAATACCACAGAAATATTAAGGATAAGACCTTCGAGTTTCAATGTCTTACCACCAGATATAGAAGAATGAGCCCCAAAAAATTCCGGGACGGAACAAGCCCCGTGAGAAACCAAGTCTGAGCCCTCCGAATCCTCCACCGGAATTGCATCGTCCAAACGAGGAAGACCAGATTCATCCCCGTCGCCTTCATCGTCGCCCAAAATAAGGATACGTAGCTTACCTTCGGGACACTTATGTGCCGGACCAAACTGTTGACCACATCGGAAACACAACCCCTTCTTCCGCCGCTCTTCCCATTCAGTTCGCGTAAGAGATCGAACGCCTCGATCACGAATAAGAGTCATCGGAAGAAGGACGATTAGGGTATAAGGATCGATTGGGCTCCCCACGAACAGGCCCACTACCCCCTCTAGGAGAAAGCGATCCACGACTTTCAGCCCGGCCTAATAAATGATCGGAAGAGGATGAACGACCTAGCCCACCAGAGTGTTGATAACGGAAACGGAATTGAGACATTCCTCCCGACGACGGTCGTAACATCTCCTCCACATCTTTGGCCAGGTACATAGCATCCAAACGTGAGGAAGGTCGATGTAATCGGACCCAACGCTTGACTTCCTCCCGTAATCCAGCCACGAAATACCCTAAGGCCTGCGTCTCTGGTAAACGAGGAACCAAGGATAATAGGTATTCGAAATCGTCGATGTAGTCATGGATGGAGGAAGATTGTTTGATCGTTGCTAGTTGTTCATAGGGATTTTGGATTTCGAGACCACTGAACCTTTGTAGCAACTCCACTTGAAATTGATCCCACGTTAAAGGATTGTGCACCTGCTGGAGAATCGAGAACCAGTGTTGAGCAACACTAGTCATGCTCAGCTGGGCAAGACGAATTCGAAGAGGAAATGGCGTTCCATTGATATCGAAATACAACTTAGCTTTCTGGATCCATCCTTGAGGATCGAAGCCATAGAACTCAGGAAGCTTGACCTTCTTGATTGCCCAAGGTAAGCTATCCGACGACTTAGGAGAAGAAAGCTCATTCGGAGTGAAACCAGCGTCATCCCCAGAGGGGAAAATACCAGAAGCATCGTAACCGGAATCAACACCACCACCAGCATCTGGAATTTTGCCCTGAGTCTTCACCCAGTGCAACATCACCTTACGAAATTCCAGAGATTCAACTTTATCGGCCTCCAAAGCTTTGATAGAAGCTTTAATTTCAGCGAGAGTTTCATCGTGTTGATCGAGACGGCTTTGAACAGAGCGGGTTTCCATGGACAAGGACAAGAGAACGGCAGGTACGTAGGCAGGTCGGACCAATGATAAGATATAGAGAACAAGAACAGGTAAATGGGAGTACAGAGAACAGAATGGGGAAATTATATTGATGAAAAAGATGAAGTAACAAAGTTCCAGGGAAGATCCCTCTCTCAGAGCAGAGCTCAGAGCCAATACAAGAAGAAATCTGATAACATGCATATAACGTCATACCCCCCATTCTATTTATTCTTCCTCTCTCCTCTAACTGAATTATTAGCCACTTTCCTGAAATACCCCTCTCTTCCTTCTAGAATAAACATGTACCACCCTAGGTCTTTTATCATTAGTAATTAATAACTCAACATTCGTATCAAGTTGTAATTGGGCTTTCCAATGCATTATTAGTTTACAGAAGTAACTGGAACTTAGATGAAAGATCCAAGGATCAAAACCTGGTACACGCTCTTTTAACTCTAGGTTATGCGATTTACCTTTTCCATGTTGGCCGTGGGACGGGTTTGTGGAGGCCCTCAAAGGGTGGGCCACCCTTTTTTAGATGAAAGATCATAATCTCTGGCGAATAGAACCTATTGCAGAGTGGATGAAGTTTGTCCTGCTACTAAGATTCTCAGTTACCAGTCAAATTATATAGCCTTGATAATGCACTAAAGGAAATGACAACTATCAGTTTATGTGTGAAATTTCTGAAATAATGTTACTCTTCTTTAATTTTGGGATTTTGTTTGAATCTGAATTACATCAGAATTAAACCAATAGTGACCTGAATTAGTTTTAAACAATATTATGATGACTTAAGATTGGAATGAGTGGAAGGTGCCATTCATGTCATGTAATCCTGGGGAGTTGCCTTTTTATGTTTCTTGTCATTTTTCTGTGCATATTTATTAAAATCTGTACTAATAACGGTTTAAGTTACAAACCAAAAAGAAACTTCTCTTTCTTCTCTTGATGAGTGTTTGCTCTTTCCAGGTGCCAGGGAAGAGAAAGGGATCATGTAAGCGTTGGATTTAATTGAACCTTTTCGGACAGTTCTTAGTGCTCACTATAAAAATAAGAAGAGCTATTTTTTTTCATCTTTTATTGGTGAATCTTATATTCAAGGGGCATTGTTAGCCCACCTACATGGCTACTTAGTTTGGGTATTTGGTTCATCTTGTTTTTAAAAACGTTTTTCTGGTTAAGTACAAATGTACAATGTTTAGTTCCATTTGTTGAATTTCAGTACTGTGAATTCTGCTCAAGTTGTATCTATGTTCATTTATACATTTAAGATTCCCTATTAATTGAAGGTACACACACTAATAGACCCATATGTTCTGTATCAAATAATCTTACAAGTCATTCTAAACAACTTCAATTTTGAATGAACATTTGAAAAATGGCGATTCCAGCTGTAACCTATGTTTTTATTTGTGTGCATATTAGTTTTATATGTTTTAAAAAGCCATAATATGTGTTATTTGTATGTTTTATCTACCAACTAATTAGGTGTGATCGGTGTCCATTGCTCATTTTGTCTATCTCTTGTTGGGCATGTACTGACAGTTTTTTTGTCAATGATGTGGCTAGCAGCAATCTGAATTCTGTAATGAACAAGGGAGGGGCTGGTGGAGGCCCAAGTGGCGCAGCAGGTCCGACAGCCGCCGCCGCCACTGCCGCTGCTCAAAAGCAGAAATCCTTGCAGCAGAGAGTTGATAATGACATTGGAAGCATCGTTGACAATTTCAGCTTTGTGGTTAATGTTGCCCGGGTACGTCCTTAATGTGTACATGCCCGTAGCATGTATAATTTTCATCAAGTCTAGCACTCTAGCTATAATTAACTAAGAGGGTGTTCGGTTTGACTGTATGTGTTTGATCGTGTTTGGGCATGAGTTTGACGAAATATGATTGATATCCACAAAATTTGGAATCTTCCATACCTGTCTAAGAGTGCTGGATTTGAATTCTTTTTGCTATAATTTACTTTTTGGGTAATCTTGTTATTCCATGTGTTCTACTTTTTGTGTCTCTTCCCTTTTGCTTTGGAAAATCTTATTAAGATGAAGATAAACTCAAAAATTATATCTATACTATTACAACGCAGGTATAGTTTTAAGGCCAAATGTACTATATAAGCCTGAACTTAGCTGACCAGGTTCTTCACTACGCGGATATATTTAAAGTGCAACCCGGTATCCTAAACTTGGAAAAATGGTCAATTTTAGGCCTGAATCATCTAGTTTAGGCATATATTCCACGTGACTAACTTTTTAATTCATATCAATGAGACTAATGTGTATCAATTACCCATCAAAGCCTAAACGGAAGTATCACATGTGAAAATATTGACCACTTTTGAGCCATGGCCTAAATTGACCATCCTTCCAAGTTTAAGGTTTCATACTGCACCTTTTACTTGGTAAGCCAATTACAGGATACTAAAATAGTAAAATGTATTTGGGCCTAGTTTTACCGAAAAGATTATTAGGTATTTCCAACATAGTTTAGTTTGATTTTAAGTATAAACAAAAAAAGTAATATTTGGTCGATTATGTTACAAGCATGGTGTCATGTTTCTACCAAAAATCATGATTCTCTTTTGAGTTACGTGTTCAAACCACATGACGTTGAATGTGAATATATGTCATATAGGTTAATGATCCTCCTGTCAGAAATTCACAAGAAGCCTTCATGATGGAGGTACGGGCTGCAAGAATGGTAAGGATCATCATTTTCAATAATAGCTTCATCAAAGTTTGTTACTATTGATCTTTCCGGGAGTTGGTAGAAGTATTCTAGTTAATAATTCTCAACAAGCTATAGAGACACCTCACACTTTTTGTCTGAAAACAGTCATTGAGGCTGAAAGATAACTAGAGGGGGATGTGTTATCTTGACCAAACAAATTGTTTTTTCAAGAACTTGAACAATACTTGCATGAATAGTACTTCAAATGCAAAAGTTGGGAAGAGAAATGTCACCAATTATTCGAGCATGTATATTGGTTTAAGTTACTTCTAACTAACTCACTTTATTCCATTCCTTAGCCTTCAACCAGAATTTCTTTACTGATCTTTTTCCCTTGAAGGCAAGAGAGGTCTCCATTGGACACTTCTCTCTAATATGGTAGAGATCACCCAATTGCACTTCTCTCTTTTACAAATACGAAAAAGATAGACATATCTAAAATTGTTCGTCTCTTTACACTGGGTAAGAGATGAACCACATTCAACTTAACTTGATTTGGTAAGATGAATACAATGTATATACATTGTATTCAACTTAGAAATCAAGTTGAGTTGGGTGTGGTTCATCTCTTCTCTCCTGTAAAAGAGAGAAGAAAGGTTAGAGAGGTTTATATCCCCCCTATTTGTAAAAGAGAGAAGTGCAATTGGACAATATTAGAGTAAAATGAACAAATGGGATCGCTTGCGATTTATGAGAGAAGACTAGTGAAGAAACTTTGGTTGATGGCTAAGGAGTGTAGTAAAGCGAGTTAGGTTTATCTTCCAATGCCCTTTAGCTACTACTTTCTTCCAATATTGCCTGTTTGACTCATAAAACACAATCTGCCTTGGCCTGTTTACATATAAATGGTTTTGCTTTCTTCATACAACCAAACCAACACCTGGAACTAATGTACTAGTTGATAAACAACAGGTACAAGCAGCGGACTCTTTGTTGAAATTGGTATCAGAGTTAAAGCAGACAGCCATATTTTCCGGATTCGCATCTTTGAATGACCACGTGGACAAGAGAACTGCAGAGCTAAACCAGCAGGCTGAGAAGACTGATAGGGTGTTGGCTAGGATAGGTGAAGATGCTGCTGCTAGTCTTAAGGAGATGGAATCACATTACTATTCTTCTGTTCTCAGGTCAAACCAACATTTGCAACAATGAACACACACCTCCAGTTGTAGTGCATGTTTAAAATATTCTCGCTAATTTGGTATTTGAAACTTTATAGTTGGAAACATTTGCACTCCCCTGCATTATGCCAGTATATGCATAATTGCTTATGTTATAAAACATTGTAAATCATTTAGTTTGAAAAACTAGATTATTTTTAAATTGATATGAATCAGTTGGTCTTGCTTGACCAGAAATCACAATTGGTATGTGGTGTGTCTTGGCTTACCTTTTGGGTTCAATATGCTAATCCTTAAAACACTTTTGAATTGATGAAGATGACTGATAAATAACAAATCAAAATCGGACAATCGCTTACAGATGTGGAACCATAATTGAAAACAGATATATAAACAACCAAAAATCAAACAATCACATATCTAGAACCATAGTCGAAAGATCACTAATGTTCTTGAGCAAGGACCTGTAAGTCGATCTTTGTATAACATCAATTGCAACACTTGCTATATGCAACTCAAAACCAAAAGATCGGGCCTTGCATATGTCACCAGAAGATGACAAGGAGGCGGTGGTGGCCTAAGAAGAAACCGGCTCAAGGGATGGTTAATATTACGTTATAACTAATTATAATTAATAATAATATCGATTTTTTGAGTTATTTTTAAACATGGAATTACACATCACCAACCATATCAACACTTACGTCAACGGAACTTGTGCGACGTTAGCTTGCGACATATCATAACAGGTTTCATACATTAAAAGAAAATTTTAAAAACGATAAGTTTGAAATGATTAAATTAAAGATAATAACAAAGCGTGTAAAGTTAAAAACAATTTAGTGAACTAACCCCATTATTACATGCTATCATGGTTATTAATTTCTCCTGCTCTAGCAATTATCTATCCTTCTAAAGTTTATTCTTAATTATCTTTCTCGTAACAAGATCAAGACTCATTAAAATCAAGAGAACAGAAGAAGAAAGCATAAGCAGACACCAATGTTATCATTTTATGGTTAAAAAGCATATATCTTTTTTTTGTTCTTAAACAAGTTTTGGTATTCACTTTTCAAGAAATCATACACGGAATTATTATGTAACTATAAAAATGGTGTCCCTACACTACTAACTGCTAGTTGACCAGAAAAAGTCACATACTAACTACAGATTATTAAGCTTAAACAAAACAAATCACCATGTCCTTTTTTCATCTTTCATAAAAGTGCACCGGCCTTGGCCTTGTTTTCAAGCTGTTTTAGGCTTTGAAGCTGGTAAAGGTGGGAAGACCAGCCGGTAAAACCAACCAGCCAAAATTGCCCCTAATGATGGACATATCCAGTAAACATAGAATTGCTCCCATGTATTGTGTTTATTATATATGTATGCCCACCCAAACGCCTGCACAAAACGGGGTGAACAGTCATTTCATCCTTCTTCAACAATCATGTTTTGGATAATAAAAAGTACAAAAACCAATCATGTTACAATGATGCACATATAATTCCACAAATAGTAGACCATTAGCATACCTTGCTCAAAGTCAACCTGTCAGAATACAAATAATCAAATACTCAAATCTTGATCCGACCTGATTTTTATTTTGCTAAAACTGTAAGAGGGAGTTTGTGGTTTCTGGCATGAAGTATAGAGATGCAGGCAGCAGCTATGGCAGTAACAAGGGGGTAATTATATAAGCATACCGTGCAGTCGTGCACCAAACTTACCACCTCTTAGTCTGTGTATATGTCAGAATTTTAAAATCAGATGGCTATTGCTTTTGATTTGGGTAAAGATTTCGTTAAAGATGATGATGATTAAGCCTTAACTTTTACCTTTAGGCTTTATCATAAAAGAACTTGAGATAGACCATGATAGTAGACAGGGATATCATCTTTGGAGGATATGGCAAGTATATAGACTATATTACATGAATAAACAGAACTGGGACAATCATTATGATCACACAATTGGAAGTGCTCAAGAGAAAAATAACAAAGGGATATAAGTGATGGCTAACTAGTAATCCAAATGGAACTAGTTATTGAGCCAGTTACAAAAGCCTGGAAATGCCGTCGCTAGAGATGGAAAAATGGGCGGGTCAGCTGGTGTTCATAAAGGGTCACACTGGGTTGAGATAACTAACACCTTCTGTCCTTTCAAAAAAAAAAGTTTCCTTTTTTTTATAAATAACTAATGTAACATATGACAACAACTATCTTATCAAGATGACCAATTAACTTTTAAATAATTTAGGAGTTTCTAACCATTTACATACACCAAACGAAACTTTTGGTTCAGTATTTCACTTATTTAAGCTGTTGGAGGTAAAATATAATCCAAACAGAAAAAAACTGCCACCTGTAGCTTTCAATATTCTTCATTTTGATGGTAGAAGTGGTTTAAACCTTGTCAAAGATCATGCATACCACAAACAGGACGAATGGTACTAGAGCAGGTACAAGACTACAAATTATACAAAGTATTGTTGCAAAAATAAATACAAAAGTCTAGGAAATAGGCATAGCAGATGAGCCAGAAGCTATTTTACCAATCTTTTAATAGCATTGCTTGGATTTGTTGCAACAAAGTCACATCCTATGGGAGTGTCAATATGATTTATAGTGATTCTTTCTCCATTCTTTGTTTTAAGCTATTGTAACCAATCTCTGCTTGTTTTTGCAGGTTTGTGAAGAAAAATGGAGTGAACATGGCAACCAAGATCTCATTAAAGTACAAAATAAGCATATATGAGGTCAAATCCAAAGTTCAAGCTCGGCCAATTAATTATAAACCAAAAGAGTTTTCTAATACTTACATTGGCAGGATTCATTGAAGGACCTGTGTAACTTGAACCAAGAATGATCACTACCATAGTTGCCACAGAAATCATCCAATTCTTCCAAAAATAGCTCTGAGGACCCTTGATGATAATCAAGAGAACAACAAAGGTGATAACAAAAGTCAAAACCCCTTCTGCAATTGCTCCAGTATGCAAGTCAACTCTCAGGGTAGGTCCTTCTATCATATGTTTGTACTCTAATGGCATCAACTCCAAAAGAGCCAATACTCCACCCACTGCACCAACTGCCTGTCATGAATACCACATAACACCTCCTTCATATCCAATATAACAATTAAACTCTGAAAATTCACATAATTTCATATGAACTTGATATGCTTATATACTCTATTAATCCAGGGCAATTTTCATGATCGAAGGTACCGATCTATTTCGCAATTCAACTACAATCTAACAATTTGGTATAACATTTTTGTTATATTACCTGAGCAGGAAAACGGACAGCGGTGGACATGAGTGTATCATCATCGGCACCGACACCGGCGACGATGAAGGCGATAGTACCGGTAGCATTAAAGCTGGCGCCACCGAAAGCATCGGCGATTAATCCAAAGAAGAAGGAGATGAGGAATATAAGTGAAGTAGTGATTACAAGGGAAGCCATGCCTTGAACGCCAATCATACCGGCAATGACGGAAGTAGCAGCACCAATGGTGGAAGCACAAATTATCCATATGAAAGTGACCACAGCATCGCCGATTGCCGCCTTTACCACTCCCATATCTAGAACCGAAGGGCAGGGCCGGCCCCGAGATTTTGGAGGCCCTGTACAATTTAACAAAAATAGGCCCTATAATTAAAAATATATTAAAAATAAGATTTTGATTCTTCATTCATTCTTATAGTATTTTTCTAAGGTAAAATTCCACTAAAAGTATTACACAAAATAAGATTATTAGAACACCTACTACACTAGAACAGATTCATAAATTCATAATTCATATTCATTAAACTAAAAATTCAAATAATCAAAACACTACTACACTAACCTCGATTAGTCTATTCCTCAATTCTCAAACAGAAATTCAGATAATCAAAAGAGTCGAAATCTCAAACAAAAACTAAGTCTCTGTAACGGAAATTAGGCATTAAACTAAAATTTAGAATCAGAAACAGAAACATATATATAATAACCGTATACGTGTATATATATATATGTGTGTAATTAACTAGACAAGTATACTACTAATAATAATAATAGACAAATAAAGAGGAAGGATTTGGGCCTGCACCTATAAATAATTGGACTAAAGAAATTATAACCCAACTTGTAAACCATTAAACCTAAGCACACTATACCTATCCATGGGCCTTAAATCTTATCTGGGGAGGGACGACTGGAACAAACAACCGGAGAAGGAGGGGTAACCCCTGAGGAATCGATAAGAGTCCCCCACGACTCTCCATCAGTGAAGCTACTTAAATACCAATGCTGTTCGCGAACCCAACCTTCTGTGCAATTGATTTCGATAGTGCAAGAGAGAGACCGCGACGGTGCGACAGCAAGGGAAGGGGGCGAAGTTCGATCAGTCGCCGGCTTGGGGTCTGATTGGAAGGCCGATTTCTACTAGTCTTTTTCCTTTCAACGTGAGTTAAGGTTTGTCTCCACTCCGTTGATTCTTTTAATGCCTCAGTCGACTAGTCCTAATTTCCAATTCTGTTACCTTCTTTACTTCTTTCGATGATGAATTAGAACACATATAGAAGGCTTCTTTGAATTGTAATCGGGACTAAATACTAATTTCATACAAGATGCTAAGTAAGGTCTTTATAGGAACACACGAATCAATCTGGTGCTGTAAAAAAATAGTGTGTATATACTGATGTAATTAATTCTGTTAATTCTTCTAGTGCTTGATGCTACTGATAAAGCTGTGTGGCTGTTAAATTGGTTTGGAATAAGAATCGTAAACTGGAAAATAACGCAGATGGATTACAAATAAATCTTAGGCTGCTATTTCATTAAGTGTTACTACCTTTTGAAAACTGCTGTGCCAATGTGTTCTGGTAACTTCCTGTGTAATCCTGGAACTATGAAGGCAGTAGGTAACTAACAACCTAAGTTTGTTAAAATAAGTGTTGCTCATGGTATCCCTATTCCCTAAAGAATTTACTTACCAGGGTAATGAAGTAAGAATCAGCCAATTGAGATGTTCATATTTCATGATTTTCAAATGTTAGTTTAATTCTTTTTCGATAACCCATATTCTGTTAAACTTTCGAGTTAAATACTGTCAAATTGTTAGTTAAAAGATTACAGGTAGTCATAGGTATTCTTACTTAATGCTGTATTTATTAACTGTTTTAGCAAAACCATATTCAACTAGCATACTTCAAACTTAAGTTGGACATGTCTTGTTTAATCTATGATAAAACTTTCAGAGACATTTTTTTATAAATTATTCTTTAATAAACCATAAAAATCTAATTTAAAAGGGAATAGGTAACTTGTGAATTGAGTATGCTTAAGACCAATGTTGGTAATGCAAATGTTAACAGATTGATTAAACTGTAAAAGATATAAATACTAAAATATATATGTATGATTGAATTACCAATAGAGACAACCAATTAAAATTAGATAATAACGGTATATATTACTTGATTTAGATCCGGTAGAAGGAGATAGATTGGACCACACTAACTTCGGATAGCGTTCGTTTGTGAACCAAGGTACGGATATCCATCTCTTTATAGAGATTTCTATTGTTCCGTTCATGTGTATTCTTGTTGCCTTAATTCTTATTTTGTTTGGTTCATACCCCTAACGGGTCAAAGTTCTTTTCTTTTATGTTGACCCGTTTGCTATTGATCTTTTGATATTGCTAAGAATTCGTGAGACATTCTGATTACTTTGGATTATGCTTGGTTGTTGCCTATTGGATTAGCCACTTTGTTTATTGCTAATTATGTGAACCATATGTTGGCTTATTGTTGTTGCCTTCCTATCTTTGTCTTTTGTTCATTGTACTCAGGGTATGCGAGCTATTATGATATTATCCACCTATGGGGGTACCATAGGCGCGTCATTGTGGCACCTGTGGCGTGACACTTCCGTGGCAGTGTGATCGGTCACGGCGTCTCCTCAGGGTTTGGCTCCGAGAGCTATTTTGTTTAGGGGGCGTATGGGTTAACCCTAGTTTCTGTTTTGGCTTTGGTTTGTGAATGGTGGCATAGTGCCCAATACCCCATTCACCAGGGTGCGCATGTGGGTCTGCAGCCCCTTGTGCAAATCTTTTGGGTGAAGCACTTGTCTTATTGATTAAGCGGGTGTTCACTATTTTTGGGCTCGGTTTGTATCATACCCCTCTAATTCCTTTGACTTTGAAATTGTACTTATTCGTTTCGTTGACTTTGATATCAGATTATTCTTGTTGGATATTCATAAATATGTTGTAAGTATTATTCTTGGTATTCGTTTATCCGCACACTGGGCGTTTGGCTCAGCCGCATTTTTCTTTCTATGCGGCAGGTAATCAGGGAGCAAGGGACGTGTGAAAGAGGGCTAGAGTTGGAGCTTGAGAAAGAATAGTAGTTGTCTAATAGTTATTTTATTCTTTGGTTTTGCAAGGATTATTGATTATTGAATGGCTTAGAACTTGATAGTTTGGAATATTCCTTTGATTAATTTATTATTGGTGTTGAATAGTATTATGCTCTGTTTGAATCATAAGAGTAGCTCTCCGGGTTCCGGTTTGGAAATCGGGGTGTTACAATATAACTATATTATGTTATAACTTATAAATAGAGAACAAATTCGACCGTTACCTCACTAATGGATCCTTTGATTACTCGTGCCTTGCAGACCAGAATGGGTCGAATAGCATAATCAATGGGTGTTGAGTGAATGAGTGTTGAATGGCATAATCGATTTTGTCGTTTCGATGATGTGTCTCGTGACGGACTACAAAGAACAGAGCCAAGAATCGTCAATCGATGGGTATCGCCGTATTGTAAGTGTCAAATTTCTAAACTTCTAATCAATGAAATCCAGAAGCAAAAGTAGTAGTACAAAATGGAAAAATTGTTTCTGGAAAAATGGAAACGTCGACGTAGGTATCGAGATGAATTTGTAAACAAAGCTTCAACAGTTCAACCCTTTCATCTTCGGCTGAGTATCGAGATGAATATCTTGGAAATCGACAAATCGTTTCTGGAAAACAGGAACCGTCGATGTCGGTTGCTCAATCGCCGGAAGTGTCGAAGCCTCAAAGGTAGGTGCAGTCGACTTAATGATTAGTAAGCAAAGCCTAACCTAATTAGGGGAATTGGTTTGGGCTCTTGAAGGTTTGAAGATAAGCACATAAAAGGTTGGGCCTATGGCTTACATATATATACATGGACATAAAAAAAAAGTGAGGCCCTAGTGTTTGTTGGGCCCTGTGCAAGTGCACACCTTGCACAGGCATGGGGCCGGGCCTGCCAAAGGGAATTCAGATTCACTAAATATATACCAGAATCAATCCGGAGATGAAATGAAATCACTTCACCTGAATCTGAATCTGGAAGAAAGTGAAGTGACGCCACCAAAAATCAATGATAGATGTGGGGATTGTTGAGGCTCGATTTTTAAAGAGATTGGAGATAGAAGGTCTGACTCATTTGTGTGAGGTCAGTCAGTGTATCTGTTTTTTTAATCCAAGATCCGCACATAAATATTTTCACTTTTTGCATTATTGATAATGAATCGAAAGGGAGGGATCGATTTAGTATTTAGCGTGTTTAATTATTATTTTTAAATAAAGATAATATTGAATGAAACATAAAAATACTATTAAATTATTTTACTTTAAAGTATATTCTGAATAATTAGCATAAAGTATCTTTAACACCCATCAACACATATTTTTTTACGTACGATTAATGTTAAAAATATTTGTAGTTGAAGAATATTTGTACAAAAAATTAATGTTAAAAATATGCTACATCAGCACATATTTTTTTTCTCTAAAAATATTATGTTGTGTTACTAACAAATATTTGTGGTTAAAAATTTTGAGATGTTAACAAACCTTTGATTATATAAAATTTGAGAAAAAGACGTGTGCTGCTATATAAACTTAATTAGATGCTATCACACTCATAAATCTGTTTAATGAAATTAAAAAATATATATAAGTGTGACAACACATAATTTTGATGTTGCTCGTAACATATATCCTTTGCCAATTAAGCAACATATATCCTTTGCCAATTAAATTTTCTTTGGTTTTTTTCATTAAAATCAAGATATCATTTAATCTTTTAATTTTAATTTTAATTTTAATAAAAGATAAAAAATATAATTATTTATTAATTTAATTAGATAATCCTAATATTTTTTTTAGTCAAAAGTTAATACTATCTTTTAATTAGAAAATACTAGCATTTTATTTTCGTTAAAATTCATACTCAATTTTATATGAGGATTTCTTTAATTTCTTCTATCAACCCTATGTGCCCTCCCTTATTTATTTAATCATGTTTTGTTAAAACAATATTACCATAGTTAATTGAAGAAATAGAAAGCTTATAAGGTCGATTATAAGGAATTTATGAAAATTTCAATATGTTTTTCCTCATAATTAATCCCCTACTCAACTAAAGATGATATTCATGTTTCACTAATTCTCTTTTCTCACCCTTTCAATTAATATTGATACTTGTGTGGATCGTGTGAATAAGAAAATAATTAGAAAGATTTTGTAAAAGAATATAAAACTTGTCGGAATGAATTACATGCAATTGCAACATAAATTAACACGGGATGATCAAAAGTATGTACCATATATGCAAATTAACTTTATATATATATATATATACACGTTCGTCATAAAACATGAAAATGAGTAGACAAGATTCTTCAATAAAAAGCAAATCACACTACTACACGTGACAAAAAAGACGTACCTGAGATTCAACAAATTAAAGATGGATTTGCTCATCACTTTATAAAACTTTATATATATATATATATATATATATATATATATATATATATATTATCGAATATACCGAATCAAACCCAACAAGAACCCCACATCACCAATAAATTATGACTCCTCTATAATGAACCAAAAGTCAACAAAAAATAATTATTCAGATTAAGATATCATAAACTTAAACCAACAACAATGTAATAAAGAAAACATCTGACAGAACCTCACATCACCAATAAAGTCATGTAATAAAGTCATCTAACGATATTGCTTCTTGTTGTTCTTTCTCTTACCAAATTTACCTTTCCTTTTATTTAATAAGTACATTTTATAACAAAACAATTAGCAAATATGGAAAGGGAAAATTGTGTAGAAGAACTGAAGAAAGAAAAGCCACAAATTGATTAACTTAGATTTGTAAAGGAAAATTTTACATGCTAGATGAACCTTAGGCACAAGTTAGACAAACCAAAATAAAATCCATTATCATATGCTCTGTGTGGAATAGTCAAATATAAACTTCTTATTCTATGGCTATGGTTGAAAACATGTTGGTTCATCCTATTCTGTGTGGAAAGTGGTGAAGAAAGTTTAGAGACGGAATCAGTTTATTCTCTTAAATGCCACATATCACATGAGGTGAATCATTTGCATGAGGGGCTGAAGCATGTAAGTTTTTCATTGTAGAAGTGATGGCACTTCTCAGATCATCCTTTTCTCTTTATCTCTTAATTTTGTTACAGCTTACAAACAGAGATAAAGGCATGACTCAATTTAAGGAGGGAAATGTCTTGCAAAGTTAAGCCTTGCAAAGATAAAGATTACTAAAAGTTAAAGCCTTGGTATGCTGCTAATGCTGATAAAGATCACAAAACATTGGGCTTCTAATGCTTTTATCACCAATATGGTATGCTGCTATAGTTAAAGCCTTGCAAAGATAAAGATGGGTTATCTTGAAAACTTTAATTAGTGCTTTACATGACCTTTTTTTAGCTAGTTCTCAAATGTAGCAAGTTCAAACACAAATTTGTTAATTACTTGCTGCAACCTATCATTTACTTCATGCAAACAGAAATCAGTTTATCCAAACAATGAACAGCAAACAGAAATCAGTTTCAAAATGAAAAATCCAACCCCAAGCCCCCAGGGCACTTTTTTGCAACAAGGAATGTTGAAATCACAAAACCAATCGAAGCAGATGTTCAATAAGGGGTTCAACACATCAATCGAACAATCGAACCAGATGTTCCAACTCAATCGAACAATCGAAGTAGATGTTCCATAAGAGGTTAAGAACTTAATCGAACAATCGAAGCAGATGTTCCATAAGGGGTTAAGAACTCAATTTAACAATCGAAGCAGATGTTACAACTTACTTGTGGCGACGACGATTCAGATTGTGGCGACGGCGATTCGGAAGGGCTACAACGACCGCGACACTTCGCTCTGGAATGGAGCTCCGATTGTGGCGACGGCGATTCAGATCCACGACAACTCCGCCGTCTCTTCGCTCTGTAGTTGGGAGTCGACGGTGGTGAATCGGATGTGAGGAGGCGACGATGGTGAATCGGATGTGAGGAGGCGACGAGAAATAAGGTGCGCGTATGGGCAAATAAGTCTGTTTCTTAAGGAATGGATTTTAATTTCATCAACATATCTGATGGAATGACTTTTTCATACATGAAGGAAAATATAGATTTTAAAGAATTTGATTCCTATGAGAAAAATGTTACCGAACGGAATTTACAATGGAATTGGATTTAAATTCCATTCCATTCTTTTAAATTCTTGCGAAACGAACGGGACCTAAATATATACCAGAATCAATCCGGAGATAAAATGAAATCACTTCACCTGAATCTGAATCTGGAAGAAAGTGAAGTGACGCCACCAAAAATCAATGATAGATGTGGGGATTGTTGAGGCTCGATTTTTAAAGAGATTGGAGATAGAAGGTCTGACTCATTTGTGTGAGGTCAGTCAGTGTATCTGTTTTTTTAATCCAAGATCCGCACATAAATATTTTCACTTTTTGCATTATTGATAATGAATCGAAAGGGAGGGATCGATTTAGTATTTAGCGTGTTTAATTATTATTTTTAAATAAAGATAATATTGAATGAAACATAAAAATACTATTAAATTATTTTACTTTAAAGTATATTCTGAATAATTAAGCATAAGGTATCTTTAACACCCATCAACACATACTTTTTTACGTACGATTAATGTTAAAAAATATTTGTAGTTGAAGAATATTTGTACAGAAAATTAATGTTAAAAATATGCAACATCTACACATATTTTTTTTCTCTAAAAATATTATGTTGTGTTACTAACAAATATTTGTGGTTAAAGATTTTGAGATGTTAACAAACCTTTGATTATATAAAATTTGAGAAAAAGACATGTGCTGCTATATAAACTTAATTAGATGTTATCACACTCGTATATTTATTTAGTAAAAGTTAAATTTATCATCTCAGTATTTACTTATAAATATATATATATATATATATATATATGTATGTGTGAGTAACAACAACTAACTTTGATTTGCCCATTAAATTTTCTTTGTTTTTTCATTAAAATCAATGTATCTTTTAACCTTTTAATATTAATAAAAGATAAAAGATAAATATTTATTAATTTAATTAGACAATCATAACATTTCCTTTTAGTAAAAAATAACATTATTTTTTTATTAGACACTAACGATTTATTTTCGTCAAAATTCATACTCAATTTTCTTTAATTTCTTCTATCAACCCGATGTGCCCTCCCTTATTTTTTTAATCACGTTTTGTTAAAACAATATTACCAAAGTAAATTGAAGAAATAGAAAGCTTATATGGTCGATTAAGAAAAATTTATGAAAAATTCAATATCTTTTTCCTCTTACTTAAATACTTAATCCTATACTAATGTAAAGATAATATTTATAATTCATTAATTTTCTTATGTCGCCCTTTTAATTAATGATATTAACACTTGTGTGGATCATGTGAATAAAAAATAATTAGAAAGATTTTATAAAAAGTATAGAACTTGTCACAATGAATTACATGCAATTGCAACATAAATTAACACGTGATGATCAAAGGTACGTACCATATATATGCAAATTAACTTTATATATATATATATATATATATATATATATATATATATATATATATATATATATATATACGTTCGTCATAAAACATGAAAATGAGTAGACAAGATTCTTCAATAAAAAGCAAATCACACTACTACACGTGACAAAAAAGACGTACCTGAGATTCAACAAATTAAAGATGGATTCGCTCATCACTTTATAAACTTTATATATATATATATATATATATATATATATATATATATATATATATATATATATATATATATATTATCCCTCCAAATAAATTAATTCAATTATTGAAATAAAAGCAAACTAATTATAAATCAGCTAGCACCACCACCACCACCAACATGCATGGCCGGCCACCATACATACATACATACATACATACATGCATGCATGCATCTTTACATACATACATACATGCATGCATCTTTACTTAACTTACTTGTTGCTAGCTTATTTGCACATGCAATTACCAATTGACTACTTTATAAGGAAAACATGTGCACATAGCGCATACCATCTTGACTTAGGCTCTGCACATTAATTATTTGAGCAAAGCCACTTCTTTATTATTATTATTGTTATTATTGGCTCTGCACATTAATTATTTGAGCAAAGCCACTTCTTTTTTATTATTATTATTATTATTATTATTATTGTTATTATTATAACAAAAAGAACATTTCATTCTAGTTACTAAACATAAGATTTTTTATTAGAATAAATATGTAGTTCTTGTACAATTTAAATGTAATGATTTCTAGAAAACATATAATAGTTATTATTTTTTTGTTACAAGTCGTTATTCGTTATATTAAGTGAGGAAACAAACTGAAATAAACCTTAAAAACAAAACAAGAAAAGTCTAATCGTCTAAACCAAATCGAAAAAAAACTGATTGAAAAGACAATTCGACAAGATTGGTTTAGACCGAAACCCAATAGAAAAAGACGGTCCAAGATCACGTGAATCTGGACCGGCGACCGGGCCGGACTGGAAATGTTTAGATTTTCCATTGCTGGTCACTGGTCAGGTGAAGCCGATGGAGTGGACTTTCAACAACTTCATGGTGTGTTTATCTTTTTATATATACTTTAAGCCCAAAATAGTTTTATGTTCGAACCGAATTGATAGCCCAAGCCCAATCCGAATAAGCCCATTAAGACATTTAGGGGTGTTTGTTTTAGCTTATTTACGGCTTATTTTTTATAAACTAGTTTTTTCTGACTTATTTTTTAACTTTTGAGCTTATTATGAGTTACAAGAAGAAAATAAGCCAGACTCACAAAAAATAAGCCAGAAAAAACGAACTTATAAAAAATAAGTCCGAAAAATAAGCCTTAAATAAGCTAAAACAAACACCCCCTTAGGTTTTCAGGTTTTCAGCTGCTCTACACGTATAAAAGCTGAACCCTATCGCAGCAGTCGTTCTTCATTGCGAAGTAGGGTTTACAGAGTTATCTTCTCCACTCCACACCGCCCAAAAAAACTGAATCGAAGAGGTTAAAGTGACGGCGCCGTCGCTGTCCGCCTTGGCTTAGCATTATCACCGCTGTGTCTTGGCCCTCGGTTTTGTAAACCACCACCATCTCTTCCGTTCATTTTCTAGGGTTTCGTTAGTTTTTTTCTTTCAAACAACACAGTAATGGGAAAGGTATCTAAGGCTGATAAGAAGATCGCTTACGATCAGAAGCTTTGCCAGCTTTTGGACGACTACACTCAGGTCCTTGTGGCGGCGGCTGATAATGTCGGCTCGAACCAGCTCCAGAACATCCGTCAGGGTCTTCGTGGCGATTCCGTTATCCTTATGGGCAAGAATACTATGATGAAACGATCTATTAGGATGCACTCTGAGAAGACTGGAAACAAGGCGTATTTGAATCTCATCCCTCTTCTTGTTGTAAGTCTAAGCTTTTTTTCATATTTGCATCTGTTTCTCTGTATTTTGAAGTACTTCGTATGGCATTCACCTTTAAGGACTCATTTGAAACTTCTTGTGCTGAAAATGATTTGTAGAAGTTTATGTTAGCATGATGGTTTGAATTCATGTAGTCGGTTAATTGATGTTAATATAATGATTAATACTATATTTTTACAACTTTTGTGTTGTAGGGAAATGTTGGTTTGATCTTCACAAAGGGTGACTTGAAGGAGGTCCGAGAGGAAGTTGCTAAGTACAAGGTGAAGTTTTTTATTTGTTGTCATTTTAGTTGGATTTTGAATCACCATTTTCAGTTTTTCATTAGCTGTAATTTGTTGATTAGTGCGAAATTTGTTATATTGATTGCATGTCTTTCCTAGTCTGCTAATTTGATTTGTTTTAGTTCTTTTGAAATTGATTATTGGTGCATATATTTTATTGGATTCGACTATTGGTTTTTAAACGGAGAGCCATTTTCGAGGACTATCATTGGATGTTTGCCAATTTTTTTAAATATTAGAAAAAATAGTTGTGCAATATTCTTTGCATCACTTTTCTCTTAGGTGATGTTAGTGTACTAGTTTTCTCTGTATCTCGCCAAATTCAGTTTGCTATCTCTTTTTTCTGGAAAATTGTGGAATTTTTTTTCTTTCAAAATATGATTTTGCTTGATATGAATTGTCAAAGTAATAGTTTTTGTTTTGTAGAGCCATGCATTTCATGTTTAAAGTCACAAGCATTTCAAGATTTACAGCTTTCTGACTGATTTCTATTCAGTTATAATGATGGTTTTTGACATTTTTGCTATCTTTTAATCAGGTCGGAGCTCCTGCTCGTGTTGGTTTGGTGGCTCCAGTGGATGTGGTTGTTCCTCCAGGCAACACTGGTCTAGATCCATCTCAAACCTCTTTCTTCCAGGTCAAATACATTATTTTGTGTTATTTGTATCTTTATTTTACATTCTTACACTAAAATACATGCTTTGCAATGTAATTCTTACTCGCGAATCCACAATGCTTCAGGTCCTTAACATTCCCACCAAGATTAACAAGGGTACTGTTGAAATTATTACCCCTGTGGAGCTCATCAAAAAGGGAGACAAAGTGGGTTCATCTGAGGCTGCACTTCTAGCCAAGCTTGGCATTAGGCCATTCTCATACGGTCTAGTGGTTCAAACAGTTTATGAAAACGGTTCAGTTTTTAGCCCAGAGGTGCTTGACTTGACTGAAGATGATCTGATTGAGAAGTTTGCTTTGGGTGTCTCCATGGTCACTTCTCTTGCATTGGCCATTCACTATCCAACCATAGCAGCTGCACCACACATGTTGATCAATGGCTACAAGAATGCTTTGGCCATTGCTGTCGAGACCGAGTATTCTTTCCCCTTGGCTGACAAAGTGAAGGAATACCTTGCGGTATGTTGGTTTTTGATAAATGACTGAAAATTTTGTATTATTTTTGACATGTTAATTTTAAATGCAACTTGAAAATATTGCAGGACCCAAGCAAGTTTGCAGTTGCGGCCCCAGTTGCTGCAGGTAGTGGTGGTGCTCCAGCTGCTGCTGCTGCTGCTGCATCTGCCCCAGCTGAAGAGAAGAAGGAAGAGCCAGCTGAGGAATCTGATGATGACATGGGTTTCGGCTTGTTTGATTAGATGATATGTTTGAGATCTTTCTTTTATCTGTTATCAGACAATTTGTTTGGTTTTAAGTTCCGTAACTGTTCTTGAACATGTTTGGATTTTAAGTTTCTGTGTTTTTAATTAATTAGATGTTTTTGTTTTAAGAATCTCTATAATGTTTAGACAATCATGTTTGTTCAATAGATGGTGTTTGGATTAGGTTATAAAGTGGGCTTTTTAATTTGTTAGTGCTTGGTGTAGGCGTTCAGCTTAAACTTAAATGCTTGTTAAACCCTAAACTTTGTAACCATTGAAGCAATCTTTATCATTGCAGTCGGGTACAAACGTAGAAAATGAAAACAGTCTATCAAAACCAGTAAAACTATAACATCATTGGTAATTGAATTTGTAATTAAACCTCTGTGTTTGATTTATCAAATTCTAAAAAGGAATTAGAATGGACGTAACTAAGATGACATATTTACCCTCATAATCCCAAACAAGAGTACTGTGAAGAAAGAACCCAAACAAACATCATAAACACTCTCGAATCATACCGACGATGGAAGCTAGAAACCCTCGGGAATCAAACCATGGATGTGCAAGATTGACGACGAAGTAATAGGTCGACAAATGAAACTAGGGATGAGCAAGACCAACGCCAAAGTAACAGATCAACTATGAAAACATCAAAGAACAAGAAAGAAGAAACAAGATCATGTTGGTGAAACAAGAAAGCAGAAACCCTTGATGAGGACGAATCGAACAGATGGTCAATGACGCAGAGGTCGGCAGTGGCAAATGGCTTCTGAGCTTAAATGAACATTATGAGCATAAGAAGAAAGGTGTTTGTAATTTGGCATGAATTCTAAAGGATTCCAATTCCTTTGAATCTATGAACCCAATACAAGTTACAAAGAATTTCAAACTTCAAATTCTCTCAATTTCCTTCAATTCCTACCGAACCGATGATGATACACTCTTATAAACACCCTATTTCAAACTTGTAATTAGGTTTGAACTAGACACAATCAAGCCCATGGGGTTCTACCTTAACCTAATTCTTTCCCTATAAAAACCCTATTTTCCACTCACCCCTTGAATCATGTTCCTCATAAACCCCACTAAGAACCCTATTGTCCACTCTCTAGAGATATAGGTAGCGGAGGTTGGTTGAAGGCGACATTACCCCTACTTTGGGTATACAATCCTTGTTCGGAGTTTGCATTGCAAAGGAAAACAAACCATCTGACCCGGGTCCAATCCATTCTTTGTGCAATTAGTATCGTTGAAAAGAACAACATAAAACTTGTATTGACGTCTCAAATAATACATATGATAGCTTTAGTACAATCTCATGAATCGTACGAAAGTCTCCAACTCATACTATCATATGACGCAAACTTTGACCGAGTCAAATTGCTTTAATTTTAAAACTTAATTATGAAAAATCTCATTCAGTGTCAACCAAACATGTTTGATTAAACAGAATAAATTTCATTTCAATTCATACATACTCGGATCTCTATGAATATTTCATCATTCCTAGAGAAAGAGAAGAGAGAAAATATAATCTATTAATCAAACGTCCCTTGCAATAAATTATTCCATTTACCAGTGTAAGAATTTGGGGACTATAGATAGTTAACAAATAATGTATCACCCAAAAATGCAATCATAGTTATATATTTTGATATATAAACGATCCAAAATAAGCAGACAATATATTTATAGAAACACACTTAAAATAGAGCTCAAATTATACCATTGAGCCGTACCCTGCTCGCTAGATCAGCATTGATGGCGTATCAGAATAAAGTTAACATTACAGCCAACCAATCATCACCACCCTATTGCTGGCGGCTTCTGATCAGCTTTCATGGTGACTGCGCCGTAACAATTACAGACCCTGGTTGGTAGCACAACTCTCTCTGGTCAAATGACTTGAGCCAGCGATAAATACTACACAATACAATGTTCAAACAATACACCCATCTTTTATTAACTTTGAATCACATGTATGGTCAAAGACACAAATGAATCACTCCCTCGAGGTTTTCTTTTCAGACTAAAGCTATAAATGCCGGTTAATACAAGCATAGCATGACTACTAATTTGTATCAAAACTATATATGTATGTATAATCCATCCCCAAAGAATGATAAAAAAGGGAAGAGAAAATTTTGGACAAGTTTCTTCTTGCAAAGCCTGACCAGTCCTGTGGTATATAGATATATCTGCACGTATCTTGGGCACAATTGGGTGAGAAAACACCACCAAGATGGGGCAGATTGATTAAGCAACAACAGAAGGATCATGAATGATTGTCCTATGGCCGTAATCTACATCCTCGGTCAGCAAGTGCTTCGTGAACACGATTTGCAGCCTCTGCAGTGTCGTTTAAAGGTGGATAACTCCAGGTTTCTGACATCTACAAGGTTTTGACACGTGGAATTTGGTTAAATAATGTGAGAAAATGTTACTAAACATGAACCGAGATGTTACAAGAGAGAGAAAATTCACAAGAAAGAGCAATTGTAGCGATCTCGGACATGCGATGGTGGTTATTTAAACATTTACATTTACACAAAAAATTACTACAAAGTGCAGCACTCTCGTTTTGCGTTTCAGAAGAGAAAATAGTAGTTTTACATGAACAGCCATATAAAATTATTCGAAAAGCCAATCATTAGGTGAGAACGGTGCATGTTTCCCTAATATAAAGGTGTCGGTGGTAGCAGCCAACTTACATCCTCGAGGCCTGTAAATGACCGGACCAGACCTCTATCTTTTAGAGTTTTATGAAATTCTCTGAGTTTCCATTTACAACGTTCAGCTCCAACTACATATACAGGCTTCCTGAAAAATATGAAATATATATATATATATATAGGGTAGAGATCAAGAAAAAAGAAAATTAAAGTAAAAAGGGTAAAAGGGATGATTATTTGATCATTTTTCGGTATATATATCAACTGATAATCGTTAGTTCATCATCTTTATTGATTAAAACTAGTTCTTCATCAATTTCTTTTTGATGAATCCAACATATTCATCACTTTTTAGATGAAAGCATTTTGTTCATCAACAAATTATTCCAAAATTTTGTTTTCAAAATCTGTATTTGAAATCAAAAAGAAATTGATGAAGAACTAGTTTTAATCAATAAAGATGATGAACTAACGATTATCAGTTGATATATATACCGAAAAATGATCAAATAATCATCCTTTTTACACTTTTTACTTCAATTTTCTTTTTATTTGATCTTATCCCTATATATATATATATATATATATATATATATATGACAAATGTGTGAGTGTGAATGTGAATGGAGTATTAATTTTGTTAATGTTTTGTGTACTGCGTACCCAGTACTACAGGCTTCGCTCAACATGCTAACCGAATCTGCAGTGACAATAAAAGCATCTGCCCAAGCTAGATGTCCCATATGGGGATTTGGTTCTATATACATAACCGTAAAAAAATTAATCAGCAACAATAGCACAAGAGATTAATTCACTGAAACTTAATATACATAGTCTGGGAGGATAATTGGTCAAAATGGTCATTTTTAATAGTGCCCAAAATGGGTTAAATTTCATTGACCCACAAACAACTGTTTTTAAAAATAATTAATGCATTAAATATGATTTAGTAGGTTGTATGAATTATATAGAGAATTCGGGTGATACTCAACCCGTTTGACCCGTTCCCTTTTAACTAGTTTTATTTTATTTCATTTTAATTCATGTGTTTGAGATATAAAGCACAAACCCAAAGAGACCCATTCGTATGTAATAAAGTAAATAGGTCAAAACTGAAATAATATTCATACCTATTATGGATCAAATGAGATTACCTTCACCATCCCAAATATAGATTTTTGGAAGGTCTCCAAGTTCTTTTCGCACAATAGTTGCAACCTGTTAATATATAGTGCATAATAAGCACACATGTATAAATGAAGGATTCCGGTGCAAAAACACACTATTTGCAGAAAGAATGGTTGATCTATATAACCATGCTAAAGAAAGGCAAAAATGCATTGTTCACATATCTGCAAATATGTACATACACACAGAGCCACTTAGGAACAAGAGATATGTACATGTAAAATATAAAAAAAACAATTTCTATACTTGGTAAGAGTTTCATGGTAAACCCCCCATTTACCTTGCATGTCTTTCTATTTAGGAATAATAACATTTAAGGTGCAACAAGTCTTATTACAAGTAAAAAATATAGCTATAGATATGCCCCTATGGGTATAGTACCTTATCTGGGGTCCTCCTTGAGAAAGAAATTCTTACACTCCCACAGCTGTCAAGAACACCGCGCAAATACGTTGTCAACTGCTTTGCAAGGTCTGTACCATATTTACAACGACCTATAGGAAAACCAGAGAATATAAGAAATATTTACAACTACTTGAATCTGTATTAAAGCAGCACAAGAATATAACTAGGAATACAAGTATTTCAAACTGAAGGGCATGCTAATCATAATGAACTAAAGATAAATTATAAAACTAGGCCCAACAACACATTAGCAAGTGTATCAGTTTCAAAAAAATAAATAAAGAATAATAATAATAAATTAAGAATCACAAGATACTTACTTGTAGGTCCACCGATATTAACCACAATTAAAGGTTTCGGCAAAGGTGCAAACTCGTCATGCCAGGTAATAGCTGCACCACGAAGTGCAGCAGAATCAAATTGATGGAGAGCTCCCACAGTAAGGACCTAATAAAGTGTGGTCAACAACAAAGGAGCTCATTATTTAAAATTAAACACACACATACACACCAAGAACATAATTTTATATTTCTTATTAAGAGCATACCACATTCTTGTTAGGGGGCTCATCAGGAGTTATATACTTGCGAAAAAACCTAGGAACCTGCTCTTGAGCATAAGGGGATAGGGCATAATAATCATGTTGAGGAGCAATCACCAAGTCAAACCTACTCAATTGTTTTCGTGGATGTTGAATCTGAAACCAAATTTTGAGATGACAAGGTGAATCAGATGTAATTATTATCCCAAAGAAAAAGTACAAAACCATGCAACAAGTTATAATTATTAGATAGAACTTGGAATCTTGGATTTTTCTCAAACAAACAAACTAATGTTACTTGCTATTCTACAACATTGATAATAAAATATGTTAACTGCACTGATTTATGAAAGGGGAAAGAGATAAAAACTTGTAATAGCCTACCACAGATAAGGTCCCAGTTAACCCACCTGAACAACAAACACATTTTCAGAAGCTAATCTCTTTATAGAACTTGCAATTGAAATGGTGTCTCTGCCACATGCAACCACCAATAGAGGCCCGTCCCTAAAAAAGAAACAAATATAGATAATTATAAAGAACACGCAGAAATTATTAGTTATGTTATCATGAGCTAAAGAAGACTGAACATGCTAAATTATTCAACTTATTATTTTTAATTTTTGTAAGATGGGCCTTTTTTTGTCAAAGTTGGAGATACCCTCATTACGTTCACTCTTAACCCCAACAACGGAATTTGGGGATTTACTTTGTTAAATTATAAATGAAAATAAAGAGAACCAGAAACTGAAATCCATGAGATCTCTAGGGAATCATTGTTTGTAGATCTTAAATGTAAGATGGGATTTGCAGGAAATTTAGAACAGTGTTTTATTTTAAATTTCACTTAAAAAAATCTAGATCATGGAGGGGAAGACTTTAAACAAATTTACACAATAGATTCAGGAAGTGGGGTTAGTACCCTTAGAATGAATAAGAAAAAGAACCTTCTAGTTTTTTGTAATATATCATGAGCATATCAAGTCCCATGCCCCACCATAAGAAAAACCCCAATCAATATATAATCAGGAGGTTCACATGTATGCACAAATAATAGTCACTATAACAAAACTGAGATCTAAACGGATGTCTTCTTCTATAATACAAGTAAGAAACAAAGTTTCTTATTTTTTTTTAATTAAAGATATAGTCTCAGTCATGGGAGATAAATTATCATTATACCTTGTAGATTTTTTCACAAAAGTTTAGCACTAAAATGTTTATTTTATAAAAAATTTGCCATGCACCAACTGGGCCAAACAGTCACTCACTTGCAAGGATTCTATTCAGTTGCTTATTATTTAAACATACATAAACAGGTTTCACTCTTTCAGATTAATAATGAAGGACATACATAGATATAAAGGTAATCTAAGAGAATGTCTTACTTCTCAGCAGTTCCCTTAGCGATTGTTACTATTGACTTCACATCAGCTTCAAGTATAGACGATAAGCCTACATTACCACCATTTTCTCCAGTCAAAGATTGAACTCTACTCCCTCTCCTTGTAAATACAAGTTGTGAATAACCATAAATCAGTCTGATAATGTAGTATATATGTTTATGGAGAGAAACAGGTAGCCAGTGCAGATATTCGTTGATTCCTCCTCTTGGCCTTGTAACACGCTGCATGCATTGCCATAATAATAATAGTATGAATAAGTTTGCATGAGCAAGATGAGTACATACTGCTCACCAAATATAAATTAATAGTTTCCCATTGTATTCCTACACCGTAGTATGAATAAGTTTGCATGAGCAAGATGAGTACATACTGCTCACCAAATATAAATTAATAGTTTCCCATTGTATTCCTACACCGTTGATTCTAGAGTAGTTGTGTTAAGACTTAACTCTAAGATCACATGTTCAAATGACAAATATATATGAACAGGTAAGATGTCAGAACAGAACAGGCAATGCATATGAAGGGAAACAAGATCCAACAGATGAGCCGGTGAAAAGAATATCAATTCAAGTTACCAATGCCTAGTAATCATTATATGATGCAAAATCAACTTTAGACAAATCTAGTTTAACTGTTTGTTTGCATCTGAATGAAGTGGACCTCTGATTCCAAAAGAAGCCAAGCACATTTTAATAAGAAAGAAAGACCCCACCCCATTGAGAAATCACCTGGGACAGACCTATTTCATTTTGACAAAGTTGTTGAATATTGAAGAGAGACACGTTAATCTTCTTTTAATCTCTTCGTGTCTGCACAGACACCCTCACATCTCTCTCTTTTGATTTCCATGACTTTTGTTTGACTTTCTGTTAGGTACAGGTTCAATTATGTTTAATTTGCTTGGGGTTTCTTTTAATTTGCTGTTCTTGTATTTGTAAATTTACTAACTTGCATGAGTTCAATTTCATTATTTGCTTCAGAGTTGCGCATCCTTCATATTATGAAAACAGAGGTTACTAAATCAACAGCATATTCCCATTACATAACAATCACATGTGTAAGTTATTTATCAATGATAGTTATGCAGCAGTTACAGGTAATATTTTAAGCAGCTCACCAACCAAAAAATCCAAGCATTTGATTTGAACAAGTTGTAACTACTTAGCAATATGCAGTTTATGTAAATGAAAATGGAAGACTTGTGTGGTAGTCCTAAGATATTCTGCTGTTAATATTCCAGTTCGATAATGGCCCGGAATGGAAAAACACAGAAAACTATAATCAAATAGTTTTGATCCATATAACATGTCAGTGAAAACTGAACTTACTCCGAATGTTTTTCCCTCCTGATGTGTTTTTTGTGGCTAGGATGGTTGTCACACTTGGGCCTAGCATCATGAATAAATTTCATGCAATTAAACTTGATATGGAATGAGAATATGTATACAGTTCCTGTATCAATTTTTTCACACTATATATTTTTAATATACTCTTCACATATTTATTCTTGTTTCATCTGCACTTCTGTTTTTACTTCCATATACAGGCATGATGTTAACACAGAGGGTAGGTAAATTCTGTCCTAAACACTTGTGCCCTATGTAATCCAAGTATAAAATGCCTTGGAAACAGATGCCTGTAAGCACCTTGTAATCAGGAGACACTGGGAAAACAGTTTTTTTCTGTTATATAACAGGTTCATATCAATTATTGTGTCCAAAAGCAATATAATTAAAGTCAAATTGCTCCCTTGGTCCCAAAGAAGAGTTGCACTTTTGTTAAGCATCTACAGTGTAAGACATCACATGAACCCTAAAAATCATCGAATAAACAACATAATAACTTCAGAGATTCATGCTGTTATCAGTTTTCTCAATGTTGAGAAATTCATATTAACTTCAGGTTGAATCTCAAGTGAAAGAAGCTCGATGTGTATCTCATTTTAGGAAAGGGACGGACTTCCCTTACATAACCGAAATACGCTAGCCAATTGATCCTAAACCTAATACAAGTACTCTCAAGGTTCACTGACATCTGTTTGAGCTACATACTGAACAATTAAAGTTACAGCTTCGAAATTATCCAGAAAATTACAAAAACTTCAAAAGGAATTGGAAAATTGCAAGATATACAATCAGAACTTACATATAGAGTTTGTTTTTCCGACAATCCAAGGGCTCTAACTAAGCCAATGCTCTGATTCTCCGACGCCGGGAAACCATTACCAATAATAATAGCCCGCTTGACAACACCATAAACCCCGCCTTCGAAGATGTCCGGTACGCCTCTTGGTGGACTACCCGGCGGCACCGGAAGCCTGATTGGCTTCATCTGCGTATATTTCACGCTCCAAATTGATCGTTTACTTGACTTCGAAACTCTGATATACAAGATGCTGAATCTGTATTCTGTAGTATTGAACAATGGTTGCGGAGGAGGTTTGCTTTTGTAAAACAGCAACCGATTGCGACTCAGGGTTTTTATAGAACGAGTTGGCGAGTCATGACTCGGCATCGGGACACCGAGTATACATTTTGTTAAATTTTACAAAAAGAGCACTATACTTTGTTCGATATTATAAATTAGGCACAAGACTTCTGTTTGTGAAGAACGAGCCCAAAACTTTATTATTTTGAAATGTTACATGTTGTAATATTATTCCCTTCATAGTGACAATTTATGGACAAGACTACTACTAAAACTAATGTCATAGATATATTATGGGTAAGTTGTCAAAAGAGAGAGTGTAAAATTTAAATATATTAATTAAGGATATATAAGATTTTATTTTAGAAAAAAAGATTATAAAATTTAGGGTGGTAATTTATGAAGCGACGTTAATTCAAAATTGATTAAGAATTAGACTAGATAAGTTAGGTAATTGATACGACTAACCTATTTCGTAAACCGATTGGGTTCATATCGACTTGCCTAACATGTTTTCAACTTATCAACCCACTATAAAATAAAGTACATGTTAAACATAAAAAAATACAAGTAACATTTTTTCCTAAACATACAAAGTATTAATCGTGCTTGTCCTAATACTTATAGTGTATCTTTTAAGTATTTTATCATTAGTTATGTTTATGCCCTAATATTTACTATGTATCTTAAAATATTTAGACACTCACCATTTGTTATTTATCGTGTACCTTTGGATTCTAATTTGGGTTGTAAATGAGTTGACACGAAAGACCCGTTTAACAAACACATTTGGTTAGTGTTGATATATATGACCTACTAACCCGAAAATGTCAAACCAAACCGTCATTTTAATCTTGACATAAATTGTTATTTATTAAAAAAAATATAATTCATGTTTTTTTAATAAATAAGAAAAGAGTATCATGACATGAAACAAAACTAGATGTCTGGTCATCAGGTCGCTGCCTACATGGCACTCCCTATATGGTTGTATGCACCACGTCATTGGCTCTATCAACATGGTAGTCCAGGTAAACATCATGTCGTTTTAAATAGTTTTTTCAAAAAACTATTTTTTTAACAAAAAATGACAATCTTTGCAAAAGTTAAACTAATCACATTAAAAAAATATTTGCAAAAGTGAAATTGCATAAATCAATTCTTGGATCTCATATTTATCGCTAAATGAGCATTTTCTGGTGACCGAAACATGATTCTTGATCAATAAATTAAGATTAATTATTTGTTTGCTTAATAACACCTGAGAATACATAAATATTTTAAAAATTAAAAGCAAAATTTGTTATATATATATAGGAGGGTTTAAATGAGAACTGTTTTTCGTACGAGAACTAATCTTAGCCATTGATTAAAATTAATCAATGGCTAAGATTTTTTGATGGCTCAATAATGCTTCATTAACGACTCATTAATAGCTCATTAATGAGGGTTTTTTCGAGAAAATCAAGTCTCGCAAATTAATAACGGCTCATCTGGGCGTAATTCACGGTTGGATAAATATATAAATTACCAAAATACCCCTATTAATGGGGTTATTAATGACGTTAAAAACAGTTTTCACAGTTCTCGTACGAAAAACAGTTATCTTTTCAATATATATATATATATTGAAAAGTTCATTTGAGAACCGTTTTTATTACGAGAACCAATCTTAGTGTAACACCACTTTTCAGTTTTTAACTTAAAATCATTATCTTTACAAATTAGTACCAAAAGATACCAGAGCTTCACAAAATACTGTTTCTAACCATACACGTGCTAACATTAACAAAAGTAGTGCCAAGTTTGCTTCTTGAAAACCAGGAGCTATCCCGCTGAACATCGCACCGGGGCCTCACCTTGCTGGAATTGCCACCTGCAAACATACAAAACTGAAACATAAGCTAACGCTTAGTGAGCATACTAACTGAACATAAATAAACCTAAACAGAAGTAAAGTCTTCTCAGCTGTCTTGCATCCAAGCTGTAGCGCCTGCAACCTGCATAAACTGTTACTGTTTTTGGTATACAGCGTAGCTGTACACCCTGTCTCTGTTCTGGTACATAACTATGTACCCTGATACTGATCTTGTGCATAGCTATACCATCTGGTTAGCTATGCACCTCTGCTATACAACATATATACATATAAAAGTTGTATCTCATAACAAGAATATCATGCTATTTATCTGTACCATAGTAATAAGCTAGAGATGCTAAGGGACTAGTACACTTACCTGGTTACTGAGTATAATACTAAACAGGTAACTTGTGCTGTCAAGTCTTCAAATACCTTCCTGTATCAGAGATTAAGCTAAACATTACTAACTGCTCAAGCTGTGCTGAAAAAGAGCCTACACGGGCCGTGTACCTTGTACACTACACGACCTATCTTGGCCACATGGCCTGTGCTGACACATCACCTCACACGGGCCGTGTAACCCTACACGGGCCGTGTATCCTTTATGCTACACGATCATGTATCCCTACATGGCCTGTCACCGCCTTTGACCTCTACACGGGCCGTGTAACCCTACACGAGTCGTGTACTTTACATACTACACGACCATGTTTACCTACATGGCCTGACACTGTCTCAAAAGCATGTACATGGGCCGTGTACCTCTACACGGGCCGTGTACATGACCGACCTGCAACTTTCTGCCAAGAACACAGCTGCTGTTCTTGATTTAATTTCACTTTAAATGCTTCCAGAACTTATAATTCACGTTATAGAAATATGAAACTGCTAAATATCAATTAAAAGCACTATTACTAACAACAATCAATGATTTCACCTTTGAAATCATCTTTCTTAACTCAAAACCATAACAAGAACACATACCTTGCTTCTAAGATTCATTAGATTATGTAATCTCCTCTAGATCCTGCTGTTCATGGTTCAAATCATCAGAGGAAAAGATTGCTAGCAGAATGGCTTGAGAAAAATGACTAAGTTAACTAATACTAGTCAACTTACTAACATATATATATATATATACACACACACACTTTCCAGGAATTACCAAATAGCCCCTGGACTTATCAACTTTTAAAATGGCAACTTTAGCCCTTCTAGTTTTATAAACACCTCCATCCTTTTATAACACCAGGTCACAATATTTTTGAACTTTGGGGCATTACACTTAGCCGTCCAATTCCCCCTCTTTCAATTGGATTGTCTGCCCATGAATTCCTTAAAAAGAACATGTTTTATTGTTGAATGTAGTTACTAAAGTTTATTAAAAATCTGATTTAGAATTTCTATTTGCTCAATTACTTTCAATTTTTTGAATGAGTCTATTAGCGAACAAATCACATAACAAATACAAAATTGTTTTATCCTCTTTTTTCTACCTTTTTCTCACTATTTCATTGTTTAATAGTATTCATCAATGAACACAACAAAAAGGGTATGATAATTTTCGATATAAAAACCATGTAACTACAGTCTATATGTTTTATCCTCTTTTCTCTACTTTCTCTTTATTAGTGACGTGATATTTTTTTATACAAATTCTCTAACTAATTTTTTACTTTATTAATCGAATCTTGGTTTAATAATCTTTGAATTTAATAATCTTTATTTGTTAATATTTTAATTAAAGATTCTAACTATTCACTAATGAATACTATTAAAAAGAAGAATTTTTAATATTGAATGTAACTATTAGATTTTATTGAACATCAGATTTAGAATTTCTATTTTGCTCAATTACATTTAACTCTTCAATGAGTTTATTAGTGAATATAACATATAACAAATAATATAAAAGGTATTTAAACATTTGTTAAGGTTTTAAATTAAAGATTCTAACTATTCACTAATGAATAATATTAAAAAGATCATGTTTTATTGTTGAATGTAGTTACTAAAGTTTATTAAAAATCTGATTTAGAATTTCTATTTGCTCAATTACTTTCAATTTTTTGAATGAGTCTATTAGAGAACAAATCACATAACAAATACAAAATTGTTTTAACCTCTTTTTTCTACTTTTTTCTCACTATTTCATTGTTTAATAGTATTCACCAATGAACACAACAAAAAGGGTATGATAATTTTCAATATAAAAACCATGTAACTACAGTCTATATGATGATCTGGAGCTTTGTTCAAATAAATAAAAATAAAACAAAAATCTTAACACCTTATGATCAGAATCAATATTTATCAGTGACCAAGGTAACACACCAGTCTTCAAATGCATAGATTTGTAACATAAAATCCAAAAAACACACGGTTAATCTTTTCCTAGTAAACTTTCCTTTTTTATTTCTTTCCGGAAATCACGTTCCTTTCTCATTTGAATTAATTTAAATATTTTTTAGTGGAGCTTAAATGACTTAGTTACCCTCGCTACCCTTTAATATATCACATAATTGTCTTTATAATTACGAAAATACCACTTCTAATCTCATCCATTCATTATTTATATCAAAGGTCCATAATGTTTCTTGCAAATTAAAAACTTTTCGCATGAACCACCCTTTATATATATATATATATATAAAGCTTTTAGTACTCTCTCTCTCTTAAATGTCTTAATCTCTTAAATTTTTAATAATTTGAAATTACTAACTTAACCTAATTTAAACTCAAAAGAAAACCATTAAATACCATTTTAATAACTACACTTTCTATAAAAAATATTTTTTAAAAATATCAAGTCAATGCAAATTAAATTTATAAGATATTAAACAAATTAAAAATTAAATAAAAAACCTCCGTAGAAATATTATTTTAAATATTCTATCATATAGCAAATATTTCACTTGAAGTATTAGAAAATTCGTATAGCTTAAACTCATAAACTTTATAACATGTAACGCGAATTTATAAACACTCGCATAAGTAAAAGAAAAGGTTTAATTTATAATATATTTAACATTATTTTACTTAAACTAAAAAAATTTAAGTAATAGGAAAATAACAATATAGTCTTAAATATCTTTACATTTTTTAAAACACACAAACCCGTCTACCAATACATTATCTCATACCTACATAATTCTCATTCAAATCAACATAATTTTCAAAGTCATTGATATGTTTTTATCATCTTATTTTATAAGTAGATAATTTTTTCTTATTTTATTGTTTTTCAAAAGATAATTTAGAAATTAACCAAAGAGTCGATAGATAATAAGGAAATAAATAAAATGGAAAATAGGGAAAGAAAATGGACATGTTTAATAAAAATTATTCGATGTCATCATAGTGCATGTATACCATACTCTACGTTATCGAAAACGGACATGTTATCGAGTATGAAATGGTTATCATCGTCGCATTGCGCGGGTAACATGATATATATATATATATAGGGGAAAGTTCATTTGAGAACCGTTTTTATTGCGAGAACTGCGAGAACCATTATGGATCAATCAATTATTATCTTATCTTAACTAATTAAATTAAATTAAAAAGGACATAATTGTAATTAATAAAAAAATGTTAACAGTTGTGCGCTGTCTTTTTTAATTTTGCCTTGAATTATTTACTTTGTGATGAAAAATTTTTTAGCTGTTTGTTGTAAATGCGATTTTTTCATTTTTTTTCTTTTTTTACTTTCTATTAATTTATAGATAGTAATTTTTTTATTTCTTTTTTTTCTTTACGTCATTCTCTATTTACTAATCATATTTATTTATATTTTTGTTAAAATTTTTTAATTATATATTAAGTATTTATACCCCCAGATCCTTTTCGTTAATTGTTTGGGTTGGCAATGAGTTTGACTAAACCAACTTTGAGTTGTACGTGCACTAGAGTTGTAAGAACAAACACAACAGGGGGTTTGTTCGTGTTCGTTCGTTTAACTTTAGCCAAATAAAAAAACAAGTACGAATGGATAAACGAACAAATATTTGTGTTCATGTTCGATCTTTTAACTTTAGCCGAACATAAACAAACACAAACGAACGAACACATATATAAATATAATACGAACCTAAAATTATTAAATATAAACAAACACTAACTACGTGCATATATATGTGTGTGTGTGAGAGAGAGAGAGTGTATAGTGTATGTATATATGTGTGTGCGCGCGTATATATCTATGTACACACATATAAACCAATATACATAAACCGATAAACGAACGTTCACGAACATAAATAAACGAACGAGGGTCTTTGTTCTTGTTCGTTCATTTAATTAAACGAACAAATATTTTTGTTCGTGTTCATTTGTTTATTAAATAAACAAACATAAATCAACTTCCAGCCAAATAGTTCACTATCGGTTCACCGAACGTTCGGTTCGTTCACAACCATAACGTGCACACATGCATCTAGGTGTACATGTGCATATGCATATATGCATGAGATGCACACGTGCACGGTACATATGCACCTAGACGCACCTATGCAACATTAATAAGTGGTGCACATATGCACTTGTGCTTAAAAAAAATAGTGTTATGTGCACATGTGCATATCTCATGCTGTGCTACAAAAAAACCCGGCAAAAACGAAATTTTTTTCTTTGAAAAAGTATAGCAATATGGATGTCATATTAAAGAACATATTTTTCTCGTTAATTTGGTATAATTTTTGTATTTTAATACCTTTGCGTTTGAAAGATATTTTAGTTTTAAGAAAGTGGGGTAAGTGGTCCTCCCTTTTAATTATGCAATTTGTCTAAAATACCCTTCCAACATTTTTTGAAAATAAAAATGACGGCTGTGTTTTTAGTTAATTACATGTTTGCCACAATTAATATTAACCTTTGATTGATTATGATCAATGGTCACAAACGGTTCTCGCAATAAAATTGGTTCTTAAATGAACCCTCTCCTATATATATATATATATATATATATATATATATATATATATATATATGCAAAAGTTCATTTGAGAACTGTTTTTATTGCGAGAACCAATCTTAGCCGTCCAATTCCCTCTCTTTCAATTGGATTGCCCACCCATGAATTCCTTACATGCACCCTGCCACACTCAATCCCCCCACGCTCTTCATCCATGAATTTCATTATCCAAAATGAACGGCTTAGATTGGTTCTCGCGGTTCTCGCAATAAAAACGGTTCTCAAATGAACCTTCCCCTATATATATATATATATATATATATATATATATATATATATATATATATATATATATATATATTCAATTTACCCTTCTTATTATAAATATGCTATCACCATACTTAGATTATGAATATTCACTTTATATGACACTCATTTCCATGTTTCATCAACATTTTATATAAATGTATATTAAAAGATATCTTTGTAGTTGATTAATCACAAACTGTGTTACACTTTACCTTTTAGTATAAAAATTAAAAGTAACTAAAGTGTTATGCCATTTGGTGAGCTGTAGATTGCATACAGATATTTATATATATTTCTCAAACTCAAGTTCATAGAATGGCTTTAAGGCCTTCAACAAATCGATATGAATAAGAACATAGTTTGTTCTCATTAAGGTTGTATGCGAATTGAACAAATAAGAACAAAGTTTGTTCGTGTTTATCGCTTTAACATTAGTCTTAACAAATAAATCAATACGAACGAATAAATGAACAAATTTTTATACAGAATGCTAAATCAACATAAACAACAATTTTATAATATACTATAATGCATTTAACATTATTAAAGATAAACAAACCCTTTATACACATTGCACACACATGAACGTTAATGACATAAAAACTATTGTTCGTGTTTATTCGTTTCATTAAACAAACAAAAATATTTTATTCATGTTCGTTCATTTATTAAATAAACACATAAAAACGAACATCTCATCGAACGATTCACATGTTTACAGTCCTAAATGGCTTAGACTAACAATAACAAATTAGTATATAATAAAATAAAAAATTAGGTGACGAACTTCTAAGGTTTGAAAGAGGGTTACAAAGGGACAAACGAAAATTAATCACTCAATTTTAATGCCATTCTTGAAATAATATTGAATTAAGTATTCATACTAGTTACCAACGTACTTATCTTCCTACTAATCTTGTGCAAAAGCAATAAATGCAAGACATATAAACATGACTTGCTAGATATGCACAATATAACCGCTTCAGACCTATCCCGTGAAACCCAAAACCATACCAGTCCTAGGCGATGGGGGTGATCCAGGGTTTCTGTTTTCAGCTCCAAGCCTCATCAACATACACATATAACGTCAAAGGGTCCACCCACACCCTGTGCGGGTTGGAGTGTAATTACCCTTTGTTACTTCATCCTCCTACCAACATAATGATGACATGTGTAATCCACTTGTTTTTTTCTCTCTTATCTTTATTTAAACATTTGTTTTGATTTTATAAATATAAAATAGGATGATATACAACCTCTCTTATTTATAATGATGAGGATTGTCAGATGGGTGATTTGTCACAACTTCCATAAAAACATTCAAGATAGTTAAATCGTTAAAGGTTGCCTCTCACATATTATACGGATCAATTATAGTTTCCAATACATATTACACGCTCACATATATCGCATCAAAGGGGATCAACTTAGACATATAAGGGGTCTAAATAGACACACTCATAGTTAAAACTTCATCATTTTAAATAAAAAAAACCCTAAAATCTTTCTAAATAAGAAAACCAAAAGTATTAGACACATAATCTGAACCAAAAGTAAGCATTATCAATTCATCACTACATAGAAATTTATATAATTTACAAAACGTTAATGATAGCTCGGTGTCAAAGAACAAACACAATAGGTTTCACCAGAATGAAAACCGATATATGTAAAACTCATATACACCATCTCGACAAACCAGGAGCTTAACGATCCACTCGACATAACATGTAATAAACCAACCAATAATACCTTAAGTGAAGCAAGTTAAGATCTGCAGGAAGGCAGAGTGATACCTCCACAACACGCTGCGACTATTATGTACAGTAATAGAAATATCAAGCATGTCAACAAGGCCCTGTCATGTGTCAAAAGTAATATAATGAAAAACTAATCAAAAATAGAAATTGTGTTATGTTTGGTATTAAAAATCGAAACAAAACAAATGGCAAAATATTATTGTTCTAAACTGATGTCCAAGAAAAAACTGTCTTTGTTCGAGTAAATGTTAAAATGAGAAAACTAGTCATTGACATACACGACCCCATATGGGAAAAAAAGAATGAATTCAAGTCATTAAACCAAGATGTTACCAATAGGGAGTCAGACAAACTATATGGGCAGATAGTGTGAGTTGATGTCAGAGTGAAATAACTTACAGTAGCTTTGCATTTTTCATCCAAAGAGCTCTCCGAAGTCGCTTTGATTGTTTCCTAAAATGAAAGGCGCTGTCTTGCATTGTTGAAGTTTTATCAACAAGAAGCTCAATCCGATCACCTCTGTCTAATATCTTCTCAATGTTATCCACCATAATGGTGCGTACCTGAATATCAAAACTGTAATAGTTAATAACTTAATATATCTTTAAGAAATCACAAAAAGCAAAGGAGGAAAGATAAAAATATAACAAATTTTGCATCTTGAGTAACGAATAAAAAGGGGTTGGTCGGCTGGGTCAAAACAATAATGGTATGGCGCAGCTAGAAACAGGTTGGCTGGGTTGACCATAAGCGCTTTTTGTCAAAACTTAAATTCCATAAAAATAATTAGTGTGTCAAATATGAATATTAAAACTATAATTAGGAAGTACTATGCAATCAAAAATGCACTTTGGGAAACTTTCACCTATTCAACGTATTTAACTTGGTTCCCTAATCCCCTATCAAGCCTTTATTTAAATGAAAAATGCTAACCATAGCCTTAGGGGGCATGGTTAAGAACCAACTGCAGTTATTATTCTAGAAAAAACCTTCATCCAACATTAACGATTCTTTATAAAATTAACCATAACAATAAAATCTTCATTTAGCGAAAATAACAAGTTGGTTGTTAACCATATCCCTGATTGGCACTACATTCTTTTATTCTACCTGTTTGGTCCGTTGGAGATGAAGCATAACCTAATTGACCCACTCATAAGTAAATGGGTCAAAACTGCCACCTCTAAACAGCCTCATAGTACATAATGCATTCTAGAACATATCTACGATAATTTGAGGACATAGAAAAGAGCATGCTTTACTAAAATAATATCTCATGGGTCCATGAAAAGTACACATTCAGAAATCTATGTTTGCAAAAAGGTGATGTACTATAAGGTGTAAAAGCTGATTATTGATATACCCATCATAAATTTAGTAGATGCATATTTTATAGAACTTCATTTCACAGTAAATTACTAAATTTTATTCCCCAGTGAAACTGATAGTCTTGCAAAAGGTTAAAAAAAGAATAGAGATCCATACATGAATTAGACCAAATAAAGCTTAGATCTAGTATCTAATGACTTGACAAAGTATATGAAGTTTCTTACCTGGTGCTAGAATTGGAAACTAATCAAATTTAATACATGTCCTAAACAAATAAAAATGCTTGATAAAAGCATAACTCAAACTGATCTTAAAATTAGTAAGTATACCTAAATTGTGGTATCTAATCTGACTCTAGTTTGAAAATTCAAACATTACAATCCCATAATAACTCACCAACTTTAATTTAATATAGCCCTTATTCTTTCTCAACCACCATCATATGGCACAACAGCAGTAGCACCCCTGTCTCAAATTTGCAACACTGTGAGGAATGTACAAAATTTTCACAGGAACATACTAGCCAGGCGCTGATGCACAAATATTGAGATTCATATTAATGCTACACTGCTAACTATCCATATGCATAATTTGATAGTTGAAAATGAATGTTATAAAGTGTAGCTTACTAGCTTGGTTAGGTGAGTTTGTAAATATGTTTGGTTAGCAATTTCACTTATCACCTTATATGAAATCAAGCTACCTTCTAGATGGAGCAAGAAAAAGTATACGCCACAAAAAGAAAGACAAACCGTACTTCTTACCCCTTCCAAATCAGGTTATTATTTAGAATTGAGATTCTACTGCAAATTGAACGTGGACGAAGTACTCAATCTATCAACTAATTTGCATAATAAAAAAGTTTTAGCAAAGTTCAATTGACCAAATACAATACTTGCCTCACCAACTTCACTCCTGACACGGTTGAGTGTATCTGCACTGGGATTACTGGAGAAAAACTCCATCTGCTGATGCAAAACCCTTGAAAATTCATCATTCATAGCATAAGCAGGTGCATATGGTGCCACCTTGCCATAATTTTTTATAAACCTCATTTGGATATCCTCCAAGTATGAAAATGGGATTCTTCCTGGAAAAAGCTTCACATATTAGTAAAATCTAACTATCTATGTACTTAAGAGAGGGGTGAAAACACAGAGTGCAGACTTCTTTTAAAAATAAATGCAAAATTATTTCATGAACAGCAACATCAGTTTGCTAGTGCAAACTACATAAGTTGAATCATCAGGTCCAATAAAGATGAAGAGTATTACTTAGTTACAGTCAATCATATAGTTATAGCAAATTTAGATTAGCCTTTTTGTGGAATTAAATCTTATGAGTGATCTAACTGGACATATCATTGATGTTGGGGGCTAAATAGATCATTAGATAAGGTAACATTGAAAAAACATGAGCACTTTATGATGTTTTTAGTTAGACAGTTAGTAGGTCAACAAGACATCAACACCCCCACCCCCCGCCTCTTTTTTGTGAGGCGCTCCAAGGCAAGGGCTTCACATACGCGAGGTTGTCCTTTTTGTAAATAAATAAATAATAAACAAATCACACTTCACACACCAAAAAAAAAATCACTTCTCAACAAAAAAACACCAGCATATATGTGATTTTGTATCACTAGAAGGCATAAGTAGTACAAAACCAACACATCCACCGAAAAAGAATTCGTTAGTCTTGTAGCAAAAGAGAACCAGAAGCAATGTAGAGTTGTAGGATAAGCAAATAAATAGAATTTAGCAGATTAAGAAAAACTGAAAAAGAGAGAGGAGCAGAAGATTGAATTGTTCATGTAGGCTTTTAGAACCCTGGGAATGAAGTGGAGTTTCAAATGTGACGATCGAAGACTAGAGCATTTGTAACATTAACTTAATGTTAGAAAACCCTAAATACGGGCCGTAATCCATATATCAATTATTAGGCTTTTAGAAATAGACCAATAAAAATATTAACTTGTGTGGCTTTTTAAAACACCAATTACAAAAAGTCCTGTGCCGCCTCGCATCTCTTAAAGGAAAAATCGCCGCCTCAGGTTCCAGAGGCGATGACAAGATTGCCTCACCTCGCCTCACGCCTCAAGCGCGCTTTTTAAAACACTGGACACATGTCACAACAAGATATCCTCTCCTTAATGCAACAAGAAGTAGGAATTGTGGCCCTATTACCTTGGTTCACATAATTAAAAGACATACCAACTTTCCATGTATGATTGATTATACCATATAACTTGTCAGATAATCCACTTAGCTCTAACATCCGCTTATTTAACTAGGTGTATTTGATCATTAAAATTGTTCATGACAGCATCTAATTGTGGGTAATCCAAAGATCACCTGGCTGTTATAACATACCATGTGATAATACCAAGGATTTCTTACCAAGCCACTTTGAACGAGATCACAAATTCATCAACTGAAAGTCAATATTTCATTATAACAGAAATGCAAGCGTCTATTCTGTTGGCTAGCTTTCCAATATCCAACCAAGAATTTAACACATTGAACAGTGATTTAAACTAAAAAACCAAACCATGAAATAGCAATCTGAATCTATCACCTGTCGGTACCAAACTAAATTAAAACTCAAAATTCATCCCTAATCACAGAAAATTACTTTAAATGCACTAAAAAAGATGGAGTAAGCTAACACCAAAGTTACCAAAATTCTTTATTTGCTTTTTCTACACATAGAAATTGCGGTGAATTATGGTAAAATTGTTGGTAGCTACGGATTTGCCCTAATCGATTGTATGAATTCATTCACGAATTCTCCGTTCATTTAACTACAAATCAATCATTCAACCAAGCTCGTATGATCACAATATATTCTCGTATTAAAATAACATGAATCTAACTAGTACAACAGATCATTGTGAACATAATTGCGCGTGTCAGTGTGTGTGTATGGAAGAGAGAAGAAAAATACTAACTTCCAAAGGTATCGTTGGCCATACACAGGAAGGTGAGCAAATCAGATCTAAGTATATGGAAGATGTAACGATCCTGAGAGAAGCATAGTCTAGGTTCGACTTCAGCCGGCAACTTCTCAAGAATCCGGCGAGCAACTGCTCCGGTGTTACCAGATACGGCACTGAACTCCGCTAATACCGTCGTGCCCCTCGCCACCAGCGCGTACAGAATCGCCATTAATTTTCGCCTATTACTCCCACTCCTTACACACACACTCAAAATTTGCCGATTACGTCTACCATCGAAGAACCCTCTGTTGGTTTGACTCTCTAACTCTCGTAAAAACAAAATATCGTTCAATTCTTCTTTAACGCCATTAACTTTCACAATTTCCAAATTCGCCACGAAAGTTTAAAACTTTTTATTTAAGACCTTACCACACATTTGGTAACTTTCAACCACTTCGGTTGATTCTTACATAACATTTTTTTATTTATACATGATAAGCCAGAAGCAATTAATAAATAAAGTATAAGTTGATAATATATAAAGTTGTATATAATTACTTTTATTATGTAAAAATTACATTCCTTTTAAATGACTTAATTTTTTTTAATATATCACAAAAATAAATTTTTTAACAAATTGCGTCATTAGTCACCGCGTTTGATTATACCGGTAGACACTGAAATTTATGTTTATACCTGCTTTGCTTATACATTGTTATTGTTGCATATATTTATACCTTAATATTTATAGTATATGTTTATACTTGGTTTGCTTATACATTGTTATTGTTGTATATATTTATACCTTAATATTTATAGTATAGTTTCATAATATTATACTGTTAGTTATAATTATTAATTTTTTTATAGTCTAAAGATTATCATGTACATTTTGATTCTACTTCGGCCGTAAATGTGTTGACACAAAAGGCCCAGTCTAATAAAAGTGTTCAGATGAAGATAAAAACTTTTGATATAATTAATTAAACAAATCCCGTTTGAAAACTTAAAATGTATGACCGGCCGATTGGAAAATGACATGAATTGTCACCCCGGTTAGATTCGATTAGTATATATAATCAAAAGATTTTGACTTTTAAATCCCACGTATGGTTTACTATTTACTAACTTATTATTAATTATTATACATAGATAAATCAACAAAGGGACTGACATGCAAAAAAAATTATATCTCAAAACGCATGTGGCTAATACCTAATGTTTATGGAGAATGATATATCAATCGAGAGATGATATATCCTCCTACTTATCCTCCTACTTACAAGATCAACACAAGTGTCAAAATCAATGGTTAAGGCGAGGAAAGATAATTAGTGGACTCCACATGTCATTTTGTGGTGAGTAGGAGGATAAAGTAGGAGGAAAAAGTAGATGGATATATCATATTTCATATCATTAATATGAGTGTACTGATTGAAATTTTTAAATTGGCCGCATAATACGTTAGGTTAAAACAAATTAATGTATTAAGTTTGTATACGTATTTGATTTGTTTTTATAGAAAATAATCTACTATCTAATGGTAGCCTAGTTTTATTATTAGTAATAGGAAAATGCATATTTTAGGTAAATATCATATTGACATATTACAATAATATTTATATTGAAACGTAAATAAAAATAAGACGGCCACAAATATATGTCAGTATTTACATCGAATATTAAATATTAAATAGAGAAAAATAAATAATATATAAAATTAATTATTTTAATATAATAAAAATAAAAAGTTTAATTGAAATGCTTTGAGTTCTTTATTTAAAAAATGACTATTAGAAAATCAGGAATCCAAAATCCAAATGCTCCCTTAATCAATACTATATTATAAATAAAGTATTTAGGCCTTTTGCTTAAACTCTTAAATTGTAAATGTTTTGAAATTACTAAATTACCCCTTATATAAACTAAATTGAGTAACTATTAGATATAGTTAATAAGATTCTTATATTCCATTTTAATAACTAAACTTTACATATTTAGAAAAATCAAAGTCAATACAATTTTTGTGAAAATCAAAGCCAATACAAATTAACTTAATTATTAAAAAATAATTTCATAACCTTTTTTTTCAATTATGATTTATGGAGAACAAAAAAGTAAAGGTAATGGAAAAAAGATAAAGAAAATAGACATGTTACCAAACGAAAATTATTCGCTGTCAGTGTATTACATGAATATCATACTCCCTATGTCTTGAAAACAACATATTAATGAGTAGAAATTATTCGCTGCCGCCGTATTACATGTATATCATGCTAGTCCATACAAATGTACTGATAACATCAACAACATAAACGTGAACAAAAACTTGATCGGGCTTAGGTTATCGAGGACAACGGGTCAAGTTTTCCATCTTAACCATAAGATGATAACAAGACTGAAGAATCTAACTATATATCTAAGATTGTCCTGCCCCTAAAGGTCGCCTATCGAATGCTCGTATGCTTCCCGAGACAACATAAACTCGGCATATGCTCAACTCATGTCGTAACTGCAAGTTCACAAAATCTCATTACCATACTGCATACATATTAAGCCATATATATATATATATATATATATATATATATATAATGGATCAATAAAAGTCCTATGCTTAAACATAGAACCCAAAGGTCAAATATGGATCATTAGATTTTTTGAATCAATGGTCAAGATCTAATGATGGTATTATTGTAATTAAGTAAACAATTATAATATTTAATTATAGAAGGAAGGGTATTATGGGAATCCTCCACCCCATAAATTTATCCCCTTCCTTTATTTTTCACTTTCATTTTCGAAAATGATAACTTTCAGTTTAAAATGATCTTCCAACCACCGAAAATGATAACTTCTAGCCACTCGAAAATGATAACTTTTCAACTGAAAATGATAATTTTTCGGTCGAAAATGATAACAATACACATGGTTACAGCTAAAAATGATAAAAATTCACATAATTCAAAATGATAACATGTTGGTATCATTTTCATATGGTTTGCATTTTCGAAATAAAATTTTCAGAAATATGGGAAGAGTGGTCTTGTTTGAAAGAGGATTAAAAAATGAGTAGATTGGTATAATTTTTTTGCCCAAATTCTTAAAATTGAAATAGTTATGGTCATTTAAAGGTTTTAGGAGTAAATAAAAAATAAAAAAAGGAAATTATGGGGAATTCCGTAGGAGACGTGAGTTTTAATTTCTTTTGTTACAATTCCTATTTTGTCGTTTTAAATGAGTGGCTGAGAATTGGCATTTGAGCTCTATGTTTAAGGGTGAGACTATGTGGATCCTTACTATATATATATATATATATATATATATATAGGGTAGAGATCAAGTAAAAAGAAAATTAAAGTAAAATGGGTAAAAGGGATAATTATTTGATCATTTTTCGGTATATATATCAACTGATAATCGTTAGTTCATCATCTTTATTGATTAAAACTAGTTCTTCATCAATTTCTTTTTGATGAATCCAACATATTCATCACTTTTTAGATGAAAGCATTTTGTTCATCAACAAATTATTCCAAAATTTTGTTTTCAAAATCTGTATTTGAAATAAAAAAGAAATTGATGAAGAACTAGTTTTAATCAATAAAGATGATGAACTAACGATTATCAGTTGATATATATACCGAAAAATGATCAAATAATCATCCCTTTTACACTTTTTACTTTAATTTTCTTTTTATTTGATCTCATCCCTATATATATATATATATAGAGGTAGGTTCATGCGAAAAGCTCCTTATTTGCGAAAAATACGAGAAGCAATCTGAGCCATTTGATCATTTAATCAATGGCTATGATAGATTGTGGCCTTTTAGTAATTAAAACTAAATTCAATGGTTTTTTTAAATTAATTAAAGGGTAATTTTGACATTATACTAATCTCTCTCATCTCTCCTCTAACTCTCTTTCCTCCCTTCTCTCTCTCCTCCCTTCTCTCTTAAACACCGACTCATCTCTTCAACATAAAATTGGTTTTCAAATCGTAGTCTTCTCCCCTCTCTCTTTTTGCACTGCACTGGCCGCCGGCCATAGGTCACCGCCTTCTACAATCTGGCGGTCGTTTTTGTCACTGATCATCGCTAGTCACCGCTATTGCACCGCCCCTGACTCGTCGCCTAATGCATCTCAGCATCGCCTTCGCAGATCTCGTCCGCAAACACCGGATCTAAACTGCCGTCTTCCGTCGATGACAACTACCACCGCTGTCTTCCGCCGATGACAACCACCACCGCCGACTTCCGCATCACACCACCGCTGTGTTCCGCTTTTACTGTTTGTTTAGATGCCTGAGTTATTTTGTTTTTTATGGATCTATGAAGTGTAGAACTTGGTTCCTAATGTAATGTAGGTCTAGGTCTGTTTTCTTTTCTTGGTTCAATGTTTAATAATGAACAAAAAAATTTAAAATAGTAAACAAGGGTTTTGTTTTATTAATGAATTAAATTTTTATGGAATTTGATAGAGGTTATTTTTGCTTTTGTATAGGTTGTTTAATATTAAATTTTTATAATGGGTAATGGTTATTTTTTGTTTCTCTATGGGTTGTTCAATATTGAATTTTATAATGGTTAATGGTTATTTTTGTTTATGTATAAATTGTTCAATATTGAATTTTATAATGGTTAATGGTTATTTTTGTTTTCTCTATGGATTGTTCAATATTGAATTTTATAATGGTTAATGGTTATTTTTTGTTTCATTCACTAGTAAAAGAAATAATGTATTATCTACGTATTTATCAATGAACATGCAGAACTAAACAAACAGTAAAAAATACAATAATAAAAAAAAATTGTAAATCGTACGTTGTATTCATTAATGAACACAGTATACATAATGACTAAAACTGGAGAAGAAAAACATTGATGAAGGAGGAGATTGAGGTGCCAGATTAAACAACGATGGAGAAAATAATTAACAAAAAAAAGATAAAGATAAAAAAATTAAAAGGATAAATCTGGAGAAAAAATAGGAATCAAATATATTTACCAAAATAAAAATAAATGTAAAAGGACATATCTAACCTTTCTAATAAAAAAATAATTATTAAAAAACTAGTGGTCCAGATCGCTTCTCGCACTTTTCGCAAATAAGGAGCTTTTCGCATGAACCCTCCCCTATATATATATATATAGGGGAGGGTTCAAACGAGAACTGTTTTTCGTACGAGAACTGCGAGAACCAATCTTAGCCGTCCAATTCCCTCTCTTTCAATTGGATTGTCCACCCATGAATTCCTTACATGCACCATGCCACACTCAATCCCCCCACGCTCTTCATCCATGAATTCCATTATCCAAAATGAACGGCCAAGATTGGTTCTCGCAGTTCTCGTACGAAAAACAGTTCTCGTTTGAACCCTCCCCTATGTATATATATATATATACGTAAAAGTTCAAACGAGAACTGTTTTTCGTACGAGAACCAATCTTAACCGTCCAATTCCCCCTCCTTCAATCCATGAATTCCTTACATGCACCCTGCCACACTCAATCCCCCACGCTCTTCATCCATTAACTCCATTATCCAAAATGAACGGCCAAGATTAATTGGTCCTCACAGTTCTCGTACGAAAAACAGTTCTCGTTTGAACCCTTCCCTGTATATATTATAGAAAAACCTACAAAAACTTATAACATACTTGTTACCCAAGTACTCCTATATCTTTTATTAGTTGTTCAACAAAGAAGGTAAAAAACGTTGATGGGTCAACACGACTCGACCCGAGATGAAATTTTGACACATTTACCATACTCTTATATCTTAAAAATGATCACAAGTCCTCATACCTTTGGGACATAAAAGGTTTTGGTGGGATCAAGTTCTTCTTCGATAGTTCGATACTCGTTCATTTTCCACTTGGTTTTCTTGCCTTCGGACGACTTTCCTTGGTAAAACACCATTGTTTTCTTCAATCCGATGACCTTATTCTTGGACGAGTAGACGTACGTAGGCGAACCTGTGGCCTTCCAGTAACCGGAAGCCGTGGTTCTTGAAGGCCTCCCTCCTAGTACTTCCTTTTCTTGTTTAGGTACAAAGAAAAACCATTGCTCTGTATCCTTGTTGCATAATTCTCCAGCGACCTCTAAAGAAAATATATATATACATTATATGTATCGTATACTATATTAGTTTCTCCTACGTATACACATATATATGCTGAAAGAAACTTGTATAAGCCGTGTAATTGTTATATACAAACTTGATTGAGGGTGTTTGGAAATGTGTTTATGACAAGCCCACAACCAGCTAGAAATTCAAAATCGAATAATCAAGTGATCAAGCAGGTTATGGAAATTTATATATATTTCCGTAACTCCTGTCATATACTCATATAGCCATATCATTCTTTATCAAAATTGCAAAAGGAAAAAAATACAAAAAATGAATTTTTTTTACTACTACTTGTTTAAATTATCGTGTTTGCCTCTTTACTTTTACATAGTTTTCAATTTTATGAGTCAAATATGGTTTATTCATTAAGGTTTTGCTTGAATTTCGGTTTAACCATTAAGTTTTTTTAATGATTTAACCATAAAGTTTTGTTTAGTTTCTCTTTAATCCTTAAGATTTTATTTTGTTTGTGGTTTTATTCTTTTCATTACTTGTAACCGGTTTAATAGGTTAATATACATTTTTTTCTTATTTTTTTAATTTCCTGAAGATGATACTAATTAGATGAAGATATTTTCATACCTAGAACATAAAAAGTTTAACATCCTAAGCAAATTTGAAACAAATGAATCAAATAGATGAACAATCATGTAATGAAAGAAATCTGTAATGAAGATGAGCAGCCCACATCAATTAAACATGTCTGAAGTTGAAGATGAACATGAACATGAACAGAATGATGAAGATAAAAAGGTTGATAAAGACAATTTTATAGATTATACAAACACCTACACACATCGATGACGATGACGATGAAGATGAACAACCCACTTGATTTCCAACTATGAGAAACCTTAAATCTTATTCATTTTCATCTTCTGGAATTGTTGTAGCGTTAGGCGGTGGCGATTGCGGCGGCAGAGAAAAAGAGAGAGAGGGGCGATGTACGACAGAGAGAGAGAGAGATTCCAGTGGCGGCGGAGAGAGAGCGTTCATCTTCTTCGATCTCCATCTTCTAGAGAAAGAGAGTTCGAAGAGAAAGAGATAGAGGTGATGTACGACGGTTGCGGCGGTGGTGGCCGTGTGTAGTAGTGGTGGCAGCGGTGGTTGCAGTGGTTTGTAAAGAGAAGATGAAGAGGGAGTGGGGAATAGGGTTTGAGTCTTACAAGAAGTGAAGGGGGTTGTAACGGGGGTGTTTGAATGAGAGTTGAAAGGTGTTTGAAATAGTTAATCTGATTATCAAGAGATTAAAGGTTGTTTGGTTAATTTTGATCTAGTATAGTGAGTAAAATGGTTAAAATAAAAGATAAATCAAACTTTAATGTTAAACCATTTTATTAAAACCTTTAATTAATGGTTAAATTAAAAAGTCATTAAAATTTTAATGATTAAACAATATTTGACCCTATTTTAATTTAGTAACTTTTTTGTTTACAAATTGATCGATGTAAAAGATGATTACTAGGATAAAGACTTCTAGATGACTTACAGATAATTAGTTTAAAGTGTTTGGGGTTGTGTTTTCAAAAATCAATTATTTACGTTTTGGAGACTACAAAACGCAGTTTTGAGAATCTACATTTGAGTTGCTTTTTCAAATTGATTATTATTTGATTATTGTGATTTTTACCCTTTAAAAATCAATTAATCTACTTTGCTAAGCATTTAAAAACCTAATTATCTGATTATTACGATATAAAGCAACATAATCAAATCCAAACACTATTATTCAGTAGTGCGTTCTCTTACAGCTGATTATCTGATTCTAATTATTAAAAACGTATAATCTATTTTCAAATCGTAATTCCAAACACCCCATAAAAAGAAAAAGTGTTCCAAGCCTACTACACCGATTAGTCTCTAACCTAAAGTTAAAAAAACATGTGGCAAGATTTGAACCCTGACCTACCTTTGTTAACAGCTAGGCGCCTAGCTATCGCAGAGACTAACTAACTGTGTTGAATTCAAGAATCAAGACACAATAATCACTTTTGATCGATGCATGTAGAAACACCCCTCAAATTGTTTAAGAAATTAAAAAACAAAAAAAAAGGTTTTCCTGTAAAGTCGGATATATATATATATATATATATATATATATATATATATATATATAAAATATAGCTAGTTACCTGGGAGTTGCCAAGGTTCGTGTTGGTAGACATTGACAACAGGGATAACACGATGAAGATCATCTCTTTGGGCTTCAAGTTCGTTTGGAAGATAGAACGAAAGGAGTTCTTCTTCAGTCGGGTAAAAGCGGTAACCCGGTAGCCGGAGATCTTGGGCCATGTATATATATAATTTTGTTTAATTAATTTGTTGTTAATTTCAATTCGTAGTTCGTAGCTACTGGCCGGCGTCTGGGTCACGGCGCCGTGGCTAGCTCATAAATATATAGGGGCTGGTGGTTGAACACGGAGAGTGAAGAAGGGACTCCTCACTCGAAGATCATGAGCATGACGTGTAGTTGACTCTTGAACAGGTCGGTCATGCATAGCAGTCAGCCTCAGCTACGTACCTCACTTGTGGCCATTCGTTTAGATCTTTATTTATGTTACAATTAATTAAATAGGTGTCATTTTATTTGGTTAAATCATCATTTATGACGTCATACGTTGGGTGCACGTTTACGTGAGATAACAGTATGAATTGAAGCTCTAGTGGAGCCTTGTGAGGTAGTGATTGGTAATGGGATGTGTTATGCCTATGAGTGATTACATCCCTAACTCGATTATAAAACGGAGTCCGTATATTTGCATTCTTGTGTTGTTGGATATGTTGTTACTAAATAACTAGTTTATAGACCCGTGTATACACGGGTATTACTGAGGTAAACTTAAAATATATCAAAATCAAATAAAAAAACGTTAGAAATATACATACAGAAAAACTTTCAAATACGTAACTAAGAAACTAAATGTTTCCTTGTTATCTTCAAATAAAGCAAGGAGATCGACCAGATTTCAACTCGATAATCAAATGATGATTTTAAAGCTAAAATAGAATAAAGAGATATGGTTATTTTTATTTTCTTTTCCGTTGGTTCATCTTCATCTCTAATTTTTAAATTATCATGCATGATGAAAAAACATTTTCTATAACTTTAAAATGTCTTTGGTGAAACTTAACTAAAATGTTTGAATCATATTCATTCTAAAAATATATATATAATAGCATAAACATTCTTGCCAGAGATGATTTTTGTCTCGATAACATGTGTATCAAATTGAAATAATTGAAAAAAATATTTGATAATTAAATGACCCTAATCTATTCATATTTATAGAAAAATAATAAAAAGTTGACATAAACAAATTGTTTAAAGTACATTCATAAGAAAACTTGTATTTTGTAGTACTTCTTTATATAATCCAGCAGGAACATGGTGTTTAAAATTGCTAAAGTCATACAAAAACAAATTTCAATTCATGCCCTTTTTTATTGTTTAGTTTTCATATTTCATATCAACGCTTCAAAAATACCTTGTATAAATACAAATTCATCTGCATCTATCATTTTATACATTAATTTCAATAATGATAAATTTAAAGAATCTCTAGGTACAAAATCAAATTTATTAGTTCTACGGCTGTCATTCTACATATAAATTTACCGTACAAAAGATATTACGTTGAACATAAAAGATATTACGTTGCACTCTGATTCACGTCAATTTCTTTTTAGGGATTGAGAGGATAATTGGTTTAATAAATTTACCATGTAAGTTAACATTTGATGTGCAATATTGAAAGGACAAAAATTATGTAGGGACATTTCTTATGATTTGAAAGTAGATAGTGTCTCTTTGTAGAACACTCGATACAGGGTATCATAGGAGTAATAACGATGTAACGTGAAAAGTATTATAAATCAATAAAAAAACATTAAATTTTAAACTAATATAAGCTATGAGATTGGTAGAAAACATGATAATTTTTTCTTTTATTAACAATTAAAAAAGTAGAAAAAGAATAGAGCTATGAAACACTATTAGCAAAAACAAATGATAACTTTTGTTACATAATCAGACACAGAATCATGAGTTATAATAGTTTAATTCGGATTAGTCTATCTTAGATATGACTCCTTATATGATATAGAAGTTTAAAAATTAAAATATAATTGACTAAACCCAAAACAACAATAATCTAATTTGAAAGAACATGTATTACCTGATGCCATTTTTAATAAATTCAAATATTGAAGTCAATCAAATAATAATTTTGAACTGAAAACTAACTAAAATTTTAAACACATCTATTGCCTATATAATTTTTTCACCATCATAAGAGAGGATGCTACCAGGTCTCTTTACTAAAGACTTTGCTAGTTTATAGACTCGTGCATGTACGGATATTAGTTTATTAGAGAAGTAAACTTGAAATGCATTAAAATCAAATAGAAAAATGTAAATATTGTACATATACAAAAAAATTCCAAATACGTACATAAGAAACCAAATTATTTTTTAAAGTACTTTATACACAAGTAAACTTGAAAATAACTAAACTGAATACAAAACATGTTTCAAGTATGTAGATAACGACTAAACTGTTAAGAGTGATACATAAAAAATATACACATTGTTTAAAATATATACTAAGCAATAAAAACACATCAGAAACTTGAACATGCTTATATCATCATGACATCTTATAGTCAATAGGCCATCTAGAAATAAGAAAAAAAGAGAGAATATACTCAAGACCCAAATTCTTAAATCAAGCAAAAACAATAATATTCTAATAAACAACTATTCTACCTGGTCAATCTGATCATTGAGAAAAAAATCAAGAAGAGTTTCCTGTCGTGTGTATAAAAAATTAACACTTCTATTTTAATGTTTTCTTTGGCTAACTACCTATACTAATAAATAGTTTCAGGACCATCAAGAACAACTATCTTTACATCTCTGAATTTGGATTTTTAAATGTATAATATATCATCTTTTAATGATACATTTTATTATAAACCATATTTAATAAAAGGTTTCATACAAATTTCAAATAAGATTGAAAATGTTTTAAAATAATTAATTAAACACTTTGAATAACATACTCATGTTGATCACTCAACTCATCACCATAATCCCAAAAAAACCCACTCAGCTAAATAAAAAATTATCTACACACTACTATTAATGGATAACAAAAAATGAAGAATATACTAATTTTGAAAAAGTGTCATATTACAATAAAATGTATAACAAAACGTAGATAAATATGAGACGATCACAAATATATAATTATTTTTTCTCTAAACAAAATATATCACAAAGTATTAAACATAATTTATAAACAACTTATAATTAATTACATTAATATACATTTTTTTATAAAACCCCCTCACATTTTCTTAAAAGCCCCTCACATGTTTATAAAAACCCTTCACAATTTTCATCCGGCCCCCTTTTAAAATTGAATTCGATACTTGTTAATCTTTCTAAAATTGTTTTCTAAAATTAAATGATTTTGAAATTGGAGGTTTTGAATGGTTAATAGAGTTTGATTTAATGGTTAAAAAAGGAAAAAATGTAAGCCTTTTTATAATAGTTATAGATTATTTAGTTTGCGAAGTATATCTACAAGTATCGAGTATTCAAATTTATTAACCTAGTTGTTTAAAATTTACCAAAAAAGTGTTCTTTTCAAGAAATTTGATCGACCTCAATCACGTCATAAGTCACAACAATGAGTTTACATTCTTTTAGTTATTTAATATCTAAAAACACTAACAAATTTTAGTTTTTGTAAATGTTACATAAATACAATCATTCACATTAATTCATATAAAATCGTATTTGTCCATCTTAATTTATAAATATCATATTTACCCTTTAAATATTTTAACATATCATATTTAACTAAATTCTTAGTTTTATCATTTTAAAATACTTTATAATCATTTTAAATTCCTTTTTAATTATAACCAATAATGTTTTAACTTTATTACCATTAACTATACAATTATAATTGATGACTTATATAAGAAATACAATCACGTCTCTTTGTATCATGATACTATGTTTCTGCCGTCAAGTCTGCCCTCCCACTCGCGTCGATGTTTTCACCGCTGGTTAGAGTGTTGATGTCGTACGTTGTCATTTTTAAATTCTTATTTAATTCGCGTTTTATTACTATTTAATACGTTTTTATTAAAATTTAATATTATTGTTGTTTAAACCAACCCGTGTATCACACGTGCATTTAGTCTAGTAGTTAATATAATTCTTCATTTCTCTATTCTCTTATATTAGTAGTTTTACAATATTGAAAACATTTTAAGTAATTGTCTTAAAATTTGACTAATTTTAAAGTTTTTAATGTCATATATATTTACTACATCATACACTTACTTAACTTGTAATTTTATATAATATTAAAATAAAATTTTAAGATCTTAATATATTAGTAATGTCCAAATAGCTCGAGTTCGGACAAATAAGATCTAGTAAATAGAAGCAAGTAATTGGACGGATATCGACTAAATTTAAAACCATCTCAAATGGGTGAATTTTTTAAAAAGAAATCATATACTTGATATTATAACCATTTGCGTGTCCAAAATATTTCACGATCATATATTTTAGTCGGGGTCAGGTTTATTCAACATCTCTATAGTGCGGTTTTTACCATGCGATGATGCAGGAATCGAAAAGCTATGATGAAGTGCGACAAGGTCCAAATAGGAACGGCTCGTAGATTTTGGAGGTCTATGCAAATATTAAAAATTGGGCACTCCAAATACAATTGCTTATATATATATATATATATATATACTAGCATCATACCCGTGTAATGCTGCGGCGGCAAATAGTTTTTAGTTTATAATATGTCGCTTTCAACAATGTAATAATATGTTATTCGCGCGATTCAATGTCACTAAAAATTTTCTACAACAACATGTCCGTTTTTTTTCAAAATTTCTTTTATTTACATCTAACTATTTTATTAATTTTAAAAATAAATTCTAAAAGACAATAAAATAAGAAAAAAGATTTATATTGATGAAATAAAGAGAAAAGTTAATAAGATTTTAAAAATTATGTTGATGTAAGTGGATAATTGTGTTAGTATGAGAGAATATATTTTGAATAAAAAGTTAAAGTAAATTAAGAGAATAAAATAGTTAAAAATTGAGTGGATGAGATTAATTTAAATTAAATTAAGGGTTAAAATTTTATATTGATTGAATTTTAAGAAGTCTTAAAATTTAAGAGCAGGGAGAATGTTAAATGGTTTATATAGTAGTGTATATATATATATATATACAAAAGTTCAAACGAGAATTGCGAGAACCAATCTTAGCCGTCCAATTTTCCCTCCTTCAATTGGATTGTTCATCCATGAATTCATTACATGCACCCTGTCACACTTAATCTCCCCACGCTTTTCATCCATGAATTTCATTATCCAAAATGAACGGCCAAGATTGGTTCTCACAGTTCTCGTACAAAAACAGTTCTCGTTTGAATCATCCCATATATATATATACATATATATATATATATATAAACAAACTTTATTAATATTTTTTTAGGCTAATGAGTTATAGATCACTTGTTCTAAATAAACAAAGCTTTCTAATATTTTCTTATTGACTAGGCTTGACATTTAAAAAAAAAATACGAAATCATTGAAATATATTTAAATCAAATACGAATAGAAAACCATGGTTGTTTTCACTTCTTAGAATGCCTATATAAGAGGAGATTTGAGTTTGTTTTTATCAAAACAAAAGTGATATGTGAACTTTTTTTTATTCTTCTTTGAGAATATCTAATCTTGTCTCTTCTCTTTTGTAGACATTATTTCTTTTATATATATATATATATATATATATATATATATATATATATATATATATATATACACTTCATCTTCTATCATTTCTGTTTTTCATATTAGCATCCCAATTTTTATAATCTAACACCTTCTTGAATTTCCATAATTAACAACCAAAAACATTTAATCAAATATTGTTACGTAACACTATTCAAAAGTTTACAAGACATAATTTAAAATCCATCACATCCATATCTCAAAAGAAAATTGTTTTTATAATCTTTAAAACTAAAACTTTGTGGAAGTCTAAGTTGTCTGACGTTATTTCGGAGCTTTCTGCTTGTCTTTTTCTGATAGACCAGTTGTAATTGAAATTATTAACATCAACAGATTAAACACATCATTTAGCGAGCACAAATATCATTTACACCTTATCACGGATACCACATATTAAAGGTATTACATAAATCACATCGTCCTTTCACGTAATAGCCACAATGGTATATTGGTTGCTACATCAGCTAAAGGGTTGCCACATCGGCTAAATAGTCGTCACATTAGCATATACGAGTTACACAATCACATATATGACATACACATATCACAATCATAATGAGCAAGTTAATGCAACTTATATATCAATAGTTGACAATGCAATGCATAGTAAAACACAGTTGTAAACCCCTAAATAACCGCACTGTTATCTGGCACAACCTATAATCAAATTATAAATAGTATTATTAAAAGTCAGTCAAGACGACTGTAATATATTTCTTGCAATCCTATACAAGAAACCTAACTTATTGCATAGCAAGAACATCACACGACCCTAATGTATTGCAAGACAAGATTATCGCAACCCCTGACATTAGAATCCACACTTATCGCAAAACTATGGTCTTTGCACAACCATTTAATATAGGACCAAACTTATTATAAACCGAAACTAGTTTTTAAGTTATCGCAAAATACGATTTCTCTCGTCTCAATTTACTAAAATCTAAGCCCATCGCAAAATAAAGCTTATGTCAACACATTTGTCGCAAAAACACAAACACCTCCTTACAAAGGATTGCGAGCTCTACTTCACACAAACCACTAGACCTTCAAACTCCCTCCTCCTCTTTAATTGTCGCAAACAAGACTCGTCGCATAAACACACACAACACACAGTGGAATGAATATAATAATACTTTAATTTCCACTATTTATATTCTCCAATAAGTTTTTCAAATGTGACCAAACACCCTCTTTCTTATTCAATTAATTAAATTTCAACACTTATAACTTGAACATGTGGGATTAAATATCTAAATATTTTTATTTTATTTCTCAAAATTTTGGTATTACATTCTAAAACTCAAAACTGATTCCATCGTCAAACCTCTCCTCTGTTCTATGGATTTCAAACCCACGATCCGAATGTGATTCCATCTTCGTAGTTTTACGATTCCATTGTCTTCGTAAAAGATCTACAAGGTTAAGGTTTGGATTTCTTCAATTAATTCCATCGCCTTCTCAAATTTTAAAACATTACAAAAGATGAAAGTAAAGATAGGGTTAATGACACTAAATAATATTCTATTTTTTAAAAGTGTCGATATAAGTACTTTATTTTTTTAGTGTTATGACTAGAGTTCTTTTCTGCCTCATACCCTCCTATCGGCCGTCGTTGCTGGATTTATAGAAAACAATAACAATGCAGTTTTCTTTAAATCCAGCAACAACGGCCGACCAAACTCCACCATCACCTCTAGCAAGCAATTCCGGTTATGTTACCAAAGTTTTGTGGTGATCCAACGGTGGGACCTCTGATTAGAACTAAAACCTTAATCAAAAATTTCTAATCGTTAATTTAACTATTCACTATAAAGTCGGTTACATATTTAAAAAATTAAAAAAATAAATTACCTATATCGAGGACTCTATATTTACATTTTAGGAAAAAAAAGTATATATACCAAGGAAGTCCAGGTCAATTATGTCTATTACTTAAGCCCACACCCCTTTTGTCCACAGCTGTGGACCTTGACTTTTTATCAACTAGCTTTATCTCTGTTAGCTACTTGTTTTGAGTATTTCTGTATTGTTCACCCAATTATCATCTCTAAAAGGATAATACTACAAAAGATATGCATATATGGCTGCCTGTGGAAGCCTTCAACATATACATACATATCTTTCATAACCCTATATATAGTTAAGAGACCCCAACACCCCAGCTTTGATTCCTTTCCATACCATCATGGAATTGAAACACAGTAATTCCAGCAATCCCATTCCTGATTCCAGCTCTTCTTTCCCCAATATCCTCACTAAAGATTACATTTCCACCAAACAAACAAAGCAAAATGTTGGTATGAATGCAGAAAGTTTATTCATGTGCACTGAAGGCCTCGGTTTCGAGAGCTTTGATGATGCCAAATACTCGAAAAATGAACAAGATATCAGTGATCATCAAGAATGTTTTGACACTACTACTACTACAACAAAACATAAAGTATCACAGATCTTATTACCTGTTAAGTCCAAGAGCTCTAGAACAAAAGGAAAGGAATTCCCGCCACCGATTTCATCTATAAGATCGAGTGGTAAGCCATGTGTGTCCCTGAAATCTTACCGTAGCAACGGTAGGTTCATTCTTAAGGAGGTAGAAAACCCGACACAAGAACTCTTGCAAGCATGTCGAGAAGACGGACGATTAAAGCTGCAGTTTGTACAGTCTCATGATGAAGGATTATATGAAGATGAGGATGAAGAACTTAAAAATCAAACAAATGAGTTTAGAGGAGAGTCGCCATAGAAATTAAATTTTCTTTTGTGAATGATGTCATGTTGTTTTTTCATGCAAACTTATAATCGACAATAATCTGTCGTGTAGTACTTATAATCTAAATTTCAAATCGGCGTAAGATCATTCAAGAAATAAAAAATATTTCCGAGATTTAGTGGAAGATCGTCAGCTTAGAGTTCTCTATGGTTCAACCCAAAGTCTTCGGTTAGTCTTTTGGGTTCCCTGGGGAACACCCATACGCTCCTTTGGATTATTCTTTCAGGTAAAGCTCTTTTGGTTGCCCAACAGGGGCGGACCTATGCTTGGTCCAATGATGGCACAGACTATCGGTCAATTTTGTAGACGAAGTTAAAATTTTAACTTTTTTGAGTCGGTGTCACCAATCAAATTTTTTGGTGTCTCTAGTGATTTTTTATGCCACCAAAATCTAAGGAAAAATAATTTTTTAAATGATAAAATATAGTTCAATATTCGATTTATACCTTTAAAGGTTTTAAGTTCATCCTAAAAATAATAATTTAATTAACAAAACTTCATATATATTATTTTTTGTTTTAGATTTTGGCTCTAAAATACTGGAACAACAACCGAAACTTCGTTGATCCGAAACATCCTCAATCTTAATTAATTTTATTTTTGTCATTATATAATGTCACAAGTCATCAAAAATCCTGGGTCTCTATCTTCTCTCTATCTCCTCTTTCTTCTCTCTTCCCCTTTTCTCTCTCTTAATATATATATTATTAAAATAAAATAAAAAATGAGATGTGATTGGGTTTGGTTATGCTAACTTTTTGGTTAAAAAAAAGAAAAAGATGAATGACGCTAATACAAAAGTTAGGTTAAAGAACCACATCAAATGTTATACGGATGATCTTATATATAATTTCATACTGTCGTATACTAGATGAGATTTTTTCTAATACATTCATAGATTCGTATAGCGAGAGCCATAGAAAGACAAAACACTTGCATTAATCATGAGGTCCAACGTTTGAACTTAGTTGTCAGTTTGTCACTGGGCAGACTGGACCGCTTTGGTTACTAGTGGCGGTTTGTTTGCTACGACAAGTGGTCGTTTTAGAATACAAAGGGAATATTCCTTTGTCTACTACAAGTAACATATACCAATCTGAGCTGCAAACTCGATTCTCTGCTACAAAGTTGTTACGAGAACAAGTTTTTCAATAATCGTCTACATATATATTTTTCAATATTTTTTGGGTCGACCCAACTCGTACAAAAACACCCCTTTTGAATCTATTTCCGGCTACTTTTGCCACCCACATATGAAAGCGATGGAACACAAACAAACATATAAACAATGAAAACGTATCAAAAGGTGATAATACGTTTGGATAAGCTCTTGCACTGCTAAAACATCCGGGTGCTATACGGACAGAAACCACAGGACTAATGTAGCTCATTCATACGGACAGATAATTCTTATTTTTCATCTAGACTGGGAAACAGTTCAAGTCTTTAGTCATGGAGGTCCTCGGTTTTCTTGTTCTTTGACTTAAGGTACCATCCAAGAGCACCAAGACCAGTCACCACACCAGCTACAACTGCATAGTTCCGGTAATTGTCTGTAGATACTCCACCTGTCGAGGAAGATGATGCGGCGGACTCACTTTCTGCACCTGCACCTGAACCTGAACCAGAATCACCTGTGTTTGCTGATGTACTATCAGCTTTTTGGCCCTGTTAATTCAACAATATCAGATGCAAACTCATACCTATGTTATACTGGAAAGGCTTCAATGTAATGTGTATGTTAAGAATAGAGAGAAAATGGGTGGGTCTAGCGGGTTGGATAAAGGATTCGGGTCACAACAGGTCAGGCAGGGTCGGATTCACCTGAAAGTCCTAAAACATTTTTCTATTTTATTTTCAAAATATTTCAAATAAGCAACAGGTGTTAAGTGTTAACTATAATTACAAATCTTGATCATTACCAAAATAATCGAAGTGTTCTATATATTCCGGGGTTGAAAGGTTTTATCATTTATGCAATTTAAATACACTTTAGGTCAACTTTTGACATGTTTGACCTGTTTGAACATTTTGATCGATTTTCATTATATCTAATCTTCAAACTTGACCTGTTTAAGATGAAATATAGCCAGAATCGGATAAATAGTATAAATAAGATTAGATGCATCAAAGGGGAGCAACCTTGCGTGCAAGCTTTTCCAACTTCTCTTGCTCAACTTTCTACATGCCATGAAGGAAAAAGTCAGAAAAGCATATAAGAAAATGATATGAGAGTTGTGCACCACATACAAACATAATAAGCATAACCTTGTTGTACCATAAACATAGAAAAAGAAAAAAACAGAAACAAAAGAAAAACAAAATTCCACATGATTTCAAAAGGTATGGTAGGAACTACGAACACTAATGTACAAAATCCTACACAAAATTCCACGTGATTTTAAACATGTTCAGATTCTAATTGTATTACCGTAAATTGTTAACATGTTTCTTTGGTAATTTCAAATGTTATAAACTTAGATTATATGCCTCACATAAGGGTACTATGTGGAGGTTAAGAATTTGATTATCATATATTCATATACATACTAACATACTAGAAAACAAGCCACTCTTTCTATATACAAACAAAAGTGATAATAAGCATCACATATCTAACACTATACACCCACTAAAAGCTACCCTTTATTATAAATTTAAATGCGAGATGGAAAAAAAGTAATCTATATTGCATAAAGGGCATCTTGAAATGCACTGAATTAGTACAAAGTTGTAAGATACATGTTCCTTTGCCAGCTGATGTATAAAGATGCATGGTTACATATAAATTGATTGTGTAGGAATAATCAAGAAGTCATATTGCAAACCTCCACATCATACAATATAAATATATAACACATGCATCTAAACCGGAATTGCAAGTGATGGCTTCTTCGATTAATAAAAACAAACAAGTTCAAGTCACTTATGGAAGAACATTAACACCAAGATTTGCAACAAAATGAAAAAAGAATAACGAAACATCCATATCATGTGTATTGGCATAAACATTTTAATCAAGTTCAAACATTATAAGTTACTCAAGGAAACCAGGAGTTACCTTGATGTAGACATTCTCTGCAGCCTTTTCTTCCTCGCTAAGTATTTTGCCACTGCTTGAGAACCTACGAGACACGTTTCTAATCGCTTGTCTTGTTGCCATTGTTGTCATTAGTTGCTTTCACCTTAAACATCAAAGCCCATCAGACGTTTAAATGATATATGTTTTACGAACTAGAATGATATGATAATACACAGTATGGTTATCTCTTTAACAATAAAATCGATGAACATAATACTTAAAGAGTGTGTTCCTTCAATTTCATGAAAAATTGGTGTTGAAATTAGGTAAATTGGAATGGCGTATGACTTATGAGGGCTGTATAAGCAGAGAGAAAATTCAGAGCAAGAAGAAGAGATATGCAGGATTTTAATGCAAATAAACCCTTACTATAATATCAAAAAAATCCACCTACACTCCTTGAAGAACTACCTGTGCGTGCAAATAACGAGGAGGAAATGAGGAATTCTACCCATTCAACCTAAAAAACACATGTATTTCTATTCAACTAAATTTTCGATTTCGATGGGATGGAGGATGTACAATTAACACAAAAACTCAAACTATTTCAAAACCATCACAGCTTAATTGCAAAACATTCAGGCGTATGATCCGCAGAGTTGAAGTATAACTGTTGGAATTACAATGAAGAGAATCTTAACACATGAAAACAAATTAAAGCCCAAATAAGTAAACAATCAGATGGTCGGTGAATTACGCTATGAATCAGTATCGTCTATCGATCATCAAACCCTCATTTAAAGAACATCAGTCATGAACAAATACTCAAAATTGTTGCAGGAAGATACTTACAAGTTTCAGCTTTGAGAGAGATCGAGAAGACGAGAATGAGAAAGGTTATGGGTTTATTATAATCGAATTCTGATGAATTGGGAATATCAGGAACGCAATGGAAAGAAGGAAGAAGCTACTAGCACATCGCATCCTACAAGATAGAGTACTAGAGAAGGAAATTGCATTTCCCATATGAGTTTTGGGCTTATTTTCTGGACCGGTCCAAATGGGTAACTAGTTTAATCCAGTGATGTTGGGCCGGACTGAAATTCAAGCAAATCAAAGTATTTTGTATAGAACAAATGTGTGAAATGATCTTACACATACTCCATAACATGTATGATATTTCATTATATCCCTTAATTTCTAATTCATAGATGTATACACAATGATTTCTGACTTTGCTAGTTGATCAGAGGTTCGATACAGATCTTGACAGATTGTGTGGTATCGAACCTCGATGTATCCATAACCTATAATAGCGTCAACGTATTCTTTTCAGACGTTACTTTAACCGAAATTCTTAAAGAGAGAGCAAACAAACTATAATGATTTGTATGCATTATTAAATTCCAACATTTAAGTGTTGCAATGCCATAAGACATGATCCCATATGTTTGTTTCAAAGCCTTGCAACTTCCCTTTTATAGTGCTTGTACAATTGATATTTTTTTAGACCAATAATTATAATTATATTTTAATAAAGGAGAATAATAACCATGTCTGTTAGGGCTATGGATAAGAATAAAAAGAATTTAATTTTAGTTTTTTAAATGGTAGCATTGTTTCATGTATAAAAAGTTTAAACTCAATTAAAAGAAGGTAAGTATGAAAATTATAGAAATTTAATTACAAAAACATAAGTCATGATTGCAATTTTAATAAAACTAAAGTTTCTTTTTTTTATTCTTATTCACAGTCCTAAGGGTGCGTTTGGTATAGAAAATGAAATTGCAGAGAAATGCATGCAGATAATGGAACTGCAGAGAAAGGGAATCAGTGTAGAGAATGAGAATTGACTCTTCTGTTTGGTAACACAGATATTTAAACAAATAAATATAACAGAGATTCATTTATCTTTTTTGGTACAACAGAAAATTCAACAGAGAATTATACTAGATGGCCTATGTCATCAAGGATTCAAGGGTTTAACACAGCCCGTATCCCATGTGATATGGCTCGTGTATCCTAAATGGTTACTCTACACGGCTTGTCGCCATCGACACAGCCTGTATTGACCATTTACCTACAAACTGCTCTACGAGAACAATTGTAAATCCGGCCAAAAATACAACCTCAGCATAAACCAGTGATTTACAACACTTGTTATGTACTAATTAACAACTAAAAACACTTGGAATTATAAAAATAACATATTTTGATCATCTATGTGTCATTGACCTCAAGAACAATAATTGACCCATTTACTACCGAAGAATATATTAAGATACATGTTAGCTATAAAATCCAATCTCAAAATCACTTCATACTTACTGAAATCAGAATGCAAAACTCATTTTGAACACATTGGTCCACCAAAAACCTTCATTCCTCTTTGAAATTGACTAAACTCACAATATCAACACTAAATAGGTGCTAAAACACACACCTTATCAATTAACACCAAATATCTCTTCAATTTGCACTTTAATTCTTGAATTTTAGTCTTTTCCCATCTCGCTCCTTTTCTCGACACTTTCAGAAAACACATACATACATATTGACTTAATTGTCAACTAAAATTATATACACACACTTAATACATTGGCTAGATGGCATTATTAGTCCCTTAACTTCATTCTTTTAGGTTTTGGCCATATAATTAATCCCATACACATATAAATAGAATAGAATAATTATAACTTCAGTCTCTTACCTTACTTAGCCATATAAAACCCATATTAATTAATTTAATTATTTTCATAAACACATGCAAAAAGATAGAACTTATCAAGTATTCAATAATTTATTCTAAATTAAAACTTACATTTTACAAGTTGTCGGTGTGGTTGTGGCGTGACGTTCGTTGTGGTGGTGGCCCAGGGCGGTGGTAGTAGTTGTGGTGATGAGTGGGTGTTTTGAGAAATGTGAGAGAGACAAGAAATTGAATTCCCTAGGAATGTGCACAATTCCTTTGTAAAATGAAAGGATGGGCATATCTCATAAGTGATAGAATTTAAAGGGATTTGGACAAATTCCATTCTATGAATTCTTTAACCAAACAAGGATATCATGGATTCCAATTCTATTTCTAACCATCTCCGGTCAATTTCAAAGAACCAAACAAGACCTTATTGTTTTTTGTCGAGATTTTAGAAAATTCCACCTAGTCATTCCCAAGGAAAGTAGTCACACCAATGTCAATGTTTTATTAAGTTCCTCTAAAAAGCAATACTTGCACAAAAAGATGAAGTCAACTATCAAAATAGACGATCATTTGTTATCAATGATGAGGAGTTCGTTATCTGAGTATGTTTAGACTGACTACAATGTATAATACGCAAAGGAATATAACTTTTGTGGGTCTTACGATGTCAATTATTACTCACAGTTTAGTAATATGTTAGTGATGCTAACATGATGATCAGTAATGACATGTATTATTGCTTGTGCTCTAGGTGAAGATAATGAAGCCATCAATCTTCGGAACCCACTATCATTTTAGTTTTCTTTAAAACCATCAAATCTTGGGACCGATGCCAATAAACAACTACATCGAAACACAGTTTGGTTTCCATATTAAAGTATCAAAACACAAAATAGCTTACAGTGGTTCGTCAAAATATCTTTTATCTTTCTAGCAATGCCTACAAGCAACACATGTAATATTTTCACTTGTTTCTAATTTGAGATGAGATCGTGCAAATGGTGAACCGTCATTATCTATAAATGCAAATGAACCGATCTTGGTAGCAACACATGAGCTACTCAGCTGCTATCAGCAGCATTCTTATCATCATTGCCATTTTCATGTGATTCTCCATTCACAATTGCAGGCTCTTCTGTTTTGCTCTTTTTGGCTTCCTTTGATTTTGAAGAATCAGATTTTCTTTTGGCGTTCTTTTGCTTGAATTCTGGAAGCATGAACAAGAAGTTGTTAGCATAACACTCACCACTCTCAGGATTACACAACCATTAAGAGCCAAATGCAGATCTATAGCATCTGTTAGTTAGAACATAGAAAATAATATTGATTAGCAAGTGGGTGAAAAAAGTATGTAGTAGACCATGTAAAGATAAATATAAGAGGAAAACTGGCTGAGAGCCAGCATATTGTTTGCTGTCATTTTTTAAGAACTCTTTAGCTGAACAATAAGTTGGTAGCATACAGAACAATTAAAAGTAATGAAATCAATAAAGATAGTCCTAGTGTCTTCATAAAAAAAACAAAAAGAAAACAGTAGATAAACCCAAAGGATGGTAGGGGTATAGGACACGTACACATTGATTTACCCAGATATTCATATGCAACTCAAGCTTACAGATGACAGATAAACATAGGGTATTATGATGATCAACTCAAACTTCAGATTGCACACTACTAATCGTAACCCTCGCTCTCAAGTGCTCCATTGTTTGCTGTCAAATTCAGAAAGAACAGCAGTTTGGGATATGAAAAGCAAGTGCTCCATTGATTTTATTCTCTTTCCTTCCTTTTTTTTCAATCTTGTGGAATATAGAACATTGATATCAACCCAAATAAAGTTCTTTTTGACCTGAACATCATACTCGAACATTACTCAAATTAAACAACGAAATCTCAGTCACACCTCCCCTGCAGCCCTGCCCCACAGAAGAAACTAAATGTAATTCCATTCCCCTCAACCATTACTCGAATCATGAGTAATGTCTCAATGGCTAATATTGTAGGGCAATGCAATTTCCACAATCCTAGGTCCAAACACACGCATAGATCCTCTATTCGGAGAGAATATGACCTTGTCAGTGAACTTTGATGAAATACAATATCTGATGTTCTTAATACTACCATTATCATTAGTATCTCCAGTAGCTTTAACTCAGCTGAAGTCATTTCAATTTAGCTTTTGCCGTAAAACAATTGAGAAAAATAAAGCTTATAAGAATCATATAATAAAGAATAAGGGCACGCATATAGTTGAGTCTTAGTAATGTTCGACCTTCAAGAGAGGCTCTTAATGAGACAACAAGTTCTGGAAACTCGATCTCCTCGAGCGCCTTGAATACATCTTCAGCATTAATCGTTTGCCTCTTCGATTCCTTGCATATATCATTTGCCCTAAAGAGATTACAATGAAACTGGATTTAGGCAGAACCCACTTTGTATATTTCGACACAATAAACAATGACATTAGCATCTTAAACTCTACAATTAAAATTCTCTAAGCATCTTACATCTACAAGAAGAGCATTAGAGCAACGCACGAATGTTCGTATTCAATTTGTTAATCAGGTCAAATTTGCACATGAAAAACAAGGGAGGGATGTTTACTAACGTAGCAGAAAGGTAATGGATGAAAATTCGAGAGCTTTCGGAGAAGGCCAGTAGAGAATCCTTTAGGACTTGAATATCACCACCGTCTTGTGACAGTTGAGACAGTTTATCCTTTACAAGCCTTCTCACTATCGCCTTCGGCAGCTCCTCCGCATCTGCCACCACTTTCTCCCCCGCCGTCGCCGTCGCCGCTGGCGTCGCCATAATTCGTATGTTTTCTTCTCCTCCTCGATCTCGGTAATTTGTCAGTCTATTTGATTTGTGAATCTAGGGTTTGTTTCCCGCCATACTTGATGGGAAAAGGGTTTTACATTAGAATGGGACGATCCGATTTTACAGACTAGATCCGAACCGATAGGTCACCCACTCACCCAACTGCCACGATCCGATGGTTAAAGTTTAATCTTTAAAGATTTTGTCGTTAACCACATTAAATGTTTGTATAATATACAAGTTAATTAAAAATATATTAAATAATGGTTAAAAACTTAAAATCCTTCCATGCTATATTAAACATGATCGTCATATTATTTCACATTTATGATAGTGGGTCTCATATTTTAAGAAATAAGTTCATTTATAGGTTTTATTTTTACGATTGATCATGTTTGGTCAAACATGAAAGGATCTTATCTAATTAAATAATTATAAAACTTAAAAAAGTGTTAACAAGTATACCAGTGGTAGAAGCGTCGTCGCCAAGGAAATTGTAGACATAACGTTAGAAACGTGATATCATAATACGAAGAACCGTGATTCGGTGATTGTACTTTTTGTACAAGTAATTATCGTTACAATCAGAAGTAATAAGGTCAAATATCTGTTAGTTATAATAAAAACAAATGTAGAATGGTTATAAATTATATCAAAATGATAAAACTAAGAATTTGATTATATATAATATTTTAAAATGTTATAAAAGGTAAATATGATATTTTTAAATTATGATGAGTAAAAATGGTATTTTTAGGTTTAAGAAATATATTGAATCATATTAATTAAAATTTGAATTTCAATTTTTAACAAAACGGAATGTTCAGATTTATAATTAATTTTTTAATATAAATCAATGACTTATATTAGTCTTTGTAACGCCTAATTTATAAAACTAATAATTAAATAAAATATTGTTTAATAGATTCAGATATAGTTGAAAAAACAAGCGAAAATGTATTCTAATATAAAAACCAAGTTCGTTCAAAAGGTACACACATATGTACTACTGACGTATACTATAGAGGTTTCATATATTACACATAGAGGTGTTAAAGTTTTCCAAAAGATTTGTAAAACAGTGGTCAAACAGGAGCTTTGCCTTTGCCTTTACTGCGCCATGCAAAAACATTTAAAATAGTATCTGACAAACCACGAGAATTTAGTGAGTATGACAAACTGTTAATCATATAAACACATGTATAAAATCACGTAGAGATATCACATGTATAACAGGTAATCAGTGCTAGCCTCTAGTTCTAGACCTAGGGCAGCAAACATAGGTCATAGTACTGTACCACATTTGAGCCCTGCTGCACATATCAGTATGCTATACAACACATATGAATAATACATGTATAATATTTCAGTATGATAACACACATGGTGTAGATATGAAGAATAGTCTAGTAATTAAGCTCACCTTATAATCAATAAGGTCCTAATACAGTCCAATGACTATTATAATTCAATGAACACGCCAACGACTAACTTCTACACGTAATATACCAATTACATGTTAAACACATAGTACTACTGAATAGCTTAAAACTGGACAGTGCATAGGTGCGCCCGTGCCTTTCATTCGGGTATAGTTGTGTCTTTCTCATACATGGGCGTACCTAACTTCAAACAGGCTCGTGCCTGTGCCCCAAAGCACGGGGTGTACCGTAAGAACTAGGGTTTGCCACGGGGCGATAGGCACGCCCGTGCCTATTCTTGGTTTGCAGCAGTTTGACAACCAATCGACTGTTTTGGTCCATTTCAATCCATACCTCATTTCTAATCAATTTTTAACATCATAAGAGTTTTTTCCTACACCCCAAACAACTTATAACATCAATTACTACAAACAATAAACATATATCACATATTCAAGACTATGATTCTTCCTTTGAATCATTTTGACCCATTTGAATATCAAACGAGTCAAACAATTCATACCTTGAGCTTTGTAAATTGATATGATGCTAATTAGATGAAGATCTTGTTGTGTTTTCTTGATCAAAATTGCAAGGGAAAAATGGAAATAGGTTTACGTACATATGTATGTGTGTTTGGAGTGTTCAAGAAGAACAAACCAAATGTATCTATAATTTTTGTTTTTTTTAAAGCGTGTCTATAAGTATTGTTATATTGCATCACTAGTCCCCCAACTAATTAACTTTTATTTTAACGGTTTTAGCCCCTCTAGTTTTATAAACACATCTTATCACATACAAGAAACTCAATACACATATAACACTTATTTATTTCTTAATATTTAATTAAGGATAATCGAACCTTGAGTGTTACAATATTCTATTTATATTAGAAGATGTTTTAAGTAGGAATGATACACTCATTCAATAATTCAGATATTACTACATTCACAAAACCAATTAAATAAAAGGTATTTAGGTCGTTATCTATGTAATAAGTGATTTTTTAAGTGTAACGATACCTTAACTCATGTTATGTTGTTCCCAATATGCGTTGACGACTCAGTAGACTAAAATTGGCAACATAGCTTCCGCTAAGTAGGTAAACTATGGCTGACTCAACTCAAGCCGACTCATTTCAGCCAGCAAAATATGCAAAATATCGCTATGCTCTTAAGGCTTTGTATTTCAAGTCAGTAGTGCCCCGAGCCCTAACCTCTGTCTATTGACTAGCAACGGGTCCGCCACAAGGGTTTTGCCTCTTGAACATCGTTTTGAGTTTAAGAATTTAGTAAGATTTAATAAGTTTACACCCTGCACCAACCGACCCATGTACCAAGTTTAATTAAATCCTCTTAAGATATTACTAAAATTGTTAAAGGAGAGATGAGGGCGACAAGGAGCAACAATTCGGTGGTGGTACGTAGTCATAGTGGTCAGGGGTGGAGACAAGAAGGTGTTGAAGGGTGCTTTCTAATGAGCCCAAAATTATTACTATTTTAGAAGTTCAAGTCCAGACGTCCAGCACATATATATTAACACACTTAATTAAAGTTTATTAGTTGCCAAGTATAACACAAAACAGAAACGACAAAGGGAAGGCTCGAAGTGGCGATTCTGATTTTTGAAAGAGCTTTCTCTGCAATGAAAATAAGGTTTCGTAATAGCATGAGTAACGATTATCTTTAAATCAATTTGGTTCTTTACATTGATATATATATATATATATATATATATATATATATATATATAGAGAGAGAGAGAGAGAGAGAGTTAATACTTTCTCTACAAAATAATATAATGGATAAGCTCTATTCAAAGAAACAAAGCCGCGTCAAATTACAAACATACGAAGTATGATTTCTTATTGTTATTTTCTAGTTTCATTGAAGTTTTATCAAGATAAAGCATTCGAGTTATTGTTTTGGTTACGATAATTCATGACAAATGAACCGGTGATTGTGAGAAAACTTTGAAGACCGATTTTGACAATGCTTAAGTGTTATTTTAACACGTAAGTTTCGTATCTTTAAATAAACTTTCATTATTTGTTTATCCAGATAGATAATGAACTTTCTTATGTCGTTCACATATATATGTATCACTAGTCACTAGTATTATAATAAAGTAAGACTGACCCCTGCTATACTAAAATTCTAGCTCCGCCCTTTATAATGGTTGACGATGGCTGGATGGTTGCATCGACAATAATTAGAAAGAAGTGAAGGTATAGCGGTAAGACAATCCGGTGGTGGCGTACGATCGATGCCACAGAAGAAGGGTGCCTCTGTAAATTGTTGTCTGATTGTTTTCGAAGGGGTGTTGGGAAGATAGTGGTCGATTATTTGCTTCTGAGTGTCTGTATATGTGCTTCTGATTGGTTATTGATAATCAGGACATGATTTATCACATATTTTTGTAACAAAAAAAAACAAGAGAGAGAGAGAGAGAACTAGAACACTAATTAACACAGCAATCAAAATTTCCCATTTATTCAAATTTGCTTGCAATGGGTTAACCCTGCAGCGCTGCTAATATAAACATTACAAATAATGAACCCTGGAAATAATAATAATAATAATAATCAATATACACAGATAAATGCAGCAACCCTATAACCTATAAATTACAATCTTTAAAATACAAAAACAACCAAAAATGACTACTTTCTCTGTCTCTTTTGAATTGAAGAATTAATTTTGATGTCTATCACAAATTTTATGTCATAAAAGGCGGACGGATGGATGGAGATGGTGGTGAAAGAGAAGGCTTATCGATCCAATTGTTAACTCTACCTGCAAAATTTAACGTGAAAACAATAGTCAGTTAAAGTCGTAGAACAATAGAACCGTTCAATCTAACTAACCAGTAAACACCATATTTGATCAAAAAGTTGGTAAAATTCAACAAGTAAAACCGTCCAACACAAAGATAAGTGGACATCGGCTACCACTCTACTTGATACAAATATATATGATGTCAAAATACTTGTAAACCCTTCAATCTGGTTTTCCTAGGGGTGGTGCAGCAAAAAGGTGGACCAAGAAACCTTATCCTCTACTCGGTGGTACAGTATGATGTCAATACACTTGTAAAGTCAAAAACTTTGACGTCCACCAAGTTTGATAAAAGGAAACAGTCTTAGCTTTTAATTTTATAATTTAATTAGATTTTAAGAAACAAAATTTAGACCAAAGTGTAGAACGTTCAATATATAAGCTTTACAAGAAAAGTGGATAGAGACAAGAGGCATCAACATCGGTACACTACATGCTGAGCAAAGAAAGCAAAAATCAGGAACCCCTTTTTTGACCTTTCGTTTTTTTAAACATGGATGTCGAAAAAAGACCATGAAAGGTTGCATCTTTTAAATATTTGATGAGATTGACTCTATTTTTATAGGGTTAAGATCCTCTCATGTTATGTCAAACATGATCTATCATGTTCTCTCACAAACATAAGAGCAGGTCCTACAAAGATGCAATCTTTCACGGTCTGTTTTCAAACAAAGGATTTATTCACATGTTTGTGAGATAACATGATAAGTCATGTTTGAACAAAAAATGATAGGATCTTAACCCATTTTTATAATAATAAATGTCACGTAGTCTGACCTTTTCTTGGTGTCTGTATTAACTTATTTTCCAACTTACAAGCTTATTAAAAGTTAAAATAAGCTCGTAAGTCCATTCTTTTTTACTTATAAGCATATCGGCATGAACTTATGAACTTAAATAAATCGTAAACTATTGAAGTCATAAGGTAGAAAAATAAATAAACTTATAAAAATTCTAACATGTGCATAAGTCAAAAAAATAAGTTAATTCAAACATTTTCTGAAATAATATTTTTCCTATAAAGAAATAAAAAACAAAAATGACATTTATACCCTTGAAACATATAGTTGAAAAAAGTAGAGTTGTTGACATTACCTCTAAAGACTACTTGTGAAGAAAATGTTAGTCAAATTCGCCATACTTAACCAAATACCAATAATCCAATGAGCAAGAAAAGAATGTTGAAGGTAGAGAAGCCCTACAAAAAACAACAAAAATCGTCAAAACTCGAAAATTCATACGTGAACACGACTAACACAAGGGCAAGAGCATTATTTTCTTACATTTTTCCAAGAACCCGAATAATCAATGCGAGGACTGCTAGGAATAACGTAACTTTGCACACCAAGGTCATAAACCGGAGTGCTATCAGGATAATACAACCCATAGTTCCTCTCCGAAGTCGGGCCGGGCTTCAAATTCTCGTTAAAAAGCGCAAACACGTAAATATCAATAGGTTGCGAAGGATTCGCGGGCGTGCCTTGTCTTTGTTGCATCCTTTGAATCAAATTCTTATGATAAATACCGGCATTTTCGACTGTAGCCCCAAATTCATTCTCATCCCCCTTCGAAGGCCATCCAGTCTCAGATATTTGAACTTGAATATTACCATAATTCAATGCTTTTATAGCCGAATAAACCGCATCAATTTGGGCATATAACATATTATCATACTTCAAATTTGTAATGGGATCAATAGCCCCTGCATTTGGCTCAAAAAGTACGTATTCCAAAGGCACATTATTGGGGTCATTCTTGTATGCAAAGTATGGATACACATTAATCAAAAATGGCGAATTGGTTTGGGCATGAAAGGCAAGAATGGGTTGGATATATTGAACCAAATCTTCCCGAAATGCCCCTCGAGATGGCGGGAAAGATGTTGCTAATATTTGAAGTGAGTGAGCTGTAGTTATGTAAACTTGTCTGTGTAATCCAAGATTAACTAAAGCTTCATACATTGATTTCATGGCTGGATATAGATATTGTGGTAATTGAGTATCTTGCCCTCCCAAGATTTCGTTACCAACAGTTATGCAAGTGATCTTTGTTTGAGAAAGATAAGGTTGTACCTTTTGTTGAATCCATATTTGAGCTTCTTGAGGATCTTGCATTCTTGGAAGGTATTCATTTCCTAATCCTATGATGAATTCGACATTTGAATCCGCGAATGAACCCAACACTTTCGGGTCGGCATCATAGAGTTTGACTCGACTAATGTTTAAGGATTTTAAGAGTGCTGAAACGTGTGACGGCGGTGGGAGATTGTCGGCGATTTGTCCGTAATTTATTCCTACTCCAAGAGCATTTGTACCAACAATTGATCCTGCGAAAATAACAAATATAAGATTCTGAGAATTAATATCGAATTTCAAGAACCTGAAACTCTGAAAGTCGAAGAAGATAGATGAAGTATATACCTGCTAAAATGAAGAGCAGAACACTCGTAAGAAAGATGACTGCCATTGACGGTCAAATTTGACAGCTTTCGCCGGAAAACGTGTCGTCGGACTAAATTTAAGAGTGGGTGAGATTGGACGACGGTGGGTTTTAGAGAGGGTTATGGGTTTTGTGTGGGTGTGCGTATGTTGCTTTTATGAAATGGATAATGAGGCGGCGTTATATAAATAAACACGGTGGTTACTGCCATCGATGTGTCTGTGGGCCAATAAACGAGTGGATACCACGTGTTTTGCACCGTCATTTCACATTTCCGAGAAGCCAAGTTTAGTAGACCGACCTACTATAAGTTTCCCAAAATACCCCTGGCAGTTGTTTTGACTTCAAACTTTGAATTTTGTTTGAAAACTTACACGGCTGCCTTTGTTTTATTCCACCAATCGCCATGTCCAGTTATCTATTTCCAACCAACCAGGACCCTACCGGCTGAACCAATTTTTAACAGTTTCTTCCTATATCTATATACTTTGTTATCGAATCATCCTTAGTTATAACATGTATTATAGTTATTACTAACTATTATGTTAGTATTATTAATAAATTGTAGTAATGTCATGTATTACTATCGTCATTAACATTCACGTCAACATCAAAACTATAATTGCGGCCGTTGGTTACGTTTGAGAAGAAAAAAAACTCATTCATGAGCAAGGTAGCTCGTTAGGCTATGCGCAGCCCTCCCGCATGAGAGGCGCGTAGGTCCTTTGAGCTTCAACCCTCGGGTGATAGGGTGAGAGCCTCCTTCCGTTTACCCAACTCGCCTTCTCTCTCTACTCTTTTTGTCTCTCTTCTTTCCTCTATCTACTTCTTTTAAGGTATTTTTTTCTAAATAGAGAGGGTTCCGAGAAATGATAGTATGATTTAGAAAGAAAGAAGTGAAAATAATATGATGTTGATATAACAATAAAAATGCGAGGGTTGGAAGAGACGATTGTGGATAGCCTTAATACCACCTTCACGAGACTCCTCATAGTACTGGGCAATAATTAACGAACTGTATGCAATGGGGGTCATGACTCATGAGATTTGCGCCTTGCTAGCTATAGTCATTTGGGAGAGAATAATTAATTAAGGAGCATATACATTAAGTGGTATTGGAGATAAAATAAACAATAAATTAATTAAGGTAGATATATGTGTGGAAAATAAGGATATATTCATGTATGCATGCATGCTAATTGTACATTATTGACTAATTAGTAGCTGAATTATCTTTTTAGGATAAGAGCCATTTCTTTTCTTTTACCTTTTCTATCCACAATAGCCTTTTAACATAACAAATCACTATAAGATTTGATTCAGTGCACCAAAGTCTGCTTTAATCCATTACTTTATTTCTCTTGCTACAGCCTACTGTTAAGTAGTTTATAATTTATTTAATTTTTAATTCAACATTTTAATTACATAAGCATATTATTATTATTATTATTGAGCTATGATAAATTTGGGATTTCATCAAATCATATGATCTATTAGATGTTTTGGTAACTTTTGGTTGGTCATGAAGTTTAGATTTCAATAATGAAAAATGATATATCCTCCCATTATTTCTTCATACTTCATCCTCCTACTTATCACAAGATGACAAGTATACTCCACTAATTCTCTTTCCTCACCTCCTTCCTTTATTTTGACACTTGTCTTGATCAAGTGAGTAGGAGGATAAGTAGGAACAAAAAGTAGAAGGATATATCATTTCTCTTCAATAATACCGTTTGGATTAGATCCGCCCTTAGCATAAAGGGGCTATTAATTAGCATATTATTGTAAGTTACAGAATCATGATTAATATATCATCCCTCTCAAAATATGTGTTCTTTTTATTACGTCAACAGAGCTGCAAACGAGTTAAGTTTTTATTGAACAACTCGAGCTCATTGAGTTCATCTTAAACTCGAGCTCATTTGAGTCGAGATATTATCAAATTCTTTTCGAGCTCAAGAATTAAAAATAAGCTTAAAATATACAATGAGTTAAACTCAAGCTTATAAGAACTCCGAGCGAGCTCTAATACAGTTATTCGAGTTGTATGTTAAACTTAAGGTCTAGTTAATCATACGTTATAATTAGTACACATGCATATTTGAAATGAGTTCCGTCATCAAAAAGAACTTTTATGTACTTTGAAATATGTATCGGTATCTAAAATAATCTTTATACAAATATTCGAGAACCAATCTTAGCTATTTATTTTGGTTAATGGAATTTATGAATGAAGAGTGTGGGAGGATTGAGTGTAACAAAGTGCATGTAAGGAATTCATGAGTGGACAATCTAATTAAAGAAAGAGGAATTAGACGACTAAGATTGGTTTCTGCGATTTTCGCAATAAAAGCGGTTCTTAAATTAACTTTTCAATATACGTAAACAAGGAATACAAAAAATACGTGTTAACATATTTCTTTGCATTAGAGGTTAAAACAATGAAAGGTAAGAAGCAGGATTAACAAACAGACGTCGTTTTAAGCAATGTTAAGTCGACAATGGCAAAATTTTCAAAAAGTGTGGATAATAATAAATGAGAATTGGTGTGAATGACTCATTTGGACGTAGCACGGGACCCGTTTCCAGAAGAAAATGGAAAAAGAAAAAAGAAATTAAAAAAAAATAGCTGACGCGTATCTCTGTAAGATCATGTGTTACTCGACGTGTGTCCAGCGATCCACGTAGGAATAACAATGTCGGCGGGCACATATGCCCATTTTGGCGGCAGATTGGTAGAATGACGTTTATGTCCCTTCATGGTGTCTTCTCGTCCCTCCCAGGTGATAAACTACCCCCTCATTAATGTTTACATTTTTTTTCTTTTTTTAATTTATTATAAACTATACATGTTCATATATTTTGTTACTTGACTATATTTTATAGCCAATTTTTATATACTTTTATTTATATTCATTCTTTGCTCATGACATAAAGACATTCCCATATATCATATTTTATTTGATATTTAGAAGTCATCCTTGAATAGTAGTAGTACCTATTAAAAAAACAAAAAAACATAAAAAGGAAAACCAAAGAAACTGGTCGACAACAATGTACCCACCCCCTCAATAGTGTTTACGGTTTTAATTCGAGTGTGTTTGTGTGTGGATTATATGAGTTTTGTTCTTGAATTGGTTTTGAATGTGTGTAGATTTCGAGTTAGGTTATGAGTTTTTGTTCTTGAATTTGTTTTGACTTTTGAGTTCAGTTTTGTTCTTGAATCGGTTTTTATCCATGTTGATGATTCTTTGCTTGATTTCATTAACTAGTATCGATCCATAGGGAAGGTTCATTTGAAAACCGTTTTTATTGCGAGAACTGCGAGAACCAATCTTAGCCGTTCATTTTGGATAATGGAATTCATGGATGAAAAGTGTGGGGGGATTGAGTGTGGCAGGGTGCATGTAAGGAATTCATGGGTGGACAATTCAATTGAAGGAGGGGAATTGGACGGCTAAGATTGGTTCTCGCAATAAAAACGGTTCTCAAATGAACTTTTCACTCGATCGATATATGTTGTTATGGACCGTTGCTTCTATTAGTATCAATAATGATGCTGTTCTTGAATAAGCTAATTTTGGTTTTTTTATAAGACTTGTTCTTGATTCGTTTTTAATACATGTTGTTGTGAATTACTGATTTATAAAACCAATAATAAACCAGTTCATTTTGGTTTCTAGCCTGATTCTCTATTATATTTTTAGGATGCCTACTTTATGTACATAACTTGCAAATAAGGTTGAAGGACATACAAATCTCAATCTTCAAGATAAATAACCTTCTTATCTCCAACAAGTTCCACATACTATGGACCTACAAGCATATTTCAAGACCCAACAAATCATTATGGTGATCAAAACATTTCTAAAGTTGACATGATGTTTGATTCATAAGATCGACTTTATAGTTACTTAAAAAACGTCTATCAAATCGGATTTGAAGTTCGGAAAATTAGTACAAGAACATAAGGAGACACTACTACAACATACTTGTAACAATTTAGATTTTAAAATTTTTCCAAATATATAAAAGTTAAAACGATAGAAGTATAAATTACTGTAATAATATAAATATGATAATTAGGGTATATTAGTTGTAAATAATTGGTAAATTTGACTTATAAAGTCAAAGTTAGTATCAAGTGAAAGAATTAAGTTATAGAGTCAAAGTTGAGACTAAATAATAGAATTTTGTAACAAAGAATTAAAGGAAAAAAAGTTGACCTAGTAGAGTTAAAGAAGGTAAAAGTGGATATACTGACTTTTAATCAGTCAATTGTACTAATTTATTATTTTATCAGAGTGTAAGAATATGGTGTACCCATTAAAAACAGATTTTCATGGGTTAAAAATAATTAGAGCACACAATACAAATATTGTTTGTTCTTTTTTTTTTAACGATGGATAATATATATTATTTATAAAACTAGCAAGCTGTTAAAAGAGACAATTAAATAAAAGTTTTAATCAAGCCCCTATGTAAGAAGGTCATGAACAGACGATGGGAGCTCCGAGTCTAGTGTTTGTTCTTGAAAATCAAATCTGCCAAAATTTTAAATCAACATTGCATGCTGAGATTAAGAGCTATAGAATGACTTTAGGACTCATCTCAAGCTTTCCACAGGATTCAAGGTTAGTATTGTTGTTTTTCTAGTTCTGAAGTTTAAAGTAAAGATTTGTACCCATTTTTATAGTGAATCTTGATAAAGTGGTGTATATTACACCATTATAAGCATAGTAAATTTATTGGTAGTTTGTTTGTAACTAATTCGAGTAAAAAAAAAGCATAGGATGAGCAATTTATGCTCAAAATTGTAGTTTTGAACTCAAATGGTCATTTGGGAACTTTAATTAAGGATATTTCTATGTCATAGTTAACCCATTTGAGTTAGAAATGTTATTGTAAGTATAGGCAAAAGTTCAAACGAGAACTGTTTTTCGTACGAGATCCGCGAGAACCAATCTTAGCCGTCCAATTCCTCCTCCTTCAATTGGATTGCCCACCCATGAATTCCTTACATGCACCCTGCCACACTCAATCCCCCACGCTCTTCATCCATGAATTCCATTATCCAAATTGAATGCCTAAGATTGGTTCTCACAGTTCTCGTTTGAACCCTCTCCTGTAAGTATATTAGGTCTAAAGATGAGCTGGAATTAGAAGCTTGCATTTCAAATTTAGTGTGCTTAGCTATGAATAAGCGAGTTGGTAGAAAGTTCTAACACTTGTATTAGACTGTTTACAACTAACTACAAGGCATCCCGTGAAGGAAAAAAGGGTGACCTTATGTAATACCCCATAATAATAATAATAATAATAATAATAATAATAATAATAATAATAACAACAACATACCGACTTGTGCCATAAGATTGGGGCAAATAATATTGAACCAACCAAAGTCAATAGCCCAACTAAAGTAGCCCAACAAGGAAAAGCCCTAATACCTAGTCTTGGCCGTTTAAAATCAAACGGAGGAAGAGGTTCGTTTCGACCCATTGTAATGATTGTCTCGATCTATTTTACTTCTGTTTTGATTGCTACTAGATCGCTACTTTTGCAATTCCTTTAGAATTTGTCTCGCCTAGGGATAGCAATGGTCCGGATATAGATCGGGTGATACCATATCAATATAATTTTTCATCATCCATATCCATTTAAAATAATTTCGTATGTTTGTATTTATATCCATCGGATTGAATGGGTAAATGGATATCTATTAGATGTGAAAACAACTTTTCTCCCAAAGAAAATACCATATTTTTATATAAAATTTATGATCTAATTGATATAAATACATATTTTTTTCCAGAAAAAAAGATAGAAATCAAAACATAACTTAATATAACTACAATTAGGAGCATAAAACATAGAAAAACTTGATCTATGCTTAGAAAAACTTAAACAATTGAAATTCAGGTAAGAGAGAGAAAAAGAGGAAAAAAATGATGTGACATTTTGATTGAGAAAGATTGATAGACACCCGACACTCATGATCTTATATAAAAAAGCTAAAAGAGATCTGTATGTCACTATTTATATACTATTACAAACTTTGTTAACATTCATATTGGATAAATCAATAACTGATCTCTCCGTAATGTGAGAAAGTAACCCCTCTCTCCAAGGATTAAACAATGGCTCATGTGATGTGAGAAAATTATGCCCATACTTCGAGGTTCACAATAAAAAATAAAAAATAATTTAAAATACAAACGAAAAACCGACCCCACACCGTTTCTCTTCTCTAAAATGCATGAAGCTAACCACTTGATCAATTACTCAATCGTATTACATGGCAGCTTACTAAATATGTAACATAAAAGTCAAAGTTAGTGTTTATAACTTCTTTAAGATGTTAGTATATATAATATATAGATTTGATAATTTACTACTAAAAGAATCGGGGGACTAGATTAATATCAGACCATGACCGCCCAAGCCTAAGCCCCTGTTGTCAATAAGGTAGATATCGACGCTATAGCAAATACATGTACCGCCCCAAGCTCGCTATTATACAAATAACAGTAAATAGCGACTTGTTGGGATTTTTTAGCTTGGTAATAGTCATGGGTTTTTTATTTTAATTGGTATATAAATTAAACTTTTAAGCTAAATACGAATAGTGATAGCTATTTATCACTATTCGTTATGTAACATATAAGTAACCTATCGTTATTTACCGCCATTCATAATTTACATGTATGACCTAAACTAAAAAGTCCATAAAAACAACATATAAACTGGGTCGCATACTGTCAGACAGGTATAATAGATTAAGCTAATCAGTCACCAAAGGGGTTTGCCCTGGCGGTAAGAAAGTTTTCCTAGTGAAGGAGAGGTCTTGGGTTCGAGTCTCTCTGGAGGGTTTCTTCCTAAGTGTAGCTGAGGGTCACTCCCTCATTGGTGAAGCAGCCCTACTGAATTAATTAGAGGGTGTAGATGGAGTGGATCGAAACCGGGGTCCTGATCAATTCAACTGTGTTTCGATCTTGTGTTTCTACTTGAAACCGAAAAAACAAAAAAAAAAAGCTAATCAGTCACTAGAGAGGTTATAGCTGCGTGATATATGGGCTTTTGGTATCTAATCAGCCATGGAGGGTAATCGGAGGATTCGGAGCAAAAGGTACCCCATCACAAGTTCACAACTGCTAAATTTCAACACTTTTTGGTCCTGTTCTCGAGTTATTTTTTGGAAGGAAAGGGAGGGGAAGAAAAGAAAATAATTAGTGGTGGGTGTTCTTAAATTTTTTTAAGGAGGAAAAGGAAGGAAAAGGGAGGAGGAAGAAGGGACAATTTTACCATTTTTATGGTTTAAAACAACTCTCCCACTTTTATAGGATGATTGAAAGGAGTTTTTCATTCCTTCACTTTCCTGACCGTTTGGGTTTCCCATCTGCTTTCTTCTCCTACAGCTAAACCAACATTTTTACAATGGTAATGTTTAAGGAGTCGAAATAATATTAGGTCTCAAGTAGCCCCAATCATTTTCTTGTTCGTTATTCTGATTTTTTTTCTCCCTTTTCGCTAGTAATTTTGTTAAAACTCGGGTTATATCATTCCATTAATGATCTCCCGTTTATTGTTCTTGTTATTGTTGACAGCAGGTGCCGAGTAACTAGCATTCGGAGAATCTGGGAACTCATAAATCTTTTTGCTTCGAATAAATTGAGCTAGTAAGTGAATTCGTTGTCTTTAATGATTTCTGGATTCATCACATTCATTGATTTCACCGGATTCTTTTATTTGCGTAAGGTCAGATTTTTGACACCCAGAAACATTGGCTATTCTTGTACAAACTTTGGTCATAAACGGGTAAAGTCTAATTGTGGTGATTAAGCACCTTTTTAATGCTTGATTGGGTTGATGGAATTACGATTATCAATCATTTGCCCCTTTATTATGAATTTATAGGCGTGCAATTGGTCTAATAAGAGTTTAATCCAACTGATAGTAAGTGGTGTTGAGTTGCTGTAATTTGGGTGTCCATTAAATACCTAAGAACTATAAGCATCCTCTTTGAACTATATCTCAGTCTTCAGCGATTTTGTTATGTACAATGATAACCAAACATGTTCACGTCAATCAAATTTTTGGCTGTTGTTCCACGGTCCCGTTATTGCTCTTCTCTGTCCACTGCTACCACCATCATTTCTTTCAACAACAATTTCGCTTCTCCTGCTCTCCCGAACCTTCACCACCTCCTTGAGAAATGCCAAACAATGAGGAAACTTAAACTAATTCATGCCCAAATCATCCTTCATGGACTCCATCAAGAAACAGTTACAGTTAGCAAATTGATTTCCTTCTGTGCTGTGTCAGAAACACGCGATCTACATTATGCACAGCTTATGTTTGATCATTTGCCTCAACCAAATAGACACGTGTACAATAGTTTGATTAGGGGTTATGTGAACAGTGACAACCCAATAAAAGCCCTCCAACTCTTCCATCAAATGAGTTGTTGTGGAATTTCCCCAAATGAATACACATACCCTTTTGTTCTCAAGGTGTGTGCTATCTTAACTAGACTATTAGAGGGAGTTTTAGTGCATGTTCAGATTATCAAGTTGGGATTCGGGTCACATGTTTATGTGCAAAATGGGTTAATTAGTGTTTATTGTGCTTGTGGGGCCATTAGGGATTCAAGAAAGGTGTTTGATCATATGGTTGATAAGAGCTTGGTTTCTTGGAACACGATGGTTGGTGGTTACTCTAAAATAGGCTATTGCAAGGAAGCCTTTTTATTGTTTCAAACGATGCGGGAACTAAGTGTGGAGCCTGATGATTTTACATTTGTTAGCCTCCTTTCTGTATGTTCACAAAATTGCCAAGAATTATTAGGAAGATTATTGCATTCATATATCGTGACTACCAGGGCACATATTGATATTTATGTGCAAAATGCTATTGTGGATATGTATGCAAAATGTGGGCATTTGCATTCAGCTCAAACATTCTTTGACCATATGAGCCATAAAAATGTTGTCTCGTGGACATCTATGGTAAGTGCATATGCTAAATACGGTCTCGTGGAACCCGCAGAGAAGCTATTCCACCAAATGCCTGTAAAAAACGTGGTTTCTTGGAATTCACTGATTTCATGCTATTTACAAAAAGGTTGGTATAGTGAAGCATTAGGTGTATACAATGACATCTTTAAATCAGGGCTAACTCCTGATGAGTCAACTCTGGCTAGCATTCTTTCAGCGTGCTCTCAACTTGGTGATTTGGAAACGGGGAAAAACATCCATAATTACATATGTTCCAACTATGTAACAACACCTAGTGTCACGTTGTACAATTCATTGATAGATATGTATGCCAAATGCGGGCTTCTAGAAACTTCTTTGAGTCTCTTTTCTGAGATGCCCGAAAAGAATCATGTTTCTTGGAATGTTATGATTGGGGCACTTGCATTACACGGGTGTGGTTTCCAAGCCGTTGAACTCTTTGAGAGTATGATAGCTAGTGGGATACCACCTGATGAAATCACATTCATGAGCTTGCTTTCCGCTTGTTGTCACAGTGGTCTTACAGATTTTGGTAGATACTACTTTGATAGAATGACAACTATCTACAAAATACCACATACAATCGAACACTATGCTTGTATGATTGATCTTTTTGGGAGAGTAGGGCTATTTGGAGATGCTGTGAATGTAATAAAAGGAATGCCAATGAAGCCTGATATTGTAGTTTGGGGTGCGTTGCTTGGGGCTTGTAGAATTCATGGGAATGTTGATATTGGGAAGCAAGTTTTAAAACAAGTGTTGGAGCTAGAACCGTATACTTCGGGTATCTATGTTCTTGTATCAAACATGTTTTATGAAGCTAGAAGATGGCAGGATGTGAAGAATGTAAGGAAATTAATGAAGGATCAAAGCATCAAGAAGAATAGAGGTGTCAGCTCTGTTGAAGTCAACGGCCATGCATACGAGTTTATGGTTGATGACAAGAGAAACAAGTTGTCAAACAATGTGTATGAGTTGCTGGATCATTTAACCCATCATTTGAAGTCGTTAGACATGGAATTTCATATTTGGCATGTGAGTTCTTCACTAATAATGTTTTCAAAGTAAATGTGTGGTTTAAATAATCAAACTGTAACAAAACAAAACAGGCTGTAAGGGTTGGTGTTTGGATGTGATTCTGCTATTTGAAGTTGTGATAACTGATAATCAACTATTGGGTGTTTGGCAAATTCTGTGTATTTAAGTATTTACTTGTAAAATGACCTCTAAATAATGAATAAGGTTTGTCGCAGTTTCTCCTAAACTGATTATTTGATTCTTAAATAATCACATATTCAAAAGAAGTTTCTCTGCGAACTAATTATCTGCTACTTGGAAAGACACTGTTAAATACTCGATTACAAAAGGCAATGCCAAATGCCCCTTCTGACAACATTTTGTATATGTGTGTGTGTGTGGTATTTGTCTAATATTGCACTTAATTTCTCTACTTTATGTAGGATGAATTGTTGGATTTTGATATTGAAGGAATCGATCTGGCTGTTGCACTCTCTTCTTGAAGAAGACGAGGGAAGTGCTGTGCACATTCCTTTGTAGAAGAAAAGAGATTTTTGTTTCATCTCTGGAAGAGAAGGAAAAAGAAAAACAGAAAAAAGTAATCGGTGGGTTGTATTTTCTATTAGTCGTGTTTTTGTTAAATTCTTGATATTTTCTATCTACTTATTTATTGTAGCGTATGATTAAATGATAATATTTATATTAGATGATGATTCTTCTTTAGAAGCTTGCCATTCAGGAAATCTATGGAAACATGTCTTCGCTTGCCAAACTTAACATCAAGGTGTATAAAGGTAAATATTTCTATATTCCTTATAAAACTTAGAACCCTAGTCATCTAGAAAAGGTTCAGATTTTAAAAACAACAAATCAGATATGGATTTCAGAATAAAGATTACTCTGTCCATGAAAAGTGCTTCATTTCTTTCTCTTTTTTTGAGAATTTTTAATAGTTAAATTTATCTTATGATATATATAGATAGGTGTTACTAGTGATTGGGAACCCAAAGATCACTTTATTGCCAAACATTTATCTTTGACCATGAGTTAAGTCAAGTATTGCAAATTTCATTTAGACGGAGCAAAATTTTATTTGTGTCTATTGTCACTCGAACTGTTAGTTGCCTGATCATTTATGTAGTTCTCCATGTCTGAACACCGTCCATTCCATAAATCATGCTATAAAGAACATCATCATCCAAGATGCGATGTTGGAAACAACTTCGTAAATTTCTGTTTGTATCAGTCAATGGTACTTTTATACGCCTTCTTGAATCTTAAGACTGGTTTGAGGAAAGGACAATTGTACATGTAATTTTTTTCTTAAATTAATGCAGATTAAATGTTGCTAGATAACGGTTGAAAGCTATGCCTTTAGTTAATAAATACTGATGAATTTCAAGCCCTTTATATTGAAATTCAAGTTTCTTTATGAAGGATTACTAACGAAAATTTAGCAATGAGTTTAATGGCTGTTGTTGAGAGACAGGCTGCTGTTTCGGGGGTAGAGTAAAGTACTAAAGGTCCTTGGACTTCCAGGCCTAAATGATGCCATGGCAAGAGAAAAATAAGAAAGGCTAAATGCAATTATTGAGGTGACAACTTCAACCTAGGTATATAAAAAAGGGGTTGCTGTGGGTTTATTTGTTTGATAATGGGTCAAATAGGTTAAATATTTAAAAAGTAGCTAAAAGTGAAGCAATTTAACAGGAAAAAGTCATCTAACATGTATTCAAATGCTTACAACATTCACATTTAATTAAAAAAATTATATCGCTATTCTAATTATATTATTTTTCTAATTATATATTTTTTTTGAAAGGAAACATTTCTAATTATATCTTATACATTAATTATTTACAAAGCTAATAAAGGAACCAAGGAGTTGACACGTTGGCCCAACCTCTGAACCTGCCCTTTTTTACCTCGACCCATTACCCAACCTGCCTGACCCCCTTGTTTTGCCACCTCTATGCAGATGTATCGTTGATACCCTGATGTATGAAACTACTTTCTAGTTGTCATATTGGTCTCAAGATTTACCGTTCCCTTGGTGGTAGGGGTCATCATCACATTTATTTATATATTTTTTTTTGCACATTTACACCTTTGTCCCAGTTGGGACTTTAATCTACACCTTAGGTACCACTAAGCAAATGACCTATTTGTAGGGTCATCATCACGTGCCTGAAACTAGAGGACTTTGTCTTTCAGGAGAACAAACCATCAGCGCTATATAATCTTGGTATAATATAATGAACTGGGAGTTTTGAGTATTTCTTGTGCTGTATGACCTTGGTGCTTATGTGTTTCTGTTTTACAAAACAACCAGATAATAAAGAGGCAGAGGGTAGAGGCAGACAAGATAATAGATATGTCTACAGCGTACAGAGCCTTATAATTTGTAAACTAGTTTGTAGATGAGAAATGATGGCAATTTGATACAAATCAAATTGGACATTCTATTGAAAAACAGAAAATTAAGATGGAATAACCCTAATATTCAAAATGTAGGCTTTCCCTTAAGTCAACACTCAATTTTCTCAATGTCCATATTGGTTGTCCCGGCAATTCTATTAATTACTAAGCTAACAAGAAACATTAATAAAAGGAATTCTATACTAATAAAAAAACAATTAAACTTAAATAAAACTCTCCTCTCTGTGATTATTCAATATCTACTAAGCCAAAGAATTTACCACAATGGATATTAATTACCAAGTGGCTTCATATTGTGGTAAATTCTTACAACAAATTAACACCTCTGTATCTTCTTTCTTTGGCCTCCCCGCTCAAATCCCTATCAAGTCATTTGGTTGCAACGAAACTTCCATATTTTCAGTTAACCCTTGGGAAGAACAAGTTCAGCGTCACAGTTTCCAGTCACCTGTTTTAGTTGTGCGATGTGAAAAACAGGATGTTTTATAGAGGCTGAATCAAGTTGTTAAGCTTGTAAGCCACTTCCCAATTCGCTACATTAATTCTTATGGACCAAAGCATCTTGCATAATCAAAAAAAGGGTAATGGTCCCAGTTTATTAAGCAATTCAGTTGAATTTTTTATACACCAGGTCGAGCCAGATACCACTGCTGCTTATGGAGATTGGAGATAAGTTTGGAGAATTTAACAAGGCTGCTCAAATATGGTCTCAGAAGCAAGTACTCTTTCTAACCTCTCTGCTTCAAGTTGTAAAATTTATAAAAGCTTCATACTGTTTAATGTTTATTGTTTCAGGAACATTCGGATCTTTCTTCCTTAAGAATCTTGGCTTGTTATGAGTCTTCTTTCGAGTTCACTGATCTTTGCACGTTTGCACGAAAACAGCTTCAAGAAGTGATTGTACCCATGAACAACATTATCAAGATAAGTTGCTTTGAGGCTACCTTAGCAAACCAATCATGAATGACAGAATGGTGATCATAAACGCAACCATGAACCTCAGTGAAGGTACAGAATTGGAGGGTCAGTTTACAATTTTACACGCCCATAGCATCATTACAGTTGCCGCTTGTCGAATCGAGCAAATAGTTGTATATTTCTATGTTTGATTACCAATGTTATCATGTTTCTTGAATATATTTTTGGCTTAATTTTTGTAACGTTTTCTTCTTAAGAAACCATATCCAGAACCTATTAATTCTTGTTCACCTTCTCGTATAAATCAGAAATATGTTTTACTGTTGCTGTTTCAAGAATCAGAACTCCAAACCCGTAAACATGCATGACGACAGTCCTGGGAGCCACCTTTGACGATTATTTATAATTTGATCACATGATAATAAATACTTCTTAATAAAGCATTTCACTCAAGTAGTTTGTGTCTAGCTGGAGAGAAAATATCATATGTTGTTAAAGTGTGAGCTAGGTCATCGAAAGGTTCCACAAAGTTAGTAACAAAATCCGTCTATTCTACACACACAAGAGAGAGAGAGAGAGAGAGAGAGGTTACGACTCCTCATGGAGGCACATCCCCTTTTTTTTATGTATGCCGAGTACATATTTATAGATGACTTTCTTAAACGCTTTGCCATGAGAGTGGATGACCCCTAAAGATACATATAGCTTGGTCCACCTTTTGAATCACCTCTTACCCTTAATAGTAGTCTTTTTGTAAACTCCAATAGGGTTTCTGAATTCTTTTGGGTATAAATATGTATACACTTTGCGATAATTACAATGTAGACCTTTATACTATACTATACTATACGAGAATATAGAATATGATCTAATATAAAAGACCTAAATAATTTGTCTTTAACATTTATTTTTAATTAAGGTCCATATATGTCTCACCATTTTAATAGAGAGATATATCTAGGCATATTAACAAATGTTAAGGTCTTTCTATGTGTGTGTATTCAGAAACACCATTGCAGATACTCTATTCAGCTTGTTTGACTCAACAACCATCTTCTTTTCAAACACAACCCAATGGGATCAATAATTATGCAGAATTTGAACACAAAGATGGAAAATTCTCTCACCAAAAAACAAAGATAATAAAGATAGTAAGTCTCATGAACTACGATTCAAACTCATCTAGTACAAAAGACAAAGGCTGCTCCGTTTAAAAAAAGACCGGATCCCAGCTCCATCCATCCATCCCTAGCCGACCAACCGACCACACTATTCCTATACAGAACCAACTAATCCATCAAACCACTTTTTTCTTCATAGTTTTTTTAGGTGGGAAGGGGAAGGGGGAGGAGTCCTACGCTATTCCTATAACAAACTCCTTTCACACATGCAAACCACTGCTCTTTTTGTACATCCCATCAAACGATCCAACGTTTACACTTACGTTCACGTTTACATTACCATATCGATGAAGTGATGATAATCCCGACACCCCTTTGCCAATTATATATCCATTTGCCTTTGTACCAACACTCTTATTTAACCAAGCATCCAACTGCCCACTTGCTGCTGCTATGAGTCCTGCATAACCAACAAAGCAGTTATTCATTCATTCATTCAATCTTTTTTTATGTTTTTTTAATATATATTTATATAAACTTATAAAACGCACCTAAGAAAAGTGGCGAAGGTTTTCGCGGTCTGGATTTGAATTCCGGATGAAATTGAACGCCCACAAAATAAGGGTGACTATGGAGTTCAACAATCTGTATTTTAAACAAGGTGATTCACTCTTTACACCAATAGAGATTAAAATCCTAAAGGAACAAATGAATGAAACTACCGAAATAACATTACCTGCATCCGCTGCCCACTCTCGTCTTTCCCTGTGAAACTGAGGCCAGCTTTTTCTAGCTGTGGTACCATTTCAGGGTTCACCTAATTTTTAAAAGTATAAATCACATTTACTCATAAACATATAATATTTGCATGAATAATCACTATGAAAAAGGTGCAATGTACCACATACCTCGTATCTATGTCGATGCCTCTCATCAATGAAACTCTGATTACCGTATCTGATACAAACACAATCAGTTGCTCCAATTAGCTTATTAGTACAAACTAAACTATCATTGTTGCCTGATCACACAAAAAATATATATTTCTTTTCTTGCATACTCCTGCATTACAGTCGGTTACATTCAATAAATAATTATGCTATAATCAAGAGTATTATGCTAATTTCTTACAGTTGAGCGGATTTGCAGTCAGTAACATGGAAATATGTCCTCCTAGATCCAAGCCGCATAGTACCACCCATGTGAGTTTTGGAACCCTATTACAGTGGTATGGAACCATGCATATAATTAAAATATAATATCAAAACTCAAAAGGGTGTTCAGAAGTTAAACTGTTTTGAACACAAACCTCTGGCATAAATATGACACAAGGATTTTTAGTGTCAGGATCAAACTCGGTGCTATTTGCATTTTTAAGACCAAGAACAGATCTGGCATACTCGATCACAGCAGTTTGCATTCCTAAACAAATCCCAAGGTAAGGTATCTTCTTCTCGCGTGCATATTTTGCAGCAATTATTTTCCCTTCAACTCCTCTGTCACCAAAACCCCCTGGAACAACAACAGCATCTGCAGCCTGTAGATTAAAGTGTTATTAAACATTTAAAGGAGACTGTTAAAAAAACATAACTAATAATTCATACAAACCTTCAATGAATTCCAAGCAGCTCTATTGATGTCTGGATTCTATAAGAAGAAAATGTCAGTTAGTTTAGTGTTTGTAAATGTGTGATTGAGCCACAGCCATACAAAAATAAAAATAAAAGAAGTGAATTGGAGAAGATAATAACTTCTAAGGCAGTTGCATTTTCAAGATCACTAGCAGAAACCCAATTGATAACTAGCTTCCTTTGGCAATAAACTGAAGCGTGCAACAGAGCCTGAAACGAGTGTAGAATCAAAATCAAAGTCTTTAATGTTTGTATACGGTTAAAGTTCAGATAAGCGCTTAAGCGAAAACAGAATAGAAAAAACAAGTCTTGTTTGAGGCTCAGAATAGGGGAAGTTATCACCTTTAGTACAGATAGATAAGCATCCGAAAGACCTGTATACTTTCCAACCATGGCAACTCTAACCTGTACACAGTTTATCACGAGAAACATTAGAAAATCACAATCTATGGAAGGAAAAGAAAAAGAAAAAAAGGTAAAACCATAATTAAAATCTGAGGTCTTACTGGCTGGTTGAACCTGTCACAAGACCTAGCCATATCAGTCCATTCCTTCAAGACTGGTTTGCGTACCACGCTGTACGAGACAAAAATGAAAATTAACTGTTAATGCTAGAGGTGGCCTTTTTGACCCATTTACTTATGAATGGGTTAACCCAGTTATGTTTTGTCTCTAAGACTAAACATGTAAATGGGAGAGAAAAAATAAGCTTAAAAGGAAATGGGTCATAGTAGGTTCTTGGTTCATTGAAGAGAAATTTCAAGATCTTTCATATTTAAGGTGTTTAGGGATTCCCATTATTATACTAGTCATTTACAAGTTCTTGTCCTCGAATATGGTGCAGTTTAGAAGTTGATCCAAGGTTTCATTTCAGTTGGGTTTGGGTAGATCAGTTTGTTATTTGTATACAACGATTGTCAATAACTGATATGTTGGTACTCCAGGGTTGAGTTCAAGATGATCTTAATTTTCAAAGGTGTCTTGGCTTTCCAAAGGTCCATGGATCAAACCCTGGAACAAGCCCTTTGGCAGGGTTATGTGATTTAGTGCCTCTATGTTGGCTGTGGGACTAGTCGGGCGGGTTAAAATTAGAAAAGAAAACTTGAACTTCATTGAAACCCGTATGAATTGAATATCATCTTTTGCCTAAAAAGAAGAGGGAAATGGATCATATGGTAGCATGTGTTGAAAGTTGAAACACGAAAGTAACCAAAAGTGTGCTTTTGGTCCATAAACAACCTCCTAATTATTAATCAGAACAAATATAATGTTTGACAAAAAAAAAAACGATTGCGGGTCATTCCAACCTAATCCATACCCAAAAATTACCCGTTTTGACTTGTTACATAATCTGACCATACCCAAAAAATACCCGTTTTGCCATCTTTAAATATTATTTGTTGAAGGAGTACAAACCTTAGAAGATTAAGCGCTTTCAATATTGCTTCATGGGCCTTCTGGTCCTAAAGCCAAAAAATTATAAATAACATGAGTATTACTCTAATAACAAGATTGAACTTGAAATCATGGTTAGAGTACATACTCTTAAGAGCAAAGGAATGTGCCAAATATTGGGGACATCATAGAGACTGACTATGTTCTGTAACTGTCAACAGATGAAAAGGGAGTCATATTGAAAATCAAAGAAAGGGCATACAACTAAATCCACTAGAATACATAATATCTCGTCTCGTTACCGGAACATGGCAAAATCTTGAGAGTTTGTCCTTCACGTTCGCATCCAGTTCCTTCACACCCATTAAATTTTGTACATGAGGATACCGACAAAATATTTTAAAAAATAGTAGAAATAAAACAAGAAAAATATCAGGAGATGAATAAAACCGTTGTGCTGCGGCAAGCTAATATATTCGGGGTTAATCCCAAGCTCCTTAAACCGCGAACACTATGTTGGGTTGGTTTTGTTTTCTGAAAAAAGAAAAAGAAAATGAAAAGGTATAATCTTTTAAAAGAATTTGCATCCAAGAACACCAGATGAATAACTTCTTATTTAATCTTTACCGGTTCACCAACAACATTCAAAACAGGCACAAGGCTGACATGTATTAAGCAAAAGTTTCCAGCACCTAAAAAAGATCAAGAAAGTTATAAACTTTTAGTTCTATTCATCCTTTACAAGTCAAAGAATATGCAAAATATTTACCAACACGATATGAGAATTGCCCAAGAGCTTCAATAAAAGGCATAGATTCAATATCCCCTGCAATAAAGATTCTATCTTTTTAATACAAAAGACCAAATAAACCTGAAAACATCCATGAAAACAACACAACTATTAGTGAAATACCTATAGTACCCCCCAACTCAATGACACAGACATCAGGTGAGCCTTCTTTTCCATCAACAGGTATTGCTGCTACACGTTCAATCCAATCTTGAATGGCATCTGTAATATGTGGCACAACCTGAACCGTCGATCCCAGATAATCTCCCCTCCTCTCCTTGTCAATAACAGACTTTAACCAAAAATTCATAACCAATGAGTCAACTGCAGTCAAGATTTGTGCTATAACTTAATTCAAGAAGCTGATTTCATTTTCTGTACCTGGTATATCTTCCCAGTGGTGATATTATTATCGCGAGTTAATTTGATATCCAGAAATCGCTCATAGTTTCCAAGGTCCAAGTCCACCTTCAGACCGAAAGTGAAGTCAACTTAGATTACAGAATCCCATAAATAAGGAGGTTTACACTCTGCATACTTAACAATAAATTCATCCACAGTCATTAAGCTCTTCATTTCTTAATCAGGTCAAAATTAGCCTTTGACCATATAGGGTAGCACCAATTGATTACTTACAACTTACAACCATCCCACATAGGTATTTAATATATTAGGATAAATTTACATATATTAAATCATTTTTGGCCCTCTTTGACTCAAAATGCTTCTGATATTTACCTCTCCTCCATCATCTAACACATACACTTCTCCATGCTCAAAAGGAGACATTGTTCCTGCATCTGTGTTCAAATAGGGATCTGTGTAACCAAAAAAAAAAACAATTAAAACATGAATATCAGAAGAAACTTTTTCAACCTTTTGTTTAGCTGATTAATGTTTATAGTGTGCTTTAACTTTTAATTCAAAAAAAAAAAAAAAAAAAGGTAAAGGCAAACTCTCAATTCATAGTGTGGGTGTGTTGTAGAAATTAAACAAGAACACGAAACATGAACCCACTTCAATTCGGCAGATGGGATATAAAATCAAATCAGAAAATTTTAAAAATATGATTTTAAAAGGGAATTAAAGCAGTCTTTTCAAGAAAAAAAAAAGAACCTAAAAATACAAATACACAAAAAGTTAGATCCAATACCAAGATGGGAAACGCAACCAAATCCCACAAAAACTGAAAGGAAATACAAGCTAAAAAACAAAATCACGAAAATTTGTATAAAATTCTTGATTACTCTCCATAAAGATGAAGAATTGAGAACAGAAATTGAAAGAAACGAACCAATCTTGATGGAAGTAACGCGAAGATTGCAGGCCTGAAGAAGAAGACCAATACTGCTAGCAGTGACTCCTTTTCCCAGTCCGCTAACAACACCTCCGGTCACTAAAACGTACTTCATCTCCTTCTTCCCACCTGCTCATTACACCCCAAAAATATTCAACAATTTGCCTGAAAATGCAAGAAATGAAGAAATAGAGCATTACCCTTTTGCATTTTCTTGTAAAAATAGTTGCTTGTTAATTGTGGGTCAACAATATTTTATAAATTATATATATGAGTTGCAGACTTGCAGGGTCTGTGAAAGTGCAAATAAGAGATTTGTATTGTATGTTGGATGAATCAGTTGATGTTAGAGCAGAGGAGTAGCGGTTTTATATCTGAAGGAAAAAGAAAACGATAGGCAAAAAAATATAAAATAATATCAAAAGATTAAAATCAAATCAAAATTATCTGAGAAACCCACTTTTCTTGTTTAAGGCAGGAGAGAGAGAGAGAGTGAGAGAGAGAGAGAGAGAGAGAGAGAGAGGTGTTTCCCTCGCTAGGCCCCTACCCCATACCTCCCGTTCATTTGTCTTTTACGAAATTACGACTACGGGTGACATCATATATCTTTCGGGAAACTACTAACTGTTTAAGGCCACCTGTATCACTCTAATTCGGTTCCTCATCCTAGCTTTCATACAACATTTTTTTTTCTTTCTTTTTTCCCTAACTAAAAACTTAGTATAATCTAAACCAATTTTACTACTATATTATAAAACATGACATGAAGGAGCCAATAAAACCAAGAGGGCAGCATGTTGACCGCTACGGATGGTTTAAGACCATTACTATAACTTCTCTTCTTATTTATGTTTCTCTCTTTTTAGAGTTAATTACTGATTTGCTTTCTGTGGTTTACATTTTTCTACTAATTCAGTCCTTTATGTTACCTAAGTACTTGGTTGGTCCCTACTGTAGCAAAGTTGTTTCACATCTGGTCCTTTAGTCATTAAAACGTAACGGTCGTTTGTTAAAAATTTCAAAATGATCATTTTGTCCTTTTGTAACATTACAAGCTAAGTTCCTATGATTTTCAAATAATTTTGCATTTAGTCCTTTAACCTTTTTCTTAAATAATTTACTATATAAACCTAAATATTTATTATTATATTTTATGAGATTTTTAAATAATTTACTATATATCTATACTACTATATAAACCATTTACTCTCTTTAACTATTTTACTATCTTTAACTTTTTATTCATTTAAAATATACTCTCCCACAATAACACACTCTCTCACACAAACATTACTATCCACTCACATCAACATAATTTCTAAAATCTTATTAACTTTTTTCTCATTATTGAAGGTTTTTTAGTGACCTCCTTGTGTTATTCTGATTCAAACTCAACTGGTTTGAACCAACATAAAGAACAAACTTGTTAATCCTCACAAAAGCGGAACTTGAGGACCAACACACCCCCTAAACCCGAGAGGGTTAGATCTTTTTAATCTCAATAATATAATGTGTGTGTGTGTGTGTATATATATATATATATATATATATATATATATATATATATATATATATATATATATCGATACATGTATGTATAAAAACGAGAATCAAGAACAAACATATATATTCATATAAGATAAAGGTAAGAACTTTTACCTATCTATACCTTAGGTTGCTCAAGATGTAGTTCACCCGTGATGAGACCAAACGAGACATGCTAGGAATGACTGAAAGCCACCACATGAACAACGTAGTCTTCAAGATTGAGCAAAAATCGAACTCAGTTATGTGGGTATCTCGGCCGAACTCAAAGAGAAGAGAGGAGAAGTTTTCCTAATCCTTTAGAATTGTGTATCAATATCACTATCAAGTTTAATTCTAAACCTTAATCCCCTATTTATACTAATAGGAATTAGATTGATATTAGGAAACATATAAAATTTTCCTAATATGGATTAAACGATAACTTATTTACCAAGTTATTAATAATTAATAGAAAAATAAATATTAATATATATATATATATATATATATATATATAAACACCGCCGGTCTGTATATATATAAATATATATATTAATTTTTTATTTTCTAATTATTATTAATAATATATATAATTAACTTGGTAATTTCTCCTCTTCTTAAGTTAAAACCGTAACTTACGATTTCTGATTTATAACCTATCTAATCTTGGATATATCAAACTATTAAATAAAATAACCCATATCAACTAATATTTCGGAAATTATATATTATTATGTAAAAGATTATATAAGATGGAGGAAAAAAAATACAAGGTGTATTAATAAAGTTTGAAATTAAGAGGTAGTTATATCAATAAAAAATAAAAATAATGTTAATCGTTGAAAAATGGTAAACAAAAAAATTAAGTGTAATATATAATAGTGTATTATAACACTAATTTATGAAATTAAAATAAGAAAAAGATATATATTTATGAAATAATGAGAAAAAAGTTAATAAGATTTTCGAAATTACGTTGATGTGGGTGGATAGTAATGTTTGTGTGAAAGAGTGTGTTACTTTGAGAGAGTATATTTTAAATAATTAAAAAGTTAAAGAGAGTGAAATAGTTAAAGATTATGTGGATGAGATTAATTCAAATAGAATGAAAGGATAAGATTTTGTCTTAATTGAATTTTAAGAACTCATAAATTAAAGAGTAGAGAGAATGTTAAATGGTTTATATAGTAGTATAGATATATAGTAAATTATTGAAAAATCTAATAAAATATAATAATAAATATTTAGGTTTATATAGTAAATTATTTAAGAAAAAGGTTAAAGGACTGAATACGAAATTATTTGAAACCATAGGGACTTAGCTTGTAATGTTACGAAAGGGTAAAATGGTCATTTTAAAATTTTTACAAACGTCCGTTACTTTTTAATGATTAAAAGACCGGATGTGAAACAACTTTGCTACAGTACTCCCATTTAAAATACCGATACTCTCATTCTAAATCGTTAACTATTCGTTGGAATAGTTATTTGAGACTGTCGTCTAAACATTTCCCCATTATGAATAGGTTTATCGCCTCGCATAAGGCATTCTTTTACACTTAGCTGACCACTATCTTTGTTTCCAATCCTCGTTCTTTTACTTGACGATTTTGCTTTGCTACAAAAAATTAAAGTTGCTGCTTATGTCACAAACCCTATAAAAATTGTGGTTTCCTGCTCAATGTACTTGTTGGTTGATATATATAATGATGATGCGGTTGATGAAGTGGGTGGCGAATCCATATTGAGTAAAAAAGAAATAAAGTATTTTCTAGTAGAATTAAAGAGAGATGGAAATATAAATTTTGGGATGAAAATTTTAAAGTGTTAAATAGTGTATTTATATATAGAGAGAAGAAAAAAATAATTTTTATACCCATTTGAAAGCGGTCAAAATTTTGAAACAGGGGCCGGGTAGGGTGGTTGGAGCCAATGCCATTGATAAATCGGATTGGGGCAGTTAGTAGTGGTATTCAAGGTGGAACCTGATCGAGAGCCATATCACATTCCCTCTCGTCATGTCAGCTTCACATCACATTTTCTTTCTTACAACCTTAGTATTACTATTCCCAATCTTTATGGTAAAATTTTATTTCATTTTAAAATATATATTTAAGGGGAGGAGGAGAGAGAAAGGGGAAGAGAGAAGAGAGAGAAAGAGGAGAACTAGAGATAAGGTGGGATGGGGGAAGACGGGCGGGTTGTGAGAACTTGAGAGCTCAGGTGGGGCTATGTTAGTTTCGGTGTAGTAATATTCTATGGTTGATTATACTATTTATCAATCATACACATATTGTGTACGAACAGAATTATTGTTCATCTTATAAATATATTTTTATCAAAATGTAAACATATTCCATCAACAAAAATATTAAATCTTTTGTTGGATTTATATGGAAAAACACTTCAATTCGTATATAACATTATAATTTGAGTAGATTGACGTAGATCCAAAACAAATAGTATATAGTTTCATTTCTTGGTGTTTGGTTAATTTATTGCAAAAAAAGGTTTAGATTGTAGTTAATTATGTCTGTATATACTTACGTACGTAACTTATGGTTTCTTTAATTTATGCGCGCAGCTGCATGCATATATTTGATTAATTTATACTTACATTCCTTGCACATGGGTTGTTCTTATCATTTCTTTGATTGATCATGAAACAATCGACAATACAAATCATGGTTGTATTTATCATTAGGCCTCACCAATCATGGCATTCGCATGATCATTTCTTTTAATCAACAAAGATATATACATATACATATATATATATATCTTAGAAATATTGCACAGGATGATGATTTTGATAGTACTAAGGAAGATTCCAATTAATGTTTACAAGTGTTCAAAGAGTGGTGATGAAGATCAACGTGATGATGATAGCAAACATGGAGACGGTGACAAAATTATGATAATTAAGTAGCTAGGGTTTATAACTAATAATGCAAACTTGACAAGAAGCTAACTTGATTATGATAAATAATTATATATGAGGATTGTGGCTAAGTGTATCTAAACCCTTAAATCAAGTTAATTTGATGTTGATATATATATATATATATATATATATATATATATATATATATATATATAATGTGCTTTTGTCTTATGAAGGTCCTAGCTAAAGCTTGAATTTGACAGTATAACAGAAGAGACTAATGATCAATCAATAGGTTACTGAAATTGCACAATTACCTGTCAATGTTTGATACATATCTACATTTTATGAAAAAGAAAAGAGTTAGTATGATAAGAAAGGATTCACATGCTTGAGATTGAAGATAGTGACAGTGATATGATGAAGCCATGCTCATTAATGTACTAAAATGTCAATCATATTTACAAAAGGAAAGCCTTTATGAAAAACCTATAATCCTTCTTTTCTTTTCTTTTCTTTTCTTTTTTCACCATACTTAAATTTGAGACATGAAGAGTTGATCAAGTTCAAGTATTCAATCATATATACAAGATCGCTTCATCAAAGAATTTTAAGATAGCATAATAAGAAAGTGTATCGATAGTTAACACATTGATCTTCTTTTTTCTTTTTCTTTTTTTGGTTAAAAAGCTAATATAAATAGTTTTACAAAAATTAATATGATATAACCTAACACTCCAACACTTATGGGGTATATTATGTAAAGAAATAGAAATAAAAACACTTTATGTATATTAATATTAGACATATGTTAAGTACACGCTACTTTTATTGAATTGGGTGTAATAAGGTATATCTTAGTTTGAGATTGAGTACAAAATAATAAATGTTTTTAGAAGGAAAGTTGAATACAAATTCAAGCTATTTTAAATTTAATGCACACACAATTATTTTTAATTTAATGTTTATTGGTGTAAATCAAGAATTATATGTACATAGAATCAGGATTTCGAAATACAATAAAATATGACAATAAATTAATTTAACATATAAACTAGCTTCTCAAAGACAACTAATGTCTAAAAGGTTCAACACATGAACAAGTTTTCTACACTATGCTTAACTCTCTAAACTTGTTTCACTTAAAAGCTTGAGCTTGTTCTTTGAGTATTTTCCAGTTAGTGTTCAACTTGTAAGGTGAAACTGCATGTGTATGTATAGAGAAGGTGGCAATGAGAAACTAATATTTTAATCATAAAGTTAGTGGAGGATAAAATATTATTATTTTAATCGAGTTTCAATAAAATAATATTACTTTACACAAAAGTACACCTCACTAATAATATTTAAATATTATTTCTCATACCGTTTGTCTTGAACATTGAGACTTCCTTTTTAATGCTTGTTACTTTTATCAACGGCCACATCTTTTGTGTCTTGACTTTCCTAAGCATGTTATTATCGCCATGTTGTGCTGTACTTGGCAAGATCTTTAAAATCTTCTTTCGAAGATAACTTTATTTTCACAGATTAAAGTTCTATCATTTTTGTCCTACTTTGCAGAACAAAAAATGCATTTACTTTTACAAAATAAAATATCTAAGGCAATAAAGAACAACACATGTTCAGCCTTTTAACTTAGAAACATTTACATAAGAAATAGAGTAAGCCGATAAACAATAAAATTCAAAATCGCGATAAAGCTAATCAGTTGTACTAGGATCACAAAATTGAAAATTTTAGCCTAAGTCTTTGACACTCATCGGATCAAAGGAATGCTCAGCTACAAAGATGCTCATCTAATCAATTCTATGCTCAGCTTAAACAAGGAGAAATTTATCAACCACTATGATCAGTTGACCAATAAGTTCAACTGATCATCTAGCGTGATTAGCTTATTATATAAAACCAAAGTATGTAAAGTATACTTAGCTGATGATTTTGGGTACTCGACTAATCTCTTGGCTCCTCAACTAATGGTTTTGGTCACTCAGATGGTAGAATTGTTCACTCTGCTGATAGGGCAAAACAACATCAGCTAATGGTCTTCTACTTAGTCTTTGCTCCGCTGATCTCAGAAGAAGGCTTTAGTTGATCCATCCAGTACTTAGCTTATCTCAGTTGTTACTTCTATACTTAGCAAACTAAAAGTCAAAATCTTAACAACACATGTTAAGATGGAATTCTCAGTCTTACTGAAATTCCGGTTTTGTTATCATCAAATCCTATTTATTTCAATAGACAAATTTGATTCTTAGGTCGAAATGATATCTTCCCAATAGTATATCCGGACATCATATTCTTAGTAATTTAATTTACATATAATATTACATATGATAGTTGTTCAAAGTTAGCATACGTAGACAATATTTAGTTTAATATGCATCTAGTTCATTTACTAATTACGTTATGTACATGAGGCTACGTGACCTAGTAATGTTATGAGATCAAATGTAATATATATAAACCAAAGTGTAAATAGTGAAAAATTATTAAAGGTTAAAATTAAATTGAAATGATACATAATAGGACCTGAACCCCTAACATTAAATAGAAAGAGACACTTTAATATACCTTGATACCACTAGCATAAAAACCCTTTGATTTGTAAATAGTAATAAGTAACGTTACGAGATCAAATGTAACTAAAATGGTAAAAAGAGAAAATTATTAAGAGTTAAAATTAAAAAAAATCAAAATAAATAATATTTTCACTAAGAGAACCATGTCTATGTCCATAACAAAACTTGAAGCCTTAACCTCAAAAGTAGGGATGGCAAAACAACCTGAACCCGACTGAGAAAACCAAACCCGACAAGTTTCGGGGTCGGGTCGGGGATTATGATTTCAGGTTAGGGTCGGGTTTGGGGATTTTTCGGGTTCGGGGTCGGGCCACACTATCGCCGCCCCGCCCCGATATATGTTTATATATATTTTTATATATTTATATACATATATGTTTTATATATTTATGTATATAATAATGTGTATGAATATATAAAGAGAACGATTGTATATCTATTAATGGAGAAGTTTCTAAAGTGATGAAGTCTTTTGTTAAATTTTGAATTTTGATTCCCTAACTTCTTTTAAGTTCTAGTTTAATTAAGTTGTTTATTCAAGTTAATGATGATACTTACGTTCTTATTTATAAAATGATCATCTCAGGTTTTTATTAAGTTTTTTGTGTAGTTTCTTACTTCACTAACATATTTTTTAGTCGGGTCGGGTTTTATCACCGGGTTTCGGGCCGGGGTCGGGTTTGACAGACGCCCCGACGGGGAACAAGGCGGGGCCAGGGCCGGGTTTTCATTTCGGGTTCGGGGACGGGGCGACCAAAACCCGCCCTGTTGCCATTCCTACTCAAAAGAGGGAAGACATCTTAATAGACCTGATACCGCTACACCAAATGAGCTTTGGTTTGAATGAAAATCGAAAGTTGAGTAGGGGTTTAAAAAGTAAAATTGAAATGCATAATAGTTTTATGTTAATAGATACGTTCGTAAATAATAATAAGTTTTTCATGAATATTAGTACTTAACACACACTCTCTAATCTACATCTATGTGTATAATAGGATCTGAATCATTAAAATGAAAGAGAGGGAAATACGTTAATACACATTGATACCTCTAAGCTAATGACCATTTGATTTGTAAAATATAGTAAGTAGATTTATAAGATCAAATATAATTTATATAAACTAAAAGCTCAAAAGTGAACATTTATCTAAGGTTAAAATTGAAAAATTGAAATGAAATATAACTTATATAAAACTAAAAGGTAAAAGGTGAAAATTTATCTAGGTTTAAAATTGAAAAATTGAAATGAATTATAACTTATATAAACTAAAAGGTAATATTTAAAAATTTATCTAGGGTTAAAATTAAAAAGTTATAAAAATTGAAATGAAGTGAACTTTGTATAAACGCAGTAAGTTGATGCTCCTTTGCCAACCTAGTGCTGACTCCATCCTCAAAACCAAACTCTCTTTTCATCAGCTTTAAGATTCATCCGAGCAAATTCATCTAGACTTCCTAACCTTCAAACAATAGCCTTTAAACATTCACTAACAACATATGTGACCACCAAAGAAACCAACAAAATGAGCTCAAGAAAGTGAATGAAAAAGGGAAAAAAATATCACATCACAAGGATTCCGTCTTCTTTATTACAATCCCATCTAAACAAAAGTGCCACTCCGTACCGAACCAATAAACCTGCATATACTATGAACAATACCGGAGATGAAAAAACAATGTGCATGTGTGTGATCAAATATTGTTGTCCACCTTATACCCACAGAGCCAAGGAAATATGTATCGGCAATAGCAACTACCCGCCTAGCTCCTCGTATAACGTTCATCAACCCTAAATACTATAACCCTCCCTAAAAAAGATAAAGTGAAGTGCAGTAAATCACTTGTTAGAAAACAAACATGTAATGCTATTGTTTGTCCATCAAGAGATAGAGTTAAAATATCTGTAAGAAAATTTTTGAATTACAGACAACATAAGATCTTGAAGATATGGTTAAAACTCCTTTTTGCTTTACCCTAAAGGATGAAGAAACATTATATGCAAAGATGTTATGTAAATGATTTATTTATGCGAAGACAAAGGGTTAAAAGAACACTTTCAGTATGGAGTGAATAATATAAAAACACATAAAGTGAAAAATGTTGTTTTACTTTATATACTTAATTTTATATGATAAAAGTATTACACGTGTCTCTAAAATCATGTTTGTACTTTATCTGCATTTTTCCCATTAGCTATGAAATTAGCTTTAGGTCATGTGTAGCACTTTATGTAATTTAAATAAACTCAAATGTAATATTAGTTGTTACGTTAGTTTTGTTTACTTTTTTTTAACACAAATTAATCTAAAACCCAAGTACCATCCATCCCAATTTCCAAATCAACCCAAACAATCTAAATATTTTCTTTCTCCTTACTTTCTTTACACAATAAAAAAAATCTTCAGTTTTGTCGGGTTGCCAAACGCGAAATGGTGGAGGAAAGAAGAAACCAGAAAGGGGTGTAGCGGTGCTCCTGAAGGAGCTGCATCAACCCGAGGGCCATACGCATGGCCTTATTAATCATATTACAAAGTCACTTTTTGTCCAATGTGAAATATTACTCAACACTTTCTTATTGATTGTGACTTAGCATTCAAAAATCATATATTCTATTTACAAAAGACCCACTTCACACATTCAAGCCTTCGAGGAGAAGAAATCTCGACAATTAACATTTTAGAGAGATTTTACTTTTATTTCTTGTATTGAACAACTTAGATATTAGTTGTCTTAGAATTTTCTTGATTCTATGTCTTAGGACTAATTGCTTGTCATTTTTTAGCTTGAATTTCAGCTTCTTTATTCATGTAGTTTTTCATATTTATATCAATAAGAATTATTTAAATAGTAAATCTGTGTTTGACAATTAATTCTAAAAATCAAAATGTGTATTCAACCCACTATTACAAACATTCATTGTTGTTTGTATCCATTTGGGATCAAGAAACCAGTATCAAAGCACTTTAGGTAATGAAATTATATTTGTTTTTGCATACTCGTCGTGTGCTTCTATCCCTTACTTCTTCCATCAAAACTAGGGCTTTGAAGCACTCATAAGGTGCCAACTGTTTGACACATAATTTTTCCATGTAGAAAAGTAGAACTATTTTGGTTCTCTATACGCTCGACTATCAAGATGATAGATATCGTCAAACACGGTCCTTGTATTCCCCATCAACATTAACTAAATAAGGTTCTTCAGAGGGTTTAGCTTCAAATATCAGGGTGGTTAGGAAACCACTTAGCCAAATAACCAATGGACCGATGAACATAAAAAGCTTGCAAATCTATATGTGAACATAATGCTCTCCCAAATGAAGTGCATCACGTTGTGGTGAATTGTTTATCAGCAACAATATGGACACCTTGACTCTTACATATGAAAGAACACATGACGTAAAGGGAAACAACATTTGCTTCTTAACAAACAATATTTAGTTCTTGTTTGCTCGAAGAGGTGAGTCTTAAACAAACCTTTACAAGGTTCAACTGCTTAATCAATGATCTAGTAGAATTTCGAAGAGTAGCTATGTACTTGTGAACAAGTTTTTGGATTCACTTATAGAAAAGGGTCAAAAGGTTACTTTTGGATATGATAACCATGAGATTACCAAGGGCCATGGAGATATGCAATGTGCTATTGATCGGTGCACTTTTTATATATATATATATATATATATATATATATTATGCATTATTTGATTAATTTATGCACCAATATATGATTAAATATGCTACTTTGATTTATTTTATTGCTTTGTAGGTCAGGAAACGAAAGAAGCTAATTTGGTACAATAATTTAATGAATTTGCCAATCTGATTGAAGCAAAAGAGCAATCAAAAAAACATTTTTAGTCATCAACAACTGAAATGGTCAAAAAAGAGAATAAAAATAAATGAGATTGTATATATTTATGTAGTATATATATCTTAACTAATATATATATATGTTAGTCCCAGATTGAGTACACAACAACAAATGTTTGTAGAAGGGGGGTTGAATACAAACTTTAGCTTTTAAAAATTTAAAGACACACTGATATACTTTTATATAACTCTTATTGATATTGATATTTATATAACTCTTATTGATATTGATATTTATATAACTCTTATTGATATTGAGTACACAACAACAAATCTATTTGTCTAACACATAGACAAGCTAACTCTAAAACAACTAACGTATATAGAGTGTTCAACACATGAACAAGTTTGATTCTACACAATGCTTAAACTCAACTAAATTCTCAACTGGCGAGATTTTCTTTCTGTGGAGTAGAGACTTCACTGTGTTGTATATTGCATGTCCACCATGCATGAGTATTTATAGAAATGGCGTATCCGGTTGCATGAAGGAAGGAGACAAAGAGGATGTGGAAATATAATATTTTAATTGTAAAGGTAGTGGGTGAAAAGTAAAGTTACTTTAATCAACTGTTTGATAAAAGTAATTGTACTTTTTTGCAAAAGTGCAAACCACTAATAATATAAAATATTAAAACTCACATCTACTGTCGTGTAGAAGTTTCTTTCCCTTTCCATGTTTGTACTTTAAACAACACCATGCTTCTGTTTGATTTGACTTTACCAAGTATGGGATTGCCAGCCATACTTAGTCGTTGAACAAATCTTCAAGATCTTCGTTTGTTTGAGGTATGATTATCCTTTTCCAAAGGATAAGATCAAACCTTTTTGTCTCATACTTGATCCAAAAAGTGAATTTTACTTTTACAAACAAAGATCTAAGGCATAATAGAACAACACATGTTCTGTCTTTTACATATGACTTACAATCTGAAAAGATAGTGTAGATTTGACATTTTGCACGACTCAGCTAACATATTGTACTAGGAACTCTGAATTTTACTACTCAATTGACAAAATATATCAGATGATCACTTTTTGCTAGGACTCGGTTGATACATATTGCTCAGCTGATCATATGGATGTTGAGTTGATCAATAGTAAACTTAGGAGGACATAAGCTCATGTATTTGTATGATCAGTTGATCAAGAATGCTTAGCTGACCATTCAAATACATCAGTTTATGTGGAGAGATGACTTGTGTAAAAGAAGACTTACTTAGCTGATGTTTTGGGCCTCAGCTGATCCATTTGTTCACTCAGCTGATGGAGTAGCTGAGCAAAGTCCTTGCTCAGCTGATGGTGTAGGCACTCAGCTGATCAACTTTCTTCACTCAGCTGATGGTTTATTTTCCTCAGCTGATGGTCTTCTTTACTTGTTTTCTTCATCTGATGCTCCTTGGATGATATCCCTTGGCTGATACTTTGAGTAGGATCTGATGCTCAGCTGATGGTTCCATACTTAGCATATTTTTACAGAATCTGGTTCAAACAACACATGTTTGCATTCTTTCTAAGTCATACTGAATGTAGGGTTTGGTTATCATCAAATTCTATATTTTAGGATAGGCAGAGTTGATTATTAGGATGAAGTGATTATCTCCCTAACAATATATATATATATATATATATATATATATATATATTATTTCATTTATATAAAACATGACAAACATAATGATTAAAGAGATGAATTTGAGGTAGTGTTTGAATGAATGATTGAGAGAAGGAATGGAATAAGTCATTCGGACGTAATGATGAAAACCTGTTTGTTTATCATGTAGGAATGGAATGAACTATTAAACAAGAAATGTGATTCTTTACATTTCATTCATAGAGAATGATTTTTTTTTTCCATTCCATCATGAAATTGAATGAAATTTATTAATTAATCTTTTTTATAGTTTTTTTTACTTACATTAAAAAAATATTTTTTAGATATTTATAAAATTTATTAAAAAAGATATTTTCTATAATAATCTTAACTAAGTTTTTTAAATCTTTTTATGTTTAATCTTTCTATAATAAGTTATTGATCTACACACTTTTATTAAATTATTAACTAATTAAAAGTAAAATTTATATCCAGAAGTGTGCGTATAAAATATGAAATTTGATAAAGAAAATATTATTTTCAATAAAAATATATAAATAAAAAAATTATTTTCTCTTTCCTTAAAAAGACGTTATATACTTATATGTAAAGATTATTCTTTAAAAATTCCATTATATATAAAGGCAATATAATTAAATGACTCATTTTATTTCATATACAAAACAAATATAATAATCAAATGCATTCGATCATTCAATTCTATGAACCATTCCATTACCGTGTTAATTTCATTCATTCGATATTTCATTCCGTGTAATCAAACATACTCTGAGAATTTTAATTAAAAGGAGATAAGATATGGATTAACATTTAAAGGGAAGTTGGCAGTTTGATTTAAAAAGGGAAAGGCAACAACAAAACTCACCGCCGAGACTGCAGCAACATAAGTTTGAGGTGGAGGCAAAAGCAACATAAGCACACGGCAGCAAAGAAAAATCATTCAATCAAGAAATTTTTCTAATTTCTAATCTTTAATCCCAATTCAAGATAAAAGCATTCAAAGATGATATTTTTGGAAACTGAAGTCATGATGGGTTAAAGCTTTTAGAAATTATCTGAAGACGAAAGTCAAGGTTCGTTTAGTTTTTATTATCTTTAATCTTCTTCTTTGTGTAAATATATGATTGACATTGGATTATTGTGAGTGACACACAATTGGTTTGAATGAATATTTGCATGTTTTTCATATATGTGTTATTATTTTCTTCATTAAGTAGTGCATTGACAATATTGAAATAGTTCATCGATGTTTCATGACCGTGTTAATCACAAGTAGATTAGGTAGTGTAAGTGAGAACATGGTTGGTTTGGATATACATGGGTTATACCAAGGAGTTGGATTTACTATTAATAGTTGGATTAATATCACACGTATAATGAAAACGGTTTTTGATTAATAAAATTCTAAATTGTTTATGTATCTTGGTGAGTAGTTGAAAGAGTAATTTCTTTTGGTTATTATTGTTTTCTAATCTCAAGATTCAAGTTTAATTAGTAGTAAATTTAAGTTTTTTATTAGGTATTAGTTTTCTTAAATATAAAAAACCCAAAAAAAATTTAGATTTAATTTTAGTTTAGTAATTAATCGTTTCGTTTAGTAAGTATTTTATTAGTTTAGTTTAGCGTATTTTAGATTCATCTTCTAAATCTTAAATTTAATAAAAATCAATACTTTGTTCTATTTTCCTTTCGGTTTTGTTGCTCGAAATTATCTTAGAAATTGGATTATTTATTATTTCAACTTTGTCAGCAGCAATACATCTTTCTGTTTCGAGGGCTGTTTCAGGTACTAAATGGTTGATTTTTTGTCTAAATTTTTGTGTGAACGTTTTTAGTATATCCATTTATGCCCAGTAAAAATTTTAAGTCAGTTCGTGTCCATTTAGGTTTTCAAAACATGTTTCAAACATCAATTTACATCTGTTATCATATTCAGATTAGCTGTGTTCGTGGCATTTTTTCGGGGCATTAACGATTTTATTTTTGTGTGATTTTTGGTCAATAGGTAGTTAACATCTTGTTTTAGCTTCAATAATTTTTATGGATTTTTCTGAGTTTGTTAGACGTAATTTCTATTCGTGTTTCTTTAGATAAATTTTCTAGACAGTAGTTTCGTTTTTTCGTGTCTTGCTTGTTTCTTTACATTCTTTGAGTAGTAATTCAATTAATTTGACAATTAAACAGTTAATTTGTGTAATTCAGACTCTTAACCTCCGACTCCCCAATAAGAACCATACACACTTATCCTATACTAGGTCATTTAAGTTGGTTTTTGATGATTTAAACAACCAGCTACCATAAAGTTGAAAACATTTTCTTATGTGATGTTATGTCAAATAAGAAAGGTGCTTGAGCCCGTACTCATGGCTAAAAGGGTACAAGACATCTATATTTTTATATGAAATTAACTGACCCAACCACAAAAATATGTTTGGATACAAGAAATATTGCTTGGTCTTCGAGTATACATTAATTTGGTAACTTGATTTTAGGGTTTCACAAATGCTAAAATAGGTTTTATCATGTTTCCATGTGCCTTCCTTTCTTTTTTGTGTTTCCTGGAGCAGTGAGCTAATGAGCCATCCTCGTCATTTGATTTTTGTTTTTACCGACCAATCAAAGGGTTTGTTTTTTTTCTTCTAATTCTCTATTTATTACTAAATTTACACATTTAAAAACATAAACTTTTAAATTAAATATACACATTTATAAATGTATCTTTTTTTTCTTTTCCAAACAATATCTATATTCAAGCTATTTTTTCACAATTATAAATCAAATTTAAAAATTCTTACACGTTTTTTTATGAATCGCGAAGAAATATCATTTATTGTAGTGAGTATACTAAAAGAAGAATGTCAAGTCTTTTAATTAAGTCACAACAAAATGTACGTTTATCCTCATGTCCACCGAAAAGATTATACCATTACTCCTTGAGTTAAAGTGTCATCACCTTGTTCTTGTTTTAGCCTTGTATAGAACGGACACCATGCTCCTTGGATTTGGCTTATGTCAAATTACATCATTTTCTTAACGGATGTGATCTGTAAGTGGTCATACATAACATGTTTATGTATCATCAATTTATATTATGTGTATTAACCGTTTGTACCTTGTTATGTATGATTAAAACCATAGTATACGGATCATCTTCCATTTCTTAAACAAAACACCCACCCCCCACCCCCTCAAACCAACCAAAAACAAAAAACAAAAAAAAAAGAAAAAGAAAATGGAGGTGATGATGTAAAGAAACTTATGTGTTTGGCCGGATAATATAAAGATTGGAAGTTAAGAAAGAAAGAAAATAGACGTTTAACAGAAATATGTTGGTGTTAAAAAGGTTAATAATATTTAAGATTATCTTGTATTTATTTAGGATATATAATAAGTAAAAAAAGACAAAAAAGTAATCAAAATATGGGGTTAATTGCTAGGCCGCTTGGGTTGAAAGCGTTTCTGTTTTTTGAAACTTTCGGAAAGTGATTTACATTTGGAATTGAATATTATGCTTTAATTAATTACTTCACCAACCTATTCACACTTTCACTTTCACATTTGGATGAGATTAGGTCACCATAGGCATCAATATGCTTTATTCTCTCTCCACATATCATAAGCTTGCATGCCTCTTTTTTCTAAGTAACGAGATGTTCACTATCACGCGTTGCGGTGGTGTCAAAATAAAGATTAGTAGTATAAAATCGAAAAAGGTTTAAACGAGAACTATTTTTCGTATGAGAATTCGAGAACCAACTTTTAGCCTTGATTAATGACGCATTAAGATTTTTTTACGGCTCATTAATAATTCATTAATGACGCATTAATGAGGGTTATATAAGGAATTATCAAGTCTCACAAGTTAATGACGGCTCATCCGAACATAATTCACGATTGAGTAAATGTATAAATTATCAAAATACCCCTATTAACAAATTAATGACGGCTCATCCGAACATTAATGACGTTAAAAACAGTTCTCGTTTGAACTTTTACCATATAAAATCTAACATCCAGATATAAATACTTAAAGAAACTAAAAGAGTATTCCGACACAAATACTTAAAATAAACATTGCTTTATTGCATGATTTATAAATGCGGTTTGACTTTTCATGTTGATTGACTTATGGACGGGGATAATGTTCACTTGTCTTGTAGTGAATGTGGTTGTTTCCTTGTAGGTTGATGATTGATACCTCTAGGATGAGTTGGTCATTGGTAGTGCTCCCAACATTCTAGACGGTTGGTGTGACAAATGGTATTCAGGTACCTAGTGTGCGTCAGTACTTGATTATGTCTGATCCAATCGTTTAGGGTCTTGCACGTTGCATTAGTGAGTGTTGGGAGGTATCGATCGTTTGGATACAGTTATTACCTTCACTTGAACAACTCATAAGATACATGTTGTTTGGTGTGGTTGGAGTAGCGATAGCAGAAGGAGCTAGAATCCGTGTGTTCGTGGGAGTCACATCTCACGCGCTTATGTGGTTGCTAAGCATGTGATTCGTGAACAACGTTTTAGCATTGGTTGTGATAACTTTCCCGACTGAGGTTGTTATTGATTTATCAATGTTTTTTGTGGTGGTTATCGGTTGGGAGAGAATATATTATAATTGTTTATTAACTTAATTGTACTTTATGTAAAAATTCTTTTATAATAATGTATTTCTGATAAATGGAAAATTACATAAAAAGTTACTTAACTTTTCAAAATTTCCCCTATAAAACTATAAAAGTACTCAACTTTTTTTTTCCTAATCTAAAGTATCAAAGGGGGTTTACTTTTTTTGACTCAAAAGCTGACTAATGGGCATTTTTTATTTAGTTATGTGTTCTTTTTTAAATAAAAAATTATATTACCTTCAACATCTAAATAAACAATATATCCAAAACCATTTTCTACATATACAAACTGCTCCCACCAACAAACAAAAAGGCTGGATGGATTCCTCCACCAAATCTAAAAAACCAACACTGCAAATTACCCAACCGTATTTTTTAAACCGACCACCATATATATGTATAAAAAATATTTTTTTTAATTTATAAAAACTTTAATACTTTAAATTAATTTAAAAAAATTTAAGTACAAAATAGAAGAAAATTAGCAGTATGTTGTTACATAGTTTACGTTGTAAACTTTGTTCAATTGAATAAAATTGGAAATGATTTTTCTTTTTTAAGAATAAATAAAATCCGTTAACAAAAGTCATTTAAAAGTCAAAGTTGACGAATGTGGTCCTTCAAAAAGCAAGCTTAACGTTCTAGAGGAGAGCTTTATCCTCTTTTAAAGTTAAAGTGAAGTCCAATCAGATACATCTTGACTTTTTAACTTGTAATGTTCGTTAATAAAAATGATATTTCTTCGTATTATTCTTTTATTTATAATAAGATGACATATGTAATTCATTAATTTTCTTTTATCATCTTTTTTATTAATTTTAAGTTATATATTGATTTTATGAGTAGTAGGATAAGTATGACAAAATACTTGAAGTATATATCATTTCTCGTATTTTTACATGTATGCATTTGTGTGTAGGGTAAATAACTTTAAATATTGATAATAACCGTAAAAACTATGCAATCAATTTATATGTTGCTATAAAGATACTAGATTTGTGATTTTACAACTTTATTAGAATGTTTCGTCCATGAGTTACATAAAATTTGGGTTGAAAATTATTTAAAGAACAGATACACAAAAAATAAAAATAAATAAAAAAATACATTAGATGCGTTTTATTCGGATTTTCTTTATTTATATGCAAATTCTCACAATATTTTCAACTAATAGACATAGTAAAGGACAATAATAGACATAGTAAATCTGTAGATGTACAAAATTAGGTTAGTTAGTACTTACGCTCTTACTATTTTAAGTATTAAAACAATCTTATCTTATGTATATACTATATTAAATGTTTGTGTGATATATGTGTGTTGTTTTAAAAATGATAAATATTAAACATTAATAAGAGTATTAAATAATCATAAAAAGCAAAATGAATGAGAGTTTAAATAAACGGTGATACGGCGTCAACACCTAGACCAATAGTGCAAGCGTTGACGTCAGGGGAGGACAAACATGATAACAGAAACGTATGTGGTATTACATATTAATGCGAGAACAATGAGTACACTTAGGATTCACCTAATCGAGCGCTCTTATGTATTCATGGATTTAATAGATATAAATCAAGGTCGAAAAAACTAACAAAAAGGCTCACTTGCACAGATAAAAAAAACCTTGATTTGACTAATTAAATAGAAAACGTTCTTACTCTTCCCTAATTAAGAGGTGTTATTTACTCATCCCTTCCATATATGTACATACTTCATTATATATTTTATAAGTAATTAACAGCAGAAATCTTTGACAACCAAGACGAATCCTGTATTCTGGTTATTTTAAATATGATGTGCCTTTATAATAAAAAAAATTAAAAATGATGAAAAGAAAAAAATAATAATTGTTTACGTATGAATGTGTCAAACAATTCATACATAACAAATAATGATCACCGACTATTTTATATTTACACTACAGGAAAAATGTAATATCCTGTTTCCATATAATAAATAACGAATATTTTATTTGGATGATGCGAGTTTTATATATTTTGGAGTTGCTGATTATTTATTAAATTTAAGTCATGTTTGAATTAGTGGGCTATTTAGTCTATTATAAACAAGTTTTAGGCTAGCATGTTGTTGGATTAAGTAATTAGAAAAGTGAAATGAGTAGTATGAAAGAGTAAGCCTTATGGGCTTAGGGAAATTGCTAATATTGAGCCCAAGGCCTTGTTAGAATAAGTATAAAAGAGGAATTAGGGTGCAGCCTCCAAGGCATACACTGTTGCATTGGAAGAAATATAGTGTGTTGTCTGTGTGTGTGCAAACCCACGAGAGAAGCAAGGAGGAGTCAAGAACCATTTGCAAACTCAAGGTTTTAGCAAAGGAATCATCAGGTAATGTTTCTTATACCTCTATGATGTTGTAGATATATATTTAACCTTGTATGGATGATTATAAGGCTGGTTAGGATCTGGGTTTTATGGGGTTTTGGGGTTTATGAAGAACATGGTAAAGAATCTAAGCTAGGGACTTGAATACTTGATGTGTTATGTTTAAATCTTGAAGAAAATGCTTATATGAATGGAGAAACGTTTTGAAACAAAAATAAAGTGATTTGGTTAAGTTTTGAGAAGGTTGTGATTTTGGAAAATGGAGTTTCAAGTTCTGGGTTTTTCTCAAAAAAATGAACTGGCAGGGAAGATGAAGGCCCATGCGACTTTCAGAAGGCCTCATGCGACCTTCAGAGGGTCCATGCGACCTTCAGATAGCCTCATGCGACTTCCAGCTTATCTGACTGTTCCATGCGACTTTTGGTGTAAGTTCATGCGACCTTCGGATGGGGAGAGTGGAAGTCCATGCGACTTTCAGTTGGGAAACTAGGGTCATGCGACCTTCGGATAGAGAGAATGAAGGCCCATGCGACTTTCAGTTGAGAAACTAGTGTCATGCGACTTTCAGATGGGTGGGTATGTCCATGAGACTTACAGTCCATGCGACTTTCAGCTGGGACTTGGTGCCATGCGACTTTCAGTGTTAGGTCCGGCCTAGTGTGGTCCGACTTAGGTTCTGTAGTATACCCAGGAGCTAATCAGTAGAGATATCTGTATTTTAGGTCCTTGCGACTGGAATTGTTGACTTACAGCTTGTGAAATCTGTTGCGTTTGTCTGTGCTGCAGATCAGGTGAGTTACCCTAACTTATACATGATATTAGTGTGAAATGTATATGTTATATTTTATGTGGTGTTTAACTGATGTGAATTATGTGAAGTGAAGGGTTACGTTATATTGTGGTGAAAACATAACTCAGGCACAGTCAGACATAGTGTGAAATCCTTGGTACGGCTTGGATAGTAAAATGTGACCCAAAGTGTGAAATCGTCATCAGTGCACTGCGTCGGTAGTATGTGTTATGATATGTGATCATGGATTTGTGTTATGATGTGACATGTACATGCCTAGTGTGGTGTGTAAGTTAGAGTGCTCGCTAAGCTTTATGCTTACTGTTGTTAAACTTATTCTTTTCAGGACCGGGTCGTGGGAAGGCTCCAGCTATGTGAAGATGGCTCATCCTTTATTTAACCGTTTTCGCTGTTTTAATTACTTAAACATCTTGTTGGAACAATGTCTGTAATATTACCTAAATATATTTAACTACGGGCATTTCCGGGTGCGGAACCTCGTAGGACCTTTGTTGAATGCATTTATATTTGCTACATTTATGAAAAAAAATAGGACGTTACAAAAAGATAACAGAAAAAATATTAATGAATACAATTATTTAATTAGTTTTCAAATATCATATTTACTTTTTATAACATATTTTAAATATTATATTTAACCAAATCATTGTTTTTATTACTTTAGAATGTTGTATAATCATTTTTAAAATTTAAAATTATAAACTATAAAAACTTAATCTTATTGTCCCAATTTTAACATTAATAATCGATAACTTATACCATAAATATAATCATGTTATTCGTATTATCATACCACGATTATTCCGTCACGTTTATTCTTAGTTCTTGCGTGTTTTATTATTATTTAAATATTTTTTATTAATATTTAATATCTATTATTTTTTTAAACAAACACGTATACCATCTAATATAGTAGTAAATGTAGTGGTTAACTTAGAATTTTAATGTAATAAAATTTCAAAAAAGTAGAATCATTTAAAAGTGGTAGTTAAAAGATTATTATGAAAATTGAGTGGGTAGCATGGCGGTTGTCGAAAAATGGAAAATTGAGGGGTGAAAAAGTGGGTCCAATCCAACACATGCACACGTGGTTAAGAATAAGATTTAAAAGATATTATCCATCAGCGCCTGTTGTTGCGCCGCTTAGATCTCATCGTCGTCGTCCATTCAAGATTATTTGTGGTCCCAGACAGGCCTGACACACGTCAGTTATACGTGGTTTTGATTTTCCATACACCTACCTACCTACCAACGGCCGAAGAATTTTTATTCTTAGGTCCCACAACATTGGAGCCAAGCCAACGGCCGACTGCCTCCAAATATCCTTTCCTTCCCTCCCTCCCTCCCTCCCGCTACATTTTCCCGCCCCATTTTTTTCTGTTCTTTTTTTAATTTTTTTTTCACGACTACTAAATTTTTTGTTGATCCTTGATCTACCTATGATATTGTTTTTGTGGTAATGATTAAATTGAGAGCGCCTTCCCCATTCAAACATCGCTTTTTTTTATCGTATTTTAAAACTGTTAATATTAGTTTTATTTTTAGAAAAGTTAAAGGATGGTAAGAATTTCAAACCCAAAAGTACAAGAATCTCAAAGGTTGAGACAAATATATCAAAACATTACATCAAGGAAAGCCAACATACAAATGAGCTGAATTTTGTTTACTTTAGTAAATCCGTCAGATTTGAACATTAACTGTCCAGTGATAACTGTAAAGCAAGGTAGCGGTTTGCTATTCAAAAAACCGAGATGTTTTGTATACCAGCAAAGATATCCTCCTTGTTAATATTGGCAGAGCTATCATCCTCCAAATGCCAAATTCAGTTTCTCCACTTCCATATAGACTATAAAACAATAAAACACACATCTTTAAGAACCTTATTCGGGAACTCATTGTCGTTTGAAAATGAGTTCATAGTCCTTAAAGTAGTGTTTAGTAGAGAGAAAAGAAATAGAGATAATGGAAATGGAAATGAGGAGAAATGAAAATGAGTAAAAATGCCCTTGTTTGGTACCATCAAGAAATGAAAACGAGAAATGGTGGCTCAGGTCGCCGGAAACTCTATGGCGGCGGCGGCAACGACGTCGGACGACTCATCATCGCCGGAACTAATTCAATCGCAACAGATGACGACGCTGCGATTAGGGTTCTATTGCAACAAACGACAACGACAACAATTAGGGTTCTTTCGCAACAAACGACATCGATTAGGGTTCTTTCGCGATAGACGACGGTGACTGCGGCATTAGCCATCTCTCCGGAAACACATCGCAACAAACGACGACGACTTCGGCTGTGGCATTGGCCGCCTCGCTAGAAGGTCGATGATGATTTAGGGTTCGATTGCAACAGACGTCGACGACATCATAGACGACGGCAATTGCAACAGAGGACATCATCACAACATGAATCGCACATCATAAATTTCTCTTAGTTTCTCCATAAAATGGAGAGAAATGAGATTACAAAGGAGGATGAGAAACAGAAATGGTTGGAGAAACCATTTCTCCTCCCAAATAAAAACTCATTTCTTCCAAACAAAAGAAATCACCTCATTAGAATTATATAGGAGAGTATGCTACAACTCCTAAAGTTCAAAATTATTAAAAAAACCACCTTATTTTAACCGAGACTTAAACGTAGTAAGCAACGTTTTTCTAATGGTTGCCGTAATCTTCTAACCATGTTAGAAATATATTTATGACATTTAAATATCTTTACTACTCTATAAAGCATTTAGCACTTTTTAAACAATTTTTCAAGTTAAGTAGTACAAGTAATATAACATGCTTTACAATAACTTTCAGCAACAATCTTAACACTTTTAAAATAGTACAACTCAAATAGCATTATTTAAAAAATATATTTCTGCAATGATCTTAAACACTTTAAAACTGTCAAAAAATTAATTACAAAAAACTGTCCTGAATTTAATGACAGAAAACATACCAAATAATTGTTACGTGTAATATGATGAGTGAAGTACATATGTATTTAGCAGGATCTAAATAATTATCACATTTACTTACTGTTTTCAAAAAGTTATATATTCTACCATGTAATATGATCGTAAAATATGGTATGAATTCGTTCATACAAGAATAGAATGCTATCATTTAAACGTAAATATTGTGTTAACTTGATATTTGTACGAAGATCACAACCACCATATTCTCCGGCAACATCACAAATAGCATGTTGAATTGACAAGTCAACAAATGAAACTATTTTACCCCGCCGCATCACGCGGGTAAAATACTAGTAGTCATACAAATCATGAAAAGGTTAACAAGACTATACAAATGTTATATATTATACTTCAATAGCAATATAAAATCTGATTTACTATATATTATCAGCATAAATCGAATATTTTACTTACAAATAAATTGCATAATAATAATTCGAAATTTAACTTATTCGAATAATATATATACTACTTAAATAATCATGTGATGAAATAAGACTTTTGACCAACCAAACTCATCTTTCATATATCATTTATGAAAATAAAAGGGGATGATTTGTTGAAGAAAAATCTAAAAATAGAATAATAACATCATAACCCATTTTTAATATATATTAAAAATTAAAAATACTATATTATAATACATTAAACACACTCTCACTCATACTTTTTTAATATATATTAAGGATCAAATAACCTAACACATACACCAACACGGCAACACAATCTCCCATACGAACACATTTCCTCACTTATGCCAACACAATTTTCAAGATTATCTCTATCCTTATTCTACAAAATAAGATTTTTTCTTGTTTACTGTTTTTCGTAATTGATTTTTAAAAACAACAAAGGTTTGATGAGGAAAAGAGAAATAATTAAAAACATGTTGCCGGATATAATTTTGTCCGCCGTAACATTGCACATGTAACATGCGAGTTTCTTATAATATTTATATACATGTTTTTATTCTTTACATTTTTTTATGTTTGAATTTGGTTCAGGTTTGAAAAACAGTGTTGTGCGTAATAAGATGTGGACCTGTTTCTCAAAGCTTAAATTTGTAGGAAAAAAAAACACGTAAATCACATAACCTTCTTTTGACTTTTGTGAATCGTAAAAGTAGAAAATTTATTTCAAGAAAATCAAAACACGATCCCAAACTCCCATTTAGTTTTTCATATTTTTGTAATGTTTGTTAAAGGATTTTGTAGAAATTGAAAGGGATTGAAAAGTTTCTATGATAAAGGCTTAAAAAGTTATAAGTTATTAAACTTCTTGCAATTTGTAAAAAATAATCAAATATACAACAGAAACAAATATTTATAAGTGTAAGAATATAAATGTAAAAGGAAAAAGTTAAGGAAAAAGAAATGATAAAACAGATGTATTATGGTTTGGTTGAATGTTAACGAATCAAACTCACGTCCACTTCTTGTCCTTCTATAGTTCAATCCAATAGTTGTTTTCACTATCAACATTTCTTTTAAGCGGAAGAGATCATCAACACAACGTTCCACTAAGAAGTTAGTGAGAATCTTTACAATGTCTCACTATTTATTTCTAGGGTAGTGATCACCTATAGCAATGTATCATTAATCTCTCAAGGTAGTTATCACCTTAAACAACTCTTATCACTAATTTCACAAGGTAATGACCACTTTAAGCAACTCCTCACAATTAGTTCTTCACAAAAAAACTCAACACCAAGAAAGTGATTATAATACAAATTAATCTTCCCTTAAAATAAACATCAAGAGAGTAAAAGATGAATATATGAACCCTTATTTCTCTTGTTATTCTCTTGTCTTTTGATTTGTTCATCAAAATTTTTTTTTTTTTGTTAACAACTTAAGAATCACATTAGAATATATCTTTGAATGATCATAAGTGTGCTTGAAAATAAACAGAACATAAATGTGCTAGAGATGTGTTTAAATGACCAAAAACATGTTTTTTATAGGAAAATAACAAAAGGTGGTATTGCATGGCCAACTGTGGAATCTCAATTCAACACATTTTTTGCCTTTTTGATGAACGTTCTATATTGTATTTTCCTTGCTTTTCTTGTATATTTAGATTGTAAGCCTCCAAAATATTGTCTTAATGTGTCCTAATATTTAGCTAAAGTTTGAAAAAAAAAATTGAATTTCAAATCTTGGTTGAAGATTTGAAAAAGTAGGTTAGGTAGATTAATTTTTGCCCAAAATGAAAAAAACACAATATTCACCAAAAGATTATATCGGATTATTTTCACTTATGAAAAAATATCTCTAAATTCAGCTAATATCCTTATAAGATTTGTTTGTTTCACATTATCTTTATAAATGTTTTCTTTTCTTTTTAAAACTTATTTGTTAAACAAATCTTATTCATAAATCCATTTGAGTTGCATTATTTGACATTTTTATGGTCATTAGAAATCACTTCTTATCATAATTGTGATAATAGGATTTTTTATTCTAATAAGTATTTTAGTAACCTTATTTTTTCATACTAGCATGTTACCCGCGCAATGCGACGACGATACCTAATTCATTCTCGATAACATGTCCGTTTTCGGTAACGTAGGGTATGGTATACACACACTATGATGACGCCGAATAAATTCCATTTGCAGTATGTCCATTTTGTTTCCTTCTTTTCCATTTTACTTACTTATTTATTATCTATCAACTCTTTCGTTAATTTCTAAAATAACCTTTGAAAAATAATAAAATAAGAAAAAAACAATCTCTACTTATAAAATAAGATGATAAAAACATATCAATGACTTGGTGAATTGTGTTGATTTAAATGAGAAATTGTGTAGGTATGAGATAATATATTAGTGGTTGGGTTGGTGTATTTTAAAAAATATAAATATATTTAAGACTATATTGGTAATTTTCTATTACTTAAAATTTAAGAGTTCAAGTAAAATAATATTAAATATATTATAAATTAAACTTTTTATTTTACATATATGAGTATTTATAAATTCAATTACATGTTATCAAGTTTATGAGTTTTAGTTATACGAATTTTCTAATACTTCAATTAAATTATTTGGTATATGATATAATATTTAAAATAATATTTCTATGGAGGTTTTTTTATTCAATTTTTAATTTGTGTAATATCTTATAGGTTGAATTTTAATTTATATTGAGTTGACATTTTTAAACATTATTTTTATAGAAAGTTTAGTTATTACAATGGTATTCAATGGTTTCCTTTTAAGATTTAAATAAGGGGTAAGTTAGTAATATCAAATGACTTAAAATTTAAGAGATTAAGTCATTTAGGAGAGAGAGTGTTAAATGCTTTATATATTAGTATAGATTAACTTGGATTTATAAAACTACAACATTGTTTATTCAATATTAAAATTGTTATAATCAAAACATTATAAATAATGTTTAATTAAAATTAGGAGATTAATTGCATTAACAAATTTTACTAATTATCTTGAATCCTTAAAATAAGTTGGTTAAGAAATACACTCGAAATGTTACTCATGGTTATCAAAATCGCAATCTTCATCGTAAGATCATACGATCTTATGGCCCTACCAATCAAAAACGCGTTCGTATTTAGCATCGTAAATAGGTAGGATTTTACCCGCGATCGTAAGTAGGATCACAGGATCTCTATACGATCCTACAAACCCACATATGATATTGTGTACGACGAGTTCTTTGGTATTTTTCGCTTATTACTATTTTCTCACTCTATTATTTTTTTTTACATTTTGTAATATGATCAACTTTGTGTTAAAAACAAGTGTTAACAGTTTTCTACTTTGAGCTCATATTATTTTTTATTTGTCTTTCATCATAAGAGACGGAGGTTTACAATAAAAATATTTTATTATGAAATAAAGAACCGCGCTTAATGCACCATATGTTCTCTAGATTTATTGATTGTGTTAAAAGGATCATGTATATTAAACTTAATTATAATGTGTGAACAAATGGATTGTGGTGAGATTTATTTTATATTTTTAACAATTAAAACATGGACGGTCTAATGCATAATATTTTAAAATTCGATGTTTCAATCTTTTATTAAAAATGTTATATAATTTGGTTGTGCTAGAAATTATAGCACAAAGAAACAATAAAGTTATAGTGACTTACAGTAGGATCTTACGATATAATCTTGCGAAGATGAAACAACCATAGATAAGATCCCGATAATAATAACCTTTATGTGACTGGATAAGGAAGCACATCAATTATTAAGTCATGAAACATTTTTAATCTTTAATTTAATATATATTAAAAGAAAAGTGGTAATGATGTGGTCATTCTATTTTTATAATTTTTCCATCAATCCTCTATTTTCCCAAATGACTTACCAATAAGTTGTTTTCTTAAGGGTTTTGTTCTCTAAAATGTATCAAAGTTGTCACGTTTTCCTATTGTGTGTATTTAACTTTAAAATTTTTTATTGTATGTATCAAACTTTTAATTCGTTGCTATTGTATGTATTTTGGTTACATAAAAAGGTAAAAAATTTACAAGTTTAGTATATACAATAGAAAGTTTAACACATACAATAGCGACGAATTAAAAGTTTGATACACACAATAGATATTGTTTAAGTTCAATACATACAATAGCAAAACATGACAACTTGAATATATTTTGATAAACTAAACCCTTTTCTTAAATGTCATTTTAGGTGATGGAGTTTATTAATATTTAAATATTTTATCAAAAATATTTATTCAAATCATTTAGCACATGCACGTACCTATTTTCATGATTATTTATGTAAAACATATACCAATTTGATTAAATTAAAAAAATCAAATTTGAGTATAAGAAGTTCTACAAAAAATTGATAATGATTTTATGTATGAATTTTCAATTTCTTATATATTTACCTCTCTTTTAAAAGATTTTATATTTTTATGTATGTTATGCAATTGTTTTATATACTAGTACTTTTTAACATAACAAACATTTAAATTTTATTTTAACAATTCTTCGTATTTATACACAGAGAATTGAGCTAGTTTTCTTATAAAGAAAAGTTTCTAGATGTCACAGGCCGACGGAAAGCTTATTTGAGTTATTAAAAAAAGATTAAAAACCAAAAAAAAAAATCGGTTACATATTATTCTTACAAGCATATAACATATTTCTCGATTATTTTTTCATATCATAAATATCTAATATCATGTTCATAATAAGCGTTAAATTAATCGCACAATTTATAGAAAAAACTAAGCGCCTAGGGGATTTTAATATAACATGTTTCTAGATTATTTTTTAATAATATAAAAATCTAATACCATGTTTAAAAGCATTAAAATACTCGAACAATTAAAGTTAAATAATAATAATTAATAATAATAAACCCCGAGGCGGGGACTTTTCAATTTTCATGGATGTGAAAGGATCCACGGACACTTGAAGTTTGGCAAGTTACATACGTATGTATCTATAATTAATTTATAGTCGCAAATGTCTTATTTTAAGTTTCAAGTTTCGTGCATGGAATTCTTTTCTTTTCTTTTTCTTCCCAACGAAAGAGACGTCGATTTTATTTATATTTTTTTAAAAAGAAGGGCTATCAAACTCACTGACTCTTCCTAGAGTTTTAGTCACTTCATTGGTATTATAAAATGATAAATGTAAATATTAAATAAAATAGAGCGTTTCGGTATCTTCCTAGTAACACCAACTGGCAACTGCAACCGTCCTGTGAGAGAAACAAGAGTTGGCAATGGTTGCATGGACACACTATTGCATCTCCCCAACCTGCGGGTTAGACTCCTTCTTGGCTCCTCAACCTATGATCTTCTCTCTCTTGCTCTTCATTCTCGGATTCTCTCTATCTCTCTCATCTTTCTACCTTTTTAAAGTTTTTTTTTAAAGAAATAGAGAAAAATTGTGAGGGATGAGTGTTTGGTGGAAGAGGAATGGATAAGAGTGTTACGAGAGACCGCTACGAATAACCTAAATTTTATTCGCATTTTCAATACAGGTTTTAAAATCAAAGAAGAAAATAAAAGAAGAATTATTATATTCCATATCTCATAACTTAGTGGGTAAATATTCTTGCATTTTAAGGAGATGGGAAATAAATAGTAGTTAATTACAAATGTGATTATTTACTGGGTGTAAACATAATGTAGAAAGAGAAGTACAAATAGAATATTTTTTATAGTCGACGTCAACAAGGGTAGTTAAAAGTAAAAGTAAAGTAGTTTGAAGTGAAAAAGGTAAAGTCGTGTTTTCAAACCATTTAATTTATATCACGAGATGAGTCTTATTTTAGATATAAATATTAATTAAAATATTATGTTTATGTACGACCTGCTTTTATTAATTTAAATTATCATACCGGATTACCGGGCACTATTTTATAATTATAGGTTTTTTTTAAGTAGTGTTGTACTAATGTTTATATTTAGATTTTTAATACAAGTAAGAATAAAGAAATCGACATCACATTATGAAATTATTAGTAATAAGAGGTATAATAAAATTTTTAATAGTAAACGTAACCTAGTCTATCTATACGTTAAGGTTGGAATTGGATCATTTTATACCAAAACTATAATATACATTATCTCTAGCACTTCCAGTAGTAAGAGAGATAAAAAGTAGGACGCTAACACTAAAGCGAATTGAAATTATGATGCAAGAGAGATACAATAACATAAGAAAAAAGAAAATGTATATATGGAAAAGAAAACTTGACGATGTCAAGACGGTGGTGACGCATTGGCGGCAAAAAGTGGGTAGCTATAGTAGAAGCAGAGGCAGGAGTTCAAACTACGATGATGGTTAAAGATGTGAACGACAAGGAAAAAACTAAACTATATTTACTTACAATGCGTCATTGGGAAGATGAGAAGATAAATAAGAGAAAGTAATTTGTCAAGAGGAACAACGTGGAAAAGGAAGGTGGTGACGGACCGTAGTTCGGTGGTGGTGTTAAAGATCGAAGCAACATAGAAGAAAGATAGAAAATATATATGATCACAGCCTTATGACTCTGATATCATGAATAATTATGAAAAATCTGTCAATATTTTTTATACTTGATAACTATTTATACTATATAATAGGTACAAGAGAAACCCTAATAGTAACCAAAATGGAGTTGTAACAACTTAGGGAATCTCATATCGGTGATATACCGGAGAGATGTTGGGTTCATCAATAAACTTTAGCCTTACATAACACAACACGTTTTAGGGTCACAAGCATAACAGATCTTATGAGAACTCTTTACTTAAGCATGCTTGGGCGGGAGCAATCCATAGATATGTCACCACTGGGAAGTTCTGACATGGTTGATAGAAACAAAGGGGTGAACCAACGGGGCAAAATGGAACTGTGTCGTGGTAAGACGGGTGTTACAAATGGTATCAAATTCACTCCTGTGTCATTTGATACGGTGGATCAAACCTCACCGAGGACAATGAGTTCGTAGATGGGTGTTTGTAGCAGCTTAGGTGAATCCCACATTGGCATAACAAGAGAGATGTTGGGTTCGTAAGTTACTTTAGCATTACATGACACAACATGTTTTTAGGCAACAAACATGACATATCTACTGAGAACTCTGTGTTAAGTGTGCTTGGGCGAGAAGAATCCAAGATAGATGACCCCTAGGAAAGTATCGACTGGTTGCCATAAACAAAGTTGTGTGTCAACGGCGTAAAGCGAAGAATATTAAATCGTGATAAGATGAGTTGTTAAAGAAGCCTAACACATCTATACATTTGGTTGGATAATATAATACTAAATCCCTATACCTTACCTTTAACAATACATTAAATCTAACCAAATATTTTTATTTAGAGTGAATTACTGATTTGGTCCCTGTGGTTTATTTAGAGTTAATTTTTATGATTTTAATTTATATATGTTATCGTACAACAACCAATTAGAATTAGGGTTATAAAATAATATTATATATTACACTTAATTTTTTTTTACCATTTTTCAACGATCAACATTATTATTTTATTGATATAAATACCTCTTTAATATCAAACTTTATTAATACCCTTTATCTTTTTTTTTTCTCTATCTTATATTAGCTTTCAGATAATAATATACAATTTCTGAATATTAGTTGGTAATGGATTATGTTATTTAATAGTCTGATATATCCGAGATTTGATAGATTATCTAGTTAAGTTTAAATACGGTATCAATCCTCACATAATTAGGGTTACGTAATAAGAAAAATCTCTCCCCTCTTCCTTTCTTGATTTGCGTCAACTAAGAACACCAAAACCGAAAGTTTACTAATTGTTATTAAAGCTTTGAGATTTAATAAAGATCATTTGAGGTTTTAAAATGTTTGATATTGATGTGTTTAAATTGCTTCCGCAACCTGATTTAATTAAAGTTTTGATTTTTTATTCTTAAATAAAAAATTATTCTTCTTAAAACTCGTGTGTTCCGATTTATGAATATAGGTTAGTTTTGACCGTTAAAACCCAACAGGGTATTGCATATTAATATATAAAACAGTTAATATTAGTGATTTAAGTAGAAAATGAGACCTTGCATTTCATGTCATAGGATACCGTTTGAGATGGAAAAATTAATTCATTGTATAAACATTGAGAATATAATATGTGAAGGATAATATAAAAGAAAAAAAGCCAAATTGTATAAAAAAGTTTGAGAATAAAGAGGTATCTATATGAATCACAAATAAAAAAGTAAATACAATGTTAGGCAATGAAAAAGGGTAAAGAATACAAAATTAAGAAGGATATATAACATATTACTAGTGTATTATAACACCAATTATAATGTATAACGATTCATATTAAAGATAATAAAATAAAGGGTTTAGTATCAAAAAGTATACTGAAGTTGTCACTTTTTGCTATTGTATATACCCAACTTTAAAAACTATCATATAATGTATCCATGTTTGAAAAAACTAACATTTAGTGTATTGTTTAACCTGCTTAGCAGGTAGCCTGTAATTTTCTTTTTTTTTATTTCATTCTATGAAGATAAGCATGAAGATGATCTTAGGATGAAGATGGTGAAGATGAACATTCAATGTCTGAACAAAATAAAAACCCTCACATCATAAACTTGTTGAAAACCCAATAATCTAAACAAATCCAAAACTGAAACCCCAAATTTGGTAAACAGAATTGAAACCCTAACATCAAAAACTCGATTAAAACCCTAAACATTCCATGAATCAATTAGATCTAGACAAAGAATGGTATGAAACAAACTTCGATTGATTGCAGATCTGGAAATCGATTACCATAAATCAGATTCGTAAACAAAGAATGGTATGAAACAAACTCGGTTACCATAAATCGGTGATGATTATGATGATGATGAAGAACACATCGATCCATTGCAGATCTGGAAACCATCGATCCCTGTTCGAACTTGCTTGTAATCAACAATCGAAGAACAAAAACAGCAACCCTAAAAATCTGTGATGGCTCAAAATCGGTGGTGTCTGACAATCAACAAATTTTCTTCCTAATTAAACCCCATAAATTTGCGATGAACTCAAAATAGGAACTCAAATCTGTGATGAACTCAAAATCAGAAACCACATAGATGTTTCTCGATTCAACCCATAAATTTGTGATGAACTCAAAGTCGGAACTCAAATGTGCGATGAACTCAAAATCGTAACTCTAATCTACGGTGAACTCAAAATCGTAACTGAAATCTGCGATGAACTCAAAATCAGAACTCGAATATGCGATGAAAGCAAATCTACGATGTTAAGCTCCATCAAACAACCATATGTACATCCATTCTTATTTTATTAATATATAATAATAATAATAATAATAAATTTATAACTAACACTAATATTAATTTTGTTTTTAATTATTTTTAAAGAAATGACCTGCTACAACCTTCTATCACAGGTTACCATACACTAAATGTTAGTTTTTCAAACATGGATACATTACATGTGAGTTTTTAAAGTTGGGTATATACAATAGCAAAAAATGACAACTTCGATATACTTTTGGATACTAAACCTTAAAATAAAATAATGATAGTAAATGTGAAAATAAAATATAATAATTACTATTATATATATATAGTAAATTATTAAAAAAATCTTATAGAATATAATAATAAATATTACATATAATATATATAGTAAATTATTTAAAAAAAGGTTAAAGGATTAAATGCGAAACTATTTGAAAACCTCATAGACTTAGTTTGTAATTTTATAAAAGGGTAAATGGTCATTTTGAAATATTTAACATCAAGGCCGTAACAACCTCACATTGTGCCTAATCGTGTTCGAATCTGCTACGTCAAGAAATTCAATTTAAATATTGAATAAAAGAAAATATATATATATATATATATATATATATATATATAATTGATTATTTGAGAAAATAGAAGAAAATAATAAAGAAATGAAAATATTAAAATATTATTGAAAATAGATAAGAATAATAAAATATTAAATGGTTTAGAACAAGGTTTCCAAAAATATCCCCGTTAGTTAAAACGGATATTCGTGCGTTAAGTTGTAAGTTGGAAAGGGGAACAAGATATCCACTTGTGAATAATATTAAACCACAAGTGGGCATGTGGATAATATTAAACCACAAGTGGGCATATGACTGTAAACTCACGTGTACAGCCACCTCTTCACAAACACAGATGTTGTTGCTTTCTCTCATCTTGGTGTTCTTGGCTTGTGAAGGAGAAATCATCAAAAGATCAAACAAGCTACTAATTTTGCAAGGATTAAAGCTCTAATCTGCTGTTGAAAATAATCGTCATCATCTCAAATACTTTTTGTAAGTTCCTTCCATGAAATCACCAAGTTCTTTAACTTTTGACCATTTAGGTCAGATGGGTCAAATTTACAAATTGACCTCTACAATTGATTCTATTGATTCCAATCTATTCCTACATCATTTCTAAGTCATAAACAATCAGATTCTTGAATTAAAGTTGAGTTTTTGATTGTGTTCTTGAATTAAAGTGCAAATGGGTCAAAATGGAGATTTTGATCCAAATCCTTGAATTTGATGTTAAAGTATGAATTGATAGTTGTTTCTAGCCTAGTTTAAGTGCCAAATTCAGATGTGAACACTGAAAATTGGATTGGAATCGATTGGTAATGTTTTGGGGTTGAAAATGGTAAAAAGAGGGGCTGAAATCACACTTGTCTGTGCAGCAGTGCTTGCAGGCGCACGGGACAAGCCTTGTGGCCGCAAGGGGTGCACTGTTTACGGCCGTAAGGCCTTGCTTGTGGGCGCAGGCATGTTTCTGCCCTTGTGGGCGCACGCAGCCTTGTTTGTGGCCGCAAGGAACCCTATTCCAGCATACAGTTTGCTGTTTCGGGTTGTACTGATATACGGACTGTTTGTTTAGGTACTTCAGTTGATCCCGAAGCTTCTGTAAAGTAGCGTTTAGTATTCTAACTCGACAGGTGAGTGCTTGATAACATAACGATTAATATATCTATAACATATATTAACAATGATTACGGAATTGTATACCACAATTTGTACACGCACTTGTTTAAGTGTAGGATTGCATGATGATGCTAGAAGTTACCATGTTGACACAATGTAGTATGCACTTGATTAAGTGTATGCTATGATGATAATTGAATATATGCGCGCATTGATGGATTGATTGATGATTCGAATGAATCAGATTATTTGTTTGTGATCGGTACGGATCTATTGGGCAAGGTTTGCCCCGGACCAAGTTGTCCTACCTATTGGGCAAGGTTTGCCCTGGACAAGGTTTATCCCCTGTGGGTTTAGCTCAGGGCTTTACTCAGAAGAATCGGTTGATTTTGAAACGCAACGGTAGATGCTGTAAAGCTCCCCCTCCGACGCGGTTGATGTGTCTAGTACCCCAGTTTGGTGCATTGAGCCGGGTTAGCTCCCCTGCAAGATATGCTACCTCCTGACTACGCCAGCTCATCGCGAGATGCTAGGATAGAACTATTTGAGCATGATTGAGGGTATGTGATGTATTTATGTTGATCACATGTTATTTGAGTACTCACTAGCTATTATAGCTAACAGATGCTACACTCCACATGTGCAGGTGATCCTCAATGAGCTCGGGACGTTACGGTAGTTTGCTTTAATAGGAGGAACACTATGTTTTGTAATAACTTTGATATATTATATGTTTGTAACAGATAATGGTCGACCGGATAAGTAATAGTAACACCAAACGTGTATGTGGCAACTTTTGATTGTAATATATTTGCCACGTGTTTTATATTACGCTGCGAGTTTTTAAATGAAAAAGATAAACTAGTATTTTAAAATGAAAAATTTGGTTCTTGAAATGGCGGTGTTACAAAGGTTGTTAGTTTTAACGGCCGAAGGACTGAGATTGTAACAAATTGTCAATTTGAAGGACTATCTTAGTAATTTTTAAATTTAAAAGACTAAATTAATGGTTTTTAATAAAACATGGGAACCAAATCGGTAATTCACTCTTTTATTTATATTAGAACATACAGAGTAGAAGGGGTGTGAGTTGTTATGGATGCACCATATCGATGTGGCGTGGTGGCATTTATATATTTTTTTCTATATTTGCAATCTCAAAAACTTTTTTCAACTATTGGAAATTGTTTTCATACTCAAATATCACAAATGTTGTAACAACCGCAACTATTCCCATCACAATCACAATAACCGTAAATAATTTACTTTATTTGTAACAACAATTTCTATAAATGCCATCAACAACAATAACCACTACCACTCACGCCATAACAACAATAGCCTCAAGTTGGATCTTGTCAACTAAGGGGCAAGAAAACTTGCAATAAAGACGATAATCATAGAAAATGTATGCATTTTTATAATTTTATTGTATTTATATTCTAATGTATTTTTAATTTCTTAATTAATCAAAATTTTATTTTTTTGAACAACTAAGCACATACATCCATCCCTTAACCTAATTCTAAAACTACACTATATTTTTCCATAACATAAATTGAACCTATAATCTTGTAAGACATATAAACACCAGAGATCGTTAGATCGAATTTGAACTTGCAATCAAATTTTTATTTACATATTGTGTTTTATTATATTTAAAATAAAAAAGTGAATAGATCTTATAATATGGTGTGGTGAGTGATCATAAGTTGTTGGGGGTGACTCTAATGTGATGTGTGATAAGTGGTATGTGTTTCTCAAGTTAGTTCTTAAGTTAGACAATGTAATTTTTGTTCATTTTACACAATTTACTTTTCTTTTTCCAACTTATTTTGACGAATTCTTTAACTTATACTTTCCGATAAATTCTAAAATATGATGTTTAAATAGATAAACGCTTAAAGTCGATGCAATGGAAAATATTTTTTAATAATCCATCACAACAAAATCTAAAATAGTCAAAAAAAAATATGGAATACATTACTTTTCATGTTTTTACATTCAAAAATTAATTTTGATACGATAAAATTTAATCACATATCTTTTACACATACTTAGGGCAAGTCCAACTATTTTCTAGGTCATGAGAGAAAACTTAAAAAAGAGCATACTAATTTTTTTCTTTCAAATAGGTAGATTACATATACCATATATATCTCTAAATAAAGATTATGAAAATAAAAAAACTTACTACTAGATGACGTCAACACGGTTGTTAATCTCAATTCTAGACTCTCATGTCTACAAAACTTTCTTGAAAATAGCACCGGGGGCATGAAAAAAAGAACCGGAGGGGTAAAAGGGTAAAAGTGTGCGGAGAGTGAAAGTCACTCTCCTAAAAGAAGAGTGGGCTCTTTTAAAAAACCCAACACCCCTAAATCTTTAACCTATCTTAACATTTGGAAAGATAACTTTTTTTTTTACTTATAAAATTGATTAATCCAATGAATATGTATGTTTCATTAACTTGTAACATACCTTAAAGAGTATTATAACTTTACTGAGAATTTACTCTAGGATTACGCATGTACACAATCATAAACCTCCCAGGTATATATATATATATATATGGTAACTTATTTTAGGATAACCTCCTTTATAAAAGAAGTTGTTTGTTAAAAGAAAAGATTTTCATGTGGGTTGTGGGGTAAGGTTGCATGAAACCTGTGAAATGGGCACATGGAAGCTGTGGAGGAGGATATGAATTGTCGGATACTAACCGCAGAATAAACGATCAGTCACATGTGATGACCTCTCTTTTAACCATTTTATTTTTTTTAATTTAATTAAATAAAATAAAATAAGGCTGTTATTTTATACATCCTAATCTACTACCAAACTATCGTAAACATAAAAAAAAGAAAAATAATAATCACAGTCCTTAAATAAAAATAAAATAAATATTATTTTTAATTTTTAAAATAGTAATCTTGTTTTATATATGTAATATTGAAAACTAATTAAAAGATAAATATGTAAATTATAGAAAATTAATTATAATAACACAAGTTGTGATTATAATTTTTAAAAACTAAAATTATCTTTATTCTTATCCACAACTTTTAAAACTGTGATTAACATTCTCTAAAAAAAAAGTTATCATCCATAATAAATTACACATATAAATTAAGTTTCTTAATAAAAAAAAACTAAAACATTATCTGAAAACAATCAAAACATCAAAAGTCCATGGTCAAAATCAATTCAATTGTCCTCCGAATAGACCTTTTCCGTCGTTATTTATGTGTCTACTACTGACTTTTCATAACAAATTTGTTTTCTTAATTCAGCTGTGGATTCGATCTCCAAAACATTCACAAATATTACTCCTCCATGCTCGAAATATTATTCATTTTTGATCTTTTAAAATTTTTTATTTTTATCTTACATATTTTTGTTTATATTATATAATATCTGATGAAAATTATATTAATAAAAATAACTTAAAACACATTCATTCATATATTATAGTTCTATCCGACTTGGATGGAACCCTATTTAGGTTAATGCCGTTATATCGTGAGAGCATCACCCAAAAGGGTATTGGAAGAGTGGTATCGACAGAAAATACACACACAACAAAACTACGATGCTTTTCTTTTAGGGAAATAATCCATGGTGTTATAATTACTTAACTTAGATTATTTTACTCCTATTAATAAATTTATTTTAAAAAGGTCAACAAAACTTTATTAAACTCCAAAAAGTTACAAATAAAGTAGAACTCTTCAAGTATTTGCAAGGGGCAAATTAGAGAAGAGAGGAAAACAGTTACTAACGAAACCATTTGAATGGAAGCTGCTTCAACCTTTTTATTAATGTTTATTTATTTATGGTCAAGTTACATTAAAAGACAATGAACTTTGTTTTATTTACCATTATATACAATCAATTTTATTTTCTTAAAAATTCTACAACCAACTTTCATAATCCTCTTATTGTATGCAACTTGTTGTATACTATGGAAGATATGACAAAGTTTATTGTATATAATGGTAACTAAACAATAGACATATAAAAAAGTTGTTTGCATACAATGAGATGATTATGAAAGTTAATTGTATACATTATAACTAAAACAAAATTATTGTATTTTCATGCAATTTGCCCTTTGTTGGGAAAAAACAGGCTTATAATATATCCTGTTTTATTGACACAAAAATATACAACTTGTTTATATAATTGTATGTATTAACATTAACATATGTGCACATATACATATATATATATATATTCAATCAAATATATTCTCATCTATAATCTACAAAACAAGCTTCATCAAATGGCCAAGCTCCAATCGTCTAGATCCGAGTTCAAGTAGAAGCCGATGTCGAAAATTCCTACAAACAAACGTTCGAAGTTTATGAGCTTACAAAATAAATTATCAAATGAGTTTAAGTTTTTATAAAATAATTTTTATAAAAATTTTATAAAAATTGAGAAATTTTTTATAAAATCACAAGCTTGGTAGTCAAATCAAATGAATTCCTATTTTGGCAAATATTAAATATAATCTTCTATTGAAATAAGACAAAACCATATTTAGCAAAAGGAATCTCTCAAAGAGGTAAACTTCCAACATGCTTTGTGTATTTGGTTTCTAAACTACCATTTTTATGATTAAATTCAAACTTAAGAAGTATGGTACTAACCCAACTTTTCTTAAGCTCTTTTTTAGTGCATTTTTATGGCAAAAATGAGTTGTGTGTGATTTTGGTAAAAGCCCAACGTCTATATACACAAGGCTCAAAAAATTCCAGCAGAACGACGGTCGAAGCCACGGTCGACCATGGTTCGACCGTGGAGTGTCTGGACAACTTTTGAGCACCAACCTTTTCCTTATTTAAAGCAACTCAAGTCTTGTGTTTTACTTACCTCTTGCCATCTGAAAAACACAGAGAATACATAAAAATCTTGTGAGCTCATATTCCTTGAAAAACCAAGATCAAGAATCAAGCAAGGTTGAAAGCATTCAAGTTCAATTACTTCATTACTTTCATATATATTTGTAATAGTGAGGATCAACTCTAGCATTTCAAATTAGAGTGAAGTGAGGTTTATCTTAGCCTTGTTTGCAAGAGTGAAGTGTAATTCTTGGAAGCTAAAGAGAGAAGTTGTAAAAGGTTTATCTCTACCTTCAAAGGGAGAAGTTAGTGGAGCAACTCTTGGTGGGTGAAGCCAAGGAGTGGATGTAGAGCAAGGTTGTTAACCCTTGCTTGAACCACTATAAATCATTGTGTTCCTAGCTACTTCATTGGTGATATCTTTCTTTCTTGAATTCTTTATTTACTTGCAAATATTGTTAAAAACTTCAAAAAGTTGACATATAACCTATTCACCCCCTCTAGTTTCTAACACCCTTTATTTATTTAGATAGCTTATAAGAGCAAGATGCTCTAACTTTACTGTATTTTTTCTTTGATTTTTTAATAAAAATTTGAGTTTTCATTTAAAATGTTTTAATTATTTTTTAAATCATCCCAGTTTTCTTCGAAGGTTTTACCTTTTTAATTATTTCTATCTATTTTTATACTATTATTATTCACAAGTTAAAAAAGAATTAGACGAGTCTTGGTTTATATAACACAAGAATTCCTAAAGGAAAAAAATAAATAAAGCTACAAAGTGTTTGGGTAAGCTTATTTTTTTTAGTTTAAGTTTATTAGTTTATTAGTGAAAAAAGTGTTTTGATTAATTTATGACTTATAAACTCCCTTTTAAAAAGTGTTTGATTTAGCTTATTATTATAAAATGACTAAAAAGGACGTGCTTATATTTGATGAAGAGAATGTGTTGGAAAAGAAAGAATAATAAGGATATATACGTAAATGTATAAAGATAAACAAAAGTGGAGAAAAAAAATTTGTTTTCACTTGACTTATAAAAAACGACTTATTTTTACTAAAAATAGACTCATAAGCTTAAGCTGATAAACTCATACTTTGTTTGTTTTTTAAAATAAGGTTTTATTTTAAAGAAACATTAGCGGACACACAAACTTTTCTATAAAACTTTTTTGTTTTTTCGTAGACATAAAACTTAATTTTGCCTCATTTTTTCTTATTTTAAAAAGCTAAAAACTACATTTTTTTCGCAGAAACTTCTTAGATTTAAAACCTTCTAAATCACGTCTTCTCCTGAAGACATGAAATAAGACATAAGACATTTATGTATTCGAAAACAAACAACACCTACAACTTTTTTCGCAGACTTTCTAAACTACATCTTCTTACGAAGACATGAAATAAGATATAAAACATTTATATCTTTAAAAACAAACAACACCTAACCCAAACATTAAATTTTTCGAAAACTAAAAAAATAAGCTAATAAGCTCATAAAATAAGCTAAAAGAAACACTTTGTACTAAGAGTATTGTTGTGGCTAATGGTATGTCGGTAGGTGTATTATTGTAGTTTGGCTTTCGCTTTCATATTTCTCGTCGGTTATTTTTGGTTCTATTGTTATATAACTACTATAAGTCTACAACCTCCCCCCCCCCCCCCCCCCCCCCCCCGCGGGTTGTGACCCTCTTTTTCTCTTAGGAATATTCCTCATCTTAAAACTTTTGACTTTATAGACCTCACTTTGACCATTTTAAACGAAAATCTCACAAATGTCAAACTTCACGACCACAACATTTGGGTAACATGTTTCCTACAAATACATAATATTTTAGTTTCTATTTAATTGAGAGATTTTCAAACTTCCTTTTTTCTTTACCATTTTTTTCTAGGTAACTGAATGTTGACTCTATCATGTTATCGACATAAGGATTATGTGTATTGAGATTCTGGTTTTCATAGTTTCAAAATTCTATAAAAAAGAGCTATGATCGTAACCGAGAAAATACCAATATGCATCAAGGTAGAGATCGACACCAAATAAAAATATTAAATGTAAAGGGTATTAATGAGTTTCAATATAATAAGGATAGTGATTCGTACACAACAAAATTACTCATGCACAACAAATTGATGTATTATCAACTTCTACCATATACTATTAAGCACTTATACTTTTTATGTATAGAAAATTTTTATCATGTACAAATTAGCCCGTACAATAAAGTCTCTAGATTGCTTTGAACTAAAATCTTTTTCCATAAGGAAGCAATGATATTAACGGAAAAAATATCTTTAGAGTCAAAGCTCCAATACCAAGACTGCCCTTGAAGATTAAAGCAACTTCCCGCAAGAAGATTTGAGATATTATTTTAACTCATTTTAATGCCATGCCCTTAAAGAAGATCTCCACTTTCAACAACCATCATAAGCTCCATTCACTATCCTCCAAGGCTCTTTAGATGTACATGAGATACATTTTTGTAAACTAAACCTTTTTTTTAAAGTATTACTATATAGTTTTACGAGGTTTATAACTAGAAAAGTTTCCTGCCGAAGAGTCTTTGAAATTGAAAATATAGTTACATGCATGATTTACCTAAAAACACATTATGAAAGAAGGGTATGATTAAATATTTTGATTATTTATCTTTCTACTTACTAGATAAAAACAAGTAAAACCAAAAATACAAAAAAAGTCAATTAATTTATTTATCGTTGCTTAATGAGTAGAAAAAAATAGAAAAAGAATTGGGTTGTCCGAATGCACCCTACATGAGAGGCGAGATGGGAAGGAACATCATCAATCCCCTTTCTCCACTGCCGGGTCACTTCCCTCCCAAAGTTACCCAACCCGCTTTCTCTATCTTTATCTCTAGGAATGGCAAAAAGACTCAAACCCGATCAGTAAACCCAAATTATACTGGGTGGGGCGGGGCAGGCGTTATCCGGGTATTAACAGGACTTTTGGAGTATCGGTGTATTGACTGGGGATGCCCCGCCCCGGCTTGATTATATATTTATATTTATACTTATATATTATATTTGTATTATTTAATATGTATTAGTTTATATAGTGGCTGCAAATTAGGGTTTTAATAAATCTCTTTAGTCACCTTTGGCAAGTAAGCATTTTGTATTTTTGTGAATAGATGTATAAATTTCAGGACAAAAAAGGGAATGGGGCCAGGATCAGGGCAAGCTATAGCCCGAATGGGGCACCCCAATAAACTCTCTGACGTTTCTTATTGGGTTCGGGGACGTGGATTTCCTACCCTATCAAACCCGCCGTATTACAGTATTATCATTCCTATTTATCTCTTTCATCTCTCTTAATTTTTTTTTCAAACATAGAGGGTTGAGAATGATGATGGTGACGTTAGAAAGAAAAGTAAAAGTGAAAAATGATTTATGGCTGATATATTAAAAGAAAAAAATTAGAGAGAGAGAGAGAAGGGATTATAGGTTTAGTAGGGAGGTAGGCAATTTAGAGTATAAAATACGTGGGGTAGGCAAGGAGGCACCGAATATACATACAATGTAAGGCTTAGATGTGAAGAAAGAGAGGGGTGGGGTGGGGTGGGGTGGGGCCCGAGAGATCGAGGGGTGGTGGTCCGTGAAAATTTGTCGCGTAACTTGACAACAAAATCTTGAATTATTTTAAAGGAAGTTTCGGTTTGACACGTTAAAGACGCGGCCCATCTAGCAGTCAGTCGTTGGCCGGTAGGAGTCGTGGGTCCCCTGCGACAGTTATGTAAGTTATTACGCGTGACTACCTCTGCCTGACCCCACCCTATCTTAACTGCTCCTTCTGGACCTACACTTCACTTTCAAATAAATATCACTACACAAATTATTACCATCGCATGTAGTCGACCTTAGATATACATACATTGGTGTTTTTTTTTTTTCTTGTTCTTGTTTTTGACTTAATTGAATTGTACATTTGTTCTAGCATCTTGTTAGACGTTTTAGTAACGATATTCTACTGGAATGATGACAATATCAAACCTTCTTGCCTTACGTGCTCTTTTTTTGTTGTTAAAAAAATCATTACAAATTTAATATATACTTTTACTATTTCCTCCTTTTACTTACAAGAACAATGTAAGTGTTAAAATCAATAAAGAATGTTAGAAAAGAAAATTAGTGTATTTCACATGTCATCTTGTGATGAGTGGGTGGATGGAGTACGCAAAAAATAATATGAGGATATACCACCTCTCTTTTTCATATCACTATTTTGCTTCTTTTTTTTGAACAGCTTCGCCTCAGCAGTAGAGGCATAGGATTGAAACATGGTTGAACTGATCAGTGCTCCGGTTTCGATCCACTCCATCTACACCCCCTAATTAATTCGGTAGGGCTGCTTCACCAATGAGGGAGTGACACTCAGCTACTCCTAGGAGGAAAACCCTCCAGAGAGAATTGAACCCAAGACCTCTATTTCACTGGGAAAACTCCCTTACCGCCAGGGGAAGCCCCTTTGGTTCACTATTTTGATTTATAAAGGTGATATATGCTCTTACATTGTCCTCCTACTTATCTCTCTACTTACAAAATAAATATAATTATCAAAATAAATAGAGAAGATAAGACCATCAACATCCAATTTGGGCTTATCCTGCCAACCCCAGAGCCACATCAACATTCACATCATCTCACACCTCCAACCCACAAACCCACACATTCAACTATTTTCAACCCCACATCAAATATTAATAAAAAATATATATTAAATATGAGAGAGAAAGAGAGAAGAAAAGAAAAAAGAGAGACCCGCTGCTAGTTTGAGAACCAGCTAGCCAGCCAACCCTATATCCTTTTATGATGTTCTAGCTCGGGTTGAAGGCCAACCAGCTCTGGTTGGTGCTCTGATGCGCCTAGTCTAAGAAAAGATAATTAATGAATTACACATATCATTTTATAGTAAATAAAGTGATGAAGTAAAAAGATATAGTACGAAGACATATCATTTTTCCGTAGTTTACTATTCTTTCTCGTTGATATTTGGCAAAATCAATATTTTTTTATCATTTTTGCTGTTTAAGTATTTTTAACTTCTAACTTTCAGCTTATTAATTTATTTGGATACATTAATTTTTTTTCTTTTTTATTTTGAAAGGCATTGGATATATTAGTTTTGTCTCTTACTTTTAACTTGTACAAAAAGATCACTTAGACGTACAATTCTATAAAATAAACTGTTGAATTTGCAAAATTATTACCAACTTAGGATTAAAATTATCTTTTACAATTGTTCACCGTTAGTCTTTCTGAATTATTGAAAAAATTTATTTTACGACATTTTTTATTTTTATGATATGGTCATTGCAGGGACAGCGCTACGATTTTAGTATAGTGAAAATCAGTCTTACTTTATCTGAACAATACTAATACAAACTTACGTGTTAAAATAGCGCTAAGTTTTGTCAAAAATCAATAATCAAAGTTTTTTATGATCGTCAGTTTGTTTGTTATGAAGTAACGTACCAGAAGCATAATATTAACTAAAATAATTACTCGAATGCTTTATCTTGATAAAATTTCAATGAAACCAAATAATAACGATAAGAAAACTATATATAATTTGTGTACTCATAGTTAGACGCGTATTTGTTTCTTTGAATATAAATTATCTATTACATTGTTTGTAAAGAAAGCATTGCAATCTCTTTCTCAGTGTAAAAAACAAAACTGATTTAAAGATAATCACACTTATGCAATTATGAAGCATTGTTTTCGTAATTTTATTACCGAGAAAGCTTTTTAAAAAATTTGAATCGCCAATTTGATTATTTCTGTTGTCGTTTCTGTTTTGAGCTATACTCGGGCTACTGATTAACTCAGGAGGGGGGGTGTTTACCCTTCAATCCCCCCTTTTCTCTTCCCCTGGTAGCCATTTAGTTGGCTATAGCCTTTCATGAAATCCTTGGACTGTGTAATTATGTAAATATTATGCTGCGTTTACTTTCAGAAAAATCTTTCATTTTTATAAAAAAATTTTCTAAGAAATCTGAAAATTAGAAAACATGTTCAATTGCACATTTTTTTAAAGAAAATATAAAACCTCTCACATTTTCACATTTTCCCAAACTCCTCAGTTTTTTCAAACTTTCATACTTTTTCAAACAACTTTTTCAAGAAAACACTTCAATCAAACATGTTTTTCATTTTTTCCTGAAAAAGAAAAACTCCACCCCTTTATCTAAACGCGTTTTCTATTTTTTTTAGAAAATAAAAACTCTACTTAATTTTTCATAGAAAAACAAAAAACAGAAAAATTTTCTCCTACTAAACGCAACTTAGTTTTTGGCAAATATTGCTAGCCAGAAAAGTTTATCTTAGAAGAATATACGTAGTTTTAATTGTCTGGATGTCATGCCAACATCAATAATATATTTTTTGAAAGCAAAATGATATATATATATATATATATATATATATATATACACACACACACTAGCATAATACCCGTGTAATGCAACGGTTAGAAATAATTCACACTCGATAACATGTCTACTTTTAATAACGTAAAACTATTATATCACACATTATAATGACATCAAACAATTTTCGTTCGCAATATATCTATTTTCTTTCTCATGTTTTCATTTCTTTTATTTCTCTTTTCTTTATAACTCTTTTATTAATTTTAAAAAAACAATAAAATAAGAAACAAAAAGAATATTAAATATATTATAAATTAAACCTTTTGTTTTTATTACACGAGTCATTTAAAAAATCTGAAAATGTCAATAAATTTAGGTTACATGTTATTAGGTTTATAAGTTCTAGCTATACGTATTTTTTGATACTTAAATTAAAATATGTGTTATATGATAAAATATTAAAGCTATTATTTTTATGAAGATTCTTTTTATTTAATTTTTAATTTGTATTTAATATCATATAGGTTGAAAATTAATTTGCATTGACTTAACTTTTTTAAATATTATTTATCATGAAAGGTTTAGTGATAAAAATGGTATTTAAGAATCTAATTAACTCTATATAAAAGGTTCCTTATAGGGTTAAATAAGTAATTTAAAATTACTTAAAATTAAGAGATTTCAATGGTCTAAATGTTTTATAATATAGTATATAATATATATATATATATATATATATATATATATATATATATGGGAAGGTTTAAACGAAAAGTGTTTTTCGTATGAGAACTGCGAAAACCAATCTTAATCCTTGATTAAAATTATTCAATGGCTAAGATTTTTTGGCGGCTTATTAATGCTTCATTAATGACGGTTATTTCAGAAAAATCAAGCCTCGCAAATTAATTACTGCTCACCCAGACACAATTCACGGTTGGGTAAATATATAAATTACCAAAATACTCCTATTAATGAGTCATTAATGATGTTTAAAACAATTCTCGCAGTACTCGTAAGAAAAACATTTCTCATTTGAGATAAATAACTACTCTTAGGATACTAAATCAACAAAGACCTTCTGATGAATAAAAAGATAATAGCATGATAGCATCTTCTAAACCAAACCAAACTTCATTGGTGAAAACATGTGTAGCCTGACTTTAATGAGAAAAGATAACTGGAGCATCACTAATCGATTGTTAACAGAAGATCAAGATTTGTGGGTTAAAGTTATTAAAGCAATTCATGGAGTTACAGGTAGAGATTCTAATTCGATGGCTCATCCTAGAAACACAGGAGCATGGTTGAATATTGTGAAAGCTGGTATGTCATTATTCCCCTTAAATTTAAACTTGGATGTTTTATTTACTCGTATGGTAGGTAATGGAACTCAGACTCAATTTTGGGTTGATAGATGGGTTGGTACTTCTCCCCTTAATTGTTTATTCCCTGATTTGTTTCTGCTTGAGAGTAATAAATCATGTTCAGTTGCAGATCGTTAGCATTTTAGTTCTAATAATAATGGTGTTTGGGTATGGTCCTGGTCTGATAATAGTATTGCTTCTAGATTATCAGATAGGATTATTGCATTACAGACACTAGTGGGGAATATTAGTTTCAGCAACACATTGGATTACTGGAAATGGGAAGGGGATTCTTCCGGTTGTTTTTCTGTTAAATCTATGAGGACAATATTAGACAATCGGTCTAACAACTTGGGTTTGGTTCAAAGCATGTGGTGCAAGTGGCTTCCTATAAAAGTCAATTGCTTCACTTAGAGACTTTTATTAAGAAGAATTCCAACAAGATCGAATTTAAGATGTAGGGGAATGCAAATTCCTTCAGAGTGTTGTCCTTTATGTGATCGAGAACCGGAAACTGTGGATCATTTGTTTTACTCTTGCGAAAAAATAAAAGATGCTTGGAAATGGGTTGAAGATTGGTGTAATGTTTCTCCTGATTCTCATTCATCTATTGATCAATTCCTTTATAACTTATTCAGTTGTGTTAATTCAAGAAATAAGCAGATTCTGTTGGAGGCTTTAATTGGAAGCATGTTTTGGTTCATATGAAAAGCGAGGAATGAGTTGGTTTTTAACAACAAAAGGTTTCTAGTGCCGGTGGTGATTGTGGAGGTTCAAACAATGCTTTTTACATGGATAAAATTTAGATCAAAATGCAATTTAGATTGGGCAATGTGGTGTTGTAATCCTTTGTCGTTATTTTAACTTTATGTACTCTTTTATTTTCTAGCAACTTGCTAGAGTTTAGTTATATATTTTGGGTGCTTGGTAAGGGTGATGGCCATGCCGTAGCTCTTGTCCTTGCATTCATTTTTCGCCGTTCAAAAAAAAACTAATCGATTGTTAAACCCTATTAGTAATAATTGCTCATCACTATAATCAACTAACTTGATTAAACCTCTAAGACTAATAAGGAAAAAATAAATAAAAACCTATTATGCCTGTGATTGAGATAACAAAGAAAACGATGTCTTGTAAATAATTAACATAATAAAGTAGTATATATACTGTGCATAACTACATCCAAGATGGCCCTTCATGTGCTATAACAAAAATTATTTTATCTCCTATAATCCAAAGGAGCATACTGCATCCCACCAACAAGTTATGTTACGTTTTTTTCTCCATCACACTGTCCATCACACACAAATCACACTAATCTACAAATTCTTTAAGTACATGTACACAAAGACGAGCTTTCAACATGATAAGGCTCACAACAGAGACATCAGGACGAGAATTCAACATATTCCTTCATTGGCATCATGCCGTGATGGTTCTTTCAAGTTTCACCCCAAATCATATTGTGATTTAGCCCCCCTAGTACACTCCTCTAAGGCCACCTGTAGTGCCGGTCTCGAAGGTCTCGGGTTGGGCTTCGGCTCTCCCGGGTTTCTTTCGGAACACCACTACCACCCCCATTCGGGTTAGGTAGCGGCTCCCCACACCCGACGCTACCCGTTTCATTTTCTTTTCTTTTTGTTTTTTTTATTACGACGGCTATTTTTGGGAGTAAAATTTTTTTTCTTCCTTCAACGGTCATATGACCGTTTGAATATATATATATATATATATATATATATATATATACTAGCATAGTACCCGTGCAATACAACGGCTAAAAATAATTTCTACTCGATAACATGTCCGTTTTTAATAACGTAAGACTATTATATCACGCATTACAATGACATCGAACAATTTTCGTTCGCAATATATCTATTTTCTTTCTCATGTTTCCATTTTGTTTATTTCTCTTTTCCTTATAACTCTTTTATTAATTTTAAAAACAATAAAATGAGAAACAAAAAGAATATTTAATATATTATAAACTAAACCTTTTATTTAATTATACCAGTCATTTAAAAAATCTGAAAATGTCTATAAATTTATATTACATGTTATTAGGTTTATAAGTTCTAGCTATACGTATTTTTTAATACTTAAATTAAAATATGTGTTATATGATAAAATATTAAAACTATGATAGAGTTTATTTACGTAAACCTACTTATACTAATATTCAACGGTTATACACCGCGCATGAAGTATACCAATGATTTCTTGTCATGCTTGGCAGCGTAAACTGTACTCATTCGGCGTGGGAAAATTGCCCAGTTGCATGGCGGGGTCAGCTCATGAGAGGTGATCATGAACACCCAACAACAATGCTAGAGGTTGTAGCCTCACATGAGCTATGGATCTGGCATGCATACTTCGGTGTTACAGGTTCCAACAACGATATTAATGTTCTCAACCAATCACCCATTTTCAACGATATCTATGATGGAAAAGCCCTCGAGTGTCCATTTGAGGTGAACGGAGTCACCTACAAGCACGGATATTATCTAGCTGATGGGATATATCCGAATTGGGCTACATTTGTAAAATCATTTACGTACCCATATGATAATAAATGGAAAAAGTTCAAGTCGGCGCAAGAATTTGCACAGGAAGATGTTGAGCATGCTTAAATAGCGTTGGCACATACCTCATAATCTGGCACGCGGATGGCATCCGGCAAGGCTAGGAAAGATCATGTACGCTTGTATCATATTACACAATATGATACTTGAAGACGAGGACCGTGCAACTTGTAGTTATGATGAAAACATCATTCTATCGTCGGATATCGAAACACAAATAAGTGAACAAGCACATGCAGCAAACACATGAGAAGTCAAAAACCTGGAGACACATAATAACCTTTAGTTAGATTTGGTCGAGCATATTTCACGTATCCAAGTTTTCGACAATGAGGACGAGTAGATTTTTTTATTATTTATTAATTTTGATTTAGAGTTTTGTAATTTTTGTTTTGTAACTATAATATTTTATGGATATTATGAAATCTTTATTTATATTATTTGTTATATTTTATTTTTTATAAAGTTGTTTACATATTTTATTTTGTTTAATATATAAATGTATAATTAAGTAAATTAAAAAAAAAGTGGGAAAAAGAGTAGGTTGTTTTGGGATCGGTGCTACTTGAGTTTTGGGTTGATTCGGGTAAGAGAGAAAAGGAATAAAAAATGATGCAGCAGCTAATGTGGCGTTTGGGTTTGGCTTGACCACTACTTATGGTCTAAGAGCATGTGGTGTAAATGTTTGAAGCACCGCATGCTTTTGTACTACATCTATGTCATATCAGCATAACTATTCCATACTTCAAACATGCGTAAACCCCTTTACAACCCATGCTTCACGCTTAAAAGATTTTTTTATTAAGAAAAATACTCTCTCTACTCTCTTCTCTGTCCTCTTTTCTCTCTCCTCTCTCCTCCTGCATTCAATCACCGAACAGTTCTGAATTTCAGCGCTACCAAAGACTGAGAGGTTGTAACCCACACCCAATGCTCTAAGAGTTATTTCCAAAAGTGTCTCGTTATATCATAATAATTAAACACATGTTATAGCAGCATTATTTTCTAATTATATAATAGGAGTTTAAATATTTTCTTGAATGGTTATATTATATAAATAGAAGACGAAAAGGTGTTTCGATAATTTTGTGCTCTTTTCTTTTATATATATAACCAAAAAGTGTTTAAAATATTGCTTGAATTTTTAAAATATATACCCAACACATTTTCTAAGGTATTAATATTTTATGATTTATTTTATTTAAATTTTTACGTTTTTAGCCAAAACAGTTAATTTTCGATTCATCAAAATATATTTAATCAATTTTGGGGAAAAACTTCCAAACAAATTTTCATAAATTTTAGCCAATTTATCGAAATTTTTTTCATATTTTCATTCAAGTTATATTATTTTTGTTAGAGTTAATTACAAAATTGGTCATTTCAGTATACCACTTATTTCACCTTTAGTCATTTCTTCCAAAAAGTTGCGGATTAAATCCTTTAAATGAGATTTTCGCACACAATTGGTCCTTCCCCTAAACGGACGTTGAATCTTAACGTTAGTTTAGGGGTATTTTTGTCAAATCCATGTCGTGTATGTGTCTTCCCTCTCATTGAATACCAGACGTCTGAGTAATCACACTCTACTCTCTCTTCTCTTCTTCACTGAAATTTGCTAAACCCTAGCTCGTGTAATTAAAGAATCGAAGTTTAGATTTTGCAATATCATGGTGGTTCCTTGTCATTACATTCGTCCCGACAACGATGAAGTTGATTGCAATGAGTTATATGGTAAGTTTGAATTTCAAAAACCCTAATTCAAGAAACATAAAAATCGGACTTAGATTAGCTCATTAGCTCCAACTCAGACACATGGAGTTTGATGAAAAACCTAATTTTGGGGATAATTAAATGTTACCTGTTGAGGACAAGCATAGAACCTACGACCGGGGTTCAGGGATGTTCATGAAGTTCGAATTACAACAACCTTCCCGCATATACAGAACACCATCGTCGCCCTTAGCCTTCTTCTTCTTCTTCTCGTCAATGGATGAACGTTGAAGCCGGTTGTCATGGATTTGACGAAAATACCCCTAAACTAACGTTAAGATTCAACGTCCGTTTAGGGGAAGGACCAATTGTGTGCGAAAATCTCATTTAAAGGATTTAATCCGCAATTTTTTGGAAGAAAGGACTAAAAGTGAAATAAGTGGTATAGTGAAAGGACCAATTTTATAATTAACTCTTTTTGTTATAACCAAAATTAGTTAAGATGCACGATTGCATATATAAAAATAGTTTAAGGACTGAAACATTAAATATTATAGTACGTTAATTAATTTTTTTATAAAATATACATATGAATTGTAGTCAATTCAATCGGTAAACATGTAAACAAATAATGATTATTGTTTAGGTAACCCAAAAAGATTCGGAGTTTTTGACCAAAATAGGGTTATTTAAAAAAGTATTTACCAATCTAGTATACTTTCAAACATATTTACTAAAATATTATAGTAGTTAAAATATTTACCAAAATAGTATTTTTATCATTTTTTTTAACTTCAGCTTTTTTTTACTCAATTTTTAACTTCCAATGTTTATTACTTTTTTGTTTTTACCAATTTATTACTTTTGGTTTTTTATTTTTACTAATTTTTTTACAAAACACCATTTATGCTTTTCACATGAACTATATAACTATTTTGAACATCAAATTCTAAAATCGTAAATTAAAACTACAAATAACAAGTACAATGTCTGTTACAAATAAAAAGAAATCACATGTTTGTTACAATTAAAAAGATCCAACAACTGTTTGTTACAAATAAAAGAGAACGAAAACATCACAATTAGCTTGGACGAGTAACAAATCTCCTACCTGCAAAAAGAAAGAAATGAAGAAATAAGAGAATAGTCACAACAATGAACCATAAAAAATATGTGTTTTTATTTACCTTGGCTTGGACGGACATCGTTTTCGATTATGACCCTTTTGCCTACAAATTCCACGAAGATTAGCATTTCTTCCCTCTTTAATGTCCATTCCATTTCTTAATCTTGTTGAACGAGGACGACCTTTCTTATTCCGTAAAAGTTCCAAATTTGGAAGCAAGTCGCTAAATGGTGATTGTGGCCAATATGCTTCATGAGGAAGCGGGGAGAACTCGGATGCCCATGTAGAACAATAATTTACAATCGAGTAACATTTATCCACATATTGCCAACTATTTAAAGAGAGTTTAGCACATGCACTCAAGACATGAGAACAAGGATATTTAAATGTCTCCCACTTACCACATGTGCAAGTTTTTTGTTCCAAATTAACTACTTGCACATTTCTTCCTCTTTGAGTTATCAACTCAAATATACCTCTTTCTCGGTTAAAAGATCTCAAGGAATGAGCACCTGCTTTTGCCATTAAAGCTACTTGTTTTGCAACAACATGTGGAGTATATGCATCCCCATTAGCTTGAGAACTAGATCCTAATGGACGTCTAACCTCAAAATAGTGCACCATTCTATAAAATGTAAGTTGGACACAAGCTGTGATTGGTAAGAAACGAGCACCTTTAAGTACGCTGTTAAAAATCTCTGACAAATTTGTTGTAAGTAACCCGTATCTTCTTCCTCCATCATGCGCAAGTGTCCATCTATCAAGTGGATGACTCTCCAACCACTGTCGAGCGCGTGGATTTAGCTTCCCAATTTCTTCCATGGTGGAGTTAAACTTTCGAATTTGATTTTGACTCCCAGCACGATAAGCTAAAGCTTTCAATTCGGAATTACGAAATTTGTCATAAAAGTTGTTGATGAAATGTCGTAAACAATATCTATAAAATAAACAAAATAGATAAGTTAACGAAACAAGTTATTAGAATGTGATAAATAATACTTGTAAAAATATAATAATACATATGAAAACCATGTGGCTCTAACCATGGAGAGCCTTGCTGATTGACAACCTTGAGGATTCCACTATGACGATCCGATATTAAACATATGCCTTCACGCTCTCTCACAACATGATTCTTTACATGAGATAGAAACCAATCCCACGTATCATATGATTCATTTTCTACGATAGCAAAAGCAAGTGGTAAGATTTGATTATTCCCATCAACCCCCATTGCAATCATCATCTTACCCTTATACTTACCATACAAGTGTGTACCATCAATGCTTATGACCGGTCGACAATGTTCAAACCCTTTTATCGAGGGTGCAAAAGCCCAAAAAACACGCCTAAATTCAACTTGTTCCACATCATTCAAACTTGAAACACACCATTCAACAATAGCTCCTGGATTGAACTTTTGAATTGCGCCTAGATATTTTGGTAAAGAAACATAAGACTCTTCCCAATTTCCAAACACTTGTTCAATTGCCTTCTGTTTTCCAACCCAAACCTTCTTGTAAGAAGGTGTATATCCTAATTTATCAACTATTTCAGCCTTTAAAGCAGGAATACTAATAGAAGGTTTCTCTTTTATAAGGTGTCTGGTTTCCATAGCAATCAAGCTTCCATCTAAGTTCGGGTGGTCTTGAGAAATATTATAGTGTAAACAAGTATGCGGACCGATATAAGTTGAGATTTCAAATAATCCACTACGTTTACGTTTACTTGCATGAAGTTTCCATTTACAACCAGATTCTAAGGATAACTTGCATCTTATAGTCCAAATATTTGGGCGTGAATCAATGACCTCAAACTGTCTATGTGTCTTAATGCTGTGAAGTTTGATAGCTCTAATAAGTTCCTCTTTATCTTTAAAAGAATCTTTTCCTAAATCTCGTGTAAAATCATTCTTACTTGTTGATTGTGACACAATCCAATTACCATCAATAGTCATATTTGTTCCATGCATGCTAGTAAAAGTTGAAGGTACTTGAGCATTATCGTCAAAAGATTTTTCACCTCTATGTACATGTGGTGCTTCATGTCCTTGAGTGTTGTGAACTTCCTCTTCTTCATTATCTTCATCTCCAATGTCATCTTCCAACACTTCATTTAACTCAACTTCATTGGCTACATCTATTGCATTGCTCACAACAGCGACTTGAGAGATAGTATAGAAATCATCATTTTGAATCATGTCTGATACGGCATTGCTCGTATTAGTTAATAGCAACTCGGTGCTCCTTTCTTCTACTACCACAATAGATTCGTGATTTCTGCAAACAATATTACAAACTAGATTATCAAATACACAATAAGTAGAAACAAGAAAATTAAGTAGCATGAATGCTATTACCTAGATGTCATCTCAGTGTTTCGTATTGGTGCGTTATCTTCAACCTCTAAATATAGATCAAGAGTGCTTAATTCTTGATGTATATTAAGCACATCAAACATTATGTCAATATCATCATCATCTTTGATGGGGAGAGGAACATATCTTATTACTTTTCCAATACCATACGATGGATATCTACACATAATTTTGATGTCGTGTTGTTGCTTATCAAAAGATGAAACCCGATACATACGGTCAAGCAATTCATCAAATTTTATTCCTTGGTTCACTTTAATTGCTTTACTTGGAGCTTTATTATATGCTAAGCCATCAAAACCTTCACATGTTGTGCCACCCCAATAGCAAAAGAGTGTAACAGATTTCATCTACAAGATTAAAAACAAACTAATCAATAAGAATAGACAAACTAAGAAGTGATCCATAGATAAAACAAACTAATTAGCAAGAAAGACAAACTAAGCTATGATTTATGTATAAAAACCAACTAATTAACAATAATAGACAAACTAAGTTGTAATTAATGGATAAAAACAAACTAATTAACAAGAATATACAAACTAAGCAATGATTTATGGATAAAAACAAGCTAACTTCATCACACAGAAGCTGTATCATAGATTTGAAGACCCTTTAGGGCAAAATTAGAACTAATCATGTACAAATAGAGGAAGATAATGAAAGTTATCAAAGTAATCACTTACATTTGTTGTGAACAGTCGTGGTGGGCGTCGGTGGACGGTGGCAAGGAACAGTCGTGGCAAGGAACAATCGTGGTGGGCGTCGGTTCGCTGGTGGGCGGTGGTCGTCCGGTGGGAGGTGGTCGTCTGGTGGGTGTCCGGTGGCCAGCGGTTCAGTCGTGAGGTCTGGTGGAGGAGATTTAGGCGGCGGCTCAGTCGTGGGACGTCAGGTTCCCTTCGCAGTCTGTCCGGCGAAGGTCTGGTGGCGCTCGATGGTTCCTCTGGCGGCCGACGGTTTGAGGGTTCACGGTGCGCGAGTGGCCGGCGAAGGTACGGGAGATTGAGACTTAGGGCTCGTTTTTTGGAGAGAAGTCGATTTGGGGTCCCGTGTTTTTCAAATGAAAGTCAAAAGGTAAAGTATACTATTTTAGTAAATAATTTTGAAAGTATACTAGATTGGTAAATATTTTTTTAAATAACCCTATTTTAGTCAAAAACTCGAAAGATTCGGGCCTCTAGCTTAGATGCATACATGTGGTTTAATTAGTATTCATGTGACCAATACCAAAACTACCCTCTAGTCAACCCTAGGACTCAAATAGTTAGGTTTGAATCCCTGATTTATTGTGAGATTCGAGGATGATAATATGAACATGATGATGAAATGATAACATCCATTAAATATATGTTAAAAAGGTTTAAATGAAAGATATGGGTCTAGATAATGTGATTCTTAGAGTTAAGATGACAAAGAAGACAACATGGACTTGTATTAAACCAAACACACTATGTATTATATAGTGTGTTTGGTTAAACACAATTCAAAGGAGAACATTACGGTTTCACTTAATAAAGGATTAACTCTTAAGAGAAAAGTTAATTAACAAGTTATCAAGAGAAAAAGAAAACCTTAACCAGCTGATAGGTCAGAGAAAACAACTTAATTGTATAAACTAAGGGAGGTCATTGTAGGGGAGACTAACAAACTTCCAAGTCTATTTCTATAATTAACTAAGATTAAATTTAAGCATACGGATTTAAATGATTTATAGAAAATCACTTATTTGAGATAGAAGGGTTCACTTAATATAAAGGGAATTACACGGGCACAAATGCACTATTACTAATAGATCTTGTAAAACTAGGATATTGTTAATGACTAGAACAAACAAGGATATGGGATTATAACCATGTCAAGAAGAGACCTTAGTGAAGTGTATATTGTCTATTCAAACAACACACGCGTTCAAAGACACGTGTCTCTGACAATTATCACACCGAGTACCATTTTATAAGGGAAGGTTCAAAATTTTCATTGGGATTTTATGTGTATTTAGTCGACCTTCGTTCACATGGAAGATTATTGAAAATTTGGTACAAAATTGAGGAATTTGCCAACTTAAGACACATATAAGTGAGTGTGTGTATAGGATCGAGGGAGAACTTTTTTTTAAGAAAAATAGATCTGACGCTTTGAAAATGTAATCTAAAGGTTACAAAAACTAGATGCATATGTTATTCATTTGATGCTTCTACCATATGCAAAAAGTTTATTAATATAATATTTTAATTTAAAAAGTTTATTATTTTAAGTTATTTTAAATTAAAAATAGAGGTAATTTTAACATTTAATTTCTTTAATTTTATGTTATCTTCATGTACAATAGCCTATCCATTGAGTTTAGTTGAAGGTGTTAAAAGTGCTTAAAAGTTTAACAACACGTACCAACATCATGTCTTTTTCTCCAATATAGATCGAATACACACAATTAAGTTCCAGACGATATTTTCAAGTAGGTAATTGGTTAGTTGGGGCAGTTGTAGCGTGAAAACAAACTCGATAAATATATATTTAAGTGGATCATATCCACACAACTTAACAAAAAATAATGCTTCCGCTTTGTATTTTGTAAACCTAATTACTAAACTTTTAGTTTTTCTATCATTCTACTTTTGCTAGTTTACTCAACACTCAACTCACATTCAATTTGCTCATCTTTAGTAGATGAGATTAGGTTTAGTAAGATGATCTCACTCGATTGTTTAGATGTATTCTTTTTCTCTCCATTCTGTTGTCTCTCTACCAGTCTACCTTCACCAAAGTACAGTTGGTCGTTGTCGCGTTTATTCTCCCAATGGTCTCCCTTGAGTGACAAATTTATTTCTCTTTTACCCTCTCATCCACCCCGAGGGACGTCGCATTAGTTGTAAATAATAATATAGTAGTTTTTGTTTGTCCTTGTCGTAGTTGAAGCTCCTACCGTCGCCTCTGCGCCTCTTGCAGTTGCAGCTATAGTTGTACCTCTTATCGTTGTAGTTGTGTCTCCTATCACCGATGTCACACTTCTTGCCGCCAATCCACCGTCGCACTGCCACTATGGAGTTCTTTTATCTATATCCCTTTCTTTTCTTTTGTGTATTTTATTTCTCTTTCATAGATTTGTGGTGGTGACATAGAGGCAGTGAAAAAAAGAGAGAAAGAATATATGGCTAGAACCTAAAGGCTCTAACGCAATATAAAATAATGTGAGAATTTCATATATATCCTTATAAATTTTCTTAACTACGTATATATCCTTGCAAAAATCAATATTACTTTAATATCCTCCTAAAATTTCTAAACTCTCAAATATGTCATTCTCCCTAATTTAATAGTAACTGAATCATTTAAAAATTAAAAACCATATTTTTTACTTTAATTCACAACTAAAATACCATAAAAAATAAACACATAACGCCTCTGTTCGCCCCTCCTCTTCTCCGGCTACCCAATGATTTCCAGCAAGTCCCATTTCTCACTACCACAAACATCACCTACAATCTTCTTACCTCCAAAATCTTACGGCACCATAACACACAGATCAAAAACCCTTGATTAAAACCTACATTGTTTGAAACCCAAGACAATCTTCATTGTGAAGACTGATTAGAGTTTGCAGCAAAAAAACATGATATCTATACTACTATATAAACCATTTAACATTCTTCCTCCTCTTAAATTTTAAGACTTCTTAAAATTCAATCAATATAAAAGCTTGACCATTCATTTAATTTAAATTAATCTCATCCACTTAATCTTTAACTATTTTATTCTCTCCTAATTTACTTTACCTTTTTATTCAAAATATATTCTCTAATACTAACACAATTATCCACCCACATCAACATAATTTTTAAAATCTTATTAACTCTTCTCTTTATTTCATCAATATAAATCATTTTTCTTATTTTATTGTCTTTTAGAATTTATTTTTAAAATTAATAAAATAGTTAGATGTATATAAAAGAAAATTTGAAAAAAAAACGGACATGTTGCTGTAGAAAGTTTTTTCGTGACATTGAATTGCGCGAATAACATATCATTACATTCTTAAAAGCGATATATTGTAAACCAAAAACTATTTACCGCCGCAGCATTACGCGGGTATTGTAACATCCTCAAAACGGGCCTAGACGTGTCCGAATATGGTACGTCAATTATTTAATTTAATTAAATAATATATATATATATATATATTCTAAGAAATGATATAAAATATGGAAAATAATAAATAAAAGGGTTATTGAAAATATTAATAAATATAGATAAAGAATATAAAATATCGAACGGTTTCAAACGAGGATTCCAAAAATATCCTCGTTAGTTGAAACGGTTAAACGAGAGATGAGTTGTAAGTTGGAAAGGGGAACAAAATACACACTTGTGGATAATTATAACCCACAAGTGGGCATATGGCAGCTTCTTCACGTGAGAACCCCTTTTTACAAACACAGACTCTTTCTCATACGTATACACACACACTTAACTACTGTTCTTGCAAATTTGAAGAAGAAGATCAAGAAGGAATCGATTGAGACAAGTTTCCAGCAGCAAATAGAAGATTAAATCAGCCTACAATCATCATCTTCTTCATCTCTACCATAGTAAGCTTCATCTCCATGCTTTCTCTTCATTCTTGAATTTTGGGTTTTTGAAGAAAACTCATAAAACTCTTGTTCCAGCAGATAAATAAGGATCAAAATCATCCCACAAGTTGTTTCTAATCATCCCTTGATCATTGTAAGTGTCAATTCATCCTTGTTCTTGATTTTGCCTTTCAAGACTTGAAATTCTAGGTTTACAAGTGGGTTCTTTGAATTAGCAATCAAGAACTGAAATTTATGATTGAAATAGGTTCTAATATCATTTATAAGTGTATAGGAATCAATTCCATGAATTAAAGTAGTGTTCTTGATGAGTTTTGAATTTTGGCTCAAATGGGTCAAAATTGGTCAAATACGGGTCAAACTGATTTTGACCTTCAAGAACTGAAATTTAGTGTTCTAAATGATCCTATAACTTGTTAGGATTGATTAGAACTCAATTGGTGCATTAGAAGTGGTGTTTTTGCACAAATCCAATATTTAGCCTAAATGGGTCAAAATGGCCAAAATGGCCTAAATCTGTTTTTACACATCATGAACTGATTTTTAAGGTTCTAATAGGTTCATATGACTTGTATGAATTGATTAGAACATTGGTTTTGAATTGGAATGGTTGTTTTGCTTGAATTGGCTAAAATAGTGAAAAATAGGCTTTAAATAGGCAAGAAATTGGAAAATGATACCAAACCAAGAGTGTAAAGGTTTTGGTCAGTTGCAACACCTTCAATACATCATATTAGGTGTATATGGTGTGTTGCAAGTGTTGGATTTGGTCTACACCAAGTTTTGGCCATTATGCGCACGTCTTTGTCTATTTAATTGTGATTTTCGTATGAATTAATTGGATAGGAGTTTTTGATGTTAGAAAGCTTCCACAAGTGTCAAATGGTCCTATGAAACACTAGTTTTTTACCAAAATTGATTTGGAATTGAAATGAGCCAAAATGGGCTTGCTGTGCACAAAATAGACACAGCTGCAGCATCTGCACACTGGTCGCGGTGCGACAAGCATGTGTCGCAGCGCGACACCCCTGCACACAGCTTTCTTTGCTGTTTTGTGCTATGTATTCGCGTGTTGTTGCTTGGTCTGCTATAGTTAGTTAATAAATGGTAAAATAGCATCATTAGGGTATTGTTTCAAGTATCCTAGACGTTCCTCGCGTATTCAAATGATTGATGTGTAGGTCTTGATATGATAGGTTGAATTGTCAATCCGTGTGTGCCAAAGCAAGGTCGTTGCTTATCCTAGCCTATCAGGTGAGTGTCGAATGACATAACAATTAATATACCTATAATACATATTAACAATGATTACAGAATTGTAAACCATGATTTGTACACGCACTTGTTCAAGTGTAGGATTGCATGATGATGCTAGAATATACCATGTTGACACAGTATAGTATGCACTTGATTAGGTGTATGCTATGATGAGTATTGAATATATATGCGCGCATTAACTGATGATTCGATTGAATCAATTGTTTGTTTGTGGTTGATCCGGATCCTATGGACAAAGCTGTCCTGCGAGAACAAAGCTGTTCTATTTAAGGACAAAGTTGTCCTCTTTGGGTATAGCTGCGGCTGTACAACAGAGAAATCTGCGGATTCCAAAACGCAACGGTGGACGCTGTATAGCTCCCCCACCGGGGCGGTTGATGTGTTTGGTACCTCAGTTTGGTGCATTGAGCCGGGTTAGCTCCCCTGCAAGATATGTTACCTCCTGACTACGCCAACTCATCGCGAGATGCTAGGATAGAACTATCTGAGCATGATTGATGATATGTGATGTACTTATATTGATTGCATGCTATTTGGTACTCACTAGCTATTATAGCTAACAGTTGCTACACTCCACATGTGCAGGTAATCCTCAGTGAGCTCGGGAGCCTGCGGGTAGTTATTGCTTTGGGAGGAACACTGCTTATATGTTTAAACTATGTTTATGTACGTTTAAGATAATGGTCAGCCGGTTATGTATTCCGTAACACCAACTGTCGTTTGTGGCATCATTTTTGAATGTTTATATAGTTTGCCACGTGTTTTTACTTCCGCTGCATTTTTAAATTATAAGACAGGTTTGATTGCTCTATTTACAGTCAAACCCACGCAGTTTGAAATCTCAAATTGTATTTTAAAAAGAAAAATTTGGTTCTCAAAATCACGGTGTTACATATATGATGCTAGTTTTTTATAAAACATATACATGTACCTGAGTGAGTCGACCAGCTAGCGTTACAAGCATCCCTCCAAATTAGAGGAACCAATCAAATTTCTTGATTTTGTGAAGGAATATGCCATTTCCAATGTAATTCTACATTTCTAGGCTTTGTTTTTGTTATGATTTAACATCTTTAATCTCATTTATTTTTATGATGAATACATGTAGTTGCTAATAAAATTTCAAGACCCAAAATGAAGACCATAGAGGGAGGTGAGAAGGTTATGGTGGTGATATTTGTGGTAGTGAGAAAGTGGACTCGCCTGAAAAAATGGAGTTGCTAGTAAACATTGAGTTGACGGGGAAAGGGGAGGGGTGAATGGAGGAGTTTGGTTTTTATTTTTTATTTTATGAAAGAGTATATTAGTTGTAAATTAAAGTTAAAAAAATATGGTTTTTAATTTTTAAATGATTTAGTTACTATTAAATTAGGGATAAGGACATATTTGAGAGTTTAGAGGTTTTAGGAAGATATGAAAATAATATTGATTTTTGTAAGGATATATACGTAATTAAAAATATTTGCAAGGATATATATAAAATTCTCCCAATAATGATTGTCAAAGTGCCATTTCATTTTTCTGCTCGTGTGGCATGGGACAGATTTGCTGTTATCTACCCGAATAAAAGGCTAATTTTTTAAAAACTCTGTAAATTACGTATTGTACCTATCACTACTTATAAAGTACAATAGTCTCTGACCCGTCTATACGATAGAGTCACACCAAGCTACACTAAATTCTATCTTATTTTATCTCTAATAATCTTACATGATTAATTTGCTTTTGTTGTATTGATAATCTGGTTTTAATTATCGTTAATTAGTTGTAACTATATCTTTGGGTTCACATCAAAGAATATTTTAATATACTATAGTAGAAAATAATAATAATTATTATTATTATTGACAAAAAGTATCTATCAATAAAAAATGTTTTACCTGTGTGTATAGTAACTCCTTTTTTAAGTGTATAACTAAGTGACAATTTATATTAATGTTGATACTGAAGAAACGGTGGATAGTCACATGATACAAGTTCTCTCAACAAATTGTTTGTCATTAGCGTCTAAAATATCTTCTTTTTTTGGAAGACTAATCAGTTTTGCTATTATTAATAATGCATATTTGTTCATATCTGTAATTATTTTTTTATTTTAGTTTTTTCCCTATATTCTAACTAACATAATTGTCATTTTCTTTGTATAAAACATATATGATTAAAATAACTTTTTTAAAAGATAAAACATATACACCCAAAGTTCTAAATAATGTGAACTCGTGAAGTGTGACGTATCGGCATTGTCAAACCTTAATCCTTAGAAGCTATGGTGAGGCCGGGGCGTTTGATAAGGAATGACTTAACGAGAATTTTGTATATAAAGTAGAGTTAATCGCATAGATGGTCTTTAATTGTCTCCATATTGTAAATTGGGTCCTTTAACTATTAAAGATGTGAACTTGGTCCATTGTCTAAAATTTTATTACAAGGTTGGTTCTTCCAAATGGTATGTGGTAAGGTATGTTAAATGATAATTTTACCCATTTTTTATTAGTATATTAAGTCTAAATTATTTTAAAACAAAAAAAAATTATTTAATATTTAAAATACATTTTCTTTTTTCTCTTAGCCCCCAACAAGAGAATATCACTACCATTACCACCATTGCCACCGTCACCACCACCTTTGAACCCGTCGCTTGAAAAACCGGTAACGCCATCTATCGGTCTCACCTCATTCTTTCTCTCTCTTCTCCTAAACGTCACATCATCAGCACTGCCATAGTTAGTAGTAGAACACCACCCCTATCACCATTGTTATATCAACCACCGCTGCTATCGATAGTTGAGCACCATTAGATTCATCGCTCTCTATCTCCTTCTCCGTTTCATTTTTTTTCAAGTTCTGTGAATTTTAAGGTTGATATAGGTTTTATGCCTTATGGGTGTTTTTACCAGTTTAGGGTTCGATCTGCTTGTGGGTTTTGATTTCTGGTGGTGGGTTTTCGTTTTGGCTTGTGGATTCTGTTAGAACCTAGAGGGGGGGGGCTGAATAGGTTATATGCCAACTTTTTGAAGTTTTTAACAATATTTGCAAGTAATTAAAGAATTTAAGGAAGAAAGATATCACCAATGTAAGTAGCTAGGACATAATGATTTAAGTGGTTCAAGCAAGGGTTAACAACTTTGCTCTACATCCACTCCTTGGCCTCACCCACCAAGAGTTGCTCCACTAATCTTCTCTCTTTCAAGGTAGAGATAAACCTTTTACAACTTCTCCTTTTAGCTTACAAGAATTACACTTCACTCTTGCAAACAAGGCTAAGATAAACCTCACTTCACTCTAATTGGAAAGGCTAGAGTTGATCCTCACTTCTCTCTAATTCTATAGGCTAGAGATTATCCTCACACTATTGCAAATGTATATGAATGTAATGAAGTATATGAACTTGAAGGCTTTCACTCTTGCTTGATTCTTGATCTTGAAAGATTGAATTATCAAGGAATATGAGCTCACAAGACTTTTATGTATTCTGTGTTTTTTCAGATTGAAAGAGGTGAGTAAAACACAAGACTTGAGTTGCTTTAAATAAGGAAAAAGGTGCAAGCTCAAAAAGTGTCCAGACTGTCCACGGTCGATCCATGGTCGACCGTAGCATCGACATTCAGCCTGCTGGAACTTTTTGAGCCTTGTGAATATAGACGTTGGCCTTTTACCAAAACCACACACAACCTATTTTTACCATAAAAATGTACTGTAAAGAAGCTTTAGAAAAGTTGGGTAAGTGTCATATTTCTTAAGTTTGAATTTAATCATGAAAATGGTACTTTGGAAACCAAATGCACAAAGCATGTTGGAAGTTTACCTCTTTGGGAGATTCCTTTTGCTAAATATGGTTTTGGCTTATTTCAATAAAAGATTGTGTTTAGTATTTGCCAAAATGGGAATTTTTGCTTTGACTTCCAAGCTTGTGATATAAAAATTGTCTCAATTTTTATAAAGGTTTTTATAAAAATTATTTTATAAAAACTTAAACTCATTTGATTATTTATTTTCTAAGCTCATAGACTTTGAATGTTTATTTGTAGGAGACTTCGACATCGACTTCTACTTGAACTCAAATCTTGGCGATTGAAGCTTGGCCATTTGATGAAGCTTATTTTGTAGATCATGGATGAGAATATATTTGATTGAATATATATATGTATATGTGCACATATGTTAATGTTAATACATACAATTATATAAACAAGTTGTATATTTTTGTGTCAACAAAAGAGGATTTATTTATAAGCCTATTTTTCCCAACAATCTCCCCCTTTTTGTTGAAGACAAAAATTTATAACTTGAATAAAAATTGTATATATAACTTTAACATGTTAACATGTGCATATATACACATATATGTATATATTCTACTATCTTCTATATATATTCTTCTATCTTCTCCCCCTTTTTTTTGTCTTAACAAAAAAGAGACTCCCCCTTGGCATAAGCTCCCCTTGAATGTAGAACTCCATATCTTGATTTGGATGAGCTAGAGTACATACAAAATTCTACCAAGGACTTGCACGAGTGATGTGAGTATAGCCAATAGTAATCACAATACATGTCATATGGAAAGCATGCATATCAAACCACAAAATGTACATCATAGCATAATATATTGTAGCACATGACCAACATAAATAGCATATTGTGTGAATACATAGATATAAATTGTTTGAAAGACAAATGTGGTAATCATAAAACATCCCATCATGATTGAGACGGCTCACCTCCATCAGTTCCGGAATTACATTTAAGAACATTCATAATTGATCTCAACATGCCCTTTACCCCTTTCACTTATTTACGGAGAGAGCGAGTTTCATTCCGTAAAGCATTCACATTGCGATTTAGTGCCGCAATTCGTTCATCGGTACTGTGTTCAACCATGCCGTGATCCGGAGGAATTGAACTCTCCGCTTCACCTTCCTCCTCTTCACCAAAGGTGAATCTGTCAATCTCGGCTTCCGTATCTCCTGAAGAGGAAGAGTGTGCCCGTTTCGTCCCTTTATGGGAAGACATCTTGCGAAGTGTCGCAAGGTTGATAGGCATGGAGGATCCCGGAGTTGAGACAATGCGAGAAATATCCGGTAGATTCGTAAAAAGAAGAGATAGAAGACGGCCATAGGGAAGATCCCTACGACTTGTCACGAGACCACTCATGCGTGTAGCAAGAATGTGCGTGAGGTTGATCTCGGTCCTCGTTTTAAGAGCATGAAGAAGAACAGCTTGAATAGCACTTATTTCAGAATGATTCCCAGATTTGGGAAAGATATTGGAATCAATGATTTTGTTCCAAACTGCACATTCGGGAAGAAGATCTCTCCCGAAAAGATTGGTTGTGGTGTGGGGAACATTTGGTTTGCAAATTGACCCAATGATTTCAGGAATGGTGAAGGCCGGTGGAAGGTTTGTGAGACTATGACCGGTATGATAGTATTTAAGGCCGGAGGATGGGATGTGTAGAATCCTACCTAGTTGGACAAGAGTGAAGGTAAAGTCCTTACCTTCAATGTTGAAGGTGATGACTTCATCATCCTCATTATAGATGAAGGAGGCATAAAATTCATAGATGCGATTTTTATAAATGACATTTGAGAGAGAAAGGAAAATAGTCCACCCAATAGCCTCAAAGGTGGCGTGGGTCCTATATTGGTCAAGTTGATTGACCGCAACTACACGACCCTCGTTTATGGCCCGTTTCTTTAGAGCATTGGCGGATTGACGAGGGGTAGGGTTGTCGGGTTTTCTTAAAGCTGATGTACGAACACGTGGCATGATTATCTATAGAGACAATGATTATATGATTAAGTACAAATATATAGCATTAGGACTAGTGTGTGCCTAATGTGTAAGACATGTTCAATTTATCTAGTCATTACACGAAAAAGAGTTTGGTTTTGGAAATTTATAACTAGATATATGATATTTCAATATATATGAGACATATTTGAAAGTGTGCTTAGAGAAATATAGCAAACTCTTTGAGAATATGTCCATACGATGTGTTTGTGTCCTAATTGTGAGAAGATTTTGAAAATTTTGATGAATCATGCGATGACAAGTGTGTGTTGGAGTATATGAAGCATGAATAAAGTGAATTTGAGCATTAATAGTTGAAATACTAAAAGATGAAAACTTCGAAAATTTCCAGATTGCTGACGGTCGATGCACGGTATCGACCGTGGTTGGACTGGATTTTTGCACAATAGCTACGGTCGAGTGACGGTCGACCGTGATATCGACTGCCGGACGATTTTCAAAATTTTTGGTTTTGTTTGTCCTTTTTGAAAACTCTGATTTTATTACTTTAATATACATCTAATACTTATATTTTTAAAATACATCTGAGATCCAACAAACCTATGTATAAGAAAACTACTACAAAAGTTAAACCAAACCCAAACAAAGTCTACTTTACCATCCTTAAGCCATTTATAACAAAAACTACTAAATAATCTTTCCAAATCAAGCCCAATCATGAAAAAATAACAAAAATCTTGAGATACACATGATTCATTGGTGCAAAAATATAGAATCCTAAGGAGATGAAGAAGAAAGAATCAAAAAAAATTATACCTTTGAGAGAGAGAAAACCGTGGATCGTCCGTGAAGGAAGGAAGAAATCGTGTTCAACCGTTGATCGACCGTGAGCAGAACCGTGCCTTCGACCGTAAGTGAAATATTTTTACTTGTAATGATTTTTTAAGCTTTTTAGAGAGTAAAATGGTAAAAGGCGGCTAGGGTTTGATGAGGAAGATAAGGGAGGATGAAAGTGGGAGGAAAGAGAGAGAAAAATGAAAGGTATGGTTAAAATTCGTCAGGTGTATAACGGTCGATACACGGTCGACCGTGGTATCGACCGCGTATTTCTTAAACTTTTGGCAGTGCCCCGACGGTCGATACATGGTATCGACTGTGGAGCCACTGGATAGCATTTTTTTGTTGTTTTTCAGCTTTTAGGTGTTTATCTCTTAAGGTACATGTTCCATCATTCCCAAACCAAGTCTTAATGTGTCAAATACTTCCTTTTTTAGCGGTTTAGTGAATATGTCGGAAATATTTTCACATGAAGTAACTTTTTCTAAGCTTATATTGCCTTTTTGCACGTTATCACGTAGAAAGTGATGTCTAATTTCGATGTGTTTAGTTCTAGAATGCAATACGGGATTTTTACTTAGATCAATGGCACTTTTATTATCACACATAATAGGAATTTCGGATAGATGTACCTCATAGTCCAATAAAGATTGTTGCATCCATAAGACCTGAGCGCATGCTCTTCCGGCGACTACATATTCGGCTTCGGTTGTTGACAAGGCAACGGATGTTTGCTTTTTCGAGAACCATGAGGTAAGTGCCAATCCAATAAAGGCACATACTCCACTTGTACTTTTTCTATCCAAGTAGCATCCACCGAGATCTGAATCCGCATAGCACATTATATCTAAGCCGCTCCACTTTGGATACCACAATCCCAAGTTGATTGTTCCTTTAATGTATCGGAATATTCGTTTGACGGCCTCATAGTGTGATTTCTTTAGATTTTCCTGAAAACGAGCACATACACATACACTATACATAATATCGGGATGACTTGCCGTTAGATAAAGCAAGCTCCCGATCATACCACGATATCTTGTACTATCAAATCTTTCACCCTCTTCATCTAGTGTCAAGTGTGTGTTTGTATCCATAGATGTACTCATTGGTTTCACATTTTCAAAATCGAATTTCTTAAGCATGTCTTTAATATACTTCGATTGATTTATGAATGTACCATCTTCATATTGTTTTATTTGAAGTCCAAGAAAGTAATTCAATTCACCCATCATACTCATTTCAAATTCATTATGCATAAGTTTTGAAAATTCATCACACAAGTCTTGGCATGTTGATCCAAATATTATATCATCCACATAAATTTGTACAAGCAAGATGTCATCTTTTCTTTTCTTTGTGAACAATGTATTATCAACTTTACCCATATTATATTCATTTTTCAACAAGAATGATTTTAATCTATCATACCAAGCTCTAGGAACTTGTTTAAGGCCATACAATGCTTTTCTAAGTTTATATACATAAGATGGATGAATGGGGTCTTCAAAACCGGGAGGTTGACATACATAAACTTCTTCATTTATAAACCCGTTTAAAAAAGCACTTTTGGCATCCATTTGATATAGTTTAAAATTTTGAGCACAAGCATAAGCAAGTAGAATCCTTATGGATTCTAATCTAGCAACCGGAGCAAAGGTTTCATCATAATCTATCCCTTCTTGTTGGTTATATCCTTGAGCTACTAGTCTAGCTTTGTTTCTAGTGATATTTCCATTTTCATCAACTTTGTTTCTAAAAACCCATTTAGTTCCAATTATTGTGTGACCACTAGGTAAAGGTACTAAGTCCCAAACTTGGCTTCTAGTGAATTGATTAAACTCTTCTTGCATTGCCATTACCCAATTTTCATCTTTAATTGCCTCTTTAATATTTTTTGGGTTCTATGTGTGACACAAAGGCAAAGGAAGTATTAAGGTTTTGGGCTTGGGATCTAGTCAGTCTTTGATTCAAGTTTCCTATGACTTGAGTTATTGGATGGTTCCTATTTTCTTTAATTTCATTTTCATTACTTGTGCTTTTGTTATCTATTATTGGGTTTTGAACACTATGATGATTTATGTCTAATTTTGAGAGTTGTTGTTCTATGGCTTCTTCTTCTAATTTGTCATCATCTACTAAGGGTTGAGTCTTAGGAGAAAGTGGAGATTCATCAAATGTGACATTAAGGAATTCCTCCACAACCATAGTGGATTTGTTTAATACTCTATAGGCTTTACTATTCAAGGAGTATCCTAAGAAGACACCCTCATATGCTTTAGGATCAAATTTTGTCAAGTAGTCTTTGGTATTAAGGATATAGCATTTACTACCAAATACCTTAAGATGTCCTAAGGATGGTTTTCTACCTTTGATGATTTCATAGGGTGTTTTATTTAGCATTGGTCTAATCAAGACTCTATTTAGGATGTATGTAGCCGTTGAGACCGCATCACACCAAAACTTTTGTGGAATGGATTGTTCATTTAGCATTGTCCTACTCATTTCTTGTAAAGTCCTATTTTTCCTTTCAACAACCCCATTTGATTGGGGAGTGCGAGGAGCCGAAAAGTTATGAGAAACTCCATGTTTTTCACAAAATGCTCCAAATTGCGCTTCATTGTCAAATTCTCTTCCATGGTCGGTACGAATTGAAATGATCGTACAACTAAATTGGTTTTGAATTTTCTTGCCAAGAGTTTTAAATTTGTCAAAAGCTTCATTTTTGTTTTTCAAAAATAGTGTCCATGTATATCTAGAAAAGTCGTCTACAACAACTAGTGTGTAGAAGTTTCCCCCATAACTTTGAATTGATGAAGGGCCAAAAAGATCCATATGCAACAGTTCAAGACATCTCTTTGTAGTTATAGCATTTTTAGATTTATGAGATGAATGCACTTGTTTTCCTATTTTACATGCATCACAAAAATGATTATCGAATTTAATATTTGGTAAGTCTCTAACATGCTCATTTCTAGTCAACGTTTGTAGTAGTCTCATGTTGGCATGACCTAGTCTTCTATGCCATAATGTTGAATTATCAATTATAGATGCAAGACATACTTGTGTGTTAGGATTATCACCAAGTCTACATGTATATAGTCCATTTCTCCTAACACCTTTTACTAAAACTTTATCATCTTTGCATATTAAGCTTTCATGTTTAGTGAATTTAACATTTAGATCTTTATCACATAGTTGACCAATACTTATTAAATTGTAAGCTAAACCACTAACATGCTCAACATTCAAGAATTTGATATTGTCATGAAGAATGTTACCTTTACCGATCACCTTTCCTCTTAGATTGCTTCCAAACACAACATGCCCTCCATCATACTCCTTGTATGAGGTGAAGAGTTCTCTATTACCGGTCATGTGTTTTGAACAACCACTATCAAGAATCCATTCATGAGACATACTCTCACTTTTACTGCAACCCTACATATATGAAGTTTTCATTCAAGCTTTTGGTACCCAATGTTTCATGGGTCCTGGATGGTTAGCATCAAAAACTCCTATTCTAATCCATCTTTGTGTGATTTTAAAACTTTTATGATACCATGTGTTCTTAGGGTTTATGGATTGAGAGTATTTTGGTTTTTGAGTCACATTTGATTTGGGTTTCTTGAATCCAAGTCCATGCTTTGTAATTGGAGTATAAAACTTTCTCATTAACTCATTACTTGCAACCTTGGGCATACAAGTGGAAGAGCTAGAGACAATGTTTACATTTTTGCTCTTTTGAAAATTCCAGTGACCCGACGGTCGATGCACGGTATCGACCGTGGGGGTCCTGGATTTTTTCTTTCCCTTTTTCTTTCACAAATTGGATGGTTTTCAAGTGACTTGTTGGAATGTTGTTTGAGTGCCCAGAGAATCCAATGCCACCCTTATCTTTTGATGATTTTTGAATCTTTAACATTTCATCTAACTTTGTTGAACTATTCTCAAATTTTGACAATGTGGTTGTATCCAAGTTTGTTTTTAACTTATTCTCCAAATCTTTTATGCTTGTATGTGTATGAGATGCAATTTTGTTTTCTAGATCTTTTATCTTTATGATTAATTCATCATTTTCATTTTTCAACTTGACATTTTCCTTTTTTAAACTTTTGTTCTCATTTTTTAACTCCTCATTTTTAGTAAGTATTCTTGAGCTAAAATCGCATAATTGATCATATTGATGGCCATTATTATCACTATAGTAGCTAGAATCTGAATGTACCTCACTTGTCTCAAAAGCCATGAGACATTTTTCTTCTTTTGTTTCTTCTTGGTTCTCATCACCACTATCACTCCATGCACCTCCTAGGAAGGCTTTGTGATTTTCCTTTTTCTTTGAAGCTACCTTTAGACAATCACTTATGAGATGTGAAGAGTCTCCACATCCATAGCATTCTCTAGATGATTTCTTTTCTTTCTTGGCATCCATGGCTTGCTTGTACTTCTTAGGATCAAATGGAGCTTTCACATGCTTGCCTTTTCTTTTGAAGAACTTTTTAAAATTCCTCACCATCATGGCATACTCTTCATCCTCATCACTATTTGTTTCATCTCCTTCATCACTAGAGGAATCTTTGACATGTTTGGCTTTAAGTGCAATGGACTTGCTCTTCTCTTTCTTTAGCTTGGCAATCTCATCATCCTTTTGCATGATCACTTCATACACCTTGAGATTTCCTATTAGCTCATCCATTTGAAATATGTTCAAATCTTTTGACTCCTCAATAGCCGTCACCTTTGCCCTCCATTTTGGTGAAAGAGCCATAAGAAACTATCTTACAATCTTTTTGTTAGAGTAAGTAGTCCCAAGTGACTTGAGACTAGTAACAATAGTATTAAACTTTGCAAAAGCCTCATCAATTTTCATATCATCTAGTATTTGAAATTGTTCATATTGTTGCACAAGTAATTCAATTTTGTTATCTAGAACTTGGGCATTTCCTTGATGTGTGGTGACAAGAGATTTCCAAATAGCATTTGCACTTTCACACATAAATACTCTTTTAAACTCTTTTCTAGGCAAAGCATTGTAAAGAAAGAGTTTTGCTTCAAAATTTTTAGAAACCATTTTCTTATCCTCTTGATCCCATTTTTCTTTAGGAAGTGGAACAAAGGCATCTTGTTTGGAATCAAAGGTTTTTGGTACATAATTCCCTTCTTCAATAATTTCCCAAAGATCAACATCTTTGGCTTTGACATAAGTCATGAATCTTTGTTTCCAATAACAAAACTCTTCTTCTTCAAAAAGTGGAGGTCTAACCATAGAATTCCCCTCTACATAATTTTGTCCCATTTTATCAACTCAAAATTTTTTTGTAAAAATATTTTTAGAAGATTTAAACAACTTTTCAAAAAATTATCTAGAGCAACTTGCTCTGATACCAATTGTTAGAACCTAGAGGGGGGTGAATAGGTTATATGCCCACTTTTTGAAGTTTTTAACAATATTTGCAAGTAATTAAAGAATTTAAGGAAGAAAGATATCACCAATGTAAGTAGCTAGGACACAATGATTTAAGTGGTTCAAGCAAGGGTTAACAACTTTGCTCTACATCCACTCCTTGGCCTCACCCACCAAGAGTTGCTCCACTAATCTTCTCTCTTTCAAGATAGAGATAAACCTTTTACAACTTCTCCTTTTAGCTTACAAGAATTACACTTCACTCTTGCAAACAAGGCTAAGATAAACCTCACTTCACTCTAATTGGAAAGGCTAGAGTTGATCCTCACTTCTCTCTAATTCTATAGGCTAGAGATTATCCTCACACTATTGCAAATGTATATGAATGTAATGAAGTATATGAACTTGAAGGCTTTCACTCTTGCTTGATTCTTGATCTTGAAAGATTAAATTATCAAGGAATATGAGCTCACAAGACTTTTATGTATTCTGTGTTTTTTCAGATTGCAAGAGGTGAGTAAAACACAAGACTTGAGTTGCTTTAAATAAGGAAAAAGGTGCAAGCTCAAAAAGTGTCCAGACTGTCCACGGTCGACCGTGGCATCGACCTTCAGCCTGCTGGAACTTTTTGAGCCTTGTGAATATAGACGTTGGCCTTTTACCAAAACCACACACAACCCATTTTTACCATAAAAATGTACTGTAAAGAAGCTTTAGAAAAGTTGGGTAAGTGCCATACTTCTTAAGTTTGAATTTAATCATGAAAATGGTACTTTGGAAACCAAATGCACAAAGCATGTTGGAAGTTTACCTCTTTGGGAGATTCCTTTTGCTAAATATGGTTTTGGCTTATTTCAATAGAAGATTGTGTTTAGTATTTGCCAAAATGGGAATTTTTGCTTTGACTTCCAAGCTTGTGATTATTATAAAAATTGTCTCAATTTTTATAAAGGTTTTTATAAAAATTATTTTATAAAAACTTAAACTCATTTGATTATTTATTTTGTAAGCTCATAGACTTTGAATGTTTATTTGTAGGAGACTTCGACATCGACTTCTACTTGAACTCAGATCTTGGCGATTGAAGCTTGGCCATTTGATGAAGCTTATTTTGTAGATCATGGATGAGAATATATTTGATTGAATATATATATGTATATGTGCACATATGTTAATATTAATACATACAATTATATAAACAAGTTGTATATTTTTGTGTCAACAAAAGAGGATTTATTTATAAGCCTATTTTTCCCAACAGATTCTAATTTCTGGTTTTGTGTTCATTTTGTGTTTTTAACGTCTTTAGTTGGTGGTTTATGGTGGGTTTCGATTTGGGTGGTGAATGGCTGTGGTAGTTGGTGGTTTCAGGTGGTAGACTGTGTTGGTGCTTTTAGGTGGTGGTTGGTGGTATACTAGAATAATATGGTGGGTGGTGGTGTTCGGTGATGGACAAGGAGAGAGGAGAGTGACAAAGAGACAGAGAGGGGAGTGAGAGAGTTCTTAATCTTAAAAAAGATTAAGAATTAATTAAAATTAATTAAAAAATAGCGTGATAAGACCTACGAGCCCTCAATTTAACATACATTACCAACGAAAACCATTAAAAAGACTAATATTGTAAGAACATGGCTAACAATGACCAACTTTGCAAGTTTTTTGTTAAATGACCAAACTTGCCATATGTGAGTAGTTAAAGGATTATTAGTGAGATTAACTCTATAAATTATAAACATATAGACAACTATATAAACCAAAATAAAAGAGCACTAGATTTATGTTATAATTCATAATTATTCTCTTCATTTTCGATATATCCAACAATATATTGAATAACTATATACAACCCATATAACCTACCACATTTATCGTGCTTCTAAAATGCAACTTATACAAGAAAGATGTCTAGCTAGATCTTAGTGTACACAAAACCTTAAACTCAACTCTTGGACCTTTTCATAATGACATAGTCAAACCTTAAAGCTTGACGAAACCATAACGAACTTTTTAAATCTTGTATATTACACCTCTTTTCAGGATAACATGTACAAATATCCTTGGATTAAATTTTACTTGATCCTTCTATCTAGAGGTGCACATTTGCGGATAAAAATCCGATCCGGACCGGTTTTTTTCCGGATTTTTTGGGATCGGATATTTTTCAAACCGGATCGGATCATAACCGGTTATTGGTGGATAAAATGGTAACCGGCTTCGGATCGGATTATAACCGGATTTTTTATATCCGGTTTTTAAAAAACCGTTTTTTATAAAAAAATTAATATAGGAAAGAAAATTCAGATTTTGATAAATTAAAATACTTAAAACATTAAAAAGTTAACTTAAATTTCTTAAACATTACAAGGTTCAAATTAAAATACTAAAATACTTCAAGTTCAAATAATTAAAATACAAATAGTTGATCTTTGTTTTGATTGTGTTCGATCACTCTCACCACTTCGGGATTCCCCCAACGGAATATTCAACCGTGTTACTACTACTAGCCATGAATACAATAAAAAAGATGGAGATTTGAGAGAGTTTTTAGAGATGAAATTTGGTGTGAATCATTTTATGACATCCCCAAGGTATTTATAGAGTTCTATGGAGGAAAAAATGTGAAAAAAAGACAAAAAAATGGTCACAAAAGTCTCCCAACGTATACAAAATAGCTAGTTTTTTGAATTTAGAGACCGGTTTTTTCCCGGATAAAATCTGGTTTTTTATCCGGTTTCAAAAAAACCGGTTTTTTTTCGGGTATAAAATCCGGTTTGGCCAAAAAAACCGTAACCGGTTGGACTAATCCGGTTTCAAAAAACCGGTTTCGGATAGTATATGTACGAAATCGGATTTTTGGATTTTTTGTGCACCTCTACTCCTATCTATACTGATGACACAGAGAATGTATTAATTCATTTTTCATATATCTTCTCTTGATTTTAACACAAATCTTAATCTAGTAAAAAAAATAAAAATAAAAACAATTAGTAAAAAATATAGAATCTTAAAAGTGAAATATAAATAAAAGACAAAATGTTGAGACAAATATATTTATCATGTGCAACAAACAAATAGACGTCTCTTTAAACATATAATATAAGAAAAAAACAAAAGATTTAAAAAAATAAATATATTTTTGGTCAAGCCTCTCCGTTTGGAAATTAAGATGGGTGTTAATGTGTTATACAAAAATTGATGAAAAGGAAACAGATCACGATTTGTCCTATATGCACATGGTGGCCCTCGTATCATGTGGGCCCAAATCTGTGTAGGCAGGCAGGTGAGGCCTAGTTCAACATGCATTTTATTATTATTAACATGCTATTACTATTAAGTAAAGAAAAAAAAAGATTTGTACACAATAGATTTCTACTATATATAATAATTAGTTGTTATTTGTATTATCATACTTTTAAATATATGGATGAAAATAAAAGGTAGTGAGATTCTAGGGATATAATGTCATAATTATTGTGTATAGTAAAAACTTGTTATGTACAAATCATCTTTTAAAAAAAATGTTTTTTTCTTACAAACTCATCTTATATTATTACCTATTAAATAATCACGTTGATATATCCTTCTACTGTTATCTCTTACTTATCATTCTACTCATAAGATCAATACAAGTATTAAAATCAATAAATGAGGTAAGGAAAAAGAATTAGTGAGTTCCACATGTCATCTTATGATAAGTAGGAGGATAAAATAGAAAGAAATAATATGATGATATATAATTTTTCTTATAATATATTGATTTTTTTTTATATTCTATATTAATTTTAACGGTTATCTTAATCTAATAAGTAAATAATAAATAAAAGAACTTATCAAGAGGCTACGGAACCTCTTTAAATAAAAGGGGAATGAATAGTAGTAATTTAAGTATTGTTTACTTTAAAAGATGTAAAATATCTTCATATTTGTGTATGAAGATGTAACTTAGGTTAAAATGTTTGTGAAATAATAAGTGTTATTTATTCACTTCAGAAAATTAGATATTGAAAGCACATGTTACTTATTCTTAAATTATTTTATTTTAAATAAGATATTGTACAAATTTATGCATAAAAACAAAATGCTAGAGAATATAACAATTTTTGTTTTTGAAATACTTAGAATTCCTCTTAATAAACCAACACTAAAAGACATTTAGATCATAAATAAAATTGAAAACATATCTATAAAATAAATTTCTACATGATAAGAAGTCTGAATGAGGAATTAAGTATAGAAATAGTTAGAAATTTGTTAAAAGTGCATGAAACAACCTACACGTACAATTTGTTGGGGGCAAAGAGCTCTTTACATCTTTCTTGAAATCCATAGCTACGACATATCGTGAATTCTTGAAAAAACATCATCTGGTTTGATCATGTCTTGATGTTTGAGGAGAGCATGAACCATGTTATTTAGTCACCACCAATCATATAAGAGAGAGAGAGAGGTGATATATATTATCCTACTCACAAGATCAATACAAGTGTTAAAATCAATGAAGGATGTGAAGAAAAAAAGAATTAGTGGACTCCACATATCATTTTGTGTGAGGTAGGAGGATAAAATATGAAGAAAAAGTAGAAAGATATATCATTTTTCATATATATATATAATGGTGATTGAAAAAAAAATGAATAAATTATTTCAATGAGATTATCATCGAAAATCAAGAAAATTGCTATTTTTGAACAAAGACACATTAAACTGGTGTTGGTTATAATTGGGTTTTGCAATTGTCTTCACTTGTTCTCTAATTGGGCCACATTCATTCTTTCTTTTCCTTGGTTAAATTGTGAATTATTAAACTTTACGTATAGTTGAAATTACTTGTTTTTATAATAAAAAAGATAATAATGTTTTTTTAGTTTCAACTATACTGTTATATAATTAATTATATATTTTCTTTAATTAATATCAAATCTTAATCATTTTTTCTCTTCACTCTGATCCTAAAATTAATACTTAGTTTTTGTCACAAACGCTAATCCTATATACCATATGTTGATCGATAAATCTTAAGACAATATATAGAAATGTTAACTCAAGATGAAATATGCCACCATATCCTCTTTTCTTTCTATTGCCAACCATCTTTATCGTTATTTTCTTTTCGCTATCACAGTATAACACAAATACTGTACTAATAACTGTCATACGTATTTTACAGGAATCTTGTATGTGTCAACACCATATTTTGCATGCTTAATAATAAATGAGGTTCCTTCAACATTTTGATTCAAAGATTAAACTTTGATATATTCCTAATGTAAACTTTGTTAAACCTAAAAATGTATCCTTTTGTAATTGTAAACGGCCTATAAAATAGCCTTTTTATATATAAAAATTACATGCCAAGAGTATAGATATATTTAAGGGTAAAAAATTGTATAAATCCCAAATTTTATATTTTAAAGCGGTTTAATTTCAAAACTTTTTAATATATATTTTTATCCTCAAGCTATGTTTAGTCGATATTCAAACCCCCAAACTTTCATCTTCTTTGGGTCAATAATGGTTTAATGATTAAAAGTTTAAATTCAGTTTTGGTTTAAACATCAATGTTTTTTTATTAAACGTTTATACCATAAAGTTTTGAATTTGTTATGATTTAAATCTTAAAGTTTTTTTAAAAGGTTTAAACCTTGAAGTTTTCTTAAAAAACTGATTAATCCTTTAAGTTTCGTATGGTTTTTTATTTTACCCACCTTACTTAATTATACATTGTTAGTTTTTTGTAGAAACTTAACAAAACTTAAGGGGTTAAATCATTTTCTAACAAAAGTTGAAGTGTTAAATCATTTGGAAAAAAACTTTATGGTTTAAGCAAAAAAAAAGATTTAACTTTAAGGATTAAATCGTAACAAATTAGAACTTTATTGTAAAACCGTTAGAAAAAACTTTAATAGTTAAACCGAAACTGAACTCAAACTTTGATGGTTAAACCATTAATATCCCATATTCTTTTTTAGATCAACTTTTTTTACATGTGACAGGTTAAACTCGTTTTCAGTCATTTCATTTTTCCAAAATATGTTTAATCCTCAGAGTTTATACACAATTTTTATTGGTTTAACCCATAAACGTTTTTACCCTAAGTTTAAATATATCAATGTTTTAACCTCAAAGTTTGCTTTTAACCTCAAAGTTAAATTTAATCATCAGTTTTTCACAAACGATATTTAACTCATAACCTCTCAAGCCAATTTCCAACACTAACAACTATTTTTTATGACATTTTGTGTGAAAATAAATCATTTTTCTGACTATCTTCACCAACCACAAATGAATCACACATAAACAATCGATCGTTTCTTTGTGATAGTTTCGCTTGTTAGGTGTTTTATTTAATTGGATGTAAATACAACAAGAAATCATTTCTATCAATTATTGAAGGTTTCGAACCGCTCACACATAAAGCGACGAGGTTTCATCGTCCAAAGCCACACCGAGGTTGTTGCGTGTTTCATGTTTGTCAACGAAGGAGGTCTAGTGGCTAAAGCACCCGGTTGCAATAAATGTAGGGTTAAATCGTTTACAAGATTAAACTATTTTTAAAATGTAAAATTTTGGGACTAAAACATAATTTACCTTTTTAGTTACATCGTTAACCTGTTATAAGAGGTTAAATGACTAAAAAAAAATTTACAACAAGTTTAAAAATTAAAAGGATTTTTTTTTTCAAATTTAGGAGTTAAACCTTTTTAAATGTAAAATTTAGATTAAATCGTATCTTACCCCTCTCTCTCTCTCTCTCTCTATATATATATATATATATATATAGATGAGATCAAATAAAAAGAAAATTAAAGTAAAAAGTGTAAGAGAGATGATTAATGATAATTTTTTAGTATATACATCAACTAGTAATTGTTAGTTTATGATTAAAACTAGTTATTCATCGATTTTTTTTATGAATTCAACATATTCATCGCTTTTTAGATGAAAACATTTTGTTCATCAACAAATTATTCCAAAATTTTGGTTTCAAAATCTGTATTTGAAAATCTCTTTTCTCTGTAAAAAGTGATGAACATGTTGGATTCATCAAAAATAAATCGATAAAAAACTAGTTTTAATCAATAAAAAGGATTTTTATTGTTGTCTCTTACCCTTTTTACTATAAAATCCTTTTTACTTGATTATATATATATATAGGGGAGGGTTTATGCGAAAAGTGCGAGAAACAATACTGGTCTCTGATTTGTATTTGATCCAATAGCTTAGATTAATCTTATTTTTTATTTTTTTTATTTAAAATCGTATAATAGTAAACAAAATAATTTCTCTTTCCAATCTATTTCTCTCTCTTAATTTTCTCTCTCCTAATATTTTTAAACAAAATAAACTAAAAATAATTCAGTAGTAAATTAATAATCTACGATGTTCAACGATGAACACAACCAAAATTAATTATGATTTTTTAATTATTAAATGCTATGTTTATACACTTTATTCACTAATAAACTTTTGGTTTATATTGTTTCATTATTAACTGTTTTTTTTCTCTTTTTAAACTTTACGCATTTTTTTTCGTGTACCATTTATTCCTTAATATTATAAGCGGTTATTTATTATTGAACAATGTAGTATACTAAAAAAACCCTTTATTTTAATATTCATTACTAAACAACCATTCGTTTATCTTTGTTTTTCTGTGTTCATTAGTTAACAAACCATAACAAACAGTCATTAGTTATCTTCAAAATTTTGTGTTCATTAGTTAACATTCCATGACAAAACAATCGTTCTTTCACTCTATTTTTCTATGTTCGTTAGCTAACAGCCAAAACTAAAAAGAACCAAAACTAAGCAAACCATAAACCTTTTTTATCACTAAATAAATTAAAAAAAAAACAAATTTGTTCATATATATACAAAAAAACAAAACTATTCAGGATCAGCAAATAAAAAACAAATTTGTTCAAGGGTGAATAAAAAGTAAATCTGTTCATGGTCCACGAATAAACAAATGAAATACCAACATATATTTAATCAACGGCGGTGGTTCGTGGTCGGCGACGGCAGATTTGAGTTCATGTATAGATGGGTTTCGGCGGCGGCTTCACTGATGGGTTTCAACGGCGGAGGTTGATGGTTGTATTGTTCTTCTTCACGGTGAATGGAGGCGGTGGAGCTTCAGTTGGTGGTGATGTTCTTCTTCACTGATGTAGTGGTGGGCGGCGGAACCCTAGATATGGGAGGCGGCGACTATGGAACCTCGGACGATACTTCGAGGGGTGGCAACAACTTTAGCAGCGTTCGATTGGTGGTGATTTCGTGTAAATGGCGGTGGTGATTTCGTATAGATGGCGGTGGTACTTCGAGGGGTGGCAGCGGCTTTAGCAACGTAGATTGGTGGTGATTCCGTGTAGATGGCGGTGGTGGTTCATGAATGTGCGGTCGTGGTTTCATGTGGTCCTTTGAGAGAGAGACATAATGTGGCAGGGAGAGAATTTTGTGTAGATTAGGGTTTTTTAAAAATGGGTAGTGGGAAAGATAGAGAGTAATAGACTAATACGGGAGATATAGAGAGAGATAGAGAGAGGAGATAGCGGGGATTGGAGAGAGTGGTGTAAATGGTCCATGTTACCCTTTTATTAATTTGATTAGTGTCCTTAAATTTTAATTTATTTACTAATTTGCCATAGTTATTCTTAACCAGCAATTATTTAATTGTAGGGTCTAGATTACTTCTCGCAAATAAAATGCTTTTCGCATGAACCTACCTCTCTCTCTCTCTCTCTCTCTCTATATATATATATATATATATATATATGGGATGGTTCATTTGAAAATTATATCAAATTAACGAGAAAATTGTGCTATTTAATTTGAGACCTATCTTGCTATATTTTTTTGAAAAAAAAAACCTTGTTTGCTTGGGTGTTTTTACACAGCTCTCGACATATGCACATGTGCAAATCTTGCATATGTGCACATCTACATCTGTCTTGAAAAAACTAGGTGAATCTGTGCATTTGCACTAGTGCATGTATTTGCATATGTGCAAATGTCGACTGTACTAAAAAAACCCATCAAATACAAAAAAAATTCAAAAAAATATATTTAGATCGTTCTCAAATTAAAGAGCATAAATTTTCTCGTTAATTTGATATAATTTTCGTAATTTAATACCTTTCCATTTGATGGATATATTAGTTTTAAAAAAGTGGGGTCAATGTGAAATATCCAAATTGCCCTTAATTAATGATAGGTTTGATTGGTTTAAAGTTATCCATTAACAACTTTTTAATCTGGATCCTCCATGTTTTTGATCAACGGGTATAATTGGTTCTTGCAGTTCTCGTACGAAAAACAGTTCTCGTTTAAACCGTCCACTATATATATATATACCCAATTAAAAATGAATTAAGTAAGCAATCAAATTCCTATTATCTTTTAATTAGGGTAAATTGCACAAAAGTAGAATGAATTTTGTCTTAGTTACTATTGTATACAATAAACATTTTATTTTAAAAAATAATACAATTAACTTTCATAATTCTCCAATTGTATTCAAGTTGATGTATACAATGAGAATTATAACAAAGTTCGTAGTATACAATGATAACTAAAAATCAGACACATAAAAAAATTATTTGAATATAATGAAAGAATGTCACTGCGGACCCAACCCACTAACATAACTCCGCTGTTAAAAAAACAAACGTTGCGTTGACCGATGACCTTACGACCACCACAACAAGCACAATTACACAATTATATATTATTTTATAATATAATAACTTGTAATATAATGACATGATATGATTTAAAATATCAAAAAATAAAAAAAGCATTAAAATGAGACAGGGTGGCCTAAGACGATATCGAAGTATATAACAAAATGAATATAAAAGTAGAAAACAACACATATATATTTATTTGTGTTGAATTGGAAGATAAAATAAAATAAAATAAACTTGTGACTATTTATAAGCATCAAATGGCTGGTTTTTTGTGTTTAATAATTGGTAGCCGATCATTTAGGTAAGGTTATAACAACCGTTACCGACCAAAATATTCTCCATGATAAACTCTTGTCATGTGTTCTATGTTTTTTATATATAGGGTAGAGATCAAGTAAAAAGAAAATTAAAGTAAAAAGGGTAAAATGAATGATTATTTGATCATTTTTCGGTATATATATCAACTGATAATCGTTAGTTCATCATCTTTATTGATTAAAACTAGTTCTTCATCAATTTCTTTTTGATGAATCCAACATATTCATCACTTTTTAGATGAAAGTATTTTGTTCATCAAAAAATTATTCCCAAATTTTGTTTTCAAAATCTGTATTTGAAATCAAAAAGAAATTGATGAAGAACTAGTTTTAATCAATAAAGATGATAAACTAACGATTATCAGTTGATATATATACCGAAAAATGATCAAATAATCAATCCTTTTACACTTTTGACTTTAATTTTCTTTTTATTTTATCTCATCCATATATATATATATATATATATATATATATATAGGGATGAGATCAAATAAAAAGAAAATTAAAGTAAAAAGTATAAAATAATCAATAAAAAGAACTAGTTTTAATCAATAAAGATTATGAACTAATGATTATCAATTGATATATATACCGAAAAATGATCAAATAATCATCCATTTTATCCTTTTTACTTTAATTTTCTTTTTACTTGATCTCTACCCTATATATATATATATATATATATACTTACAGGGATGGTTCATTTGAGAATTATTTCGAGTACCGTGAGAACCAATTTTGATCCTTAATTAAAATAAATCAGTGGTCAATAAAAAAGACGGCTCATTAATAATGCATTAATGGCTCATTAACGAGAGGTATTTCGGAAAAATAAGGCTCGATCTTTAATTACAACTCTCATGGACGCAATTCACGGTTGAAAAATTATATAAAACACCAAATACTCCTATTAATGAGCAATAATGACGGTTACAAATGATACTCGCAATAATGGTTCTCAAATGATCTTTTCACTATTTAATTTTCCAACCGTGAATTGCATTCGGAAGAGTTGTCATTAGAGATTGAGCTTTGAATTCCCGAAATACCCCTCATTAATGCATAATTAATAAGCCATTAATGTGTTATTAATGAGTCACAAACCAGATTAAATATGCCAAACCACCCCCCACACACACACATATATATATATATAAAGATTAAATTCTCGTTTGATATACGATTTGGTTTAAAAAATGAGAAATATTAATTATTAATAAAAAAATATTATATTATTATAAAAGTGAAAGAAAATAAGAATTGTAAAAAAAACAACTATGATTGCTGAATTAATAATAGATATTGTCATTTTAATAATTATTTAGCTACAACTCCTTAGATAAATTAATATTTACTTTTTAATATTAAACATTTTTTTCGATTTATTTCATAAGTTTAGTTATTTAGCTAGTATTGCTAGGTTTGGATATACATTAAGACCTTGTAAACACGAACAATGCATTAAAAGTGTTATGCGTGACTTCATAAATTTAGCCTGATGATAAGCACTTAGGTGTTTTGTGGTGATGTTTAACTAAATTTCATAGATTCAAGTCTTGTTAAGAACAAATTAGAGTAAATTTAGGAGTTGTTAAAAAAAATATTTTTAAAACAATTATTTATGTAATAGATGGATATATCATGGTTTAATAGTTATGGTTTAATAGTTATATCATTAAAGAAGGATATATAACATTAACACATATCGATAATAATAAAATTTTAGATTGACGTTTTAAATACTTTTAATAGTTATGGTCTTTTCTTAATTTGAATTCTATGATTATTTATATTTAGCGGATAACAAATTTGAATTAAAGAGTTTAAAGTTAAAATTGAGTTTTAATTTTGACTCTTTAAAGTTAAAATTGAATTTCAATTTTAATCAAAATAATTTGCTAGGATTTAATTTTAAATAAATAAAAGTTTAAAAATTTTCAATTAAATCAATGAAGGATAATCTTTTATTTATATTAAAAGATATTATTATTAGTTAGGGATGAGATCAAATAAAAAGAAAATTAAAGTAAAATATGTAAAAGGGATGATTATTTGATCATTTTCGGTATATATATCAACTGATAATCGTTAGTTCATCATCTTTATTGATTAAAACTAGTTCTTCATCAATTTCTTTTTGATTTCAAATACAGATTTTGAAAACAAAATTTTGGAATAATTTGTTGATGAACAAAATGCTTTCATCTAAAAAGTGATGAATATGTTGGATTCATCAAAAAGAAATTGATGAAGAACTAGTTTTAATCAATAAAAATGATGAACTAACGATTATCAGTTGATATATATACCGAAAAATGATCAAATAATCATCCTTTTTACTCTTTTTACTTTAATTTTCTTTTTACTTGATCTCTACCCTTATTGGTTAAATGTTAAATCTTTGTAAAGAAGAGAACTACGATTTGATGTTTCTTTTTTCAAATACATGTCACGCCTCTCTCTACTTTTTTCTAGACTCTGAAACGGTGAAACCTAACATTCTTACAAAATCAAGACAAAAAAATTGTATATGAAGCGCAATCGAAGTAAACTTAGGAAATGTGTAGAATTAGAAGAAAGTATGAGTGTGTTCAGCTGTTTAAAAAAAATCTCAAAGAATCCCATACAATTTTTAGATATCCTAGCCAATCAACAAAAAATGTTTTTCGTGTAAGAACTGTAAGAATCAATATTGGTCATTGATTAAATTAAATCAATGACTAAAAAATCTAACGACTCATTAATGAGTGATATTTTTAGAAAATTAAGTTTAGTCTAACAATGACTTATCCATTAGGATATAATTCAGAGTTGAGTAAATATATTAATAACCAAAGTACCCTATCAATACTTACAAATGGTGTTACAAACAGTTCTCACACGAAAAACGGTTATCATTTGAAATTCTTTTCTGAAACTTAACTGTTAAACTTCACGAATCGTGATATATTTGACCTGTAGTTAAATTGAGTAATATTGTAACTGTTAAGCGGCCCATTCTGATGTAGGGTTGGAATCAAGGTTTGTGGCCCATCGCAGAATCAAATGGACAACATCTTTCATAAGATGTTTTAGCCATCGATCTAGCTTTATTTATATAGAACCTAATCCATTTAATATAACGATGTAAATCATGAACAAATAATTGTTGCTACTTGGGCTGTTAGCTGCAGAGAAGTTTTCCACACCAAGGGCCTGGGGCAAGGCATTATGGCCCGTTTATTAGTCCTATATATAGTCTTCTGCTTCCATGGCTCTATATATAGTCGCATGGCACCAAACTGCTTTTGTAGCATAAGATGTATTGTATTGTAGTTATCTAGCATGGTACAGACGTTAAGGGTTTAAATCATGTCATATGTCTCTTATATGTGGTTTACGTGCTTTTATAGCATAAATCTCCCCCTTCTTTGCAAATGGTGGTGGAGGTTAAAGGTTAAAGATCAAGCACTATTGTATAAGGTCATCCACTCTCTACATGGTTTAAAAAGGAACCAAGTGATGGATCCTTTATCAACTAAACATCGAGGTGTTTGGGCCTCAATCTCTAAGCCGGGTGATTCTCTTAAAGATCTAAACATTGACCTAGCTAAGATCCCTTTTTACGAACAGGTTGGTTAATAGTCCCTATGGCTCGAAATGGGTGTACATGGTCGTGGAAGCTTCATTCCTCAAGTAGTTACACGGTTAGTTCCATGTGTTTGTTGATTGAGGATTTTGCCCCTTCAAGCTCTTGTGGTGTTCAAATGGTTTGGTTAAAATGCATGCCTCCTAAAGTTAATTTCTTGATTAAAGATTAATGCATAAAAGGTTACCTACTATATATAACTTGATGAAGAAAAATATTTTGGTTTCGAACCCCTTTTGTACCTTGTGTGGTTCTCCTCAAGAGTTAGAGGAGCATCTTTTATTGGTTTGTCCTTTAGTTGCTCTCTTCTTGAAAGAAATTGGTGCCTTGTGTAGGATCAACACTGCCTTCCCTTATACAACCAAGGATCTCATGTCATGGGGTACAATGGTAGGTCTCAAAGGAATGCAATTGGAAGTCTTTAAAGTTGTGATGTTCTCTTTTTGTTGGGTATTGTGGTCATATCGAAGTGATAGGGTATTTAATTCAAAGTCTGTGTCGTTTGTGAGCTTGTTTTGTGAGATGTAAAGCTTATCTCTTTTTTGGTTGAATATGCGGAGCAATCTTGATTGGAGATTCATATGGGCTAATTGGCGATGTAATCCTCAATGGGAGTCTTCTCTGTAATTTTTCTTTTATTTTGTTTTTATTTTCTCTAGCATCTTGCTAGAGTTATATTTTTAATAAAATTCTCCTCTACTGTTTAAAAAATGACGAACATTCTTATAAATATAGTTCTCAACCCAAATCTACACTAAATCAATTCATCAAAATTTATGGTGTGGATTTCTTGGATATAGGAGAAACTTAAAACTATGATAAAAGTTGAATCCAAGTCAACAAAAAAAAATCAATATTTAAAATCTAACCTGAACCGAATATTGAATCCATTAACATGCAACTAAAAAACCCATAAACAAAGAATATTACAGTATATATATATATGTATATATATATATATATTAAATTATAAATACAATTAAAGATGTAAAACATTATACCAATACATAAATATCGTGTGGCTTTTAAAGATAAAACGAATCTTGCAATAATAAACAAAATTTTAAAAATAAAAAGAATAACAAGTTTATCAAATTAATTGCTCATGCCTTCTTCAATTCAATTCAATTAACACATGAATTATTGATCCCTCGTCACTGGCGGCCGGATTAGCAAGCTTGTGTTGGCTCTGCCGGTGCTGCCACCACCTCCACCGCAGCCTTTGCCTCACTGACGGCGGCTACCTCTTCTTTCTTCTCTTCCTCCGCCACCACCTCCTCCTTATCTTTCGTACTTTCCTTCTCTTCTTCCACCACTATGAAAGTGGACACCTTCTCAAATACAAATAAAACCGGTCCCTCAACCAGCGTTGGCCCGAACTTCGAACACGCTTCATGGGCTGGTTTTGACCCGGGAAACTCTATATTTACATTTACAAATTAAATTATTTATTTGATTTAATTAATTAAATATATATATACCCATTTGTTTAGAGTGAAATGCATGGACGTGTATATATGTATGTATATAAACGTACGTACCGATTTTGGAGAGTTGTTCAAGAAAGCTGGTAACTCCGGTGGAATTCTTTTTCAAGGACGCATCCTTATGCTTTTTCACTAACTCCTGTTAATTAATTATTTAGAGTTACGTCAAAAATAATGTTATTAATTAAAAGATAGATAATTAAAAACCGAAAGAATTAAATAAAAGTGCGGACCTTGATTTCAGTAGCGGAAGCTTCATAGATTTCAAGTACTTTAGTTTGGAGTTCGGTCTTCTTCTCTTCAAATTCTTTAGTGTATTCTTCCTGCATGGACATGAATATGATATACAATAAGTTAAATGAAATCAAGAATATTCGGGTTAATCAACCCATTATTAATAATAACAACAATAATAATAATATGATGTTAATAATTAAGATCGAGATCGACTTTAGCATCATCGAAAGACTTGCAAGCTTCGGCTGCAGCGGTCTTCTTGGTGTTGTTCTTGTCGAAAATCTTCTTGAACTTTGGTACGACTGTGGATTTCCAGTAACCCATCTTTTGGTTGATATGATTGATCTGATCAAAATCTGACCTAATTAACATACAAATTCCAGATTCCAAATCAAAACAAGTGCCTTGTAGTGATATGTTTAATTATACAGAAAAAGAGAAATTAACAAGAATTGAAGTTAATTACCTTAATTAATTAGGAACTTACAGACTCTTCAGGTGTAGTTTTGTGTGTGATATATATAAGTGTTGATGAAGAAGAAGTGAAGAGACTAACTGTGTTGTTATAAGGACCTAGCTAGCTAGCTTCTCTTGGACCTCAACCATGTGCTCTTATTTTATTCTTATTCCCATTTTAGCCCAAAACTAGCTGTTTTATTACAACTATAACCAAGAATATTTAATAATAGAGTTCGAGTCGTTAATAATGGGTTTGAAACGTACGTACTAGCTAGAGGCTAATTAACGAGATATATATCGTTATTTGATAGTTTTTTTAAGAAATATATATATACACATACCTATAAGGCCCATCTTGTCATTTCACACGACAAAATTTCGATTTATTTCATGAAAGATGAATAAAAGTTACGGTTTTTTTGGGTTTATTATGGACTGTGAATAGGTTTTTTTAATTAAAAAAAATCAGAATAGATTAATTAAGAAGCTAGATTAATTAGAGTTAGGTTGGCATTGAATGATTGAAGATTGAATGGGGTTTAAGACAGCTGGCAATTCCCACCGGAGGGGACCCAATGGTGACCTGTGAAACCAATATTATGTGAAACAGTGAAGGAGATAGCTTGTCTCCCCAACGTGGGTTAGCTGGGGTGGGCCGGTTTTTCATATCCCCGCCCGCCGTCAATCAAATGACCATAAACTCTACGTTCGTTTGTTCTATCATCATCATCATCATCATCATCATGTTTAATTGGATACATACATGAGATGGATGAACATGAAAAAGGACTTGTTTTATGTTTTACAAATACAAGGACTTGTTGAACATGATCGAAAGCAGAAATTTGCTCTTGAACAATTAAGAATGTTGAGCCAATTTTTTAATTTACACGGTTTGATTAAGGTCAAAAGAGATAATTGCAAAAGTGCTAAGACCTTCCGTTATGCATCACTCGAAGAGGGCGGGTACCATCGAGTATCCATCGGGAATAACACCAAAACGTGGTACTCGGGTAGGCCAATCGAGTAAGGCTTCGGGTATACCTTCTCACTCGAGTAAATTCCCAACCCCCCCACCCACCCCCCTTAACGTCTATTTTTTTAAAAGCAAAAACCGTTATTTTTTTTCTTTTTTTATTTAATCATTTTTCACCTATATATACATAACCATTTCATACTTTAATTTCACATTTCTATCTTTTATTCTCTCTACTATTTACTCTCTACTCTTTAAAAAAGCATATTTACATAATTTTTTTATGGATTCACCAAATGGATCATCATCAACTATGAATAGCGATTATTTCGAAAAAAATAACAGGATTATGTTTGCAATTGCGAGAGAAGCGGTGCAACTAATTTTTTATGACAACGAAGAAACATCGAGCCGACAAACGAGAAGGCCGGCGAGAAATAGAAATCGACTAGCTGGACACAAGATGCTCGTTCACGACTACTTTAGCTAGAACCCGGTATATGACGATGATATGTTTAGGCGACGGTTCCGGATGAGCAAAAGACTATACTGGCGTATAGTTCATGATCTTGAGGAAGAGTATGAATTTTTCAAGTGGGTATGGGATGCTAGAGGTCGGAAGGGGTTTTCTCCGCTACAAAAGTGTACTTCTGCTATCCGACAATTGGCGTACGGGTCTGCTGCTGATTCTCTTGACGACACTACTACACAATTTGTAATAGAAACCCCTTATGGGGACAGGTTCATCAAAAAACCGGTTTTTATATAGCTGCAGAAACTATGGGAACCGGTTTTTAAGTTTATAACCGGTCTTTTTGAGAAAAAGTCATGGGGACCGGTTCTCAATCAAAAAACCAGTCTCTATAGTGCTGTATAGAGACCTGTTTTGTGGTAGAGAACCAGTCCCCATGACTCTTACTCCAAAGGACTGCTTATTTATTTAAGAAACGGTCTCCATGAGTTTATGTGGGAAATTTAAGAGGGAATTTAAATTTTTTAAGGAGGAATTGTAATATAGAAGGGAACTCAATATTTTTTAAAGACATCAAGACCGGTTTTATAGAGAAAATCGGTCTCTATGATATTAGAGTGGAAAAATTGAAAAAGTTTAAGGAAATTAAAAATTTTAGAGTTGAAAAAATTAAATTGTGTTATTTAAATATATATTAATTAGGATAATTGTTATCATTATTTTAATAACTATGTCGATAATTATTAAAATAACTTATATATAGATAACAATTATCCTAATTAATAATTATTTAAATAATATTGAATAAAATATAGATATTAAAATACAGATACATAAGCTAGACGATTTTCTTTTTTTATAGAAATAATATTAAATAAAATACAGATAAATAAGCTAGATAATTTTTTTATCAAAGTGTTTTAACTAACTATGTTAATTGTTTAAATGGATTATAGTTATACTGATTTTGTTAAATATCCGTAAAAATCTATTAATAATTATATGATAGAGGTATTGTGCAATCAATATGGAGATGGTAGTGGGTAAAATTGGGATGGTTTTACTCTAGATGGCCATCATACAACTATGTCGAACCAAGTTGATTATTGGTGACCAATGTTGACCATCATACACCTTATGATTATAGTTGGTCACTATTAACTATGTTTAACTCAAATTAATCAAGTCTGATTACAAAATGACACTCTATGTCTCTATGATATGTAATTGACCGTTGCTAACTATAGCTAGCATATATTAGGCAATTTTGCCTAGTAAATGAAATCTTGTGATGGGTGATTGACAAAGTTTGACTTTAAATAACCATCTCTAATGTGATTGATTAATTGTATTCCTAAATTTAACAATAATAACAAACGAGACAAAAGGAAACGAGATTTTGTTTATAACTTTTCAATTTAAGAAGGAAATGTTACTAGACTTGATAACAAATAGCGCTAAATGATAACGACTCGATAAATTGATCGGTAATGTTTTACTCTAGATAATCATCATACACCTATACTGAACCAAAGTTGGTTAGTGATGACCATACTTGGTTTATACCTATCAAGTCTGGATCTAAATGACCACCTATGATTGGTTTTTTATCAAAGTGATCGTAAGTGGTCTACGCCTAACCAGGTTGTATTTAAGTGCTTGTGATTGAATAGCATTGACAATGATTGGTCTACATTAACCAGGTTTGAACTTTAAACGATGATATAGGACTGACCGGCCAAGTTTGGCTTTAAATGAAACCCTATGACGGGTAGTCAACTGCGTCTGACTCTAAACAACCATCTATAGTTATCAATAGTGACCATAAGTAGGCTATATTAACTAAGTTTGATTATAAATATTTGTGATTATTTAGTGGTGATCTTAAGTAGTCTATATTAACCAAGTCTAGATCTAAACGACCACTTAAAATTATGATTGATTAGTGTTGATTGTGATTGGCCTACACCTAACGAAGTTTTATTCAAATGTTAGTGACTGACTAGTATTGACCATGATTGGTCTACACTAACTAGGCTTGAATTTTAAACGATGATGTAGGATTTTGATCGACCAAATTTGACCCTAAATAAACTTAGTTGTTTGTGATTGAACATAATTAACAAGTACCATGTATGGACATGATTAACTAATATTGACTATAATACCCCTAATTGAACCAAGTATGTAATACCCGAACCCAAATTGTAATTATAGTTTTGGAACTTGTATATCAATAAAATGGGGTTATTAGTTTATTTAGTATTATTTGGTGTTTTAGTACTTTTATTAAACGAAAGGACTATTTATGTTACTAGGAAAGTGGAGGAAGGGTATTTAAATAAATTTAAGGGCCATTTAGGTTGTAGCCTAGTGATAAGCACTTAGGTGTTTTGATGTGGTGATTGATTATTGACCAAAGGTCACAGGTTCAAGTCTTGTTAAAGACAAATTGGGGTAGATTTAGAATACATTAAAAAAAAGAATTTAAGGCACAAAATCCTAGTTACCTTGTTTTCAGCCACACCATTACTTGAGAGCTACAGTCTCATTGGCTGTGCAATGTTGCATCGCCGAGAAGAAGAAAGAAGGATTGGAGGGGTCATTCGTCCACTAAATCGAGTGAAATCAGTTAGAAAACAAAACCCTGATTTCATGAGTTATGGATAGGATTCAGTGGAGTTTGAGTATTGCTTATCGGACTATTAGTAAACCGAGAACAATGATGGTCCATTGATTCATGAAACACGATAAAAATGCAATTAATCGATAGGGACTTTTTTAAAAAGGTGTTAGGATTCTTTTAAAACAAGAATGAGTGGAAATGGTTTAGTTTTGACCAAGATTTCATTTGAGTAGCTTTGACCGTGTTCATACCAAACGTAAATGTTCTTGGGTTTGAAAGAACCGCACCGCAAAGGCTTAGTGAATGGAGAAATGGACCGATAGATAATCACAAATTAAGGGTGACCCGCATAAAATTAAGTTGAGTCTCTTCGTGAGATTCCTCAATTGCACATCGTGAATTGATAAGTTGAAATCGTAAAACCGAATGGTAGTTTGAATCGAAAACATAAATCGTGAATTAGGATTGTAAACCGTAATCGTAATACTGGCTTTGATGTCAATTGTAAACAACGAATCGTAAACGTTTGCACTAACTTGTCCATTATGATGTTTGACCGGTACATATTTGTGTATTATACATGTCTGGTATGTGTGAAATCTTATGTGATGAATACTTATTATGTTGTGAACTAGTATTCACACGTTTAAAACTGGGTATTTAAAAGTTACTTAACTAGTATAACATGATTTGATTTAAATAATATAACTCTTTGAATTATTTTTATTCCTTCTTTATTTCATATATATATATATATATATATTTCTTATATGTTAGAATTAAAAAAGAATATATATAAAATATATTTATTTATTTATGATATCGTGTCTATGACTGTTGTAGCAACAGTGTGTTGCTTTCCCTTCCCCTTGTTATTTCCCTTGTTATTTCATTTCCCCCCAATTTGTTTTCATAGTCCACCCAAAATTTTCATTTCCCCCCAATTGTTTTCATTGCCCACCCTAAATTTTAATTTCTCTCTCGATCAAGTATGCCCTATACTGCTACACTGCTATATGACCTCTCCACTCTTAAATTGACCATGGAAATTCAATCGGTGGCATTTGCTGTCTTTCAGTCTTTGCCCCAGCCCATGACAACACCACCGCCGCTCACTTTGGTGCTCATTCCATATGCCAGACACAATGTCTCGACCCCCACACCTTTTCTAAACTTACTGTCGACCTCCGACCTTTGCAACTAAACACACCACGAAATCCTTCGGCGACCTTCGACTTGCACAACCCTACCATCGACCTGATTTGCGCTCTGATGTACCATACTTTCAGCCTCGTAACCATCATTGCTTTATCCTACCGGCGACCTCCGACCTTTGCAACTCTACCACCGTCGATTTTGTCTCTGATTTACCCTACTGTCGACCTCCGAACTACGCTAACTACCGCCGATTTGCTTTTTGATTGCATCTCCACACCTGGTTTGGTACCATGTTCTCCTATCAACCTTTCTTTTCCTGTTCATGTCTCATAATTTATTGAATCTTTCGCACTTATAGCGTAGTAGGTGATTGTGTATTAGTGTTTCTCGAATCAAAGGATTGTGTGGCCATTTGCTAACCATCAAAGTATAAAAAAACGAAGATGATACTTCTACCACTGGGTTGCTACTTTTGTGTTTGCGTATGAGTTGTATGTTTGTGCATATGCATTTATGTGGCCTTCAATTGATTTGTTTATGTTTATTTGTCATATTAATCTTAGAGATCAATATGGTCCAATAAATTGATCATAAGTTTAAAAATGCTGGTGGTTAATGGTTTATGTGTTGCTGGTGTTTGATTGTTTATGTTTTGCTGGTGGTTAATACTTTATGTATTGTTGCTGGAGTGCTATTGGTTGATGTTGTCCAATTACCTTTTGCAACTGTTTATGTTTTCCAAATTGTTTTTATGGTTGTATAGATTTATATTGATGATGCTAATTTCTTGTTTGATTGATATCAGGCATTATTAATGCAACTGGAATTGCTTGTGCTCAAAACACCGCCTCTCTACACCCGACTAGGGCAATGGTATATCCTTTAAACTCAAACTCAAATGTTCTCTGTTTTTGTTTTTATATATTCTATATTCTAATAGAGTATTAGTTATTCATTTTTCAATTCTTTTTTATGCAAAAGCTAGCAATTGTATATCTTGTAAAACAAACATTAGACTATTATCATGCTTGATGGATAAAATGCTCTCTCCTAATTGTTTACATATGTTTTTTTTACTTTTGTAGCAATGCAATTTAATTTAACTATTGTTTATTGTTTGAATGTTATTGCAGGAGAAAGGAAAGAAGTGCAAGAATGATTCAAGCACCGAGGTATTTTTAACATCATATTGTATGCTATAATGTATTTCATATTAGTTCCTATGTTCCAACTTTAGCTTCAAAACTATGGAAAGAAATATCATGCTTTTGGAAATTACATCTATTGAAAAACTTGTAAAAATGGAAATCCCATCAACTTTAAAGCTATGACTTGTATAGGACCGACTATGTTAACGAGCATGATAAGGTTTATATTATTTAGCAGCTACCCTTTCCATTACTTTGTTACTCTCTTAATGGTATATTTGGTTCATGATTTTTATAAACTTAGATTATTATTGGGAATGTTAAGAGTTTTTATTTTAATGATCATATGCTATTACTAAAATGTTTGTGTACAAATCTTTTTTAAGAAGAAATGCACATTTACGAGCTACGAAAAACAATCTTAATTTAAAGAGGGTACTTTTATTTGCGAAAGGTTTGTTGCGGGTAAGTCGCAAACTTCACATTTGATACCTACGGTTCAATTATAAGGTCAATTAAATACCCACAACTCACACACAGATGTGCACATACATATACTTACCCTTAGACTGTTTCTTGCAAGTATTTATTGCTCATCTTAATAGGCTCTTTACCTATTTATTTTTACCATCATTCGTAGCCTAATTGAAGTGTAAAGTAATGTTTTCGTTTAACAATTTGTATTTGTAGGAACATGGTACTTTAGAATGAGCACGCTGATGAAGAACTTGAACAGTTTAAAGACATAGTTAATTAAAGGAGCACCGGGTAGTTATGGACTTATGCTGAAGTTGTGCACAGTTCCTTGAATTTCCCTCATCAAATAGCAGGAGAACATCACCACATAACATGTTGTACATCAATAAAAGTTGTTTTGTCTACTAGTTGAGTTATTATTTAAGTTATAAATCATTTTGGGTGTTGTATAGTTACGTTATTGGTTTAACATTAATAATACAATATATATATATATATATATATATATATATTTATAACATTTTGTTTTTGAATTTTTGTTGAAGTTATCTTAAAATTGTGATTTATTATCTTTTAGTTTAGTGATAACGAACTAAAATCTGGAGAAAAAAATGGAAAAAAGTAATTTTACATACAATGAAAAAGGTATATAAAAAAGAATATGAAGACCGGTTTATAAGAAACAATAGGTCTTGATTATTTTATTTATTTTAATAATTTAATTGTTTAATTTTATGAAAAAAAGATTAAGGGACCGGTTATAACATAAAAAACCGGTCTTTATGATCTTATCATAGAGACCGATTTTTATGTGATAACGGGTCTTTATAAGGCTATAGAGGCCGGTTTTAAAACCGGTCTCTATGTACTTTTTCATAGAGACCTCCCCTTATATAGACCCCCTTCAAAACCGGTCTTCATAGCCTATAGAACCGGTCTCCATAGCTTTATTTGTAGTAGTGCGAGTACTTAAGGATGTCGGACAAGACATCATGGGATTGCATACATAATTTCTGCAAAGGTATTATTCATCTCTATAAAAGAAATATTTACGCAAGCCTACTGATGATGATGTTCAGACATCGTACACCGCGCATGAATTGAAACACCGCTTTCCCGGGATGCTAGGTAGCATAGATTGTACTCATTGGGCTTGGGCAAGTTGCCCTGTAGCATGGAGAGGTCAATATATGAGAGGTGATCATGAGCGACCGACAATAAGACTAGAGGCGGTGGCATCTTATAATCTATGGTTTTGGCATGCATTCTTCGGAGTTTCCGGTTCCAACAACGACATCAATGTTCTTAATCGGTCTCCTTTACCGAACGACGTGTACAAAGACAAATCACCCGAGTGTCCATTTGAGGTTAATGGAGTGACCTACAAACACGGGTATTATCTTTGCCGATGGGATATATCCGGAGTGGGCAACTTTCGTCAAATCATTTACGTGCCTACAAGACAACAAAAGAAAAAAGTTCAAGTCCGCACAAGAATCTACAAGGAAAGACGTTGAACGGGCTTTTGGTGTGCTTAAACAACGTTGGCATATTCTTCACTACCCGGCACGATCATGGTCTATTTCAAAATTGAGGAGCATTATGTACGCTTGCATAATATTACATTATATGATCCTCGAAGACGAATGTCATGCCATTTGTAGTTTCGACGAAAATGACGTTGTAGCGGATGATATAGAAGTAAATATAAGTGAGGAACAACGGGAATCAAACGTTCGAGAAGTAAAAGACCGGGATACTCATAACAACCTTCGGTCTGATTTGGTCGAACACATTTGGAGTATTCAAGATCCCGACAACGGAGACGACTAGTTTTTTAGATTTTATTATTATTATTATTATTGTTTTTACGTAATTTTTAAATTTTTAGAATTTATGTAATTTAGTTATTATTATTAAAATTTTAAATTTCTAGAATTTTATTTGTAATTTTTTATTTATATTTTAGTTATTAACTAAAAAGATAATTAAGTTAAATAATTACAATAAAATAAATAAAAAAAAGGTGGGAAAAGTTTGGGTAAGAAAAAGGAAGGTATAACACTTGATTTGGATAAGTAGAAGGAAATGGAAGAATAAATAATGTGACGCTGACGTAACATTGTGTAAGCGAAAGGAAAAAGGAAGGTATAACTAATGACCTAATAGATCGACTCCAAAGAGTCATTATATAAGTGTACTGTTTACGGTGGGTGGAGAGCGAGTAGCGTTTTAATCGTAAAATTAATAATGAATCTTAATCGTGTTAATTAAATCAGTCATATCCTTAAGAAAAACCAGATATTCAGTTTCATTAGAAAAGACACTTGTTACTCATTTATTTACAATTCAATGGATTCCAATGCTTATTCCACAATTAAGTCAATCTTTTATATCCATAAAATAAAATTTATTTTTGGTAAGAGAAACTGTCCGTTATTATGTGAACCATTTCAAGAAAATTAAATAACTAAAAATGTTTATTAAATTCAGCTGGACATCTTTTGTGATTTAGCTAAATACTTTTAGAAGACGTTTGATTCATGAATTGAAAAATACTACAATATCAAAACGATCCGTGATTTTAAATCTTATCCCATCCCTTCGGATTTCAAAACTAGCTAAGGCAAATACATAGTGGTTAGCAGAGATTGGTGATTGATTGGCAATGATTGGTAGTCAATTAGCAACGATTGGTAGTCGATAAGGTCGACAGTGAGGGCGATGGTGACAGGGGTGGTTGATGATGCGGGTGATATTGAGGGCGGCAACGGTTGATGGTGAGGTTGATGGTGAGGGCAATTGTGAAAGCAGTGTGGTTGATGGTGAGGTCGATGATAAGGGTGATGATGAAGGTGGTGGTCGACATGGTGAAGGCAGCGGTCAACAGTGGAGGTGGTGGTTGAAGATGAAGGTGATGGTGGTAGGCGTTTGAACAAATCGACCCGAGCCCGAGCTCGACTAAGCTAGTTGAGAGAGCTCGAGCTTGTTTTGAGCTTGTGTTTGAAGCTCAAGCTTGCTTCATGTCAATTTTTCAAATGCTCGAGCTCCACTTGAGCTCAGCTCATTTATAATATTTTTTATTATTAAATTATATTGTATATATACTTATTTTTTAAATATATTTATATCATAATTACCTATACAATAATATTTATCAATTTAGATATTTATCATATATATTAATATTTATTATATGAATATGTTATGTATAAGATATTTAATTATTTATGTTTTAAAAGTGAACAACACCGTTTATGCATGAAGTTCACTAACTGAAGTTCGGGCTCGGACTTGAGCTCTTTTATAAACAAGTTTCAATTTATGCTCAAGCTCGATTAGAACTCGTTTAAGCTTGGATCGTAATAAGCTTTTAGCGAGTTGAGTTCAAATAGCTCATGAATAACTAGGCTCGTTTGCACCCCTAATGTCGGTGATGTTGATGGTGAAGGTGGTGGTCAACGATGAAGGTGGTGGGCGATGGTGAAGGCGATAGTCGACGATGAAGGTGATTGTTAAGGTGATGGTCGATAGTGAGGGCGATGGTGAAGGCGGTGGTTGATGGTGAGGTGAAGGTCTGGAGCAATGGCGGTTCAAGCTTTTCCCACATATAATGAAATCGCATAGCCAAGGATTTAGACATCCTCCCCTCCCCGCAAATGATTTGAAAATCCCACATAAATAGCATTGGAAATCCAATTCTCATCTTCCCTAATGTTCAACCAGACATAGGGATTTCAGATTATTTGAAATACAAATCCTGTGAAATCATACAAACTAAACATGTCTTTAAAATTTTATTCGAAAGTGGTAGGATTTTCAATAGTAACGGTCAAATAGCTCCCTTTTTTTGGGTGAATTATCTATTCTCATAAAAGGCATCATACCCCACTCATACGAGGTTTGGTACGGTTGTACTTGTCATTCCCTTTCTTCAAAAGTACGAAACAAAGTTTGATTCAAAGCCGAAAAATCAAGAAAAGCTACGCTTAAAGATGAGATTGGCTCGAAAATTGTGTGTTCAAAAACGTCTTTAACCTCTTAGTACAAAAATATTTCATATAGAAGCATGTCTCATAAATTCTATTGGTTAGATTGGCTCAAAAATGCAATCTTCACATAAATTTTAGGTTATATAGATACAAATTAAAACGCGTAAAATAATGATGTTCGCACCTTGTTTTAATTAAGTTTTGAAAAATTGGCATGACCAATTTTGTAGGTGATTACACTTACAGGTGTGGGTAAGTTGTCTAAATATTCATAGTTACAAACCTGAATAAATTGCAATAGTTTATGAGTCCACACCAGTCCAATTAGTTTTTAGGTGCGGAATGGTTATTCAAAAAAAGCTCCCTTAAATAATATTATAGTAAAAAGAAAATAATTCAAGTAATATAAACCGTACAAAATACAAAAAAAAAAAGTTTAATTAGATGATATGTTAAAACGAAAAACTTTACAGCATAGGATGTTAACCTTGAGTATTCAAAAACTTCCTTAACCTTGACTTTAAAATTAATGTCACATCATTTTCTTTTCTTTCCTTTCAAGTTTCAACCTAAAAGATATTTCTCTATCGTCTATCTTCATCTTACAACTTTATCTTAGAGATAAAAAAGAGCGTGCGCGAGAGAGTAGTTTACCGTGTAGGAGGATGATACCGACAAAGAGACATATTTGGTGCGGGGGAGAGGGAGGAGTGGTGTTCCCGCTTGGGATGGGGGCTCACACAAGTCTTCCCACACCCCCACTCCTTGTGCTCTAAGAGCGTGCAATATGGAAGGATGCCCCCCTTAGGGTGCCAATGTGACCCCCTCCACCCACGCGCGAGCACTGGCCCCTACACCACCATGGCACACAACTTCTCCTCTTATGGCGGCTCTACACCTCAACACACTTTCTGCCTTCTTTTCTCCCCCCATGCGATTTAACCATTGTAGCACTAAATATTGTTTACTCTCACTCCCAATTGACCATATCAGCCGAAAGAAGTAAAAAAAATTACTTCATTCTATTTTTCCTTTTAAATTCACTTTTACTTCACAAATTTAACGACACAATACCCAACCTTCCACTCTCTTCTAAATTTTACAAATGGATTCTAACTCACCACACTCATACCAAACATCAACTTCATCCCACAACCAAACCCATTTTACTGGTTTACAAATACCTACTTCTTCCCAAAATTAGTTTCGACTAGAATGTACACCAACTTAATACACTCTACATCCTTGTTTAGTTTGGCACAATTCACCTACACAACATATCCGTAGTATATGTCTAATCCAATGCTCCCTACTCAAATATCCTACAACAAGTTTCATGTAATCAACTCAAACACAGATCAAAGAGGAAACGATTCAACCCAAACCATCTAAACTACAACCAACTCAAACCGAGCCTCCAAGAGAAAGAATTCTAACAAAAACAACTTCTTCTCGTGTTTATCCAATGGTGCCGCAACCATGGACACCCCCGGGAGTAGAAAAGGTCCAGGGTAAAGGATGTAATGATAGTCAAATAGGCAACTCGAAGAAACAAAGGGCATTTTGGCCAAGAGAACTTAACTATTTTCATAACAAAAGGGGGTGCGGGGAATATCAGACAACCCACAAACCAAACTCAAAATGGAAGGATATGAGTCGTATGGTGAGAACTTTTAATAGTATCCATCATAAACTACTTGGCCAAACTGAAAACGACACATGAAAAGCAATACAAAAGAAGAAATATAAAAATTAGGAATTGACTTAAGTTAGTAATTTTATGTTACTTTATTAATGAATAATGATGTAATCTATTTATTTATTAAGTTGAAAAATATGAATTATTAACTTATAATTTTTACACATATATATAGATAAAAGTTTGGACTTTGGAGTATTAATACTACAGGCCCCATAAGAGGCTGGGCTTGGGCCGTCAACCGGATTGACCCCTTTATGGGCCGGGCCTGACAATAGTTCAAATTTCAAATGTATGGAGAAATCACATAAATGTCCACACCTACGTATAAATTTAACTCATATCGTAGAGTACTTGACGACTTATGAACCTTTTATATGTCAACTCCGAAGCCAACGTTAGTTTGTAATAAACAACCTCAATATTTAGTTCTAAATTTCCATTTGGTAGAAATATAAAGGCTGACCACTTTGTACGTGCAAACAAGTAGCCTAGCTGTTTGACTTCTTTAATTTTCATAATATTGTTGAAAAGTCAAAATAAGACGTGGGCTTCACTACTACTGACTAATGAGCTCGTCGAAAGCAATCGTCCAATCAACTACATATATATACACATCCATTCATCACTTGTAACTCACCAATAATCTTCCAGGAGTAACTTACTTGGAGTTCATCAAAATGTGTATCAATGAGGGTTCAAACGCAGAGAAACATGTTTCTATAGATCCAATCTCCATTAAACAACCATTGCCTTTGTTACCCACAAACTACCAGTTCCTTAGCACCTCCCTCCCAAATTCACCACGCATCGGTGGTTCATCCGTAGCTCGATCTCGGGTTTCGGACCCTCACATTCAACGAAGCAAATCTGGTGGTGATCACCGAGCATCGGTTCCGTATGGTGGTTTTGATCTCTGGGCAGCTCTTAATAATACCGGTCATGAACATAAATCTTCAAAAAGGAATGCTAATTGCATTAATGGTCAAAAGGGAAGAAAAGTGGCAGATGAGATTAAAAACACTAATGAAATGGATTTCAAATGTGGAGCTCTTTGCTTGTTCTTGCCGGGATTTGGTAAGGGGAAACCGGTTAGATCGGCTAGAAGAACAGAACCAGAAGGACCAAGATCAAGATCATATGTGATTTCACAAAGGATTTCGCTTGAGAAATTCGAGTGTGGATCTTGGAGGTCGTCGGCTATTAATCATAGTGATATCGATGATTATTCGTCTACGCTCTACTTTGATCTTCCGTTAGAGCTTATTCGAACGAGTGTAAGTGATGCTTCTTTGCCAATGAATTCTGCTTTCGTGTTTAACAAAGGGAGTGTGAAAGGAGTTCTTAAGACAAAAGGGGGGTCCGTGGAACGAAAATCACACGAGGGTCGTCATGTTCGATTTTCGACTAATTCTTCGACCACCACACAACCCACGTCGCCATCTTGCATCTCCCCTCGTTTACACAAGGCGCGCGAAGATTTCAATGCCTTTTTAGAAGCTCAAAATGCATGAACTTGTATTTGTAGTGAGATGCATCTATTTTTCAAGATTTTGTACTGTTGAGTGTGTTATATTGTTCGAATAATTTGGTACTTGACAATAGTAATGTAGATTTATTAATTATATGTTATAATAATTATAATAAACATAGTTTTCTAGCATAGTTGTGTGTGAAGCGTCATCAAAGGTCTGAAGCTGTCCAAACCGGGCGTCCGGGCCTGCATCAACCTTTTCTTAGGTGGTGTTTGTTTTGATTCGGTTAAATAGTATTTAATCACTTTTAAATAATAATATAAAAAAAGATTTTAAAGCACTTATCACTTATTCTAAATAATAATTTTTTTAAAACGTTTGTCCACCCGTAAACGTTTTTAAAGAGTAATTCTTTATAAATATTTTGAGTGTTCAGGGTTTGAATATAACTAGAGTACTGGGGTAAGGTTTTTATGGGTTTTCGAGGTCACCAGTATGTTATTCAAGGTGTGGAGGGGTGTCAATCTCTGTGAAGCAGTCATGAACATGTAAGGTGGAGTCTCATCGTATTCGGCTTCACAATTCCACAACGATTTCTCAGTGTGCCTATACCATGGTGTTAAGGGTACTCCACACCGGGCACCATCTTGGACTCCAGCCAGAGGTAGTGCTACACCAAGCCACCAAATTTAAACCCAACGTATCAAAACACTAGCGTTCATTCCGCCTACAGACGCATTAGAACTGGAGGCCGTTGATGAACCTGATCTTGGACCGAAGTTTGTGAACCCATGGCTACGTGAAGTCATAGTTCTCTCATGGCGAACCGTACTAAATGTGGTCCGAACTCTCAAACTATTTCTTTCTCGAGAGATTGTTCTAGCATTTATGGGTTTCATTTTAGCTTTCCTTTTCGAAAACTTAAGCCGTCACGACTTCAAAACAATAAATCAACTTCTTGACCTCTATATATTCGCGTTTTGTCAAGTTTTCTTTTCATCAAATGATGGCGTTCCAACATTCATCCAAGAACGATTCATCTTCATCCGTGAGACCTCCCACAACGCTTACCAGGCGTCATCTTACGTTATATCATCACTCATCGTTCACCTCTCGTTTTTCGCAATTCAAGGATGCACCATTGCTGCAATCACGCAATTCATCCTTTAGGCTAAACAGCAACTTATTCCACTTTTGAATTATACTTTACTCATCGCTAATCACCACAAATGCCTACGTGATGATCGTGAGTACTACGTGTAAGACAACTAATTCATTTCGGTAACAAATTAATTTTCATATAATTAAAAACTATTTATTTAATAATATACATAATATATGTTAATATTATTAGAAGACGTAACAAGTATGTAGTTGGTGGAGTTCAAGTAATAATAAGCATATATATATATATATATATATATATATATATGGAGTAATTATTTAAGGAAGGTTATTTTTTCACAACAATTTTTGTTATATAAAAACAATTATGATATTTATATATTTAAAATCTTGTTATCAATTATTTATATTCACGTATTTAATATATTTTTTTTAATCAAGTTCATCACGTCAGCAAAGAAAACATGTGGCATTAATAAAAAAGTGTCTAATATTTATATAATTTTTAGTAATTGTGTTTAAATAACTTATGTCTTGTTTATATATTATATTAAATATTTTTTGTATGTAATTTTTAGAATTGTGACTCTTACCGGTCGAGTCACGAGTTAAAATATAGGATTTTGAGTCACGAGTTAATAACTATGGATTTATGATGATTTTTAGTGGTTGGACTAGGCCTAGCGATTCGGGTCATGTTCGTGTTAATGTCAACAATTTTCGCGTCGATCCATTTTTTACCCACTTTAGTTTCGTGTCGTGTCACTTAATTCGTGTTCGATGGGGTTATGTCACTTAATTCATGTTCGATTTATCACTTAATTCGTGTTCGGTCAAATAACTTGATTTTCATGTCGGTCAAAAATTATAAAACAAATATAATAGTTCTAAAACATAAGTTTGGGAATTCAACCATACGAAAAAATCCTCAAACACACGAATACATCATCCTGTTAATTGTCACAATGACAATAAGCTTTGCTCCTTCAAAGTTTAAACACTTTACCACCTCCACTAGTCTCTAAGACCGGACGACCGGAGAGCCTGGGTTGTGGAGCGACTGACGAGGGACGACTGGACTACTATAGAAGACGGAGGCGTTGAGCGGTGGAGCGCCGGACGAGAGACGATTAGACGGCAGAAGACTACGACGGAGGCGTGGAGCCGTGGAACGTCGGACGAGGGACGATCGGACGGCAGTCGCAAGGGACCAGGGTTGTAGGGCGTAAGACGAAGTTGGAGCCTGGGCGGCAGTCCGCTGTCAGCGTCGCAACTCGCAAGGGAGCAAGGCTGCAACGGGGGCGGGCGGCTAGGGTGAGACGTGAGACGGTGAGAGTGTGAGACACTGAGACGTGAGTTCCTCTTTTCTTCTTTCTTTATTCTTGTAAATTGTACTCTTGTTTTAATATATTTATATTAACTTGTTTTTTTAATTACTATTTATTAATTTATCAAAATAAAATTTTTAAATGGTACCAAATCCCCAATGGAGGTAAAAAAGTAAAAATTATAAAATACAAACTCCCGCCATTTTTTATATTATAATTAATTATTGTTTATAATTTTAAGTTTCTAAATATTTTTAAGTTAAATGTTTTTTTAATTATTATTATAAAAAGATCATGTTAAACAAGTTACCTACGAATTATCGTGTTCGTGTCGGCTAGTTTCATGTCATTTTCGGATCAATCCATTTCTGACCCAATTCAATTTCGTGTCGTGTTCTTGTTGACCTATATGATGTTTGGTTCGTATTCGGGTTGGGTTTCAGGTCGTGTCAGGATTTGTCAGCCCTAGGCTGGAGTATGAATTTTCAGTGAAAGAAAAGGGATGGTTGTGTATTGCCATTAGTTGCATAAGTTACAAGTTGTTTCAGTTTTATATTATCAACTTATGTATTTGTCTCTACCTTAGACTTTTTATATATATATATATATATATAGGCAAAAGTTTAAACGAAAACTGTTTTTCGTACGAGAATCAATCTTAGCCGTCCAATTCCCTCTCCTTCAATTGGATTGCTCACCTATGAATTCCTTACATGCATCCTGCCACACTCAATCCCCCCACGCTCTTCATCCACGAATTCCATTATCCAAAATGAACGGCCAAGATTGGTTCTCGTACAGAAAACAGTTATCGTTTGAACTCTCCCCTATATATATATATATATATATATATATATATATATCATCTTTGGCTTTTAAAAATTTAAAATATAAACACAACTAGTTTTTGCTTGAACCCATTTTAACCCGCTACCTGTTCCGCCTATTTTATCACCGCTAGTTGTACCGTATACGTATGTAACAAATGTACGTTAAATAAAAAAATCACATATCTAGGATAAATTTTGTAAATACATATGTGATTCTTTATTAAATGCGATTACATACGTATTCTTTACAAAACAATTAAGAAATAATAAGGATTGTTTATTTAAAAAAAAAAATTAAAGTCTGTCGTTAATCCAATTTTTTTTATCAAAATCGTCTCTAATTTCTGACGGTTTAGTTCCGTTGGAAATAGACAAAAACGTCGGTAAGTATTAGCGAGGAGGTTATTGCTTCGGTCCCAAATCGTCATTAGCGATGATATTTCCGTTTTCATTTCAGGCTTATCAGCCTTTTATAGTTTACTCAATAGACCCGTACTCGGACTTACCTGAATTTATATAAATGGTCTTAATTTGTAACCAACTAGTACGATTAAGGGATAGCCACTCTACAATAACAAAGCCACATGTATCGGTTATTATAACTACTGTAAACGAGCCTAAAATTTAATTTATATATTCTTCATTTAGGTGGATATATATGGGAACTTTACACAAACAAATATCATAAAATCTGGAGCCTCCATAGCATACCCATGTGAATTGAAAGCTGGTGCTATGTATGTGCTGTCAAACACAAAGCAAGGAGAAAAAAGCCTGCCAAATATACAAAAAGAGAAGAAGATAGAGCACAAAAACAGCAGAGATAGATAAAGATACTTAACTTATGTAGTCAGCATTTACAAATCATAAAAGTCTTATGCAATTCCCACATGCATTCCCCCCATCATCACTTTTAAAAATGCATCATGGGTGGGCTCATAATTAATGATCATACTTCATACATATACTCTACCCCCTTCAATTCCCTAAGGAATTAAGGTAAGAATGAAGATGTATACAAACTTCTACCACTCAAAAGAATTAATGGCAGAGAACATTAAAGTGGTCACCAAGCCCATATCCACATGCCTCAGATTCCATTCCCTGCCCACATCTCCACATGCTCATCATCTTTATTCTTTACAGCTAACCAAACATATCATACAAACCTCACTCAAACTTTAATGTGAAAACTAAAACTATATATCTTTAGTTAGATATATCAGATCATGAAGTTAAATCTCTTAAGTGACATATGTAACTAGGTTATATTAATTAGTTGATTAATTGACGTTCAGATAACGTTGAATGTTGCTCTAGCTTGGAAAGTGCGACACACTGGTTGTGGCGCGAGCATGTGATGAGGTGATCATTTGTGAGACCAGCAGCTTGCATGAAGGAATGAATGACAGTCGGGCCCACCTGCCGAAATCCTCTCCTCACCATGTCTCTGCTAATGGCTTCCGATTTAGAGGTTTTCACAGGCAACTTTTGATTTGGTTTGTAGTTCGTCTGAATGGGCTTGTGATTCAAAAATCCCCATATGTACTTGTCGAATGACCCGAATGCTTTCTTGATCTATTCAACAATCAATATAATTAGCATCATTCCATTGTATTTGAACATGGATTGAAGCAGTTACAATTCAAACCTAGCATTTATTAAGATAAAGATATATACACTCCAGTACTGTTTCCAAGATATGCAAAATGTTAAAGAATGTAATATTTTATATAATTTTAGCTTTTTGGCCACTAGTTCTTTGTAATTTAACACTTCAATTTTGATTTATATACTTTCCGTATCTTTGATTTGTTTTTATTCAGAAATATTATATTATATAATTAAAAAAAAGAAAAGAAAGGAAACAGAATTAGTAAATTATTGTGATATATTTATACCTCAAGAATACAATTAGAGTTGTCGACAACACCTCTGATAAAGCCAACATCAATCCCGTAAGAACTACTCATTGTTGTTATCTTTACATCTGTAAACTTTGCCACAATATCTGCCTCAAATCCTGAGAATGCTTCCCTGTAATTACAACTAAATTAATAATAATAATAATAATAATAATAATAATAATAATAATATCAGAATGTGAAAAATTATATCATTAATAGAAACCTACCTAAATTTTTGCCTTTTCTTTAAGACTGAAGTCCAATCTGATCCAACTTGAGCACCTGTCAGCACCAACAATTCAAACAGCAACCTGCATGCCCAATTACAAATTCATTAATAAATTCACCATCTTTATATATACATATGAATACATATCTATATAGAAGGGAAAAAAATAATAATCTTACTTATCATCATGAACAGGAACTCCCCATTCTTCATCATGGTATGCAACATATACAGGGTCTGAAAAATTCCAAGAATAAAAAAGATTTATAGTACTTCAAGAAATATATTTTAAGAAATGATAAGTTTTTAGGTACAAACTAATAGTTTTTTAGTTATACCTGAATTAGGAGTGATGAAACTGCATCTTTTCTCTTCAATAACATTATTAATATTGGTGGTGGTATTAACTAGAAGACTGGGATCTAAAAAAGATGTGAGCTTGCTGCAGCTATCATACTTAGCAGATTTTGATCTACCATAATGAGCAATCTTCATTTTCCTTTGAACCAGCATCACTGCCACCTGTTCCCTCCTCGCAGCCGCTATACTCCCCGGAGCATCCACAATTGCCGCCGATGAGTACTTCACCACTAGTGAATTAGGCGGTTTGTTGATAGTTTTGTCATTTGGGGTGCTTAACTTCTTTACTGGAACAACAGTTTTTGTAGTGGAGCATTTGGTGAGTGGTGATACAGGGGATTTGTTGATAGTTTTGGCATCTGGGGTGGTAGCAGTGTGAAGTGGTGGTGGTGGTGGAAGGCTCTTTTTAAGTGAACATCTTGTGAGTACTCTATTGGAGGTGGCTGGTTGAAGAACAGGGCGGCCATTGATGTCGGAAACCATGGTGGCTGCCGGAGTACTAGCATTAACATTTACTTGAGTTGGTTGTACCAATTTGGATTTTGAAGAACACATGATTGATCAAATTGTAACTTGAATGGAGAGATGAAGGTATAGTAGTGCTATATTTAAACAAGAAGTTAGAAAAGGCATGTGAATTGGAGGGTCTTCATTTATATTACTAGTAGTAGCTTATGCTCATGGAGGGGTGGGACATATACTATATAATATGGAATATATGGTAACATGGAGGGATAGAGTTGGGCCTGGCCTGCCTACTACACCTTTTTCTTTCTTATCTTTGAGCATGAAGGAACCCCATATGGGATATGGCATGGTAAGGGTTTACTTTGTTTCGACATCTTATTTATTTATACATTGTTAAGTTATGAACTTGAATCACATGAGTTGTAATTATATCTTATATATCACTGTGGTCAAGAGTTGTTATAGTATGTTTATAAATATTCATAGTGAGGATTCTTAATATGTTGCTACGATTCTGACCATAATAAAATGAATTAAGCATAAGTAACAAATTCTTACGTGTAGATCAAGCCAATCACACCATCAGCCTAACCACGTAAAATTCTTGTGTTGGTTTTATTATTTTCTTGTTCCGTTTTATTATGTCTTGCTTAATTTTGATGTGTGCTATATATGTGAATTGTAAAGAAAATACAAGTCATAATCACATTAAAATTGTAATTCATGATATCCTATAATGACACTGTGGTCTGCTCCCCATTTTAGTTTGAATTTTACTCTCTTTGTTGACAAATTAGCTAAGGTATGAGGAGCGGAGTGTAAAACTGAGATATGGGCACTAGTGGTGAGGACTGCATTAGAGAAGAGGAAGGATTTCACACCAGTACTGCGTGTCTGCGTGGTGACGGATGGATGTGAAAGGTGCCGGTCGTGGTGTAGTTTCTTTTTCTTTTTTTCTTTCCGTTCTTTTAAATATTTTAATTAGTTATTTGCGTAGTAGACCCGTCTAGAATCACGGGATTAATATGTGTATGTCTAATTTCTAAGGACGGGTAATAGCATTAGTGGTAGAATAGGAGGGTGATTATGATTATGATAAACTAAAAGAAAGTATAAAAATGTGTATTTTGTATCATAATCACATATTTTCAAGAGGTGTTTGACTAAGCTTATTATAAGTTTATTTTCTTGACTTATTTTTATTATTACTTTTTAGCTTATTTTCGGCCTCACAAATTTATTATTAATTAAAATAAGAAAATAAATCAAGCTTATAATTAAAAAAAATGTGCTTACGAAAATAAGCAGATAATAAATTGTGCTAAAACAAACACCCCTTTCTTCTGCTTTCAATCGCCACTGCTGTAAAAAGGCGCTCACTGGCGATCTGTGAAGGACTGGAATAAGTTAAGGAAATGTCGAAGTATCACGGATTGGGAGCTATGAAGTTAAACAGTTGTGAGGTAAGAACCCGAATATATTATTCATATGAAGAAACTTACAAATATAGATTATCTGATCGATGCATACTCATATATTTGGAATTGGTTTACATAGTGATTTTCGTACTTTCATTTTGATTTTTTTAAAGATTTTTAGTGAAAAAGTTGAAGTTTGACAACTCTTAAACCTAATTCATTTGGGAAGATTTTGATGCGTAAAGGAAGTTTTAGTTGTTGATAATTTTAGTATTTTTGGGCAGTATAATTTGTTGGTGATCAGGATGCAATTGAGATTTGCACGATCTATATAATTGGTCCCGAGATGAACGCGTGCTGCCAAACAGTTTTTCTTTGCCAAAACCAATGGTGTTCCATTTACATAGTCTATCTGTTAGTTTGTACAGTATACAAAAAAGAAAGTTGATTCCGAATGAAACCAACTTGAAAAAGAACAAAGAAAAAAAAATGCAATTCTTCTCCACTTGTCTGAGTCTGTAGGAAATACAAACTAATTCTCATGAGCAACTGCCTTCACAACATCCACAATTGGAGCTTCACAAACCGGGCATACCCCACTAGCGCGCTGCAACTCCAACGCACATTTGAAGCAAGTGCACATATGTCCACATCTGAAATTCGTGCGAAGCGGTATTAGGACCATGTAAAAGAAGTGCTAAAGTTTATACACTTTTGTTAAAAAAAACTCAAAGACAAAACGAATACCTGTACAGAAGCGAATCGACTTGCATATCGCTACAAATAGAGCAGTCGCGTTTCACAATACCTGTTGGTTTTCTTTCCTTTTTTTGAACTGTAATCATAACAATAACAATATAAGCCAATCCAAAACATATGTTAAAATGTGATACCATGTAATGACCTCTAACCTGAATGAGATGTACTATTAGAAAGGACGTTTTGTTTTAAGGAATGTTGCATCTTGACTTGCATGTTAACACAACTTTTTATTGATTTTCTTAGCTCCATAATCTCTTGATGTAGTTGCTCCATGTGTCCTCTCAAGTCATATATGAGTTCCATCTCCTGTTATATGACAACCATAGCTTAAGTTTTACTAATTTTAAAGCAGAGATTTATAAACTCTATGTGGGAATGAGTTCTCACAATGGCTTGATGAGTGGTGGCGGAAGCGGATTGTGGAGTACTGTTGTTATGTGAACGATTTGAAGAAAGCGAGCGTTCTAAGGATGGAGATGTAGTAGTTGCTGTCTCAGAGTTATAAACACCATCATTAGGTCTCCATGATCGTTCTGAATATGATGTTGGATCTACATATTCACTGTATTCACTGCATTTTGTCTCGGTTCTGCTTCTACAATCTCCATCTTCATCTACTGTTGAACCATCTTCGTGTTCAACTACTTCTTTTCTTGACACATGATTCTCTCTCACTACTACATCTTGCTTTTCTACATGAACGTCTGATTGCTGGATTCGACTCACCATTAGTTGGTCTATTACATCACGTAGACTACTCCCAAGAAAACTCGAGACACTTTTTCTACACAAATAAAATAGTGAGTATTTATGATTCCTGTTTATTATGATTTCATCCATGTTTTAATCAATAAGAAATGGAAGCGTTGATAACTTGCCTTTCAAGAAGCCGTTGAATGTCTCCATTGCCTATTGACATCTCTTGGTATCTCGCTTGCCTCATATATTCCCAATCACCTTTTGGTCTAGAAATGTCGCTGATCCAATCATAATTTGTATCGAAAAGCTGCATGTCATAAGATTCTTCTTCATCTAACTCACTGCGTGTTTGAGAATATTCACTTGTCATCCAATCATCAAAGTTTTCAAATGCTTCTTTCTTATTACTGTAGTTGGTCTCTTCTGAATCACTAATCCCTCTATCTTCGATCTGACTATAAGATGTTTTAGCCGACATGAATTGGCCTTCATCTTCATGGAAATCATATTTATAATAATCCTTGTAACGCCTGTCTTCCTTAGGCGTTATGACATTGGAAGAACTATCTACAAATCTGGCTTTATGCACCACTTCTTTACTAGGAGTTGTTGGGTATTGGGTTGATTGATTTGAAGTCATAGGTTTGGGTGTTGGTTGTGGTTCTTGTTTCTTGCTGCTGATGGTGGTCTTGGTCTGAACATCCGCCTCTCTGGTGGCGACGGATGGGGTGGCTGGAGTTTCCTCATTGGGGGAGTTCTTGATATCATTTTTTTTGTGTTTCCTTGACTCAGTTGCTCCTTTTTCAACTCTGGAGTTAAACCTTTCCCTAAATTTCAAGTCATATTAATGTCAAGCTTCTATACAATGTTTTATTTTATAGTAAAGAATAAAGATGGCTTTGATCCATTCCAATAATTAGGTTTGTAGGAGTTTTGATTTATCTCAAACTTGTCAAATGATTCAAGTAATAATTTTAGCTACAAAGGGAGAGGGACATATGGCCATATGGGTAGGACGGGTTAAAGCTCATTCAAAGTCTACTTGTATTGCATACAACCTTCTAAAGCGTTGTATTCTAATGTCTAGATTATTATTGTAATACTGTGGGTTTTGTAATCATAACTAACACATTATTTGCCTGAAAAAATAGGATAAAAGGGGTTTGTGGGTCAACGCAGTCTAAGCGGCCCATTTTAATCCATACTAGTATACTACACACTAAATGACCCGTATTGACCAGCTACCCAACCTGATTGACCCACTCATCTTCCTATCTCAGCTTACGGTGATTAAAAGTGAAATTTAATGAGAGTTTACCTTAGACCCATGATATCTAACCGAGTATTCGATTCCAATGTTTTTGAAACACAATGCCTATGGATTTTGGCTTCAGGTTTTGGTTCGGCCCCAAGACGTAGGATTTTAAACCGCAGCAAAGCCTGTAAAGAGATCAACACAAAAGGGTAAGTCCTGAAAATCAGATGTGTCAACTGAAGGAATCTAATGAAATGTATGTTCCACATTAGTACTTGGATACGGCCACGATGTGAAAATTTAGAAACCACTTTACTTTCCACCAGCCGTTTGAGCTCGTGATGCTTCTCGTGCTCCATTTGCATAAGGAAATTGTTGAAAGCTTGTCGGCCTCGGATCAGATGTCGTGAAACTTTAACGCCCTTGATACCTTTGTTTTCTCCTTCAATTTGTTTATGGTGTGAACTGGTACGGATTGGTGGCAATGATCCATTCAATTGTCCACCAGCATGAGAAGCAGCTAATTCTTCTTCTCTTGATAGCTTCTTGATGATATCCACCACCCTAATCTTCTCCTTTTCTGTACCACCAAGGTTTGAATCCTTGATATCCCGACTGGGAAGTGGACACGAAAGCCGCCTGGAACGACTTGCTTTGTCAGATTCCCAATTAGCATCAGACTCTTTAGGGCTATGCGAAGGATTGTCGCTTTTATTTTCCTTGCATGTTGATCCTGAATCGTTACGGTTGCTAGAAGGTGAACTGTTTCCGTTTTTGCTAGAGTTCTTGGTCTCAGCCAAATCTTTCCATCTTTGAAGAAGGGAAGAAACCCCGCCTGATGTTGGAGATTCAACAACATATCTTTCTTTCGAAAGAGAATCCTGTTGTTGAACTCGTGAAGAATCTGTTGGTTTTTTCAGAATCTCCGCGCTTTGTACTTGGTGGTCACACGAAAAAACAACCTCACGGGCCAATGCCCAATGGTCATTCCCTGATCTCTTTTGCGGACTGAGATTGTTATTACCGTTACTATTAGTATTATTACCATTATTATAATTATTGTTGCTTTTATGGTGGTGGTTGTTCTTATTCTTGTTTGTGTTTGTGTTCTTATTCTTGGTCTTCTTGGGGATATCATTTTTCTGTTCGTTTTTGTTGTTATCAATGAAGGAGGAAGGCAACCATGAATAATCGAAATCATTCTCCGATTCATTCGTGTTTGTCCCGCATTTCCCGCTGGTGTCGATGGTAGGAAGCCAGGAATCATCAACATCATTTTTACCTTTTCGATGATTTAGCTCCTCAGGTTCTGATGTTACCATGGAGTTGGCAGGCAGCCAAGAATCATCGTTTTTCAAATTCTGGGAGGGAAGCCACGACGAATCTTCATCTTGATCGCCATCGGTTTTGTTTGTGCGAATGCGTTGAGGATGAATATATCCTTGGACATTTGTGGACCGATTATGATCCCTCAGAGAGTAGCTGAATGGGGAAGAAGATGCAGCCACTTCAATCTGCATAGAAGCCATTAAAATACACACAAATCAATCCAAGAATCTTCGATTTCTGAAGCCCATTGCTTGTAATCTGGAAGGTAATTCGTTCATTCAACATAATCTCAAATCCATATTTATATATATTTGGTTTATGATTTGTGATTGTGTGTGATACGAAGCAACTATAAGCAATGAGAGAAGAATTAGGAGAGTTAGAATAATTTGAGTGAATTCATGTAATGTAATCTTACCGGACGAAATCAAAGGAGAGAGACCGTTGTGAAGGTAAGGACATGGTTTCATTGTCCTTTCTATCCGTTGGTTTCTATGTATATTCATTCATTCTACAACCATTTATGGTAACTTTTTCTCCCCTATTTCTAGGTTATCTGGGTTAAAACTATAAGTTCTGGAAGTTTCAAAGTCCAAGGGGCTGAATGAAATAAGCTTTTTAGCCTAAGGACCTGTAGTGTAAATTTGCACCCAAATCTTATACATGCGAAGGGAAAGTCTTGAAAATGTTATTAAGAGACTGCTTTTTTGCTACACAAACGAAGGTTTCAAAGAAATTCTTTCGGCGTTAAAGTAGAAGCCGCTGTCCCTATCAAAAGGGCGAGTCTAAACCCGGTTTTTAGTTAGTTGAGACAATTCTGATAATTAATCTCAGACGTTAATATATATACATGTGTTATATGCTAAACTAGTGGAAATGCCCGTGTTTACACGGGCTCTGTCTAAGCATTTTTATTTTATTTCATAGTCAAGGATGACTATATAAGTGTAAGAATACAAGTCATAAGATGGGTTGGAAGTAGGTAAACAACTATAAAATTGCGAAAGAAGCAAAAAGACCCACTAAAGAAATAACTTGGAAATGCAACTTTTTTTTTGGGCACCATTTAGCAGTGTTTTATATGTTGTATAAAGTTGTTATAGGAACGAAAATTATAACTATTCTATAAACAAATATTAGATGTTAGTAAATGATGAAGTGTAGCTTGTTGGTGCTTACGAGTATGATGAGTTGAGTATTTTGGAACTCGAACTCGACTTGGTTTCCTACTCAACTAGCTTGAGCTCGAACTCAACTTGGTCATTATCAAGCCGATTTCAAATATTTACCCTCTATACGTACATACGTTACATATATATTTATACAAGGAAAACCCTAGTGGATTCTTCAATCATTGTGATGCACATTTGCACATAGCATCTTCTCTAATCAGCCTTCTTGAGTTAACCAACCTTTCATCTTCCCTAATTGCTCCTCATATTCACCTATTTAGGTGGAATCAGAAAGAACTCCCAACCACTTAAGTGATGTTTCCTATGGTCTTTTGTTTTTTACAGTTGTTATTACCTGGAAACAGTAACGGCTAAAACAATGGCAACTAAAAATTAACCATTGCGCGAAACATGACATGCAAGTCGATCTATCAGGCTAATCTGAAAGTCTTTATAAAATCAATGCTCCAAGCATTTTATAAACAAAAACGGTTTTTTTTGTCAACTTTGACCCATTTCTTGGCCTATAATAAGGATCAATTTTGGCTAATTAGGTAACCCGCTCATATGAGAAGCATTACCTGTTTGTTGTTCACAACACTAATAAGGTTGTTTTCTTATCAAGAAAGAAAAAAGATAGCAACTTTCTTGTTTACTGGCCTGGCGATGGCCCCATGGATTGGGGCAGACTTATAAAATGAGTGTTTTCATGTAGAAATCAAAATGTTTATCCACATAAAAAAATCATCAAAAGAGAAAATGATAACGCGATAAAAAGATGTGTAAAGGTACCAATAAGGCAACTCTAACATCTAACCACCTAAACAATGATGACGAGGGCGATGAGATGCTCACAATGACGAGGCCAAGGACGATGACGACTATTAGGTGATATAATTAAGTATACATGGGGAAACATGTAGGGAACTACTTGGCTCCTTGTATATTTGACTAATAAACAATATCAAACTGAAGTTGTATAATTTCAAGTTTAAAATACATATAGTCCTCACAAAATTCCACAGATCTTATACTCATGTTTCCATTAATCCTCTCTCTCTCTCTCTCTCTCTCTCTCTCTCTCTCTTCCCAGTTCCCACATAGTTTTAAGCGAAATGTTTTAACTAATTTCATAGAATGCTTGGGGTAATTTAATCATCTGAGAAAAAGCATCAGAGAGAAATAAAAAAGAAAGTTATAGACTTAAATTTCTGAAGCAGAAGCTACTTCTCTTTCAAAATGTCGAGTAGCTTCTTCAATAGACAGTAGCTGTTGCATTAAAGTTGCGAGTTTTGAGACGTTTTCTTCTTTAATGTGTGCTGGAACCTTCTCTTCGTACCCCTTGGCACTCATCACCTTGTTTAAACTATCCCGTTGCCTGATCAAAGATATGAATAATTAATTAATAAAAATGCAATTATTCTGACCCATTTATGTTCCTTTGGGTTATTTTTTTCTCAGCACAATTTCTGGATGAATTGTTGCAATTTGAATATTGAGTAATCTTGATTTCAACTCAACTGGGTGAGTGATATGAGATCTACACTTCTATACATGATTAAATGTTTACTGATAACTTAAAGATTTTGCAATTTTCATTGCTATGATGATGTCATGCATACATGAGCATCGGGAATTTTTATTTTGTAAACAATCGGGTAGCAAGTCACGCATGAGTAGTCGATTTGGATTGTATTTAATCTCGGATAGATTACATTCAAAATTTAGAATAAGGGGAACGGGTTACAAGTCACCTAATTTCTACCTTGAATGCGTACAACACCTCCTGAAAATTGTTTTTTTCAAATATTTAGGTGGTTGTGGTAATGTTGTCATTGTAATCTAAAATTTTGTACTTCTATTGAAATGGTGTTTGCAGGTCAAGCTAACCCGACCTGGCCTGTTTTTGACCTGTACTAAAAAATGGTTTCAACCCAAACCCGTTGTGAATTGAAATGCTTACCTCTGTAGCTCAGTCAACTTAACATTAAGCTTTTCACGTTCCTTTTTAACATCAATAGCTCCTTGAAGCTTTAGATAAACAGAAAGTGATTCATTTACAACAGAAACTGCACATCCAGCTGGAGCAGGATCATTTTCAGTGAGAACCTGAAAATTATTAATCCCCAATATTAAATTAACGTCTCTAATTATAGCGCTTAAGTAACATTTTTCTAAAAAGATTAGCATTGAAGTCAATTAATATGTACCGTTAATGTTGACAAGTTGGCCAGGGTTGAAACCTCCATTTCATGGCGCCTGAGAATATCTGCAGTTTGATCAGTTCGGGACACTGCAAATCCACCTCGCCTGAAAAGAAGGAAAAAAAAAAAATATATATATATATATATATATATATATATATTAACTACACAATACTGTATAATCATTGAAACATTCCAACAACAAATCAACAAGTACCCAACAATTAAAAATAACAAAGAAGCAGAGAGTTTTTTGAAATAAGGAGAACTTGGTAATGTAATTTATTGAAGTCAAAAGAAGTGACAATTTAGAACTATTTACTATAAATGGGTCTATTTGGTTGTGTTTTATCTTAAAAGATTCCAATGAGTAAAATCAAAGCATTTAAGTAGAAAATAAACAGGTAAAACTGATCAAAAGTAGCCCAAAATATATTTTTAATGCAATCAACCTGTGAATTATACAATATTAATGTAACTATATAGTTTATTAATTAATTTATATTTATATATAAAGAGTAAATGTGGACACAATATTGTTTGTGGGGCAACCCCTGTTTCAACCATGATAAAAATTACAAATATCGACCTGTTCCAGACCATATTAATACGCTGTGTACCTTTCATTTCTTTCCCCCGCAGGCAGATTTGCCCTAATTGATCTGAGTGATTTCACAGCAGATTCAACCACTTCCATCTCATACTCCATCCTATCATTTGTCCATGACTGTAATAAGTAAGACATGAACAACAAACGAAGTCAAAATTAGTCAAAATCTTTAAAAACAAAAAGCATAGCAAAATCGGTTAAAATCAAACCTCCATAACAGACGGGTATTCACATATCATAATCGACTTCTTTCGTGTATAATCCTTTGGTGATGGGAGTCGTTGCCATAATTCTTCAGTAACAAACGGCATAAACGGATGAAGTAATCTTAATCCATTATCCAAACACACCCACAACGTATCTTGTGCAAAAGCCTTTGCAGATGCCATTGATTCATCATCACCAAAAAAGTATGGTTTAATTACTTCTATAAATATATCACATAGTTGAAACTGCCACCAAGAATATACAGCACTTGATGCATCTGAAAACTCATAAGAATCCAAACATGATACGGTTTTTGATATCGCTTTGTTTAGTACAGAAAGTATCCATTGGCAACTAAATGGCATGTTTTCTGGGGTTATTCTTGTTGGAGGGGTATAATCATCCCCAAGTTTGCTCATTGCAAATCGTATGGCATTCCATAATTTATTACACCACAGGCGATATCCATGAACACGTAGTATGTCGAGATTTATTTTATCGGACTAGAACAATGCAAAGGGAAAATGTTAGTATATGAAAAAGAAAAAAGAAAGGCATTTTGGGGGTGTTTGGATGTGTGTTACAGAGCCAATAATCCAACTATTGTGGCTTAAAGTCATCATGATCAGTTTCTAATGTTTGGGTAAACTCATACTGGTTATCAAATTATATTAGAGGTAAAATAAATATTTTGTTTTGGATGATCACCGTCATATCTACGGTAACAAAGCTGATTATTTGAGAAATATTAAGATTACTTACTTACCCCTTTTTTATATAAAAAGATAAGTATTGGAATTATATACGATAAAGAACTTTTACAAGAATAACTTATAAATAAATTATTTTTATAGTTAAAGGCGGAATGATTTATATACTTTAACATATAAGAATGTTCATTTCAGTTATTTTACCACTTAGTTTCTTCAAATATAACAATTTTTAAAATACTTGCGGAAATGATTATCCCATAATTACAACTTCAAACAGCAAAAATCACTTCCAAACACCACCATAATTTAATATTTATATAAATGATACCTGAGCCGTATAAGAAACAAGAGCAAATCGAAGGGCATCTGCACCACATTCAGGAATACCAGCAGGAAAATCTTTTTTCTGTCCCTCTTTAGCAACCTTTAATTCAGCTGGATCCAGATTTCCTTCTTCCAGTCTCTTGTGAAGATTTTCTAAACTAATTCCAGAAATGACTTCAATAGGATCTATCACATTGCCTAAAGATTTTGACATCTTGCGCCCATGTGCATCACGAATCATTGGATGTAAATAAACCTATATAATTAATATGAAATTAATTTTTTAATTTGTTATGGTCCTTATAATAGTTATGTTCTAAATTTATGATGATGATAAGAAGTCATGTTCTAAATTTATGAGTGAAATTATGCAAGTACTGTTACTACAGGTTAAAGGTGAGAACTTCAACAAATCTACTAATAAATGGGAAGATTCAGGTTGTGTTCTATATGTAAGGGTCAAATGGGTAAAACAAATGAAAATTAGAAAAAGAGGAAAAGAGTTGTCAAATCGGTCAAAAGCCACCTAAGTGTATTTCAATCCAAAAAACCTTCTAAATCATTGTAATACTATAAATATAAACTATTATTGAAAAAATATATATTCTGTACTCGTATTTGATACATTGATTTTATTAAAATTTAATAATTTAATCAAAAGTGTTTCAGGGCCAACCCTGCCCGACCATCCCATTTTACTACTTCTACTTGAGATGACAAAGAGAGAAAATGAATAGAGACCCATGTTGACATAGAATATGCATGTAAAGATTAATAATGTATCATACCTAAATATATTTATTCTCATAACATAATTTAAACTCAAGGGACCTTTCAAAGATTAATGATGTATCATGGCTAGATATACTTATTTTCACAAAATATTTTATACTTAACAGACCTTTTCAAAAGGCACATCACCTCCCAGTTTCATGCCAAGCATCACCATACGAGCAACCCAAAAAAACAGAATGTCATGCCCCGTTTCAAGAACAGAAGTCGGGTAAAACGTCTTCAAATCTTGGGTTTCATCTGGCCAACCCAATACAGTTAATGGGAAAAGCCCCGCTGAAAACCACGTATCTAAAACATCGGGATCTTGAGCCAACTGAAACTTTTTACCCGAAAAAATTCGGTTAGCTTCCACCTCAGCCTCTTTCTCATTTCGGGCAACCACCCAATGATTTGCATAAGCCCCAAGTTCCTTTAGTTCATCATCATCTAATGTAACATACCATGCAGGAACACGATGACCCCACCAAAGCTGTCTTGATACACACCAATCACGAATGTTCTCAAGCCATCTGTGAAATGAAAATTGAATCATTTAATGTCTAAATGTTAGGAAAAATAATATAAACATAAGTATAATATATCATATGTTCAAGCATGAATAGATTTAAGGTCGACACCAATTGGGTGTAAGAAAAAACAAAAAGCTTAAATTGGGTCAAGCGAGTAAAATCATTTCTTTTAATGGATCAGACGAGTTGAATTCAGCCTGCAGTCTAACTTTAGTGCATAAAACGTCTCAAAATACTTAAAACTAAATTATTTTATTAAGAGTAAATTACTGATTTGGTCCTTTACATTTACCCCAAATTGCTGGTTTAACTGGTAGTCCTTTATTTTGAAAAGTTTCACTCACGGTCCTTTATTTAACAGAATGTTACGTTCCCTCGTGTGCCTTGCAAGTGAGGGTAGAATTATCTTTTCCAAAATGTTTAATAAATGGTCTCTTCCGTCCTTTTTATGCCCTAAAAGTGCCCCCACAACCTCCATAAATCCATATCTCCGCAATCTACGCCACCTGAGTTTCTCTCATTTGCTATCATCTCACATGAACATGCTCTAAAGATTACCACAGATAAATTACCACCGTAAGCCAAAGCATTTACTGCCGGTTTATGGCTCTCCAATGAACCGATTAGATCATATTTCTCCATTTTTTGATCTTTTTGTCAGTGGGGTCTATGTATACGAAACCTTCAATAGATGACATTGAGTTAATGGCATCGTCGTGTGCCTTTGAAACAGATTCCAAACACTTAAAATTGAAGCTCCACCAAACCTTAAAACTGCAATCCCAGGAAGCAGAGTAATCCGAGATTTATTGTTTGACAATGCCAATGAAGTGACAGCATCATTATTATGAATCTAGGTGAGCTTTTTAGGCTAGTGAACTGCAACGTAGTTTTTTCCAAAGAAATACTTTGTTAATCAATCTTTTAGGGTTTGTAAAGTTGTAACAAGATTGATTTTGAGCTTGCTGATAGTCCACTTTGAATTTTGTGATCTTGGTGAGCACTGATCAAGATATTGTCATTGAGGATTTGGGAGATTTTATGGCGCTGTCACACTGAAATGAAATAAGTTCATCGGTGGTGATGGTGGCACTGGTAGTTATGGGGTGACAATGTGACATGGCCAGCAGTGGATTTGGGTTTGAATGTGGAGATTCAGTGGTTCAAACAATCGAAATGAGCAAGAAAACTGTAGAAAATTCATGTTTCCCACCATGATCTTGGTGGTTCTCTTTTTCAAGTGGCTGAAGAATGTAAAGCATATAAAGCAGAGGAAATAAGTGGCAAGTGAAGAAGGGCTAGTAGGGATGGCAACAATCTATGTAGATGGCTATAATTACTGAAGCTTTAGGGTCAGGTTTGATTTCAGGATGAGTGGCAAGTGAAGAACCTTATTTATTAAACATGAGGGAAAAGACAATTCTACCCCCGTGTGCAAGGCATGCGAGGGAGCGTAACAGTTAGATTTAACAGTCCGTTAAATAAAGGAACCTGGGTGGTAAACTTTTCAAAATAAAGGAGCACCAGCGCAATTCCAAAAACTAAAGGACTAAAGGGGTAAAGTAAAGGAACTAATCAGTACTTTACTCTTATAAGGATATAAAAATTGGTATGACCTTTTCCATTCAGCAGCGTACTGTTTTGGAATTATCTCGATCTTTTTATTTGTATCATTCATGACAGCATCAAGAGCTTCTTTGGCCATATTACTGCAGCTGACATACCACTGAGGCTTAATCATAGGTTCAACAACATCATTGGTTCTAGAACAAAGCCCTAAACGCATCTCATTTTTGTCTTCCCCTTTATAGAGTCCCTGTATGCAAAGAAATGATAATATTTTTTATAAAAGAAAAAAAGATGAAGATTAATTGCCCAACTATATATTTATAAAATACTGATGGATAATGTAAGCATACCTTAGACTTTAAAGCCTCAGTTACTGCAACACGAGCTTCAAAACGTGGCATCCCCACAAAATTTAAACCTCCATTACTGTTTATCTTCCCATCATCAGTGAAAATGTTGATAAACTCCAGTTTATGACGCTTTCCAACCTCAAAATCATTTGGATCATGAGCTGGAGTTATCTGCAATAAGTAGACCCTTCAAATTATCATCAGTAAATAAGAAACTAACAATGTTTTTACAAAGAATTTATAAGGTCTTCGATGAGGTGGAGTGATAAACAGGTCGGGCTGATTTGGTAACAGATCAAATGGTTGTTTTTGGGTACTGTGTGGGTCATGTTGACAGTGAACACTTTTTGTTTAAATTTCTATCAGTGATGAGTGTGTCAAGTATGATTACAAATGTCGAAGTATTTCAACAATAACCTTAATTATTCAAATAGATTTCGTAGGTTTAATGCATTAAGAACACACTTTGTACGACTTCCAGCCAGTTCTTACCCAATTCCTTCTATTATATTTTGTCTTATCCCTCTTAGTAATGTGCCAGGCTACTCGAACTCAAATCATTAATCTCGAGCCAAGCATAAGCGAATCTGAGCCCGAGCTTCATACAATGAGCTTCAATTAGGCTCGTGAGCCTAAATGAGCCAATTACTTATTTAATTATAATAATAAAATTAACTATTTATAATATAATATATAATCACATAATAAATATTAATGTGTGTGTTATTATAAAATTAATTTACATAAGAGTAATTATGTATATTTAGAAAATAATTATATACACACACATAAAATAATTATGTAAAATAACTATAAATAATTAGTATACAACAAACGAGCTGGAACCGAGTCTACATAATTATTCACGAACCTAATTCAGCTCAGGCTAGGCTCATTTACACTTTCAACCCCTATCCCTCTAACTCAATCCTACATATATCATCTTACCTTCACTGCACCAGTTCCAAATTTTGGGTCAACAAGTATAGCATCACAAATTATAGGAAGCCTTCTTCCATTAAATGGATGATTTGCAAACTTTCCATGAAGATGTTTGTATCTCGGGTCTTCAGGATGAACAGCAATAGCAGTATCTCCAAGCATTGTTTCAACTCTAGTAGTTGCCACAATAATCTCTCCAAGACCTTCCTCAAGAGGGTATGCAAATGATGTTAAAACACCGAATTCCACCAAGTTCTTATAACCGGGAACCTTAAGAGGTGTCTTTTCTTTAATATCAACATAATCTACCTACAAATACAGCAGTAGAGATGTAAACTAAATGTAACTGATGTATCTGAAAGTCAAGAAAGAATGCTTATGGTTTACCTCAATATCAGATATTGCTGTTCGCAAGACACAATCCCAGTTCACTAACCGTAAATCTCTGTAGTGAAGGCAAAAGGTATCCATATTTTAGTTAAATAAAAACTTGAGGAAAATTAACATTTGGTTAAAGAACATAAAGTGCCAGGCAAATACCTTTGATCACAACATTAAGTAAAAAGTAGAGGTGGAAAATAAATGGGTCAGGTTTGGTTAAGTTGACCTCGAAAACTATTTATTGAAATTTGTAGTTCATTTTCATAAATAACAAGTGTGTTAAATTCGATTAAAGGAACTATATTAATAAAAAATGGACCTTTTTTTTGTATCAAGCAGTTTAGGAGGAAACTATACATATTCGGCTACATTTGACTCATTTCCTTTTTAACTATATTTGTAAATTAGTCCGTTCACACGTTGGTTGAAATATTGCTACCGCCAAAAAGAATTGTCAAAATCCAATTTGAGAAAAGAGAAAAACACCAAGAATGATTTAGAACAATTGAACCTCATTGATATCAATATTACCTATAGATAAGACCCTCCTTATAAAGCCTAACAAAAGCTTCTGTTACAGCATTTGACCTTTTTTCATCCATAGTAAAGCACTGCCATGATGAAAACAATAAGTTCAAAAGTCCTAATGAGGCCGGGTACCAACAAAATATTAGAACACACACACATACATTGATAATAACACTTTATTGGATTTACCTCACGTGACCAATCCAGAGATGCACCCAAACGCCTAAGTTGTTGTAGTATTGTGCCTCCATACGCATCTTTCCACTTCCATACCTTATATCAATACCAACATGATGGGAACTCTTTAGAAGAAAATCTAACCACTATAATGTCACAACCGATGAGCATCAGTATTAAAGCAAGATGAAATATATGAAAGTCAAACTCACTTCGGATACAAACTGTTCTCGGCCCACATCATGACGGGTCAGGTTTCTTTCTCTCATTAGTTTTTTCTCCACCACAACCTATCAGAGGCAGTATCAGATAAAAATATATGAAAATTAGCAACACACGCAAGTTGTCGAAAGTGTTCTCTAACAAAAAAGAAAACTTTCGTTATTATATATGAAACACTAATAATTTATGATAAATGGAAAAGATCTAGACAAAAATAGTGTCGTGGGTCAACTTCACCCATTCCAAAAATTACCTGTTTTGACCAACCGCCCACCCATCATATTGCAACGTCTAGTATTTATTATATCTTAGAAGTTGGTTTAACCTGAGTTGCTATCCCTGCATGATCCATCCCTGGCACCCATAGTGTATTGTATCCTGACATTCTCCTCCAACGAATAATCGTGTCCTGAAATAATGATGACCAACAGCAACTTAAATAACTGAATTTATATGTAAAACTGTGATTCATAAGAAATATGAATGAGTGTAGTTTAAACCTGGATTGCAGCAGTTAAGGCATGACCAATATGTAATGCTCCAGTCACATTAGGAGGTGGAAGAACCTACATTTACATATGAACATAACCAAATTACAATATCAATCACTACTTATGAACTTTTATGAATACTTAAAAGATCGCACTTAAAAAAGGTTTATTGAGATTTTAAAATCTACATATGAAATTAGACCAGCGAAAATCAGAAGTAAAATGGCCGTGTCTCACGATCGTGAATGGAGGTTTAGAGCTGCTAGAATCTGCCTCAAAGAATCCGGACTGCTCCCACCATGCATACCATCTACCAATAGACAACTTCAATAAGCAATAAAATAATCGATTAAAAGAAACAACTTGAAGCCAGTTAGAAGCTATTATATAATAGCAAGTCATAGCAAAACATACGATTTCTCCACTGCCTCAGGAGTAAACTGCTTTGCCATTTGATGAGATAGTTTTTTCTTCTCACCAGATGGGGTTTCCGGGTCGATAAATTCTTCAGAATTTTCTTCTCCTGCATCTGCTCGTAGCTTTTTCTTACTGGTTTTTGAGGAAGTAGGCCCTTGTTGAGCCTTGAGTGTAAATCAGTTAAGTCGAATGGTCATTAAATCATGATAATTTAAATTCAATACATATAAATATACACTAAAATATGATTATTAGATTATAGATACCTTAAGTTTAGCTGCTTCAGCTTTTTGTGCAGCTTTGAGTTTTTTCAATTCTTTCTCTTTTGCCTGCCCACCAAAGAAAATAAATTAAACCTTACATGAACAATAATACACAAATTGTGAATTAAGTCAAAAACAATAAGTAAAAAGGGTTTACCTTCTCTTCTTTCTTCTTCTTCCTCTCAAGTTCCTCCTCTGAAAGTTGAGCATCCAGCTTTGTGTCTGACATGATTGTCGCTCCTACGTTTGATGAAAATCTGATTTGAACCTTTTTGCCCTGATATTTTAAATTTTATTAGTCTAAACCTAATTGAGATACTTTCCAAAATCAAAACCGATTTGAATTTTCTAAGCGCATAAAAACCACACTACAAGTACCAATTTCAACAATACAGTATCCAATCTACAACAACTTATGCATAGATTATGCAGAAATGAAGCTAATAAGGGAATAATAAGGATTTTTGTACAAATTGGCATAAATTACATTAGAGAAGCATTGACATATGGATAAAAGGAGGCATATCCCGACAATATTATCTTATAGACTAATGCCTAATGGACACACTTTCCCACATCAAAACCAAAGAAACAAAGACCAATGTTGTAGAACTCGCTAGGCGGTTGTTGAGTGGTTGACCGGGGTGTAGTCTATAATCGGCCTAGGTGGGGAGTACTTGGATTGAAACTTTAGTCAAATTTCAAAATTACTAGATTCAATTAATGATTAATATAGGTTATGGGAACTTTGTACTTAAATTAAGTTATAAGAAGATTAAACTATAATTAAAGGGGGTTAATATGTCATTTTAACCTTAAAAAACTTTACCCTAATTAAAATCTTCCAATCCCCAACCCTTCTTCTTCAACAAATGGCACCCCTGCTCCCGTTTTCTATCATTCTTCTTCAACAATTGACAGCAGCATCAATCGCTCTTCAATAGGGGCGGCAATCATGTTTTTTCCAGTTCCACAGGTTGTGGTTTGGCGGGTAGGGAACACCACAACCATTTAACTATTTTCGTTCACGGGTTCAGGGATCAAATTCTCAATCTTTTGAAGACGGATACAGTCTCAAACAATATATTAATAATGAAAACTTTGATTACCTGACCACAAAGATTAACAAAATAAAATCAAAAAATTTGAAATAAAGAATCCATTATAGCAACTTGACAGTAATTGCCTATACCCACCTATGACTAGTAATTAGTAAATATTCATCCAAGTCAGAATGTGGACACAGGGAATCAAAACACGCGCACACACCAGCTCGGCTCTTATCTACATTTTAGAGATCATCTCTCAAACACTATAAAGAAACAAACTATATTACAAAAATCATATCAAATAAACACACACAAGTTCTGAGAGACTGAAACCCCTTTAAACTGCATGGAAAATATAACAAGAGATAAGTAATTGGTGCAATGCTTAACTAAATCCTAGTAAATGGTATTACATGCGTGAAGGGTACATCTGTGAATCAAAACACACAATTGAAACAGTGAAGCAATACAATATTTGGCAGAGAAGGGTACATATCTGAAGCAAAACAATCGAGACAGAAGCAGAAACAGAAACAGAAACAGAAACAGAAACAGTGAAGTACTGAAGTTGAAAACCTTGCTTCTAAAAACCCATTTAAACAGAAACAGAACAATGAAGCGTGAAAATCAGTGAAGCAAAACAATACCCTGCTTCTGTCGATGTATCGATGCTTGATTAGCGTTAGGAACAATCGATGTTTCTAAGAAATACCCTGTTGCTGTCTAAGTATCGATGCTTGATTAGAGTTCACTTGGAGCCGTATAAGGGAATACCGAATACGACGTCGGGGATGATGAGTGGTAGCACCGTAAAAATAAAAAGATGAATTAGGGCAACTAACTACAAAAGGCCAATTACTCTATTAAATTAAATTACTGTCATATTAGCATTCACATCATTTTCTATTTTTAACCATTTCTAACTCATAAATTTTCGCATTCAATCATATTCAACCTCATATCAAATATTAATAAAAAATATATATTAAATAAGAGATAAGAGTAAGAAAGAGAGAAGAAGATAAAAAAAGAAACCCGCAACATGTTCGTCAACTAGCCGGGCTCCCAACCCAAGCCAACCCCATCACCAGCGATGATGTTCCCATCGGGTTGGGAAGGAAACCCGCCATCGGGTAGATGCCGATGCGGATGGTCTATGAGTGTTTAAAATAGGGTTAAAGTTGTATAATGTCATGAATTTTATCCCAATGTTCTAATATGGTATTTAAAGTATTTTTTATACATATAACCCTTTAACTTGTTAAAAACATGTTAATATACCCATTATATCAAATGTTACCTGGTAAACAAGTAAAAACCCTGATTGTTGGAATATGCCCACTGATACACGTGTACTAGCATCACTGCTGATGAGGTATGAGCCTATTGGGTCACACGCCAAGGGTAGATTCCGGCAGCACAACGCAAACATGAGAGAATATGCAATTAGGGTTTCTGGTGACCTTCACGGGACGTGAAGAGGTCGTGAAGAGAAACCCTCCACGAGGCTTCACCACCCGGACAAGTAGTCGTGGGAGCACAGCCTTCACGAGGCGCCATGCTTTTAATTGGACCACTCGTTGGCCCAATGAGAGTGTGCGGTGGAACCCGGTCTTTGAGGCCTTCACGATTGCTTCACGGCCCGTGAAAGCCCGTGAAGACAGAAGTCAAAGTGACACTTTATTTTCATTGGACCTTTGTGTTGGTCCAATAGGAGGGTGGCTAGTTGGCCGATCCTGGTGTCTATCTGGCTTCTCCAGCCTCTATAAAAAGGCCTCTTATTCCCTCATTTGTGACTCTTGCTTCATGTGATAATATACACACATATGTTTGGTACTTGAGTTCTACTAGAGCTAAGTGAGTGTAACAAGTGAAGGCAAGTGGTTCTTGTGGTAGTGGTTGCTCTAGATTCACGAGGACTAAGTGTGGTTCGTGTCTCGGGTCAATAGCAAGACGGGATCTCGGCTACTTGGTGTGGACAACCGGTAGAGGAGCTCGTTTTTCGGGTTCTCAAGTTCATCCTTCTCGTTGCCTTGTTCCAGATCACGAGATGGTATATTTTCTCCTCCCTTTGATCTTTGTTTCTGTTGCTATATTGTTTGTAGTCACGATCCCCACTTGGGGAATACATGCATGTCGATTTTGATACCCGAAAACCCCGGTTTTTGATGTCGTTGCTTCCGCTGCGTACGGGTGTTGGCGTGCATGGATTCCCTACAGTGGTATCAGAGCCTAGGCTACAAAGATATAGCACGAAAATGGCTCGAAAAACCGTTTTTGGAAGATTCGTTTTTCTGTCCAGTAGGTCTTCACGGGCCGTGAAGTGTTCTTCACAAGTCGTGAAGGCCACACGACCAGTGTTCGTGAGGGGTCTGGTCGTGGGAAGTGTTTTCAGGCTTCACGAGTCCTCATGGCCCGTGACCAATCGTGAAGCTCTTGGGCTTCACGAGCCGTGAGAGGTCGTGAAGGCACTCGTGAATAGTTTAATCGTGAAACTTGGTTTTTAGGCTCACGAGCCCTTCTGACCCGTGATCGGTCGTGAGGCCCTTGGGCTTCACGAGCCGTGAGGGGCCGTGAAGGAGCTTCTGGGCAGTTTTTATCCTTAAAAGAATATTTTTCGTGGTTTTTCGGGTCATGGAGGAGTTTCTGTTTTTTGGCAGATTCCGTTTGTTTAGCCCCTCGTAATATTTTGGTTCAAATATGGGTATGTAAGGTATGGTCTTGGCATGAGATGCATACATGCATACACATATGTTGTGTATATATGAATATGGGTATAAAAGATGGTTTTGTGCCCTAATGCATATGTACAAGAATTTTTGTGTTGTGCCTTGAGTGTTTGTGTTGGAAATTCTTACCGAAATATTCTTTGGTCACGGTTTTGGCACACCGTGCTTTGTTGTTGTTGTTTGTTGCTTTTAGTTGGTAACCATCGCCCTAGACCTTGTGGTTTGTTTGGATTTATTTGGTGACCTTGGTGTCACGTGTAATGTAATTAATTATTTATTCGTTCGGTTTGTAATTAATTATCGCGGCTTGCATGCCGTTTCATTTATTCATATGTACTTGTACTAGATTGATAGGAAGTGCGTGGCTTGCATGCCATTTCCTTTCTTTTGTGTACTTGTGTTTTGAAGACCACAATCAAGAGTCAAGAGGAGACGTCTTGAAGACCTTGGATCCGGTTAATCCCGATGGAGGTAGCGGATTCAGTGGGAGCACTCCATGGTCTAGGTTTGTGTCCTTAGTAGACCTAGTCCTCCCGGCTTGGCTCGCAGGTAGGACGCATAGGTTTTTGACATGGTTACCAACCTCTTTGTATGCGTGTGATGTGATTTATATTTCTTGCATGGTTGTTTATGTTTCCTCGCATGCTTGATAACTTTTCTAAGTTAATAAAATCACAAGAGTTTTTAAATTGGTTAACAAACTCTCGCGCGTACACGATTAACAAGACAATATAAACTTGGTATCTATATTTAAAGTGAAAAATCGTTTTTGTCACTTACATTGTTAATCAAATATTAAAACTTGGTTTTAATCAAGAAACAAAAGCCCGTTTCCTAAAACGTAAATCACGCACCATCTATAAGATGACACACCCGATTCTAGTGAAGCATGGGATAATTGTCGAGCTAAGCACGAGTTATTCCATGTGGATCTGTGTGGAAGGCGAGAGTGGCGACTTGGAGTTATTGGTTGTCGAGCTTAGCACGAGCCAATGATTGTCGAGTGTGCTACCATGTATCTTGTTGGACGATTTACAATTGCAAACTAAAATCCTTGTGTGATTGTCGAGCTAAGCACGAGTCAACAAAGAATTTTAATTTGGGATTGGTGTAAGTAGGGATCAAACATGCCAACCGACCGTTTTACGTCGTTGGATCCCGCAAGTGTCTAAGAGTTGCAATGGAGATTGCAATCGGTAAAATGGTTACCGGCCTAAATAGCTTCATGAAGTGATCCGCGGTAAACCCGTCATGTAGTGGGGTAAAATATGGTTCTTAGCCCTTGTTAAGATAAATTGTTTTTCTAAAACTTTATGGGTATTTATTTTAACGAGGATTATATCAAACTAACTAAAACGTGTATTCTTGTTATTTATAGATGTCAAACGATAATAACACCACGTCAAAGAATTCGCTTCGTATGTTCCTACATAGGGAGAAACTCACGGGAGTGAACTTCGTTGACTGGCTTAGGCAATTGAGAATTGTCTTTCTCTATGAGTCAAAGTTGCACATCCTTGAAGAACCTCTTCCGGAACCACCTGCTAGCAACGCGACTTGGTCCATCCGATACACGTATGAAAAGCGTGTTGAGGACACACACGATGTTGCCTGCCTCGTGTTGTCAACTATGAGCTTGGAGTTGCAAAAACACTTTGAGCACATGAATGTGTACGATATGATGAACAAGTTGAAGGACATGTTCCAACAACAAGTTAAGGAGGAACACTATGAGTGTGTTAAAAACCTAGTCGGTTGTAGAATGCAGGAAGGTAGGAGTGTGAGTGCCCACGTTCTTAAGATGAAGGCGTACGTGGACCAAATGGAGAGACTAGGATTTCCCATGGGGAGGGAGCTTGCTGTGGATATAGTACTCCAGTCCCTGCCCGTATCATATGATCAGTTTGTCATGAACTATCACATGCATGACATGGAGAAAACCTTAGGTGAATTGCATGGTATCTTGAAGACTGCGGAGTCTAACATGACCAAATATGAATCCACCTCTTCCATTCCTACCACGGGTTCTAGGGAACAAAAGAAAAGGAAGAAGAAACCGACACGAAGGGAAAAGATTGGAGTGTCCAAGCATATTCCCCACATTGAATCTGAGGACCATGATTGTGTGCCTCAAGAAGAGATTCGAGAAAAGGTGGTTTGCTACTTCTGTGGAAGATTTGGAGATTGGGGCCGTCACGCATGCCCATCGTGCCGAGAGGATATTAAACTTCTAAGGAAAGAGAGAGTTAATTTCCTCTCTCAAGGTACATTCATGATTTATTGCTAATTCTTCTATTTCGCTGGGTTGTTCACCCGAGCTAATTAACTCACTTTTGTCACAAATTAATTTTGTTACAAAGTGTAGGTACCATTTAAAAGAAGAACCAAGAGCATGAAGAACCGGGTCTCTAAAAGAGGTAACTCGAAAGATTGACCTCTACAAGAGAATTGAGAGTTTTGATCTCGCATATTCTGACCGGTTTCATTATTACTTTGTTTTTGATGCCCTGCGAGGCAAGTTTGGTTTTTTGTTGTATGTTCATGAAGACGATGGATGAGTTGTTGAATTTTTGGGTTGTAAATTTTTTTTTCGCATTACTTATTCGATTTCGAAGTTTGTTCATGTCATAGCTTATGTTTTATTTTGGCCTTCAAGGCGCATCCTTCTACATTTGATGACGATGAATTCATACTTGAAATTTGAATCTTGTTTTAGAAAAATATTTGTTGATTGATAGAAATTAAAATTATCCATGTCAAGACATACATGTAACAAGTAATAATTAATCATGAATGATTGATTCTAAGTCCAAAATAGTTCGGATTAGTCGGCTCTTTGTCATAATCTACTTAACCATGTAAATAAGATAAGTATCACCTAGATCCATGTGGTTAGGATCTTGGACTAGTTTAACCTCGGGTTAAACATTTGATGCTAATCTTATCTATAAGGGTAAGATGATTATGAATCCCTTCACGGTATATGTGAGAGGGATGCTAGCTTGTAAGATATTGATCACCTTTGGTGGATAATCTGTACAAGCACATAACAAAGAGAAACTAATTAAAAGAATCAATTGGGACATATAGATAGGATGCTTAGATCTAGTTAAGATGCTAAGATACCTTAAATCTATATCAATGACTACATTATGAATTGCGGGATTATCTCACAATTCGTTCCTTAACATAGACACATTTGTACATGTTGTCACGTTGAAGGAAACCAGATATTGTTGAAAATGATCTGGTAAATAATGGGTCAAATATGTGTATTCGACTTGTTAGTATACACATTGAAAGTGACGAGCCAAGTCCTTAATCTTAATCCAACTTGAAAGTCTATTTGGCAACTATGAGATATATCTTGAAAGAGTTATTTGCTTGTATATATATCAAAATTTAGAGATTTTCAATCTACATCTGGTGGGAGATTGAAGAACTTAAATGCTGCTAATACATTTAAAAGGTTCTTATAGGTTTTGGATATTTTACCTTACGAGAACAATGTTTTGTTGCTCGAAAGGAAGATAATAACTAAAGCATTCCAGTGGAAGAACGTGCAACTTAAATGAAAGACTTGATGTTGGCTCTAGCATATGATCAAATATCGGCATGAGAATGCCGGTTATCCTGACCATGAGTAATTACTTTCAAGGATGATAGAAGTCATGTAGCCAAAGAGATATGGGTTCCTCATATCTAAGTGGCAATGACTTAATGGTGAGTTTTGTTCAAATCACCATCTATCGGAAGACATGGTGGGCCATGCGTTCACTAAGGTTATGAGAAGTAATTAATCATGAGATGAAATCCATTTTAAGTATGTGAATACTTTGCTTAATTCCATACCAAGGTGCAAACCGAGAAGGTGTAAATGGAATTAACATGGATTGTAATGTAGACTACTTCCAATACCGACTAAGGGTAAAGGTTTCATAATGATTATTGTGGAAACTTTTCCTAGTGGCTATGTTGAAGATCATTTGATACTTGTTGCTATTGTTGCCTTCTTACGGCAATAAAGGATAGTACACGGATATACAAGACCGCGTTCCTTTTTGGAACTTTGTATTGAGGAAGTGCTTACCACACTCTCCGAGGGTCTTAGATATCCGTAGTATCCAAATTAAGTCTACAAGTATGAATAAGTCCTTTGGACTTATACTAACATCGTAAAAGTAAGATCTTTGCTTTCATGAGAAAATCAAAGTCATGAGTTTTCTAGGAGCATAGATAAGACTTTTACATATGTCAGGGCTAGTGGGAGCTTTTATTGTATACCTAGAAGTATGTATCGATTAAAGATAATGTCCCATTGTTAAGTGTTCTATGAACCTAAGATAGGGAATTATTGTATCATGATAATACTTAGGAGATACAAGATTTTGAATTACAAGAAATACTTGTGTATGTTCTTAATGTTTGACGACAAGAAATAAGCCTTGGAGCAAGTTTTTTTTTACTCTAATACTAATTTCTAATAGGATAACTGTCGATCTTGATCGAAGTCTTTGATCCTACTATATGGTGTTAATAATAGATTAGAGAAGTTCTTAAGTATCACTGATCCTATTGTGAACTTTTGTAACAATGAGGATATGAGTACCTTAGTGCTTCGTTATATGATCTCTTTGACGGATACTTTGAATAAAGTAGTTTAGTCAAAAGATAATTAAGAGGATAACAAGAATACAAATGGATGTTGCATGGCAAATCCATTGAATAAGCCGTAGTCATAATGACTAGTGATGTTTGACATACTAGGTCATGTAGCATTTCTTATGCATATGATTTGGCTTTAAATATTGTTTTAGTTGTTGATTGTTTTATATTTGCTTTGGGAACTGCAAGCAGTATCGTTACTTTTGATTGCTTTCGATATATAGTATGGACTATATATACGTAGATGCGGTTACTTTCATTAGTCTTTACTGTGTTCCATCTTAGCATGTTTAACCACTTCCCAGAGTGCTTATGCATTCTAGATTTCCACAGTCAGTCATTCTTCAAGGGAAGAAAGTTTGAGTTAAGACTGAGGTTAGGGTTTGGTCATGCATTAATCAAGGATTGAATGCAAGTGACGCAAAACTAACCTGTGCTTGAAATGAGTTTCAAGTGATTGGAAGACCCACACCTGAGTTCACTTCATGGATATGGTCACAAGTGACTCGGGATGATAATATCATTTCATCCTTAGACCGGAGATACATGTGTATCCATAGCATGAGTCTGCTTTATTTTGATTATTTTCAAACGTGGTTCGTAACTGGCCACTATAAAGGGAGTTTTCAAATAAAGTATGAAGCATGTGGCGGGGCTATGTAGTCAAAAGGATTTGTTCCTCTAGTTAGAGAGATATCCCTAGGCCCCTCGATGATTGGGCGCTGACACAAAAAATGCATGGCCGTGCTCAAGTTACAATGATTTTAGATCAGTTGCAAACTTGTTATTTTGGTCACCACCAATCTAGAATCGAGAAACAGAATCGTGAACGATCTGGAGATTGACATTTTTCCATGTCTCGTGTTCACACGAATATCGCGAACAAAGGGATGTTTATGATCACTTATCTATAGGACCTTTTAGCCTTTCTAGGCTACCAGGATTTGTCGAGGATGACGTAACTCGTACCGACTTGGGGGCAAGTATGCTTTGCTAGAGCCGCTGCTTGTCTGTCGTGTTGGTAACGCTGTATCATGTGCAAGTGGGAGTCTGTTGGAATATGCCCACCGATACACGTGTACTAGCATCACTGCTGATGAGGTACGAGCCTATTGGGTCACACGCCAAGGGTAGATTCCGTCAGCACAACGCAAACATGAGAGAATATGCAATTAGGGTTTCTGGCAACCTTCACGGGACGTGAAGAGGTCGTGAAGAGAAACCCTCCACGAGGCTTCACCACCCGGATAAGTAGTCGTGGGAGCACAGCCTTCACGAGGGCTTCACGACCCGTGAGAGCCCGTGAAGGCAGGCGCCATGCTTTTAATTGGACCACTCGTTGGCCCAATGAGAGTGTGCGGTGGAACCCGGTCTTTGAGGCCTTCACGAGTGCTTCACGGCTCGTGAGAGCCCGTGAAGACAGAAGTCAAAGTGACACTTTATTTTCATTGGACCTTTGTGTTGATCCAATAGGAGGGTGGCTAGTTGGCCGACCCTGGTGTCTATCTGGCTTCTCCAGCCTCTATAAAAAGGCCTCTTATTCCCTTATTTGTGACTCTTGCTTCATGTGATAATATACACACATATGTTTGGTACTTGAGTTCTACTAGAGCTAAGTGAGTGTAACAAGTGAAGGCAAGTGGTTCTTGTGGTAGTGGCTGCTCCAGATTCACGAGGACTAAGTGTGGTTCGTGTCTCGGGTCAATAGCAAGACGGGATCTCGGCTACTTGGTGTGGACAACCGGTAGAGGAGCTCGTTTTTCGGGTTCTCAAGTTCATCCTTCTCGTTGCCTTGTTCCAGATCACGAGATGGTATATTTTCTCCTCCCTTTGCTCTTTGTTTCTGTTGCTATATTGTTTGTGGTCACGATCCCCACTTGGGGAATACATACATGTCGGTTTTGATACCCGAAAACCCTGGTTTTTGATGTCGTTGCTTCCGCTGCGTACGGGTGTTGGCGTGTATGGATTTCCTACAGTGATTTGATGTCTTTCCTACCATTTTTTATCGGTGATGCATTAAAATTAAGTTAATTGTCCATTTGGAGCTCTTGAAGGTGACGAGAATGTCTTCATCATCCTCCTACAACTCCAACCCAAATTCAAAGCTTCTAAGCGAATGTCATTGTGAGAAGCCAGTAAAATGTCTAATATCATGGACAAGAAACAACCCTGATCGAAGATTACTAACATGTCCTAATTCTTTGCTATGATTTTGTATAAAATTAGTCACTGAAATTTGTGAAAAATGCTCTAATTAGTCAATAAGAATTACAATCAAGATTACACAGACTACAAACAACTTTTAGATGATAGGGAAACAGAATTTGTTACAAGGCCAAGATGGAGTTATTACATTAAAAAATGAAATAAAAAATAAAGTTTTTGGAAGATGTTCAAATGTGTACAGAAAAAAACTTTAAGTATCATATTTGAACATTAAAACAAGATTCCTAACACTTGGAATGAGTTTAAAAATCATGAATTTACAGGCTCAAATGGTTGCAGGTTAAAAAAGAGGTATATTGACACGTTTTTGACAAGTTAAATGATCATGTGTAAAAAGAAAACTTTAAGTGTCATATTGAAATAATATGACAACTTTCATGTCAGTACGCAACTTTAACCCTTTAAAATAAGAAAAAGTATATATATACTACTACTTTTTTCTCCTAATTCATCTTTCAGGATATGTTAAGTCTACTAATTCTTTTTTTCTTATTTCTTTATTAATTTTGATATTGTGTTAATCTTGTGAGTAAGAGGACGAGTAGAATGAAAAAGTAGGAAAATATATCTGCTCTCATTAAAGTAATTTGAATCCAAACATTCGTTTTGAGTATCTAAAAATTCAATCTGAAATTATTTGAAAATTCGGTTATTCGAATTTTGGAATTCGGATAGTAATTTTTTTAAGTTTCGAATATCCGATATTGAAAAATATTTTATTTTTGATTTTTATATTGCTTATTTATTTAATTTTCTTAACATATATAGTTTTATATACATGCATTTTCCATTTTGAAGCATATTTGAGTTCTTTTTTATGATTAAAGTTTAAAATATGGTTATTTGGTAATTATATTTTTAAAAATTATATAAAAAATATGTTATTTTGAAATTTTCAGATATCTGAATCCGAAATTTCGAATACTAAAACCAACTACCATTCAGATATTTGTAACATCCAGTGTTCGAAATTTCCTAATAAGTGTAATATAAACCATGAGTTACCTGTATTGGGATTATATGTGTTTTTAAAACTAAAAAGGTTAAAACCGTCAAAATAAAAGACAACAAGTGCATGGACCGTTTCTGCCATTATATGATAGTTATAGATATATATGAGTTTTCTTGTTTTAACTCTACACAAACACACAGACACTTACATACATACGTACCTGCACCTCTTGCCCAATTTCTTTCATACTTTTGATCAAGAAACCAGCCTAATTAAGCATCTATCATTACCTAATAAATCCCCATATCATTAAGGTATGATTAGTATGTGTAGTTTATGTTTATATGGGTCAAAATGATTCAAATGGTTGAATAATAGATTAAAGTGTGTTAATCATGTTTCTAGTTATTTTAGATAGTGTTGAAAAATACCAAGAGTAGCTGTTGTGTAGAACACAAGTTGAAGGTCGGTCATGTACACGGTCCGTGTAGAGCAGGGGTGTAACACCCCATTAATGTGAGTAAATTAAATTTTATTTTTTATACATGATAAATTATGTGTTTATAAAAGAGTAGGAATACCTAAATGAATATTGGCACGCTTAGTAGTATTATGAGAGAATGGGAATTAAATTTAAAATTTTAAATATTATATATAAGTGAATAATTAGATAGATGAATGAATAGTACTTGTTAAGGGGCTAAAATTATATATATATATATATACACATGTGTGTATATAACTAGAGGGGTTTATAGTGTTAAAAACCTTATAACCTTGCATATAAGGCTTGGAGTCAGTCAAATGAAGTCAATTGGATTGTGTGTGTGTTTGCCAGCTTGCTGGAACCATCGAGAGTGCTATTGCACAACCAAGAAACCTTCACTTTGAATAATTTAAGAGGAATTAAAGGTTAGATAGCTAATCCAAGCGCCAAATGTATGAGTTCTTGATTAATTTGACACATATAGTGGTAGAATAGTTTTATTTCATGTTAGCATAGAAGAAGAGTTATCATAGTGACGACTTTATTGAGTTTTGAAACTGAAATTTATAACCAAGTAGTGTTTAGTTACTAATTTATGGGTAAAATTGATGAATTAATTGATTAAAGAATTGCCTAATGTGCAAATGTGTCAGATATAACTGTGTTCTTGAGTTTTAATCAAAGGGTGATTAATTATAGTCAATGTGATGTTTTTGTGTTTATGGATGTACTTGGGTTAAAAACAAGTGCCGGAAACACTAGTAATTTAGTTGGTTTTCGTTTTGGTCAGAAACTACTACTGTTCACGACGAACGGTTGCTATTAAAAGCTCTACATAGGTCGTGTACATGGGTGTCGGCCGTGTAGTAGCTCGTGTATGTGAAACACGGGCTGTGTACAACCCTGGGTATGGCACAAGTCATGTAACCAAGCTTTTACCATGTTTAACCAAGGAACACGGGCTATGTACAGGCTAGGGGTGAACACTGACCCTAACACTGCTAATGTGGGTATGTAGGCCATCATGTAGACCTACACAGGCCGTGTAGGTATCCGTGTAAATACTATTCACAAAAAGCAGGAAATGATTTTAATATCTAAAATAGGTATTATTAATTGTAGGGATCGGAGTATCGTGTGAAAACAAACCTACTAGAGTTAATACTTAAACCAGCGACTAAAAGAGATGAGTTTCATGATATCTACTATTAATTTAACATATGTGTTCTATATGTATTATGTAAAGATGATGATGATGATGTGTTGAAGTCTGGGAGGCTTATGTGGTTGGTCAATGAGACTAGCGAGATGCTAATCTAGCATTTAGGATCGATGTGATCCAGAATTCGGTGTGACTTCCGGTGGTCGGGGACTACCGGTGATCGGGGATCACAAGTGTGATGATGATGTATTAATTTGATGCGTGATATGTGCTTGCATTCAAGTGGCGATTGATTATGTGCTCACTAGGTTATGTGCTTAGTTTAGTGTGTTGCTTCTTGCAAGAAATGTCAAATGGGAAGGCTCTAGTACACGAATGACAGCTTAGGCTTCCGTTTGCATTACCTTTTGAAAACATTAAACTATTGAACACATCTTTTGTAGAACAATATTTTGACTTTAACTTGATACCTTTGTACAAGGCAGTGTAAATGTTTTAGTTATTAATATAAAAAAACTAGTCTTATAAGGGGAGCCGTGTAAGTCAATACGGCCCGTGTAGCACCCTAGGTAAACACAGGCCATGTAGCCTGTTGTGCCCATGTAGTGTGAGGGGTACACATTCCGTGTAGGCCCCTTCGTGGCCCGTTTAGGCCCTGTTTCAGGACATATTGCTTTATTTGTGACATCTTGTTATTTTTATTGTATTAGAAGGTGATTGGATACCTAACCAAATCATATAAGTTGTTATTCACTTATATTGCTTACGGGGTGAGTTTACTAAACTCCTTTTCATATGTGCACAGTGTGTAATGCATTACAAGAGTGTGATTGATATGTGTGAATCAAAAGTGTGGTATAGCATATTGCTTCGTGCGGTAGTGCTAAGTTTAGAATCTAGCCTGGTTGGGCATTTGCTAAGATGGTTTAGTACTGTGGCCTGTACAATAGTGTGATATCTCTATACGAGTTACCACATTGTGTGTATATGATTTACAGTTAGCATACTCGCTAAACTCTCGTAGTTTACCGAATATTACTTTTATGTTTTGCAGAACACGATAAAGACAAAGGCAAGGCTCCTATTTGACCACCAACCTTATAATCTTTTGTAACCCCAACGCCTCTTTTGTATAACTTAAAACACTTTAGATTATGTGTAAATATCTCTTGTTCATACATGGTTTTCTTAACAAACGTGAGCTTCCGCTTGCTTTCCCAAATATTACGTGAACACTTTAAATAATACTTTTATATAATTTTAGTTTTATAAATTGGGGCGTTACAATATCCGGCTTAAACACTCCTAACATAAGGTAGATAGGAAAAAGAAAAACCTTATACAATTTGACGAGTTGATTCGCAGAACCGATACTTAACACAACATAATATGTTTCCTATACAGGTTACGCGGAGGTAGACCCGTAAATGACATGAACCCATTAGTATTCATATAGGTTCATATCGCGTTGTAACGCCCCAAAAACCAAATTTAAAATATTAAAATATTAAGATCAAACACCTATAAGTGTTCGCATCTCAAAGTTTATCATAAAAGCGGAAGCAATACTTGTTTGAAAACCTGACGTATCAATAGATACTCACATAAATACTGTCATAAGTTTGGTACCAAAAACTTGATATTTACAAACCAGGCGTTAATTTCAAAGAGTTTAACAATTAGAAGTCAAACCGGAGCTTTGCCCTTGCCTTTGATAAAACCTGCAAAACATTTTAAAAATAGTATATGATAAGCTACGAGAGCTTACTGAGTAGTCTAAACATAACATCGTATGAGCACACGTATACAATCACATGAAGATAATACACGCATGTCTGGCAATCAAAGCTAGCCTCTGGTTCTAGACCCAGGGCAGCATCGTATGTCACAGTATTGTACCGCATCTGAGCCCTACTGCACATAGCAGTAAGCTTACATATTCACATGTATAACATAGCATGTTAGCAATCTGATATGAAACTACACATGCTGCTAATATGAAGTGAAGTCTAGAAGACTCACCTTATAACTGTAATATGCAATACTTCACAGATCACTGATGCATGTAATATGTCAATCACCTCTTATATAAACAATACATAAATAATACATAAGTCGTTCTGATATGAAATAGGGCCTACACGGGCCGTGTCTCTCATATGCTACACGACCTAAGCTGGCAACATGGCCAGTGTGGTCTAGTCACCATACACGGGCCGTGTACCACTCATGCTACACGACCATGTAACCCTACATGGCCCTATGACTGCCTTGCACACTACACGGCCGTGTACCGCTACACGGGCCGTGTAACTCTTATACTACACGACCATGTAACCTTACATGGCCCTGTGACCGCCTATACTACTACACGGCCGTGTACATCACAGACCAGCAGACTGTTCTTGCCAAGAACAGTCGGATTTCATCAAGAAAACCCATAACTTCAACATAAAATGACTAGAGGTGTTTTCCTACACCTCCTACATCTGATATACATGATCTAAACTATATAAAACAACCCTAACATGATTCCACCATTGAAACCATGTGTTTAAAGATATAAAACTTCAAGAACAAGGTTTGAATGTTTACCTCAAGTTATACACTTGCTAGATCCTTGCTATAAACACTAGTTCTGCTGTGTTCTTCAAAGAAGAATGAAAGTTGCCTATGCTAGCTCAAGAAATCGTGGATGGCAGATGATAAAATGATATCTTTGACTAAATTGTCAAAGATTGGTGCAATATATATATATATATATAGTTTCAACAATTGACATAACCGCCTCTTGGACTTAATTGACTTGAAATATGATGGTTTTAGCCCCTCTAGTTTAAAACCCCATCTTATCTCGTATATCAATTTCTAACTCGGGTAACACCTTGTACTTTTCTTGCATAAACTTAATAATAAAATTCTGGGTGTTACACGCGTCGATAATTATCACCCACATATATATTCTTTAACGTCGTTTTTTTATTTATAACTAATAAAATTTTGAAAAAACCCAGTTAAAATATTAAGTAATAATGTATTAGACAGGAAGATGAAATGGGTTGAGGTGTGTGGGTATTATATCATTTAGCAGGATGAAGTGAGAACGAGAGGGAGATGATGTGGTAGTGAAATAACAAATAGGACGGAGCATCAAGAATAAGGCTAGAGGGTGTTTACGAATGTCTAACCGGTAACAATTTATAACTTTCTTAAAATTGAATATAAACTTAAACCGAAAAATCTTACTAACCGATAATAGGTTAAATATGTCTTTTGTTAACCAAATAAATGTTTACAAATTTCATTTTTAAATTGAGAATTTTCAACTCAATATCCATAATTCAACTTACTAAAACATTATGAATTATTTGAATTATTTATCAACTACTTATGGCAAGAAAGAAACATTATGAATAAAGACATAACTAAGTTGTCTAGAGCTTAATCAATAGAAAATAACAAAATTTATAAAACTAATTATATATATATATATATATATATATATTATACATATAACAATTAATGGGATAGATGAATAGGGTTTATGTTGTTCTTTTATAATATATAAAAGATACTATTAAAGCTGACATAAATATAATGCAGATAAATTGGTAAGAGCTTTTGTTCTATAAGCTACGTCACATGCGTTCTCCCGGTGCCCCTTTCTCTGTAACTAACATTTTTGGGTTTCTTTCATATATTTTTAAAAGCCTATTTTAATAAATCATTTTCCCTATTCAAAATCCTACAAAGTATAACCCTCATATGTTTTTCCATGAGAGTTATATATATATATATATATATATATATATATTGATTTTATACTTGTTAAAATTCTATTAAGGTGAACAAATTAAACTCATTAACAAAACCTTTAAAATGTGAAGTTTCATTTTGTTTATTTTTTTAATTACTACCACTAATCAAATAGTTTTTCAGGATATTTAAAAAGTTAAAAAAGCATCATTTTCCCTTTTTCTCTAAAAAATAGCTTTTAACATGATGATTATATATATTAACATTATTGATAGAAGTTAAGTTTAAAATCTTGAGGCTTTTTAGATTTTATATAGAGCCGTTTAAACTCATTTTAATAAAAAGTTTAAACAATTAAATATCTATTCTATTATATAAACTATTTAACACCTTTTATTCTCCTTTACTTTAAGTTTTTAAAATTCAATCAAGACAACATATTAATATTTCTTTTTATTTAAAATTATAAATTAATCTTTAACCATTTTACACTCTTTTCTAATTTACTTTAACTTTTAATTCATTTAATATACATCCCTCGCTAACACACTCTCTAACACAAATACAATTATTCACCCACATTAACATAATTTCTAAAATTTTATTAACTTCTATCTACTTATTTCACAAATATAGATATTTTTTCTTATTTTAATGTCTTTTACACTTTATTTTTGAAATTAGTAAAATGGTTGCTGAAAATAAAAGAAAAATAAAAAAACGAACAAATTTTTTTTTGTGATATTGAATCGCGCGAATAACATACCATTAAAGTCTTGAAAACGATATATTACAAAACAAAAACTATTTGTCACTATAACATTAAGCGGATACGATACCAGTAAATTATAATCAGCGTAGCCCAAATAGTAATCTTATCCCGTCGCGAAACTCGTGTAATAAAATCTTGTTGACCCTTAAACATTAAACATTGACTATGTTTAATAATGTTTATATAAGAAGGTAATATGCTCATATTTATTTATTTTGGTAATAAATTGTTTACCCCATGACCTGACCATAATCGAGCGAGAAGTGTAGAAACAGGGGATCGAGAAAGAGAGAGAAAAGAGTGAGGGAACTATGCCGGCGACAGCGACGATGATCGGAGCTTTACTGGGTTTGGGCACCCAGATGTATTCCAATGCCCTCCGAAAACTCCCCTATATGCGCCGTAAGCTGTTAATTTCTCTTTCTCTTTCTCTTATAATTAAATCAATTGAATCACGTCCTCTTAATTTGAATTTGTTACAGATCCGTGGGAGCATGTTCTCGGGATGGGGTTGGGGGTGGTGTTCGCTAACCAGCTAGTCAAATGGGACGCCAAGCTCCAAGAAGACCTCGATAAAATGCTCGACAAAGCCAAAGCTGCTAATGAGCGCCGCTACTTCGGTATTAACCCTAACCCTGACTCATAAATTTTGATTAATTTTTTGTGTTACTTGTTTTGTTTCCGCGTTCGATTTTGGAATGTTAGTCCTTTATATGATCACATACTACTCACCATGAAATTACATGAAAAAGGACGATTCTAAGATTTGGGAGTGCTGAATGATAACGGTGTTAAATTACATGAAATGGGTACGTCATATCCTTTGATGTGTTTGAAGGTTCTGATGACTAAATTTACGGGATTTTAAGAATTATGTGACTGTTGTTAATTTATTATTCTTCGTTCTTTGAATTTTTAAGATGACACTCATTTTTGTGACTTACCATGGCCCTTGTTAGTTGTTACTTCACATCTATATATCTATAGCCTTTTTTTATGAGATTATATAAAAAGGACACTTGTTATTATGCAAAGTAACATTAGTGATAGGTGGTGTTGCTCTTTTTTGATATTAAACATGTGTCATGTTGGCATTCAGCCACTAGATTAATGTATACTCAACTATGAATAAAAATGGTTTTGAACTGAAGAAACATATGTAGAATTTAGAGGATATCAGGAGTTCTCAAAAGGTGCCAGCTTGCTCATGAGCATGTTTAAGAAGCACTTAGGCAATTAATAAACTTTGCTAAAAAATATGTATACGCTCAAAAACGGTGAAAAGCACAAATATTAATACTAATTGGTCACTTTTCTCGTAGTATTTTCTTTTTTGGTGCTTCTGAGATTCTGAGAGGCACAGGTTTGACAATTACATGCTAAACATTTCCTAAAGTACATCCTCTCACCCCTTATCCTAGAAAAATGCAACATTTGACTTGGAAATTAGTTAAATACGAGGCGTTGAATAATGATCAAAGTGAAATGGCCAAATGGGTTCATCAAATCCTTTGACGTGTTTGAAGGTGATGCTGAGTAAATTTCTGGGATTTTATGAATTCTGCTACTGTTGATACTTTATTATTTTTCATTCTTTAAATTTTAGGATGAAAGTCATGTTTGTGGTTATCATGGCACTTGTTACTTCATGACTTTGCAGTTAATTTCGGCTCAATCTCGGTTCTCGGACATAGGAAAAATATCGGTTGTAAATATCGGAACCGATATTCTCGCCGGGATTTTCTTCTGTCCACTTTAATAGCCTATTTCTCAACATAAAACCTAATGAACACACATTTCCCTTCCTTCTTTCGTTCTTGTACAAGCGACAAACATATGCCTTCTTCTTTCTTTTTTCTATATGACAGACCCCTTCTTTCTTCTTGTACGATTTTGACTTGGAGTTTTATGTATTTTTTTATGATTTTGATTATATATACATATGTTCTACATAATATAAAAATACGATATCTCACAACGATAACCGTTATTTCAAATCTTGGTCCTTGACCGATATTTGATTTTTGACCTAGATAATACATAGCTTCACAATCCATATATCTTTAGCCTTTGAGATTATAGAAAACTTACTCTTGTTGTTATGCAAAGTAACTTTAGTGATAGGTGGAGCCGTGGAGTTGTTCTCTTTTATATTAAACACATGTCAGATCTGCATTTACGCACCGCATTAATATATTCTCAAGTATGAATATTAATGGTTTTGGACTGAAGAAACATATGTAGAATTTAGAGGACATCTGGAGTTCTCAAAAGTCAAAAGGTCAAACTTGCTCACGATCATGCATAAGAAGCACTTAGTTGTTTGGTAAATTAAGCTCAAAAATGGTAAAGATCACAGACATTAATACCTAGTGGTTGCTTGTCTCATATGTGATTGTTTTTGCTTTCAAGAAGTAGGTTTCACAACTAACGTGCTAAACACTTCCTAAAGTACACCCATTTACTTTTTGTCCTAGAAAAATGTTAAGCTTGACTTGGCAAATAGTTAAATACTTAATATTCAAGGTGTTGACTAAAGATTGAACACCTAAATGCTTGTTAAGATGACAAATTTGAGGAATATTTTGGACCATAATTAATATCAACATTATCTTGTGAAGATCTTAAATTGACAAATGGAAAATTTTGCGAAGGAACCTTCATTTTTCTTGGAAGTGTTTTCATTTTTGTACTGGATACTACAATGGCTTGCAAAAACAAAACAAAAAAAACAAAAAAAAAATCTTGAAATAACTTGTAGATTCCATTTGGAGCATTGTTGACCAACAAGAGAATTCCTTGGTGTAGTATGTAAGCTATTGGGTTTAGGCCCAATTTAGGATTATGTTCTTTCTACCATGTCACCTCTTAACCCTATTTCTCCAGGCTTTAAACCTTCTTCTTTCAAAGCTTTGGACCTTCTTCCTTCGGCTTTAGCATCTTCTTTAGTTTTGCCTCTTTCTCCCTGGATGTAATTTTAGTTTGGTCTTCCCTTGGTTCTCTCATTTGACCTTTCTTCCTTGTTTGCATCTTCTCCCCAATACACACCCTGCTTGTCACATCATCTCGCCACACTGTTCTTGGACTTACAAAACTGTTCGAGCCTTCAAGAACCTTTTTCTTAGACTGTGGGTGGTACGAAGGAGAAGATTATGTATTTATTAGTAATTATTCTCATTTTGTTTGAGATTTATTTTTGTATTTATCTTTAATAATATAGAAAAACTGCTTGAGTCTTCAAGAATCTCTTTCGTAGACCGCGAGTGGTATGATAAGGAGAAGATTATGTATTTATTAGTAATTATTCTCTTTTTGTTTGAGATTTATTTATGTAACTACTTTTCATAAGATAGAAAAAACTCGTGTAAAATATTTACGTATTTATTACTATTTATTCTCTTTTCCCGTTCATTTATTTTATGGAAGCAACACTGAATATGTCGGTCACCCATATATTTGAATATAAACTTGCAGACAGTGCAACATAACTCATTTGTAGTCTACCTTGTGATTGGAGTTTTACAACATAAAGCTCCCACGTTATGGGGGTGGGGTGACAACATGTGCAACCTATCTTATAGCAAACCTGGTCTTTCATACACACACTAAACTTGTGGAAATCAACTTCGACTTGTATAACCAACTAGATGTCCTCACCAAGCACTTAGGGGTCGTTTGTTTTCCTGAAAAATGTCTTAGTACATCTTAATCTACTTCAATAAGAGGTTTTAAGATGTAAAGACAGTTTGTTTTTTCTTTTCATTCAAATCTGAAAACCTTTTAAATCCCCTTAATGAGTCATATATAAAAATACCTCTTATTACCTTTTAACACAATTCATGATTCATTCTGCTATAACAATCGGACTAATTCCTTCACCGGTTACCTTTACATACATGGCCTTTCCCCCTCTCAGTTGCCGTCGGCCAACACATTAAATATTTTGGTTTTAATTCATTGTATTATTATGGTTTTATATTTTTTATTAAAATATTTTATTTTATAATTAGTAAAGTTTATATTTTTATTAAAAATGTAATAGTTGAATATTAAATATTATAAAACAGATAATTACAAACATTTAGATGTTCTAAAAACAAACAATAAAATATGAATGAACATTCAGACGTCAGAACCACTCTTAATTAATATTCAGATTCAGACCCAGGACCTCTTAAAAAACAAACGACACCTTAGACTAACCTGTGTCTTACTATCCTAGGTTCATGTCGTCACACATCCCTGGCTTGTGGGGGTGTATTAAAGTCTATTATGTAGTGTAGTCGGTTTAGGCCCAGTAATGGCCTCTAGGGCCACTGACCCTAAGATATTGTGTTAGTGTGTCTAATTGTATCATTTTTTATCAATCAAATTGAATCAGAGGTATTACAAACTTATTATAGAAAACCTGGGTTGGGTTATAACTTAGCCAATAAGGGTATTACAAACTTACTATAGTCTCATTATTAAGATCTTCTTCTATTTTGCCATTTTGGACTCTTCGTTATTAGGATTTATCTTTTATTTTGGACTCTTCCTTATTAGGATGTATCTTTTCCCTTTTATCCACATTATTTTCTTTTATCCAAGGCCCTTTAGTTGATAGCTTGCATAGCTGGAATTGTTAGATTTTTCTTGATTTATTTTTGTTTTCTAGTTAGTATCCTAGTTGGAGATCAAGACCTTTCTTCTTGTTTATGAATAGCGAGTTAATTAATTTTGAAAATTTTATTTTCTTGATTTCAACTTACTAATATTGAAGAGTCAGATAAGTTCTCTTAATTTTCATTATGTTATTATTTACAGTCTGATATACCCCATTCCGAGGGATAACAGGAAAGCTGTTTCTCACAAATGTCCAACAATATGTTAGTTGTCCTGAATCAGTAGCTTTCCCTACCCTCACCTTTGATTCAGTGACTGAAGTTCCCTTGAATTTTTTTGTTCCATGAGCGTCACTCATGGTGTTAGAAGCACTTCTCAGTTTGATTTGTGATTAGCCCGGGCCCAAACGGAATTCCCTAGTCTGGAAGATCTAGAACCATAAGTAAGAAACTCAACTTAATTTAGTCCTCAAGTTTGTTGTCCTATTGAACACTCCAAGTCACCTGATGACATCTTGATGTTTTATTGATGAATTCAAGAAAAGGAAAAAGAAGCTAGAATGCTGGACATGCTCATTTAATCATCTTATATGTGTGTATCATCCAGTAGAAATGCCTTCTGTCTTGTGTTATTTGGTTTCAAGCTTCTTACTTCTTGCACTTATAGCCAATTAAATTATTATTATGGTTATAAACATCTGATTTATCCTAAACTTTGAAACGCAGACGAAGACGAGTAGCATGATGAAGAATATCTGGAATCCAACATCTAAAGAATGCAGTTTCTGTTTGAATTTTTACGTGGTTCATGAAATTCTTCTGATCATCTTTAATCGTGTACTTTCGGTTTGTAATGGTGTTTCAAGCCTTGTGACCTTGATGCTTATGTGATTGAATGTTGCAGTTTTGACAAATGCAATCATTCTCATTTACATTATGAATAAATTGTTGAACCGAAGATGGTGAATCCATGGTTTGACTAGTGAATCTTTAACAAACTTATTCTAATATTATTTTTGATATAGTGAAACCCATTAAAAGATAATCCACGAGTTACAAAATTATATGGTTGAAAAATGATTTACAGTAGTAGATGCTTACAACCAGTCAAACAAAATGGACTTACGACTTGGATACATCTATAATTGGTCAGAACACATGAAATTTGATTGGGCTAAGCATATGGATCTCGACTTTTCTTTTCTGCATTCGCTGCTATGTCTTTCACTACATGCAGGAGAAGATCACAAGCATGCCTTGAAGATGGTCTCTCAGCAGGAGCGGTTTTGGTGCATTGAAGTCCAATCTCAAGCACTTGAAAAGCCGCATTTTCTTCATTAGGTAAAAGTGGTTTCATATTTGGATCTATTAGTTCCTCACGTTCTGGTCCTTGCATTTCGATACGAGATTCGACCCATCTCACCATGTCCACATTTTCACCAAAATTTCCCGCTGTTGGCAGTCTCCCGGTCACCAGTTCCAGTAGCACAATCCCCATACTGTAGATGTCACTTTTCTCGGTTGGCTTAAAAGAGTAAGCATATTCTGTTCAAAACATAAAATTTTGAACAAGGTTAATTCGTTTTAATGCCTGCTTATAATTCAAGAAATTCAAGAGTTGTTTTAGTATTTTACCTGGAGCGATGTAGCCGTAAGACCCTGCAAACCACACGTTCGAATTGCTAGTCAAAGAGTCGAGATTCTCTGTGATGGCTTTTGCAAGCCCGAAATCACCCAAATGGGCATTCATGTTCCCATCTAGAAGAACATTTGCTGACTTAATATCTCGGTGAATGATTTTAGGCACACAATCATGGTGAAGATACTCCAAACCCTGAGCTAACCCAATCACGATCTTCAATCTAGCCTCCCAGTCAAGATTTTTCTTTTTCCTGATGTTTCCTGGTTCCTGGTGCAACCAATCGTATACACTCCCGTTCTCCATGTACTCGTAAATTAACAAGTTTGATCCAGCTCCACGGTTGCTACAGTACCCTAATAACTTCACTAACCGCCTGTGTTTTATCCGACCGATTGTATTCACTTCTCGTGCAAAACTCTTATCAAGAAATGTGTCGTCTTTCCATGGTATTCTCTTGATGGCTACTATTTCACCTGTAAGAAATTCAGCTCTGTAGATTGTTCCTGACCCGCCTGACCCGATTATGAACTCGTCACTTAGATTGTTTGTGGCTTCCATAATGTCTTCCCATCTGAAATCACTTCGGACTGAACCCCGTTTGAAAAAGAGCGGCCTTCTTTGTGTTCGAGACGAAAAAGAGGAAGAGTAGTAAGTGCTGGACCCGTCTCGTTCTCCAGCTCTTATGAATCCTGACCTGTTTCTTCTGAAGAATAAGAGGGCTGTGAGAAATAGCAGCCCAATTGCAGCTATGGTAGATACAGCTGAGATTGCAATAATAGATGCTTGACTCAACCCGTTTTGTTGTCGGTGTTTGGAGGCGCGGCAATGATCGAGAGGAGGTCCACAAAGATGTACATTCCCGACAAATGAGTCAATTGGTAAGTCGGAATAATCGTCATCTAATTTTCCCTCAAGATTGTTGTAAGAGAGGTTAAGTCTGCCCAAACTACTCATCTGACTGAGCTCCCGTGGTACAGGTCCTGTTAATGCATTGTGAGAGAGGTCAAGCACCTCGAGTTTCGATAGTGTCCCGAGGGATACTGGGATGCTACCAGTCAGGTTATTGTAACTGAGGTCTAAAACACTTTGTAGATTCTTCAACTGTCCGAATTGAACGGGGATTTCGCCGCTAAAATTGTTGCTCGAGAGCTGGATCTCATACAGCTTGCTTAAGTGCCCAATAGCTTCCGGGATTTGTCCTGAAAGTTGATTCTTGTTCAACTTTAGCACGTTGATAGATGAAAGCTTGCTGATTTCTTTCGGGAGGTTCCCATTGATCGAATTGGCATCGAGTGAAAGCACTAAAAGTTTCGAGCAGTTGAATAAGTTCAATGGAAGAGAGCCCGTAAATTTGTTGGATGAGAGCTTCAACTCACCCAACAGCGGCAAGTTTCCAAGCCATGATGGGATTGAACCCGAAAGAAGGTTGTTATTGAGATCGATATGAGTTAGCTGTTTACACATTGAAAGCTCATGAGGTAAAGAACCCGAGAGCAGATTGCTCGACAAATCCAAGAGCGACAATTCTCGTATTTTCCCCAATGCAGACGGGATTCTTCCTTTCAGTCGGTTTCTCCCCAGCCTTAGTCTTTGAAGAGATGGCGAATTCCCAAATTTGGACGGAATCTCACCGTCGAATTTGTTGTTGCTGACATCAAATGAGAGAAACAAACCCGAACTGCACAAAGGAGCAATGCTACCATTTAATTTGTTGTTGGACAGATTTATTCTCGTTAAATTGGCAATGTTGGTTAGCTCTATTGGGAGATTGCCTTGTAGAGAGTTGTTATAAAGCATGAGCTGTTCTAACGATCTCAGGTACCCAAAAGTTGCCGGAATTCCACCGCTGAGATGGTTGTCCGCCAGGTCTATGATTGTAAGCTGATGGCAGTTCCCGAAAGTCGCCGGAATCTCACCAGAGAGATCGTTCTGTCTCAGGTGAATGAAATTCAACTGGCCGAGTCTCCCAATAGTAATGGGAATTTCGCCATTGAAATTGTTTCCGTAGAAATCAATCATTTGTAAGCTGGAGCAGTTGCCGATCTCCAACGGAATTCTTCCCGACAGCTGATTCTCATACAGAAATAGAATCTGAAGCTTCTGAAGCATTCCAATTTCTTTCGGTAATTCTCCGTGCAACTTGTTCTGAAACAATGTTAACGTTTCAAGATTACTGAGATTGGCTATGGCCGGAGGGATTGAACCGGTTAATGTATTGTTGTTGAGCGAGATATCCGTCAAATTGACTAATTCAAAGAGTTCAATAGGTATCGACCCGTTGAGTGTGTTATTCGACAAATCAAGCTGTTTCAACGACGAACAATCTCCCAATTCTCTGGGTATTTCACCAGAAATCAAATTCTGGGCAATCATCAGATGTTCCAAAGTTTTGTTACCGTTAGAACATATATTTTTAGGGATCGTACCAGAAAGACTGTTGTTTGACAGTACGAGGTAAACCAGCTGACTCATTTCCCCCAATTCTCCAGGGACTTCACCGGTTAACTGATTTGCTGATAAATCAAGATTCCATACATTCCCAAGCTCCGCCATTGATTTGGGTATCTTCCCTTCGAGCAAATTTCCAAGTAAATTCAGGTATTCAAGACTGTTCATCTCGCCGATTCTGCTCGGTATCTCGCCGGAAAGACTGTTATTAGCAAGATTCAGCGTTCTGAGGTTCTTGAGATCACACAATTCATCCGGGATCGAACCGTTGAGGTTGTTAACCGCAGCCGTGAAAGACACCAAACTCGAACAGTTTCCGAGCTCCGGCGGGATTGTGCCATTCAGTTCGTTTTCTTGTATAACCAAATTCTCGAGCTTGCTTAGTTTTCCGAGCTCCGGAGGTATTGGTCCGGAGAGATAACAAGAGGCCAAACCGAGAACAACCAAATCTGGGAGATTACCGACGGAAGGTGGGATAGGGCCGGTGAGTCGGTTGTCGCCTATACGGAGTACTTGAAGGCTGGAGAGAGAACCAAGCTCTGCCGGAATGTGGCCGGAAAGTTGGTTGGAAAAGAGGAGGAGTGAAGACAAGGAGGTGAGAGTAGAGATATTAGGTGGGATGGGACCAGATAGCTGATTAGATGAAAGATCAAGGTGGATTAGGTTCTGTAAAAGGGAAATCGACGGTGAGATTGAGCCACCGAGGGAACCACCGGAAAGATTAAGACCCACCACCTGAGAAAACTTTCCGTCGCAAATAATACCAGTCCAGTTACAAAAACTCTCGTTTTTCTCCAACCAGTCTCCGAGAACATTTTGTGGGTCTTCAGTAAACGATCTTTTCACCTCCAGAAGAATTTTTAAACTCGTAGCAGAATCCAAATTCTCAGACTCAACATGCCCAAAAAACAAGAAAGAAAAACCAACCAAAAACAGAGCAAGAAATTGTAACACCTGTTTCGCCATGGATTCTCAACAAGCAAAACAGAGTATCTTCTTTCTTATTTAGTTTATGGATGATTATTTATGTTCATGGAGGTATTAAGAAGAAAAAGCTTGGCGGGGTGTGTTAATGGTGGAAAAATTAAAACTTGTGAGCTGTCAGAGAAGCAGTGCATGGAGTAACGGAGCTATGATTTACGTGCAAGATTTTGGGGAATTGCAGAGGTATAAAAGCAAGAGATAATAAAAAGAAAGAGAGAGAAATGGGTGGTTTCAGAAATCAGAAACATCATTAATGGCCACCGTAGCTTCTGCCCATTCACAGACAACAGAAGATTGAAATTGTGTAGCAGAAATTATTTGGTGAGGTGTTAATTAAATTGGTTATCAGCATATTTAGAGGGTTGGGTTTGAATTCGCAGAAAAAAGGTCAACTATTGCAGCAGTTTAAGAAGGAAGAAGAAGCAGAAGAAGAAAGGGGAGTGAGTGAGTATGGTTCGCTTTTGTTTTGTTAGAAAGCGTTCGAAAGTGATTGGTTGAGTTTCCATAATCTGCATGCTACTTGAAATTGGAACAGTTTTACAAAGTCAAAATAGGGTCCACTCTCTGGGTAACCTATGAACCGTGATTTTGACCAAATAACAATGAACTTGAATCCTATTGAAAACCAACTTTACATACATCATCTGGAATATAACTTGTCACTAGTTATTAAAAAAATGTTGAAACCGAGGACCATCTCTTTGGTACCGATTTAGAACCAGTCCGGTCCCAAACTATACTAAAGCTTTTGGCTGAGTGATTCGAGCCTTGTTACTTATCTAAACATTATATTCAAAAAGAAAACTTTTCAATTTGTGGACAACACACTTGATGGGGTTTCAATCTAGTTTGTCGGATTTCATCGGTTTGGATCGAGTTTTGCTCACCTTATTTTTCATGTTTTTGTATCATATTCATTGGTTAGATGTCATATAGTTAATTGAGTATGTGTGTATATTTTTTTTGGTTTTAGGGGTCCTTTATGATACAAGCATGATTAGTTGATTAGATAGAGATTAGTTTAACGGGAAAAAGCAAGAAAAAAAAGTATTATACTCCTTTTGGTACAAATTTGAGTTATTGGGGTTGAGCCAACAAATCCTTTTGTCCCTTTTAAACTTCATTGACTCGTTACCAAAAGTCCAAAAGATAATGCTTTATTTAAGTTTGCTTCTTTTATCCATATTCACCAACCTTGTGCTTTTGAGTTGTTTTTAACCTTCGGTTGGTTTCTTATAATCCTAGCTATGTTTCTCCACTCACATATTTCAATTGCACCAACTTAGTTACCGATAAGACACGAAGACTTTGATCCAAATTTCTTTTATTTTATAACTTCAATTCTACTCACTTTCTATTAAGCTCTCCCTGATTAAAATTAGAAGCACAGTATAACTCTAGAAAAACAATGAAGACTTTCAAGGTTGAAGCGATACACTGCATTTGAGTGTTTTTTTATTTTTATTCTTTCTTCTTAAGATGTCTTTCATGATATTTTAATCCGCTGCTAATATATTTATTGATATTTATTCTCTGTTTTGTGATTCTACCTCTGTATCTTTTTTATTTGAATGTAAATATTGTTTTTGAGTTTATCAACATAGAAAAGATGCGGCATCAAACTATTAAAGAATCTAGAAAACTGAAGTAAGTTATTCACACGCGTTTGCAATTTACATATGCATAATCTATTTTACTATTTGAGTTTATAAATAGGAATTATAAAATTTATTATAATAAAGAATTTTATCTTTTTGGAAATGTGAAATCATGTTAATTGAGTTTGCAATAAACATTTTTTTCTTATTGAATTATCAATCACGAGTCATTGTTACTGAATTAAATTATTATCATTTTATTTTTAAGATCGGAAATATTGTTTTAGTTAATATTTTGTTACTAGCAGGTTAGTTAATGAAAAAACGAACCGGTGACGGCGAAATAAAATTTGAAGATTGATTTTGTTAGAGCTTAAGCAATTGTTTTAATATGTAATTTCTTGTTTTTAATCAAACTCTCACTAATTATTTATCCTACAAATAGTGAATTTTTTTATGTTGTTGGTATATTATGGAAATCGTTAGTGTTATGATAAAGGAAACCCCCTTTTATTAAAATCCTAGCTCAGTCCTTGGCAGAAAGAGATTGTATAGGTTGTGTAGCATTGGAAAGTTTGTTATTCTTTTATCGTTTTCGATTGTGTTCTTGTATTATAAATATTTGTGAATATACATCTCACCAAGCATTGTGAATTTTACAAAATTGTAACATAGTATCAACCTAAATCGATCGCGTTTCATCTACATCGATTCTTTTATATCTATCACCATGGTTGCAGGCGATGTTACCACTGATGGCCTCGAGCCACCTTTTTCTATATGCTCACCGTCATACTCTTATATTTGCAGTACTTGTTATGGCGTAATAGGTCCTTCCTTTACTCTCTTATCAAAAGCTTATTGGTTACGTTGCTGACTCTATCACTCTTCCGTCCTTCTACCTTGATCACTAGGGATGTAAACGAGTCGAGTCGTGCCATACACTTATCGAGCCGGGCTCGTTCAGGCTTTTTAAGCTCGAGCTCGAACCCGGCTCGTTTAATATTTATGAAGTTCGGACTCGGCTAGGGGTGTAAACGAGTCGAGCTTTTATTGAGTAACTCGAGCTCGGCTCATTCGAGTCGAACTTTATCGAGCTCGAGTTCGAGCCCAGTAAATGAGCTCGAACTATTTAACGAGTCGAGCTCGGCTCGAGTCCTTATCGAGCTTTTCGAGCCTTGTATAGTATATGTATATTTATATATGTGATATGTATATATGATGGGCTAATATTAAAACATATTAAAAATATGTACTTATTGAAACAAATCTACTTTATATACGAACTATTTATAATAAATAGTTACTAAAAAATCTTAATTTTAGATTTTATTTATATTTTAAATAATTTGGTTTTTGAATTTAACTTTTTTTATATTATTTCGAGCTTTTCGAGCCGAACTCGAGTTAAAGGTACCCTGTCGAGCCGAGCTCGAGCTTCAAGTATGAAAGCTCGTCGAGCTCGAGCTTATGATAAATTTTCGAGCCGAGCTCGAGCCCTGTCGAGCTCGAGTTTGATTCGACTCGTTTACACCCCTAGACTCGGCTCGTTTAGGCTCGGGTATTATTTTGATATTTTTACTAAAATGATATATACAATTATTAAAAATTAAACACACACACACACACACACACACATATATATATATATATATATATATAAAACTCGTTTAGGCTTGTTTAAACTCGCGAGCCCACTCTTTGGAGCTCGAGCTCGACTCGTTTATTAAATGAGCTTTAATATAGGCTAGAGCTCGTTTAGAGCTTTTAACGATCCAAGCTCGAATAGCTTGCGAGTAGCTCGACTTGTTTACATCCCAATTGATCATAATAGACACTTCATCTCCTAATCTCGTTATTTTACTCGACAGGAGTCAAATTATCTTGACCTTATTATCCTTCGGTCCTCTCTTATGAAGAAGCCATTGTTGAGGTTATGGTTTAAAAACCTCTCGTGAAATATGGCATGCTTTTGATGAAGTTTATTGTTAGGATTTTATTGAAAGTATGCATAAGAGGTGTGATTCTCTTTGTCACTTATGAAAAGGTAAATTTGCGGTTGGTGATTATGGTCACAAAATCAAGGATCTGTGATCAACTCTTGGCTATTAGAGTAACGACATCGACAAGAACCATTAGGCTCTATTTGATCTCTACTCCCTCTCAAAGTGCTATCAAGGATCATCCTGTTTTTGGAGATCTTTCTTAAGAAGAAAAGAATGAACGTTTCCTTAATTTATTCATGGCTCATCTTCTTCACTTGCAGCCTTTGCCTCCTATCACATTTGTTACTCATCTAAAATTTGTGGAAGCGATCACTTTGCTTATGGTGGTCACTTTTCTAACGGTCGTGGTTGCCATCTTCCTCATTGTCAGCTTTGTCAAAAAGATGGTTTTTGCTCGATGCACACCATCATCGAATGCAGATTTGGCTCAGCCCTTCCATGCCTAATGTCATGTTACAAACAACTCACTTGATTGGTATGTTGATTCTGAGGACTCCTCTCACACGAATCCTTTCCGGATTCCGCCATCAATCTTGATTCTGCTACACCTTATTCTAGTAAAGATTAAGTTGCAATGGTAATGCTTTATAGTTTACACATTTCTTATCTTGATACTTCCTTTCTTTCCAAGGATATTGATTTACTTGAAGTTCTCGTGTCCATATCATCCTTAAATTTGCATTCTATTAGTAAACTCATCTCAGATTATCTAGTTGATATCTTGTTTTTTTAAAATGTTTACTATTCATAACCGACGCATAAAGGCTCCTCTAGCTCGGAACAAAGTGAACATGGTATTTATGTGCTTGAGCATGGACAAAAGGCTTTCTTGGCAACGTCACATCGATCAAATTGCTTACGTGCATCTTATGAATTTTGGCATAGCGGGTTAATAGCTCAAAACATGTGTCTTTTGATGTTATGTCTCACTTAATAAAGTTAGGACATTTGTCTGTCATTTCTCCTTTACCGAAGCCGTGTCTTTGTTCATCTTGCCAATTATCTAAAATCAAAACTTATCCCTTTTGATAACAATTTGCAACATGCATTACCATTTATCTAGGTTTACTTGGTTTTCTATTCTCAAGTGTTAGCACCTATTTGAGCTATGTACAAAATCAATTTTCTTGTGAATTCCATTCAAAAGTGATGGCAACACATAATGTAACACCTTAGGCGAATCCTACATAAGTTGTGGACATGAGAGGTGCTGTGTTTATAAGTAAACTTTGGTCTTACATGACACAATGTGCTTTGAGGCCACAAGCACAACAGATTCCATGAGAACTCTATGGTGAGGCAAACCTCATTGAACATGATGAGTCCCATGGAGGGTTGTTTGTAACACTTTAGGTGAATCTCATATCGACCGTGGACAACAATTCGTTTTGGGGCCACAAGCACAACATATCCCATGAGAACTCTATAGTTAAGCGTGCTTGGATGGGATCAATATAGGATGGGTGACCCCTAGGAAGTTCTCACCTGGTTGCTAGAAACAAAGCCATGAGCCAGCGTGGCAAAGTGGACAATTTTGTGTCGTGGTAAGACAGAGTGTTACACTTAACTTCTAAATCATCATGTTCGTACTTTACTTATGACTAATAGTACCTATCATAGATTATCTTATTCATAAATCTCAGTAAAATGGTTGTGACATAACTGAAAACGAGTCTTGCCATGCTCTTTTACGTTCATGTGCTGCATCGTTATGGACTAATGACTTTAGCTCCGAAACCTATATTAGCGGCCATTTTCCTCTATAATGTTGGGCAATAAATCTTCATTTCAAATGTTATTCATTACCGCACCGAATTATGATAATTTTTGGACCTTCGGTTGTCTTGTGAATCCTTATATTTGTGGCTACTCGGCTCATAAACTTGCTTTATAGCATCTCTCGTGTGCGCATTGGTTATAGCACACAGTCTAAGGGATATCCCTATTTGAAAATATACAAGTCGACATGCTCCATTTGATGTTTTATCAACATGTATCTCCGGTCAATGTGCAACATTTCTCCATGCACTTATTTATATGAACCACTTGCTTCTCATGACAATTTGCTTCCATATGCTCTTGAAACATAGCGCCAACACCATTTCTATATCATCTTCGTCGATTCATCCTACGGTCACTCATTTCAAAGTTGGTGTTTTCAACCTCAATTATTTTGTGGACATTTCTTAGCTCTCAATCCATGCACTTCAACATGCTTTTTTTGCCACTAAAACCAATAGATAAAGATCTCAGCTGGCTTGATGCCATGCATGAAGAAATGGATGACTTACATCAATATTATATATGGGATCTAGTTCATGGCTTCATTGATCAACTAAAAACTCGACTTGTATCCTAATGATACTCATACAAGTTCTAGGCGTAGACTTTTATGACACCTTTAGGCCGGTTCTCATTATAACGTTCAGATGATTCTCTCTCTTGTGGTTTCTCATGAGTTATGTCTTTACCAACTATATTTCAAAATTTCTTTTTAAGTAACAACCTTATCGAGATTATTTATATGGAATAACTAACAGGCTTCCTTGATTCACGTTTGACGTCTAAAAAAAGGTTGTACATGCCTTAAAAAGGTTCCATTGGCATGGTTTCAACGTCTTAATACCTTCCTTCTACATACAAGTTTAACTCGTAGTCGGACTGACACACCTCAATTCATTTTCATATGTGACTTATGTGCTGTTTAACGCACAGTCTACATCGATGGCATCCTTCTTCCTAACAACTCTTCTCTTTCCATTCAAAATGTTATCTCTCAACTTCACACAATTCATTTTCATACATGATTTATGTGTTGTTTAGCTCACTTGTAGTCGGACCGACACATCTAAATTCATTTTCATACGTGAATGATGTGTTTTTTTAACTCACAGTCTACAAATCCTCAGCCAATCCAAGTATGCCTACGACATTCGCATCATGATACTTGAGTTTAAACCCCTTGCCACTCCTATTGCTACAACTATCCAATTTTCTCAAATGGATCTCCTTTTTTAGACCCCACTCTATATCATTCTCTTGATGTAAATCAAGTGAGCTAGTTTCTTCGCGCCATAACTAAAAATTAATTTCAAGCAATCTAGAGGATTCTTCGCTACATTAAGGTTACACACTCATACGGCCTCTCATTTCATCATTCCCTAAAATCATCTCTTATTTCAAGCATTCAAGTGGATTCCTGGTCGACGCTCTACTTATGGTGATTCTATCTTTCTTGGTGTGAACCTTGTTTCTTGGAATGCTATGAAACCATATCTTGATCTAGTTGTGAATCCGAGTATGGAACCTGCAAATAATATGCCGATATTGTGTGGGTCACTCACCTCCTTCGTCAGCTTTATGTTTTACCTCCACATCGACCAACCATTTTTTGTAACAATCAAAATGCTTCATTTCTAAGTCAGAATGCAACTCCCATAAATGTGCGAAATGGATTAAAATTTATTATCAAAACCATGTATTATAGGAAAAGACTGTATATATTTATAACATTATTCTTTTTTTATTGTGATTCTTGTACTATTTAATATTTATGAATATAAACCTCATAAAGTGTAGTGAATTTTACAAAACCCTAATAAATTTTAATAGTCTAAAAAGATAAAAGAAATATATTTCTAAGGCATCTTCCATCTTCAACATAACACTTGTGTTAGCTTCTTGGGTACAAACACTACTGAGCCCTTGATTATAATAACGAAATATATATACCAAAGGGCATTTGGCTTACGTGTATCAATATGTGATGAAGATGTTTATCCATATTTGAAGTTGAGGATTCAAGCTAGTCTCGCTATGTATAAATGTATAAATTAAGGAGTGTGTGTTTGTTGTTAAAAATCACGTAATGTAAATATTTGTCAGGACAAAATAAATTAATTTCAATCTCAAGATTACAATTTGCCAAAGCTGGTTTCGTATCGTTAAAGTTTAGTTTAATATTTTATCTCAAAACTATTATTGAAAATAAAGGTATGCAAGAAAGACTAATATTTAAAGGGTCTTGTTCATGATGTATTAAATAATATATATATTTTTCGTGACAATAAAAAGACAAATCTAAGAAACACTAGTGATGATGCATATATGTTTTAAGGGTTTATTACATAGAAATATAACAAATTTTATATAAGTTATCGGTGTATATAATAAATTTTATTTTTTATCAATAAATATAATCAACGTTTATAATTTTCTTATTGTATGCAACTTATTTGTTGTATACAATAATAACCTAACAAAAGTTCGTTATATATAATGATAACTTAAAACGAGACACGTGAAAAAATTATTGCTACAATAAGAACATTATAAAAATTAATCGTATTAATTAATACAAAACAAAGTCAATTCGTTTCAAAGATTAAAAGTACGCCGCATATACCGCAAAACCTTGAAACTAGACGTTCAATGCAATAATGCATTTCAGTTTTAAAAAATTAAACTGCACTTATTTGAATGATAAATATTTAATAGATATAAGAATAAGATACCTTTACAAACACTCCAAATGAATATGACAATAATCTACCATATTTTAATTAATTCTTCAATCCAAGTACATATATATCCAAACCAAATAATTAACAAAAATCAAAACTATAATATATAATTAAAAAAAAAAACAAAAATTTTCTCAAATTCGATTGTTTGTTAAGTATTTAATACATAAGATAGCTCCAATTCAATTCATGGGACAGAATGTCTACTGATGCAACCAAATTGTCAAACTATTTCATTCAAATAATATTATCTCTTGCTGTCCTTGTACAGCAGTCTATATCATCCAGATATTTTGAAATTCTTACACTAACTTGGACCTGTTGACCGACCCGATCTGACCCGTTAGAATTAGATGGCTTCGGTTATTTACTTTGTTGATTCGATATCTACATAAGCATGCATGTGACCTGTAACAGAATAAAAGTGGAGTTCATAAGTAGTAATAAGAATCATAGTGGATAGAAAAGGGTTGATCTTGCTACTCTAATTGTAAATGCAAGTTACCCTCCCTTGGTCATCTTGGAGTCTTAGCTTACACATGCATGCATCACCATGGTCCACCACTTGCAGTGGAGTCAAGTCGAATTTTGAGGCCCTATGCGAGTAGGAAAAATGGGCCTTCTAAAATACACACACGCACATATACACTTTTTCTTTGCAGATGTTACCGTTACTGAAATGATATATGTATATAAAAGATTATGCCCCTCTTAAACATCCGCCCTGTGCTATCGCCCACCCTACACCCCATTAGAGACACCCCCTAATCGACTACTTGCATATCAGCAATGCCACATATATATAACAGCTGCTTCAAAGTACGTAACTACTGTTGGTGATTTTAGTGTCATCAAAACCATTTAGTATAATCGGGATTAACTCTGAGACTAGCCGATTCTAGACTTGGTTATATTTCGGGTTTGGAGGTGTGGAGCGCACACTCGAATAAACAAAGTTAGTATCAGGATACGGTACGGGGGTCCGGAGGCTGGCCCCTGGTGGGGGTCCCGCCACCTGGAGCCGCCGCCCAACCGCCGGATGAAAGCCGCCGCTGCCACCTGGAGCCGCCGCCGCCGGCCAATAACCGCCGCCGTAACCGCTGTGTTAACCGCCATTATTTCGCCTATAAAAGGCCATTCGGCCATGGTGTTTTGATGATCGTAAGTACAAGAAATATACGAAATACAAAAGGCGGAAATACGGAAAACACGAAAGTATACATACGATATACGTACAAAAGAATACGATTTACAAGTCGTTATTCTGGCGAAATAGTCTCAAATAAACGAGAGATAAAGCAAAACATTCTGTGTTTAGGATTTGAATAAAGCCTGTAATTCAAATTAATGTTTCTTGGATTATCCTATATCTGAATTCGTGATACCCCAGGCATAGGGTCGAATTACAGATTACGGAAAGTGTATTGAACACGATCCACGAAATTATCCAAGTTATATTGTTATTCTTACTTCTTACAAACCCTTTCCTCCAACAACTACTGTACTTCAACAAAAGATTCAATAGTTCATATGTGTTATCAATTCATCAGAAATCATGAATTTTAATTATATAAAATTTGGTTCGCATTACGTTTACATATACGTACTCTATAAATAAGTAAAATTAAACTTTTTTCCTTCTAGACCGGCCGATTATGAAATTTGAACTTAAGACCTCTATCAAAGTCTTGGAAGATTCACGTGACAAGTGCATGTCATGATCATAGTTGGAATTATTATAGTGACTTAAAGTTTTAGAGTTTGAATGTCATGCAATACAAGTGTTGATGAACAATAGTTGAAAATTAAAAACGTAGTTTTAAATTGGTGATATAAGACCTGGGTGAGGGTGGTGGTTGTGTAGGGTAGAGTAGGAATCAACAAGGATAAAATATTTGTTCACATCTTTATTTATACTTTACAAAATTGGGGGTCATGTAGCTTCAAACCAAAAAATATAGAAATTTTACGCTTACAAAGTTACAACTTGACTTGAGATAAGATTAACTCATAATTAAGATATCTATTATGTCTCTTCTTAATTATTTCATCTTCTCGAGCGACTCTAGACGTACACTTATTTGATAGAGTTAATTATGGAACACATTTTGTGGTGTTGATGACATGCATTTTTCTCTCATAAAACTTCCATATTTCTCTCTCTAAAGTACACTTTTAAAGGTTTCTAACAAAGTTTCAAGGTTGTAGAAGCCTACAATTTGGTGTCTTGTTATCTTGGATGCATGGTGGTTTCTGACCATGAAGTTTTGAGTCTTGAACCGTGGGGAAATCACCTAGAAGCTCCGAGTTTTTAATGAACACTTACATATGAAGATGAAGATCGAACCCTAAAGGAAATTAATATCATTGCATACAATGATAAGGTTTTGACTTTGTTATATACGATGGTAAGATTTTAAAAAGGTGAAAGACCATGTTTAACATAATTAGTCTATAACTCATTAGGTTAAAAATATTATGTTAACTATTTGCTATCGTTCTTTTGATTAATGATATACCAATTAGTGTAGTAATAATGAATTTATACAAAAACTGTGATGAGGGCCGGGGTCCATTATGTACGTATAATAAAACTTGTATTTAGGAGGCTCATTTTTTACTCTTCATACATGACCTTTAGAATCTATATATGCACTTACATAAAGAGAATTGAAGTCATGAATTTTACAGGTTAGGCTATGGCCAACTGCTACATTGCCCACAACGGGTTAGGCATGTGCGCCTTTTCAATTCGAATCAGACGCAATGTACTAGCTAGTTTGAGTCTTCTTTAGCTCAATTTGCTTCTTTATTCGTTGTGATAGTATTGCTTGCTTGTTCTCGATCCTTTTAGCTTTATATAATCTTTTTATGCGTTGTACGTTTTTGCTTTAATCCTATGTCTTCTTTGGCTTTTCTTCTTTATTCACCTATTAACATCGCGTCGGTTTGAGATTGAGAAGAAGCCTGTTAAGCTTATAGTGATGGAGAGGTTTTATGTGTATGATTTCCTAACTTTGCTTGGTTACAATGAGGAATGGCTACAGTGTATATATGTATTATTTAACTAGCATCTAGATAAGTTTTACAAGATATATCTACGAGATACATTGTTCTACATATTTCTGCATGTGGACTTCTCTTTATATTTTATATGATTTTCTAGACAATTTCTTGGTTTTCGGCCTAGATAATTGTAATGAATAGTTCAATATTAATTGGATCAAATCAAGTTTATGATCCAACAACGTCTTCAAGTTACCAACTCACAAACTTCTTGGTCAAACTAACATGGCGTTTCCCTAACTCATTCTTCCAACAGGTTCAAATCTCCAATCTTCTAACGAAGATCACAAGAAAGGATGAATTTGTCTCTTGTGACATTTTTTTGAACAAATTAAAAATTTTAGCTTTATATATTAAAACCCCTATTAATTAAGGATATGATAATGATAAGTGTTGTTAACATTATCTATCTTAGATGCAACAAAAACGTCATTAAATGGTGTGTTTTGAAACCGGCACAACAAAACAGTATTCAGGAAATGAAAGTCGACGTCGAGCAAGAATTATGTCGCAAATCCTGTCGCAAAGCGCGGATAAGAGATCCTCGTTGTTAAACAAACGATAGTATATATCAAATCAAACAATATGCTATAAAACTAACTACAACTATCCATGAGAATTTAATACAAACATAAACATTAAAGATGTACTAGAAGTAAAATAAAAAAAATAGTATATCATCTTAAAACAGACGAATTAACGTATATATACTTATAAAAAGGATCTATATATAAACAAAAACAACTTTAATTTATATATTAGAGTGGTCCTCGTGTTACTCATTCGACATGTACGCGTAAGAGTATCCAAATTCATCGCAAGTTGTATCGACTTCAAGTCTATCAAGTTTTTTTTACCAATATTTGAAATCAAACTGTTTAATTATATACACGGGGTAAAGTTAAGTATAAAACCCTGCATTATATGTAGAACTTACAAATATAGTCTGTCTTTAGATTTGAACGATCGATGGTTGAGATTACGACCGATACACATTAATGTAAATTGAATATGTAGTTTCTAACGGAATATGCAGATTACGTAAATCGAATATGCAATCGTAATGTCAACCATTGATTATCCAAATTTGAAGGTTGAAGCTTCATGCGAAAATAAGTTTATTTGAGAAAAGTGCGAGAAGCATTTACAACTAGGGATGTAAACGAGCCGAGCCGAGCCGAGCCGAGCCGAGCCGAGCTAGACACTTATCGAGCCAGGCACGTTTAGGCTTTTTTAGGCTCGAGCTCGAGCTCGGCTCGTTTAGAGCTTATGGTGTTGAGCTCGAGCTCGGCTCGTTTAATGTTTATGAAGCTCGGGCTCGGTTCGTTTAGGCTCGGGTATTATTTTGATATTTTTATTAAAATGATATATATAATTATTAAAAATTAAATATATAAAATATAAATTATATTATATATGGAGCTCGTTTAGACTCGTTTAAGCTCGCGAGCCCTCTCTTTGGAGCTCGAGCTTGGCTCATTTATTAAATGAGCTTTAATCTAGGCTCGAGCTCGTTAAGGCTCGGCTCGTTTCGAGCTTTTAACGATCCGAGCTCGAGTAGCTCACGAGTAGCTCGGCTCATTTACATATCTATTTACAACCATTAGATCAGATTATTTAATCAAAGACTAGGTATATATGACATTTTGATAATTAAATTATGTCTTTAAGAATTATTAAAAATTTAAAGGGTAAAATATACATTTTCTTTAAAGTAATATTTACCTAATTTAATTCAATTTAAATAATGTCCTATCTTCTAGCCTAAAAAGTTTGTCTCTCTCTATACATACGTACGCCCACCCCCTCCCCCCAGCCCTCATTTTGAAAAGTGAAAACCCTAATATTTCTATATACATTCACTGGCCCTGCCATGTACCCCGCCGCACGCCACCGTCGAGTCTCTTTATGCACCACCGCACGCCACCATTGACGTCGTCGGAGAAGGGGACGTCCTTCAATCCCAACACTACCGTCGACGTCGCCTCCCCCCACCAAGCTTCCATCGCCAACCCTTCTATTTTCCTCCACTAAGCCACCGCTTAACACCATCGCATCAACAGTCTTCTGCTTCCGCAACCCAACCTAGCAACAGTTTTTTGATATGCCGCCACCGTTGCCAACGACGTGTATCCACCACCACCGTCGCTTTGCCTTGCCATTTCCTCACCGCTAGCCACCGTCGCTTTGTTCTCTCTGCAGATGTGAATGGATTTGATTTTAATTGATTTGAAAATTCCTTTTTATTTTTGAATGGATTTTGAATCGCCTTGTTCTCGCTTTGTTCTCTTTGGGTCTTTATTTAAATTTCTTTTTTATTTTGATTTGAATGGATTTGAATGGATTTGAATTTGTACCGTTTTTGTTCCTTGGGTTTACAACAAATGAACATTTTATCTTTTATGAAATCTGTTTTTGTTTTGTTTTTAAAGTAATAAAACAGATGGTGTATGTTTACATTATTCATTAGTAAATAACTGAAGTATCTTGGGTGTTTCTGAATCTATTTGTAGTTATACAAATAGATACATTGTTCATTAGTAAAGAATTGAGGTATCTTGGGTATCTATGATTATGTTTGTAGTTATACAAGTACTTACATTTGTTCATCAGTGACCAAGCACGTAATAATTTTTGTTTGTGGGGGAACAGACTTAAATTTATTGAAAATAAGAACTATAGATTTTTAATAGTTGTTTACGAAGGAACAAACTTAAAATTCACTAATGAACGAGCATAGAATAATTGAATTAAAATAGTAATTATCGGAAAACGCACATATATTTTTGTTGTGTTCGGTATTGAACAGTGTAACGTTTATCTTTGAACTTGCATAGTTTTGTTTGTGTTCATTATTAAATACAGTAATGATAATAAACTTGATGAAAAAACTCGTAAGTATTTAAGTTCAAGTAAAACCGGTTTTTTTTGTAAGAGGTAAACAAGATATAACACGTGTCATAATTAATTAAATGGTAGATTAGACATTTTATCAACCTTCTCTCTCTTTCCTAAATTAATGCTAGATACTCTTTTTTAATGAATCAATTTTCATGTCTTACGTGTATCAATTTTTGTTGATGAAAACCACTAGTTTATCAAATGTTTTAGATGAATTTAGCTATTATTCATCAATTTTTTGTGACAAATTTAGTTATTATTCATCAATTTTTGACTTATGTCATCTTAAAACAATAACTTTATTTGATAAAACTAACTATGTATCACTTAAATCTAGTTGTTCATCATTTCTTTTAAATATAGGAACGTGAATTTTAGAAGGTAGCATGATTTTAGGAGTTGACATTATTTTAAATTTTCTAATCTAGCCTTAAATCTTATTAATTTGACGGTTACTAATAATCAAATTTTGATATTTTGTTGTTGACTTTGATAAGATCCAAAGGCTCATAATCACTCTTACAGCTCTTACAATTATTTGTCTTTTACAATAGCTCTACCATATATATATATATATATATATATATATATATATATATATATATAGTGAGAGAGAAGGGGGAGGGTTCAAACGGGAACTGTTTTTCGTACGAGAACTGCGAGAACCAATTTTGGTCATTCAAGTAATAAGTGGAATTCATGGATGAAGAGCATGGGGGATTGAGTGTGGCAAGGTGGGAATTCATGGGTGGACAATCCAATTGAAGAAAGGGGAATTGGACGACTAAGATCAATTCTCGCAGTTCTCGTACGAAAAACAGTTCTCGTTTGAACTTTTCCACACACACACATATATATATATATATATATATATATATATATATATATATATATAGGGGAGGGTTTATTTGTGAACCATTATTAGTGTGAGAACCGAGAGAACCAATCATAGTCGTTCAATTGGTAAGTAGAATTCATGGATGAAGAGCGTGGGGGGATTGAGTGTAGCAAAGTGCATGTAAGGAATTCATGGGTGAGTAAACCAATTGAAGGAGCATGAATTGAACGGCTTAGATTGGTTCTTGCAATAAAAACAATTTTAAAATGAACTTTTCACATAGAAATTATAAATAAATAAAAAAAGATCGCATACTATATATTCATGCAAATTGTATCGTATATTTAAACATAAGAATTAAAAATATGATTATAATATTCCATTGAGACGAATTAATCATGATAAGCTTGTTGTATGAAATTGGAACCAATAGAATCTCCATCGATCATTTAATTAAGTCGTCTTGCACGTTGTATGAAATGAAAGTGCGCCTCACGTACAATCATATATTCCACCAACTTACAAACGAAGATCATCTCTATCTATATCCATAATCCATCCATATGTATATATACACACACATACATATCATATCATATCATTCATACAAATTGAATCATCATAACGTCAATTCCAACTTATACACCATGAAGATTTCTAGCTCGATCATCGGTACTATTCTAGTATTAATCTCGCTTTCGGTGTCGGTTTTGGCTGATGATTACTCGTCCATGGCTCTTAAGGTACCGAGCATGGAAGACCTCTCGTCTCTCGAAGACGATCTCTCCTACTCGTTCTACCATGAGAGATGTGACGACGTTGAAGGCATTATCTACAGAAAGGTCAAGGAATGGGTTGCCAAGGACCCAACCCTAGCTCCAAGTCTTCTAAGGCTCCAGTACCATGATTGTGTAGTTCGGGTACATATATATAAATATTTTATTAGATAAATGATACTATAAATAATGATTAATGTAATATGTTATAAAATATTACATTTTTGTTTGCGGTTAAAACAATGTAACATGTTATAACTAATGGGCCCCGACTCATATATATATATAATTGGATGAGTAATCTTATACTAAACCCTAGTATCCTTTTGTTGCAGGGATGTGATGCGTCCATTCTTTTGGATCATGAAGGAAGCGAGAAAACGGCGAATACTAGCAAATCTTTAAGAGGGTTTGAAGTGATCGATGACATTAAAGCCGAGATCGAGAAAAAATGCCCAAAAACTGTTTCATGTGCAGATATCTTAACCACTGTGGCTCGTGATGCCACCGTATTAGCCGGTGGTCCGTATTGGATGGTTCCTTATGGTAGGAAAGATGGCCGAGTTTCAGTTGCTAATGAAGCCACAATAGTCCCCAAGGGTTCTGAAAGTGTTACCAAGCTTATTGAGTTTTTCCAGTCCAAGGGACTCAATGTCATCGATTTGGTTGTCCTCTCAGGTAATAAATCCCAACACTAGTTTGACAATGATCTTATACTTATATCCGAGTGCGGTTTGAAATTTGACGGTGCGAATGGATTTATGACCCGGCTAAAATGTGAAAAAAACATGAATTGCGAAATCCACTTGGTAAGTGTTTGAAGTAAACTTACCATGTGGATTTCGCGATTCAAACACCCCCCAAGGGTTGTTAGGCCTAAAACCGTGCACGGCAAACACTTATCCAAATGTAACACTTTGAAAACAGTCAAATAAGAAAGAGAGAGTTTCTTAGGTCGTGTTTCTTGCTTTTTCTTTATTGAATCATATAACGATTTCATTTTTTTTTCTAAGAAAATATAACAAATGATATGTATGGTTATCAGGTGCACATACGATTGGAAAGGCGACATGCGAGTCCGTGCAACATAGATTATACGATTACAAGGGAACAAAGAAACCCGACCCGTCTTTGGATCCAAAATATTTGAACTATTTGAGGAGAAAATGCAGATGGGCTTCTGAAAATGTGGATCTTGATGGTGAAACACCAAATACATTTGACACACAATATTATCACAATCTAAAGAAGAAAATGGGCCTTTTGTCAACTGACCAATCGCTTTACTCGGACTCGAGGACTAAACCCATCGCCGACGGCTTGTCATTCGAATCCTCGCTCTTCAAAAACCAATTTGGTGTGTCGATGGCTAAGCTTTCGAGCATTCTTGACTTTACCTCGCAAGATGATGGAGAAATTCGTGTTGATTGCAAATATGTTAACCACTGATGAATGTCATATATGAGATTCATGTACTAAGACGATTTGTTCAACTTAGCTTATTCCTTGACAACTTTATATGTACGTTTGACTTGTAATCTAATCTTCATTTAAAGAACAATTATAACTTCATATTTTATAATTAATCACTTAAATCTATGGATGTCTTGTGTATTGGAGGGTCATGTAAGATTATATTAGGATCAACAACGATAACAATTGTAATGTAGAAAATAGAAGCCTCAAAAAATAAATGCTCTATAATAAAAAAAATCTTGTATATACTCATCAGAGTCAACATTAATTATATCATCTAAATTATTTTACCCTCAAGAGGTGTGAGACTTGCTATGTTATTTTGAAATTGTAGTTGTCACTTTTGGATAATGCAAAGTTATTTTGATTTTTAAAGTTTCATATGACCATGATAATGGATAACATTAAGTAAAAGGAAAATAATAAAATTTCTTCATCTTAATCAAATAATTAAATATTATTATGTGTTGCTTTTCAAAAAAATTAAAATTTTATTATCATTTTGATTTTTGACAATAAATGTTCACATCCGGGTGGGTAATAAACGAACATGGCCCAAGGGGGATAACAATTCATAAACTTCGGGTTCATCTATTGGGCCAAAAGCCCAAGTATCAGTAGTCTGCCGGAAATCTTGGGCCCATAATCTAGTTTCTTCCAATATCTATGGTGGAAGAATATTATTAGAATATATGTAAGCCACATCACACACTTTACTTTTGTTTTCATTTATTTTATATATATATATATATATAGTCTTAAAACTTGCTATGTAAAAACCACAAGTGTTAGTGCTAGAAGGTTAAAAATAACAAAATTCTAATTGGTTTGGCAAGAGGACTATATATCTCAAGTCCATAGCTCCAAACTATGTCTCCTTGCCATTGTATAAACTGGGAAAACATTGACATACTCTTGAAGCCTGCTCACATAGCCAATTTCGGGATCTAGCTAACACCTTTACGAGAAATGAAATTTCGGTACATGACATCCTTTCTCCTCAACCTCTCTCCCGGACCCTCTTCATTGTAGAATACCACTTTAATACATGTTCATTATTATTCATGTTATCTGATATAAATGGTGTTCAAATGTTATCAAATGACGAGTAGTAATAGTATAGTAGCAGTAGTAGCAAGATCATATATATAAGAGGAATAACAAGAGCAATATTATAGCAAGAGCACCTATAGGAGAAACAACGACGGAAGTAGTGATAAAGGGAGGAGTGGTAGTAGCAACACCATAAATAGTAATAATAGCAATAATAATTTAAAGGTGAGTTTATAAACCGACTTATTTTTTATAAACATCCTTCTTTTACTTCTCCTTTTATAAACCATATTTATTTTTTTATTTTAAGTTATAATAAAATTATATTTTGAAATATAAGTTGCAAAATCAAACTTTTTTAACATAATCTAAACTTAGAAACTCCTAATAAATAAAAAAAAAACATCCCCTCATTTTGAAGCACGAGAATCTTTTAACATGAGAAAGATAATTAATCAACGAATTAATATTCTATCATTTGATAGGGTGTGCGTTCCTCGTTACACGAATATTATTTACATAATCTCTCAACTCATTGTTGGTTTTTTAGTCTTCATCCATCAAGCTTTTTTCTTATTGTACATAACATCTTTAGAGCTCTACGTGAACCAACTTTGTAGTCTAGTGGTTGACGTCCCTTATTCTTGCAAGAGATCGCGGTTCAAACCTTATTAGGTGAGTACTTTAGTTGGTCAGAGACAGATTTAGAAACAACAACAAAAATACTGGTTAAACCGCGTAAATTCAAGTCAAAGACACCACTTCGCGAACAATGTTAACGGAAACCCTTCTCCATTGACATATCTCTAAAACAGTTTATCATACTTGTCAAGAAATAGAAAAAGAAGTAAAAGAAGGGGGGCTTACGGTGGTGGATCGTCTCCCTCTCACATATCAGACATTATATATATCAATCAATTATAATTTTCAAATTCTAATACAGGTCATAGACTTATATACATCACATCATAAGAGGTCAGTTTAGTTTAAGAAGGAATCCAAATAGACACACCCTTTCAAAATGGGGAACTAAATTAACATCAACCAAAGCGCTTTTAGCCCGTCAATATCAATGTGTTCCTCATGGCCTAGGAATATGGTTCGGTAGGTTAAAAAACTAAAGTAACATAGTATTTGGAGCCTGTCAAAAGTTGACCAAAGTGACATAGGAATAACTCCTTTACCCAAACGTGATTGCCGTCAAGACCTTCCTAGATTGGTACGTGGTGGGGCAGCTAAAAAGTTTAATTCGATCGATTGTTTAAATATTGACACATCCAGGCTCTATCGTATATCTGATCATGCATATATATATGTTCCCAGTCTCCCATACACAACCCGCCCAACTAATTACTTACTGCAATTAAACTAATACAAGCATAATTAATTATCTTATTAATTGTATATAAGAATACTATACTATAGTGAAAAAGTTCATTTGAGAACCATTTTTATTATGAGAAGCGCGAGAATCAATCTTAGCCGTTCAATTCTCCCTCCTTCAATTGGATTACTATACCCACTCATGAATTCCTTACATGCACCATGCCACACTCAATCCCCCCACGCTCTTCATCCATTAATTCGATTATCCAAAATCAACGGCTAAGATTGATTCTCCCAATAAAAACGGTTCTCAAATGAACCTTCTCCATACTATATATGTATGTATAAAATACTTCATTTTTTCTCATTTTTTTTACGATCGAACTTATGGTCAATTAATGGTCCCTTTAATTTAGTATAGGGAATCTTCATAATACATAGGTTGACAATCATTAACTTTCAAAGGTGGTTTTCACCAAAAGGTCTTACCCTAATTAGTACAAGCATATATAAAGGAGTCAAACACAATTCATTGCCGGTGTACGTCTACAATGAAGTGACATGAAAAGTAAGGTTTTTGAATCAGTAGCTATAGTAAACAATTTATAAACAAGAAAGCATGCAAGAAAAAAAAAACTGTATGTTTTAGACCCTGAAAATTAAGTAGAACTAAAACTAATTAAGCTAGTTACATTCGATCCCATGCAAGATGATCCAAAGATCCCACATTAGAGTACATTCCACAAGGCATTAATGCTGCTTCCATCAACTCTAAGTCAATGTTACACCCATCAAATGAACTCATATCCACATTGGTTTGAGCCTGGACCACACCATGATCAGCCCTTGGATCCGAACCGTTGTTCGCAAACTCCTGAGCCATGATCACCCCTTGATCACACATAATCTCTGGCTGCAACATTTCTTGGTACCCTTCTGGTCTTCTTATATGTTCAAAAGCCACTTCAAGATTGTTGTTCCCAGCCCAAGATTGCACCATAGTCCCGAAATCAAGTGGATTCAATGAAGAAGATAGTGGTAAAAAGATAGGCATTTTGGCAGTTTCAACCAGAGGTTGGGTCGAAAACCGCATTGTAGATTGATGATTAACATCATTCTTTAAAGCAAGATTGTAGTCTTGATAGTTAAGATTGGAATTTGGATGGTTTAACGAGTTTTCGTACAAATTATGACTCGTCGTATGATCATTAGCTCGAAAAGGTTGGATCTTTTTCGCATCTTTTGTTTGTGATGAGGTGTGGTTTATAATGGAAAAAACTGGCTTTGTGGGATCAATGATTTTAGCATTATTATTATTAGCATTAAGAATTGGGATCTGATGTGGAGAAAGTAGGTTATGAGTGTTTGGATCCAAACCCTGAGAAATAAGTTTCTTCTTGATGCAAGAATTCCAAAAGTTCTTGACCTCATTATCAGTTCTACCTGGTAGATGTTTTGCAATCTGAGCCCATCTGTTCCCTAATATCCGATGAACATCGATGATTGTTCGCTCTTCTTGCTCAGTGAATGAACCCCGCCTTAGATCGGGCCTCAAGTAGTTTATCCACCTCAATCTACAACTTTTTCCACATCTTTGCAGCCCTGAATATTCAATCAAAATGAAGAAATACTATGAGACTTGGAGCCCTGATAGTTATATGCACAAGTATATATAGACTGCATGAATGTTAAAGTTGACAAGGAATTAAGATGTGATGAGAAGTACTAGCCTGCAAGTTTAGGGACAGAACTCCAGCAGCCATGGCCATGGTTAGTGATGTGTTTGATGAGTTTTTCATCTTCTTCAGGAGACCATAACCCTCTCTTAACTTTCTGTTTGCTGCAGCAGTGATGGCCCATCCCTCAAATATTAATCTCCTTCACCTAAGGTATCTTACTATATATTATATATATTGTCAAGATGGTTACTTCTCCTATTTTATTAATTAAGAGAAATCCTTTTTATGGTCTTCTGGATTAATTTTTATATTCATGGAAAAGTAGTAAAGTATGTTTACTTTTTTGGAAAAAGATGACCAAATGGTTCTCCAAATATTTGTTATGTTATAAGCTAGTGTTTAATTAAGATGAAGTGTAAGTTATATATTTGAATCATTTTAATTAATTATATATATATATATATAGATATATAGATAGTGAAAAGTTAATTTGAGAACCGTTTTTATTATGAGATCGCGAGAATCAATCTTAGCCGTCCAATTCCCCTCCTTCAATTGGATTGCCCACTCATGAATTCCTTACATGCACCCTGTCACACTCAATCCTCTCACGCTCTTCATCCATGAATTCCATGATCCAAAATGAACGGCTAAGATTGGTTCTCGCAGTTCTCGCAATAAATTGGTTCTCAAATGAACCTTCCCCTATGTTACTCCTATATAATGCATTTACCACCTAAAAAACTCTTAATTTTAAGAAGAGTAAATTTACTAAAAAACCCATCCTTTATACATCTCCTTTACCCCTCCTTTAAGTCCACAATTAATGAATTTAAACAAATAAATATTGAAAACATAACCGACAATTAATAAATTTAAATCAATACTTATAACTGAATTATTTCTAACCATATATTTTTAATAATAACTTTTGATTCATGAGATCACCATATTTATAACTGAATTAAGTCTAATCATATATTTTTAATATTAACTTTTTGATTCATAAGATCACCTAAATTCCTGTTTTCAATAAATCAAGTTCAGGAGATTTCACAAACACCAAACAAATGAAAGAGTCAAAGAGTTGAAATTTATAAACATTGCATTCTAACTCAATTATATAATAATTTGAACTATGAAACATTACACACACACACACGCATATACATACATATATATAATCAGCAACTTCATGATTCAGCCATGCGACAAAATTCTTCCAACAAACTGAAAGACAAATAACTCAGAGTTAGCAATTTAATTCTTAATTTCAAAGTGGCTCTCGCAAAGAATCTTCACAAACTCATATTAGCTCTTTGTGATTATTCTGCACAAAACTCATCACAACCTTCTCTTTATTCGCCGCCGTCGCATTGTGCGGGTACCCCACTAGTATATATATATATATAGTGTGTGTAGAATTTTATTTGAAAACCGTTCTTATTGCGAGTACCGCAAATATCACTTGTAACTACTATTAATGCTTATTAATATAGATATTTTGGTCATTTATATATTTGTCCGAAGTGTAAATTACGTATGGGTGGATGAGTCGTTATTAGGTTGACTTTATTTTTCTAAAATTTCTCTCATTCATGAGCCATTAATGAGTCATTAATCAGTCAGTCATAAGTCATTAATGAACTGTCAATATTATTAGCTATTCATTTATTTTAATTATGGGTCAAAATTGATTCACGAGATACTCGCTATAAGAACGGTTCTCAAATGAACTCTCCCTTATATATGTGTGTGTATGTATATATAGGGGAGAATCATTTAAGAACCATTTTTATTACAAGTACCGCGAGTACTAATCTTGGTCTTTGATTAAAAAAATCAATGATCAATAAAAATGACGAATCATTAATAACGCATTAACGAGAGGTATTTTGAGAAAATCAAGTCTTACTGTTTAAAGACGATCCATCTTAATGCAATATCAGCCGTTGGATTCCATCATCAATGGTTTTGAACAATAAGGACATTTTCGTAATAAAGTGGCATTAAAAGCATCAAGGGCAAGGAAAAATTGATTGAAGTGGTGTAATTGGAAATACATGCGGAGAGTGGCAACCTACACTATTTTAAAAGATAAAATTATGTTATTTCATTTTTTAAAGACAAAGGATAAATATTTCATTAATGAGTCTCTAACTTAGAGACAAGCTTAGAGGTAGCAAATTATACACGCGAAATTCATTGATACTACAATAATTAGTACACTAATAATCAAAACATGAAAACTTAAAATAAAATAGTTTACCCAATATTTTTTAGCCAAAGACAATATTACCTCTCTATTTCATTTTCTTTTCCTCTTGTCACGTAAGCGGCATATTATTTCTCTCCAGTCTTCTCTTCTCTACAAACTTTGTTTTACCTTTTCGTTCATTTCCCAATCTTTCCCATTTTTTTAAAAATAATTATGAAACTAAATGAAATAATTTATAAATAGTTTAAATATAATTGAAGATTAATCATAAAAATAAAAAATTTCTAACATTAATAAAAACCTAAATTACAAATTAAATAAAAATCTAAAAATTTAAAAACTACATCATATAAATAATAATAAAATCCAGAAAACTAATCATCTATGTTCTAGGGAAGTTTAAATATGCGAATATATTCGACCAAATTCTACCGAAAGTTATTATGAGTCTTTAGGTTACAAACTTCTTGAGCGTTTGCAGTTAGTTGTTCTTCACAATATCATACGGTAGAATCTCGTTTGAATCGAACTAGAAATTGCATGACTTTCGTCTTCCAATATCATATTGTATAATATGATGCGAGCATACATAATATTTCTTATTCTCAACGAAGACTACGCTCGTATTGGGTTGTGCAGTCTGTGTCAATGTTGTTTAAACACACCGTTTAACATCTTTCTTAGCCGATTCTTGCGCGAACGTGAACTTTTTTCTAACAGCAAGATCCACACTCTATGTACATAGTTGACTGCAATGTAACAACCTCGTTAAACCAAGTTTTAATCAAACATTAGTTTCCGTTTAAAGGTTGTTTTAGATTAAGGATCTTTAAGAAAGTCAAGAAAAAACAAACCAAATTTATAATAACTTTTTGCTATAAAAATTCATAAAAAATTTATTATTTAATGTAATCAACATATGTTACATGTAAATATGCTGAACGAAATGTGTGAAATATGCACGTCATTTATATTTATGTTCTTTCAGATCACAATTTTCCATCTATCAGTGGGCGGTCAACTAAAGTCTTTTTTTCCCACTAATTAGGACTTGTTCTAGTGATATGGAGGGTTTTACTTCACTGTGAGGTCTCGAGTTCGAGCCTTATTGTAGAAGTTTCCGGAAACTATAGAGGGGAGTTTACCCCCTCATGGCATGGCTTAGGGCTCGCATACTGCCCCTATATGGATGTCACTACGAACCCAACCCACTAACATAACTTCGCCGTTAAAAAAACCCATTTTCTAATATACTCTCCAAAATCTCATGATAATATACCCATTTACTTTACTACTTGATAGTATAGGTAATTTGAGGAGGGTTTAAACGAGAACTGTTTTTCGTACGAGAACTGCGAGAACCAATCTTGGCCGTTCATTTTGGATAATGAAATTCGTGGATGAAGAGCGTGGGGGGATTGAGTGTGGTAGAGTGCATGTAAGAAATTCATGGGTGGACAATCTAATTGAAGGAGGGGGAATTGGACAGTTAGGATTAGTTCTTGTGGTTCTCGTACGAAAAACAGTTCTCGTTTGAACTTTTGTCTAGGTAATCTAATAATTTTTTTACTGTATCGATTTAATTCATTAGCAACAAAACGTAAACTCGATTCACTATTTATAGTGTTAACACAAAATTACTATTCTAACATATAATAAAAAAAAGACAAATTGTATGAAAATATAATAAACTTTATCTTTCATTATACAAATATATTTTTTCTGTGTCTGGTTTTTAGTTACCATTGTATAAAATAAAATTTGTCACAATACCTTTTGTATACAATAACTTACATGCATTGACGAATTAAAAAAGTTAATTTTGTTTTTTAAAATATTAAAAATTTCATTATATATAACCACTAAATTAAACATCCCATCTCTCCTTATATATTCAAACAAATCGGCCATCATCCTTTGATATAAAATATCCCCTAAAATATCAGTATTTTTATATATACTCACCGTTAAGGCATTAATTCACGCTTCATCTTCGCCTATATGTTCTTATCTTTGTGGATTTCCTATTGTTTCCACCACCACCCCTAATCTAAGGTTTATATAATTTAGATGCATAATACGTACGTATATATATATATATATATATGATGCACAAGTTTTGAGCAAAACTAAAAATTATTCGTTAAAACTAAAAACATAAATTAAAGTCATAGAGGTTGACGCATTTTTCTCTAGATATAATTTTGAAACACACACAAAAAAAAAAAGAAAAATCATACTTGTGAGAAATTGATAAATACTGATCGAGTTGAATATATAAAAATTCTTTAATAATTAGCACACCGAAACACAATAAATAAATAAATAAAAATATATAATTAAAAAGCAAGCATATGGAGCTGGTGGTCGTAATTTAACGATAAGACAATAAAATATATATACGTCATGAGATGATTGGTTTTATTTTTGGACGTTTATGACTAAATAAGCAGCTTCATTGTCACTCTTCTTCTATCGTTATTAAAAAAAGCAAGTTTAATGTTACAATTTAACCATTAATATAAAAAAACAAAAACCATAAGACTGATCTAGCTTCAACAAGAAACATATATCCTTAACCATTTCATTCATTATCAACTAACTCCAAAACCCCACACCCGCAACTTAATTAATTCCTATATATATAATATTAATATATCTCATTAATTAACTAATTACTGATTAATATACACCCTGCTGTTCATCCATGATATATCAAAGGTGTACACTATACACTTTTCATCAATCATGCATATACACACACTAATAATTTGCATGATCTATATTAATACGTTAAGTTAACTTAGCTGTAAATTTGAGTGCAAATCTTCACACACACACCCACCCACACACACACACAGGATAAACAAGTCAATATTGCTTAAGATTTTTATACAAATTAAGAACATTCATATTGGAAAACCATATATGCATATATATCTAAAATGAATGTTTTTTTAATTGCCTGTTTATAAATACAGAAATTTAGAATTCGAGCTTATCTAATATCTTGTTTTTATTTTATTTATATTGATTTGAAGTTGTAGAACGAAAATATAAATGTAAACGAGTCGAGTTGAATCGAGTATTACGAGGGAGGTAGTCGAAGATGGAGTTAAAAACACTTTAAATTTCCAAGGATATATGCCTAAATTAATGATTTAACCCAGAAAAGGAAAGCCTATAAACGTGCGTGGAGTGGACAGCCAATGATCATATGCATGGCCATCTGATCAGAGACATTGTATAACCAGTTTCACAAGATATGTTCTCTTGTACGTACCCTAAATCCAACATGACCAAATAATATTACGTGAAAAACTATGTGAAGTGGTATATAAGATTTACTAATGCATAATGCTATATTTTTTACATGACATTAATTAATATCTAGTTTTAGTAGGTTTTTCAAGAAAGTCGAGCTACGTTTTAATACACCAAATGAGCCGGGAATCTAATTATTCATTGTGAGATGATGAATTTATCTAAATAATTGATAATCACGACGTTCGATCTATTTATATTTGATAGATCAAACGTTTATATCGTAACAAAAATTTATTTTTATAAGTTAATACAAAAACAAGACGGACTTCTAGAAATTGTACAATTGACGAATCACAAGCGTAAAAACTTGAAAAGAAAGAGAAAACAAGAAAATAACATTCTATGAACATTACATTGATATTTAAAAACGTGACATTTTGGGAGATTAAAAAGGTGTTGATCAAGTTGTGGAATTATCTTGCTTTCTTTAAGAACATTAATAAAATTTACTTTTTAGGAGGTGGAACAACTATTAAAGTTGACATTTTATTCTTTTGTAATCATAACTTAGTTATTTCTTTTTTTTCTTAATCAAATTACATAACATCTTTAATAATTGTTGACATGATCAATGTTCTCTCTACTCAATTGTTAAATTATCTCATTTTCAATCAAATTAACCCTTTGATATGAGATGAGCAAAAATTACTCCTCTACTCTCCCTAAAAAGATATATAGTACAATTAGGGTAGTTTGGTTTTTGAATTTGAAATAATAAGGGATATACAAATCCTTTAAAAATTTAAATCATAAGATTTGACATCCTTTCACACATTTTGTTGTTAAAAAAGAACTTGATAACACAAAGAATGTTTCAATCATATTTAAACATAACACAATAACATTAATAATTCATACATAACACATTCATAGTTATCAAAATCGTGATCTTGATCGTAAAATCGTACGATCACATGATCCCACCTACTAAAAACGTGCCTGATCGTACTTAGGATTGTAAATAGGTAGGATCGTACTCAAGATCGTAGGATCATTATGCGATCCTACAATCCCATGATCCCACTTTTTTTTTGTTTTTTTACATTGTTTAATTATTACTATTATTTTACATTTTTTGATTACTACGTACTATGATTTTATGTTTATTATTTTTAAATTTTTTATGTGGTCAACCTTGTGCTAAAAACAATTGTTTGCAATTTTCTACTTTATACACGTTACATTTTTCGTTTTTCTTTTGTTATAAGAGATAAGTGTTCATGACTTCACGAGAATAAGATTTTTTATGAAATAATGAATTAATGTTGTGCATAATATGCTCTAGATTTATTGATTGTGTTTAAGAATCTATGTTATTATGATATTAAATGTTAACAATCTATGCACTTAATAGTTAAAATTTGAATGATTTGATGTATGTTATTTTAAAATTTAATGTTTCATTCTCTCGTAAAAATATTATATAATTGGTTTTTATAGCATATAAAAAAACCTTAGTGACTTATATATGGTAGGATCTTAAGATCACGATCTCGATCTTACGATCCAATCTTGCAAAGACAAAAACGATCTTAGGTAAGATCCTGATTCTAATAACCATGAACACAACTAAACACCAAGTACAAAACTAAAATTATAAAACATTGAATTAGAAAATTAAACTGTAAGTTAGACTATTAAAGATTAAATATAAAATATTATGTATGATATATTAAGTACAAAAGATATGTATAAGGTTAAATTAAAATATTAAATATTAATTTGATTTTTAATACGTTAGAGTTAAGCAATTAAATAAGAATATTAAACACATGTATTACAAACAAATAATATTAAGTATTGAATATAAAAAAAATTTAACTGTTTATGAAATGAAAATACTAAATATTAATTTGGAATATCTGGAACTAACTATTAAATATAAAATATTAGTATTATATTAAATATTGAATAATATTACAAGAAATTAAATATAAATACTAAATATGAAATATTAAGTTCGAATTCTAAGTTGTTAAATAGTAAATAGAAATATTGATTTAGATTGTATGTTTGAATAACGAACATAAATATGTATGTAGACGGTCAGAGTCAGAAAAAAATCATTTGAGGCCAAAATTAGAGTATTTATCGGGTCGGGGTTATAACTTTTCAAGTTTTCATTTCTCCCCAAGATCAAAACGAGTTGAAGGAAAATCACAAACAAAATGAATTCCACCAATTTCCAATCCAACCAAACGAAACATAATGTTGACTAATATTTCACATCGAACGAAAAGTGACTTTTAATTTGCTCAGTTAATTAATTGGTTTTGAGTTGAAACCCCACAAATTAATTGGTATCAGCCAGCCTAGGGTTCACCCATGGTTGGTCAAAAGTCACACGGACTCCATGTAACCCATAAATATCCACATGGTAGCGCGAAAAAAAAAAGATTACCACACGTGAGGTGCGTGCTGAGTAATGTCCAACACTGAACGAAAATTGACATTTTAATGTTCTTAATAAGAGTGTCGAGCTGCTCTACTCATAATCAATGTTTAAGTTGAAACCACACAAACTAACACCTAAAAACAAATTTAAATACAGTTTTAACCTAAAAGTTTAATTCTGAATTCTTAGTTTCAACGTTGAATTAACATTATATAAAACTTAGAATTTTATAATATTTGTGAAGACAAGTATCAAGATATTCTCAATTTTAAATTGGTTACATATAATACGTATTTGGGATGTAGAAGCTTCTTTTATCTTTCAACTTATCAAAGAATATTTTAATATATTGATTATTAGTTAAAAGGTTTTTTTAATTAAAATTTAAACATTTGTAAGAAAATTAAAATAGTAACTTTTAGGCATTATAGTAATGCTGCCGACGATATTCATAATAATTCCTCATTATGTCTTGAAAACTTTGAGAATGGCTTTGGGGATCATATTTCTAAAGCTTGTTTTGCCTTTTCAAGCTCCCTTCATTTTCGTTGACATTTTTTTTGTAAGACCCTCCCTCACTACCATCCATGCCCTTTTGCCTCTTTACTTTTACTTGCTTTAATTTGCGATTTTCGAGCTATGAAAAGATACCGATCAACATCACTCAAGTTATTCTAAGGATCTTTTGTATTTGTTTGTCTCAGTCTTTAAAACGTATTTAATAAGATTCGTTCCGTCTTACCAAAAAGAAGTACTGTATTATCCTAAGAGAACCAGCTTAATTGGAAACATCATTGGGAAAGTTTGAAATCCAATAAGATGATAGTAATCTGTGATTCTACTTATTGAAAAAGAAATTTTTTCATATTTATGAAACTTTTTTTTGTTTTGTTTATCAATTTGTGTAATTTGTATTAGTTTGTTGATAAATTGGTTTAATAAAAATGAATTGGATTAGTTTGTGGTCTAAGAATTTTAACAATTAAGGCTGATTGTTAATATTTTTTGTTTATGACATTCTACATTTCTAGATTCTCATTAGTTAGCTGTTAATTGATGACTTGTTGGATGATTGATGGGCTTGTTGATAAATTGGTTTTATTAATGAAATTTTGCTTAGTTAATTTGTTGATGCCTGGATACCAAATTGTGACTATTTCTTATGTTTAGAAGTTGTTTTAAATGCTTAAAAATGTGTAAGAGTGTAAATATATTGGTGAAAGGTTTGGGTACATTTGACCTTATTATAAAATGGGAAGAAACCATGATGCTGATTGGGGCTTTTGCGGAGCGGGGGGTAGCCCGCGACGCGAGCACGCTAATCTTCATTTGGTTCATTTTTAGCAATAATTCTCGCAAAGCAAGGTTGACACCTTGTTGCACAAAGTTGGCCTGCATACTTTTTAGGTTAGTTTAATGTGACTAACTGACATTTATTTGGATTGTGGGGAGTTAGAGGTTGTTGTTGAGCTATTTCAAGTGTCATGGATGCTCAAATTGTGATTTCCATCCAACCCTATGGTGAGTGCAAAACTAACTCTTTCCTATGGTTGTGGTTACAAATACGAGGTAGAATTCACATATGAATTGGTGAGCATGGGTAGACCTTCTAAGGAAGACCTTTTGACATGTTTGGAAATCTTTTGTATATATTTATTGTTGATGGTCATATAATATTATTTTGTAACACTGTTCGAGATTTTAGAAGTCAACATTTTGGGATGTATGTTACGGTTACTCGGATAAACGTGTTGTAAATTATGTTGAATATGCATCTACCGATATGACTTTAAATAAGTAGATAGTTTGGTGTATAATCTATTAGTTGATTTTTTGGGTAAAAATGTTCTACACAAAGTTTAACTTTCGTTAGAAAACCGGTTTTAACAAAACCAATAAAAATGTGTCAAAACTCAAAGTGACATAAAAAACAAAAATCTTACATGCACTTTGTGACAAGCAAACCTTAAGATTGGATTAGAACTTACTTTGTATGATGATATCCAATCTTTTTCAGCCCAAATAAACAAACCAAACTCCCAAATTGCAAGAAACCAAGCCTACCCACCACAAAAGGGTCAAATCTCACTTGCATTAGCACTTTAGTGAAGATTCATCAATCTCTCTCCCTCAAACTATTTTGGCAGCATTCACACAAGTGTCTAGAGCTTGCTAAATGATAAATCAAAGTCAAATTAGTGTATAAACTCTTAACCTAGCATTATGTACCTTGAATTCTTGGTATCCAAATAAGCGTATACCATTAACATCTGCCATAGCCTTTTAGAGATATTTATCAAATTGGTGTACTTTTAAACATATTTACCAAATTGGTGTATTTGTTTAATTTGTTTTTACAGTTTTTTACAACTTCTTTTTTAGTTTTTTAATTGTTTTTTACTACTTCTTTTTAACTGTTTTTTACTACTTCTCTACTGCTTTTTAGTGTTTCTTTATTGTTTTTTTGCTACTTTAAATTGTTTCTTTATTGCTTTTTTGCTTATTTTTTAACTATTCTTTTATTCAATTAAAATCGATCAGTGATATAAGCTTTGTAAAAGAAATGTTCTTTTTACAACGACAAAGGTCTTTTATTTTATTAAATAATAATAAACTAGCAAGAGTCTAGATTATTACAACAACAATTTACTCGCATGTTTGCAAAATCAAGTTTCTTTTGATGTATAATGACAAGTAAGAAAAAAAAGTAAAAGAATGTATAATTACCATAAACTATAATTAATCATACCCTAATGAGCTTAATCATCTCTTAGCTTAAGATATAAAATAACCATAATTACTATAGATTACAATTCAGGGGCCCATTTGTTCAAGCTAGAACAACTACATTGTGCCTTTGATTCTCTGTAGAAACCTTGTCCCTTTCCTTGTATCTTTATTAGAGCCATTTTAAGCTTCCTTGCACTTTGTTGGTGGGCTAGATACCGGGTTGGTGGTTAGAGTGGTAGCAACCTTCACTCTTCATCATATCATCATGACAGTTTTTTTTCACATCCAGTCTCTTATTAATCACCTCTCATCATAACAAGTTCTGAGAAACACCTAATTCTCACTATTCAAATAAAAAAACCAAAAAAAATAAATAAACAAATAAAAGGGAGAGGGATCGAGAGAGAGAAAGATAATTCTTCCTCTAGGCGCACTACTTTTCACCCCAGGTGCTCTCACCCTTCTCACCTCCACACACTCCGTCCATTCTTATAGATTGTTTGTTGTTGTTTCTTGATTGAGTGCAAGCAATTTTTAATTGTATGGTGATTTTAATAAATATATGTCTAAATGAACTAAAAGGGAAGAAAAATAAATTTAATATTGGACTTATTTGGGCAAACATAGAATAGAAAGTATAAAAATTAGTTATAATACAAAGTGTAAAATATTTTAGTTTAAATTTCGGTTATTAAATGACATATATAGTTCCATATTATAAGAATTTAAGTTACTTTATAATATATTTAGCCAGCCATCACACATTAGGGAGAGGTAGTAACCATATATAATTTGTTCATTCAAGCCATCAAAGCATCATTGTGTTTTTATAATGCATTTTAAAACATCTTAAGTGTTTTATATATTATATATTAAATTAAATAAATCTTTTTTATGTAATGAGTAAATTATCAATAATGATAGTGATATATAAAGGAGAAAGAACAGTAATTAACATCGTGAAAGCCATAGGCGTCATGATCACGCCTATTGTTTTATCTCAAATTATAAAGTATGCACATAAAACGTGCTATATAATTAATTTTAAACGCAAATTATTTCTCCAACAGTTTTTTTAGAAATTGTGTATATATTTTAACTGTTATGGGTGTTTATTTAGTAGAATAATTTTTTATAATTTGGAAAGAAAATTATATTATATTATATTATCTTAATTAATAAATAAATTGAAAGTCTTAAAAAATGAGACATGAAGATACAAAAAGTCATGCCTTAATAATCCAAGTACAAAGCCAGAATTTAAACAAAATACTAAGCCCTGTAAAGTGTAAACTTATATCCCAATATCCAACCTATAAACAAAATCAAAGAAGAAGAACCCAGAATCTTGAACCACACAGAAATAAATGAGATTCCCCATCTCATTTTCACCATGCAATCACATAGAGGCACTGTTTGCATATATTTGAACTCTGCCCACATTAAATTGCTTGCCAAACAAAGGACAATGACCCACTTTTACAAGAAGGTTCAAATGAGAATGAATGACTCAATCTTAACCGTTTATTTTGTAAGTGTAATTCATGGATGGAGAGTGTGGGGGATAGTTGTGACAAGGTACATGTGATGAATTCATGGGTGGGCAATGAAATTAAAGAAGGAGGAATTAGACGACTGAATCATTTAACTTCTCATTCTTATTTGAACCACCCTCACCTATCTAATGTATACATTCCAACTTAGCTCTTGGATCACCAAATGCCTGCAGCCCAGCAATGGAGTGTAAGCATGCATCTCAATAGTATAAGACCCAACCTCATCCAAAACTAGACTTTTCAACAGCTAGCCCAATTTTCTAGAAGAAGGAGACTTTATGTATGTAAAACATAAAAGCAGATTAAAGGTTTAACACTTTAACATCCTTATATCTACCCTGTCCCCCTTATTTCTTGACCCTACTATAATTTTCCACCCACCCTTATAATACCCAACACACAACACTTACCTTCCTACCTTTTTTTTTGAACAGCTTCGTCTCAGCGGTAGTGTCAAAGGATCGAAACCGGTTGATCTAATCCGGGCCCCGGTTTCGAACCACTCCAACTACACCCCCCTAATTAATTCGGTAGGGCTGCTTTCACCAACGAGGGAGTGACCCTCAGCTACTCCTAGGAAGAAACCCTCCAGAGTTACTTACCTTCCTACCTATGTCTGAGAGCCAACCGAGAGAAATTTGGAGACACACCACGTACTTTCAAAATCAAAAGTAAATGGAGAATAACTCTAAATTCACGTTTGTTTCGTAAGAATCCTATGAAATTCGAAGGAATGGAAAAACATTTCATTCTTATATCCTGTTTAGCAAACAAAAGTTGTTTGAAATGACATCCCACGGAATTTAAAAATTCTCTAAATCACGGAATGTTCATTCCATTTCTTATGGAAAGAGACAAAAGGACTATTTTACCCATATTTTAAACCTAATCTAACTTATTACATATCTCAATCAACTATTTCACCGGTTGTAACCACTACTGACCGCCACCATCTAACACCGCCACTGACCATCGACCCTTGTTGCAACGAACCCCCGCCGTCACCAACCAACGGCCATCGTTGCTGGCACACGTCAACACCTACCGCCGACTACCACCACCAACCGTCACTGCCTCCGATCGCTGCAACCTAGCGCTGACCGTGCCACCAACTGCCAATCCCAGCTATCACCAACCAACGACCATCATTGCCGCCGACCCAGCCGCCACTGACTCGGACCCCTACAGACACATACCGCTGGTCGTCGCTACCCAACAACGCCGCCAACCCAGGCGCTACTAACTGCGAACCCTTACCAACCCTTACGGCCGATCGTCACTACCGCCAACTGCCACCACCCACCAATGCCATCAACCCATCCGCTACCAACCACGGACACCGTTGCCATCAACTGATCTCGCCACCAACCGCCACCAGTTACCTCCACCATCGAAGACCGCCACCGCTGACCCCCGCCACCGACTGCCACCATTGACCCCGCTGCTGCCGACCATCGCTGCCAACTATCACCACCTACTGTCGCCGCCGCCACCAACCGCTACCATCGACACTAACCCCAGCCACCTACCGCCACCGCCGAAGACCACTGCCGCCACCGAACACAGCCATCGACCGCCAATCGTTGCCGCGTTCGTCGTTGCCACCACCGCCAATCACCATCCGTTGTTAGTCGCCGACTTGCAAGTTCTTATCGAGCTTTGTATAGTATATATATATATATATATATATATATATTTATATGTGTAATGTGTATACATGAGGGTCTTAAATATAAATACATTAGATATATGTACTTAGTGAAACAAATATAAATTCTATAACGTACTATTTATAAAAAGTAATTACTAAAAATCATTATTTTTGAATTTTATCTATAATATGATTATTTTGGTTTATGAATTTACTTTTTTATATTATTTCGAGCTTTTAGAGCCGAACTTAAGCTAATAATATATCTTACCAAGTCAAGCTCAAGTTTTAACTATGAAAACTCGTAGAGCTATCAAGCCAAGCTCAAACTTAACATAAAGTTCTCGAACTCGATTCGACTCGTTTACACCCTATAAGAGTCAACCTCATTCACAAACTAGACTTTTCAACAGCCCAATCTTCTAGAAGGAGGAGATTGTAAAACATAAAAGTCCACCCAATAACCAAAGTCGGACCTCAAATCTGAGCATTAATCTAGAGACAAAAATGATCTCTGTTATCTTATTAATCGTAATGAAATTTTGTCCATCCTTGATTACTTAAAGTAGCAACCCATTAAAGGAATCAAAGTGAACATAATTCCAAAGGTGAACAAAAAAGGAGACAAAAGTATTATTTAATCCGATCCAACTTTGCTTTTCCCCGAGGCCCACCCCAAAGTTTTCCAAATACCGAATGTAATATATGAAAGCAAAGAAATCTTTATCGATTCAAATGCCACGTCATTTTTTTTACTTTTATTTGAAACTCAGGTATAGCCTAACTTAAGATTCTAAATAATTCAAATATTTTCTCTCTCTTTACTTTTTATTAAACAACAAAAATAAAAAAAAAGAAAACATACAGGTATGCTGGGATGGGATGTAGAAAGCTGAAAGCCAACCCAAGAAGAAGGGTGTAATGGTATTTCCAAAGGAAACTGAGCCACCTGATAATCAACCCGAAGAGTTCGGGAGTGACGGTACACAAGGCCTTATATCTACCCTCTCCCCCTTATATCATATATTAACCCTACTATAATTTTCCACCCACCCATATAAAACCCAACCCACAACAGTCACCCTTCTACTTTTAGGCAACATGCCATCTTCTGATACATAAATTATCAATCTAAACTCAAGTTTGAATAATATTAAACCCACTTTAATGTCATTGCTTACTTCAAAAAAAAACCACGTGTGAATTGGTTTTTTGTCGTTTCAAAGAATCCTGAGGACTAAACGAGCATAACTAATACTCAAAAGGATCGAACATGCTATTTTCACAAAATTACAAGAATTAAGGTACGGCGGTACCTATCTCTGCTTCGCCCACCATGCCATCCTAACTCCGGCGACACGAGGTTGCGGAGAAGAAAACATTGCCGCCGCCGACGCCACCGACTACACCACCGAGATCGGTACTTAATTTTCTTCTGCAGGAATTTATATATTTTAAGAACAACTTTATTTTCCATGCCTAAATCTCTAATGAAAGTTTAGGTCGTTATTACACCTTTGTGTTAAAGGTATCCTTGTGATTGCCATGTAGGGTTTGAATTGGAATGTGATATTTCCATTTTGAAGTTTCTGTCACTGCTCCCTTGATGCCTCAGTTTTTGTAAAAATTGTGATTTATAATAATTTGCATTTCAAATGAAAATTTCCAAGAACATGAATGATTATTGTTGCATATTATTAGTTTTGTATCATTGGTGGGCTTGGTGCTAAACTGTTTTTTGGATCCTCATTAGTCATTACATATGCAACCATTATAATGAAAGAAATGGTATATATACATCACTATTGGAAATTTATCATATCCAAACCTAACTAGCAACCCAAACACTAGTACAGCCTAACTCATGAACCAAAAATAGATTTGGGATCGATGATCGCATGCATTCGTGTTCCACCCTAATTCAAACTCATGTTTACAACTATTTGAACCAGAAAAATAGTTTTTTTGGCTTATGGTATAGGGTCCAAATATCCAACTACTTCATGATTATCACATGAATCATTTTCTGCTTTTAAACACGTATAAAAGTGTCGTATGGCGATTTAATTAACACATTTACATCTCTCGCTATCTAACTTTATACATGTATAGTTCCAGTCCTTGCTCTGAAAATTGTCCCATGGATTCCATATTTCTTCTGCCACTAATTGTTTTATGGTTATCTGCTACACGTGAAAACTCTGGTAAGAAGAAACCTAGGGGGAAAAACAAAAAAAAGAGGAAAAAAAAAAGAAACAGAAACAAAACTAACTTGTGGATTATACAGTAGATGCTTGATGCAGAGGTTCATTTTCATGATTAACCACTTGATTCTGGTGCTGGTTGTCGAGAGGCATGTATTGGGACATAATTGCCATGATCTCCGAGTCCATGTAAGCCTGTTTCATTAACCGTTAATGAAATAATCTGTAAAATAAATTGTTTTAAACATCAATAAATGTCGCATACTCTTAGCCTGTATCTGTAGAAAATGTAACCAGCTAAACCAGTACTCGCCACCACCCCTAGTACCAACAAGCTAATGAACCAACCGTACTTTGAAGACTTCCGTTCTGCATAACCCAAAGAAAATAATTATAAAAGTAAAAAGAAAGAAGTGCAATTAGTTCCTCTTCAAACCACTCTCAAGATATGGAAACATTTGTTTTGCACATTTTCTTTGGGGTGTTTAGGATTCTATTCTGAACTATCTGATTCAAAAAATCAGTAATCGGTTTTGATTTTTGAATAAACTACTCTGAAGCTAAATACCTTAAAATATTCTATAACGAGAAATCGCTCCTTCTTAGCTCTAGAAAGAGATTATATGCGATTTGCAAACATACGTATAAGATAATCTAATACAAAACTCAATCCCAAATACCCCATAACAGTATTGTCTTCATTTTTTGGGTCATGTCTTCATTGAAACAGATATAATTAATGTATATAGAAAATAAATTTTAAATCTATCTTACCAATACAAGTATCTTGATCAGCTATGTATAGTTTGTTCCCCTTGCATTTGCATTCGTATCCACCATAAGTGTTCTTACAAGTACACCCGTCACATTGACAAGCTATACCATCCTTGCACTCGTTGATATCTGTATATTTCAGAATCTTATATAACAAAAACTATAAAAAGAAGCCAATTCAATGGTGCAAACAAAATATGTCACCTTCACAAGTGTGACCATCCCCATGAAAACCTTGTGGACAGCTACAACCAGTAATATTGGACACCTGTAAAACAAACAATGAATCAAAAGGGAAAAACCGAAACATAAACTGTTTAACAAAACAAGAACTTCAAGAAAACGATACTCAACTGAGCAAGCCGAAAACTTCTTTCCATCCCTTATATCTGACCAACATCCTCCATTATTGACTGTACATCTACCGGGTCCAACAGCTGTCATTTAAACAATCCAACATTATAAAATATGTAACATATGTTATTGGTTGTCATTAGAAAAACTGAAAAACGACATATGCATACGTTTGCAAGACATGTATCCATCTCCTTGATATTGCACACCGTTCACTGTAGGGCATTCACATACTCTTCCCCTAAAAGTGTCCTAAAAGCACGAAAAACTTATATAATAATTTAAAGAGATAGCTGTAGATGAGCAAAGGCCTCTGATTTTCTTTACCTTGCAAGCACTTATGCCATTTTGTGAGTCGATCCAGCAACCCCCGTTCCTTTCAAGACATTCGTTCGTCTCAAGATCTAGAAAATATATGGTTTATGAGAACATTATGTTTATACAGTTGTTGACTCTTTGTAATCAAATTGTACCTCCACTTAAACATATAGGGGGATCACTTGTCTCCTTAAATCCAGAACATATGGCTCTTAACACACCAGTTCTCTCTAGTTTCCCTTCAGAATGAAAAAATAAAATAAAATAATAAACCAACTAAACATTGCTCCAAAAATCCGAGAGGAGGTGGTGAAAAGGACTACCTCGGTACTGAACGTTGTTAATCACCAAAGTCGGCAGGATGGTTACATCACCACGTGATCCTCGTCCAACCTGAATATAAACAAGAACACAAATCAGTCATTCTCTTGAACTTTTTTTTAAAGTAACTGTTTTTGTGACTCGGAAGGGAGACAAGACCTGGGAATCTTGCTCAAATTTTAGTACTTCATTCTCAACGTCAGCTTCAGGGTCTCCCATGCACTTTTGTATCTTTTCACTTGGCAGTCCTGGTAATTCATTAGACAATATTATTTTGTTAGCTAGTTTTCGTATAGAAATACGAAAAATAATTAGTTAATTACCAAGGGACTTGACGACATCTTCGGCACATTCTTTGCTATATCTCTTTTTCTTCATTGAACATCTAATATGAAAATCAGTCACATAATCCCACCATACCCAGGACCTATTAGTCTCATTAGCAACTCTATGAACACAAAGCTGCCTTAAATTCTCAAGCACCACATCTTTCCCACTATACCCTTCTCCAAAATCTTGCTCAGGATCTGGTGCGCAATAGCGTCCATGGTTAATACACTGAGACCGGCACTGTTCGCTCAAAACAAATGGTTTAGGACAGAACCATGTTATGTAATGTGGTGTAAACATCGTGTAACCTTCTCTCTCGAGAATCTGAGCATGCCCTTTGAAGTTTTTAATGAAATTCATCTGTTCATCACAACGGACCCCACACTCATCGTTACTATTGGTCCATAGCTCGTACTCGACCCTTTGGTCCGGGTGGGGTAGGGACTCAGACCAGTCGAGTTTTAATAGGACTTCTTGGTCGCCTTTTTGTAAGGCGTCTTTTATGGTTTGACCAAAAGACTTATGGATCAATGCAGATGGAATGGTGAGCTTCTCTATGAAGTCGTCGGCTGTGGGACTGGCCTCGGGTGAGTCCATTGTTATGAGGGGTTCGTCTACGGTGTCTACTACTATTAGAGCTGCAGCACCTGCCTGTTGTGCATGCCATGCCTTCAAAGCAAAGTAGCATTCTGCGATTGAAGGAGTATATTAGAAATTTAGAATCGCTAAGTTTGATGAATTTGAACCTATAATTATCTTACCAGATCAATAATCATGGTGTAACATTTTCCTCAAATTTGTTTCTTAAATAAATAAATAAAAATATGTAAAGAATTATTTTATATTCATTAGATATGTTATTAATTTCTGTTCTTATGTACAGTTCACCTAAATAAATAAAGGACTACTGTCTTCCCAGTTAATTTAATGGAGGGAGGGGAACATGCCTAGCTAAAAAATTATAGTTGACTTTGGCTAAACTAAGATATGAAAAGGAAATTAGGAATCTATTTAATTATTCAACATGTAACGCTAAAAAATCAAAGTTGAATCAAGAGAACCTTTTGAAATGGTCTTTATGAAATAAAAATGTATAGATTAAAATCGAGATTATAAATATTTTGTAACTATTGTTAAGAGACAAATAAATAAAGTCTTGCCAAAAATAAAAATATTTTAAAAAAAAACTCAAAATAGTAAAATGCCCTCCCTATATTAAAACAGAACATGCAGCATGTTTTATTTTAGGCGGCGATAATAAAGTATGCGAGACTTTCTTGTTAACTAACAATCGCTAAAACTTATTATTAAGGATAGTTAATATTAATAATTAATTAATAAATAATACTAAAAAAATAAATAATAATAATAATAATAATAATAAAATGGGGGTATGAAGCATCATGTACAGTAACACAGAGCTTAAAGTAAAAGTCAAACATTGATAAACGTACCTCCACGATCAAGAAGAAGAATAGTCGGGCGAGAAGACGATTTTGACTTGAAAGGTTTATCGCCGTCGAACGGTGAACAACCGGAAGTAGAGGCCGGTTTCTGGGGGTAAACCACCGTACCCACCATAGAACCACCGTAATCAGGCACACCAAAGTTACCTATGGCCGCATCATGCTTCGATCGAATATCAAACGGTGACAGAACACTTATACTGCTCTTCTCCACCACGAATCTCCCCTCTATCTCCGTCATAACTAGCATGATCATTAATACCCATCCATAACTCACCACCTTCATCCCCATGTTCATCGAATTTTGCAAACGGTTGATCAGAAATTGGTGATGAATTGGATGAAACAGAGGAGGGATGTGGAGGGTTTTTATGTAACTATAGTTTAGAAATGGTGATTGTGGAAATTAAACAAAATTTTGTGGAAGTCAAGAGTAGACTTGACGAGAGAGATAGAGAGACCAATTAAATTTTTTAATTTTTAATTTAAATTTGTATATTATTTTGCAGGTCGTCGTCATTCATGGTATGACGTAAAGGAAACGGGTTTAAAAAGATGGTGGAAGTAGTCAATCGCAACTACTTGGGACTCTTACTTTCCAACCTCCATTTCTCGATCTTTCTAAGTTTACTTTGGTTTTACAGGAAAATTATATTAAAAATAGTATTTTTCCGTTTATTTCTAACTTATTATCTTATTATGATTTATAATAAGAAAATAAACTGAACTTATAAAAAATAAATCAGAAAAAACAATAATAAGCTAAAAAAACCCTTCCTTAGATTTTAAAAATACATGAAAAGCAACAACAACAAAAAAAAATCGATTCAATCCCGGTTCACCTGTTTAACGACTGGTTCATTTGTAGACATAATAATAATAATAGTAACTATTTATTAAACTTATTATGTACTAAATAATAATAATAATAATAACTATTTATTAAATTAAATAAACTAATATAAACGAAAGTCACGAATGTTCATTGACGTTAATATCTACTGGCCCGTTATACTTTGGATGATAAATTTGAATATTCAGTAAGTTGATCAAGTTACTTTCGTGGAAGCATTCATGTGTGGGACGACCGTATCAAGTCAAGTCGTTGTGAAGTGTGACCGATTGGAAGGATATATTGTTTTTGTATTTATATGGGTGTATTGTAATTGAATCCGAAATTCTAATTTGGCTTTTTTTTTGTTATGAAAAAATGATCTTTATAGAACTGCGCTGACGTGTCGAATATATTCAATAACCTAACGTGTGATCCATAAACAACACGAAGATGATGCAATTATGTTAGACGCGTGTATTCAATAAGTGTAAATATGAAACAAACTTCTTTCATGTTAAAAATTAAGTTCCTTAAATCATTCCAAAGTCTATGATAGAAACCAACTTATTTCATGTTAAAATTACGGTTTTTGTGTGATTTTATTTGTAAATAAAAGGTCTTCTTATTTACTTGGTACGCGTTTTTTCATTATCAAATCAGGTTACATAGTGCCGTCTTACCTAAAGTACCTATCCTAGCATTATAGCTCATTTTCCCCTTCCTAACCTAATCTTGATTTTGTTACGGGCTAGCAATCTAGTCTCATTAATATTTGATTAGTCAAAGGAGATTAATATTATTCTTTTGGTTTAAATCATGAATGAAGTGGTAAAGATTAAACTATATGTACTCAAAAGTAATGTTAGCCTTTTGTTCATTAAGACTAATCAATAATAAGTATTTGATATCAGAAATTATAAAGGATAAAACTTTTTAGTGTTTTGTTTTGAACTATAATAATTTCATTACTTTAAAATTTTAGACGATGCTAAAAGCAAATACAACTTAAAAAGAAACTTACAAGTTACAGATATCATCTTGAAGAAGATGATGTTTACACCAATACCCGAGCACAATTTTCTTCCAATCTTCCTCTAGTATTCAACCAAAAAAAGCTTTGAATTTTTCCAAAGAACATTGAGGGCTCCAACTCACCTTTCGAGAATAATATGTTTCAAAAATACCGTAAAGCCCTAATGAAAGGAGACGATGTAAAATTGAAAGCTACTAATCTCTTCCCTTTGAGACTTAACAAATTACCCGATTGAAGCGTATCAGTTAATATCTAAATATGATACCTTACAGATAGAGCAATCAACAAAGACATGATATTCAGTTAGAAGACATGTTGTAGATGAAATTAGAATGTTTCTTGAAGTTAAACTACAACTCGTTGGTAGCCTTTTGTGTTGTGCTCGCCGAATGAAGACATTTACTTTGTTTGGAACTTCTCTTAACCAAAGCGTCTTCAAACCATGATTAGATGATAGTTAAGTCACATCAATAGCTAAACGAAACAAAGTTACCGTGAATAAATCAGTCAAATCTAAATCCCATGTCCAAACTTTAACTTCTTCAACATTGCCCTAAACCAACTTCTTTCTCATAATTAAATTGAAGTCCACATCAATCTTATTGAGATGCTTATTACTTTCGCAAGTTGACCCCGTGTAACAAGCGAATAACATGACACCTTAATGCATCTTTTCTAGACTTCAGTCTCTGCCACCTTTTTTGAACCAACTCCTTTCTCATAAGTAAATGGAAGTCCATCCAAAGCATCTGTTCATTTGATTTTCACAAATCAGTTTTGGATCTGGATTTGGTTTATGTAAGCCATCGATTTTTACACTTTATAAAGTCGATTTGGACATGGATCTTGTTTGAAGCTTCTGATTTCGAGTTCATCTTCAATTGATTACATTTTTAATTTAGGTATAAAACTTCTGATTGGGTTTCTAGTTGTTTAAACTTTCGATATACATCTACAATTAGTTTTTTAATATGTGCTTTAACCTTCCAGATCTGTAGCTAGGTAAATTGTCAATTGGGTAATAATTGATTTTGTGTTTTAGACTTCTATATCTATATATTTTGTTGGGTAAATCATCAATTTTATTTTTGTAGAATTCATATCTAATATTGTTGCTCATATTTGATTTATTATTCTTTAGAATATGAGTTACAAGTTGTTAGTTACCATACAACGATACAAACCTCATAATTAAAAGACTTAATCTAGTTTAAAGAATAATTATAATATTAATTGTGTACTTTATTTTACCAAATAATAAATTTATTATAAAATAATGTAATTAGAAAGTAAAATAAGAACAAATAGGTAGGAAAAAGGTAAGAGACAATTTGGTAACCGTCAAAATTACTAACAGATAGTGTACAAGACAAAAAATGAAATAAAATGGTAAGCACAATAATTATTTTTATAATTTTTAAAATTTAAGTACTAAAATTAAAATTTAGTAATAATTGTATCAACTATTTATATAACTAACTTTTTTTTTAATTAAAAGTTTAGTGGGCTTGAGTTTTTTAGGCCCATAATTAAATAATACCAAAACTTCAACCATGAAAAAGGAGTTTTAAGTATTCTTGTGTGATAAGCCCACAGCCGATTCAAAGCCTATGCAGCGAGTCTGCCCTGCTTTTTCTTTTAGCGAACTCTGCCCTCGTCTACTTCAAAGTTCAGACCTCAGTCGCTGGATCGGTACATACGGCTTTATCTCCCCTCGGTTCTCTCATTCGATTCAGCAAACTCTGCACTCTTCAGTCATCTCTTTCAGCCGATTAATTGAAGATTTGAAGTCATTGAACACCATCAACAGCGAGGCAGGCGGCCATCGAACCATATACCACGACAACCGTAACCGTAAGCCTCAATATTCCTTCTCTCCCTCTCTAATATAGGAGCACCCAATCACACACTCTCTTCTCTCACTGATTTGATTTATTGTCTAGCGCTTTTAAGTTTGAATCTTAATTGTTAATGTGGGATTTTGTGGACCTTATGGAGTTAGACCAGTTTGTTATGTTAATTGCTTTTTTTCCTTTAACTTTATTTGTCAATTGATATTTAGGGTTAATTGTCAGTTGTTAATTTGTGAATTGTGATTTTTGGGGTTGATTTGTGGCCCTCTCGAAGTCTCGATTTTTTCAGCAAGTTAAGAAAATTGTGATGAACTGATGAACTTACGATTCTGGTTTGTGGTATTTGTTATGATTAACCTTGTGATTTACGTAAGTTCCAAAATTCTAAAACCCAATTTGGTTGAAATAAAAAGAAAGAAAGATGTGATTACTACTCTTGTTTGAGATTGATAGAAAACATGAAATGGTTTGATGAAACTTGAAAGTACGGTTTTAGATTGGAGATTTGGGTGAAATCAGGACACATTAGACCATCCGTATGGCATGCAATTCAGGTTACCCAACCCGAATGCCACATCATCTTCCCCTTCATTTCCCAATACCTTTTATTTTTTTATTATATATATTAAGAGAGAGAAAGAGGAAGAGAGAGAGAGAGGAGAGAGAGAGAGTTCTCGGGTTCACCAACCCGAAATGGAGAAACTAGAAGCCTACCCAAAACACCCGTATGGGTTTTCCCCTTCAACCCAATGAGCCCAAAGTGTTACCAAAAGGGTTCGGGTTTGGCAATACGAAGGGCCTTCCGGCCTTATGAAATTTCTTTTGGAAAGGCAATAGAAATAGCAAGGTATTTAGTGGAGAAAGGAAATCAAGATAATTAGTGAAATCTAAATCAGCTCATTCAATTGGTTATTGAGCTTATTGGAGTTTGTTTGGTGCTTTGATGGCTGTACTATTAGTTTTGTTTATTGTTCAATTGGTTGAAACATAATTATGTTTTGTTTTATTTGCTTCAAGTCTGTAACTTGCAGATATAGATGAACAAGAACTTCTATGTATATTTTTATTTTAATGATAACTGCTTTTTAAAAAAATATACTCCGCAAATCATATACAAAAGTCGTCAAATAGTCAAATACCAATTCTACAAGATGCAAAACCATGAAACACTACCATAGATACTAAGCACATGTTTTTCCCCAATGCCTTTTCATCTCTTGCAAAAATAGAAAGCAAAACATAGAAGAATTGAGGGAATGTTTAGAAGACTTGGGAAAAAATTACGGGTCAATACGAACTCTCCTAGGTACAAATCTGTTTTTTTGTGTTTTCAACTATCGAAACCTCGTAGTTCTGAGTTTGCAACAATTGAATCAGTTCATCAAAGATCCGTTTTGTTTTCTCAATTGTCACCGTTTCGAAAACTCAAGCCTCGAATGTATGTTTATTTCTGATGTTTCTGTTTCTAATTCTGAACCGTCATTTGTCGAAGCCTCAAATCCCTGAATGTATGATTCTGATTTCCTCCTCAACTAGAAGTTTCCGTTCTCAAAGCTTGGATTTATAGAAGTTTTTGTTTCTAATTTTCTCCTTGACTGGATGTTTTTGTTCTCAATGTTCTGAAATACGTAATGTTATTAAAATATATACAATTTAGAAAAATTCAAACTTTACCTAAATGCGTTTTTAAATTGTTTATGTATTGTTTGGGCTAAACCCATAAAACCTTAGAAAACAATCAAGCCATCCTAATGGTCTAGTCAGCTGGGCTGATACAATTTTGTTAAAACCCTGCCCAAGAATATATATTTGTTTTTCTGGTATTGTTACTGTTTTAATTCCTCTGCCAATTTCCAGTCGCAGGCGCGTCTTCTCAATTGTTTGTGGTTTTTGCAAGAGACTGGACAATTTCTACTCATTGTATAATCTAATGATAGATCGTTACCTGGATTAATCGTTTTCTACTGGTGCTTAGCGTAATGTTGTAGTGAATTGGGAAAATTTTAGACCAACGTAGGATTATCTATCACTGACTATTAGTTTATGTAGCCCTGTATATCATTTATGAATGTTGAAGTTATTACACAATGCCTCCAAGCTTTGTTCTTATGATGATCACTTGTCTATTATGACTAGAAGAAACGATTCTTGTGGTTGCTATCTGCTAGGTAAGCATTTGTTCACTAGATCACATAAAATATATTGTTGTTTTTAATTTCATTCACGTGGTTCCTATATTTATTTTTGTTGTTTCTGATTCTACTCTCTGCTGTAGTGCTGTACCATTTCTGCTTTTGATTTTTGTAGTTAATGTAAAATGAATCTAAATGCATTTATGCTTTCATTGAGTTATACCAAATTACCAATTGCCTCGAGATTGCTACAAATCTTGCATATATGCTCTGCATTGGCATCATTTTACTGTTAATAAAGACGACTTTCGGTCTCAAAAACCCTAGATAACATTCCATTTTTTATGGTTACTAGTGCATTCGAAAATGGGACTCTCTTCTTATTGTCGACGCCTTGTTGGTGGATCCTCTTCTTCGATTACTTCAAGGGTTAGCAGCTTTCAGACGAGGTTCAAGCACTCTAACAGCAGTAAGTTATTTTTTTTAAAAATTTGAACGTAATTTTTTTTGTGTTCAATTATGATGAATTTGAAAAGAAGAATAACTTGAAGTTTGAAAATCGACGTGGTTTGTAAATTTCTTGTTTTGTTTAGACTTGTATTGATAGGATTGTAATCAGAAATCTCGAATCTAGATTAGAACACAATTTGTTGAACCAAAAAGGATTTTGATCCTCTTTTAGCCATGGTGTTGGTTATATCTTAGTTTTAATGCCTCCATTTGTTGGCAATAGATAGTTACGTTTGATGCCAGGTTGTCTGTATCGGAAATTGATACAGTTTGATCCTTATTGGAGGCAAGACGTTGCTGAGCAAGTTAGTGTTGCCTCTTAATTGCACAGTGAAGTCTATAGATCATGCATTTGAATGAACTAGGTTTTAAATCAAATCTGGAAAGTAGCATCTCTTGCTGAGAGATTCGCTCGGGGCTTACTTTTAACACTAATTTCATCACTAATTTGTATTCTTTCATAACCGATTTGTCACCAACTTAAAGTTTTTCATCACCAATTCGTAGTTGTGTGTCACCATATAATCACCAAGTTATCAAATTGTTTTTTGGAAAGGAGTTTTTCTTGGTTAGGGCTCCTCCCGGGGGTGCCGAACCTTTGGCTTAGATGTACGCTACTACGTGGTCTAAGTGTGTAACCATTTTTACCCGTGGCCATGTCCAAAGCATCCCTGGTCACCCCTGATTGAAAGTTTGAAACCCCCGTGGGACTCGAACCCTTGACCTCCCTTAAGGGTGGAGGGTGGGCAAGGGCTCTATCTGGTAGGCCCATTTCTTGGGTAAAGTCCCCCAACTGTATTTGAAAATGAATTTTTTATCCATAAAGATAAAGAATGCCCTTTTGTAGTTCCCTCAATGGTTGCACCAATTTATCACATTGATTTACAAAAATGAGCTATAGATATCACATGTAACACGAGTTGCAAATATAAAACAGAATTAGCAGGTTGCAGGTCCCAGCTTTCTTCAAGCAAATTCTAGAAATTTGTTAGTACTGATAAGAGTTTGAAATATCAAATATGCATGATGTTGTAGTAGTATGAGATATAAATTACAGATTAGTGTTCTCTATTGATGCATAAATTAATTACAGCAAGAACCCCATTAAACTCATCATATTGTTATCTGAGATTCTTTCATAAGCAAACAAAATCATAAAACAAGTGTCTTGCCACAGGTGCTCAAAACGTCTCCTCTGATAGACCACTTAGACAGTTCGTCTCAGGTAAAGGGAAGTCTGCTGGTAGGAACTCTGCGGGGCGTATAACAATTTTCCACCGAGGTGGTGGAGCAAAGCGATCACTGCGAACGATCGATTTGAAGCGGAACACTTCGTCTATAGGTGTTGTGGAAAGGATCGAATATGATCCGAATCGTACTTCTCGGATTGCTGTAGTTAGATGGGAGGAGGGGGCAAATCTTGACCACCATAAGAAAGCCAACATGGTAGAAGAGTTCACTCCAACCCGTAAGATCTTACCTACCTTGACCACTAGTGGTCAGTTTTCATTATCATCTTTACCTGGAATGCTTGAAAGCAGAAATGTAGTTCATTCTGCACCGAAAGGCGATCATGTCGTGGTGGGCTTACCTAAAGGTATAATTCATGGGTCGAAGAGCCCATTTACAAGTAAAGCCACATCTGTTGGAACCCAAATGACAAGTGTGAATGACGTATTCTTATCTGCTTTTTCTTCAAGAAAAGCGAAGGGAGATAATGCACCTTACTCTTTTGTTAACTCCTTGGGTTTGCCAAGAATGGCAATAGCTGGGGCTAAGCCCGACTTTTTTGTTCCAAAATTGAAAGATGTTAAAAAGGAAAGTTTGTCTCTTGATGAAATTAAAAGATGGGACAAGGACAGGGTTGTGTGGGCTCACAAGATGAAACGTAAAGCAGCTGTTTCTTGGCAAAATTTTAGAGGAGAAGCGTGTGAAAGTAAGTCAAACTTGAAGCTGAAAGCTGTGGAGAAAGAGAAGAGAGAAGGAAAGTTTACTGCAGATCGTGCACCTTTAACTTACATTTTAGCCACCAATGGAATGAAAGCAGGGCATATGGTGATGAATTGTAATTCATCTAAGCGTTCAAATGATGAAGTACTGCGTAGATACTGATACCGAAGATGGTTTCTCTCCAAATCTACGAGTCAGCTTATAGATTTCGGATGACGTTATTTCGTTTTTTGTAGTTGTTTGATGAGATTTGTATGCTTGTGATAAAAAAACCCATGGGCGTGCCCATGTATCTTGAGCAACTATGATTTATGCTTTGTTGGCAAAACCTTTGTTGAAGTATCTTTAGATTTCAGAGCTGTTACATTTGTACAGGTTTTACTTCTATATCAATTTAGTGAACTGCTACTAATAAAGCTTAACTAATTTACTTTTATTTGATGATGTATCCATCTGTAGGTTGTTTTTTTTATATTTTTTTGGGTCCAATTAGGTCACTGCAGAAGTTAAGAACTTAAGATGCCGGTCCAATGGGTCACTTTAAAACAATGTATGTAAACATTCTCGGGTCTAGCTGTTTACACAACAGCTCTAAGGAGTCATGTTAAAAGAAGCCATAATTAGGGGTGTTAAAAGAAAAACCGAACTGACTCGTATGATCCAAAACCAAGAAAATCGATACCTAAGCTACCCGTGACCCGTAAAACTAAATAAAAAAGGGTACCCACTAAGTCACGGGTTGGGTTTGGTTCTCTAAGTTTACTACCCCTGGGTATTGCCCTACCCCTTGTATGTTTTGTTTATTAAGAAAAATATTTATTAATATTTCATAATAAAATTTATTAATCTTAAGAATGTCTCCGTGTTTTCTTTGTTTACCCTACTACCATTGATTTTGTTATACCCTTTCTTTGAAAACCTTGATCGAGCCTTTGCACTACCACATCAAGATCGTGACTCAAATATGATGATACTCCTAACTTATATTCTATATATTATTTTTAAATATGAATTTGAATGAAATTTTATTAAAAGACCAAAATGTCATTTATACCTTTTTATGTAAAAAATTTATCATTAAGCGGTACGAGTCAAATATCTTCGGGTCCTATGAGTTCAGGTCAAAACATGTTGCTATAAAAAAGTATTAAATAGATAATTAATCAAAGTTCAGATTATTTATATTGTTTTTATTATTATTATTATTATTATTATTATTATTATTATTATTATCACTATTATTGTTACTATTATTACGCCAGGTAGTACTAAAATAGCACCACCGCCGACGTCACTCGGCCAGTGGTATGTGATAGTAGCAACACTGTTAGTGTCAGTGGCAGAGGGTGGGGGTAGCAGATAATGTCAACGATGTTGGTGATGGCGGATAATGGAATGAAATTTAATACCATCAACTAAATAAATGTTAGATACCTTAAAATTAAGTAAATTCTTTTCAAATTCTTATACCAAACACGAAAATTAGAAATCTCAAAAATCGGCTTTTTCATTGTAACAAGAGATTTTTCAGGATGGAAACTATGTATCATTTCCTCCTTGTCTATGTTTCTTACACTACACTTTGTGGAATCTAACAAAATCTCATTTTTACAAGTAATTAAAGAAATAGAGCATTAATAGACATACAACAATTAATCACACTTGGAAAATATCTAAGATAGACATATAGCCCTCAATTATCTAAAAATAAAAAATTTCAAAGATAGTCTGATAAAAGCAATTTATGCATAAAAAATATACATATATGGATGGTTTAAATGAGAACAATTTTTCATATGAGAAAACCCTCAATTAAAATTAATCAATGACCAAAAAATTTTTGTGGCTCATTAATGGCTCATCTGGACGCAACACGGTTGGGTAAATATATAAATGATTAAAGTATCCCTATTAATGAGTCATTCATGGTGTCACAAACAGTTCGCGTAATGCTCTGAACTTTTCCACATATATACACACGTGCGCGCGCGCACACATACACACAAATACTGTTTGATATTTTAGCTCTTATTTCAAAATTAACCCGGTGCCACTTAGTTTCTAATCCATCAATTTGTCTCAGATTTCCCACGAAATCGACCGTTGATAAGCTTCGCGGGAAAAGCATTTCCCTCGATTTTTTAGGGATTTCCCGTAGAATCCGTGGTAAATCCTTTGAAAATTTACCTTTTAACACAATCCGTGAGAAATTCATTGAAAATTTCTGACGGAATTTGGTCCGTGAAAAATCTGTTTTCGATGCTTGATTTTCTTGTAGCGAAGGGAAAGTCGATGTATCGATCGATATTAAAGGCTATTTATTGAATTAGGTTTGGATGCATGGCTGCTTTTGAATTACTTTCATGCATGCATGCACCAAAGAAGAAGGTGGCAAAGGTGTGTTGACACTTGGCAAAGCCACGTACGTACCCCATGCATGAGGGGTCACACTTGGCAAAACCATTCCATGCATGGCATTCTCTATATGTCATATATAATCCTTTCTGAAGAAATGTATTTTGGAGAAAAATTAAAAAATCCTTTGTATACACATATATTAGCGATCTTCATCTACATCACAATAAACCAAATCTAAAAGTTGTTTTCTAGCATAATTAATACGAAATAGCTAAAGTTAAATACAGCTTAATTAGATATTAATTAGCATAATTGACATGCAAACATTGGGAGAAACATATATGTTCAGCAGAGAAGACATGGGAGAGGAATGGATGCAACTTAAGAAACCGAGATCGAGATGAGGCTATCTGTGAGGAGATCGAGATCGAGCATTGAATTGAACGTACGTAGGTTTGTCCTTCATAATTGACATGCCGGCCGGTTATATATGCAATTAAGTATGTACGGGTACGGATACGTATATGTATACGTATACAACTACGTACATGTACCGACTCTTGTAAATGGACAATTATACCTAAAAACACTTCAATTTTAAGTTTATATACAAATCTATAAAAAATAATACCTAAAATATTCAAAAACTCTAAACTCCGTTGGAAAATTTCCAAGGGATTTACGATAGATTCTGTTTACGACAACTTTGCGACCGAATCTTAAGACAAATTTCCAACGAGATGGTTTCCTCACAAATTTGCCACTAATCCGTCGGTAACAACTATTGTTCCAACGGATTTCTGCCAACTAGTTACCCGTCGGAAATATGTCGCTAATATGTCGGAACATGGTTCTGACGTGTTGTTGATAATCCCTCTAAAAGGTTCAAACAGATTTTTTTTATCAAAAATTCCGTCAGAAATAGAGGATTTTCTAGTAGTGATCAAACACCTAACATACACGTAAAATAAAATTTTGTCGAACTTTTACAAACTAATACCATAAGAACATTGGGGAAGAAGTCGAACTAATTAATACCATAAGGGGTGTTTGGTTGGAAGAAATTGGAATCAAATTCCAACCAATTCATGAGTTTGACTTAAAAGTATGGAAGGAATTGGAATTTTGAGGATAGAAAACATTCCATCATTGGAAGGAATTCAGAATCCTTTCACTAACCTATGGAATTTGAATTCCTTTCTTCTTCTCCCGACTCATTGCTCAACATCGAACATATCACCATCGATTTAGGGCAACCAGCGATTAGAGAGTGACGGCGATTTAGGGCAAGCGGCAATTTGCGGCTTCGACCGGTGACCGGCGTTTCCTTGCTTTGACAATGGGCTTTAACTAGGGCTTCAATTTGCAACAAAGGGGCTTTGATATTCGACAGTGGGGCTTTGACTAGGGTGGCGTTTCCTTGCTTCGACAATGACATTTCCTTGCTTCAACAGTGGGCCATCGTGGGCCATCGTGGGGCGGTGGCGACGATGGTGGGTGATAGTGAGGGGGTGGTGAAGGTGGCGATGGTGGGGAAGGGAAATCCAATTTCTGGAACAACCAAACACAATAAGCTAGGATTTGGATTCCTAATCTAAATCCTTTACGTTCCAATTCCTTAATGAATTCCAATTCTATTAGAAAATAATTTGTAAACCAAATGCCCCCTTAGAGTTAGGGAAGAAATCTCGTATGGAAACTTCAAGTTTCAACAATAGAGTTGTGAACAAACTAGTACCATAAGAAGAATGAGGAAAAAATCGAACACCGGGAAAAAGATAAAAATCAAGAATTGATGGCTGTAGAAAAAAATCCAACATTGGGAAGAAAGACATTCCTTGATCGGAAGTATTGTGAACAGAAAAGTCCAAAATTGATTACGGAAAACCAAAATCGAACAAAGAGCTCAACTAGTTCGATATTTGGGTTTGATTATTCCAAAATTGAACATATATAGATAGCACTTTATTTGTTTGTTACCCATTAAATAAAAACTATATTAAAAATTGTAATTTAATTTAATAATTAAATATATAAATATGTAAGATGAGAGAAGGTCAAATAGTAACATCTTGTTTGTTTTAAGGATCTGTTGGCGTGGCAGTGCCCGTAGAATCAGTCAGAGGCTTTTTTTATTTTATAAATAAACATGTTGGTTCGTCTTATCGTATCTTGAATTTTACGTTCATCAGACACACCTTTAGAGAGCTATGTTTTTTTGTGTCTACATATATTGTTGTTTTATTGCTAAGATAGCTTATCAAAACAATTTATATTAAATAAGTGGATAGAGTTTTGTAATAATCATTAATTAATATACATTAGAAGAAAAGGATGATGATGTTATTATTTTATTTTTAAAACTTTTTTTATCAATCATTCATCTTTAATTCTTAAAATGAGTTACGAATGAACTGTTTTCTTCAATGTCATTTTTTAGGTGATCTAGCTTCTTAACGTTTAAATATCTTAACAAAAATATTTATTTAAATCATTTAATATAGATATATCTACCTACCTTCTTAACACTTATACTAATTGGATTAAATTAAAAAATTTCAAATTTTGTTTATAAATAGGTTCTACAAAAAAATTTGATAACGATGTTATGCATGAATTTCTGATTTCTAATAAATTTTTTATATTTTTTAAGAGATTTTATATCTATATGTTTTACAATTGTTTACTACATGTATTAGTATTGTTTAACACCATAAACATTAAAATTTTACTTTAACCATCATCGTATTTATACTCAGTGTGTTAAGCTAGTTTTATAAAAGTGAATAGAGTATTGTAATTGTAGGTGTTGGATAGTAATGATGGTCGGAGGTGGTGACCGGAGTTGAGACCAGTTGCTAAAGTCATTTGAAGATAAAAAGAAGTCGAGATATATCAAATATACTAACATGATACCCGCATAATTGGGCGGTAACAAATAATGTCTACTCGTTAACATGTTCGTTTTTAAGACGTATGAATTATGATATTCATATAATATGGTGACAGCGAATAATTTTTGTTTGGTGACATGTCTATTTTCTTTATCTTTTTTTAATTTTCTTTACTTTTTTGTTCTCCATAACTGAAAAAAAAAATTATGAAAATATTTTTTTAATAATTAAGTTAATTGTATTGGCTTTGACTTTCAAAAAAATTGTATTGATTTTGATTTTCTTAAATATGTAAAGCTTATTAAAATGAAATATAAAAATCTTATTAACTATATCTAATAGTTACTTAATTTAGTTAGTTTATATAAATGGTAATTTATTAATTTCAAAATACTTAAAATTTAAAAGTTTAAGCAAATAGCCTAAATGGTTATAATATAGTATGGATATACACGTGTTGGGGAAGACATTTGTTTCATTTTATAATCTACAAAATTGATTCCTCATATCGGCGTTTTTCTCATAGTAAGGGGATGATATATGGATAAGTGATTCTATTTGAACCCTTATATAAATATGACATATTTTATCATGTGAGAAATAAGAATTCATACAGTAGCACCCTATATGAATTTTGATTAATTAATCACGTGTTTCTCCCACCTAGTTGTAGTTCATTGATATCATAAAAGTTTATATTCTTTATTACGAAACAAAATTTGACTATAGTCAAATACCCATGTAAACTTTGTGACAATAGACCAACACATGTCAAGAATATTTTATATTCTATTTAAAGCAGATTGATTTCCCTTGACCAATTATATAAATAAATTTAGCTAGTAAATTCACAAATTAACAAGTTAATATTATTGTTTCCATAATTTCATTTTCTTCTACAAATCAAAATTGCATCCTTAATTCTCTCCTTATCTTTCTCTCTCCCTCCCTTGTCTAAGATATGGCCAATTCATCTCATTCAACATCTCCCATGAAGGTTCAAGAACATCAACAACTAATAAACTACACTATCTTCACCTCCAACAAATCTAAACTTGATGGTAAGGCTTACAAATTACTTCTAATCATTAATTACGTTTGCCTTTTCGTCGGTTCAGTCGCTTCTTCGCTTCTTTTGAAGTTTTACTTCAATCACAAAGGATCCAGCCGATGGGTTTCTACTTGGGTCCAATCGGCTGGATTCCCAATTCTCCTACTACCCATTTACCTTCCATACTACCTTTGTCCTTTTCAAACAAAAAATGTGATTAATCGAAAACCTTTTTCGAGTTTTGATATGAAGATCACGGCGTTATGTTGTGTGATGGGCTTGTTGTTAGTGATTAGCAATCTTTGCTTTTCTTGGGGTAATTCTTATCTTCCGCTCTCAACGGCGTCGTTGGTTTTATCTTCGCAACTTGTTTTTACTTTGCTTCTTTCGGTCATCATTGTGAAACAAAAGATCACGTTTTTGAACCTTAATTGTGTGATTCTTCTCACGTTAAGTTGCGTGCTTTTGGCGTTAAGTTCTAACCGCGATCAGACGGAAGGAGTAACCAGAACGAAATACTTTATCGGGTTTTTCTCCACCGTCTGTGCCGGGCTGTTATTCGCGTTATACCTTCCCGTGATGGAAAAAATTTACAGTAAAGTTGATTGTTACGCAATGGTGATGGAAATGCAGTTGGTGATGGAGATGACGGCCACCGTTGTCGCCAGCGTGGCGATGGCGTTGGCGGGAGGTTTTAAGGAAATGAGACACGAAAGTTTTGCGGTGTTTGATCTGGGACCGACGAAGTATTGGACGACGGTGGGGGTTAATGTGGTGACATGGCAGTTATGTTTTATGGGTACGGCGGGGATGGTGTATATGACGACGTCGTTGACCGGAGGGATATGTATGACGGCGTTGATGGCGATGAATGTGGTGGGTGGAGTGGTGGCGTATGGCGACGATTTCAAGGGGCCAAAGGTGGTGTCGACGGCGCTGTGTCTATGGGGATTTAGTTCTTATGTGTATGGAATGTATGTGAAGATGAAGAAAGAGATGATGGAAAATGACAAGAATATAGAGAAGGATGAAGGTGATAGACATGAAGAATTGCAAAGGAAGTCACTTTTAGAGATGAGTGAGATTGTAACAGAAGATCTGCACTAAAAGTTGGTAGGTAGCTAATTAAGTAGCTTGGCTAGTTATAAAAAATAATGAAATTAATAATATTCTCCATCACTTGAATCTTCTTCAAAGTCTTTCCAACAGAATCAATGTTGCTAACATTATTTAATTTAAATAATATTTGATCTACATATCATTTAAAGAATAAGTATATTTACATCATTTATTTGTTTAAATAATTTAATGGTTTGTGTATGTAATATTATATAAATAAGTAGTATATATTATATTATATTGCATATAAATATGCAGTATATACACATAAATACAATTGTACTATATATACGTATCGTAGTATATTATATTATATTACATATAATATAATATAATAAGCAATATTTTTAAAATTTTAAGACTTCCATTTAAGATTACTTTTACTCCGTTCCTTCAAATAAAACATGTCACGTTTTAATGTATTTTTTTCTTTTATTAACCCGATATATGTATTTCAAGATTTTGATTATGTAACTTTTACCAAAAACTAATTTTCTTATTAATGCTTTTGTAGTTGTTATAAACTCAATACACTTTCGTTTATTAATTTGATATCGAGACAAATAATTAACATCTCTTTTATGGTGTTAAAAGTCGCAAAATAGATGTAAAATGAGTCATGATCAAGATGTGAACGACGTTTAACTATTATACTACGTATAGGAGTTCATCCCACAATAGTTTTAGCCGTACATAAAAAGATACAAACAGTTAATACATATGATACAAGTTATTGATACTTAAAGTTGTTGTGTATGATTATTTTTGTTATATAAGGATCACCTCACCTATACTACCTCTAATTTTAAATTTACTATTTTCTTCAAATATTATATGAATTTATAACTTTTTAACAATATGATACTGAATAACTTTTTTTTTAATTGATGACTGGCACTATAATAGTAATAATAAATAGCATTAATAAAAATAATAATACAATTATTATTATTATTAGAGTTAAGTGCACCGAAATGTAATAAGTATCATCGATTTAATTTTGTATGCAACAAACTATAATTTGTTGAAATAAATACATTAAACTACTCAAAATTTTTAATTAATGTAATGTGACATGCAATATCAAGTTTGCAGGTCACTTGATTTTTAAAACACTTTATCTTTTTTTATGATATATTTAATTGCTATTATTATTATTATTATTAATACTTTTGTAGTTTTACTATGCGAGACTCGTATTTATGTTAATTTGATGCTAAAACAAATGATTAAGAGATTTTTATATCCTCTGAATGAGATGAATTCAATAGTATAAGTGTAAAATCAGTAAACAATTAAAACACATTATATATTTTGTAGTGCATCTCGCCCTATTTTTGCTTTTATAGATCTTCTCAAAGGTCAAAATTCCATTTTGTTGATTATAATATAACATCTTGGTGTTCAATTACAATCATCTGGTCTTTGTATATATGCATGGTCAGCCATAAAAATTATCGTTTCAAATGCTAGTCAAAGTGCCATCATGAAACCAATCTTCCACTAATTAATGGACTTCTTATACAACACTTATAATACAAGAGATATATATCCTTCTGCTTGTTTCTCCTATTTATTTTTCTACTCATAAGATTAACATATAAATTAAAATCAATAAAGAATGTAACGAAAAGATTTAGTGGACTTCATATATCATCTTGTCTAATTAAAATTAAAAAAAAGTATGTAGATATATCATTTTTCCTTATGCTACATATATAGACCGTATGTACCACACAAACAATTTATCAAAATAATTAGTTAATAAGGAAAAAGAAAAGAAACAAGTTCTTAGTAGTTTTAAGTCTCTACACTATTCTACTCATGATCAATGTAGAAAAAACTATCAAGGGATTGTTTATTTGCCTATGAATGAAACTCTCGGTGCTTAAAGTTAATAAAGCTTATTTTTTAAAGAACTAAAAATACAACTCTTAAAAGCTTCTAAAAGCTCCCATCAAACACGTCTATAATTTGGTTATCAAAAATTCTTGCAACTTTTAAAAGATTCATGAAGTATCTTTTCATTTAAAGCTTTTAAGTGCTTGTTTTTTTATATAAAAGCTTAAGTTCGTGTTTGACGTAGTTATCACTACTACAGACAGCAACTTTTGGGACGGATAATAGCGGAACCAAAAACCCTCGCCGGAAAACCAAATTGCGACAACTTTGCAAAGGGTAAAATTTGCGTCGGTCATTTTGTGTTGACCCAAATTTCAGTGACGTTTTTGCGACATATATAATTTTGCGACGGTTTTGTGACGGATATTAGTTGCGATAGTTTTGTGACGGAAATCAGTTGCAACGGTTTTGTGACGGATAGAAGTTGCGACATTTTTGTGGCGGATTTTAGTTGTGACGGTTTTGTGACGGGTATATGTTGCGACAGTTTTGTGACGGCTAATTTTTACGTCGAATTTGCGACGGTTTTGCGTAGGGCCTGACATTTTGGACATAATCCCATCGCTCACAATTCCGTCGCAAAAATGACAAAACTTTTTTCTTTTTTGATTTTCCATTTTTTCCCCGTTAATACAAAGATATACCATAAACATACAAAATAACATAAATATTAAAAAGTCATCCAAATCCTAACAAACATAATTCATTTAGTTGATTAGAATTTAATAATAATCCAAAATAAACTAGTTCTTAACACTTTTCTTGATATTTCGCGATTTGCGCAAACAACTTGGCTAACTTGCTATTTGTTTCATTTTGATGGTCCTCGAATTGTTTGGCTAGTATTTCTCTCTCTTCTCTTTCATTCTCTTTTTCTCTCTAATCTTTCTCTTTCTCTTTCTTGTTTATAAGCGGCTCTTTCCCGCTCCCTTTCTTCTTTTTCTATCTCCTTTTCTTTTTTCATATCTTCAACCACCTTTGTCAATTTTTCTATCTATCAATTATAAATCTTGTGTTAAACACATAAATATATACTCCAAACTCTTTATTAAACTACACAAATAAAATATACAAATAAGAATAATATATTAAAGTATTAAACCTCTTCACTTCCATGTTGTGAATAATATGATAAACCGGTGCTAGATGAAGGCGTTCCTGTGAGCACAAAAACATGATTAGACGCGTTATTAGCCTTATATAATCTCTCATTCTTTCTCCCTCCTACAGCCAACTCCCACAAGCCTTGATCATGAAGTAGGTGATGTTCAAGGTCCTCCTCACACTTCTCAATTATGAATCTTTTATACTTTTATGTCATATTTACCAAAAGATACTATTTAATCATAGTTAAATGTATCATGTTTACCCAATAAGTAGTCTAGAACTATAATTTGAGATAAATGAGGAAGAAACATAAAAGTTCTTGTGCATGGAGTACAAATTACTAAAGGTCATAAAAGAGATAATAAACCTACTTTATTCATTATGAAGAAGGTGAAACAAATTGACATAAAAACTCTAGTCTTGAATTCAGAAATAACTCCTAATTAGAAGATATTAAATCAAATAAAATTATAAGTCACTAGATTACCTTAATATCAAGAATCCCCAAAATACTTAAGATCTTATCTTTAATCCTCAATTTATTTTCATTGTCCTTTTTCCTTTCCTCTTAAGCTTGTAAATAAAGGAATAAATACAACATCAAAAGCTACTGTCTTATATGGAATCATTGCTGGAAAAGTAAATAAGGAAATAATATAGCAATGACCCGTTAAGCTAAGATGAAAGTAGATGTGTAGATGATGAAGCTAGCACCTCCAAATGATCAAATACACATTCTTCAAGCTCTATAATCACCCAAGAACCTCTACTGGAGTTTTTAGACTATTAAAGGCCGAGAAGTTGAGAGAAAAGTGTAAAAAGTCGGATTATTGACCCCTTAGAACTGTTTAGAATTGCTTGAATTTATAATGCTGGTGGTGTACTTTCTACGGCCATAGAAGGGATTCCTAAGACCGTAGAAAGGAACAAGTGGGCAAGTTGGCCTGACAAGATTCTCTGCAAATGCAAGTGGGGTTGCAAGTGGATCACTAATTACGGCCGTAGAAGGGAAATTTGCGGCCGTCTCAGAAATGCTTCTTTCAGATCTGAACAAATGTGTACTGAAGCTCTTTATTTGAAGGTGTACGGACTGAAACTCTTTAACTGAAGGTGTACGGACTGAAGCTCTGATCTGAAGATGAACTTCTAAACCCGATATCTAACTTATGAGCTCCTAAATACCACACGTCTGAACCACCACTGTTGAACGACTGAATCTAAAATTTGGGCGTCAGTCCCTTTTACAGCCGTAGAAGGGAAAACTATGGCCGTAGAAGGTACATGGGTGTAGAAAATACACTTTTTTCATTTTTGATATTTTAACCTCTGAAATTTGTTTGAGTTTTGGAATTTGGTTTTTCTACTGAATTTCATTTTTGTTCTATTTCTTGATATTTTGTCATTGAATGTCTGCATGGCGAAATATAAATAATTAAGAACTGAAATATAACAATTTCACCTCAGAAGTTAGTCTAAATGCCTGAAAATTCATAAGATAAACATGTATAATTTAAAAGTTATCAAATTAATTTCTAAAATATTTAGGAAAGAAATAATAAATTAAGTTCTACAATATATATTCTATCAACTTCATATATAAGAAATACTTAACCTTCACAGAAGAATATTTTGATCTTAATTAAATGGGGATCGGATTTTCTATATTAATGGCGACACAAACCGCCGATCGCTTCGTATATTTGATGGATGGCGTCACGTACGTTATATGTATAATCGACCAAATATGATCTACTCCAATTTGTTTTTAAATTATCGTCTGGATCATTGGCTTGTGCAATTTATTGTTATTAGTATAGTATCCGCGTAATGCAGCGGCTAGAAATAAATCCTACTCGATAACATGTTCTTTTTTATAACGTAAGAATATTATCTTCACGCATCACGGTGACATCGAACAATTTTCGTTCGCAATATATCTATTTTCTTTCTCCTCTTTCCATTTCTTTTATTTCTCTTTTCTTTATCTCTTTTACTTATTTTCAAAATAAAATTTTAAAAACAATAAAACGAGAAACAAAAATAATATTAAATATACTATAAATTAAACCTTTTGTGCTGCTTTGATTACACAAGCCATTTAAAAAATTCAAAAATATCTATAAATTTAGGTTACATATTATTAGGTTTATAAGTTTTAGCTATACGTATTTTCAAATACTTAAATTAAAATATGTGCTATATGATAAAATATTTAAAAATAATATGAAGATCCTTTTTATTTAGCCTTTAATTTGTATTGAATATCATTTAGGTTGAAAACTAATTTGCATTGACTTGACTTCTTTAAACATTATTTATTATAGAAAGTTTAGTTATAAAAATAGTATTTAAGAATTTAATAAACTCCATATGATAGTTTTCTTATAAGTTTAAATAAGGAGTAAATTAATAATTTTAACTTAAAAATTAATAGATTTAAAATGTGTAAATGCTTTATAGATAGTAAGTATGGATATAACTTAAGTTTTTACTATATACTAGATTACATGTTCTATGACACACGATTTGTTTTAAAAAATAATAAATACTAAACATTAATAAAAATATATTAATTAATTATAAAATGCGAAATAATGAGAATATAAGAAAATGATGATAGATGGCAACATCCACGAGCAGTGGAAGCGTTTATGTAAAGGAGAGAGTATATGTGATGGCAAAATATAGTAGCGTGATACGAAAAGACCTGATTATAATTATTAAAAATAATTTTAAATGATTATCACATAATAAACTATGAATTTAGTAAAATATGATATTTTGAAATTATATAAAAGGGCATATATGGTACTTGTAAAATAGGGTGTTCAAATACAATATTTCAAGGTTTAAGAATGACATATATAAAAATCTCTTCTATAATTTTGATTTAAGTTAAAGTTAAAATTGAAAGCAATTTTGACTAAAGAAAAGTCAACGTACATTTGAATTCAATTTTTAGAAAAATGAATGATTCAGATTTAATAATTAAATTTTTTATCTAAACTAATGGCTAGGATTGTCTTATAAATTTTACTAATGTTAGCATTTTATTTATATTAGATTTATACTAACTTAATACCCCGTATATAACTACGGAGAGATTGTTAATGTAAATTTTTAACATTTATGGTGTGAAACCGTAAACATATAAGAAATCCATAAATTGATAACAAATCAAAAAACATTCATGAAAATCAAAAGAGGAAGAAAGAAAATTGATATACTCACATATTTGGGATGATAATTGTTGGTAGAATTAGGAAATAGAAATTGATATGGGATCTGATAATTAGGTAACCGTTTATACTTAAGATCCGTACCGAACTTAAATTCATGGCTTAAGTTTTTTGTTATAAGAAACTCTTCATTCTTTAATCATTTTAAGAAATAAAGAGAGACTAGATTAGTGAGAAAAAAACTCTACAAATGAAATGATGACATCATAAGTAATTTTCTTTTAATATATATATCAAAGATACGATTTAAAGATATGTTTATTGAGGTTTGAATTATGCTTCTACAAGTATCAAATTAACAAATGTTTATCTTTAATCTTTAATATATATTAAAAAGATAGAGTTATGATGTCATTATTTCAGTTTTAGAATTTTTTCCAGTAATCATCCTCATTTATTTTCTAAAATGGATAACAAATGAAGAGTTTTTTACTTCAAAGTCTTAAGCTATGGATTTTGAGTTGGGTGCGGATCTTAAATAGAAATAGGTTATCCATCTTTTTAATTAGATCTTATGTTATTCAAAAGCATTCTTTGCAATCCCCTTATTCATGATTCAATTATTATCAGAAATCTGTTGGGTAATTTTCACCAACAACTATCGGATCTCATGTCAATTCCTAATTCCACTAACAACTAGTAGCGCAAATATGTGAATATATCAATTTTCTTTATTCATCTTTTGATGTTCATGAATATTTCTTGATTTATTATCGATATATAGGTTTATTATATATTTAACGTTTCACACGATAAATGTTTAAAATTTACATTAACACCTCGCGTGTTTATAAATAGGGTATTAAGCTAATTATATTTAATTAGAGTAATCTTCTATAACAATAAAACGATTAAGCATTTTCATTTAATATATATTCAAAGAATGTAAATGTATAACGTAAATTGTTTTTAAACAACATAAACATGCACATCATAAATTCAAATATTTTGTTCACAGTAAAACTAGAACCTATAATAATGTAGAACAAAGCTAATAAGTATATAATTTGATTTTCTACTCTAACATAAATACTTTGTTTGTATCAAAATAATAGGTATTAGTTTACTTACTCTTGTGTATATAACAAGTAGAGCCAAAAATTAGCTAGTAATAAATAAAATAATTTATGATGAAGGTTTTTGGTCATGAGTTAATGAATTATCATTTAAGAAAACAAAAATTAATGAATGGGTATGAAATTGAAGGAGAAAGTTATCGATTAACCCCTCAATGGTCCGGTTCAAGGGAACAAAATCCGTCCGGGACAGTACTAATTTCCGAACTTATTTCTCCTAAGTAGTCATGTCTAGTGAGAGCCTTGTGGAGCTGTTCTTGATTCTTTCTTTAGCCATTTTGTTTACTTTGATATGTTTAATAGTTATCCCTAAAGTTAACAATTGGTTTAACACCTAAAGAATTTTTTTAATAGTTTAACCACTAAAGTTTTTTTAAATAGCCTAACTCTATAATTTAGCTTACTTGTTAGTTTTACCCTTAAGCTTTCTACTCATGTCATCATTTATATTAGAGGGAACGTAGTGAAAGAAAGTAAATTGGTAGCTCCTACGACGCCGTGGTGAATCAAAATTCCCACTCCACCATTGCGTAGATTGGATGGTGCGTGGAGAATTCCATGGAAGGGGAGGGCGTAGATAAACAAAAGTGTAGAATCCATCCAACTAATAATATCTATGTGGGTTACATGACATCAAAGCATTAATTTACTTTTATAACTTGTATATTATGCATAAAAGCTTGTACTATGTTCAATTTTTCTTTTGTAATTTTGATTGTTTATAGATTATTATGTGAGTCACAGAATTTGATATGACGAGAAGTAACCACTACTAATCTCTACGATAAATTAAATGAATTAAATGGTGGAGTGATCAACGATTCAAAAGGTGTGGTATATTCTCCTATGTTGACTCCGATGATTGAGACAACAAATAAGTTTCTCCGTTGACTTAGACCAACTATTAAATGAATTTCCAGTCGGGTGATAAAAGTCGTATTTTACTCCTTTATTTTCTAGTTAATGAAAAATTATGCATATGTACTTTATATTACTTTTAAATCTACAGCTTTTATTCATGGTAACATATAATTATGAGAAACAACTTTCTAAATATTAACATTATTCTCTTCATTAAATTTTGATATTATATTAAATTATTAATAACTTCTTAATAACGTATCTCATAAATCTAATCCGAATCAATGATGATCATCGCAGTCACAAGTTAGGTATCAGAGCATGTTATTAGAACACGAGACAACCTAACACAAATGATCTTGACGCATCATTTTCCCCTAATATATATCCATACAATTTGTTGGAAAAAAACCATGTATATAATAAATACTTGGAAAAGGAATTTTTAAACAAATGCTATGTTGCTAGGTTGGCTATGTCCCCTTCTCTTTAATTAAAGGTCACGCGTTCGACTCCATTTATATATACTTTTTGGTTTCAATTGATTTTTTTATTTCCTGTTTCTTTTTCTTTCTTCTTTATTAATTTTGTCATAATTTTTTTTTGTGTATTTAGGTTTTAAAATTTATTATTATATTCAAATTTCAAACAATTAATTTTATGTGTATTTTGTTTTTCTTTTAAACTTTTTAATATATAACATCTTACGTAAATATGATTATATGTTTATAACCATCTTATTTTTCTCTACATTTCGATATAAATTTTGTCATAATACGATATTTATTTTAAAAATGTAGTTTTCAAATAAAGTATATTTCGACATAATTACTTAATTAGCATATTATGTTATTAAACAAGAGTTGGTGGTGTTTTTTGGTTCTCAAAAAACATTAGACATCAAAACGTATAAAAGAAAATACGTTATTCGTAATATGAAAAGTAAAACTAAACAATATAAATTTGAACATCGTAAATGTTTGGTTTTTTTGTCAAACTTATAAGAAATAAATCGTTATACGTAATATGGAAATAAAATTTAAATCAATTTGAATTTCAACATCCTAAATGTTTAAGTTTCTCCTGTTTTATTTTAAGTATTTATGTTCATAAATTAGTTTCTATATTTTCTTTATACTAGCAAAACTTTCGATTGTAAGGATTAATAATACTAAACAACTATATTTGACGTGATCTAAAAAATAACACATGAAACAATTTCAATTTGAATTAAATGGCGCATTACAAGTGTAAAAGTCTATGATTTTTCGAGCTTTAGTTTAAATACTTATGTTTGAACTTAATTTTTATATTTTGTTTATCCTAAAATCCCGGCACAACGTGCGGGCTTCAATCAACTCGTTTTTATACTATTTTCGAAAAATGAAATCTTTTTTAGAACATAAAGAGTACTGTTTGCTTTCTTCAAATGGCAAAGAACCAACTCATTTATCAATAAACCGATAAACACAATTACATGTTATATCAAAGAACCAATTAAGCACCTTTCGTCTATGCTTTTCCATCACCTTCTTCCTCTACACTCCTTAGTTTCACTTCGGGTGTCGAGTGTGCCATGTCGTACGTAGCATGGAGACCAAACAGCACATAATAAAGCAGCATAATCCCTGTGCAGATTCCAAACCGAATAAAAGCCATATGCCCCAGTGACCCCATTAGAAACAAATTCGTCGCTATCGAAAGCGAAGGAAGCCACGGAACCAATGGCACCCCCCACACTTTCGGGGTCCGTTGTTGTGGCAAAACCACGGAAATCCCAAGGGTACCCAAGATCCATAAAGGGACAGCCACAGTGTAACCAACCCAACCACTCGGGTCCAACCCCCAACAAGCCGAAATCCCGATTGATGATGCGATAATAATGAACAAAAACCCGATTAGTTTAAACAGGTTCGGCCGTGAAGTGACCCCATTCACGTAGTACCTCCGCACGATAAGTGCAACCGCCATCATCATGAAGACGAAAAGCGTGCTTACGGATAGTAAACTGGATAGAATATCCAAACTAGAAAAGAATGCGAGACAAGCGCTGGAAATGGTAACTAGTAGCGTAGCGTTTATTGGAGTTTTTGTTTTCGGATGAACCAAAGCGAACCAGGGCGGGATCATATGGGCTCGAGCTATATGAGTTACATAACGAGCTTGACCAAGGGCACCCACCAATAAAACTGTGGTCATACCCTTGAGCGCACCTAGCGCCACCAGGTACTTAGCCCATTTCATCCCAACTCTCTCGAATGCTACCGGATAGGCTGCATTCGGATCGATTTCGGTGTATTTTTGCATCATGGTTAGCGAAAGCGCCATTAGGCAATATATTACGGTGATGATTGACATCGACCCGAGTAGTCCGATAGGTATGTCTCTAGATGGGTTCTTCGTTTCTTCTGCCATGGTTGCTATGGTGTCGAATCCTCCGTAAGCAAAATACACAATCGCTGCAGCTCGAAACACACCTTGAACACCGTTAGGTGCGAACGGTTTCATGTTTGAAGTATCAGCGTTTAAAAAGCCTGCGATGATCACGAATATGATCACAAGGGTGTTCACCGCGGACGCAATCCAATTAAGTAACGAAGTTTTTTGCGTGCTGCTTACTGCGATGGTCGCCGCGACTGCTAGCACGACAACCGCAATCGGGTCCAAGAGGTTGTACCCTTCCGTAAGATTCGTGTGTATTCGTAATGAATCTGATTCTTGATTTATAAGACTAGTAAAGTAAGACGTCCACGATCGAGCAACCGCCGCACCGCCGAGAATGCATTCCAGAAGAATGTTTCCGGCGGTAATAAATGCCGCGAAATCTCCTAGTTCTACTCGGAGATACGCAAACGAACCTCCGGCTACCGGAATCTCGATAGCAAACTCCGTGTAACAGAAAACAGAGAGCATCGCGGAGAAACCGGAGGCTACGTAAGACAAGACGATAGCTGGGCCGGCGTTGTTATGTGCTTCTTGGCCAGTGAGAACGAATATTCCTGCACCAATTACTGCACCAAAACCGAACCACATCAAGTCCCACCAGTTTAAGCAGCGTTTCATTTCATTTTCACTCTGTTTTCGGAGCTTTTCAATCTCGTCGGAATCTTGAGAGCGGGTGAGTAGACGATCTTTGAAGCGGGAATAGGTGTGAGACAAGGCGTAGCGGTAGGTACCGAGGTCCCGGAAAGATTCCTCCGGGAAGAAATCTTGTTTGCTCCATCTCCAGTAGGATTTAGGTTGGATTTCTTGATCATTCATGTTTTAATTAATGAAACCGTCTTTGATTCTAATGTATAAGGAAGTTTTGGCTAATATATTCTATCGAATCCGCTGTATGAATTGAAAGATTTCAGACCCAATAAATATCATTTTTATTGGTTAGATATATATGATGGGTGGTGATAAATTCTATGGCCAGAACTGCATATTGACATATATATATATATATATATGTATGTATGTATAATTAGAAGAGCATATAAATATATGTGTGTGATTAATTTCATGGGGTCACGTACTTGTCTTGATAACTACTGGATGTGATATATGGGCACAGGAACAACTAATAGTAACAGTACGGTATGGCCATCCTTAAGAGACGGAGATTTCAAGTTAATTTATGACGAGTTGACGACGGCTCATCCCCAAAATAGTTTATAGCTAATTATATATACTAACATTTATCAGGAAGTTATGAACAGTAACTTCCTGATAATATGTTATATATTTAGATATTGAAAAGCTCTTCAACAGGTTGTTTGGCTGGAGTGGCAGAACACATTTTATTACATATCTGAGGTCACGGGTTCTATCCTAAGCGGTTGCGTTTTTTGAATACATTTTATTTTTTGCGCTGGCAGCATTTTCCTTTGTTTTTCTACTCTCGCACATTCTTTTAATTGTTGTTTATTCAACTTTTAAATTTTTTATTAAAATAACTATGAATATATATGCTTAACTTTTTAATTATTTATTTATTTGTTTTAATTATTTCGGTTTAAATTAGATCACGTATTTATGACCATCTATTTTTATCTATATTTAGATATACATATGCATGCACATACATACATATATATTGGGAGAAGTTAATTCAAGAAATCGTTCTTAATGCGAGAACCATTTGTAACCACCACTATTGTTCACTAATAATTTATTAATACGGGTATTTCGGTCATTTGCATATTTAGTCGGCCTGTGATGAGTCATTATTAATAAGACTTGAATTTTTCTAAATACCCCTTTTAATAATTTATTAATTAGCATTAATAATGACTAATTAATAAATCATTAACGTTATTAGCCATTAATTTAATTTAATCAAGTGTTAAGATGTTCTCGCGATTTACTCAATAAGAATGATTATTAAATTTTATATATATATATATATATATATAATCGTAATATGACATTTATCTTGAAAATCTATTGTTATAAATTATATTCAAGGTAACCCATACTTTTTAAGATAAAAATATTTAAAACGATACAAATTTGATGATATAAAGATTCAGTTTACATAATAAAATATTTATGTTTAAAAATTCTGTTGCGAAACGCGGATAAAAAAACTTGTATATAATATTTTACATGAGTTATGAACAATATCTTTTTTGTCTTATAGTGAAATCTTATATATATATATATTGAAAAGTAAAATATTAACATCTGTACAAATTTTAATAGAAATTTTATAGCATTACGATATTTATGTAAAAAAAAACTCTTTTTTCAATAAAACTTTTTATTTGATTGTAAGATTAATAATACTAAATATTTACATTAGACATAATATGAAAAATAAAACCTGAAACGATTTGAAACTAAACCAAATAGCATATTGCAATACTGAAATTTTAATTTCTTTTCACGCTTTATATTAAATATTTATGCTTGAATAATACTTTTTATATTTTCATCATCCTAAAACCCGCTGCAAAGCGCGGGTGTACTATAACTCGTATATAACATTTGACAGGAATTATGAACAGTAATTTTTTTGTCTTTTTTATAAAACTATTATATATCATTATATATATTAACATTGCCACAACTATTAAAAACATGGGGCTTGGGCGGATTGGCAATTGATGTTATTTGCTATGTTAGTGGTCACGAGTTTGACTCCAGCAACATTCTTTTATTTTTTTTTATTTTGTTTCAAGCCTCATTTTTTGTTTCCATCTCTTTATTTGCTTTTTTTTTACAAAGTCTTCTTCACACTTTGTTTTTTATGGTTATCATTATTAATTTGATTCATACTAAATCTTACGATTAAAAATTAGAAAAGTCTCAAAGTTTTTCTTTTTTTTTTCCTGGTTTACTAAATACATTTTTAAAATTTTTAGTATTAAAATTTATTACAAATGTCTTTTGCACCATATTATACATGGTAACGTATAACAATATATATTCATTAAAACATAAATATGTAGAATTATGGAAATAATAAAATATTTGGGATTGAAAATATGAAGAAACTTTAAGTCGAATTACACTTTTATTACACGTCACATAAGAAATCAAATATGGTTAATTAACAGATAAATTTCATCTATTTACAATGTTAGATTGTATAGCAAAGTATGAATACTAAAAAAATGATACAATATTTCCTTTTTGTTGTAATATATGGAATCACTTTATTTATATAAATCGAATTACATTTTTACTGCACGAATGTTTTAAACTCCCGCTGCAACGCGCGGGGTACGATTAACTCGTTTTAACTATTTAAAAAATGATATTAGATTATATAGAGTTGACTTGCTAATTCACCAAAAACTTGAGAAAACGCATGTTTAATTAAGTTTAAGAAAAAATATTAGCAACAAAAAGTTATTTTGACTTTTGATTTCATTGATCGGATGTTTAAAAATTGTCACGTTTTTTGATCATTTATTTGGCTATATACACTTGATGCATCAATGCATATAAAAGTGTTGTGATTTGTATGCATCAATGCATACAAATCTTTAAGTTGTTAATATTATAGAAATAATTTGATTTTATGATTTAAGATGTAAACTTGACTTTTGGATAGTTATGGGTGAACATAAACGTAAAGAAAAAAAATGCTAAATTACAAGTTTATCCAAGTTCTCACGGTCGTGCATTTTAAAGGGTTCTCCCTTGAATCTCACCCTATACATACATACATACATATATATGTGTATATATATACATATATGTGTATATATATAGGGTAGAGATCAAGTAAAAAGAAAATTAAAGTAAAAAGGGTAAAAGAAATTGATGAAGAACTAGTTTTAATCAATAAAGATGATGAACTAACGATTATCAGTTGATATATATACCAAAAAATGATCAAATAATCATTCATTTTACACTTTTTACTTTAATTTTCTTTTTATTTAATCTCATCCCTATATATATATTTCCATATCATCTTACTATCTAATACTTACTTTTTGTTGACTGAATTCAATGCAAACGAAAGCCAATTGATATAGTCAACTAAATATATAGGTTGTAACTAATTAAATACGCAGGTTTTCAGATTCATATCGATTTTTAATTTGATTTTAGTCATGCCTCGGGATCACTGTTTGTGTGTTTCGAAAAGATAGTGTGTCGTCAGGTTTGAATCAAAGTGATTGGGTTGTGGTCGGTCCAAACTCTTTGGAAGAATTTTGTTGTTTACGTAGACTTGGAATAAGTACGTAGATTTAGTAAACCTGTGTTTACCGTTTAAAAAATAAAAAAAATACATGTCACATGTGTTATTATTACGATCTAAGATGCTAAGATATGATAATTATACTCTCATAGTAAATACAACCCTCTTAGAATTTAAAGCTATATGTCGAAATAATACTATAATTTGAGATAGTAGTTGGGTAGGTAATTATTTAAGTGTCCATAACTACTAATTAATCGATGTAGCAGCCAAGGCACAAACCATAATAAACTTCTTGTAGGAACTTCATTAATCGATATTTGTCAAACCATCTGTCTGACTTACGTTTGGCGATGCCTAATACGTACTTCGACAACATGGTCAAGCCTCCATCCTTTGTGATTTTGTCATGGGCCGAGACTAGACTTAAGACCGACTTATGAGGCCTAATCCAATATACGATTTTACATATCCACTAATATACTTCTATATAATTCCATGTTTTAGTTTCGAAACTTCAAGATGTGTTTTCTCCATCTCTTTCAAGCTTAGAAACAAGTTTGTTTTCTAGTTCTTTCTTGTCATCTTGCTCTCTGCTTGAACTCCTAATATATAGACCCTTCTCAACCAAAAACAGGTCTGCATGCTAGTGCATGGGTTGCTCTTGGCAAAATACTGGTATACATGGCTCGCTGGTTGGTAACATCATCCAATTACATGGGTCGTTGTTGGCAACATCACCCAACGTTCGAACCGACAATTGCTGCCACAGTGCCACCCACACTCCGGAGTTAGAATAGCAACAGCCTCAAGGGTGAACATTTGATGGGTTGAATTTTATCATTAATTTATACAACTATGTGCAGTGTGCATACCTTTCGATAGTTACAATTTGACAAATTTGGTCTCAAATGCACATCCGGATATCTAGAAGCAGATATTTACACCTTCAGACAAACACATTAAAGGTAATATCCATATCATTCTAAATTTCTTCCTACAACATCAAACCTAATTGACACGTGACAAAGTTCATGTGCAAAGTGAACATTACATACATTTTTCGTTTTGTCATGTGACATTAAGAGGATTTCTTGGGTTACTCGGGGTTTCTCTGTTTGTTTATGCTTGGAGAAAAGTAATGCGCGATGCTAGAACCCTTTTTTATCATGTTTGCTCGTTTCTGAGGCCTAAGCCAACTACGAACTTCTTCCTGTATTTCTGATGGTAATTCGTCAACCACCGATTGGTCGATTTCATCTAACTTGTAACTCCACGTGTTAGTTCTCAAGCCACTTTGACTTTCGGTCAAACTCTCACTCTCCATATCTAATGGTTTTTGTACTCCTTCAATCAAAATATATCAGTTTTTAATTCAAATACTGAGTTAATGTTTAACATAAGGAATTTAAGTATGCCAATGACGGCTGCCTTATGCTTTAAGCTAAATATAGCATATAGCATTTCATACCTGATGACAAACTCTTTGTTTCTAGGACATCGGGATTGTCTTGCTTTGATGAAGAGCAAGAGTTGGTTTGAAGAAATCTCAAGATGGAAGATGTTCCCTGCAAAAGTGCAAAAGTATGATTATTATAGTTTAAATATGTTCATAATTACTTGATGTGTGCATTAACTCAGTTTTTTTGTCTTCATAAAAGCAGAAATAAATAAGACAAGACCAGGTGAGAAGAAAACAGACCTTTTCTTTTGTTGTCTTCCTTTTCTGCTCATACGATTTTATTCTATCGGTAGGATACTTTGTCTTCGTTTCTTTCTCAAATAACTGAAGTTGTGGCTCATTCTGCTTTGGAGTTGAACAGTCTTCAGTTCCTACATAAATATCGTCTCAACATACAGGTGCAAAAGAAGAGAGCAGGCATGCGAAAAAGGAAAAAGTAAATATACAAAAAGGGAACCTGATGATAACTGGAAGGTTTCTCCAGTGAAACCACCACTAGCCTGCTTTCATGAAGAGAAAAGCAGGTTCTCATCAGATAAAGGACAAATTCCAGAATAGAAAGCATTTTAATAAGTGATAACATGAAATGCACTATGGAAACCAAGTGATTAGGAACTCGAATTATCGATATTAAATCATACTGCTACCATTCAGCCAAAAGGCAAATGGTTATCTTTTAGGACTCTTGGTGATAGTTTAAATTTAAATCCACAATAAGTGACAACTCTAGATAACAAATTATCATAAGGTAACTCTCAAAGTTCACTATTAGAAAATCTTCTACAATGATCTTGGGATATTTCCAAAAATGAATTTATGCACACATTTACATAATGAATTTTTCTACATGTAAAAATAAGAGTTAGCAGACAATAAATGTGTACTTACATTTTGAAGGGGAATCCGAGGGTATCACATGCACTCTAATTATTTGATCTAATGTACATAACCTACTTTTGAACATTGTTTTACTGTCAAAAATATCCACTCATAAGATTTTATGCAGCAAACCAATTTCTATTAATCCGCTAAATGGAATCCGAACAATATATGTTTATTAATAATGATCATTACTTGTAAATATGTTCTTTTCCTATATTTGGATATAAGCTTTTTATAGACTACACATCTGTATTTTTACTCCATTATATGGCTGCTATAGCTTGTATCTTTTCCTAGTTAGCTTGTATGTTGAGTACATAATGAGAATTCTTTTGCACAACTGGAATGATAGAATGTATGAGACTAAAACTTGTTCTAACATGCATTTGTAATTCATTTCTTTAATACTATTTCTATCGTAACTTATTAGTTGTCTCGCAACAAAATTCAAGGATAATATACATAATGGAGTCAGATTTTCACATCACTTTCATACTCCCTGCAAACTTAAAATGAAGATATGATACTAACTTTTTGAACGAGTCTATAATTCGTCAAGTTTATAATCATCCCAGTTGCATCTTGGTGATTATAAGAATAAATTTCATTTTGAACAAAAATGGAAAAGATAAAGAAATATCAGACCTCATCTTTACATGCAGTCTCATATTGATCAAATCTAGAGATTTCAGGTGTTATTGGAGTCTGTTCCCCACCATATCCAGTTTGCTGCTCAGTTTGATGAACTGCTGAATGGCTTTCATTTTCTACTTAAATGTGAAAACAAATTAATATTGCAACAGCATTCGCAAATATCTATAAAAAATAAAGAACCTACTCTAAGAACCTCTATGAAAAGATTTATTACTTGATGGTGACAAACAATCATCTTCGAGTACAAATTTTCCATCTGAAGGTTCTGATGAAATGTGAACCTGATCTCGCCCATGAAAGTACCTTGTGATAGAAGAAGTCCCCTGAAAAAAATAAACTGTAATCAAGATGCACAGTCCATTAAGATACTCATCTGCTTTTGAGTCTTTTCTTTTTCTCTTTTAGAGAATATAACATGTACTAGTGAATGCTCACTTCCAAAAGTTTAAAACAAAATTTATAAGAATGCACAGCTTACAGATGGTATAGCAACAATTTTACTCGCTGAAACAGAGAGATTAGTGATTCCCCATCCACCGCACTGTCCCACAGGATTCATGTATGACCCAAGGTATTCACGTAACCCTGCTTGGAAAAGGCTTAAAGCATCTTCTTGAATCTTTCCTGCTCCATATCTCAAAGGGCATGACTTAGAAGGGAACTTTTTGTATGATTCTGTATCAGTGGACTGCAAACATACCATGGATAACACCAATGTACAAACATCTATAAAACTCGATCAGGAAGGACATTAAAAAACATTTTAAAATGAAAAGAATAGAACTCGAAGAAACAATAGCAACCTTGTACGCATTAGCATGCAGAGTAAGGGTATGTGCAATTCGTTTATTCTTCTCGAGGTCTGAACTAAGCCGTTCACTTAATTCTTCACAAAGTTCTTTGAGCCAACTTTCAACCTGAAGGAGTTAAAACAAAACTAGCATGTATTAATAGACTTCATGACTCAAAAAGAAAATTAAGATATATAATAATATCTTATTAATTTGTACAAGACCGAATTCGTTACAGAATTATACCACTAATCCAGATCTTAAATGCGTATCAATATTAAATGTTTTAGGTCTGACAATATTATATAAAATTACTCACAGCAGCAAGAGTTTTTAGAGCCCTTGGTCCAGGAAATGTCTTGCCAGACCCATGGCTCTTGGGGAGCAGGCGACCCTCAACTTCTTCACCACTAATACCCCTCGCAATATTCCATAGCCAAGTACTGAAAGAGATTTAAAGAAAATATTTAGTTAGAAATCTTCACTCTATTAATGATGATTAATAATTGATAATTACCCAGTATTAGCACCATAGAGATCTTGAAGTTTTTCCACAGAAAATTGCAATAGATCCCCGACAGTATTCACACCAAGGTCAATTTGCAAGGAGCTCCCAAGCTTCCCACCAAGTTGTTTCCTGATAGTAACATGTCATCATCTAAGCATTTTTCATAAAAATAGAAGACGCCAATTATGAACTAATAACTAACTCACATTTTCTTTATAGGCAAAACTTCAAGAAGCTCTTTAACTGATAAGGACGTCACAATAGTTTGTTGTGCAGGTTTATTCATACCACTTGCTAGCTTAGCCAGCATCTGCAAGATTTACAAGAAATAAGCATGTAACATTTCATGTTTTTCTAGTTTTCTTTCGCTTTAAAAATGATATTTCAGCGATAAATAATATAAAAAAGAAAAAAAATACTTTGTTATGAGCAATCCCTGCAGAACATGTAAATTCAGTCTCCCGTAGAACTTGCAACCTGAGTTCTGCCACAATAATAGCTCCACATGCTAACAGCTTATCACGGTGATCAGCATCTCCTCGCTGCAGCCAGTCCCGCACAAGTTCTTTGTCATCTTTCCCATTCTGAATACAAATTTCAGTAGATTTACTATTACAAATCTAAAATACAGTAAATTTTATAGTCTTTGTTAGTTTGTTAACTTATTCATCTATCATTAGAGAATACTAGTATAAATCAAATCTCGCATGATAAGATTAAAATAATAACTAAAATGTAAGCATCATAGTACTCTCATCCATGAAGTCATAACTTGCTGCCAGAAATTTGATCAAGAACCAAAATTCTGACAAAGCATGCTGCTTACCGCACTAAGCCCCAAAACATGTGATTTAAGAACTTCTTCATCAATACTCTCCAAGCTTTCTACTGGTGTTTCTTTCAACATCGTTTCAGCAGCATCAGTGAGGTCAAGGTATACTTCATCAATTGATGCACGCTCGCATCTCCCCTTTCTTGCAAGAATTGAAACAACCTGCAAAAATGGAAGTAAACAATCTTTACCAGTTGGGCACCCATAATCGATGCAAAACTCTAACCCTTGAAAAGAATTTGAACGTTATGAACCTCTGAACCTGCATTCCGATATATGCTCAAGTCAGCTTTACCACGGGCCACAGGAACTTGAACCAACTGAATTTGTGGACAAACTTTCTTTGCCTCATCACCTCTCATTGAGCTTAAGACCAAATGACGCATGGATAAGTAAATAGATAACCAGAAATCAGTCCCAAAAAATGAATCTCAGATGTTAAGAATGAATGCTACCGTTTCACTCCATCTTTTCTAGCCTCGTAACCAACAGCAATCAAGCCCCCACCTTTCCAAGAGTTGTATTGTACTACAGCAGTTGGTTGACCTCTTAAATGAGGTTGTTTGCGTTGCTCCACTAGGGAGGAGGGATAAAAATTAAGAAAAGAAACCATCAGAATGGAAATTGAGAAAGTAGAGGGCAACTTATTCCAATAGTCAAAATGGATTGTTTGGATATTCCAATCGTGTTATGGTGTTACAGTCCCATGTATACGTGATTACTATAAGATTAACAGAAACTAAATTAAACAAATCGAGCACAAACAACAGTGGGCTCTTCAGTTTCACAATATAGAATTGAGATTCTCTGATTTTCCTAGTTAATAATCGGAAAAGTGAGAACATTTTAAAGCTTATCGTTAAAGAATCACGGAATATGAATATTAGAGCAGGCATGGTGAAAACCTAACGAGTACTACCAACAAGGGGTTTGAGGAGATATGCGAAACAAAAAAGTTGGAGAAAGGAAGTGAAAGAAACCTTGAACGTAGAAACAGTCCATGTCGACATGAGCAATGATCCTGGAATCAGACGACTCTGGTCGCGCCACCGGCATATTTCTCTCTACTCACTCGTCCCCTTTTTTCCCTCCAATTCAAGCTTCAGAAATGGTTTTCTAGGAACCAATGATCGAACCGCGCGGTGTTCGTGTGTTTTAAAGCTTGGCTTTAAGGTGTCGTTTAAAAAAAAATTTAATAAACTAGGTCATAAACATATAATTATATGTTTCTTATATTTGTTTGTAAAATTTTATATACATAATTATAGTTTATATATAAAATTGCGCTTTAAATCACACGTTGTGAAACGTCATAATCTCGTCATGACTTTCTTGAGGCTTGATCTCGTCGTCACGCTTCACTTCACGTTATTTAAAACATTGATTTTAAATAAAAATTAAGCACACTTAATTTGATTATGCTTATTAAAAAGGTAAAAGTAATTCCAATATTTCTTAATTTTTATTTTTTTAAAGTAAGTTTTTATTGTTTTATTTTATACAAAGTATTATATTTATTAAAATACAACAAACTTTGTATGAGTTTTTATTATACAACGAATTGTATTATTCTTTTGTTATTATATATACAATTAATTTTCATAATTTTTTAATATATTAACTAATTAAATACTTATATGCACTATTTATAATACTAGTGGAGGTGATTCACAACGACATGTATACAATATTGAATCAAAAAAATAGAATTAAATATTAAATATATCTTTGATTTACTTAAATTAAGCTGCCTTTTTAATCTAGTATATATATTATAATAAACTAGCATGTTACTCGCGTAATGCGGCGACGATAACTAATTCATTCTTGATAACATGTCCGTTTTCGGTAACGTAGAATATGGTATACACACACTATGATGACGTAGAATAATTTTCATTTGCAACATATCCATTTTGTTTCCTTCTTTTTCATTTTACTTATTTCCTTATTATCTATCAACTTTTTCGTTAATTTCTAAAATAACTTTTGAAAAACAATAAAATAAGAAAAAAACAATCTCTACTTATAAAATAAGATGATAAAAACATATCAATGACTTGGTGAATTGTGTTGATCTGAATGAGAAATCGTGTAGGTATGAGATAATATATTAATGGCTAGGTTGGTGTATTTTAAAAAAAAATATAAAGATATTTAAGACTATATTGGTAATTTTTTGTTACTTAAAATTTAAGAGTTCAAGTAAAATAATATTAAATATATTATAAATTAAACTTTTTATTTTACTTATACGAATGTTTATAAATTCGGTTACATGTTATCAAGTTTATCAGTTTTAGTTATACGAATTTTCTAATACTTCAATTAAATTATTTGGTATATGATATAATATTTAAAATAATATTTCAATTGAGGTTTTTTTATTTAATTTTCAATTTGTGTAATATTTATAGGTTGAAATATAATTTGTATTAAGTTGATATTTTTAAACATTATTTTTATAGAAAGTTTAGTTATTAAAATGATATTCATTGGTTTCTTTTTAAGATTTAAATAAGAGGTAACTTAGTAATATCAAATGACTTAAAATTTAAAAAATTAAGACATTTAGGAGAGAGAGTGTTAAATGGTTTATATATTAGTATAGATTAAGAAAATAAGATATAAATCATTGCCAAATACATGTTAATGCTTGAGAAAAAGGAAAAAAAAAAAATCCCACATTTCAATTTTAAGTATAAAATCATGAAGTTAAATATAACAGGCTCAAACCTAATTCTGTTGCTTATTTACCTTTTCTTTAGTAAAAAGAAAGACAGAAAAAGGTAAAAAGGAAAAGAAACCCTCCCTCCAAACCAAAGATCCTCTTACCCCATCTCCGCCTCCTCCCTCCGAGTAATTTGATCCCCTGCCTTGCCACCCTCCTCCGCCGGGTTGTCTGCGCGCACCACCAGCACACTTTCCTTCATAAAGAATGTCCGATGATTCGTCAAATACTTCTGATTCTGCTCCTGCTCCTGCAAACGCAAATGAAGCAGAGAAGACTACAATGGAGCCAATTCGGTTGCCTACAATTGAAGAAGTAAGGGGCCAAGACATCTGGAACAACTGTGCTGTTCGCAGCGTTGCCAGTGGAATCATGGGTTTGTCCTTCTTTGCTGTTCTAATCACTCTGTGAATCTTCATCATTTTTTCGCATATCTTGGCCCCAAATTGAATGAGCTTGTTTTTATTATTTACTAGCAGAAAGGCACAGCTTTATAGTATTTTTACTTTCCTTGTCGTCATTTCTTGAGGAAGAATGCTATTTGTGTTGTTATAATTGAAGTATAATAATTGTTGTGTATCATGATTTCTAAATATATGACACCAATTAAAACAAATAATAGTAACAAGGATTAAATTTTGAAGAACGCTGGTAGTAAATTAACAACAAAACCTGTATAAATAAAGCATTTGAAAAGAAAGTTGGTTCGAGTATTTTCACAAAATCCATGATTTTGTGTTCCCGCTGAAGTTTGTTGGCATTTGGGAGAACTCATTTCAAGATTTAGAATTGTATATCAAGCTATCCCAATCAAGGAATAGCCTTCTAAGGAACGATTTGCTTCTCGAATGCTAGCATTATAGTTGGGTGTATGGGGTTATTGACTATAGCTGAAGTTTATGGTGGTTTAAAAAGTAACACATGTATTAATGGAGTATTAAATTGGTTTGTGGTAAATGGTGCAGGAGGTGGGCTTGGGCTGGCAATGGGCTTGTTTCTTGGTGCGTTGGACAATCCAATAATGCGGGATGAGATGACTGGTAGACAGCAATTCATTTATACTGCAAAGCAGATGGGTGGTAGGAGTTGGAATTCCTGCAAGGCATTTGCTGTTATGGGACTTATTTTCTCTGCTGCCGAATGTGTTGTTGAAAAGGTAAGATGCTAATTTAATAATCTCGCCTCCCCCTTTTACTTCATATCCATTGATTATTTTTGAATTATGTTGCTCATTGTATTGTTATAGAGGTTAACGTAGTAGAAATCGAATTAATCTTTTAGCATACGAAAGTGCTAGGGAGAGACTCCTTAGGGAAATTGAACTTTTGTTTTATCTCTTAAAGTGTTTCCAGCAGATGCATTCTTGTATGTATATTTATCATTCCTGTATTTTGCAAATCATGTCAAGGGAAATATGCGAACTTGGGGATAACATAGGAAATTGAGAATGATCTCCCAATTGCTCATATTTACATTCCCACATAATCTTGAATTAAGGTTTTGATTTTTCTGGCTACTCCATAACTGATTAATTACATAAATTTAGCTATGAACGTTGGTAATCAAAGTGACCTTGACTTGTTTTTGTTCTCACGTTTTTTAGGCAAGTGATTGTCATTGTCTTGAATTGTTGAGTACTTTCCAACAAATAACTTAATATTCTAATAGAAATAATGTTATTTGACATGCTGTTAATGCAGTCACCGTTTACAGCCCTACTAGGCTACTATATACTAATCATTATGGTTTTGGTCAAATTTATTTTTACAGGGCCGAGCAAAACATGACATGACAAACACAGTTGTAGCAGGGTGTGTGACTGGGGGTGCAATTTCTGCAAAAGGTAACTAATTTCGCTCTAACTATTACTGTTCTCTTTTATATTCATGATCACTGGCCCAGCAAAAAAATCCTCTAGTAAATTTAAATGTTATTACCGTCGTGTACCTTTCTGATAAAATATTTAACATATAACTTTTAGACACCAAATATTTCTAACCTCAAAACTAATATGAAGTATTTGTCTTAAGAAGTAGCTTTTGATAACTGAATTGATTTTTAGTAAAAGGGGCATTCTGGTTTACTTTCATGGCATTTATATCGAACATTCTAGGCTTGTTTGGTATGGTTAATGATAGTTTATTGCGTGTTTATGCTGTTATGTAGTTTTTTCTTATTCTTGTTAATTATATTTGTAAATTTAACTTTGCATATAAAAGAGAACAGACTCCGCAACTCAACAGTTATCGTATTTGATTTGCATATAAAAGAGATTACTGAAGTTGAAGCCAACTAATTGTTTGCTGCTTGTATAACAAGATAACTTAAAAAAAATACATGAGCAATATCTTGCTTAGTTATACAAAGACAAATTGTCTTGGCTTCTAGGTCATATTTTAATTGTTACTGTTTATAACCCGAGGACTTCTTATAGGGTTTATTTGTTTATTTTTTTATTTTTAAGTGATTTTTAATCTGAGATGGTAAAATTTACATACCTGTGTATTGATATTTATGAATATGTATCCCACAGAAACACCAAGAATTTTACCTCTAAACCCATTACTTGGCAAGCACTTTGCTCCATAACTTGAAGGAAATTACATGTTTAGGATGCAGGACACTAGGATTGAATAATTGCACCGATATGAACTAGGCTTCACTACATTCCTTTCCTTTTCGTTTTCTTTCTTCTCAATGTGGAGTTAATACCACATTTGAGGATTTTTGGGACGAATAAAAAGTGTATTAGCACTGGAATAAGAACTCTTGAAAAAAATTCAAAACCTTGCTTTGTATCTTTTTTATTTGGTTTGTTTATTTATGTTGTCATTTTGGAATATTTGAAGAGAAACGACTAGGTAATAAAAGGCATCACAACTAAAAGAACTAGGTTTCTAGGGTTTTACATTATGGGCACACTAGGAACTAAGTATTGCACCCGAGATAATAAAAGGAATCTCTCCTAACTTTGGTAGATGGACGAGAATTTTTACGTGTTTGGGATTTGAAATGAAATAAGATCATTCTTTTCTTTACAAAGTTGATATTTTCCAAAAGCTTATGCATACCATGAAACCAATACACCCATGATCTTGCAAGTAGCACTCAATCTACATTTGCTAGTGCAACATCACGAACAATAATCATATTATCATCCAAAGAAACCGTGACAACACATTGATGTATAGTTGTGACCCATGCGTTATCCTACCATGTAATGGTATAATGATAAGCAAGTATAGAGGTTTTAACTTTGATCTTTCCACTTGTAAATTAGATGCACAATACTTATTTCACATTTGGTATTGATTATCAACTTACATGAACACTAATATACAAAATAGCATCTCTTGGACACCTTGCTGAAAAAGTTGTATGAAGATGTCAAACTTCCTGCTTAGATAATCTTTTAAAAGAATTGCAGAAATTCCCTACCTATAGAATTGCTAGTTTGCTACCATAGTTACTAACTATTCACCTCATGCACACGAGGTAAAACGAAGCAATCAACATGTAACAGCATGTATGCATAAGCTAAAGAATAACTAGAGTAAAGAAAAAACATCAATCAAGTATCAACTAATTCTCATTTAAAGATCATTTACTCATTAAACTCATCATCATCATCAAGTGTTTATTCTTTCTCCTTAGAAGATTTATGTTTCTTATCTTCTTACTCATTGTCACTACTCTGGTAATTTAGCTTCATCTTTCTCATCCAAAATTTAGCTTCATCTTTATCATCCAAAATTTAGCTTCTATTTTTTCAAATGTTTAGCTCAAATATTATGGCTCGAAGCTATAACAATAGCAGTATAGCACATCATTTCCACGGCTCATCTTTAAAGACACACTCTTCTTTTTCTTCCTTATCCATTATTCCAACCAACCACTCATTAATAAATAGAGATAACTATCCATCTAAAAACCTCTTAAAATTATAATACACCGAACATCAAGAAACCATCAGTAACAAACCTCAATCTTCATGTCTCAATCCTTGACCATCGCCGACCTTCCAACTCCCCGAATGTAGCTGCCCTATTTAGAGTCTCCGCCTTCTCCACCATTCTCACACTCCCCAACTCTCTTCGCCTAACTCATTTTACTCTACCCTCATTGCCATACACACTCTCCGACCTTTGCTGCCGTACTAACAGTCGCTGCCGGCACCTCCACACTGCAGTAAGTATTTCAAGCCCTTCTTGCTATGGTTGTTTTCTAATTTAGTAATTTTGATTGCATGATGAGTTTGGTGATTTTGATTGCGTCAAAAACTTTAGTGAATATGTAAAGTAAAGCAAACTTTTACAAACATTCAGATCTTTTATAAAAAAGCAGCCAAATATGAACAAGACATTAGATATTTAGAACACCTCTTAATGTTCAAACATGGTATTCGGATACAAAATCTCTTAAAAACAAGGGCACCTAAGTCTATTTCTCCTTTCCTTATGAACCCGTAAATACATGAAATCATGAATCAAGGGTTAAAACGTTAAAAGTAGGTATGATATTTATAGTAATTAACTAATTATCATGACGATCTGGTTACTTACATGGCTACATTATCATGAAGATCTAGTTACTTATATGGCTAAGGAATTTGTTAGCAAACTTTCTCAAGTGGTGGAGAGAAGAAGTCCCTCTCTCTTATGTTTACTCATCCAAATTACTCTTACCGGCTTACTTTTTGGCATGTTTACTCCTCATCTAAATTTCAAAACTACAAATGTTTCTCAAGATATGAATTGACGAAAGAGTGATGTGAGCAGTAGCAAATCTAGTAATTGTGCGCTGAACCCACTCCCTTTTATGTGGTGAACTTTCTCACCAAGTTTGCCAAAACGATGCGATTTATCAAGTTGATGCAATGAGCAGCACTTGGAGGCGAATACGAGTGTGGTTTTTTTTATCATTGGTAATGTAATGCGAAGTAACATATATACTCACATTACATAGTGAATTATAGAACTCCCAAGTCTTTACTAAGAAGTGCATATCTTTTTCTGTCTGTGAACATAAGGGAATGCATTGTAAGTCGCAGCTTGAACAACAATTTGCTCACCAACACCTCCACCATTTGATCAACATAAATAGTTCAACAACTTATAAGATGGATCCTTGATGTCTTTTTACTTTCCTATCTAATATGTTGTTGACTTAACTGCTTTAGTCAAATAGGGAATTCAAACCTCATTTTAAGTAGTAGGCTTGCAACGTGTCCCACGTTGTGGGACAAATATCATAGTAATGGGATAGCTATCATAGTTAATAGCAATAAACGACATTACAATATCATAAGCCAAATGACCAAATCCCTACGAGCTTTCTTTATGAGTTATTTCTTGCAATTTTCATTGATGATTGTTTGCTTTATCTTCCTTTGTCCAATATTTTATACTTTATGTTTTGTTGACTTTCAAAGTTAAACATGGAATTTGTTTCTAGGGGCTAAAGTCCCCATTGAAAGTCCAATTATGCTCTATATGGTCTTGTAGCTGGTACCAACTGGTATTGATATCTTGTGATTCTTCTTTAAAAGATAAATTCATTTATCTACTATTTAAAGCGATATATTCTGTTTCATGAAAACTGTTGTATACTCGTATGGTGTTCTTCGTTTTTATCCTAAGACAGACTTTTGGTTGTGTAAATTAGGTGGTCCAAAGGCAGCCTGTTTCGGTTGTGCAGGGTTTGCTGCATTTTCTGCGGTGATAGAGAAGTTCTTGGATAGACACGAATGAGGAGACATGAATTTTTGCAGAAACAATAACTGGGTAATATTGAAGATGAGGCGTTTGCAATTTCTTACAAAATATTATAGGATGCAAAATAGGAGCATAGGTACAACTTCTGTTCATTTTTTTTGGATTTTGCTTCATCTATAGCCACTCGGTTTATTCGGCATTAGATTATTCATAGATTGCTGGAACTGGAAAAGGTTCCAAAAATCTGAAAACGGTTTATCTGTAATGTTAAAACTTTTTTTACTGGCTTTCATAACTGCAGCATTGGATATAATCATCTTGCTTGTTTTCATTTTTTGATTTTATGCAACTCGACATCCACATATTCATAAAAGCATATTTAATACTCAACCCTCTTCCTATTGTTGTATGAAATTGATCGTCTATTTGTAGAGATATGTTTAAGTAAGATACTTCAACAATGTTATCTACCATGTGATAACTCGAAGTTGGAACCATGAGCCTCAAAATAACGACTATCGACCATGTTGAGTGTATATACATACATATTTGTGTATGATATATACAATGATATATGTGATATTATGAAGCTAAATTAGATAATTATGATATTATAACATTTAAGAGATGTGTATGAATTCCACCATTGCTTATAACATTAACATGTATGATTTATATTTGATAAATGGATCCCTTGCTAGACTTGACAACAAAACCTCTTTGATATAAACCTTGTCATAATTTTGTGTATATATGTGAGTAAATCATCTAAGTAAATATCATGGATGTTTTATAAAAGCAAAAACCCGACTTCAAACAAGACGTTACGAAATAACAAGCAATAAAATTTTCAAAATCAAAAGACAACATATAAGGGTTCCTGCAACCAAAGATGATCGAAGAACCGCTTCTCTTATTGTAGGAGTCAATGAACCAAAGCAGCAGAGCGCCACCTCTAGAATCGACTCTCCATCAAGATAATACACCTTCACAAGAAACAAAACAATATTATTACACCAAATACATGATTTCATCCATTCATGTAAAACTACGGAAAATTCACATGTAAGAACACATACCGGCAGACTATTGAGAAGAGCTAGCATCAATGAGACATGAAAACTGTTTACCAACAGCTTCTCGACAATAACTGGAAAGTATTCAGCACCATAAACATTCAACCAACGAGGTTCATATTCGGTTAACCAAATGGAATTTGCCATTGACATCATGTCACCTATGAATACAAAAGTCCCACCACATGCATTTTCTTCAGACCCGGAATTGTTATAACTTGCTCCCGTTTTATTTCCAACTCGATTACATTCACGAGAATAAGGTCTTGAAAATGTAATCTCAACCCATGCTACACCTGGCATATGGATCGGAGTTGAGCATGACTCATCCTGTTTCAACCAAGAAGATTTTAAAAGAAAGTTACCGTAGTTTTCAAAAAAGCATTGGGCCATATTTGAGAATTCACAAAACAAGATACAATCTTTACCTCTGTACATAAACAGTTGCTATCATTTGTTACGATATTATCCCATCCATCACCACATTTTTTCTCCCCTAATACGCCTTTTGCTGGGAAACAGTACATGTGTTCTTGTATCTGTTGATGATCAGTTTCATTGCTGCTACTATCATTTATTGCTCTTGAATCAACACACGAAATGGTAGTAAATAAAGTGAGGTCGCTTGGACATTGAACTTGATTGTCTACAATTTCAGCATTCTTGCTCTCTGCGATCAATAAATTCGGGATACAATATCCCTTATTGCTGCTGATATAACGCTTTGTATTTTGAGATATTTGCTCATCTAATAAATAAGCCATATCCATCCACTCTTTGGTAGTGTGGATGTACTTGCCATCCAACTTAGTAATCAAGTCACCAGGAGTTAGGTAACCATACAAAGGAGATTTAGCAGAAACATCCAAAACCTGTTATAATAGGACAGTAAAATGTTAAATAAGTGAAAAATGAGAGGACCGTTTATTATGAATAGTCGGAAATTATTACCATGAGGTTTTCGCCATGCAAGTAAAGTGGATATAAGATAAAAGGTAGCAGGAATACAGTCAACGCACAAACTACACACAACTGCAAAAGTGGAGTTTCAATTAGTAAAATACTGTGTCGAATTCTTCGGATGGTGAAAACTATAAAACAATGTAAAAATTTTACTCACTGCAGCATTGTGCCAAATTCCAGCACAGTATATTCTAAGTGTAGCTACTCGGGGTATCATTTGCAGTAGTTCATGATTAAAAGCCACGAGAGCACCTGGAAAAAGAACCGCCAAAAACATGGCAGTGTACTCAATTTGTATGCCCTCACTGCTACCCACAAAATGGATGCCTACAGGATCAGTCATAAGATCCATTCTCTAAATAATTCATAAACTTTTATATTGTACAAGCAGTGTAGTACTCTTATAACAAAAGGTAAAATTAGAAAAAAGAATCTGCTACCAAAAACAGACAAAAGAAGACTTTAGAGATGGAGGAAATCACCTTGTGGCAGCTAGAGCATGTCCAAGTTCATGTATGGATACAGATATGATAGAAGAAACACACATATATCCAATATCGGCAACTGATATGCTATATTTGAAAACCTGCATCACATTGAGCAAGTAAGAATCACATACATCTATAACATAAATTTCTATTATCTCATTATGTTAGTATTTTGATGGTTTGTGAGTAAACAATACTGAAAAAATCAAACAGTACCGAAGAGTAGAATCCGAAGATAGATCCATTTAGAATATTGTTAAGCCATGGGAACCCATTGTAAAGATTCAGAGCTCTAGCTGATTCCAATAAGATAATCTGATGAAAATAAATCAGGTAGGGAAGGATCATTTAGTAAAAAAAATGTGCTTTTCTTACCACTGTCACTCCAATCAAAGTGGTCAAGCTGAATCCCATCCCAATGGAAAACCATATTCTCAACCACCTGCAACCCGTTATGAGAACAATTAAGCAAGTATTAAGTTCAGGTTTCCGGTTTTCAACTGCAATCAAGAAGTCCTATCTTAAACACATTTCAAAGACTATTAGAAGACTACCCACATTTACTGGTATGTCATACTGAATCTTCTTCTTTTTGGAATTCTAGATTTATTTCTTTTCTAAGGTACAACAACAAAGACAATTTCAACTTGACAAATAGCATCTGAAGCTATAATAGATTTACATATATTGCATATCTGGAACAATTCTTATAAAGAAATTTGAATACCGGAAAAGTTAATAAAATAAACTCGACTTGAATTTTCCAAACAAACTCAGCCTAAGAGTCTAAGGTCTCGTTTGTTTCGCAGAATTCAAAGGAAAGGAATTGATTTAAATTCCCTCCGGCCCAACTATTTAATGGACTTTCCATTACTTGATGGAAAGTAAACATCCCAAATAATGAGATTTCATTCAAAAACAAGTTTACCTAACACAATACAACACGGAATTTGATTTCAATTCCATTTCATTTCTTCGAATGCTGTGAAACAAACGATCCCTGAGAATTTGAAGATTTCTAGCTATAATGAGCTCTGGTTCCTATGTCAAGCCTCCTACAGTCCATGTTTCCAGACCCTACCTGAGATTTCTATACAAGTGCTCATTTGATTTATTTAGGTGAATCCAGATTCATATTTCTGTGTTACAACTTCGCAACACTAGTTTGCTGCAAAAAAGAAAGAAAAAAAAAGGTTCCAGAAATACCTGAAATGTTTCTGTCCAAAATGGAAGATCGGTTCGTTAAAGAATGAAGTTTTGATGTCACAGTACCTGAAAAAAATACCAATGGATAGTAAACACATAAGCAAGCAAAAGAATAAAAACATGAGGATGATGATGATTATGATGATGGCGTTGCTGGTGCAGTGGTGAAGCAGACCAGCATGATATGGAGTTGGAGAGGTGGGAGACACGGCGGAGAGGAAGCAGGTGTCGCGGCCGTATTCCTCCTCCTGATCTCCTTCCTGGCCTTCTCCCTGGCTGCAGCTGAAAATTGCCTTCCGGCATTGATGGAGCTTAAATTTCCCAAACTCCCTCCGGCGCTAACTTGCCAAGGGCAGTATAATTTTAGGGTTAATTGTAATTTTGGTCCCTGCTAGATTTCGTCCTTAAAAATTACCAGATTACCAACATCAGTCCTTTACTACTCTTTATAAAGCAACGATTTTCCAAAAATTCCAATCTCGTTCAGAAAAAAGCCTCTGCATCCCTGGTCACGTCTCCCTCGTCGCCTCCTCCCATCGGCAATCCTCTAGCCGTCACAATTGCAGCCTTCAACTGCCGTCGTCTCCGCTGTCCACCAATTATCAAAGGTATGTCCCTGTTTCTGTTGTTCATGGGTTAGTTGATCATCTCTTTTTGGTGGTTCATTGATTTGTCGTTGTTTCTCTGTTTTTATCGATTTTTTGTGTGTTATTCATCCTTTTCTGCTGGTTCTCAGCTGTAATTTGTCTTTAATCCTTAGCCATTGTGTGAATGATTTCGAAGTTCTTCTACTACTGGTGCCCTGTTTGAAACTTCTTTTATCTTCTTCAAGCAACCCTCTTCTCGATTTTAGCCACAATTGCAATACATAAGGATCTTTGGCGGGTTTTCTATGTTTTACTTTTTAACAATTCCTTCTGTTTCTTTGATTCTGATTAAAGCCTTTTGAATTTCTTTTACTAATCAGATCTTTCAGCTGTAAAAATTTGATTTTGTTGATCATGTTCTTATTGGTTCAGATGTATCTTGTTTGTAAGTAGAAAAGTATATAGTGAACATACAACCAAGTTCCTATGTAGTAATTTAGGAGATGTATCAAAATTTTGATTAGAGTTTTCAGATAGTTAGCATTATTGATAGGCTTTAACAAGCTGACAAATATGGATTCAACCTACAGTTTGTATCTAGTCACATCTGGTAGATATACCAACACTCTGATTTCCTATTTCTAGACCTACTGTTCTCACTTCTCCTGCTAAAATAGCCCTTAATAACACAAGAATTTCACCTTTGCATTTGACAACTTGTCACCAAAATTCAGTTCTGTACATTGATCAGTTCTTAGGGAAAAAAATTTGTCAACAAGAATGCAACCTGTGTTTAAGATCACTGTAATTGTGTCTATACTCTATACAAAGTGAAATCACATAAGAGGCTTTACAGATTTGCCTTATCTAAGCTTACAGATTTAAAACTACCAATAAAATTATAAGTTGTAAATCTTGAAATATGCCACCAGTTTTGCACTTGGTATACAAGAACTGTTAGTGTGGTTAAATTTAGATGATTTCTTCGTTTCATTATTCATGTTTATAGATGCAACATTTGAGTAGGATATTAGAATTGGGGATTATTGGTTTAAATGAACTGGGAATGTCCAATGTAGACCTTTTAGAGGCAGTTGGATTGACGATGAATTACGTGATCTGGCACGTGCGATGACCCCCACAAATATTTCTTGTTTGTGAGAACTAATGTTGATGTTTTTTCTAGGTTTAAGTAGTTGGTGCAATGGAGAGTAGTGTTGGTCAGGGGTACCCTTCCCCAACACAAAAAAGATGGAGAAAAGTCGCTTATGGAGGTATGCAGCCTGGTTTCGATGATAATCATACTGACGAAACTTTCCTTCAAGAAATGGTGATGAATGCCAACGTCGTTAAACGAGACATGCTAAAAATAATGCTACACTCGGTTTCCATTTCTCAATACCTTTGTATTGTTTCACTCGTGGTTTTGGTTTGGACTCACACTCTCAGTTCTACAATAACGGAAAACTTCCTATTAATTCTTGATGTCACCCTTCTGGGATCAGGCTTCTTTATTCTTCTCTTAACAGCCAAAATGCTTTCTTTTAATCTCCTTCTCAATTACGCTATTAAAATCTCGTTTTTTACAACTGGTCTATACGTTCTGTCTCCAATATACCACACGCTGACCAGGTCAATCAGCTCTGATTCCATATGGGCGTTGGCTACATCACTTATAATTATCCATCTTTTCCTACATAATTATTCTGGATCAACCATAAAAGCTCCCGGAGCATTAGAAAATCCGACTTTAACAAGTAATATTTCTCTAAATGCTTCGATTGTAGCTTCACTTTTAATCGCTTCTCGCCTTCCTTCAAGACTTCTTGTATTTGCTATAATACTCTTTTCTTTACAAGTTTTCCTATTCGCACCATTAATCACCTACTGTGTTAAGAAATACTCTTTTCGGTTGCACCTGTTTTTCTCGTTTGTGTTGATTGCAACGACATTAATTTGTGTTTATAGGTTGCACAAACTACTGTTTGTGGTGTTGCTGGGATTGTTGATTTTTGTTAACTTGGTGTGTCCTTACTGGTTAATTAGAATTCAAGAATATAAGTTTGAGATCAATGGTCCATGGGATGAAGCTAAGTTGTGTTTCAATATAACAGACTGAACAGGTTTATTTATTTTTTAATTTGTTCAGATTTCCAGCTATTTGTATAATCTAGAACGCATATTTAACGTTTCAAGGTTCCTGTGTTCCTTCTCATTTGATCCAACTTCATTGTGCATTTCACCCTATTATGTTGATGAGTTTGAAATTTGTGTTCAGTTCTGTTATCTTTTTCTTTATGCATTTCCCCCTCTATTTAAAAGAGAGTATACTAGTACTGTCATAATATAATTTTTAAAATCAAATCTAACATAGAAATTAATTATAAAAGGTAGAAGTGTTCAAGTCAGCCTGGTTTGACCTTTATCACCTTTGTTCAGTGTTGTAAAAATCGGTGTCTAGACCGTCAACGAAAGGGTTTGACTTGATTTTTATTTTTATTCTTTTGAAATCGGCTAATAATTTTTTACTTGTTTAAAGTGTTACTAATTATGAACATATGATTTTTATGTTGTTAAACTTTTTTATGGTTATTGACTTATTTTATTAAGGTATTGTTAATATTTATTTATTTTTGAAATAAATTCCTTTATAATTTGAGATCCCCATCAAGAATCTGATTAATCACCGTCTAGACCAATTAATTACTTCAAGGTAGTCTACCGATCAAGTTTTGAAATCACTCGCATGTCTTAACCTTGTTTTCTTGACATCTTATATACATGTAAACACCATAATTATTTTATTTGAAAGTATTATTTTATACTCTTAGCTAAATATATTGTTGTTTTGTATGAATAAAATAATAACCCAATGTAAGACTTTCTTAAAAGCTAAGAGAATTTTATATTAATTTCAGTCAATATAGAAAAATAAATGATGTCAACTTTAAAAAGATGTAAAATTTAATTACAATAATATTTATATTATTATACTAGTAGAATTACACATGTATGTAATAAAGCATAAATAAAATATATAAAACAATTTAAACAAACAGAATCATATCCATAGAAAAAATAATTAATAAAACAACATATTTATCTAATATTCGAAGATTGAATTAAGACAGACTTACATATTTTCAATAGTATTTCTTTGTATATTACATTTATAGTTTTATTTGTTAGGTTACTATCATCGTCACAAAGATGAAACCTTGAAAGAATTAAGTATACTCGGTGTGTACAATAATTCTTAAAAATGATTTAAAAGTTCACCTTAACATATATTATCTGAAATATGATACATCCATAGTGTTTAACATTAATACCATATAATCATTTATGTGTTCAACTCCTTCATTTGTTAAAACAAAATTACTCTCACTTAGAAATAATTTAGACCAAAAAGATGTTCATTGATATTATGCAATCATTTGTGCTCACCCTCTTCATTTGTTAGATGCTCATATGATACATAATTAGTCATAATTATTTTTATGGGTTTAGTTCTTAAAAGTGTATTCAACTTGTCACGTTTTACTATTGTATGTACTTAACTTTCAAACTTACCGTTTAATGTACTGAAATTTTCAAACTTACCATTTTATGTATCATGTTACCTAGTTACCTGTAATATTTTCACTTTTTCATTTCATTTTAATTCCACGTCACTAATTAATTTTCATATCATTATTTTTATATGAATATTCATCTTTCATCTCTATGTTGAAGAACATATCTTGAAGATATTAAAAACATGCACTTGCAAGTGCATTAAAAAGTCAAAAAGACAAATGAAAGTAAATCTAAAACCGAAATTGAAATCAAAACTCAGATCTGGAAGAAAGATACCTCAAATCAGTTAAAAACCCAGAACACAAATGGAAGGAAGATGATGAAATCGCAAGAACACACCCTTGAATCGTTTCAAAATCGAACACCTAGAAAAGAAAGATGATGAAATCGCAAGAACGCGCCCTTGATTCGTTCATCTTCATCTCCATCTTCTTTGGATCGTAAGAACAAACCCAAAAATTGCAAGAACACCCAGATCTCGCAATAACAAACCCAGAAAATGAAGATGATGAGACCACAAGAACAAGAACCTAGATCTTGTAATAACAAACCCAAGAACAAGAACTCAGATCTCACAATAACAAACCCAGAAAACAAAGATGATGAAATCACAAGAACAAGAACTCAGATCTGGAATTGCTAACACTAAAGTAGTTGAATCACCATTCAAGAACAAAACAAGAAGAAGAACCGAAACCCTAAATCACAAAACCCCCAAAACCCAAACCCAATATGTTCTAACCTGGAAATCTAACAAGAAGATGTGAAGATCAAAGAACATCAAAGTTTGGAACCAAATCACATTTTTGTGGAACCAAATCGAAGATCAATCAAGTGTAGATCTGCATATTGTGGGCTTGTTTGTATTTAATAGTCAATATGTAATTATGTAGATCTGCACATATGAGCTACGGATCTTGGATAAAAGTTGAAAATGGATGTGATTCAATTTTTTCTTTAATGATATAATAATAAATAAAAATAATAATTATTTTATTTTGAATTAACTTTTAACACGTAAAAACATGTTAGCAGACACATCATCACCTTGTCACAGCCATGTCAGCGAAACCGGTGTCACGTCACCGTGTGACCTGCTATAGCGGGTTGGATACATTAATTGGTAATTTTTAAAAGTTTAGTACATTAAATGGTAAGTTTAAAAGTCCAGTACATACAATAGCAAAACGTGACAAGTTTGATATATTTTTATGAACTAAACCCTATTTTTATCCAAGTATAATTATAAAAAACATAGTATATTAAAAATGATAGTCAAACATCTAAATATAAATAGTTAATGCTTCTTAATTTCAAAATCTTAAGGATTATTTTAAAATATAATCTAATCATAATTTCTCATTGTTATTACATAAAACCCAAATTATAAATTATAACGAAAACATAAATCACCTCATTGGCTCATAATAACATTGTCTCAAAATTCGGATGTCATACTCATAACCAACTTTTTTGACATGCAAAGCTTTGATCGGTTAATCACTTACAAATAGTGTGTTTATTAAAACAATCCAAGTTTAACCAATATTTTATTATGAAATCATTGGCACCGCAAAACCGATCAAGAGTTTAACTTTGTATGATTATGTCAACGAAAAATATAACTGATTTAGGGATTCACAAACATCAACTATCCCATTAAAATGTATTGTACCTCACTAATCTGTTGTAGATATATTTTCTCATATACTCTAAATCAAAAATATCTTATAGAAAAGGATTAGTGATTTAGTTATTCATTACATAAAAATTAACCATAAATATTTTTACTGGTTTAGAGTTTTATAAAAAAGATAAGCAAGAAAATACATATTCCTATTTAGAAAAGATTAAGGGCCATTACATTTCGATTTACACAAATTCAAATATAGTAACTCTTTTTTCAATGGTAATGAAATATAGTTTTTTTACGAATAAAATTTTAATTTTTTTTAATTTTGTGTCAAGGTAAAATTTATATTAAAATATAGATAAAAATAAAATGACTATAAATATAAAATTATATTTATATCAATCATTATATATTAAAATTATAAAAGAAACACTATAAACATATACAATTAAATACATCCATTAAATATAAATATATAATTTATACAAACACGCCATGTATATTTTCATATATTTCCTTTATTTAAGGAAGCTTTCATATATCTTACTCCTTTATAATACATTTACAACCTTAAAAACTCTTAATTTTAAGTAACTTGAATGTACTAAAATATCCCTTCTTAACCATTTCATTCTCTCCTAATTTACTTTAATTTTTAAAATACCCTTTTTTAACCATTTCATTCTCTCTCCTAATTTACTTTAACTTTTTATCTATTTAAAATATCTCTCTAACACTAAAACGCCCTCTTACACAAACACAATTATTCACCACATCAACATAATTTTCAAAATCTTATTAATTTCTTTCTCCTTATTTCATAAATATAAATCTTTTTCTTATTTTAATGTCTTTTAGAATTTATTTTTAAAATTAATAAAATAGTTGATACAATAGAAAAAATAAAAAACTGACATTGTACGATACTTTTTCGTGACATTGAATTGCGCGAATAACATATTATTACATTTTAAAAGCAACATGATGTAAAGTAGAAATTATTTGTCGTCGCAGCATTGCGCGAGTACCTTGCTAGTAATCTATAATAAACGCAAGTAAGAACAAAGAATTTGATCATTTGAATGTGTGTAATAATTTTATTATTGATGTAGATTTAATATTTATTTCTAAATAAATGTAGTGGACAAGAAATTCAACTTACAAAAATAATTTAACGCAAATTAAATTGATTTAAAGCTAAAATTGAGTTTTAGTTTGACTATTTAAAGTCAAAATTGAGGTTTAATTTTAACCAAAATAAATGATACTAAATAAAAAGTTAGGATTTTCAAATTAAAGTGAAGATTGGTATTTTATATTATACTAGATTAAATACCCGTGTAATACACGGGTTGGTTTAAAAAAATAGTAAACATTAATTATCAATAAAAAGATATTTAATAATTATAAAACACAAAAAATATGAGAATTTAAAAAATGATGAAAGACGCATCGGAGACCAGCGGTAGAAGCTTCGACACGAGTCAATCATTATTGTTATAATTATAAGAAGATATATGATTAAAAAATTATTTATTGTACGTTAATTTAAAATTTCATATGTATAATCATATAACTTCTGAAATTAATTTACCATAAATCAAATTTTAATTTCAATTTTAATAAATGATTGAGATTTAAATTGATTAAAAAGAACAGATAGGATTGTATAATAAAGATGATTAAAATTAGTTTTTTATATATAGTTAAAGATTAGTAGAAGAATTTGGGCTAAGTGGTATATTCATAATTCATATATGATACTTTTACAAATCACATGTGATTGTATACTAAATCACTTATGATTGAATATTAAAATTTTAAAACTATGTTTTTTACATGGACTTTATTGAACACAACTCTATATTAATATATAGTACCCCAACTTAATTTGCCGCTACTATCAAACCCAAAGAAAAAAGAGAGAAGAGATCTAGTTAAGATCCAGTTCTGGTCACCAATATGCAATGCATTGGTAGAAAAAAAGGATAAAAAGGTACCAAATCAAGTGAAAATAGAGATACAAATAACACTGTCATGTAGGCAATCAGACAAGGCATGTCTCATTATCGAGTGTGCCCTCAATTATGTAAAGTTTGATAACATGGGAGAAGTGTCCTCTAAAGATTACAGGCACCGCCTCTTAATGCAAGAACTAGATGAAGTACAGACCCCCCTTCGATGTTGTAATCCTTTGCTGTTTTGTCATCCGCGAGCTGTTTCCCAGCATAAATCAGCCTGCACCAAACACACACTCCCACCATTAATCACCATTTTCAACAACAAACCACTAGATATATATAGAGATTATATGCTCCGTATAAAATTTTCTGTAAATACAATTGTTTGATGTGTAAAATAAACTCTTCTGTAATCAGTGGTGCCCCTTACTGAATGAAGTATTGCTAAGAAAATACACATTTATCAAGTTTTCATATGTTTAGTTGCATAATCTTTAAAAAAAATCACACTATATACATTCAAAAAATACTGCTTGTGTTTCCACTTAATTGAGTGATTTACAACTAACAGGCTACCCCACTGTCTAGCTCCACTTCATGCATAGATAGATAGCACTGTCCATAAACCAATTTTATTAAAAAACTAATGAACCATTGGCAGGATAATATAGAACTCAGTGTCAGCTAAAATGATTAATAGTGAAAAAAGTTCTTGAGACCAGGAAGAACAAGGAATTTGCTGAAGGTGTACGTACACAGAAAGGAATTGTTTCTCTTTCTCCCTACCAATTGGATATAATGTCAAATAACACCCGTTTGAAGACTAAAGCTTATTCTGGTTACATAATCAGCATTTAAGAAATCAGCCTATTCAGTATCCAATTTGTTTATAGATAGTTCTGTTCAGTATCAACATACATATATTTACTGTTTATAATACTCCCTAGAGTATATATGTACTCAAAAAATACTTGTATGTGAGTTTATAGCATGTACTGTCAAAAGTTAAATACATATCGCTCCTGCCTTTGCACTCAAACTCATCAATGAACCCGAACCTTAAGTTCAGTCTCTTACAAACATTTTCATGTCCATCATACTAGTTGTATCTCATACATGATTTTTACTCTTTAGCATACTTTCAGTATTAATGGTGAAATTCTTAACATTTAGCTGTGAATCACAACATTACCTTGCAAATTCTATCATTAAGAATTCTCTTAACAGTAGGGTAACATTCATTTATCACATTTTTTTCCATCTCCATTTAGTGGGTCCCATCTTTATTTCTCTTCACGCCATATATACATGGGTCCAGCATAAATTGTTAAATGATTTTAAAAAATACTACATAAAGGCAAAGGACAAAGAAGGGACTTGGAGTGAAGAGTCTGTTTAGATGTAAGGCTAAAAAAGGTGAATCTTAAACAAAGAAAAAAAGATCAAAAGTGACAAATCTATGAAAAGATAGTCAATTTATTTGGAAAAAACAAAGTAAATTGAAGGAAAGCTGTCTAGACTTAGGACGTGTAATATTTTTTGAGCATTAGCAACTTCGCGACCCAATGGTAATGAATGTTTGACTAAAAGAGATGATATTAATCAAATATATGTCCTTTCAATCAGGGATAAGATTTAAAATTTAAACTGAAACGAAAAAAGGAGAAGAACAGCAATTAAGGGAACACCAATTTAAGGGGTTATCCCACTATGTGATAGACTGAAAACCAAAGCAGGAGTTATAAACTGCTCCCAATATTGGGTCAGCCATATAGGTCGAGTATGCATCAACTATATCATATTCAGTGTTTAAAAACAGGGAGCAACTAGCAACAATCAATCCATTATCATACACTTTACTAAAAATTTGATGGTAGTTTATAAGAGTAGAGCGTAAGAAAGGTAAACCTTTGCTGAACAGGAGGGATTCCTTCCTTCTCTTCAACTCTTTCCTTGATTCTATCAATTGTGTCGGTTGGTTCGATGTCGATTTCAATTTCTTTTCCGGTAAGAGTCTTGACCTTGATCATAGTTCCTCCTCTCAATCTTAGAACAAGATGAAGTGTCGACTCTTTCTGGATGTTGTAATCAGCAAGTGTTCGTCCATCCTCTAATTGCTTACCAGCAAAAATCAACCTCTGTTGGTCTGGTGGGATACCCTCTTTGTCCTTCAAAATGCAAGTAACTCTCAGCTTAGCAACCAAAATTAGCAAAGTAATTGTAAGCGATCCACATAATCAGAAGAGAAGATAAAAGCATATCTATAGTAATAACAAAAAGGCAAAATTTGCTAGAAATGAATACCAAGATATCTATGTTCGTAACATGATTCACAGAGCATGATCAAAATCTACTCTAGAACTTTCGCAGGAGTGTTACCTTGACAAAGCTACACAAAAGTTGAAACAAGAAGATATACACATGCATCTATAAAGCTTAATAAGAATAGAATTACTCGCTTTAAGAAAAAAATCAAGCCTATAGACGCAAAACACAAAACAAACGGAGAAGCAAGTAACATATAGGTGATTATGGAACTGAACTGAGTACAACTCAAATCCACCATAAGAGATCATAAACTATATACAGTCATAAAATTCAAAACCCTAGTTCTATCAATTTCAGTAGCAGAAGCAGTTGGAGTTGATAATACAAGGATCAGAGACCGGAAAAACGAAGGGTAAAGAAAGGGACTTGAAATCAGAAACTGAAACCTGGATCTTGGTTTTGACATTGTCGATGGTGTCGCTACTCTCGACTTCGAGGGTGATAGTTTTTCCGGTTAGGGTTTTGACGAAAATCTGCATCTTTGTGATGTGCTTGGTGCTGGCTTTGATGGATGGATATGAGCGTTTTATAAAGCATATACGTGAACCCAAAAGCTGCGTTTAAAGAACGCGGGCCGTTGACTCTTTGGGTGATGTTAAGGTTTATTCTCGACTTCAATTTTGACCAAATTAACAAAGGGCAAAGATTACAGTGCGCCAGTTTGGAAATCATGCGTATTTGATCCCGGCGATATAATATATGTGATTTGAAATTAATTAGTTTATAAGATAAAGGTCTAAACTGTAGTATCCCCATGATAATTGACTGATTATATCAACTTTATAACAAAGACCTTGTGCATTTATCTAGCAGAATGGGGCATGAAGTCCAATTCACACCGTTGCCCTCACGCCCTTAAATCTAAAGTGAGGGGTTGAGCCGGTTCAAATTCACGTTGAGCTCTCCTCCTTCTCTCTTCTTCTCTCTATATCTCTCTCCTCTATCTCTCTTTACAGTTATTTATTTATTCATTTTTAAATAACTATTTGGTTAATAGGGATGGATGTAAGGATTAAAGGAATGAAAAGAAAAATAATGTGATGCTGTTGTGACAAAGGAAAGAAGGGGGATAGGTGCTTATAGTCTAAGAGTGGGCGCATCCAACCAACTAGTGCATGGCTGGTTGGTGCGTAACCACCATCTACACCATCGTCCCCACCCCCTTAACCCCCCCCCCCCCCCCATCTGGTTTGTACTCATGCTAGATTTGATTTTTTTTAACTGTGTGTGTATATATAAGTATAAGATGGAATGGTTAAGGGGGATGGATGTAGGGGTTAGAGTGATAAGAGTGGGATGTGAGGGAAAAATAATATGACGCTGACGTGACAATGAAACTGAGAGGGATGGATGCTCCTAGTCTAATTTGAGCATCAAAATTCGAAAGTGGCCACCAATAGAGGTCTAAACAGTAGTATCTATGGATGTTCAATCGGTCAGTTATCGGTTTTATGGATTTTTTGGTTTGGTTTAATTGGATTTTAGAAAAAAAATTAACCGCATAAACCAAACCAAAACTATACTAAATCAAACCAATCCAATCAAATAAACATCGAACCCCATAAAATCAAATAAGCAATTTGCCAAAAAAAAAGACATAGAAGACTTACCATTAGTCAATTAGTCACACATGACACTTGATCACAAGATTACCAAATTCATTAACTCATAGTACTATATTAGATACAAAATAATCCATCTACCAAAACCATTAGTCACCACAAGATTATCAAATTCAATAATTCACAATCTATTTTAATAACATGAGACTTTGATTAATCCACAAATACTTTTAAGGAACCACTTTCAATGATTCATAAAGAAACTTAAAATAAATGAATCATTTCAAGTTTAACAAAGAAAATAAAGTGAAAAATAGGTAACCTATTAAAATTGAAATGCATTCTCTTTAATTTTTTAGATATTCGGGCGGTCCTGGAATGAAAAATCAAACGAGAACTGTTTTTCGTATGAAAATAAAGTAAAAAATATTTTCTCATTTAGGATGCCCGTAAGATTGTAAGTATGACAACACCCGGTACCCATGCCGGATATATACAACCTTTTCTTGTAACAAAATGTGTTTAGACCTGTTGAAGCATTTTCCAACTCATCAAATTTGTGATACATCTAGTATTTTCTCATCAGATTATATGAAATGTTGCATAACAATCATGAAAGTGCAATTGAAGAAGCTAAAGAAATGTGATATGCAGTTGCCTTTTTGCATGGACCTCATTGACTAGTTGGACAAAATGTCAGATACCACAGTTACAATAAACCCATTCACCAAAAAACCAACATACAAACTTTGAACCAAAACATCAATCATAAAGTGTATTGTAGAATTGGCATAAAAAGGAAGAACACTGATGAGAATGTTGATCCAAGAAATAGCTTTCTTGCTCTTCCTCTTTTGTCAACCATGTTATACTGCTGCATCACCCTATCTTCCAATAATAGAACCCAAGAAGCTAATTAAACAGCAAGATGAATGATTCAATTTGCATCTATGGTTTTACATTCTTTAGACATTTTTCTACTGAAGCTTAAAATCCAGCATGTCCTTTATATCTAACCGGATTGAAGGCCCCATTGATGAACATATATGAGCACTTTTCCAGTATACTCCTTTTGCCCCACTTGGCTTGTTTGTTTCCACTGATTTCTGCCAAATTATTAACCAAATCTGTCGGAAGATAGTCTCTATGCATTAAAATTTTAAAAAGCAAATAAAAAACTAGCTTTACCACTGCAGCAAGAAGGTTTATGATAAGATCTTCTTCTGAGAAATTTGCCTTCCCGAATGGCAAGTGAACAATTCCTGTTTTGTCTGCTCTGAATTCGACTTTCCCCTTCTTGAATTCCTCTATGGTCTGCAAAGTATAATATGGTCAATGTATGTATGTATGCATGTACGCACACACGCACACCCAGGCACGCATATCATAACTATGTGTTGATAGTGTTTTACCTGAGGTATAGTTGTTGTAACAGTCCCAGCCTTCGGGTTAGGCATAAGTCCACGGGGTCCCAAAATCTTACCCAAACTAGCAACCTGATTCATAAATGATTCATTTATAATAATTTATCTATAACAGAATTACCCTGTAAAGATTCATTAATAAGCAAAAGTAAAACCTTAGGCATCATATCTGGAGTTGCAATCAGTTTGTCAAATTCCATGAATCCTCCTTTAATTTGCTCTATCAAGTCTTCTCCACCAACTATATCTGCTCCAGCATTTTTTGCTTCATCGAACTTTTCACCTGTGGATTTCAACAATTGAGAAATGAATCAAACACGATAATGATTAGTGACTTCTACACCTTTTATCTAATAGGTCATTATTATAGCAGAATTTTGAAGAGAAGATAAATAATTCAAAGCAAAAGAGAGAAAACCTTGAGTCAGAACAGCCACCCTAACAACCTGCCCGGTCCCCTTAGGCAAATTCACCTACAATACAAGATCTGAAACATCAGAAATTATCAAAATTGTGTAATATATTCATATTGAATTCCAACTAAATATCTGGTAACTCACTGTTGCTCTCAGCTGTTGATCGTTATATTTTGGGTCAATGTTAAGACGAAAATGTGCTTCTGCACTTTCAGTGAACTTTGTGCTTGCCATTTGCTTGAGCAAAGAAATTGCAGTTTTCACATCATATTCCTTCTTGTTCTCCCTTAGCTTTTGAATTTCCAAGAATCTCTTTGACCTACTCTGATAAACCAAATTTGGGCCAAAAATAAAATAAAATATAACTCAACCGACGTATCAGTAAGCAAGAAATATGACAAGACTACATTGATTCATCACATTTTCCAGTGCTATTTAGGGGGTATTGGAATATGTGTTCCGAAAGTGATCACATGATTTCAAGGATGTAATTAAAAGGACCGTAGAAAATAGTGTTAGGATGTGTTTTGTTGTTTAAAGTTGTAATAATCAAATAATCAACTGTTTGGATGTACAAATTCGTACAGGTTAAGAAAGGAATACATAAACTGACCAAAAGATACAAAGAATCAAGACAATGGTCTATTAAATCCATGTGTATCATACCCAATTTAAGGATCAAGACAATGGTCTATTAAAGCCGTGTGTTATCACACAAATGAAAGGTTGATAAACAAAATGGCTATTGTTGGTAGTGCGCACGATTGACAAAACAGTTTAATTCAGAGAGAGCGGGATAAATTCCATAAGTTTTAAAGCTTAATTGGCTACAAAGAATCAACCAAAACTAAGATGGTAGTGATAAAGACAACCTTTATACCATGATTCTTGTTGCTTTTATTCTTTAGGACAGATTGATTCCTACAATCCTACTCCCTCCATCACAAAGTCGCAAAATGCCCCTTTCGGGCAAACCAAAGTTACCTTTTTGCCCATTAGTAATCACCTTACAATCTTGATAGCATGATTACCATCAACTTTGGTTGATAGAGTCCCTCTATCCTTGAGATTGCTGATTAATAGTCTAATGCTTAAACATTGAGTGTTACAAATTTGGTTCAACTGAAATCAATGAGGAAATGATACAATTTAATCTGTATAGCTCCTAGTAGGCTCATATACATATACCCTTTGCTATGAGTTTTAATACCACAAAATAAGAGAAAGGAAATATTGTTGGTAATTTACTGTAGAAAGTAGTCTTTGGGATTTATTGTAATCAGTCCACATTTGACTTTCTAATGTTCATTGAATATACTGAACTTAAAATTGACATGAATTACTTTCTTGAGCTAAAACTATCAGCATATATTCAACAATATGCAAGAACTACAAGAACAGAAACGTTTAGGAGGTGAAATTTTGACAAAATCAACATCGAACTCGAGGTGTCTTACATTGGGCAATAAAGGAATTCAATAATCCGAAATCCTTTACCGAATCAAACTAAAATCACCCACAAATTTACAATAAAATGAAATAGAATCGATGATAAATTCAACACACACTTACCCTGTCACTTTTAAGAGGCAACGCAGCTTTTCCTTTCTTAGGCTTAGTGGGTGAAGGAGGAGGCGCCGTAGCGACACTGCCACCGCCAACATCCTCCTCAACGTCTTCATCCAACTCAGCTTCAGCAGCAACCGCAGAGACCGAAAATGGGGAATTCTTGTAAGATCCAAAAATAGACTTGAAATTGGTGGGTCTAATGCATTCTGATTGAGATTGTAATACCAAAATTTTGGTTTTGGGGTTAGGTTTGAAAGTGAAGGAGGAGATTAGGGATGATTTAGGTTCTTGATGAAGATGGATGGATGACAGAGTGAGAGTAGCCGAAGTGGAAGCAGAGGAGGAGGCCATCTTCTTCTGGTTTTCCTTGGCTTATGTTTTGTGTGTTCTATCCATACCCATCATATATACGATGAAGATGATGATAAGGCACTTTGGCTTGATTTTCATTTTTATTCTTTAAATTTAGACTCGTACACAAAGGAACCCTAAACTTTATATTTCTCATTTAGTTCTTTAATTTTTTAAAATTACGTCATTAGTTTTTGTTTTAGAGAACTTTAACGTCAGCAGTTCTTTAATGAACATGGGTTAAATTAAGTTATTATCGTAATCATGTGAAGATAGTTCATTTACCGTTCTTACTCCTTATTTTTATTAAAATAATAGAAAGTTAATAAAAAATTCGTTACACCCCCAACAAAACTCTAGCCGTCCAACTTAAACTACATACAAAGATTATTGAGATATCAACGTAGATTTATATCAACCTTGCAACTAGCCAAACTGTAACGTCCCAATTTTCAAAACATAAATAAAACCATATTTCAAGGTCTTTTATAAATAAAAGAGTTATTTTACAAACGAGCGGAAGCAACAAAACTGTTTTGAACCCTCAGGTTCATACAAAAGCATGATAGTCACCTATTTACATCAAAAGACGTTTTCTCACTATACAACTGGGCGTTAAGTTTCAAAACACTATTTTTCTTATATACATAACAACCGTCAAACTGATGCTTTGTCATTGTCTTTGATAAAACCTGCAAAACATTTTAGAAATAATATCTGATAAGCTGCGAGAGCTTAGTGAGTAAACTAGACTGTCAATCATATAAACACATGAATATAAGCATATTATAAACACTGTCAACAACTGATAATAATCTCTGAGTAACTAACTGAGCCACTACTACACAAGGCAGCATGTTTTCTCATACATATGATTAATAAACATTGATATTCAAATTATATATACCATACAAGATCTATCTTGGCGGGATGGCTGGAGGGTTTTGATTTTAAATGATTGGTCCTGAGTTCAAACCATGGTAGCAACAATACTTTGTTTTAATTTCCAGTCCTTTTTTCTTTTCCTAACTTCCTTTCCTCGATTAACTAAAATAATTTTTTTAGAATTCTATTTCAGCCTTTTTTTTTTCTTTCTTTACTAATAGATTATTAATTATAATAATCAAATTATTAATTGATTAAATTAACTTTAAATTTTGTTTTAGTAATTTCAGATTTAATATTTCTTTCTTAATATATTCTTCTATTTTTATTTTTTTTGTTTTAGTTCAACATCAACTTTTTGGTTTTTTTACCATTTTATTTACAATAAAATTACTTTTATTTAAACTATTATTTATATAACTACAAATTATTGCAAATAAGTTGTCAATTGAAATTTGATGTGATTTAAGTTTTATATGCAATTGAATAAGTTCAACTACATGTTAATAATTTATAAATTGCTTGATAAAAAAATTAATATAAATAAAAGGTTTATGTCTTCGTAAATTCTTATTTTAAAGGGTTTATTTCGCAGAATAGTAACCAAGTTTAAAAACTGTTCCGTCAAGGTAACTCATGGGTTAGGAAAATGACCTTGGTGAAACTGTTTTCAAACTTAGTTACTATTCCTATGATTTTACCCCATTTTAAAACGCAATAATTATAAACAAAAATTTCTTCCCGTCACGAAGCGCGGGTTAAAAATTCTCTAGTTGAATACAAAATATATAATATGAGCCTTAATTGGGCCATGGGCCACAAGTAGAAAGGCTAAGTATATGAACATGACTACGTATAAGAATACTAGAATAATACTCGCGTAATGCAACGACAACAAATGATTTCTATTCGTTAACATGTCCGTTTTCAAGACGTATGGAGTATGGTATTCATGTAATACGGTGACAGCAAATAATTTTCGTTTGGTGACATGTATATTTTTTTTATCTTTTTTAAATTCCCTTTACTTTTCTGTTCTCCATAATTGAAAAAAAATTATGAAAATATTTTTTTAAAATTAAGTTAATTTGTATTGGTTTTGACTTTTAAAAAATAGTATTGACTTTGATTTTCTTAAATATTTAAAGTTTAGCTATTAAAACGAAATATAAGAATCTTATTAACTATATTTAATAGTTACTCAATTTAGTTTATATGGGGATAATTTAATAATTTTAAAACACTTAGAATTTAAGAGTTTAAGCAAATTTTAAAACACTTAAAATTTAGTAATTTTGAACCCTCCTTAGGTGTCCAATTTTCCCTCCTTCTATTGGATTGCCCACCCATTAATTCCTTACATGCACACTGCCACACCCAATCCCCTCACGCTCTTCATCCATCAATTCCATTATCTAAAATAAACGGCTAAGATTGGTTCTCGCAATAAAAACGGTTCTCAAATGAACCTTCCCATATATATATATATATATATATATATATAATGCATTTATCACCTAAAAACTCTTAATTTTAAGAAGAGTAAATTTACTAAAATACCATTCCTTTATACCTCTTCTTTACCTCTCCTTTAAGTCCACAATTAATGAATTTAAACAAATAAATATTGAAAACATAACCGACAATTAATGAATTTAAACCAATACTTATAACTGAATTATTTCTAACTATATATTTTTAATATTAACTTTTGATTCATGAGATCACCTAAATTCATGTTTTCAATAAATCAAGTTCAAGAGATTTCACAAACACCAAACAAATAAAAGAGTCAAAGAGTTGAAATTTATAAACATTGTATTCTAACTCAATTACATAATAATTGGAACTATGAAACATTACACACACATATACATACATATATATAATCAGCAACTTCATGATTCAACCATGCAACAAAACTCTTCCAACAAACTGAAAGACAAATAACTCAGAGTTAGCAATTTAATTCTTAATTTCAAAGTGGCTCTCGCAAAGAATCTTCACAAACTCATATTATCTTCATCTCGCAAAGAATCTTCACAAACTCATATTAGCTCTTTGTGATTATTCTGCACAAAACTCATCACAACCTCCTCTTTATTCGCCGCCGTCGCATTGCGCGGGTACCCCACTAGTATATATATATTTATATAGTAAGGTTATTGTAAGAGTTATATCTTGGTAAGAGTGGTAAAAGGGATTCATAGCCGCAGGATGAGGGGCGTTGGTCAACATAATTTGGTCAAATATTGATGAAGCTGGCGTGTGAAAAACTGAAGTTAAAGGGTATAATAGTCATCAAATAAAATAAAAAATCTCTGATTTCACGTGATAAATCCCTATTTTCAAGCTATTGCATATTTTAAAATACAATCCAGGTAGCAGATAAAAAATTATTGATGAACATTAAAAAAATGATGCATCAAACAAATCTTATACCGATTGTAAAAATTGAAATTTTTTATGAAGAAACTAAAATGATGAACGATAAAAATTGATGAATATTGATGATCAAACATAAACAAATAAAATTGATGTACAAATAACAAACCCCCATCATAAACAACACTGTGGAAGAACAGATCCAGAATTCAAATAACAAATTAATGTCCTTCTATCTTTGATATTATACCCAGATCCAGAATTCAAATTACAAATCACCATTAATCTGCGCTTAATATCAATTTAACATACCAACACCCTATGTGTGGAAAATCATCAAAAAATAAATTGACTCAACTAAAATTGATATTATACCCAAATCCAGAATTCAAACAACAAATCGAGAACCACTCATCTGTTTATATTCAAAAAATTAGAATCTTGATGAAAACCCTATATTCAAATAGAACTCACTCCAGATCTGATGCAATCGACATTTGTGGTTTTCTTCATCCTCACTTGGTTATGAAACACGAAATTGATGAAAACACTCTGGTTGGATTTTGTTGCTTCGTTCTCATAAAATCGGATTTCGATACTTCTATAACAAAATCTGGTGCGGTGGTGGTAGTTTCTTCCAGATCTGGTGCGGCGTTGGTAATCGGTTTCTTCCTGACTCGATCCAATCATCCATAGTATAAAGAGAAAATACATAAGCACCACGTACTATTTTGATGGCACAGGTGGAAGTGGTGGGCGATGGTGGTTGCTGATGATCACACGAGCGGTGGTAGTCAAGACGAGAGACCACAGTCTCTATCGTCGAAAGGCGGCGATTAAGGAGATAATACAGGGGAGAGATAAATATCAAAGATAGAAGGACCAAAATACCCTCAAGCTAAAAAGGACACGTGTCATGTGATTATTACCTCTTACCACTCTTACATAAAAACCACTCTTACTTGATCTCATTCCTATATATATATATATATATATATATATATACACACACACACACATACATATATATATATAGGCAAAAGTTCAAACAAGAACTGTTTTTCGTACGAGAACTGCGAGAACCAATATTAGTCATCCAATTCCCCCTCCTTTAATTGGATTGCCCACCCATGAATTCCTTACATGCACTCTGCCACACTCAATCCCCCATGCTCTTCATCCATGAATTCCATTATCAAAATGAACGGCCAAGATTGGTTCTCGCAGTTCTCGTACGAAAAACAGTTCTCATTTGAACTTTTATATATATATATATATATACATATATATAGAGAGAGAGAGAGCGCGCGCGCTAAAGAATAAATTAAATTACCATGTCATAATTAATTAAACTCGATATATCATGCCATATATATATTGCGTATGCTTAACCCGTGGAGTAACATTCAAGGATTCTCTTCAAATAAACATGCAGATATATTTTCGTGTGTGTCAATAGTCAATAATATGATCACGAGCATGTTTGCCTTTTCAACCCTCAAAAGTAATTGTATACCATATATATAGTATGAGGATTAATTGATGGCGTCTACAGCATATATACATATACATACACATTCAAATACTCCGCACTACAGATCGAACTGAAGAACCATTAATAAATTGTTACGTTTTGTTGTAGTATTAGACGTGATGTCGTTTTTGATTGAAGCTTTGGCAATGGCGGGTGTAGACTACGAAGAGTGGGGTATGGATTTCGAGGAATGGGAACGTATGGAGTCAGGCCCTCCTCCTCCCCATTTATATGCCGAAGATTATGAAGAACATGAACATGATGAAGAAGAAAGTGAATATGTAAGAGATGAACATGTCATTATGATGCCAACAGACGGCGATGATGTAGACGAGTTGTGCAAAGACTTCGCGGAAGATGGGCATGAAGATTGTCCGATGCAATCGCGAAAGACCTTTGATCATAAGATCTTAAAGCATGGGTATGGTATTAAGCGATTGAAGATGGTGGTGGCTGTAATAATATTGATTAGATTTCTAAAGAGGCAGATTCTTTAACCCTTAAAATTAAGTTTGATCAAGTATAAATGCGTGTAGGACAATTTTCAATTCATAGGTTAATTTTCATTTATTTTGACTTTTATTAAAAGTTGCTTTTGGTTTTAGTGAATATATATGATTTCATCAATCTATATATGTACGATTTACTAACAAAACAAAAAAAAAGTTCATTTTCATGTCAGTAAAGAAAAAAACCCAAAAATAGTGAGACATGTTTGAATTCGGTACCATATACGTAATTTGAACGGAATTCACACAAAGAAAGTTGGGTCCGTGAGCATCATCATTAAAGTAGAAACTTAAAAATATAAAGTTATGTTAAATAAAGTTTATTTAAAAAATATATTACTAAAGTTTTAATATTCAATCACATGTGATTCATTATATAATCACATGTAAATTACGAAAAATTACAAAAATATCACTCTGCCCAAATTTTTAAAATTTAATCTGGACCATAAATGCTATTAATCCAAAAGCTAAAATTAGTCCTAAGCTAATATTGTATATAATAGATTTTAGCTAAGCTAATATTGTATACAATCAACTTTAAAAATAATATAACAAACTTGCTTATTTATCTCATTATATACAAACTTACCTTTAAAATCAGGTACATAACCTGTTACATGATTTTTTAATACTTAAAAAAAGTAATAAAATATTTTGGTTGTAGACTCGGTTCAAATATTCTCTCTCTCCATATCTTCAATCATCTACCCTATGTTGTTTATGATTTCACTCGGTCAGACTCTTAGATCTTCTATCCTTTGCCATAGCCACCGACCCACCGCCTTCAACCCACCACCACTGCCGCCACTACCGCGTCAATCCACCACCACCACAATCGGTTTCTAGTACAAACCACCACCACCACCGACGATTTCTTGTTCAAACAACCTTGTGATTTGTGTTCTAGGGTAATCAACCATGTGATTTGTGTTCAGACCACCTTTGAGATGGGTGATTTGATGCCCTTGAAGGTTTGATGTAGCACGTTTGGGGTGTAAAAATTTGAAGGCCACCACCGTCGCTTTCATGTTCGATTCTTCAAGAGCTCTATTTAGGGTTCATGGTGTTTGATGCTGATTCTTTATATGGTAACGACCATTACCGCCGAGTTCTGGTAACCCTAATAGACTTCCACCGGTGCCACCTTCAAAGTTCAAACTACCACCACTGCTGCTCGATTAGGTTCCAGTTTCTGATTTCTACACGTGTTCATTTGGTTTGATTTCTTGTTCTTGTTCAAATGACTTTTCATGTTCCAGTTTGAATGGGGTTTATGTTTCATTTTGCCTTAAAACTCACATTTTTATAGATCTGAACGGGTTTACAATTTGGTTTCCAAATCTGAGTTAGGTTTCAAAATTGCATTTTGCCTTCGAATTCACAGTTTGAATGGGTTTGTAATCTGGTTTCCAAATCTAGATTGACCATTGTATGGATGTTTCTGGGGAATTGAGGGGGAGAGAATGACCAGCAAGAAATCTGATTTTCGAAGCATTTGAAGTGTTTATTTGTAAATCAGGCTCTAAGGTATGAATTTTAAACCCTATGTAGTATTACTTTTGGGTTATTAGTAGACTTTAATGGATGGGTTGTAATCTTGAACCTTCATTATGAAATTTGTGATGATTTGATGATTTTTCTATGTCTTTCGGTAAGATTACTGAGCTTTGAATTGAATTTAGTGTTGGTATAATGATAAGGGTTTAGTTCCCAAAAATGTATCCAACTTGTCACCTTTTGCTATTGTGTGTATCCAACTTTAAAATTTATCATATAATGTATTGGAGTTTCAAAACTTACCATTTAATGTATCATTTTACCCACCCAACAGGTAGCCTGTAATATTTTTTATTTTTCATTTAATTTTAACTCAACATAAGTAATTAATTTCCATGTCATTATTTTTTGTATGAGTATTCATCTTCATCTTAGAAGCAAAAACATGCCTGTAAGTGCACCAAATAGTCAAGAACACAAATTGAAATTGAAATATGTGAAAACAACCTAGGATCAAAGAAATCCTAATCAAATCAAGAACCTATTCAAACATTCAAAGACGAAAATTGTTCTTACATTCAAAATCTAATCCTAAATCGCAAAACCCATAACACATTCAAAGTCAAACGTCATGACCTGGTGAAACCAAGAACAAGAAGATGAACAAAGACCCAATATGATAACCCACTAATCTGATACGGAACAGATGGATTGTTGGATCTGATACGCAACCCACATGAAGATGAACAAGAAAACCCAAATCAAATCATATCTCACATCGATAATGAACCCACATAAATATGAACAAGAAAACCCAAAATCAAACCTAAATCTGACAATTACTTACCTGGAACCCTAAACCGTTGATCGATTTGGTGGATCGTAATTAGTAATCGATTAAGAACCAAGAACTCCGCTTGCATCTGAAATCGAAACACTACAAGCCCTTCAAGAACAAATCCACCAATGAAAACCTTAATCAAATCTGGGTATAGAACCATCACGTACAAGCCCTTCAATTCGTAATCTTATTAAACACTCTAACATCGAAGAAGAATAAGAAGAACAAGAAAACCCTAAAATCTTACTAGATCTATTGTAATCAATATGCAATATTAACTCAAAAATAAAAAAGACGATGGCTTCAATAACCAGGTAACAACAAGAACCCTAAAATTCAACAACAAGAAGAAGAACAAGAACACCCAAAATCAAAGCAAGAAGATCATAAAAAAATGCTAATCTTATTTGTGTTTGGTATATGGAGATGAAAATTCATATAGATCTAAAGTATTGATTTGAATCATGGATGAATACTAGTAGATTGATGAAACAAAAATTAATTGATGGACCATTATTTATGGAGAATTAATCGGTGGAAGGAATAATTGGAAACCCAAATCCATTCTACAAATGGAGAGATTCATCGATGGAATAAATGGGAAAAGTTCTTATTATTTTTATTTATTATTATTATTAATAATAAGTCTAAATTACTTTTAAACAAAAAAAAGCCATGTCACATGTCATATCAACAAAACCTTTGTCACATCATCATGCAACCTGCTATAGCAGGTTGAGTATATTAAACGGTAAGTTTTAAATGTTTGATATATTAAATGGTAAGTTTTAAAGTTTGATACACACAATAACAAAAGGTGACAAGTTGAATATATTTTCATGAACTATTATAGTAGAAATGATATGTTTCAAGTAATCCAATATAGAGATGATATGATCCACACGATGAAAATTTAAGTAAAATTGAATAGTTATTGTGGTGAATTTGTATTAATATGTACTTATTAAAGTGTAGGTTGATTTTAATATTTTACTTTGAAATGAATTATATCTTTTCTTTTTTATATAAAATTCCGAAAAATATTATTTCTTTCTAGATTGCAAAAAATGTTAATCTCCTTCTAGATTATACATTTTTATATATTAATATTGTTTCAAATTCTCTAATCCCTAACATTTTTATAATAACAAAAATTATACCAACAACAATCACTTAAAATGTTAAGAAATAAAAGATAAAAAAATTACTAAGATATTATTCTTAAAAGCAAAACAAACATCTTACGTCTAATAATAATAATAATAATAATAATAATAATAATAATAATAATAATAATAATAATAATAATAATAATAATATTGCTAATATTAAAAAAATCAAATTTCATTTAAATTGAAAAAAGTTAAAAGAATGCTACATGTTTACTTACAAATAATCAAATATCACTTAAATTTTAAAAAAATGAAAATTTTACTCTCTAAATTAAAATGTTACCAGTTTAACAGGTTACACTGCATTAGTTAAAAGATAATGTATGGTCTAATGACATGATTTTAAAAAGGGCAAAATACGTGAAAATATAAAAAAACTATGCTAATATTATCATTATATACAATTAACTTTATTTTGTACCTAAAAATACATACAACTCACAAATTTTATTCATTGTATACAATTGGTAACCTGATTACGTTATTAATTGTATACAATGAATAAAATTTAAAGGTTTTTTGTATTTGTAGGTACCAAAGTTCATTTATTTTTTGTCATGTTACCGGTAAGTTACCTATTGTTATAGATAACTTGCATACAATGAACCAAATTCGTAAGTTGTTTGTATTTTTAGTTACAAAATAAAGTTGGTTGCATACAATGACAATATTAACATAGTTTGTTGTATTTTCGTGCAATTTGCCCTTTAAAAAATGCATCAATTAGAAAGAGGCAAAGCATTCAATAGACATTTAGTTCACAAAATGTTATTCAACGCAGAATTGAAATTTGTGAAGAAATTAAAATTTGAAGGAATTAAAATTGGAATCCAAAAAACCTAAATGAAGATGAGAACGAGGATAAAATAAAAGAAGAAATAGAATGCCAATTGTAGAAACAAGAAGAAATTGAAGTATAGCATCTGAAAAAATTGAACCCTAGCATCAATTGATTGCATAAATAGAAACCGTAAAGAAGAAGAAATCGAACCGTAAAATTAATCAACTGTAGAAATCAAACTTTAGCAGTAGTCGTTTGCATAAACGGAGATCGCAAAAAAAGTCAACCAACCTTAGCAGAAATTTAATAAAGAAATAGAACCATGTCATCGCCGGTTAGGAATGAAAAACAAGATAGGACGGTAATAAGTAAAACTCATATATCAAATTTTAGAGAAGACAAGATATAAACAGAAATATGGTTAGTCTATGTAAACATTTCTTTACTCTTTAAAAGTCTTATTTTTTAAATTATTATTTATTATCATTTTAAATTCTATTTTCTTTTATTCTTATAAATATTTAATTTTTTATTAATATTTAATATTTATCATTTTGTATAAGATTGAATCTTGATTTATCATATATTATGTGAAATAATAATAACTAAAATTTAAATATGTTTGAAGTAAAAAAATCGTTACAATGTTCTATGTATAACATTTAATAAATATGCAATTTTATTATTTTAAAAAACATAGTATTTAGCGTCTCAAGATTTTTTTAAATACTAGCTCTATTATTCCGTATTATAATTAAACAAAATTATAATCAAGGGGTGAAAATGTAAAATTAATAAAAGAATCCGATTGTCTCAATCTTCTGATATGATGAAAATCAAGCCCATGATCAAATAAAGATACGACGAGATACGTCGTTCCGTTGTCTTACCTCGACGGTTTGAAAACTCACTCAAAGTTCAAACCCTCCAATCGGCCGGTGGGAATTGATCGAAGACGTATGTACAACCAACGCCACCGTCACCGCCAAACATCATCATCTCAGACACCCGCAGACCGCCACCATCGTCATGATCAAGGATCAATCACTGAATTTGAGGCGATCGTCCATGTCGATTGTCAAACATACCTGCTGCTTTCTGCCGTAAGTTTTCTTTCTTTCTTTTTTTTAACTTTCTATTTGAACCATTTTATGTTTCTACATTTGAACCAGATTTGGATTACAGTTCAATCATTAGTTATTCTGTTAATGTTCTGAATTAAAAACATTTTTTGTTCGTATGATGATGTTTTATTTTGTTACAAGTTTGGTTCTTCACTACTTCCTTCTTTTGCTTATATGGTAAAATAAAATAAACTTGGAAAGAATGAATGTTCACAATTTGTTCAGAATGTCACATATGAATTTGTTTTTGATTCCATATTACTTAATCAATTTCTTGGTTAACAAATTAACTCCTGGATTTCAATTTGAATGGTTAGATTTGGATTTGAATCGAACTTTTAATCCCCTTAGTTGAAACATTTGTTAATTTTTAGGTTTCTATTTGTTGATCTTGGAACATTGAGTACTGATTGGTGGATGTTTATCTTGATAGTTACAAGTTGAAGTTCGAGATAAATAACGGGGCTTCAAAGCTACTTTTTCGAAGTTATCTAATTGTAAGTTTTTTCCTCTTTATTTACAGTTTATATTTAATAAAAATCTTGCATATTCGATTATAATTTAATTACTTTAGGGGTCCTTTTTAAATATTTGCCTCGGGCCCGAATATAATTAGATTGGCCCTACAACATGATTAATTAATCACACACGCACACACACACACACACACACATATATATATATATATATATATATATATTTCCTAATCATTTCATTCTGATTTCGTTTTTCTGTTTTCCATTAGTTGATTGCCGGATTATGTGACGTATTTTTATGCCGCTCAAGTTTTTATGCGTGAGAAATCAGCTATGCTATTCGCCCCTTTGGGTACTTCCTCCTAACTCCATATATATTATTTCATGGCTTAGTTTGATTAGCAAGTTTGCTAGATTTTTCATGGCTTAGTTTATACAAAAGTTCTTAGTTATTTGGCATAGTATTTTTCATGCTAGCTAGGGTTTTTCTATTAGATTCCTACATATTTTTTAGCACTAGTATTCAAACACTTGATGCCTTCAAAAAAACGTAACATATTAACCATAATGCTTTTAAAAGGAAGGAATATCCTTGTTCCCTAAACATTTCTCTCAACACAAAAAGATCACAAGTGTATCCTTACACTTCCAAATACAAAAGACAAACTTTCCAATTTCAAGTTCAAGCAAGTTCACATCCTTGCTTCAAATTAAGTATTTGCATCATTCTTATTTTTAAACATTATGTATAAGCAATCACACATCTCTCATGCATGCTTCAACATAAAACACATTACTCTATACAATTTCTCTTCGCTTCAAATTAAAACACTCTAAATAATTTCTCTTACCACACTCCAAATAATTTCTCTTAGCTTCATATATGTCGTACCAACTTAACATCATTTAACAACACTAAAGCTAGTCAAACACTTAATGCCTCCAAAATAACATTCGTACTTCAACAAAATGCCTTTAAAGGGCGGGAATATCCTTGTTCCCTGTGTCTTCGAAAATATATAAGCAATCACACATCCCTCATGTTTTACTTCAACATAAAACACACTACTCTATACAATTTCTCTTCGCTTCAAAATAAAACACTCTAAATAATTTCTCTTAGTTTCAAAATAAACCACACTCCAAATAATTTCTCTTAGCTTCATGTATGTAGTACCAACTTAACATCATTTAACAACGCTAAAGTAAGTCAAACACTTAATGCCTCCAAAATTACATACGAACTTCAACCTCCAAAATAACATACGAACTTCAACAATTAAAATGCCTTTAAAAAGGCGGGAATATCCTTGTTCCCCATGTCTTCGAAAGATATAGATATGCTATACGCACATAAAGAACTCAAGTGTATCCTTGCACTTCCAAATACAAAAAAGAAACTTTCAAACTTTTTTAATTAGTTAAAAACATATATTCTTAATTATGTCCCCATTAATAAATCTTACTTTAAGCGAGTACGAGTTCACATGCTTGCTTAAAAATAAGTCTATCATTCTAGTACGAGCTTAACATAACTATAAAGCAAGTTAAACACAAAACCATATATCCCACTTGTTCTACTTAAACATAAAATACAACAACCTCACGTCAATTCTACTTAAACATAAAACAACTCAAAACTACATGGTAAAATACTTATTTTTTGTTTTCTATTTTTATACATACATTTCTTTTCAAGTCATATTTGTGTGTTTTATTTCATATTTTCTAACCGATACGTAACTATGTGGCAATACATATTTTTTGATTTCATGAGTATTTTTACTTATTTCTTTCTCAATTCTCATCCTCGTTTTTAAAAAAAATCATTTTTAGCATATGTTTTTCCATAAACTAATTCAAACTAATATCATCAACTCATTTTTCATCGGATTTTACTAATCCTTATTTTCAAAAAATCAAATTTCGGTAATGTTTTCTAATTAATTGTTCAAACGCAATTCTATTATTTATTTATTTTTGGAAAAAGTTACCCTTTGGTTTATTTTTTAATAAATATGAATCTAAATTCGTTATTCTATCAATTTCTTTATCTAATCCCCCTTTTATATATATATATATATATATTATAAAGAAAGTTAGCTATGTAATTTTAAAAAATCATTTGTTTTCAAACTAAATTATTTTATTCAATTTTATAAAATCTTTCCTATCCTTACTTTTATAAACTAATTTATCAAACTTCCATCCTTGTCCTTATTTTTAAAAAGTCAACTTAGTTTATGTCTTTTAATTCAAACTAAATCATTCATCGATATTTTCATCAAATTTTACTCATACTCTTCATCAAAAAACTTTTTGATTTATTTTTTAAACAAAACATTTTTTTATAAAAGTTTTCCTATCCATATTTTTATAAACTACGTTTATTAATTCATTTTTTATCAACTTTTACTTACTCGCATTTTCAAAACACTTTGAAAAACTAACATTTCAAACTAATTTCATACACTCGGTTTTTATCAAAACCTTCGTGTCCTTATTTTTTTAAAGTCGATTTTGTTGAATTTTCATAAATAATTTCAAACGAAATTTGTTTATTCGATTTTTCAACAAAACACCATTTCCTTACTTTCTTAAAAAATAGCTATCTAATTTTCACAAAATTCATTAACTCAACTTTCACAAAATCACCATTTTCTTGCTTTATATTTTTGATTTTATGAGTATTTTTGCTTATTTTATTTCTCAATTCTCATCCTCGTTTTCAACAAATTCATTTTTAGCATATGTTTTTCCTTAAACTAATTGAAAATAATATCATCAACTCATTTTTCATCGGATCTTACTAATCCAAATTTTCAAAAAATCAAGTTTCAGTAATATTTTTTAATTATATGTTCAAACGCAACTCTATTATTTATTTATTTATTTGGAAAAAGTTACCTTTTGGCCTTTTTTTTATAAATATGAATCAAAATTCGTTATTCTATCACTTTTTTTATCTAATCCGCCATATATATATTTTTTATAAAGAAAGTTAGCTATGTAATTATAACAAATCATTTGACGTTTTAAACTAAATTATTTCATTCAAATTTTATAAAATCTTTCTTATCCTTATTTTTATAAACTAAGTTTATCAAACTTCCATCCTCATCCTTATTTTCAAATAGTCAACTTGGTTTATGCCTTTTAATTCAAACTAAATCATCGATCGATATTTTTATCAAAATTTTTTCATACTTCTCATCAAAAATCTTTTTGATTTATTTTTAAACAAAAATTTTTTATATATTTTTTATAAACTATTTCCTATCCTTATATTTATAAACTACGTTTATTCATTAATTTTTTATCAACTTTTACTTACTCCCATTTTCAAAACACTTTTAAAAACTAGCATTTCAAACTAATTTCATACATTATGTTTTTATCAAAACCTTCGTATCCTTATTTTTTAAAGTCGATTTTGGTGACTTTTCATAAATAAGTTAAAACGAAATTTGTTTATTCGATTTTTAAACAAATTGCCATTTCCTTACTTTCTAAAAAAATAGCTATGTAATTTTCACAAAATTTATCAACTCAATTTTCACAAATAAAGTTACCATTTGCCTTTTTTCACAAAAATAGCTATGTTTTTATTTTTTTGGATAAAGTTAACCTTTGCCTTATATATATAGGGGGAGGTTCATTTGAGAACCATTTTTATTGCGAGAATCGCGAGAACCAATTTTAGCCGTTGATTTTGGATAATGGAATTCATGGATGAAGAGCGTGGGGGGTTGAGTGTGGCAGGATGCATGTAAGAAATTCATGGGTGGGCAATCCAATTGAAGGAGGGGGAATTGGACGGCTAGGATTGGTTCTCGCGGTTCTCGCAATAAGAACGGTTCTCAAATGAACTTTTCACTATATATATATATATATATATATGAATCTAAATTGGTTATTTTATTAATTTTTTTTATCTAATCACCCTTATATATATTTTTTATAAAGAAAGTTAGCTATGTAATTTTAACATGTCATATGATTTTTCAAACTAAGTTATTTCATTCAAATTTTATAAAATCATTCCTACATTGCTTTATATTTTCTAATTTTAAGAGTATTTTTACTTATTTTCTTTCTAAATTCCAATCCTTGTTTTTAACAAATTCATTTTTAGCATATGTTTTTCCATAAACTAAGTCAAACTAATATCATCAACTCATTTTTCATCGGATCTTACTAGTTCCCATTTTCAAATTATCAAGTTTCGGAAATATTTTTTAATTAATTATTCAAACACAATTCATTTATTTATTTATTTTTAGAAAAAGTTACCCTTTGGCTTTTTTTTATAAATATAAATCTAAATTCGTTATTCTATCAATTTTTTATCTAATCCCCTTATATATATTTTATAAAGAAAGATAGCTATGTAATTTTAACAAGTCATATGATTTTTCAAACTAAGTTATTTCATTCAAATTTTATAAAATCATTCATATCCTTATTTTTATAAACAAAGTTTATTAAACTTCCATCCTCATCCTTATTTTCAAAAAGTCAACTTAGTTTATGTCTTTTAATTTAAACTAAATTATCGATCGATATTTTAATCAAAATTTTCTCATACTCCTCATAAAAAACTTTTTTATTTAATTTTTCAACAAAGCATTTTTAAACAATTTTTTAGAAACTATTTCCTATCCTTATTTTTATAAACTACGTTTATTCATTCATTTTTTATGAACTTTTACTAACTCCCATTTTCAAAACATTTTTCAAAACTAACATTTTAAACTAATTTCATACATTTGGTTTTTATCAAAACCTTCGTATCCATATTTTTTAAAGTCGATTTTGTTGATTTTTCATAAATAAGTTCAAACAAAATTTGTTTATTCGATTTTTCAACAACTCACCATTTCCTTACTTTCTAAAAAAATAGCTATCTAATTTTCGCAAAATTCATTAACTCAATTTTCAGAAAATCACCATGTACCTGCTTCTTGTTTTCTGATTTTATGAGTATTTTTGCTTATTTTATTTCTTAATTCTCATCCTCGTTTTTAACAAATTTATTTTTAGCATACGTTTTTCCATTAACTAATTCAAACTAAAGTCATCAACTCATTTTACATCGGATCTTACTAATCACCATTTTCAAAAAATCAATTTTCGGTAATGTTTTTTAATTAATTGTTTAAACGCAATTCAGTTATTTATTTATTTTTGGAAAAAGTTACCATTTTGCTTCTATTTTTTTCAAAATATGAATCTAAATTCGTTATTCTATCAATTTTTATTCAATCCCCCTTATATATGTATATATATATATATATATATATTTTTTTTTTATAAAGAAAGTTAACTATGTAATTTTAACAAGTCTTTTGATTTTTCAAACTAAATTATTTCATTCAAATTTTATAAAATCATTCCTATCCTTATTTTTATGAACCAAGTTTATTAAACTTCCATCCTCATCGTTATTTTCAAAAAGTCAACTAGGTTTATGTCTTTTAATTTAAACTAAATTATCGATCGATGTTTTCATCAAAATTTTCTCATACTCTTCATCAAATAACTTTTTGATTTATTTTTTAAACAAAGCATTTTTAAACATTTTTTATAAACTATTTCCTATCCTTATTTTTAAAAACTACGTTTATTAATTCATTTTTTATCAACTTTTGCTTACTCCCATTTTCAAGACACTTTTAAAAAATAACATTTCAAGCTAATTTCATACATTCGGTTTTTATCAAAACCTTCATATCCTTATATTGTAAAGTCGATTTTGATTAATTTTCATAAATAAATTCAAACAAAATTTGTTTATTCGATTTTTCAACATCACCATCTCCTTACTTTCTAAAAAAAATAGCTATCTATTTTTCACAAAATTCATTAACTCAATTTTCACAAAATCACCATTTCCTTGCTTTATATTTTCTGATTTATGAGTATTTTTACTTATTTTCTTTCTCGGTTCTCATCATCGTTTTTAACAAATTCATTTTTAGCATATGATTTTCATTAAACTAATTCAAACTAATATTATTAACTCATTTTTCATCGGATCTTACTAATACACATTTTCAAAAAATAAAGTTTCGGTAATGTTTTTAATTAATTTTTCAAACGCAATTCTATTATTTATTTATTTTTGGAAAAAGTTACTCTTTGGATTTTTTTAATAAATATGAATCTAAATTCGTTATTCTATCAATTTTTTATCTAATCCGCCTTATATATATTTTATAAAGAAAGTTAGCTATGTAATTTTAACAAATCAATTGATTTTTCAAACTAACTTATTTTATTCAAGTTTTATAAAATCTTTCATTTCCTTAATTTTATAAGCTAAGTTTCTCAAACTTCCATCCTTATTCCTATTTTGAAAAAGTCAACTTGGTTTATGTCTTTTAATTGAAACAAAATCAATGATTGATATTTTCATCAAAATTTTCTCATACTTTTCATCAAAAAAAACTTTTTGATTTATATTTTAAACAATAAATTTTTATATATTTTTTATAAACTATTTCCTATCCTTATTTTTATAAACTACGTTTATTAATTCATTTCTTATCAGCTTTTACTTACTCCCATTTTCAAAACACTTTTAAAAACTAACATTTCAAACTAATTTCATACATTCGGTTTTTATCAAAAACCTTTGTATCCTTATTTTTTAAAGTCGATTTTGATGACATTTCATAAATAAGTTCAAACATAATTTGTTTATTCGGATTTTAAACAAATCTCCATTTCCTTACTTTCTAAAAAAATAGCTATGTAATTTTCACACAATTCATCAACTCAATTTTCACAAAATCGCCATTTCCTTGCTTTTTAATTTCTAATTTTAAGAGTATTTTTGCGTATTTTCTTTCTAAATTCTCATCCTCGTTTTTAACAAATTCATTTTTAGCATATGTTTTTCCAAAAACTAATTCAAACTAATATAATCAATTCATTTTTCATCGAATCTTACTAATCCCCATTTTCAAAAAATCAAGTTTCGGTAATGTTTTTTAATTAATTGTTCAAACACAATTCTATTAATTATTTATTTTTGGAAAAAGTTAATCTTTGGCTTTTTTTATAAATATGAACCTAATTTCGTTATTCTATCATTTTTTATCTAATCCGCCTTATATATATTTTATAAAAAAAGTTAACTATGTACTTCTAACAAATCAATTGATTTTTCAAACTAACTTATTTTATTTAAATTTTATAAAATCTTTCATCTCCTTAATTTTATAAAGTAAGTTTATCAAACTTCCATCCTCATCCTTATTTTCAAAAAGTCAACTTGGTTTATGTCTTTTAATTCAAACTAAATCATCGATCGATATTTTTATCAAAATTTTCTCATACTTTTTCATCAAAAAAACTTTTTGATTTATTTTTTAAACAAACATTTTTATATATTTTTTAAAATTATTTCCTATCCTTATTTTTATAAACTACGTTTATTCATTCATTTTTAATCAGCTTTTACTTACTCCCATTTTCAAAACACTTTTAAAAACTAACATTCAATCTAATTTCATACATTCGGTTTTTTATCAAAACCTTCGTAACCTTATTTTTTAAAGTCGATTTTGATGACATTTCATAAATAAGTTCAAACAAAATTTGTTTATTCGATTTTTAAACAAATCACCATTTTCATACTTTCTAAAATAGCTATGTAATTTTCACAAAATTCATCAACTCAATTTTCACAAAATCACCTTTTCCTTGCTTTATATTTTCACTTTTTAAGAGTTTTTTTGCTTATTTTCTTTCTAAATTCTCATCCTTGTTTTTAACAAATTCATTTTTGGCATATGTTTTTCCATAAACTAATTCAAACTAATATCACCAACTCATTTTTCATCGGATCTTACTAATCCTCATTTTCAAAAAATCAAGTTTCGGTATTTTTTTTAATTAATTATTTATTTTTGGAATAAGTTTCTCTTTGGCTTTTTTTTATAAATATGAATGTAAATTCGTTATTCTATCAATTTTTTATCTAATTCGCCTTTTATATATTTTATACAGAAAGTTAGCTATGTAATTTTAACAAATTATTTGATTTTTCAAACTAAATTATTTCATTCAAATTTTATATCATATTCTTAATTTTATAAACTAAGTTTATCAAACTTCCATTCTCATCCTTATTTTCAAAAAGTCAACTTGGTTTATGTCTTTTAATTCAAACTAAATAATAGATCAATATTTACGTCAAAATTTTCTCATACTTTTTATCAAAAAAAACTTTTTGATTTATTTTTTAAACAATACATTTTTATATATTTTTTATAAACTATTTCCTATCCTTATTTTTATAAACTACGTTTATTAATTCATTTCTTATCAGCTTTTACTTACTCCCATTTTCAAAACACTTTTAGAAACTAACATTTCAAACTAATTTTATACATTCGGTTTTTATCTAAACCTTCGTATCCTTATTTTTTAAAGTCGATTTTGATGACATTTTTAAATAAGTTCAAACGAAATTTGTTTATTCGATTCTTAAACAAATCACCATTTCCTTACTTTCTAAAAAAATAGCTATGTAATTTTCACAAAAAATCAACTCAATTTTCACAAAATCACCTTTTGCTTGCTTTATATTTTCTAATTTTAAGAGTATTTTTGCTTATTTTCTTTCTAAATTCTCATCCTCATTTTTAACAAATTCATTTTTAGCATATGTTTTTCCACAAACTAATATCATCAACTCATGTTTCATCGGATCTTACTAATACCCCTTTTCATAAAATCAAGTTAATTAATTATTCAAATGCAATTAAGTTATTTATTTATTTTTGGAAAAAGTTACCCTTTGGCTTTTTTTTATAAATATGAATCTAAATTCGTTATTCTATCAATTTTTTATCTAATCACCTTTATATATACATATCTATATATATATATATATTATAAAGAAAGTTAACTATGTAATTTCAACAAGTCATATGATATTTCAAACTAAATTATTTCACTCAAATTTTATAAAATCATTCCTATCCTTATTTTTATAAACAAAGTTTATTCAACTTCCATTCTCATCTTTGCAAAAAGTCAACTTAGTTTATGACTTTTAATTTAAACTAAATTATCGATCGATATTTTCATCAAAACTTTGTGATACTCTTCATCAAAAAACTTTTTGATTTATTTTTTAAACAAAGCATTTTTAAACAATTTTTTATAAACTTTTTTCTATCCTTATTTTTATAAACTACGTTTATTCATTCATTTTTTATCAACTTTTACTTACTCCCATTTTCAAAACACTTTTCAAAACTAACATTTTAAACTAATTTCATACATTCGGTTTTTATCAAAACCTTCGTATTCATATTTTTTAAAGTTGATTTTGTTGACTATTCATAAACAAGTTTCGGAAATATTTTTTAATTAATTATTCATTCGCAATTTAGTTATTTATTTATTTTTGGAAAAAGTTACCCTTTGGCTTTTTTTATAAATCTAAATTCGTTATTCTATCAATTTTTTATCTAATCCCCCTTATATATATTTTATAAAGAAAGTTAGTTGTGTAATTTTAACAAGTCATATGATTTTTCAAACTAAATTATTTCATTCAAATTTAATAAAATCTTTCATATCCTTGTTTATCAAACTTCCATCCTCATCTTTATTTTTAAAAAGTCAACTTGGTTTATGTCTTTTAATTCAAACTAAATCATCGATCGATATTTTCACCAAAATTTTCTCACACTCTTCATCAAAAATCTTTTTGATTTATTATTTAAACAAAACATCTTTAAACATTTTTTTAAAAACTATTTCCTATCCTTATTTTTATAAACTACGCTTATTCATTCATTTTTATCAACTTTTACTTTCTCCCATTTTCAAAACTAACATTGTAAACAAATTTCATACATTAGGTTTTATCAAAATCTTTGTATCCATATTTTTTAAAGACGATTTTGTTGACTTTTCATAAATAAGTTCAAACGAAATTTGTTTATTCGATTTTTCAACAAATCACTTTTTCCTTGCTTTCTAAAAAATAGCTATCTAATTTTCACCAAATTTATTAACTCAATTTTCTCAAAATCACCATTTCCCTTCTTTATATTTTCTGATTTTATGAGTAGTTTTGCTCATTTTATTTCTTAATTCTCTTCATCGTTTTTAACAAAATCATTTTTAGCATATGTATTTTCATAAACTAATTCAAACTAATATCAACTCATTTTTCATCGGATCTTATTAATCCCCATTTTCAAAAATCAAGTTTCGGTAATGTTTTTTAATTAGTTGTTCAAACGCAATTCTATTATTTATTTATTTGTTGGAAAAAGTTACCGTTTGGCTTTTTCTTATAAATATGAATCTAAATTCGTTTATCAATTTTTTTTATCTAATACCCCTTATATATTATATAGAAAGTTAGCTATGTAATTTTAACAAATCATTTAATTTTTCAAACTAAATTATTTCATTGAAATTTTATAAAATCTTTCCCATCCATATTTTAATAAATGAAGTTAATCAAACTTCCATCCTCATCCATATTTTCAAAAAGTCAACGTGGTTTATTTACTTTAATTCACACTAAATCATCGATCGATATTCTTATCAAATTTTTCTCATACTCTTTATTAAAAAACTTATTGATTTATTTTTTAAACAAGACATTTTGTAAACATTTTTTCATAAAATATTTCCTACCCTTATTTTTATAAACTACATTTACTCATTCATTTTTATCAACGTTTGCTTACTCCCATTTTCAAAACACTTTTAAAAACTAACATTTCAAACTAATTTCATACATTTTGTTTTTATCATAACCTTCGTATCTTTATTTTTTAAAGTTGATTTTGATGACTTTTCATAAATTAGTTCAAACAAAATTTGTTTATTTGATTTTTTAAGAAATCACCATTTCCTAAATTTTTTTTAAAAAATAGCTATTTGATTTTGACAAAATTAATCAACTCAATTTTCACAAAATCACCATTTCCTTGTTTTATATTTTCTGATTTACGAGTATTTTTGCTTATTTCTTTCTCAATTCTCATCCTAGTTTTTAACAAATTCATTCTTAACTTATGTTTTTCCATAAACTAATTCAAACTAAGATCATCAACTCATGAACTAATTCTATTGTTTTTTATTTTTTTGGATAAAGTTACCCTTTGCCTTTTTTTATATATATATGAATCTAAATTGGTTATTTTATTAATTTTTATCTAATCCCCCTTATATATATATTTTATAAAGAAAGTTAGCTATGTAATTTTAACAAGTCATATGATTTTTCAAACTGAGTTATTTCATTCAAATTTTATAAAATTATTCCTACCTTGCTTTATATTTTCTAATTTTAAGAGTATTTTTGCTTATTTTCTTTCTAAATTCTCATCCTCGTTTTTAACAAATTCAGTTTTAGCGTATGTTTATCCATAAACTAAGTCAAACTAATATCATCAACTCATTTTTCATCGAATCTTACTAATCCCCATTTTCAAAAGGGTTAATAATGGAAAAAACCTTAAACTTTGACTTACTTTTTGGTTTAAACCTTAAATTTTATTTTACTTGTTGATTTAAACCTTAAACTTTGACTTACTTTTTGGTTTAAACCTTAATCTTTGTTTTTAAATGATTTAAACCTTCAACTTTATTTTACTTGTTGGTTTAAACCTTAAATTTGTTTTTACCTATTATAATAACCCAAGTAAAAAAAACACCCAATACATTAACAAATAAATAACCAAAGCTAGGAATCACATTGCCAAAAATAAGCTCAAGAGTATAGTTATTTGTAGGAATTAGACATCCGCACAACCATAATTACATCAAAAGACACAAAAAACTCGAGCAATAACATCTAGACATTGGTTAATTAATTATAACCATCATCAACATCCGAAGTAGCACCCGAAAAGTTTTCACCAACATGTTATACTGATCTTGGTATTGTTCATGCTGGCTATGCCGGTCAAGCCTTTGTTCCACATCGTTCACAGCTCTTGTTCCCGTCATTGATTTCGCAGCTCGCTCCCCTTGTTCCCGTCGTCGATTTCGTCGCTCGCTCCCTTTCTTCCCGTCGTCGATTTCGGCGTTCGCTCCCTTTCTTCTCGTCGTCGATTTCGGCGCTCCCTCCCTTTCTTCCCGTCGTCGATTTCGCCGCTCGCTCCTTTTCTTCCCGTCGTCGATTTTGCCGCTCGCTCCCTTTCTTCCCGGCTTGGCCAACATGGGCAATACCAAGATCAGTATAACATGTTAGTGGATACTTTTCGGGTGCTACTTCGGATGTTGATGATGGTTATAAAGTTAATTAACCAATGTCTAGATGTTATTGCTCGAGTTTTTTTGTGTGTCTTTTGATGTAATTATGGTTGTGCGGATGTCTAATTCCTACAAATAACTATACTCTTGAGCTTATTTTTGGCAATGTGATTTATTTGTTAATGTATTGGGTGTTTTTTTACTTGGGTTATTATAATAGGTAAAAACAAATTTAAGGTTTAAACCAACAAGTAAAATAAAGTTGAAGGTTTAAATAATTTAAAAACAAATATTAAGGTTTAAACCAAAAAGTAAGTCAAAGTTTAAGGTTTAAATCAAGAAGTAAAATAAAGTTTAAGGTTTAAATCATTTAAAAACAAAAATTAAGGTTTAAACCAAAAAGTAAGTCAAAGTTTAAGATTTTTTCCATTATTAACCCTTTTCAAAAAATCAAGTTTCGGAAATTATTTTTAATTAATTATTCAAACGCAATTCAGTTATTTATTTATTTTTGGAAAAAGTTGCCGTTGGCTTTTTTTATAAATCTAAATTCGTTATTCTATCAATTTTTTATCTAATCCCCCTTATATATATTTTATAAAGAAAGTTAGCTATGTAATTTTAACAAGTCATATGATTTTTCAAACTAAATTATTTCATTCAAACTTTATAAAATCATTCCTAACCTTATTTTTATAAACAAAGTTTATTAAACTTCCATCCTCATCCTTTTTTTCAAAAAGTCAACTTAGTTTGTGACTTTAATTTAAACTAAATTATCGATCGATATTTTAATCAAAATTTTCTCACACACCTCATCAAAAAACTTTTTTATTTAATTTTTAAACAAAGCATTTTTAAACATTTTTTAGAAACTATTTCCTATCCTTATTTTTATAAACTACATTTATTCATTCATTTTTTATGAACTTTTACTTACTTCCATTTTCAAAACTAACATTTTAAACTAATTTCATACATTTGGTTATTATCAAAACCTTCGTATCCATATTTTTAAAGTGGATTTTGTTGATTTTTCATAAATAAGTTCAAACAAAATTTGTTTATTCGATTTTTCAACAACTCACCATTTCCTTACTTTCTAAAAAAATAGCTATCTAATTTTCGCAAAATTCATTAACTCAATTTTTAGAAAATCACCATGTACCTGCTTCTTATTTTCTGATTTTATGAGTATTTTTGCTTATTTTATTTCTTAATTCTCATCCTCGTTTTTAACAAATTTATTTTTAGCATACGTTTTTCCATTAACTAATTCAAACTAATATCATCAACTCATTTTACATCGGATCTTACTTATCCCTATTTTCAAAAAATCAATTTTCGGTAATGTTTTTTAATTAATTGTTCAAACGCAATTCAGTTATTTATTTATTTTTGGAAAAAGTTACCCTTTTGCTTTTTTTTTAAATATGAATCTAAATTCGTTATTCTATCAATTTTTTATCCAATCCCCCTTATATATGTATATATATAAATAAAGAAAGTTAGCTATGTAATTTTTCAAACTAAATTATTTCATTCAAATATTATTATAAAATCATTCCTATCCTTATTTTTATGAACAAAGTTTATCAAACTTCCATCATCATCCTTATTTTCAAAAAGTCAACTTGGTTTACGTCTTTTAATTTAAACTAAATTATCGATCGATGTTTTCATCAAAATTTTCTCATACTCTTCATCAAATAACTTTTTGATTTATTTTTTAAACAAAGCATTTTTAAACTTTTTTTTAGAAACTATTTCCTACCCTTATTTTTAAAAACTAGGTTTATTAATTCATTTTTTTATCAACGTTTGCTTACTCCCATTTTCAAAACATTTTTAAAAACTAACATTTCAAGCTAATTTCATACATTCGGTTTTTATCAAAACCTTAATATCCTTATATTTTAAAGTCGATTTTGATTTATTTTTAAATAAGTTCAAACGAAATTTGTTTATTCGATTTTTCAACATCACCATTTCCTTACTTTCTAATAAAATAGATATCTATTTTTCACAAAATTTATTAACTCAATTTTCACAAAATCACCATTTCCTTGCTTCATATTTTCTGATTTTATGAGTATTTTTGCTTATTTCCTTTATCAATTCTCATCCTCGTTTTTAACAAATTCATTAGTAGCATATGTTTTTCATTAAACTAATTCAAACTAATATTATGAACTCTTTTTCATCGGATCTTACTAATCCCCATTTTCAGAAAATCAAGTTTCGATAATGTTTTTTAATTAATTGTTCAAACGCAATTCTATTATTTATTTATTTTTGGAAAAAGTTAATCTTTGGCTTTTTTTATAAATATGAACCTAATTTCGTTATTCTATCATTTTTTATCTAATCCGCCTTATATATATTTTATAAAGAAAGTTAGCTATGTAATTTTAACAAATCAATTGATTTTTCAAACTAACTTATTTTATTCAAGTTTTATAAAATCTTTCATTTCCTTAATTTTATAAGCTAAGTTTCTCAAACTTCCATCCTTATCCCTATTTTGAAAAAGTCAACTTGCTTTATGTCTTTTAATTGAAACAAAATCAACGATTGATATTTTCATCAAAATTTTCTCATACTTTTCATCAAAAAAAACTTTTTGATTTATTTTTTAAACAATACATTTTTATATATATTTTATAAACTATTTCCTATCCTTGTTTTTATAAACTACGTTTATTCATTCATTTTTTATCGGCATTTACTCACTCTCATTTTCAAAACAATTTTAAAAACTAACATTTCAAACTAATTTCATACATTCGGTTTTTATCTAAACCTTCGTATCCTTATTTTCTAAAGTCGATTTTCATGACATTTCTTAAATAAGTTCAAACGAAATTTGTTTATTCGATTTTTAAATAAATCACCATTTTCTTACTTTCTAAAAAAATAGCTATGTAATTTTCACAAAATTCATCAACTCAATTTTCAAAAAATCACCTTTTGCTTGCTTTATATTTTCTAAAATCAAGAGTATTTTTGCTTATTTTCTTTCTAAATTCACATCCTTGTTTTTAACAAATTCATTTTTAGCATATGTTTTTTCATAAACTAATTCAAACCAATATCATCAACTCATTTTTCATCGGATCTTACTAATACCCATTTTCATAAAATCAAGTTAATTAATTATTCAAACGCAATTAAGTTATTTATTTATTTTTAAAAAAAGTTACCCTTTGTTTTTTTTATAAATATGTGTCTAAATTAGTTATTCTATCAGTTTTTTATCTAATCCCCCATATATATATATATATATATAAATATGTATATATATATTTATAAAGAAAGTTAACTATGTAATTTTAACAAGTCATTTGATTTTTCAAATTAAATTATTTCTTTCAAATTTTATAAAATCTTTGCTATCCTTATTTTTATAAACTAAGTTTATCAAAATTCCATCCTCATCTTTATTTTCAAAAAGTCAACTTGATTTATGTCTTTTAATTCAAACTAAATCATCGATCGATATTTTCATCAAAATTTTCTCATACTCTTCATAAAAAAAATGTTTTGATTTTTTTTAAACAAAACATTTTAAAACATTTTTTTATAAACTATTCCCTATCCTTATTTTTATAAACTACGTTTATTCATTCATTTTTTTTATCAATTTTTACTTACACCCATTTTCAAAACACTTTTAAAAACTAACATTTCAAACTAATTTCATACATTCTGTTTTTATCAAAACCTACGTAGTTCTAGTTTTTAAAGTCGATTTTGATGACTTTTCCTAAATAAGTTTGGGAAAAGCATTTAACCTGAATTAGTATATAGATTCCCAGATACGGATGATGAGGATTTGCGGAACACATGTAGTCTACTGTATCACTACTGAACCTTACTGAGCATAGCACCCACATTTAAGTGACCTAACATATCAACAACCTGATATAATAACGTACATGCTGTAAATATGAATAGTAGTCTAGAAGACTCACCTTATAGTTTTTGATGCTATAACAGTTCACAATCAATAATAATCTAGCGAACGCGCCTCTGATAAGTCTCTACATGAAATAATACTGAATATACATCAACACATGCATCTGCTGAACTGAACAACTGAACAAATTACTAGGCACGCCCGTGCCTTTCACAAGGTACTCCCGTGCTTTACACCCAGACAACCCCGTGGTCTCTAGGCACCCTCTGGGCCTTTTTAGAACAGGGCACGCCCGTACCCTAAAGGTCACGCCCGTGCCTCCTTAGGTACGGCCAAGGGCACGGTTGGATCTTGAAGGTCACGCCCGTACCCTTCAACTGGTAGCAGCAGTTTAGCCGACTTACTTGCTGTCTCCGGCCAAAATACCCCAAAAACCCAACTTTAATTCATAAAAACGCTACTGGGATGTTTTCCTACATCCCAACCAACTTCTAATCCATAAATAACAACAATAACATGCTGAAATCTTTGATTCACCATAGAATCAACTAAAACCTATTAAAACTTCAAAGTATATAATCAAGAATCCTTACCTCCACTTGTGATTAACTGAAATCAGTGGTCTCCTCTTTTTCTTACTGTTCTAGCTCCAAAAATTCCAATGAAAGCTTCTGCTCCAGAGCATATATGAAGTTGAAAGTGAGTTTGTGAAGACTTTGACTATCTCAAAGTCAAAGATGGCTATTTATATATATAACTATGGACTAATTGCATAATTAGTCCCTCAACCTTTCTAAGTTCCGTTTTGACGGTTTTAGCCCCTCTATTTTATAACCACATACTATCACATATATCCATTTGTAACTCACTTACCACTTTGTACATTTCTCGCGTTAACTTAATAATAAAATTCCGGGTGTTACAACTCTTCCCCACTTGAAATGATTTCGTCCCCGAAATCAATTGCCGAAAAGTTCTGAATAATATCATTATTTCTGTTCAGGCCCTCATACATATTCTGACCCCTTTCTATACTTTTACCGATCCTTGACCCATCTACTCTGTTTATTATAGATTCAACTGCTAAATATCTTCTGAGATATAACACATGAAAGGTGTTCTGAATTTATAACAACTCTTCTGATAACTCTGATCTATAAACTGCTCTTCCCCACATATACAATAATTCTGAAGAACTGATTGAATTCCGGGCTTAGTTTTCTCTCCTTTCTGAATCTGATCATATCTTTCCACAGTGATACTTTCAATAATATATACTTCTCCACTGAAACTGATGTGATGATCTCTGTTTATCTGTATAACCCTTCTGTCTATTCTGATCATCTAACAATCTATTACATACCTTCTGAATCCTTTCTGTCTTTTACTGTATTGTTTCTGTACTACCCCATTCTGTCTGACTCACATCATCCAATACACCGGAGTTCGACATTAATATCATACATTGGCATCCTGGTGCTGGACTGGTATCTGTTATAACACGAATTTCTGTCAATCAAATTTATAGCCCTGTTTTCCTTCTGAATCGATAATACAATCATAACATATGTTTTCCATCATCTGCATATTCCTTTCATTCTGTCCGTATTGAGATAAAACTTATCCCTCAACTCAATATGGAGTCTGTTCCAGGTTCTGAAAATACAATTGACATCCCTGTCTGTTACTACCACAAGATACAATTTCTTTTACACACACCTCTGCTAACGGTTCTGCATAATAAGTTTCTTTAATGGAAACAAGTTATATATCTTTAATGATATTTCCCACTTGTCTGACTATATCTCATTTCACCTCCAGCTATCAATAATCCACTATTAGGTATTCATACCCTTGGTAACTACTAGCTACACCACCATTATGAACTTATGAATTTCATATAGATGTGTCTTGTACGCATCCACATAGCCTGATACTCATATACGACCATATCCAATTAATATATCATGACTGTTTTTAAACTGATTAACTACTTGTTCCCTTTTATCCATTCGTTATAATATTTTTCACCTTTGATCACTTTTCATTGAACTGTTCTCATCACCTCCGAATAAGAGTGTCATCACTGTCATTTAGATAATTAACTCACATAAGTATTATTTCTGATTCTCTGTTCAAATTGTCGGCTATACCATTAGCCTTACCCTGAAGGTCTTTCTTATTCAACAATTATTTCCAACTTTTATAATTTAGTGTAAACAACACTTCACATATAAACACATAATCTCATCATATCATACTGAATGTTACTGTAGCGCACTAACGGTAGTCTTACATCCACATATCCACCCACTATCGAGGTATAATCATCACGTATCATATAAATAACACGCCACAGCTACTACTATCAGGTGCAAGTCTATGTATTCATTCTCATACTATTTTAACTGTCTAACAGTGCAAGCAATAATTCTGCCTCTCTGCATTAGAACACAATCCATGTCACTGTATAAAGCAATCTCAAACTACTATCATTTCTTCAATCGTTTCAGATAGCACAAGAACTGTCATTTCACAAAATTTCTGTTAACAATCCCATAATGACACTGACGATCTGTCTGTCTGGTGGTAACCTTGGTATTTCCTCAGTTTACACGTCAAATATTCGTATACTACTTTAGCAGCTTTAAACTCATTTGTTTCTTCTCTAACTAATACTCGTAACACAAATTAAAGAAATAGTATATCCACACTGAGGATACTTCCTATTTCTATAAACTAACCACACATATAACTTTTTGGTTTTCGGTACTAACACATATATTTAGTTCTTCCCCACTTGGGATATGAACTCATATCACTTTCTGTTCACATAATACTGTAACCTGGTTACTATCAAACCAGTCTATTCCAATTACTGCTTGGAAATCTTTCATAGTCATGGCTATACTTTCAACAGAGAATCCAAATGTATCTAGTTCTAACACATTTGACTGAAATCTTTACAGAATAGATAAATACGAATAATTTACTTGTAGCAGAATCAAATAGCATATGAGCAAATAAGCTGTTGACAAGATATATATCTGGAACTACACCTGGCTTTGCTTTATACTCATTTTCTCTCTTCATCTCAGAGTATGCGTGGACGGTAACAATTATAACATAATAGATAAATACGAATAATTTACTTGTAGCAGAATCAAATAGCATATGAGCAAATAAGCTGTTGACAAGATATATACCTGGAACTACACCTGGCTTTGCTTTATACTCATTTTCTCTCTTTACAGTGCTGTTATTGTGGTTGGATTGGGACATTCAGACCTCTGATGACCTGACTGATAACAATTATAACACACCTTGATCGGATTCTTGCAATCTTTGCTCTAGTGATCAGGTTTCCCACATTTATAACATACCAGAGAACCAGCCCTGCATTCTCCCAAATAACGTTTCTTGCATGACGAACAAACTGGATATGTCTTCTGCATCACTGTCTTTTATGGAGTTTCAACTCTCGGTTTCTTATTTACTGGTGTCGCCTTCTTCACTGACTTTCTTTCAGTTTCCTGTCTGACCAATTCTAACTCTCTAGCCTTTGCAGCATCCATCATGGATTTTACTGTTTGAAGCTTACTAGCATCAATAAACTCTCGAATGCTAGGCTTGAGCACCATCATATACCTATACATCTTCATCTTTTCATTTGCCACATAGTCTGGGCAAAAACGAGCTTTCTCCATAAACTTCGCGTTAATCTCTGGTACAGTCTCCTTTGTCTGTTTCAATTTGTGGAATTCATCCACAATCTTATCAATTTCTACCTGTGGTACAAATTGTTCGAAAACAATTTCTTTGAACTCTTCCCATGTCATAACCTTAATCCGAACATAACCCTTTTGCTTTACTTCCATATCCCACCAATCCTTAGCTGCACTTCTCAGTTGATTGGTTGCATATCTTACCTTATTCTCAGGTGCACACGAACAGGTGTGAAACGCACCTTCAATTTCGGAGATCCATCTGTGATTGACGACTGGATCAGTTGCCTCATGAAACAACGGTGGCTGACAAGCTGCAAAGTCTCTGAACGTACAGCTTTTCGGGGCTTCACGTATAATAACTTGAGGTTGAGGATTAACCCCAACACCCGCAGCAGTTAACCTAGCTGCGATTTCCTGCCCAATTACTTCCTTATTCTGATTATTTACCTGATCTACAACTTATTTTATTATATAAGGAATACTTCGTTCCAACGCTTTACTAATTTTCCTTGCTACAATTTCTCCAATTACAGTTTCTGGTATTTCCTGATTTAGCTCTGGGGCTCCTCCCTCCCCTTCATGCTGTGTTCCTAAAAGAACATGCTCATCTGTTACACTGGTCTCTACCCCTTCGGGTCGGTGACTGGGACCACCCTTAACATTATTAACTGCTCTTGAACTTCTTGTATTAACCATCCTGGTAGTATAGATAAAGCATTAAGGCAAAAGGTAGCTCTATCACACCATCCTCTATAACAAACAATTACTAATACATCCAACATATCAGTACACCTATCATCTGATCCAAAGTATTTCTGTATATACTAAGGCATTCTATACATCTATAATCCCATGTGTACTACTTCTACAATTACCCCTCACCCGATTCAGAAGATTCCTCATGATTTCGTTAAATTCCAACACGTATCATATGTCTGTAATAATATGAGCTCTTATATTATTATAAACACATTACACATGTTCGATCTTAACTTTACCACAAAAAGTCCTGATTCACAGGCTTAGGCCATGTATCACCAATAAAATATATCACATATTCATGTCACAATTTATTTCATACTGAATGCACATGTAAAACCAACTCTTAACAGTTGTAAACACACATATCATATCCGTCCTGAACACATCATGTACTAACACATAATGCTCGCATAACACATATATCAATATAATTACTAGTATACTCACTGATATCACGCTAAATATATATAAATATTATGCGATATTAGGTTGGTTTTATCCGGAAAATGTGTATTTAATTGTAAAAAGATACGTTTACCGTTTCTTTTATGTTTTGCAGGCTAAAACGACGAAATATCCAAATAATCGAGAAAAAATAAAGGAAGCTCAAGAAAGTCGAGAAAATAAAAAGAATTCAAGAAAGAAATGAAGAACCCAAAAGAGAAAAGAAAAGAAAAGAAATAGGAAGCCCAAATAAAAGAAAAGAAAGAGAAGAATTAGAAAGCCCAAGGCCCAAGGCCCAAAGAAAAAAGAATCAACCGGGCGCCAAAAGAGGTGTCGCGGCGCAACAGAATTGCGCGTAGCAGCGCGACGAAGTCCTCCGGATAAGCCTTATCTGCTTGCCAAGTGGCATCGCGGCGTGACCGATACTTCCGTCGCGGCGCGACGCGTCTAGATAACGCTAGAATTGGAATTTTAAAGAGTTGGGATCGGGGTAAAAGTCTTCGTTGTGGCGCGACACTTGGCCGTCGCAGCGCAACACCCCTGTTTTCAGAAATCTATATAAACGAACTTCCAGATCTGATTTGGGGTTAACCACCCCTCATATTCCACCATAATACGGCATTCTAAGTACAAAAATATCCCAGAAGCTGTGGAGCACGGATTTGGAGTATTTAAGCTTGAAGATTGAAGATTGTGGCTTGTTTAGTTTTGATTCATACGGTTCTATCATTCTACTCTTTTCTAAATGTTATTTTATGATTTCCAGAATGTTAGTATGCTGATTTTAGGCTAGACTTCTTGGTGTTCCTCCCTAGAAGAGATGATTTCTTGGATGGTTGATTAATTTATGTTTAAAGGATCCAATTTACTATGTATTTGTCTTGCAAGTTTTATCAAAGATCCACATGTGTTCTAGTTTCTGTTTTCTAATGCTTATAATCCGAGTTTTTACAAATAGGAAGACCAATCCATTTGTAGGCTTGAATCTTGATTAATTAGGACCATTAATTAATCTTGACTAGTGGTAGAACAAACCCTAGGCTTAGGCATAAAAAGATTGAAACTTTAATGTGTGTGATTGACACATGATGACCTTTGTGTGTTGATTTAATGGTAAATTGATCTAATTAATCATTAAAAGATAAAATCTTGTTTGATTCGAACTAAACATGTTAATTGTGCTTTTTGTTAATCTCTTGACCAAAGGATAAGTATTTGGCATGATTATAAAGATAAGAACTTGGACCAAGATTCTAATCACTATAGAAATCGGTACATGGTGAATTGGTATCCATTGCACTTATTTAATTAAAAAAAATTCAACTTGACAATAAAGAATCGAATTTAGGGGGGAAACGTCTTCATTTAATAGTTTTATCTCATCAATCTTAGTGCTTTGCAATTTAATTGGTTTGTTTTGGTAATTTAGTAGTGTTAGTAATTCATTTAAGCCATAAAGTTTGAATCTTGATTACAAAATCCCTTTTAATTTAGTTTAATTGCTTTAGTTTAGGTTAATTGCATTTATTTAGTTTAATTGTCTTTATTTGTTTTAATTAGTTTATTTTAGTTAATTCTCTATTAATTTGATAAAAATCAGTTTAGCTCCCGTTCCCCAAGAGTTCGACACCCGACTTACTAACTATATTACGAAACGATTAGGTACACTTGCCTATTCGTGCAGTTTTTGGTAATTAATTCGGTAAAATATAAATTTAAAACTAGTACATAAAACGCACATCAAGTTTTTGGCGCCGCTGCCGGGGAACGGTCTTAATCTGTTTTTATTAAGTTAATTTAGTGTTAACGGTTGTTTCCCACGAGTTTTTGCTCAAAAGGAACAATCTTTGTGTTTCTGTCCACTGATCGCGCCACAACACAGCCCCTGTCGCGCCGCGACGTGTCGCGCCGCGACGTGTCGCGCCGCGACGCGTCGCGACCAGAACAGAATCTTTCCTTTTTATTTGTTGTTTTAGTAATTAATTATTTCTGGGCCTTGTTTAGGATTAGTACTTTAATTAGTAATCTCTCTTAGGGTTTTTAGGGTAGTGCATGTCCTTAGACCCCACTTCTGACTTCGTTCAGTCTTTTGACGAACCGGAACACGAATTTCATCGATGCCTACGAGTTAAACGTGAGAGAGAGCGAGCACGCATAATGGCAGAGAACATCGACGACATGTCACTCGAGGAGTACGCGAGCCGTGTGCGCGAGGGCACCGGAGTGGGAATTCACCGACCTGAAATACCCGAGGAGAGAACCTTCGAAATCAAAGGCCAGTTCCTTCACCTTCTGCGCGAGACTCCTTTCACCGGAAAGGATGACGAGGATGCCAACCAGCATGTCGAGGCCGTTCTTGAGATTGTTGACTACTTCCACATGCCGGGAGTTAGTCGTGACGCTGTTATGCTGCGAGTGTTTCCGATAACACTCCAGGGTGCAGCCAAACGTTGGTTACGATCCGAGCCCACCATCCGTACATGGGAGGCGCTCAAAACTCGCTTCATTAAACAGTTCAGTCCTCCATCAAAGATTGCCAAGATGAAAATGCAGATCCAAAACTTCATGCAATCTAAGGACGAAACCCTCTATGACGTATGGGACAGATATAAGGAGATGATCCAAAATTGTCCACAGCATGATCTCAATGCTCACCAGGTTGTCCATACATTCTATAATGGTATTAATGTCTGCACTAGACAAATGGTCGATTCTTAGGGACCAATACCAAAGAAAACACCCGCCGCTAGGTACGCCCTAGGGCGTGACATGAAAAAGGTGAATCAAAACATTCACGCTATGCAGGTCGGTTGTGACAATTGCAGTGGACCTCATCTTGCGAGAGATTGCCCATATGACGAGAATGGGGATCTCAAAGAATCTGCGTGTTATTCAGCTAAAGATAAGTATGATTATCCAGAGGATGAGGCTTTCTTCCGCAATAGAAAGCCAAACTGGAAACCATATCCTGAATACCGCAAGGAGATGGAGGGGCGATTCAGGCAGTCTGGCCCAGGATTCTATCAGAGAGACCAGCCAAAGGGACCACTACCAGAGAAGAAGCCCAATTTCGAGGATATGCTCACGCGCTTTACAGCAGCATCAGATCAGAGGCATAAGGAGACTGAGGAGTTAGTGAAGAAGATAGGCGTGGCGTCTATCCACAACATAAAGACCCAGATTGGGCAGATCTCTAGGGTTCTCTAGGACCGTTTTCCTGTCACTCTTCCTAGTAACACTGAACCGAACCCAAAGGACGAAATTAAAGCTGTGACCACTAGGAGTGGAAAAGAAGCTGCAGGCCCACCACCTTCCAGCTCCCATCCTGATCCTATCGAGCCACTATCCACCCAGCCAGATAAAGGGAAGGGGAAGGAGAAGGAGGTCACTCCTGATCCAGAACCTATCCCACCTACTCAATCCGTTCCATCTGTTCCACCTCCAGTTAAACCTTACCGTCCTCCGATACCTTATCCGCAGCGTCTTCGGCAAGACAAGCAGGATGAGCAGTATCGGAAATTTCTGGAGCACCTGAAATCCCTTCACATCAACATCCCGTTTATTGAGGCTATGGCTAAAATGCCAAAATATTCTAAATTCATGAAAGACCTTCTTACCAACCGCAAGAAAATGGAAGAAGTGTCGAGTGTCACTCTGAACGATCAATGTTCAGCAGCCATGCTCAACAAGATCCCAAAGAAGATGACTGATCCTGGGAGTCTTACTTTGCCATGCCAGTTTGGCAATCTACCCGTGAGTCATGCACTTGCTGACTCGGGAGCGAGCGTGAACCTGATGCCATATTCTTTCTTCGCCAAACTAGATTTGCCCGAGCCTAAACCCGTTCGAATGGCTATACATCTAGCAAACAAGTCCGTCACCTATCCACGCGGGATAATGGAGGACTTTCTAGTTAAAGTAGACAAATTCATCTTTCGTGCGGACTTTATCGTTATAGATATGGAGGAGGATGATACAGTTCCCATCATCTTGGGCAGACCCTTCCTGAGTACAGCTCGTGCATTATTCGATATTCATGAGTCACAGCTGACACTCAGGGTAGGCACAGATGCTATCACATTTGGGATTGATAAATCCATGAAACATTCCAAAATCTGTGATGATTCTGCCTTCTTTGTGGACATAGTTGATATTCTTCTAGAGAGCGAACTGCAGAAGTTCGACACACATGGAGATGAAGGGCAGATGCCACTGGGGGAAGGTCTCTTGGATGCTGAAAGAGACTTGGAGGAGTTGGAGAGGCTGCTGGCAGAAGGGCCAGAGCCAAGTTCTGATGTGCAGGATTTTCAGCCGTCACGGGGCGCAGCGCGATGAACGCGTCGCGACAGGTTGCATCATCGCACATAGAGGCTGTTGAAGTGAATGAGGATCCAGAACCTCCAGACATAGTCAAGGAGGCACCTCCACTCTCTGGTCCTACTCCTGAGCTCAAGGTATTACCTCCACACTTGGAGTATGCCTACCTGGGGGAGAATTCTACATTCCCCGTTATCATATCATCGGCACTATCCGAATCTGAGAAAATCAAACTTGTCGATGTCCTTAAACAACGGAAAAATGCGATCGCCTGGTCCATTTCCGACATCAAAGGAATCAATCCATCATACTGTTCGCATAAAATTCTCATGGAAGATGTTTACAAACCGGTTGTCCAACCTCAGCGCCGTTTAAATCCTAAAATGCAAGAGGTTGTGAAGAAAGAAATTGTCAAACTCTTAGACGCCGGTATGATTTATCCAATTTCAGACAGCCCGTGGGTTAGTCCAATCCACGTGGTTCCTAAAAGGGGAGGGATGACAGTGGTAACTAACGAAAAGAATGAACTCATTCCTGCCGGAACTGTCACTGGTTGGCGAGTGTGCATTGATTACCGAAGATTAAATGATGCCACTCGTAAGAACCACTTTCCCCTCCCATTCATAGATCAAATGCTTGAACGTCTTTCTGGTAATGCATTCCATTGCTTCCGAGATGGTTTCTCTGGTTACTTCCAGATTCCCATCACACCTGAGGACCAGGAAAAGACGACCTTCACATGTCCATACGGGACGTTTGCTTACCAGAGGATGCTGTTTGGTCTGTGCAATGCTCCAGCAACCTTCCAACGATGCATGACCGCCATATTCCATGATATGGTGGAAGATTTCATGGAATTATTCATGGATGACTTCTCGGTATTCGGAAATTCTTTCAATTCATGCTTATCTAATCTTGATAAAATGCTCGCCCGTTGTGAAGAAACCAACCTTGTGCTAATCTGGGAAAAGTGTCATTTCATGGTACATGAAGGCATAGTGTTGGGACACAAAGTTTCACAAGCAGGCATAGAGGTGGATAGAGCTAAGATAGACACTATCTCTAAATTACCACCGCCTACTAATGTGAAAGGGGTGAGGAGTTTCCTAGGCCATGCGGGATTCTATCGCCGCTTCATCAAAGATTTCTCAAAAATCACAAGGCCTCTGACACAACTCTTATTAAAAGACGTTAAATTCGAGTTATCCGACGAGTGTTTAACGGCCTTTAATACATTAAAAAAGAAACTCACTACTGCCCCGATCATGATTGCTCCGGACTGGACCCTGCCGTTTGAGCTTATGCGTGAGGTTAATTGCATTTATTTAGTTTAATTGTCTTTATTTGCTTTAAATAGTTTATTTTAGTTAATTCTTTATTAATTTGATAAAAATCAGTTTAGCTCCCGTTCCCCAAGAGTTCGACACCCGACTTACTAACTATATTACGAAACGATTAGGTACACTTGCCTATTCGTGCAGTTTTTGGTAATTAATTCGGTAAAATATAAATTTAAAATTAGTACATAAAACGCACATCACTCACCAAGCTGCAAGCCTCCAGTTTGACCAAATCCGCAGAACCATGGTTTAAGTCAAGACGATGCATAACACACCTCTAGATCGCTCAAACCTTGGCTCTGATACCAAGTTATAACGCCCCAATTTTCAAAACATAAATAAAACCATATTTCAAGGTCTTTTATAAATAAAAGAGTTATTTTACAAACTAGCGAAAGCAACAAAACTGTTTTGAACCCTTAGGTTCAAACAAAAGCATGATAGTCACCTATTTACATCAAAAGATGTTTTCTCACTATACAACTAGGCGTTAAGTTTCAAAACACTATTTTTCTTATATACATAACAACCGTCAAACTGAAATTTTGCCCTTGTCTTTGATAAAACCGACAAAACATTTTAGAAATAATATCTGATAAGCTGCGAGAGCTTAGTGACTAAACTAGACTGCCAATCATATAAACACATGAATATAAGCATATTATAAACACTATCAACAACTGATAATAATCTCTGAGTAACTAACTGAGCCACTATTGCACAAGGCAGCATGTTTTCTTATACATATGATTAATTAACTGAGCCACAGTACTATGCTATTTCTGAGCCACTACTGCACAAAGCAGCATGCTTAATAATACCGAGCCTTACTGTACATAGCAGTAAGCTTATCACACATAAATATATACTGTAACATTACTGTATCACTACTGAACCTTACTGAGCATAGCACCCACATTTGAGTGACCTAACATATCAACAACCTGATATAATAACGTACATGCTGTAAATATGAATAGTAGTCTAGAAGACTCACCTTATAGTCTGTGATGCTATAACAGTCCACAATCAATAATAATCTAGCGAACGCGCCTCTGATAAGTATCTACATGAAATAATACTAAATATACATCAACACATGCATCTGCTGAACTGAACAACTGAACAAATTACAAGGCACGCCCGTGCCTTTCACAAGGTACTCCTGTGCCTTAAACCCAGACAACCCCGTGGTCTCTAGGCACCCTCTGGGCCTTTCTAGAACAGGGCACGCCCGTGCCTCCTTAGGTACGGCCAAGGGCACGGTTAGATCTTGAAGGTCACGCCCGTGCCCTTCAACTGGTAGCAGCAGTTTAGCCGACTTACTTGCTGTCTCCAGCCAAAACACCCCAAAAACCCAACTTTAATTCATAAAAATGCTACTGGGATGTTTTCCTACATCCCAACCAACTTCTAATCCATAAATAACAACAATAACATGCTGAAATCTTTGATTCCCCATAGAATCAACTAAAACCTATTAAAACTTCAAAGTATATAATCAAGAATCCTTACCTCCACTTGTGATTAACGGAAATCAGTTGTATCCTCTTTTTCTTACTGTTCTAGCTCCAAAAATTCCAATGAAAGCTTCTGCTCCAGAGCATATATGAAGTTGAAAGTGAGTTTGTGAAGACTTTGACTATCTCAAAGTCAAAGATGGCTATTTATATATATAACTATGGACTAATTGCACAATTAGTCCCTCAACCTTTCCAAGTTCCGTTTTAACGGTTTTAGCCCCTCTATTTTATAACCACATACTATCACATATATCCATTTGTAACTCACTTACCACTTTGTACATTTCTCGCGTTAACTTAATAATAAAATTCCGGGTGTTACACAAACAATGTATCGGGATTTATATTAGCAAGATTCACAACTTCAAAGCCAAACTTAATCATTCTGTCATCTGGTATGGTTAACCCATGTCTCTAGGATAAATTTTGGAAAAGTATTGGCGTTTCATACGGAGGTGAGAACAAATTTCAACAAGCAAACCAGTTGTCATGTGAGATTCTTGTAAAAGTTAAGTTTACATGGGAGAAACGATTAATCAAGAAGTATTTTGAGGAAATTTGTGAATACACCCATGAAGCATGACAACTCTTGGTACGGGCGATGTTAGTTTATTCATAGTGTGGCTAATCTTGATATCTATCTATCTACCTATATATATATATATATGGGTTAAGTGTACCGAATGTAATGAACTATCCCCGTTCTAATATTGTATGCAACAAACTGAACTTTCTTCGCTAAAATGCATTAAACTATCCGAAATTTGCAATTGATGTAACGTAACCTTCTATTGAAGGTTACCCGGTCATCTTTTTTTTAAATATTTTATTTTCTTTTTTAATTACATTAATTACAATTTTTGGGTAGTTTAATGCATTTTAGCAAAGAAAGTTTAGTTTGTTACATACAATATTAAAATGGAGATAATTCATTACATTTCGGTACACTTAACCCTTTAATTACTTTATTATTATTATTATTGTTATTATTGTTATTATTGTTATTATTGTTATTATTATTATTATTATTATTATTATTATTATTAATATTATTATTATTATTATTATTATTATTATAAGTGAGATGAACATCTAGGCAAACACCACTACCACCACTACAACATTCAACCGCAACCACTGCCACCACTACCATCGCCTTCTTCTTCAACCACCACAACCGCCGCCGCCACCTGCTTCTTTAACCACCGCCGCCGCGAACTTCATCTACAAGAACCATTCCATCTTCAACACCACAACCACCACTTACAACAGATCTGAGACGAAAACCGTAAAAACATTCAACCACCGCCAACATATCTGAAACGAGAACTAATTTTCTCACGATGAAAACCTTAATTTTTTCAACAAAACACATCGATGAAAACCCTAATTTTTTCAAACGATCGAAGAGAACCTTAATTTTTTCAAACGATCGATGAAAACCCTAATTTTTCCAACGATTTGAAGTCAGGTTCAAAACAGATCTAATGACCTAAAAAGAAACGAAATCCACATATGAGATTTTTGAGTTCTTCACTTTAGGGTTTTCTCACATCTGTTTTACCAAGTCCGGCAAGTATGACGTACCTGGAGCATCAATGAGGGATATTGTTCCTTACTTCTTCACAAGTAGCCTGAGGGTTGAATGTGATGGTGGCCGGTGCTCGCACATCAAGCAACAGTTGAAGTTTTTAAGAAACCTAGAAACTGATTGAGTCGAAGGTAGTGGCAACGGTGATTCCATGAGACCGAGAGAGAATAGGACATCACATAGTGGTCATTTCTCCGGCGATGGTGGCGGTCTTCTACTCCGGTGATGGCGACGGTTGAGGAGGCAATGAGGGTGGTGGTGATGATGGGTGGTCGGTCGGCGCATGTCATGTTCAAAGAGAGTCCGTTTATAAACTTAAAAAGAATAAAAAATATAATAATAATAATAATAAATAATGATAAATAATAATAATAATAATAAGGGTTAAGTGCACCGAAATGTAATGAACTATCCCTGTTTTAATATTGTATGATAAGGTAACCGGACAACAATTACCTACAAAGCCGGTCAAAATTACACAAATTGCAACTTTTGGGTAGTTTAATGCATTTTAGCGAAGTAAGTTTAGTTTGTTACACACAATATTAAAACGGGGATAGTTCGTTACATTTCGATGCACTTAACCCTATATATATATATATGTATATGTATATGCTATTGATTATTGAAAATAGCACATCGATCAAGATTATTAGGAAACAATTGAATAAAGGTCAAGAAGTGTCGATTCTTATCTACTCTTGGCCTTATTGCAACTACAAAGACTTAACAATTGGGTCCTCCTAGCGAAAGAGCGGGCGGGCTGGGCGTGGGTTACGGGGCTACACCCTAGGAAGAAAATTTTGGGAGTTGTTGAAGTCTTTGCTGATAAAATACAACATTGACATGATGCTGACGCTGAAAAGTCAACGGGTGATGAAGATAGCTGTTGCTGCCAACAGCATAGAAGTTGTGACATCATCCTGGTCTCATGCAATAACAGTCTAGCGATTGTCTATAAATACATCTTCATGGAATTTTGTAACCCTAGTCTAATTTGTATGATAGAAAGCCTATGTATTCTACATATGTAATTAAAATCTCTTTAGTTCAATGTGGACATAGTATGGTTACTATGATCGTGTGAATTACGTAAATTCCTTGTGTCTCTTATTGTTTTTGTGCTTCTTTTATTAGCTGTTTATCATTTTATACCTAAAAAAAAGTTGATAAAAAAGCTTCAAGACTTCAACTTAAAATGCTCAATTAGAAGTTCAAGAGAAGATGGAAGTTTGGTCATATGCTTCAGTTTGTGAGTAATAGATCGTAAGAGGGATCTCAATTTTGCAGAGGTTTTGGTGGATTCTCCGTTTATTAATTTGATGTTTCCGCTTTTTGATAAGGTTTTTGAATATGAGATTTAATGAAGATTTTAAATAGTAATCAATCAATATCGACATATATGTCGGTGCAGTGGAATGGAGCAAATTACTTGCACCTAGCTCGGGCCCTCGCGCTTATGTTGTAGATGGAACTCAAATCGAATGTAAGTATTTGACTAATTAGCCTTTGACTATTTGCTACTACATCCGACTTGTCATGGGTTTTTATGGATATGTTATCTTCCTACAAGTTGAAAGTTATACATTAAAGTTTGATTTTTTTATATATTGTTTGTCATGCTCCCACTATTAATTCCATGAATGAGTTTTGCCATTTTTCATCTCCTAAGTCATGTGGCAAACATAAACACATCCAACATGAGTTTGGAAGCAAGAAATCCTAGAATACCCAATGTATGGATGATGTTTCACATGTTTTGTATGCAATGATGCTTAAATTTAGGGTTTTAATTGGATTTTAACCAAGATTCTAATCTATAGTTGAATTGACGAATAAAAAGTTGATACACTTGACAAATGTTTCACGATGTCCGTATATATACTTGTTATTCTAGTGATTAAGGCCCTTATAAGTTATAATCAAGTTGGAAGTCACTAGAAGTGTTTAGCAACAGTACAAACAAGGCCATATATAGAGTTACAACCAAGTCCGTAGAGTTCCAAAGGTATGTTAGCCTTTGTGTATTTGTTTTGTTGTATGTTGTTTTAGGTGTTATTAAGCCTTTGGGAGAGTTTAGGAGTGGTTATTAGGGATGATAATGGATCGAATGTGGACCACGTAATATCATATTCACATCTATATTCATATAGTTTTTCATCACCCATATCCGTATCATTAAAAAAATAATTGAATGTAAGTAAAGTCAAAATATGAAACATGCTTTTTAATTTGTAAAATTATAATTTAGAATATTATATAAAAAGTGTGAATTTAACCTATATAGTTTTATATCCTTTAATGTTATATATGTATGTAAATGTTAAAATTTTAGTAAATATATAAATTTATATACTTAAGTATTCAAATATGATTTAGGAAAATCAAATTACGGGTTAATAGATTTATCCATAGATGAAAAATCACTATCCATATTTGATTTACATCTAATATTCATCAATTTAATTTTATCCATATCCATCACTAATAGATCGAGATCAGATGAATGATCATCAAGTCGTATGACAATTGCCATCCTTAATGGATATTTATGATGTAAGCTTGGTAGACCGGAGTAAAATTGGGAAAAGGTAATATGTGGTACCTATACTGGAGTGGTAGGAATAAGTGGAACCAGAATTTGATATTGTAAGAAGTAACAGCAACATATCTAAGTAGTAGTTGAGTGGTGAAAGAAAACAAAACTAATGTGAAGTGAGTCATATCACTCTAAGTGTAATTGTTGTATGTAAGTTGTATAGACAAAACCAATTCATTGATGGTTGTATATATTATATAATATAACATTTAACTTTCTGCCTCTATGCTATATATTTTGATGTTAAATAATGTCTTATGACAGAATAACAAAGTATAATGTATTTTAAAGAGATAATGTAATGTTGAGTCTTATTTTTTAAATTTTTGGTACGAAATTTTTTTATCTATGACCACATATTTTCTCCACTTTTTGTTTTTGTTTTATCGTTATTTTTTGTTATATTCTTGATTAGTTTTAGCTACAAGAACAATATTTATTTGTGTTACTTTTGTTTTCTACCTTTTGATTTTCTTATTTTCGTTGAAAGTTTTTCATATAACAATTATGAGGGAGTTACTAACAATATTTTTTCTCCTTTTTGTGCTAATATGCAAGTATGTATAATATAAAACAAAATGCATCGAAGTTTACTTAAGTGCTAAGCAGATGAATTTGATAAGTTACATAGTAGAACGTTATTATTATTACTAGAAAAATGATCTAATAAGATTTCATGAAAACAATATTTTCTTATCAAAGATGGCAATATGTGATTCTATAAGATTTTATGAAACAAAAAATTAATATATTTTATTTTGATGATTAAGAATGTAACATTTAAAACACAACAGAAATATTTCTATTTTTTGTTTTTTAGCTTAACACTATTCCGTTGAAAGATACGGCACTATCAGCATTATACGTGATGCTCAAAATTAAAACATATAATCCGGATATTTGAAAAGTTAAATAAACACTAATTTTTAGACTTTTTCTGCCGTCACAAAAATAGTCTTTTCTATAGAACGATTCTATCTTATATATTTTGTTTGTCATATTAAAACAATTTAGCATTAAACCTGATGGTTATGTATATTAACAGTAGTAATAAAAGTTGCGATTAAATTTTTATAGCCTTTTATATTATTATTTATATAATCATTTGGACATTTTTAGTTAAAAAAAAAACTAAAGTAAGAAATTTAAATTCAAAGCAATCGAAATAGTGATTTCCCACTACGAAGCACGAGTTAAACGCAACTCGGTATATGTAAATAACAACTTTTCCGTCATAACTCAAGTTTTGATGGAGTCTAAATGTATCACCAAGGACAGCAACGTACTAATCAACTAATGCGTCCGAGATTGATACTGCATGTTTATAGGCCGTGGTTGTATGTTGACTTCAAGAAACACAATTCTTAGAACACGTGGTGAGTGGAGTACGTCGACTTTTTTTTTTTTTAATGGCCAAACAAATATAATTTAATTAAAAGTAAATTTAGTTTTACTTCAACTAAACTTTTTTACTTTGTTTTTCTCTCTCTTAATTTTGATATATATCAATGTTGAACTTATAAGTATAAATGCAAAGTAACAGGATACAGAACCTTTCTAATTAAAACACTAACAAGGCATCAGGGGCGGACCTATGTTTATAGAGGTGGTGGTACGGGACATCATTCAATTTTTTCGTAGTGTAAAAGATAACATATGGATCTTAGTGTGAAGCATACTAAGCACGTCTTCATGAGAGGACTTGTAAACCTTTTAATTATATGTTTATATATCAGGAACATGCACCAAAAGAAAACATATAAAATAACCAAGAAAATAGTTACCTCATATATGACTCATCCCATATATATATAAAGGTTCAATTATCAAAAGCGAATCAAGGTGACTATAAACTATAAAGTGGGATCCATTGAGGGGTTTCATGAAATTAAGTAAGAAGATTTATTGGTTATTAGAGGTGGTTTAGTTAAGGTTTTTCAGAACTATTGTTTCTTCATGTGCAAAATTGAATTCATGTAATAAAGTTAAGTTATTTGTAGTAGGAAGCCAACAACTTTTAACACATAATGGGGTTATCCTTTGACGAGGAATGTGTTAACTATATCCACAGCTAAAAACTGCTTTTGATGGTAGTCAAGATGTGGTAAAAGATAGTGTAATTGATTGTATACTGTTGCTATATCGATTCGCAGGGTTGGTTTAGATGATCGTATTGGGTCGTTCTTCATCTTCCCGAGCTTGGATCATATGACGCGCGCAAACATGAAAGAAACCCATTAAAAGGTGCCCGAGGCCAAAGCCCTGGGATCCACCCTCCAACGCTCAAGTTAGAACTCGTATATGTGCCTATTACTATTAAATGTATTCCGAACATATATAAGAAGACTATACATATATATAGAGGGAGAGGTTATATAGAGAGAGTAGGATAAGAGAGGGGAAGAAGGATTGGGTAATATCCTTTATGTATTCTAGTTGTCTTCTAGGTATTATACGTATATTAGTTATTTCGTAATATACACCGGGTATTACATTGAGTCCGATCCGTAAGTGGCCTTCGGTTCCAACCCCTAAGTGGTCCTTGGTTCAGGTTGATTGTATGTATGACCTACGTCATCATATACTAAACTAATGACACTAAGTAGTAATAATGGTAGGTCTCTTGAAAGTTTTCTTGGAAGTCATGACTATGATAAAAGTCCACATCGTTTACTCATATGAAATGATACATAATATACACATACTTGGAAATGTGATGAAATAGTGGACAAGTAGCAAGGTTTAATGCACAAATCAAGGAAAAGATGGTCGTGATGATAAGTCCTTCGAATGATTTTATGATCATCATTGTGATAAAAGTATTGAAAATGCTCACTTGACTAAAAGTCAGGGTACATTTTGCAAAAATCCAAATTGAAAAATATGACGTGTAAAACATCTTTTATGAGGATGTGCTTAGAGCTTGTTAAACACGGCTCACAATAGGCACAAAGGCTATAAAAATTAACATGTGAAGTCAACATTGTTTCACAAGCTAGGGTAGAGTAGGGAAAGAAAACAAGAAAATAACAAGGGCGACTTTATTTGTATTTTTTTATGATCTAATTTGATTATGATAGATATAATATATATGAGTATATAATTTGTATTGAAAACTATAATCAATTAATGTGACAGGTTTAATATGTGAGAGTGAAAGAGTAAAGATAGTAACACCCAAATAACAAATACGAGAAGAAAACAAGGAAATAACTTAAAAATAAGAAACTTTAGCTGGAAAAGAAAAGGGGGAAAATGACTCTATCAATTCTCAAGGTTTATATTTTCTCAAATAAGTATTCTACTTTCTTACCCTATATATTAAGTATTATATTATATTATTAGGAAAGTGACTCTATTAGCTAGTTACCAACTACATACAACTTAAGTATTATATATTTTTCAAAGTAAGTAATATATATATATATATATATATATATATATATATATATTTTACTTTTTTGATAACTATAAACTTCATAAATAATAATGTGACTCAAATTGTTTGGACATTAGTCTTTAAATATGTATTTTTTTCGTCAAGTTAACACTTCAACTTTCCACTTTTTCATTAAGGAATTTTTTTTAAATGTTTTAAAATTGAACACCCGAAATCGTTACCAAACCTTATTTTATTGTTTTTTGTTCAATAAACTAAAAGAAAAGTCCCAAATCGATAAATCGTTGTCTTCACTTTTTCACAAATGGAAGTTTTTATTAAATGTTTTAAACAAAAGTACTAAATCAATAATTGTCACAAAAACTTAGGTTTTTTTAAGTTTGTTGAATAAAAAAAATAAAAACATGGTTGATAATGATCCAAGTCATCATTAAACAAGATCAAACTCATTCTTTAGACCAGTTCATGTCTTTATTGACCCTTTCTTTGAACCCGTTTCCGTTACAACCAACCGGGTCAACTCGGCTTTTATGACATTATAAAAAAATTTCCGTGTAAAAAACGCAGACTTGAAAGTGTTAAGGTGGCAAATAAATGATATTTGAAGACCCTTTCTCTGAACCCGTTCCCGCTACAACCAACCGCGTTAACTCGGGTTTTATGACATTATAAAAAAGTTTCCGTGTAAAAAGCGCAGACTTGAAAGTGTTAAGGTGGCAAATAAATGATATTTGAAGACTACATGTCAAACAATTTGAGTCACGTAATTATTTATCAAGTTTCTCGTTATCATATTTTTTATTTAATAAATAATATAAAATTAACGAAGATAATAGAAGTTATAATAAATATGATATACATTATAAAAAAATCAACTTTCACTTTTAGTCGGATTATGTTATGAGGCAAACTACTATAATACCCTTGATTTTAGAAAGAAATTACATTGAAAAATGACCGGACAATATTGAGAAAGAAAGAAGCATGATGATACTCATCAATGTTTAAGAAGGTGAAGATTGTACAGCTCCATTAGAAGAGAAGAGAGAAAGAAATGGAGACTAGATCTCCATGATGATATAAAGCCATAGATTTCATGGATGGAATTTGTAACTCTCCAAAGCTCAACTTTATTCGATTAAATTATGAGAGTGAGTGGAATATTTCATTTGGTAATGGTATGACACATTAAGTCCAAATGATTTGTTGCGCCATTTATATAATACTAGAGATATAAGTAAACAGGGGAGGGTTCAAACGAGAACTGTTTTTCGTACGAGAACTGCGAGAACCAATCTTGGCCGTTCATTTTGGATAATGGAATTCATGGATGAAAAACGTGGGGGATTGAGTGTGACATGGTGCATGTAAGGAATTCATGGGTGGGCAATCCAATTGAAGGAAGGGAAATTGGACGGCTAAGATTGGTCCTCGTACGAAAAACAGTTCTCGTTTGAACTTTTGCTTAAGTAAATATACATGTACCATATATATATCATTTGGGTGTAAAAGGGTAATGAAGTAATTTGACCAACCATATGGTACAAGTAAAATCACCAACACAACATATTTATTTCTTATTATTATATTCTCATACTTTATTACTTTACTCACAATAAAATGACATATGAAATCCACTAGTTCGATTTTCATATCTTCTATATTGATTTAGACACTTGTCTTGATCTTATAAGTAGAAAGATACGTAAGAGCAATTTATAAGAGAATATAGAACATCGATCACTTTGTCAAGGTTGAAATTTAAATCATATATCCAAGATTATGATATTTTTCAACATAACATTCTTGATGTTTTTCTAATAATGAAGAATGAACATGTTTTGGTTTTGGTATGTTAGGGAACTATAACTCTAGTTATCTTTATATAGAGTTGTAATGGGGTTTACATGTTTCCTCTCATTACGGCAATGTCAATTTGGGTTCTAATTGAGCCTTCTTTAATTAATTAACTAGCATGGTACCTGCGTAATAACGCGATGATGAATAGTTTCTACCTAATAACATGTTCTTTTATAAAATATAGGAGTATGGTGTTCGGCGAATAGTTTCTACCCGGTAACATGTCATTTCATTTTTTTCCATCAACTCTTTTTTCTTATGAAAGAGTGTGTTTATTGGTAATATGTAAAATAGGAGAGATAAATAAAGCTTATTTGAGGATATATTAGTAATTTTTGATTACTAAAATTTTAAGATCAAGTAAATTAGCAGAGAAAGTGTTAAATTATAATATAGTACAAATAAATTAGCCCATAACTTCAATTGCCTAATATAATTGGATAATAATATGTAAGCCCACACTTATTATAAAATTTTTGGTCTGGTTTATTGTTTTGGTCTCTAACTTTTTATTTTACAAATTAATTTCCTTAATAACCAAATCTCTTACGACTTTGGTATCTGGTTTAACTAATATGACCAGATTGCCCTTGCCCTCTTATTTTATTCATTATCTTCATTTTTATTTCATTTTAAAAATTGTTTTCCAAATCAAAAAATTATAATACCTCAAATTATATCTTCTATCTAGCACCCTTTAACACACACACACACACACACACAATCTCTATCTCTTTTTTTATTAGCTACCCCATGCCACTAACACAACTATCATCACCTCCACCACCACCATCACCCACCGCCACCTCCGACCACCATCACCAATTCCAACTACCATCGTGAACACACTACTGCCTTCATCTTCATCCACCACCACAACCTCCTTCATCTTCATATTTATCTTTAACCACCACCACCATTGCACTTATTTTAACCCACCACCACCTCCATCTGCAACCGTTTCGTTTGTCTTCAACCACCCTTATACTTCACTCTCTAAAACCTAAACCCTCGATTTAGGGTTTTGAGTGGGAGGAGATATGCAGTGGCCAAATCTAGGTTCCACGTCCGACTACCCCCAACTTTCTCTCTCCATGCCGATCGACACAGACTTTCTTTTACCATCACTGAACACCTCTGAAACAAAAATTCGAAAAGGCATAAAAACCCTAGACCTAACCAAAGGGTGCGGCGGTTTGTAGTTTATGGAGGTAGATGTTTGAGTGGCAGCAAAGGGTTTCGTGGTTGTGAAAACCCTAATCGATTTTTGATTACCGGTGGTAGCAACAAATGGTGGTGTCTTGGTCATCTTTGTGACTTCAAGGGTTGCAAAGTGATTCAGGATGTGGTAATGGTGGTGTGAATTCATGGTGGCAGTGATGACCAAAAGAGGAGTGGATAGAGAGGTATGTGGGTAAATGAGTGAAAGAGATTTATTTTTCAAGACAGAGAGAAGAGAGATATCTTATTTTTCTTTTTTTAATTTTTAATTTTGTGAACACATTTAAAATGAAATAAAAATACAAAAAATGATTAAACTAAGAGCGCATAGGGCAATTTAGTTTTTTTGGTTTGATCAGGGACTAAAGTCGTAAGAGGTTTTGCCTTTTAGGGACCCAATCCGTAAAAATAGAAAGTTAGTATTCAAAACCATAAAAACCAGCAAATCACGTGTCCACATGGACCAAAAATGTAATCAACTCTAAGATATATATAATAAATCCCAATTAGAGGCTCTTAGGTACAACTTGTTCACGATTACATCTAATTATTTGTTGTTTGAACTTGTAATTACTGATATCTTATTAATATGATTTAAATATTATGAATGTCGATGTTGCGTGTTGCCAGTGGCGGATCCAGGAAATTGAGAAAGGGGGGGCATGATTAATAACATAAAAAAAACTAAACGTCATAAAAAGCAAAATGCGACTTTCAGTGATAAACGTGTTACATTTATACTTGTCCTTTACGTTCTTTCATCTTTTGGAAACTTCTGGCTGAGACATGGTAAAAGATATAATCTCTTGGGCCTTTTTAATTTTGAAACTTCTGGAGTGGGCCTAATAAAAAAAATCAGATATCTTGAAACAAAAGGGGGCCTAAATAAAAATTATACATGGGGCCTTATGAATTATATAAATATATATACGCTTCTTGTTGGGCTTGCACGGGGCAATCCCCCCCCCCCCCCCCCCCCTCCTCCTCAAAGCATGCATCCGCCCCTGCGTGTTGCATTTTTACGGTTATACGCTTATAGTTATTTTGTCAAACATCTACATTCAAATGAATAAAAACTCTAATTCAAACTCTTAAAACCTTCATTACAATTCTCACTAGTTATGTCAAACTTATCATAAGTAATGAAAAGGTTATATTAACATTTGTTAAAAATTAACTTCAAGAATTCCATTTATAGAAATGGTTAAAAAATCGAAGTTATATGTCTCATAAATAGTTTTATAGCTTAAAATGTAATAAAGAGTTGATGACAATGTTTAATTAAGGTCGTATGTTTCAAAAACAGAAACATTTCATTTGTTGTGAGTAAAACTTGTGGGTGGTTTGTGGCATGTCTCCAAAGTAGTGTGCAAAAAAGCGATGATCGGAAGAAGACAAAGAGTAGGGAATGGCGATTCCATTTATTAAAAGAAAAGAAATTACCATCTTTTTGCCCTCATTCGGCTAATTTATGCAAGTGATGTAACCTCTCTTTCTCTCTCTCTCTCTCTGTCCGAAGAAGGCACGATCTTTGAGTTGAATTCAATGATTTAATACTTTGTTTTAGGCTCTTGGAACAGGTAATTTCTTCTCTTAGCTGAATACTGTCAGCCTCTTTCTTTTGATTATTATTTTAAGCTTTTGTTTTTAACGAAAGTCAAATCTTGGATTTTGATGGGTAAAATCAGCTGAATTCGCACAAGAAAAAAGAACCCTTTTGAGACTGGTGTCTGTCTGTCTGTCAGTCAGTAGGTGAGTGAGTCGATTGACAAACATCATGACTCTTGTTGAAAATGGTGGGTCGAATAATCGGGTTGAATCAAACGATGTTGATCAGTCGAAATCATCGATTCCGATTTCGAGGTCCAACGATCATCATCAGGGTTTTCAGCAGCAGAAGAAGGCCGTACCTAATGGAAACGGTGGCCTGAATCACCATCATCATCAGATGAAGATGAATGGTGTTGATCACCATGATCATGGGGAAGAGGGTTTTAAGAAAGAAATGAGGGATTTGGCTGAAATGTTGTCGAAATTAAATCCTATGGCGGAAGAATTTGTTCCTCCTTCACTCACCAACAACAATTTCAACGCGCCGCTACTTCTACCACCGTCTGTCGCTGCTCCCTTTGGTTACTCTGCTGTCAATGATTTCCTACTTCAAGCTAACCAAACCCCCTTTACCAACATCAATGGCGTTCCCACTAGAAGGGTATTTTTTTTACTTCTGTTTTAGCTTATCTAGGGCTTATATGTTCGACTTATTATGACTTATCATAAGAAAATAAGCAGGGCTTCTGAAAAACAAGCCAGGATTGCGATGTTTTTGTTATTATTATTAGCAAAAAGGTTGTACATGTGCTGATATTTTTGAGTTTGTAACATTTTTGGTTAGAAGAAGGGTAACTTTAGTCATGGGAAACGAAGGATGAATAACCGAACTAACATGGCACAACGAGAGGATGTCATTAGGAGAACTGTTCATGTGTCCGACATCGATCAGCAGGTGAATATCATTTTATCACTTTGAAATCTTATAAGTATGATTGATTGTTTTTATACTTATTTGAGATGGAATGAATTTAGGTAACTGAAGAACAGCTTGCTGCACTCTTTATCAATTGTGGACAGGTAGCTATGTGAATCAAATTGTATGACATTATGCCTTTTGTTGGTGATGTATTATGATTATGATCAATTGTTTAATTGATACTTTTAGGTTGTGGATTGCCGTATATGTGGTGATCCTAATTCCGTTCTTCGTTTTGCCTTTATTGAGTTTACGGATGAAGGTATGTTGTAATGACATCTGATACTTTTGTAAGTTTTTATAAATTAATTTCTGTTTGGTCTTACATTTTGTTGTCTATAATGAGCTTGCAGAAGGTGCAAGGAATGCATTGAGTCTTGCTGGAACTATGCTTGGGTATTACCCAGTTAGGGTTTTGCCTTCAAAAACTGCTATTGCACCAGTAAATCCAACTTTTTTACCACGAGTAAGATTCTTTTACTTTGCAACTTTTACAGATGAGAAACTTTACAAACGTATGATTTTACTAATAACGTTTTCCTTGTTCTTTCTTTTGTATTTAGTCTGAAGATGAAAGGGAAATGTGTGCAAGAACCATCTATTGTACTAATATTGATAAGAAGGTAGCTTTAAAGATGTTTTCACTAATCTTATGTGGTTTTATGAACATTAATTAGTATGGGTGCATATATGTGATCTTCATTTTGTTTGAAACAGGTTACTCAGGCGGATGTGAAACTCTTTTTCGAGTCATTTTGTGGAGAGGTTTGTGGGTTATGTACTTGAATATTACGGTATCTGATTTTTTTTTCTGGCTACTTTAGTTGTTAACTTTTGTTTGCCTGAAATTGCTGTTTCATAGGTTTACCGTTTGAGGTTGCTAGGAGACTACCATCATTCAACTCGTATTGCATTTGTGGAGTTTGTGATGGTAATATTTCTTTCTTAATTTCTTTTTCTGGTTTTGTACTTTTGTTTCTATAAACGTGCATGGCATTCGTTTAATTAGGTTGTGTCTTTATGCATAAAATACGCCAACTAAGCCTTATTTTAATTGATCGGTTTGTTGTAATATATGCAAAAGTTGCATTGTTCTTCTTGATCCTTCATTGTGTTAAATTTTTTATTTGGTAACATTCTATTTAATTAACTTAAAGTACGCAGTTTTATTAATTCGCATAGAACAAGAGAGGTTTTATTAACTAATTTGATATCTAGAGTTACAGTTCATGTGAACTTTTGGTTTGGCTCTATATTAAGACATAGGATAGGATTGTCACATAAAAAACTTAAACATGATGGATCATATTGTATATCAAGTAATATCGATTTTGATTTAATTTATTATTAACACCTAATATTCAAGTGATAGCAAGCAGGTCTATCCAGGCATCACATGCTATACGAACTTCATGCATAATGCTAGCTGCCTAGCTATTAATATTACGCATCAATGACATAAAGTTATATATTTTAGGCAAAAGACATGAAAATCATTTGGACCAAAGTCAGTTGTAATTATTAAGAATATGCAAACAAGTCACTGTAGCTTGAAATTTTGCTAAAGGGAAACATTACAATAAACTGAAATTGTTTGAAAAGGAAATTTATTACATTTATATTGAAACAAATGAAGTATACCAAACTTTTTGTATTTGCTGTTCTTTTATTTACTTTGGTTTATAGGTTTGCCTTTGTTGTATTATCAAACATCACCTTCTTCATTCATAACTGGACTAGGGAAAGCAACAAATTGGAAGTTGGAACTGCATATAGGAAATGATTCTGTGAATATGTTTCAATTTTTGCTTCATTCCCCCTTCAATGTTTGAAAGAAAACAAGTGCAAAATGTTGGACGAGAACCAACAACAATTTGATAGCAAGTATTACCAAGAAAAGAATCAGCAGATACACGTTTCACTTATTTTCCCATCAAATTTTTGATAAAAACAGTTACAGCAAGTCCAAGAACAATTCTGAAACAGAAAGGTTTCACAAAAGTCCTATCACTATTACTATTATTATCTTCGCGTTCATCTCATGGCTATCTAAGAATCAAATTAAATGATTCTACTTTCTAACTCGCTTTCTTATATAAAAACAAATCATGTTGTATCAAGAACAAAATCAAGAAAATGTAGTAATAAATGTCTTGTGTTGGATTTTGCAGGCGGAGAGTGCTATTACAGCTCTCAACTGCAGTGGTGCGGTATTGGGAACATTGCCCATAAGGTAATTCTTTTTCTTTTTTTTGTTTCCCAGACTGCAAATATGGTTTTATTGAGATGATTTATGGTTTATGTTGATGCAGGGTTAGCCCTTCCAAGACCCCGGTTCGTCCCCGTGCACCCCGCCCCCCAATGCACTGATTACACTTTCCACGGTCTCCCAATATCAATATCTAAATATACACACGTAAACTCGAAGATACTGTTATGTTTTTTTTTTTCTGGTTTCTGGTGTTTGTTGGTGCATTTGGGGTTCAAGTACCTGTTTGAAATGTAGATTTAGGATGGAAGTTTGAGGCTGAACTCTGATGAGTCTTGTTAGGTACTGGTTTGTCGCTAAGAATTGAGACGGTTTCTATGTTTTATTATGGAAATTGTTGCTTTAACTAGTAAAGTTTGCTTTTGTCTCTGTTTTTTTCATTGTTTTATTTTGATCATGATCTTTAAAAGGGGAGAGAAATAAGCAAACTTTTATTTGGTTGAATATGCCTCATATGATGTTGAGTTGAGTTGGGTTTGTGTGTGTGTGTGTTTTTTCGCTACATATTAATATATTATATAGTAATACGATCATCACAGATCTTGATACTTGTATAAAAGACAAATACAAGGTTACTGCCATCAAAGTGATGAACAGATGCAAGAGCACAGCTTGAGGTTGTGCCCTTGAAGAAATATCAGCGTCCACAGTACCATCTTTCTAAAAACACTAGTCATGATCTTAATTGTTCTTTCGTGGTTTCACGCCATCACAGTGCCTTGGGCGAGTGAAAAATTGCAGTTCTAAAAAGAAGCGCAAGCCAAATCGCAGTTTTATAAAGAATCGCAGGCCAATAATCACATTTCATAAAAGCGGGAAAGATCGTTACTGTAGAATCACGGAAGTTATCACACACACACTTTAAATATACAAAGATTGAACTGACTGAAATACCTTTAAATTAGAGTATTTGTTGGAGAGCAAGTATTACTTAGCTGGTGGCCCCCAATAAATATGAAAACTAAGAGGCTGTTTGGTTTGTTGGAATGTCTTGGAATGGAATCTCATTCCTTGGGAATTACAATCACTGGACCATGTTTGCGAGTTTTTTAGCAAGGGAAATGAAGATGTTTGGGAAAAAAAATCAAAAAATCAGAAAATTTGTATTCTCGAGTTTTATTTAACAAAGGAAAGTGGAGGAAAGAGAGATTTGGAGAGGGAATTTAAACTTAATTTACTTCTAAGAAAAATTCTATTTGTTCCTATTATATCCTCCTATCTATTGAATAAACGATATATGTGATACAATAATTCTTTTTTCTCATCTCATTCTTTGATTCCGACACTTGTCTTGATCAAGTGGGTAGAAAAATAAGTAGGAAGATTTAGTAGAAGTATTATGTTCCATTCCTTTATTTCCCTCTCCTTAGACTCGAGAAAAGGCTATTAACGAATTGGAATTTGAATGAGTCTTAAGCCTTCGCGTTTGGTTGTCTTTGATAAAATGTAATTCCGTTACCACAACTCTGTCACTTGTCACCATCGTGTCCTAAATCAAAGCTATTGCTATTGCCACTACCCCACCACGGTCCTTTACACTATCGCAACAATATCACATCCCCTAATTGATGTGGCCGCCCTAATCAAAACAACTAATCGATCTACCATTGAAGACAACCATGATGAAGCAACTGTTGAAGCCTTTGAAGCCCTAATCTTCGCAATTTAGAAAAACCATCCCACAATCTAGTGTCAAAGTAACAGTCAAAGCCAAAACACACATTAATCGAACCTAGCATAAATCAATTGGAATAGTTGGCAGAAATCTAACTAACGAACCTTCACAACCTTCACAGAAAAATAGTGAAATCGATTGGAATAGTATTGGAACGACGATGATGAACAAAACCCTAGTCGCAAAAGATAAAATTTTGGTGGTGAACCCGATGAAATACACGTGTGGTGGTGATAACGGATTGTAGATAGGAATTGAATTCTGATAGAAACTTAAAACAGAAAATGTAAATCTAGACTGAATCGATAATGTTGTATCGATAATCAGAAGAGTTCCAGCAATGGAAGCTCTCTGCCCAAGCTGATAGCCGAATACAATTCAAGGAAAAAGATAACATGCCTCCTGCTCACACATCATGAGGATATATATATTTAATTAAGATTCTCCTTCTAACAAACTAACCAACTCCTTCTACCCCTGCCCTACACGTGTACCCCTCCTTCTCTTGTAAACGATCCAATCTCTGGGCTGAACACTGGGCTGATTTTCTCTTATGACATTGGGCTCAAGAATTGGGTCTTTATCATTACCCACCTCTTGAAAAAACAGCTTGTCCCCAAGCTGGAGTGAAGGAAACTGAGTTTGGATGTCAATCGCATTTTCCCAAGTCGCTTCGTCTACTGTACCAGATTGCCATTGAATTAACCATTGATCAGTAGTAATTCCATTTTTAGTGATGGTGCGAGTAGCGAGGCAGCGTTCAGGAACATGTACTGAAGAGGAGTCAACCGAAAGATCTGTTGGTAATTCTGGTTCAACAGGGGCACCTCCCACAGCCCGTTTAAGAAGAGAAACATGGAAGATTGGTGGATACGGGCTGTTGCAGGAAGCTGTAACTTGTAAGCAACCGGTCCCACCTTGGTTGTGATTAAAAACGGACCGTAGAACCTGGCTGCAAGCTTCTGGTTAATCCTGCGTATAACGGACTGCTGACAGTGAGGACGTAATTTCAGAAAGACCCAGTCTCTCACTTCATAATGCACATCACGTCGGTGTTTGTCGGCAGATTGTTTCATTCGAGATTGTGCCCTAGAGAGGTGATATTTGAGCTATTGGACAGCCTCATCCCGATCTTGTAACGCTTGTTGAACAGCTGCACAACGTACTTCCCCTGGTACGTATCGGAAGAGAGTAGGAGGTGGACGTCCGTAGACAATTTCGAAGAGAGTTGTATTGGTTGAAACATGGTATGTCGTGTTATGCCAAAATTCTGCCCACGGAAGCCAATAAGACCACGACTTGGGTTGTTCAGCGGCAAAACAACGGAGATAGGTCTCTAAACTTCGGTTAACCACCTCAGTTTGACCATCTGTCTCGGGGTGGTAGGCGGAACTAAACTTCAGTTCGCTGCCCTGCATACGGAAAATCTCTTGCCAGAAAGTACTCAAAAATATCGGGTCCCTATCACTGAGAATAGAAGTAGGAATACCATGAAGACGGATAATCTCTTTTAAGAATATCTCAGCTAAAGACTTGGCTGAATATGGGTGTTTCAAGGCAATGAAGTGACAGTACTTGGACAACCGATCAACCACAACTAATACCGCCTCGTAACCCTTAGACTTTGGCAATCCAGTGATAAAATCGAGGGAAATGTCGTCCCAAACAGCTGTTGGTATAGGGAGGGGCTGAAGTAAACCAGCAGGTGCAAGGGTAGAGGATTTATACCTTTGGCATGTGTCACATTGTTAAACGAAACGCTTGATTGTTTTAGTCATTCCGAACCAGTAAACTTGAGCTTCTAGGCGCTTGTAAGTTCGGAAAAACCCTGAATGGCCTCCACTTGGGTTGGAATGAAAGTCGTGCAAGAGTTTGGGAATCCAGGGGGAGGCAGCGGGTAAAACGAGTCGATTTTTGTAGTATAACCGGCCATCAATTAGGACGAAATGTGGGTGTGAGAAGGGCTGATTGGATAGATCGGTAATGAGTTTTTGGAGCTATGAATCAGTTTCGTACCCCTCGGTGAGATTCTTACCTTCTTGCCATTGTGGAAAAGAAAGTAAGGAGCATAGTTCAGCTCCCTCGTGGATACGGGACAAGGCGTCAGCTGCACGATTTTCATTTCCTGGTTTATAAGAAATAGAAAATCGATATCCCATCAATTTTGCAAGCCAATTCTGCTGGTCAGTTGTAGTAATACGCTGCTCAGGTAAGTGTTTCAAACTCTTCTGATCGGTGAACACGATGAACTGCCTGCCCATTAAATACGGTCTCCAATGTTGAATGGACAAAGCTAATGCCATGATTTCTTTCTCATAGGCAGACTTAGCTAGAGTTTCTGCCAGGGCTTTGCTAAAATACGAGATAGGGCGTCTGTCTTGCATCAGGACTGCCCCAATTCCCCGGCCGGAAGCATCACATTCAATCTCAAATGGTTTCGAAAAATCCGGAAGGGCTAAAACCGGAGCGGTGGTCATTCGAGACTTAAGATTTTCAAAGGCTGCTTGTGCTTTTGGGTTCCAATGAAAATTATCCTTTTTGGTGAGTTCCGTTAGGGGTTGAGCAACCTTGCCATACTCTTTTATAAACTTACGGTAGTAACCGGTCAAACCGAGGAACCCCCGCACTCCTTTCACGTTGACAGGTACTGGCCAGTGAGTTATCGAGCTAACCTTAGCGGGATCCATCGAGACACCTCTTCCATCGATTATGTGACCCAGATATTCAACTGATTGGAGACCAAAGTGACTTTTTTTCTTGTTGATAACCTGCCTGTTTTGCTCCATCAGTAGTAGCACAGAACGCACCAGCTGAACATGATGCTGCCAGGTCGGGCTGTACACGAGTATATCGTCAAAAAAAACCAAAACTCCACAGCGTAACAGGGGACGGAATATCTCGTTCATCATAGCTTGAAAGGTAGCCAGGGCGTTGTTCAAGCCAAACGGCATAACAAGGAACTCGTAATGACCGTCGTGTGTTCGAAAAGCTGTCTTTTCTATATCCGACTCGCGCACCCGAACTTGGTAGAAACCCGATTTCAAATCTATTTTTGAGAAGAACTTCGACCCGTGCAACTCATCTAAAAGCTCCTCCACCACCGGAATTGGGAACTTATCAGGGATAGTTGCTTTGTTCAAGGCTCAATAATCTATACACATCCTCCACGATGAATCTTTCTTTTTTACCGGAATTACCGGGCTCAAAAATGCACTTTGACTTACTCTTATAATCCCAGTACTCATCATTTTTGCTACTTGTCGTTGAATCTCGTTTTTGTGGGCATGAGGGTACCGATATGGTCGAACACAAATTGGACGTGTTCCCTCATAAAGGTTTATAGTGTGCTCGATGGTTCTGGCCGGAGGGAGTCCTTGTGGTTCTCGAAAAAGAGAAGTAAATTCAACCAACAGATTGTTCAATTGCTGCTTTTGATCGGAAGTTAAGAGAGTATAGTCTCCGGTATCGACGTTGAGATGAACCAGAAGACCTTCGAGACAGTTTCGTAATGAAGAGTGGTGAACAGAGGGTGAGTTTATACCTTTCAGCTGAATAGGGACTCCTTGCTGCCAGAACTTCATCTCATGGGTTTGCCAATTAAACAGCACGTCTCCCAATTCCCTTAACCATGCTACACCCAAAATAAAATCGAGTGGCCCGATTTCATAAACAAGTGCATCGACGACACAACTGAAAGTCCCAACCCTTAATTCAACATTACGACACTGGTTTGAAACCCATACCTTGTTTCCGTCACCCAAACATATGCCTAGGTCTGCTATAGGTTCTATCGAGATTCCCAATGCCCTTGCAAGTTTCTTCGAGATGAAATTGTGAGTTGCCCCGCTGTCAATCAAAATCAAAGCTGGTAACCCATGGATTTCCCCCATTAACTTCAATGTTTTAAGATCAGTAGCAGGGGAAGATGTGGCCAAGCCTCCTAGTTCGAGCGATTGACGCTCGCCCTCACCAGGGAGGTCTTCTTTCTCGGTATCTTCAATCAAACAAACTTCCCCTTCATCGTCAACATCTTCCCCATCGGCGAGAAGCATAACCCTCAATTGACCAGCAGGACACTTATGTTGTGGAGTATATTTCTGTCCACAGCTAAAACACAAACCCTTCCTTCTACGATCCTCCCACTCGGTTTTAGTCAGATGACGAATCGAGCTTTGGGCTTTAGTAATAATTGGGCCTAGAGCGGTGTTGGGCTTAAAAAAGGTAGTTGAAGTGGGCTGAGTAGGCAGAAAACGATCGGGCCTGTTTCCTCCTTTCCAATTTGTCGATGAAGGAACCCCACCGCTGCTGTTCACAACCGACCTTCCCCTCTGAGATTTATTAATGGTTGCGCCGGTAGCAGTCGAGACATGCCTCGCGAAATCCATGGCCTCATCGCAAGAGGATGGTTTCAAGGCCCGTACCCAATTTCTGACTTCGTTTTTTAACCCTCGTAAGAACATCCCGGTCGATTGCTCCTCTGTTTGGTCGGGAATCAAAGCTGACAACGCTTCAAATTCTTCAATATACTCCTCTATATCATCTCCTTGATACAACGATCCCAAAGCCTCAGCTTGTCTCTAAATTGGAGCCAATCAGTGTGCGGATGTTTTATCAGAAGGTTTGTATACCAGTTCAATGCAATACCGTCCATACACATTTGCACCAGATTAAGTTTTTGATGATTAGAGATTTGATTCACCTGGAAGTACAACTCTGCCTTAATGATCCATCCTCGTGGGTCGATTCCTTCAAATGATGGCAATTTGACTTTTGGCAGAGAGAACATGGTGTTGTCAAGATGATGGTCTCGAAATGGTGGTGGCTTGAAATTCGATCCCGATGGTTGTTCGTTGGTGACGACAGGCTCCTCTGAATCGTGGAGTACCCATTCAAATTCATCTGTAGGTTTCTTCCCCTCCTTCTTCTCTTGATTAGACAGAACCTTCTCTAACATTCCCCTCACAGCGGTCATCATCGTGGACAATTCATCAATCCTCCCTGACATCTGATCCATACGTTCATCCTGTTGATCTAATCGTGTCTGGGTCCTGGTGTTCACGACAGAAGGCTCGGGCTGCACCATGTTGAATTCGTTTCCCGGCAATGGAACCAATTGATAGAAACTTAAAACAGAAAATGTAAATCTAGACTGAATCGATAATGTTGTATCGATAATCAGAAGAGTTCCAGCAATGGAAGCTCTCTGCCCAAGCTGATAGCCGAATACAATTCAAGGAAAAAGATAACATGCCTCCTGCTCACACATCATGAGGATATATATATTTAATTAAGATTCTCCTGCTAACAAACTAACCAACTCCTTCTATCCCTGCCCTACACGTGTACCCCTCCTCTTGTAAACGATCCAATCTCTGGGCTGAACACTGAGCTGATTTTCTCTTATGACATTGGGCTCAAGAATTGGGTCTTTATCAAATTCTTTAGGTTTTTGAAAAGAATCATTTTGCAGAATGTTTGGATTCAAGAGGAATTAAATTTCTTCACTTTTGAAGACCAAACATGATGAAAAGAGGGAATTAAATTCCAATTTTCATCAAATTCAGCCAGATTCCCACAAATCATAATGGGACTAAAGTATGCCTCGACATATGCTATGATCTAAGATTTACATAGAGATGTAACCGACGAGTTTCTACCAAAACAACCAACTTGATCTCATGGACTCCAACAAGCCATGGTGCAGACATTGGTTAGGACATGAAAGGATGCACGCCATCAATTGCTTAATTGGTCTTCTACGTAAACATAAAACAGTAAAACGAGAAACTATAAATCAATAATCATTATCAAAATTTTCTACACCGTCTAACAAGGTAACAATGAGGTGCATCTAACAACAAAATTTTGTGCTAATTTCATCATATTACCCTTGATACAAAGTAGAAAACAATGCTTAACTCTTGAATCTGATACTTCTGCTGATGGTATTGATTCCTGAGCCTTCCCCGCCATACGGACCAGCCGGCTTCCTAATATCCCGTACCTGTCCTTTTCTAGCAACTTCTTTCTTCTTGTGTTTCAACTGTTCACATTATGTAAGAGCGGTTAACAACCCTCATAATGAACACACACACAATGACCCCCTTAATCATTAGAGCTTAATATGAGATTGAATGATAGATTACCTTGTATTTCTTTCTTGGATTTTTAATATCCTTGTTACGCTTGCGAGTCAACCCTCTATTCTTCTCCATCTGAAGCGAGTCCAAAAGCATAAGTTGCGTCCAACTGATATACCAGATGTAAATCATAAATGTCACATATATTATATAATTATAATTACCTCATAATTGATGTGACGTTTCCCATCAAGTGCAGTCTCTTGCGCTTCAAGAACTGAAGTAGCAGGTCTATAAAAACCAAAAAAAAAAATCCATTACGTTTTACACAACAATGCCACGAAAAACACGTGATAATTTTATTTAAAATAATCTAAAATCATGAAAAAAAGATAAAATACCTGGAATACTTGTGCGCTTTAGCAGCTAATTTGGCGTCACGTTTTATTTTGGTTTCTTTGTAAAGATCAGGCTCTGAGTCTGTCTCACCTTCTTCGTCTGTGTCACTAATATCATTACCGTCAAGAGTGGCAGGCTCGTTTTCTTGAAAATCATCATCAGACTGGACTCCAGCACTTGCCAGAACCCGCATTTCATGCTTTCTTCGCCTTTCACCAATATCATCTCGCTTTGGTAAATCATCATCTCCGGATATAACCTTCAACATAATCATTTTTACGCATTATCGTATATGACTAAGATTTTTTTGTATAAGACAACAATTAAGATCCTTACCCTAGGTTTCTTCATGTGAGTTACAAGCTGTGACAGTCTATTTGAAGGCATAACATTGGATTTATTTTGGTTTCCTTCAATATCAAAAGCATCATCATCATAGTCATCACGTGCCTCTAGCTTTCTGCTTGATTACAGTTAACACCAAAAATAATTTAGTAATTATAAAGACAATTTGAAATAAAATGGCAATATATATAATACATACCCATTTAACGGTTTGAGATTCTTCTTAACCCCATCAGTTTTTGCTGTTTTCAAGTTAAACACACCTTTCTGCATAAGTTTCTCCTCAAGGGCAGCTCTTACTTTCAACATTTCCACACTCTGCAGGCCAAGTGGCTCACTCATACGTTTACGTTTTCCTCCATTCTCAACATCCAATGTAGAATCCATCTTCGCAGACTTGGGTACCACATGAGGCTATACATATTTCACAATGTTCAGAAATTAAACTAATAGAACGTTTGAAGCATGTTAAAATGTTCAGAAATATTAATATAACATTTGAAGAATGTTAAAACTTGCAGACAGTATCAAAATACTAACTTCTTGTGTAATTTCAGCGGTTTTGGAATTATTAACCAAGGAAATAGAGTCGATAGCTGGTATTTCCTTGGGAGATTCCACCATTGTTGTGGAAGCATTTTTGTTGAGAAAATCCTCAACCTCAAATGATAGATTATCATCAAGCGGTTTCATCTGCCAATTGGAACCATAAGAAATACAGAAAAAGATGAAAAGTATACGACACTAGATTAGTAATTATAAATAATTGCTAAATGAGAGTTGTGAGAACATTAAAATAGAGGCACTAACTTTGTCTAACAGGTTTTTAATCTCCACAAGGCGAGCAAGAACCGGATGATCACGAACTGAATGACCTTCTGACTTGAGAAGAAGGTGAAAGGCAATTGCTTGGCAATATGACAGTAAAAGTTGCTTCTTCAACTCCATATATTGTAAGCCATTTTTATTTAAATTCTTCTCTTCTTTAAGCTACAAAAGTAATTTAGATTTCAATTTTTTTTAAATGATAAACCAAATCCTGTTCATCAAAGACTAACAATACCGAAGTAAGAGTTACAAATTACAGAATCTTTCACGACATATATTATGTCCATATTAAAGCTATAATTTGCATCCAAGTGAGGAAGAAAAAAGCAAAGGAACATAACCGTATCTCATTCCATTAACTAGAAAAATGTAAATGCGAAACTATTTTCCCAGAAAATCTCTATTATGTAGTCTTAATTTCTCTGCAACCCAATCCTGATAGAAGAAATATGAAATTCAAGATCTGAAACTCTTGGAAATTGGAAATTTCGTATCAGAGTGCATGCAGCTGTTTGAAAATCCCAATTATACCGTTGATTACACTGTCATGGGGCACAATTATTATAGTATTGAGTGGATTTCACCTGTTTTTGTTTGACTCTGATGTAATGCGGGTAAACAAGTCTTGCAAGATACAGGATCAAAGTGGCAAAAGTCACATTGGTCAATGGCTCGGCATATAGCTACATCATTGTTTAAATGCTGTTGTGTCAAACCATTTTCAAATTGGAGCATGTGTGAGTGGTGACCCATATTAAACTTTTTTGACCTATAAAGCCCTTTACTAAGTACGTTTTAAACACCTCACCCTTCTATGTGATTTGTGTCACATTCATTCGACTAAATCATGATCACAACTCAGCCACACATTCAATTCGATCACACATTCAAGATTCAACATGTTACTGTATACTTGTAAATAATAATAACATTCAATCACACACTCAATTTGATCAAATCATTATGTATTTAGTAAACCTCAAGGTCTTATCGTATAGGTCATAGTACATAATGTCCATAGTAGTTCCTAGATTTTTGTTTTTATCTCTGTTTTGAGCTGTCAGGGGACTTATTAGGGTATAAGTGACTAATGCAAGGATGTGTGATATGAATTCATATATAAGCTTCTTTACAAGTGCATTGGGATTTAAATCCCTCGTTTGCTCATAAATTTGACATCATTCGTCCATCAAATGGATAAATTTTCACCAGAAATATTTTACAGCAATTGGCCAACACAATGAAACTGAACTTCTACTCTTCTAGATACTTCACCCTATCCATTCAGATCAGTAGACAGAAATGTATGGTATGTAAGGCCACATGTTGCTTTCTAGCTAGACGTTTGTCTACTGATTTGCTATTTTCATTCACATTTCCTTCCATTTTTTCATTTGTCTGAGCTTTTCACTATCAACATTGAAAATACGACTAAAAAAGTCCAGAATTCCTAATAAGAACAATACCTTACTTGCCTCTATTACTTTATTAAACTTCACACATTGACCCTCTCATACAGTTTTCTGCTAGCACTGAAGCTTTTCTTGTCAATAATTGAGGAATAGATTAGTCTAATCATTAAGCATCTTATTATCTACTTAAAGTAGTTTGATCTTTGCATTACTTTTCACATTCCTCGGTCTAGATTATGGTCCAATTATCTAATACAATTGCAATTCCAATCAGATGTAAATCATTTCTAAAGACTATGTATTGGATCATGGTGTAACTGGATTTTTTTCATCAAGTGAATATTATTCTGATTGTACGGAGCCACTTAAAGAACAAACATACCTTGCTTAAAACTGGATCAACTTTGGTCTCGAGCTGCTCAACTGCTTCGTTTAGCTCTGACAACAAAGCAACTAATTCTGGAGCTGAACTGTGGAATATAATTGTGTAAAATGTAAAAACTACATTAATATTCAAAAGAAATAGGCAAAAGCACCATCTCTAAATGCAAAATGGGGAGAAAAAAAATAATAATAATAAATGGATATAGTGAACTTAATCAAAAGAACTCACTTGTATACAATATCCATTTGTTCTTCTTTTGACAAAGCATTTGGATCCTTCGTAACTACTTCAGTATCGGTTTCATCTTGGGCATCATGGCCCAAAGTAGATCTTGATCGGGCTTTTCCCTTACTCAGATTCTCCTGAAATAAGAATTTGTTTGATCCACTGAAAGCAATAACTCCAAGAATGTAGCAGATCATATAATATAATTTAAATTGATACCTCAAAAGTAGATTCTTCTTCACTATCATCTTCAAGACCATGGTCCGCTGCTGAGTATAACTTTGTTTTCTCGTTTTGTAGCCTCAAAACTTCGGCTTCTTCCTCATCCTCACTTGATTCTCCCTTCACAAAATATGAGAAATATATGTTTATACATACTTCCAATAACACGACAAGACTTCATTAATCATATTTTTGACAATTTATGGAAGCTCGGGAGCACCTTTATATTAGCTTAAGCAAAATATAGTGATAGACAGTTAATTTCACAAGGTCCATGAAATTCAACAAAATAATGATCACCTTGTTATTATTATAATATATGTTTTTACTCCTCCCCCATGCAGCACTTTTCTTTTCATCTTCATCTTCATCATCATCTTGTGTTTCATCCACAGCCCCACCAATCTTTGCCTTTAAACTTTTTTGTTGCTTCGCGACTATGGAAGTGAGCAACATCATTCTAGTTAGCACTACTTCACTACTTAACCAAGTAGACAATGAAATCTTAAAAAAAACAAGAACACATACATATTGGCCCCAGTTGATGTCTATTCATTAATGAAATCAATAATCACTATACTGAACTCATGAATCACATATTAATCCATAAATTTGTTTCAGCCTATTCAGCTAATATGTTACAATGAATAAACATAAAACACAACAAAGACTTTCTGTCAGCAAATATTAGAACCGCTAATATTCTCTGTTAACCAAATGAAGCTAGTAGAAAGATCGTAAAAAATAACAACAAACAGATGAAATATGGTTAATTTCTAAACAATTATACGAATGTAATAATTATAGTTAACAAACAAGCATAACTAACTAACTCTCATAATCATCCATATATTATTTTTTTGCTATTATATCATTTTCTTCTTTTCTTTGGCAGGCCATACTGTTACCACTTGGGAGTATGGATGGCAAAAATACCAGATTCCCGGTGGGAATACCCGAACCCGAAACTTTTGGAGCGGGTAAATGGTTATGGGACCGGGTATGGGATTTCTTTCCAAAAAAATTCGCGGGTTTGTGACGGTCATGGTTTAGTCAATACCCACCCAATTGGGTCACGAACCATTTATATTTTAAATTTTTTATTATTAATATAATATGCATTACAATTTTATTAATATATAAAATAATAGAAATTAGAAAATTAATAGTCCCTACTTCTCTTTGACATTTCGGTGAAGAACGTCATTTCATTTCCAGGTATTGATTTAAATTAGATTATCATGAAATTTCAGATAGTTTAAACTTTGTATGTTGATTGTATTATATTTATTAAACGTTGAATTTGTTGAATGCAGGTGTTGCTAGAAAATGATAGTTTAAATAAACTCGAACTCATTGTTTGACGTGATTCGCATGGAGTTCTAGGAAACAAAATTTTATTTAGAAAAATTTTAATTGACTAAGAATATAAATGGGATATCCGATACCCGGGGTATAACCGTGACCCTGATGGTTATTTGGTAATGGGATACCCGACGGGACGGGACCGGATATGGGACATGGTTTTATAATAGGGTATGGGGCCAACCATTGGCCATTGCCATCCCTACTTGGGAGTTCAATTCTACTCAAGACAGAGAAATCACATAAATTTGAAGCATTTATAGTTAAATTCATTAGATTGGTCTTACTTTTTGCAGCAAGGCCGGTGTCATCTTCAGAGTCATCTTCGTCTTCATCTTCATCTTCATCTTCATCACTACCATCCTACAAAAGTAATACAAAATGCAATCATAATTGGTGGTGATGTCATGCATCTAACTATCTAAGAAGGTCATGCAGAACTACTGCATAGCAATATTCCATAGCACGTCCAAAGGCTATTTTTTATTAGAAAAAAGAACAAAAATATTATCTTCCCAAAGCTAACAGTAAAATTGGCCAAATTAAATACAAAAAGCGATCCAAAAGAAGTTATTGGACCTCCAAATTCAACCATGAACTTGACACCTAATATAAAATGGAAGAAATTTTACTGAAAGAGAACCTCGATTTGGAAGACATGTTGGTCATTATCTTCATCAGATTCTCCGGCATCATCATCTAAGTCCAGTGGAACAATATCTCTCTGCTTATGAACTGAAAACAAAATATAATAAATCGTCAGCAATTATAAGATTTTCATCCATGTAAATTGGAATATTAGAAAGATTGATATACATACAAACATCAATTTCGTCATCCATGTCGGAATCGGAAAAAGTAGATGATTTCTGAGGGATTTTCTTGTTGCTCACTCGACCCTTTGATCCTTTCGCCATTATCACCGAACACAAGACCAGTGAAGGAGGAGGCGCGGCGCAGAGTTTCAGGGTTCCTCCGTTGAAAGGCAGAGATGGATTAAAGAACCCACATTACAGGGTTTATACTTGAGATTTAACTTATACAAGAATCACCCCTTCACTATTTCTTTTTTTACATTTTTAGCCTATCATAAATTATATTTCCAATAAAGCCTATCATATCTCTAAAATAAACACAAATGCTGTTCTCTCACGTGTTTCTTATTTATATACTTGCAGAAAAAAAAAACTACTGATAAAGTAATTTTATTTTAAGAAAATGAGTTTCATTTACCTTAATTAAAGTAGAATGAATCATAATGGTGTGAGAGAGAAGAAGTAGTTTTGACATTAGGATAGTTAGATTAAAACTTGTAAAAATCTTGTGATTAGAGAGAGATAAAGAGTGTGAGAGAGAAGAAACAAATCACTTATTCATAGTGCAAACAGTTAAAGATCGTTGGAGAGGGGACTTCCGATATTTCAAAAGGCTAATTGAAGGAGCTTCTTTGATGGTACTGTTTAGTTTCTAATTTTCAAGAGACGTCGATAGCTTTAAAGTTATGGTGTGTGCTCAAGCGTTATGGTTTCAAGCATGAAGGATTTCAAAAACATCTTTTGGTGATAGATGGAGTAGCTTGGATAAATACCAAATCTTGGGGCTTGAAGTGTACAAGGTTCAAATAAAAAGAGAAATTCACTAGAAAGGAGGATTACAACATTATTAAGATAGAAGTGGAGGATGATGATTTGGAGTTCTTGAGGACTTGCTTTGTAAGCCAGGTGAGACGCTTAACTAGAAGGTGGGTTTCATAAATTTTAATGGGCATCAGGAGGAAAAGAAAAGATGGTTTTGCTATAAGTTGATTAAAAGTCATGGGTTGGTGGAGGCAAAGCGGTGCGTAGTGTGGTGAGAGGGTTCATTAATAGATTTTAATCGGAGCGTTAATTACAAGAGTTTTGACGTTTTTTAGCAACTTTATTTACGAATCTCGCTTGTTAGATATCCTAATGAGCAGACTTCAAGGAGAAATTTAGAAACATCGATATATTTTTGGTCAACAATGTCTTTGCAAGTTTGTGTGTTTTGGATAGAAAGGGTTTTTGTTGCTTATCAATTCAACAGGTTAAATAATGACTTTGTTGATAGGTGAATTTGTTGTCAAAGTTTTTCTAACTTTAAACAATCAAAATAGTTAAAATATTCGGAATGATAATTTTCCAATGAAACAACCTTTAATCGAATGAGGAATAAATATGATAAAATAGTACACGAGCCTACACAATATTATATGGGCCTAAATAGGCCAGGCTAACTATTTAAAATATATAAATAATCATTTTTCTTTTCTATGTTAAGTGGGTTGATCCTAGCTCTCTTAGACTTTTGTTGGGTGTTCTCCGCATTCTTTAAGACTTCATAATCCTTTTTCGCTCCCCTTTGATACTTTGATTTCTCAAATTGAGCCTTATAATGCAATTTGATTCGTTCGTCGGCGTTTTAAAATAAATAAATAAAAGAAGTGGTTTATAAAACCAAATTTGAAAAGTCGGTACTTGATACCATAACCATACGATTGGAATGTAAGATTGTGGGCTAAAGATTTGGATTGAGCAAAAACATTACACTTGCGTGATGAATGGAGACCACAAGTGTGGAAAGATGATTGTTTATATAAGGAAATTGTGCTTGCATCGTGAATAATGAAGGAATCACTTAACATGGCATGTCAAACCAAAGTTTTGAGTATCAAAATTAAGAAATAAAGAACACCTAAATAATAATTAATTTACCCAAATAAGAGAAACACCTCATTCTAGACCTCACATGCCTTGATGGTATGTTGTTGGTGGAACCCAATAAACGTAATTTATGTTGAAAAAGTTGTTTCTTATGTTTAACTTAAGAACACTATTTTCTATGTCTAGTCTCTAACAAAAAGATCATGACATATATCAAAACATACACATATCTTCTAATCTCCTTTTTTATTATCATTTCATATTCATACTCACATTGTTGAAAATAACTATATACATATATAGGAAAAAGTTTAAACGAAAACTGTTTTTCGTACGAGAACTATGAGAATCAATCTTAGCCGTCCAATTCTCCCTCCTTCAATTGGATTGCCCATCCATGAATTCTTTACATACACCTTGACACACTCAATCCCCCCACGCCCATCATCCATGAATTCCACTTACCACTTGAATGACCAAGATTGATTCTCGCAGTTCTCGTTTGAACCCTCCCCTATATATATATATATATATATATATATATATAGGGGAGGGTTCATTTGAGAACCGTTTTTATTGCGAGAACCGCGAGAACCAATCTTAGCCGTTCATTTTGAATAATGGAATTCATGGATGAAGAGCGTGGGGAATTGGGTGTGGCAGGGTGCATGTAAGGAATTCATGGGTAGACAATCCAATTGAAGGAGGGGGAATTGGATAGCTATAATTGGTTCTCGCAGTTCTCACAATAAAAACGGTTCTCAAATAAACTTTTGTCTATATATATATATATATAACTTCCCAAAATGAAAACCAAAAACATTAAGTAATTAACCCATCTCCTTTAATCATCCCTTGTGAAAGTGAAACCCCCTAATAAATACCCATAACCCTAAACCTCCTACCCCATCCCTCTTGGCTCTTACATGTTTTTTTCCCTCCAAATCCAAAACACCCACCTTTTTTCACTATTAAACAAGTGAAAACTGTCCTCTTGTTCACTTTTTTAACTCAATATGTTCATACCTCCCTTTACTTCAATTCCCTATAATAACAACTTAAAAAATTGCCAAATAATTAGTACTTACCAAACACATAGTCGCAATTAGTGACGACTTGACGACGAACAGACGTCTGGAAGTAAATTTTCCAAAGCTTCTTGCCGATTTTAAGCCAAGAGTTGAATTAGTAAGTGTTACTTAGAATTACATAATTAATTATGTCGTTGACTGAAATATATAACGTGAGATATGTGAAATTGTGAATTAATGGTATGTGTTACGTTATTTTGTGTTAAATGTAATTTAATGTTGCATTTTTCTATTTCCTTAACTATTGTCTCAATAATCTGTTTCTTTGTCAGAACCATGAAACCATCAACATATCTTCTTCTCTTACTCATGTGGATGATGATGGAGTCACGTGTGGGTCTCACTGGCACGTGGGAAGTACTGGTGGAAAATGCCGGAATCGCCTCCATGCACACCGTCGTCACCCGCTTCAACACCGTCGTCCTTCTTGACCGCACCGATCTCAGCCCGACCGAAGACCGGTTCCGACAATACCATTGTCAAAAAGACCCGAAAAATCTTCAAAACCCTGCAACACGACCCGACTGTTATGCTTACTCTGTTCTCTACGATTACAATAACAAATATTTTCAGCCGTTAACAATTTCCACCGACACGTGGTGTTCGTCTGGACAGTTTCTCCCTGATGGCACACTCCTCCAAACCGGCGGTGATAACGACGGTTTCAAGAAAATTCGTACCTTCACCCCTTGTGAAACTACGTCGTCTTGTGATTGGGAAGAGCTTGAAGACGTTGAATTAGCACAAGGTAGATGGTATTCAACTAATCAAATACTACCCAACGGGTCAGTAATTATTATCGGCGGTAAATTCACCGTTAGCGTTGAGCTTTTTCCTCCGAGAAACGATGGCGGTGTTATAAATTTCCCATTTTTAGCGGACGCCATGGATGACCAGATGGATAATCTTTACCCATATGTTCATCTTCTTCCCAATGGTCACTTGTTTGTGTTTGCAAATAACAAGTCTGTATTATATGATCACACAAACAACGTTGTTTTGAAACATTACCCTGAATTGGACGGCGGCCCACGTAACTACCCGTCGGCAGGGTCGTCGGTGATGCTTGCATTAACACCGGAAACAGAATCAGGTATAACTTGATAGTTTTATACAATTTATTATTACTTATCGATTCAAACCACAGCAATGTCATTATCCCGCTTTTTCAAAAGAGTCCATGTTTAAATTTTGTGAATAAGGTTTTGATTTAAGGTTATCACAAAGTTTGTTATCTATTACCTACATCTATTTTACTAAAAATGGAATTAATTTGTAACCAACACCAAATTTTCATGCATACCAATTATGATTTTTATGTTCTCTAAACACATTATGCATAAATCGGAAAAATATGATGTATTCGACCTTAACACATTTGAACTAGATATGTGTTTTACAATAATTCACCGGCGATTGACAGGAAATTACGCAGCCGCAACCATCGTCGTTTGCGGCGGAGCACAATACGGAGCATTCAATAGGGAGAATACAAGTGCTCCAGCTCAGAGTAGCTGCGGTCGGATCGAGGCAACCCGAAAAGACCCGGTTTGGGAAATGGAGGAGATGCCATTTGGTCGGATTATGGGTGACATGGTAATGCTTCCCACCGGCGATGTTTTAATCATAAACGGAGCACAAGCCGGAAGTCAAGGGTTTGAGTTAGCATCAAAACCCTGTTTAAATCCGGTTTTATACAAACCAAACCAACAACAGGGTTCGCGTTTTATAACACAAACCGCCGGTTCAGTGCCCAGAATGTATCACTCGACGGCTAATTTACTTCCCGACGGGAGAGTTTTACTCGCCGGAAGCAACCCGCATTTTTACTACAATTTCACCGGTGAATTCCCAACTCAACTAAAAATCGAAGCTTTTTCTCCGGACTATTTGTCATTAGAAAAATTGATTAGGAGGCCTACGATTATTTACTCACCGGAAACGATACGTTACGGTGGTGGTTTCGAGATACTGGTGACAGGGGTTTTCCCGGTGATCCGTATGCCGGAGGTAAACATAGCGAGTGCACCGTTTGCGACACATTCTTACTCACAGGGGCAGAGGCTGGTGAAGCTGGTGGTGTCATTTTCAGTGTCGGGAAGATTGTATAAACTTAATTGCAAGGCGCCGCCGGACGGGAAGGTAGCGCCGCCGGGATATTATATGGTGTTCGTGGTTGATGGGGGCGTGCCAAGTGTTGCAAAATGGGTGCAGTTGCTTTGACGGACGGTAACATTAATAAATAAATGTGAAAAAAATTAATTAATTGGTTTAATGTTAATTGGAGTGAGTTATGGAAAATGTGATTGAAGTTGGAAAATTGAATTATTAGAGTTTTATTTTTGTAATTGACATTCCTTTGTATGTAGTTAGCAACTGAAATAAGAAATTGGTAATTATGGGTATCGATTGAGTCAAACATGCATTGTGAATTTGTCAAACCAGTGCTTTAAATGGTGGAGGCCACCATGTTCATGACGTAAAATGCTACAAAATATAACCAACGTGATGGTAATTATATTAATATGAATACTTAACTTTACTGTCTACTACATATGAGTCGAGCTTTTATTAGGGGTGACAATTAAATTGTGTTCGTGTAGACGGGTCGCAGGTCATGACACGGATACAACCCGTATATTTACTCATGTCAAGGTGTGTGACACGAACCCGTATAAATTGAAACACGACACGACCCGCGTAACCCGTTTAAATATATATGTTGGCAGGTCATAAACGGGTTGCAAGTCAATAGGTATAGTCTTACCATCTTTGTCCCTTGTTTGTCAAAATACATAATTCAAATGCAAAATACTAAATAAAGTTTAACCCTACCTATATAGTTTAATACAAATACAAAAACTTAATTATTCTAACGAATAGTTAAGCTTCTAGTGATAATGTCTATTTTTAGTAGTTGCAAAACGGCGAAAGAATAAAAGGGAGGCGATGGATTTGTTTCTAATTAGGTTTACGATAACTAAGAAATAAGATAAAAGTCCAATAGCAAAATAAGAAACATGAAAAATACAAGGATAAATAGAAAAATAAAAAATATCAAAAATATATATGGGTTGATAGGTCGACCCGCAAACCCGCAAGCTAACCCTAACATGACCCGTTTATTTATACGGGTTGAGGGATCAACCAAAAAACCCCAAATCCGTTTATTTGCATATCAAGTTCGCGTCTTATCGATAATTATCACCCCTAACTTTTATATTAATACATAAAACTGAATATTTAATGAAACTATTGTTAGAATTTTATTATGGTTAGACTTCACTAAAAATGTTTTTGACTTCTTGTTATACTTTCTAATTTCTATTCACATTTGAATGAGTGTTGTTATTTAATAGGATTACAGATTTCTACATCAACGTAAAATAAGTAGGATTTTGGGAAATAATTTTGTATATTGATATTCAAGTTTTTCGAGCCAATATCAAGCTAATATTAAATACTATCAAGTCAAGACTGAACCTACATTATGAAAACTTGTCGATTTATTAAGTCAAACTCGAGTCAAGATAAAGTCTTCGGTAGTCCTAGGATAGAATTTGGTTATATAAATGTATGCTAGAATCAAATATTAAGATCACAACTAATTTCAAGTAACGCAAGTTGGGAATTTAAAGATTAATCCCCCGTTTTGATATTTTACTTCCGGAAATTACTACAATTCAATCAAGTATTTTATTTTCATGAATAATAATCTTTTTGAATATAGTAATTACAGTAACATTTTTTATGTTGTCTCTAAACAAACTTAAAATGGTCTGAGTAATATTTTAGTTGGAGTTTATATACTTTTCTTATGTGTATAATTATAACGTGTCATCACACTGTTTTTGTTTTATTTTCCTTTATAAAAATATATATTTTTAATTAGTGCACTCGGAGTAGTGCTCAAATCACTTCGTTATAGTTAAGGCTGTCAATTTGGGTCGGGTTCGTGTTATCGGGTTCGTGTCGTTCGGGTTCGGGTCCGTTTCGTGTCGACCCAATTTCGACCCATTTATTTCCGTGTTAGATTCGAGTCGTGTCAGTTTTTTCATGTCGGGTTCGTGTCGACCTTCGGGTCGACCCATTTAGGCCAAATGTCACCAACGATAATTTTTCGGTTTTCGAATACGGTTTTGAGTACGATTTTCGAATCCGGTTTTCGGGTACAATTTTCGAATCCGGTTTTCGGGTACGCTTTTCGAATCCGGTTTTCGGATACGATTTTCGAATACGGTTTTCGGGTACGGTTTTTTAATACGGTTTTCCGTTTCAACTACGATTTTCTTTATCAATATTTCAAATTCCATGTTTGTTTTCCAACGTTCGGCACAAATTTCGAAAATAATTTTTATTTATATTCTAACTTTAATAATCACTGTTTATTTCGTTGTATTCGAACTTTAAATTTGGTATTTATTTTAGTTTGATTGAAAATTTGATTTTACTTTTTTATTTGCTTATACAAATGAATATAATAAAAACTATGATGTATTACTATTCTATACAAATAAATAATGTCATTGAACAACCGAATAATATAAGATTATTCATCATTAAAATAGAATTATGAATCGATCCAAAATACTAAAATATCACATATCAAATAATCAAATGTAAAAGTATCAAAATCATATAGTAAAAATAACAAATACTAAAATAATGTAATATTGTTTTAACTGTAAATCTTTTATTGTTTATTTTGAGTTTTTAACGTTTAAGGGTTTTGTACTTTTTTTGGCGGATTTTATTGTCCTAAAATATCACTCTCTTATTTGAATTCATAATCTTTTATTCAAAATTTAAATTTCAAGTATTAAAGAAAATTTTAAAATGTTATAGTTTTACTTATAAACGGGTCATTTTCGGGTTGACGGATTGGCCCTAACCCGACCCATTTATTTTCGTGTCGATTTCGTGTCAACCCGCTTTTGACCCGTTTCGGGTTCGTGTCACTTTTTTCGTATCGAGTTCGTGTCGGGTTTCAGGTCGACCCAGAAATTGCTAGCCTTAGTTATAGTGCACATAACGGCGTAATACCCATGTGAAGTTCCCAAACAAGTGAAGAGGACAAAGGATGGTTAGCAAATGCATTGGCCGGATTAACAAGGTGCCCGTATGAAGTTCAAATGCTTACTAAAGAGGCATTTAATAAGAATTAAGAAAGAAGCGAATGTAGTTCTATTTTAAAAAAAAGAAAGATGATACTTTCACTTACAAAATTGATTCATCTAAGAAAATATACATTTCACTAACTTATAATATATGTAGATACGTAAAAGTTCAAACGAGAACTGTTTTTCGTACGAGAACCAATCTTAGCTGTCCAATTCCTCCTCCTTCATTTGGATTGCCCATCCGTGAATTCCTTACATGCACCCTGCCATACTCAATCCCCCACGCTCTTCATCCATGAACTCCATTATCCAAAATGAACGGTCAAGATTGGTTCTCGCAGATCTCGTACGAAAAACAATTCTCGTTTAAATCTTGACTACGTAGATAAATCAATTTTGTAAGTAGAAGTATCATTGTACAAACACCCGATTTCGACTATAAACCATCTATGATCTATCACAGTATCACACCATAATTTATAAATGATTATCCATGATTTATAAATTATCCATATAATATTAGATGAATGTAAAAGCCATGTAATAAACTCAAACCCGATATGGATTGAACTCATCATCGTTCTGGAACATCTTTGGAAAAAGTTTCGCAAAATCGCGTCCATTTAAACTCACTCCTTCATAATTTCCGTCCGGGAGATTCAGACCACCATCGGATTCACCCGTATATGATGGATCTCGGGAAGCCACATCTTTGTACGACGGCGGTGGATTGTAATTAAAATTACCTCCGGCGGTTTGCGAATTCCCTCCGTCGCGCGCCATAGATCCAATCGAAGGCGCTTGTTCGCCGTAGCCAGAGGTGTCATCTGGTAACTGAGGATACCAGCTCTCACTTCCGCGGACCGCCATAGCTCCAATCGAGATTGGTTGACCACCGGCGTCATAGGTTTCAGATGGTTGAACAATCGCACGGGGATCAGATCCACCGTCAAACGATAGATCAGGATGTGATTTGTCCGCCAGGGATCGTATCTCCGACATTGACGGAGTGTAGTGATTTTGTTCAAAGTAGTATTTAGGTTCGATATCTTGAGAGTGTTGCTGATCTGAGTTCCTAGCTATCGCCGATGTAAACGACGGAGGGCCTTCCATTTGTGTGGAGAGATTAGAGAAAGAAGATAATATGTGATCTGAGTTTAGTGTTGACTGCCGAGAAGGTGAGAGTAGAGGAGGTTAACGGCGTACTTTATACAAACAATAATGGAAATGGTCAGAGCTGAACGCCATGGAAGTCTTTTTTTTTATCAAACAAAAAGTCAATTAGACAATAACACGTTTTTTGGGAATATTTATTAGTTTTATTAGTTGTATCCTTAGATTAAAATATAAATAGATTAAATTTCTATGTTATACAGGTTTGCTTAAAAAATAATAACTATTAAACATTAAAAAATATTAAATAATAAAAACATAAATGAAATAAGAATTTAAATTTTTTTAATATAATTCATCGACATTATCATTAAAATTAGGGACAATAAGGTTAAACATTTATAAGTTATAATTTAAAAAGATTATATAATATTTTAGATTGATAAAACTAAGAATTTGGTTAAGGGTGTGTTTAGCAGAAATAACTAGTAGCTAGTAGCCGATAGCTAATAGTTGAAAGCTGAAAGCTATGAGCTGGAAGGTGTATATTTTATTTATATATGTGTTTGACAAATTAGCTAGTAGCGGGAACTGAATAGTGTAAAAGGACAAATCATAAAAATTAGCCAAATTATAAAACAATTAAAAAGGATATTTAATTAATTTGATATAGAAAAAGCTTTCCGCTAGTTTTAAAATCTACTTTAAAAATCCTTTTGTTTTAGAGTTTTATGTTTAAAATTTTTTTCAGTTTTTTCATCTGAACATGACTTATAGCCTCTTCTTTCGAAACAAAAAGCTATCAACTCCTAAAAGCTACGTATTAAACACATCTAAATATTATATTTTAAAATATTATAAAAGGTAAATATGATATTTGTAAATTATATACAATATTTTAGGATTTAAAAAGGACATATATGAAATTATCTCTAATAAAATTTAAATTAAAGTTAAAAGTGAATTTTAATTTTTATTCAAATAAATTGTTAAGATTTGATAATTAATATTTTTATCTCAATTTAATGGCTAAAGCTATTTAAAAGATTTTATTGAAATTAGTTTTCTGTTTATATTAGATTATTATATAGATGTCAGACAGTATATTTTTAAAAAGTTGATAAATAATAATTTTGTAACAAAGGTAATCAACTTCAAGTACATCTCTTATCACCTGGGTATTTCTTTGGGTTTTAAATACTCTAGGTTAGAAGTTTTTTCTACTTTGATCTTTACCTTCCGTTGGATAGTTTGGTCATATAAAAATGCAAAGATCTTTAAGGAAAAGGTGACAGCTATAAAAGTTACGGTTAAAATTGCAAAACACAACTTTCTTTTAGTTAAACTCTAGAGAAATCCTAAAAAGGAAGCCAATATAGCTTAATTGATGTATGAATCCTTTAGTAGAAACTCTTATGTAATCAACTTTTACTAGCAACTTTGCTAATAAATTGCTGTTATTAAAAAGTGTAGATATATTTACTTAGGGGGGTGTAGTTGGAGTGGTTCGAAACCGGGATCCGGATTAGATCAACCGGTTTCGATCCTATGTCACTACCGTTTAGGCGAAACTATTTAAAAAAAATATATTTACTTGTTTAGTCAATTTGAATTAACTTAGACTTGAATAAGTCAAAGTCAAAGTGACTTCAGAGTCACGTTCTACTGTGGTTGATGAAAGATTCGTCCGGGGCCGAGTGAAGTGTGAACACAGTCCTTGAATCCTTCAGGTTTTCCATTGCCAGCTAGCCTTTGATTTTTGTCATTTTTGTGAGGTTAGAAACTATATATATATATATATATATATATATATATATATATATATATATTAATTTTTTCATTTATGTGTTGGAAAAGCAAAAACATAAGAAAATGTATAAAACTAATCGAGATATTCTTATTTTTTAGCTGAACAATTTTTTCTTTTCTGTTAGAATACATATATGTGACCATTTCAAAATATTATCGCTCCCTTCTCTTGAGAAAAACCGAAAGAGATACTCTTTTTAAGTCATGTTAGGTTGTAATTTATTATTTACATTTGAACAGTGATCTTTCTTTGAACTATTTAGGAGTCGAGATTTTAACTCAAATGTATGTGGTTTAATCAAAATTTTCACAGTCGTTTTCAAGATTGTTCCATGCCAATTCAAGGATTCTTGTTAAAACATATGACCGACCTCTTGTGAGATTCAAGGATGTGAACTACTAAGCTATCTTGAAGTCGGGTTTTAATGAACCAACGAATCTCTTCTCTTGAATATCCATTTTGTCATAGTGTTATGGTTAAGTATTAAGTAAAAACCGGAAAACTGTAGGTCTAGTCCTTTTGTCTTCTATGAAGGAATGACTTTTAGGTTGATTTTGCATGGAAAGAACCCATAGGACAATTAATGAATATATACATGCAAGTTCTTTTACACCTCAAAGGGTTACATCATCCTCAACAGAAGAACAAGCTCATGGGCAACCCCTTATTAAAAAGAGTTGTTTACTAAAATAAGCATGTAACATGAACAAAGAGATCTGATATGGATGAGAACAAGCATGTTAACAATGTTGCCTACATCAGTCAAGTTTGGAGGTTAGTAATAATTTTCTTTAATTTTGTACATTAAATTGCATGTGATTACTTACTATAATGTGTTTGATTGTTAGTACAAAATAATGTTGATTGTTTTTGACCTACATATATTATACAAGATTGATTGATGTTTATAGGAATATATGCTCGATTGGTCCCATATAATATATATATATATATATATATATATATATATATATATATATATGTGTGTGTGTGTGTGTGTGTTTTGCATCTTATTCATCTCATAGTTATGTTTTCAACTTTTCATCATATAGAATTATAGATAATCAAAATTCAGGGCTGGCTCTAGCTTGGTTAGGATTCAACTGTCAAAAAATAGTGTGTTGTTTGTCTAAAGTATAATTGACATGGATTCTTTGTTTTTCTTAAAAACTAAGGTGTGTTTAGTACAGAGAATGAAAATGTAAAAAAATAATAGAAAATAATAGAACTGCAAAAAAAGGGGGAAATGTTCTGGAGAATAAAAATTGATTATTCTGTTTTGTAGCACACTAGCACCGAGATTTCTGCATAGAAATGTAATTATAGAGAATTATCTCTATTCTCCAAAATACCATAACTTTTGCTTGTAATTTATTTTGAAAGTAGTTAGGTTTCTAATTAAAATATGTTTGCCACCATCTTTTTAGCATATATTAATCTCCATTTTCAGGACATATATAATTAAGAACCTTGTATTTGATTTATAACGTCACCACAATTGTAAAAGACTGTAACCTATTTGTAATATTCTCAATATGGGAGTGGTGGCGTTGGCGGTGGTAGTGGTGGGGGTGGTTGGAGGCGGGCGGTGGGGGTGGTTGGCGAAGGTTGGTGGGGTGGTTGTGGTGAGCGGCGGAGGCAGTGGGGTGGTGGGGGTGGTTATAGTGGGTGGAGGCAACGGTGGGGTATGGTGGTGGGGGTGGTTATGTTGGATGGTGGCGTCGATGGGGGTGGTCATGGTGGGTGGCGGCGGCGATGGGGGTGGTTATGGTGGGTGGCGGCAACGATAGGGGTGGTTATGGTGGGTGGCGGTGGGCGTGGTTATGGCGGGTGGCGACGGGTGGTGGCGATGGTAGTGGAGTGGCGGTGATGATGACAGTGGTGGGTGGTGCCAAGTGGTGACTGATTGATAATTTGACTGAGAGGATGAGATTGGTTGTTTTCAATGTAATTTCAATTCTCTACTTTTCTCTTTATATAGTAGAGAACTAGATTAAGTATCCGTACGATATACAAGTTAGTTAACAAAATTAAAAAATATTAAACATTAATAATAAAAATAAAAAATAATTATATAAGGCAAAAAAAAGGAACCTTTAAAAAATGGAGACAGTGGAAGGAGGATCAATGAAATACGTGATGACAAAAACATGGTATCATGATACGAAGAGATGTGGTTGTAATTCTTGTAGAAATTATCGATCATTATTGTTACAATTAGTAACAATTAAGTTAAGTATTTATTGGTTATAATTAAAAAGAATTTAAAATGATTTTAAAAATTCTAAAATGATAAAACTAAGAATTTAGTTAAATGTGATATTTTAAAATGTTATAAAGCGTATGATATTTGTAAATTAGGGTGGCGCAAAAACAATATTTTAAGTTTTAAGAAGATAATAACACCAAAAATTATGTATAATCATTAATATATAAAATATTTTATATATTATAAGGGATTTAGTTCACTAAAATGTATCTAACTTGTCACATTTTGTTATTGTGTGCATCAGACTTTAAAATTTTCTATTATGTATAGCGGACATTTAATTTTGCGCTATTGTGTATATTAAACTTTCAATTGTACGTACTAAACTTATACATTTTTCCTTTTTATATAGGATTTACTTCTCTAAAATGTATTAAATTATACTCCAAATGTTAATGTGTGTATCCACCTTCCAAAATGTTAATTGTGTGTACCAAACTTTCAAAAAATGTGTTATTGTGTGTATTAAACTTCCTATTGTATGTACTAAACTTATACCTTTTTTTGTTTTTTTATGTAATCAAAATACGTACAATAATAACAAATTAAAAGTTTAATACACACAATAACTTTTTTGGAAGATGGATACATACATTAGAAGAATGTTCAATATAGTTTATAATTAATTTATAGTCCTAAGAGACTAATTTTAGTCTTTGAATCAATGACATCAATGGTCCAGATTAAATTTTAAAATTTTTGACAAAGTGGCATTTTTGTAATTTTTCATAATTCACATGTGATGCTTTTACAAATCACATGTGATTGTATACTGAATCACATGTGATTGAATATTAAATTTTAGGACTATGTTTTTTACTTAGAATTTATTGAATACAACTCACATACATTAACATTTGACGTATAGTTTAATAAATTCTGGAGAAGTAAACCCTTTTATATATTCAAAATACATATAATAGCAACAAATTAAAAGTTTAATACATACAATATAGACTTTTAACTATATATAATTTGCCTACTTATATAATAGATTTTTAAAATTTTAATATTAATTTTATAATACAATCTATACTATATAATTTATCAAAATCCGTATTATAGATTTAATACTAAAAAATATATAAAATAAATTTATTATTAATAATTCTCAAAAAAATGTAAGAACCATTATATAAAAATTTTGTTTTACATCTTAAAACTTATTAAATATATTGCACGTTTTAATATAATAAATCAAAGTATTAAAAAATTGATTTATTATATTTAAATTCAAAATATATTTACATTAGTTTGACTTTTAAAAATCATTTTTTTTCAGTTTTAAATACATAGATGGTTAAGATTATATAACTAATATTGATTTGTTAAATTAAGACTATAATTGTATAATAAATTTTATCTTAATTAGTCTTTTATTTATATTAGAAGATTAAAAGTAGATAATTCGAATTGGGTTTTTTTCTCATTTTATGATTCTCTGGTCTAAACAAACAAAAGAATTCATTCCATTTCCTTTTCTCTATACAAAACACACTTTAAATGATTTGTACTGATTTTGGTCCTCAAAAACCGGTTTTTCCGATCGAAGTGCTTTTTTGGAGAATGAATACCAATAAGGGAACCCCAATCTCATAAAAACACACATTAAAAAACACTCTACACAAATTACCCGAAGCCACTAATCAATGGCAACGCAGGACGTACATAACCATTATATTTATGTGCTTAAAATCTAACTTTAGCATCTTTATTTAAGTGAATGACCTGATCACGAGCCTTAGCCTTTGACAACATATAGATAAAAAGAGGATATATCTCGTAAGTAAAGAAACAAAAGACTGAAAAAACAAGTATAGCAATTGATATGGATGCTCCTAATGATTTATTCTGGTAAAATATGAAGAAGCTGATAACAAACGTTAACATCATGGCCACCAAAGCGTAGAATAGCGTTTCCAGGCATCCCATTAACTTGGTAGGTAATCTCATCAAGAAATCACGTTCAGCATAACGAGTTGTAAGGATGGATATGACATAGACAAGTGAAGTTGAAGCAAACATCAAAGATAAAGCATCTAATATTACCAAAGCAGTGAAAAGTTTTTTGTGAATAAAGATAGGAGTACCCGTGTCTTGGTTGAATCCACCTGGAACCGTGAAAGGTACTGCAAATGCTATGGTAGCTATAAGTGTTGACACCACCATTAATTGAGCTGCTACTTCTTTCATCCACTTTTCACCTTTGGTTACTAGATCTTTGTGGTTCTTTGTGAATACTTCATGTGGTGTTAGACCAGCTTTATTCTTCTTTTCTCGGAAATAATGAGGGAGTATGGCCTCTACTTCCTATAAAACGCATGGGTAGATGATTATTGTAAGGTTTTTCGGGCAGCTACAATATATTTGTAGATGTACCTTGAACCATAATAGCTCTTGTTGCATTTGTAAAACCACTCCTGGCACATCCTGAAGTTGGCCACTCTTTGGTTTCTCCCCAGCTAAATGCAACATGTTATTGCCATTTTCATCTTCAAGACCGATTACTGAATCCTTGATTGAGCCTATTTCATTTAATAGATAGTAGATTCCCTTACGACGATGCGTGACAGCTACATGAAATATACTTTGGTTATTATCGTTAACCTTTCGTATTAAATCTGGATATCTTGTAACTAGCTCAACTACAAATGTCTTATTTCCACATTCTGCAGCAAGAAATAGCATTTGAGAAGAGTATTTTGGCTTCTGAGCTTCCAAAGCTGTTGACTTTTCATTGCAAGCTGTTGTTGGCTTAATAGGGTCAGGGGGTCCTCTGATTATGTCACTGATTTCATCCTTGTTCAGATTTAGAATATTACTCCATATGATTTTTAATAATTTCAGTGCAGGACTAACTTCAGTAAGAGTATTTTTGGCACCAAATACTGCAAAAACAAATTAAATCAATTAAAATCAATATCAGGAGTTCAGGACATATATTGAATGAAGTGTTCTAACAACTGAAAGCATGAAGTGGAGATTCTTACATGATATGATCATACCCCTGACACGTTCTTGAATAAAGACATCTGCAAAACATTTAAAAATCACTTAGTGAAGGCAAATTTTATGTTCATGGAAACAAAATTGTCATTGTAGCATGATAAGTTTTATATACACCATTACAGGGAGAAAAGAAATAAGAAGATTTCTTTTTTTCCTGAACAAATGAGGGAAGTTTGACTATAGCAAAATATGGAATATAACATGTGTGGATATCCCTTTAGAATTGGAACCCAGAAAGGCTCAAAAGAACCTTGATGGTGACTGTTTGAATATAAAAGATATGCGGAGTATGCATAGTGGACGTCGAGGAGTAGAGATTCTTACTTGAATTTGTGCTTCCCCACATGTTATGATAATGTTTCCCAAAGACATGAGGCTTTCGGGCCAAAATTCTGAGTGCATTTCCATTGGTAGCAAGTTCCGGGCGGTCTTTAACTATTTGTAATGCAATATCTACAAAATGATTTCGACATTACTTAACATGGTTACTACAAAGCTAACAAAACTATATATGCAGCCTAAATCGTTGCCAAAGGAGCATATTGACTTTGGAATAACATGAATGACAGGAAGAAATAAGTGAGTCAAAAGTACATATTAAAGCAACATGCTAATGTGAAACAGTTATGGTACCAAAATACTTACCAAACAGATTCGCCTCAATGCATTTCACAAGAACATAATCCCGACTTTCGTGTGTCCAGCAAGGACTAGTCATTTTTTGAGAAGTCTCATATAGATATTTCACCATGTTATAGTTTCCAAACAAAGCAGCCTTACAGAGGGGCATCTTCCCTTCACAATTCGGGATATTTAAAAGGGCCTCGTTCTTTTTCACCATAATTTTAGCCACTGTAACATTTCCGGCTACAGCGGCTATACAGAGGGCTGTTTCGCCGTTCCCATTCTGAAGTTCTAAGTCATCCCTTTCCATCAAGCTCACCAATTCTTCCACAAACTCTTCTCCCTGTGTGATGTATTTTCCAGAGACGGCAATGTGAAGAGGCGTTTCATAGTTTTCAGTGATGCTATACCTTACCAGATGTGGGCTTGTGTCAAAAATGAACTTAGCTGATTTCCAGTCACCAGTAATTGATGCTTTATATAAAGGGACACAAATTGTGTTGTAGCCATCTCTTACCCCTTTAAAATAATTCCAAAATTAATCAAGTATTAGGTATGCTGTATGCATCCCATGATAAGGAACAATAATATTCATCAATCTTTTCAATTTGAGTTCAGTAGTCAATTAGGGATATTTTTTTGCATAAAATGAAAGGTAAACAGATTTGATTTTTCAAGTTTTACCAACAAGATCAGCACGAGGTAGCTTGATAGGTGGCAGGGTATGCGATTCAGTGGAAATGTTAATCTGGTGGTGCTGGTCGATGGGATTCAGTTGGTTAGTTGAATCTAAGTTCATGTTAGTCGGGTTCATTTCTGTCGCCTGCAAAATCACATAACAGACCTCTGCAGTTTGCCGCAATGGTATCAAAGGCTAATGATTAATTGTTGTTTAGAACATATAAAACCTAATGATTAATTGTTGTTTAGAACATATAAAACCGAATTGTGGATACCAGGTGATTAACGAGGATCGATGGTGAAATTGATTACTCGCTGTCGCCGGCGCTGAACAGAAATGGAATCAGTGTTCAAACTGGTTGCTACTTGGTGCTTGGCTAGTCTTTGCTGTTGGCTCCATCTCGTTTTCCCTCTTCTATCCACTGGTATTATTATCTTTTTTTTTCTTTTCTAATTTTAAGTTGGGTTATTGAGTAAATATAAAAGAATAGAAAATAACAAAATTATTAAAGAAAGTGATAGAAAAAGAGAAAATGTTTATTTCTTGTGTTAAATAGCGAATGGATTAGTATATTTCCCTGTTGATCATTCATCTATTTAACTTTAGAGCTCAACTTTATACCATTCTGAATTGTAGATCAGTAAGATTGATAACACTCCACCACATCTAATACATAGTCACATTAGCTTTTGTCTCATACCATCTAGTCCAACACTCAGTTCTTTGGTGGTAACTCTTCACCACATCAAATTTTAAGACCTACTTAAATACTTACTAACCAATCAAAATTAAAAAGAAAAAAGAAAAAGTAATAAACTTGATTTAGACCCACCATTAACCCATACATCATTCCACCACACCTTTATGGTGTGACACCACACCCACAACTCAAGTGGTCACACTCACCCCACCACAACCACTCTCTGCACTCTTACCTGTAGCGGTCTAAGATCTTAAACTCACGTGGTGCAAAGACAGTGTCACGCCTCTAGCAATTAGTAAACATAAACTTGGTAGCTTTGAAGCTAAAACATTTAAACCCTAGTTTAGGCCTTTAGGGTGTTGGTTTTTCTTTTTTATCAAAGTTGGTCATCGCTTAAAGGTAAAACAATTAACAAACAATAATAACAACAGCCAGACCTCAGGTTTTATATTATTGATTGATAATAATAAGATAAATTTTAATTTGCACCAACTGTCGTCATTCAAAGCTCTAGTCGGATAAACACGATAAACGGAAATTCTCATTGGATTAAGTTCACTTTAATTATAAAATGCTCATCATTCGTAGTGTGTTTAAGCCTCTTTTGTTGTTTTATCCTATGGAGAGCTTGATGTTGATACTGTATCCTGCAAAACCAGGTTTGACATTTGTCTAAATCATCAAATCAAGTTAATACATTCATAGCAAGGATTAAAGATATATAATCATATAAATCGAATTCAAACGCAATGATTCTACCCATTTCCTAACGCCAGTTACAGTTACATCGTAACTAGAAAAGAGATGATATTTTCAGTATGTTTAATACCAAGAGAAAGAGATCACAGGCAAAACAAATGTTACAACTTGAATAAGAACTAAAGGTAGCCATTAAAACAACTGCTAGGCACTAAACATACCAAAAAATATTACTCGTGTCTTTGTATACACTAAACATCCCATAAAATTCTGTCAACAAAAAATGACACTGCTCACTTGTACCAACAACAATTGTAACAGTTATACTACTATCATCTCATCTAACAAATATGAAAAGCAGAGAGAGATATATCAAGCCTGGGTTCCAGTCATGGCCTTCATCTGAATGTGATTAGTATCAGCAGCAGACACAGATGAAGTAGGTATAGCCTCATAACTACCAAATCTCCTAACCCCAACAACTTTAGCAGTCACAGCATACGCCACGATCAGAATAAGAATCACAAACAAAACATAAACCACAAACACGAGATCCAAAATGGCAGCAGCCCTCAATTTAGAATCTTCAAGATCACACTTGGTTGAACCCTCAACGCCATTAACAACATCCAACAGCTTATGGCAACCGTCTGGTATGAAAGCATCCACATATAAAGAGAGACCCGTTTGAAGAGACCACAAACCCTGAAGACAGATTGAAGCACCGAGGCCAGCATCAGCTACAAACACCCTCGGGTGGCATGCGAGTATGATACATAATATGGCGGATAAGACTGAAATGGTGGCAGAAACTGAATCACATTTTGCTTCAAGACCAGATGTTTGAAGGGAAGCTGAGGATGAAGAAACGGAATACTGAAGAAAAAAGATTGCTGATGCGGTCCCGAAGAACAGGTCTGACGGCAATGGTAGGAGCGTTGTGGTTTCAGATATGAGGAGAGCCGTAGAGAGGATAAGGAAGAGGAAGAGGACACCTGCAGATTGGAGGGAAAGAAAGTGGTGAACTGGGGAGTGGCCTTTGACAAGTGGGTCAGCATCAAAAGAGATTGCGGTTTGGTGGATGAAGGCGATTAGGAGACAAATGATGATGAGGTAAAGCTGAAGGTGTTTTGTGATTGGTTGATAATGCCATGTGAATGCATGGTAGGGTTTCGTAAAGTAATCTCGAGGGGACCTTAGATGGTTTCTAGTCGTGCAGATGAGGTGATACAGTCCTAATGACACCAATGCTGAGGATGTGAATATGTGGTAAATCAGTCCTGACATTTTCTACGTTTGTCAACCACTTTCTCTTTTTCTTTTTTGTAATTAATGTGAAAGGCGATGCTCAAAGATGGGTTAAATAGACAAGATTTTGATGCGTTGTGCTCAGGTAGTGCATGTTTATGTTACTGCCAAATTGGAATATCATCAACCTTCAATAGCTTGAACCTGCAAGAAAGAATTTCCTTTTTAGTTCTTTAGTACAGAAAGCCACAAATCAACATGACATTATTGCTGTTTAGCACAAATTAAGTCGTAATTATGTTAACAGAAGGAAAAAGGTGATGATCTATTTAACTCATTTGTTCTTTATTTTATAGCACTTGTCTTTGTTTCTTCTCTCAAGTAGCAAATAAAAACTAGAATCAGGTTGCCATTCTCCTAGTCCTGGAACTTCATAAATGAGCTACACATAATGAAGCTGTTACATGCCAAAAGAGACTATAGTCTAAGTTTTTTAAGTTATACCTTATAATTGTTGACGCTCAATCCCACAATGATATTATTCATGCCCTTCTTTACAATTCAGATCAGTGAACAATGTCTAAATGTAGCTCTCACAAACCAATTGTTACAAAGCAAACTAACACAAATATAAGTTGTCTAATTGAAAAGAATCTTGATAAACATCACACAAAAGAAAAAAAGTAGCAAGATTTATGATATTAGCAGTAAATAATAATAGTTATTTTCTAAAAGGCGGAAAGAGAAACCTACATATTACAATTAAAAGAGGCGTTCTATATCAATCAAAATGGACATAACAAAGAATCTTCTTTTGTATTGCGAAGGAAGTATCAGCAATATATAAGTTGGATACTTGGATCAGTAAGGGTTTACAACCCATAAGTAATTATATGACCAATCATATCCACATACTCTAATTATGTAAGATATCCACACATCCTCTCATAGACATGTATACACGTATGCATATATCTACACACAAAATAGAGTTGTAAGGTCTGCGAGATACAACTAAATATTAACAAGCACAGTGGATTGTATGTACGCGTTCTGGTCATCTGGGTGTACCTATCGGATATAGATGTATGATGGGATATCGTACATACATATGTGCGTATAAACGTATATGCATAATTTCTCTGACCCAATTTGGAAGATTAGTTCTAAACTTTATTTCAATGCTGCCAAAATAGTTTACGAAAGCTCCAATAACCCACTCCCACAGTCCCACAGAGATAAAAGATGACTGTGCCTTCAGACAAACAAATTGCAACTTCACAACACAAAATTTAATCCAATATCCATAACATAGTCCATTTTTAAAATAATAGAATGGGAAATGAACTGCCTTTGAGCTTTTATTTTCACAAAAGACATATTAGTTTAGAACAATGAGGACAGATGAGGAGCTCCCTCAACAAGCACAAGTAGTTCAAGGGCAGGGGATGCGAAAAATATTTGCAACAATGAACCACCAAAAATTTAAAAGTAATCTCATTTAAAAATCATTATAACAAAGTCACCAGGCAACATGATCAATTGATGGAAAGCAGCATGTCCTGTTGGGGTCAAGTTCAACAAACGATTGATCAAGGAAGAAAACTCAGAATTAGAGAATACAAAGAAAATAATTGATCAACAGAAATCAAACACATTGTTAACAGATCCCTATGGCGATGATATAAATGCCCAAAATTGACGACCAATTAGGCAATTAAGAAGGTGGGTAACTATATTAACCAGATCAGATTCAAACAAAGGAGCATAATAGATCCGATGCAGGATATACAAACCCTAAAAGTAGGAATGAAATCCACAAATGGGGTCAGGTATGAAAGTTGGGGCAAGATTTCGTACCCGATGTAAGAGAAGAGAGCAATCTGCTGGGGATAAATAAAATCGCCGCCGGCGTTAATCAAATATCGGAATTTGCTTAGAGATTTTGAAAACAATAGATATATAATGAATCAATCACAGGTTCGGATGCGAAGACGGAGAAGACAGATTTTGAGGTTTTCGGGGAAGCAAGAAATTGAATTGAAATTGTTCCGGAACAGATGGTTTTGGACCGGGTTGTTTTCGGAGCAGGCTCCTTGTGTTTTATGGGCTTTTGCAAATTGCAAGAATATCCGCTACATGAATGACCAACAATTCTGGCCTAGGGCTCAAATTATTATAAAGCATTTAGGTTAATATATATATTTTTGTTATTTAATAAATTTAAATTATTATTTTATTGGTCATATCAGATTATAAAGAAATAATAAATCATGTTAAATGAATCAAGTAAATGTTTATTTAGTGCAAGCTTTTTTAGCTCAAATTTGTAAGAAAGACTTTATTAATATATTTTGTATTTTAAACTTTTATGTATAGTATATTAAATCTTCTATTTTTGTAGGGCTATTTTGAGTGATAATGCGATCCTAACTCTATTTAGTAGCTTAACTTCTTGGGTACTAGATTTTGTCTCGTATTGAAAGTAATGTTAGTCTAAAATCTTATTTACATACACTTGATGAGACAACCTAAATAGATATGTATTATATACTTAAGTGAAAACCATTGTTTATGTATTCAGACCGGGTCCGGTAAGACCGAATACTAAGTTCAAACGGACTAACCCTAGTGTTTATTTGTCCTAGTAAATACTTTTACGTACATTCTAAATCAGATACCTAGTTGTAAAAGATCACTTCAAGAGAATAAGTTAGAAAGAATTTGCTTCAAGGAAAGAAGATTAGAACATGCAAAAAGGTTTTGAAACTTACTCGGCTCGGCTAAGAGAAGTCAAAGAAGAGTTTAAAATCGTAATTCGGTTTAAATCAATTGCTTGGTGGATTATTTGAAAGTTTTCAATTGAATATATTTATCAAAAGGCAAGAGATTCAAAGAAAAAGACTCAAAAATCCAAAGTTTGCAAAAAGAGAAGATGGCAACTAAGATTAGTTATCCATAGGAGTTTATTTCCTAGTCAATTATGTGTTGCAATGAGCTAGTGATCAACTTCTTTGTGGGTTTAAATTGTGGAAGACCTCAATTGAAATTTGAGTTTTTGTGAGAATTAGTGTGGAAAGTTTTGAGAGAATTGTAAACATCAACTTAACCATTTATAATAACATGCAACATCTATTTCATCATTTATACTTGAAATCTAAAATGACAACCCAAATGACAAAAAACGAAGAACAAAGAACCAAGAAGGTGAACTAACTTCAAATCCAGAAAGCCTTGTCAAGCAATCGATATTGAGCTTCAAGTCCCAAATGCAAAACTATGTCTTTTATGAATTGGTTAGACTGAGCTGATACCAAGCTTACATCTATACATCCTTGTTACTTCCTCAACTAGAAAAACACACTTGATATCACCTTTGCAACACACACATGGGTGTTTTCTTAATATTTACTATCCCCCTACACTCTTCATCCATGAATTCTATTATCCAAAATGAACGGCTAAGATTGGTTACCGCGGTTTTCGCAATAAAAACGGTTCTCAAATGAACCTTTCCTTATATATATATATACATGCGATAGATGCCGCACAAACCACATGAAATTGTAACCTATGTGACTACTATGTGTAGATGTATAGATTATTTGTTACATCAAATCTCAGATGCCAAATACAATGGATAACAAATACTTTCATTCAATTGCAACCAAAATCTAACATACATCTACAATTCATAAGATCCCTTTGGATTAAAATACATTTTCAACCCAAATTTACCTTACCTCCATATGAGGTTTGATAGGGATCAACAAAAATTCTTCTAATCACAAATCCTCAAAGCTTTTTATATACACAATTAAACGCCACTATTACTCGAAAAAACTAAAAATTGTACCCTAAAACACGGACACGATACTAGGAACACCCTTCACAGTTCGACTTTGTAACCAAGGTCAATCACCTTTTACCTCAACAACGTTGGTTGTTGTTTTGCTCGGCAACACATTGGAATCTAATTTGAAGAAGTGATTGATAAGGTGGTAGCAGAGGATGTTCTTGGTGACGATGAGGTAGTTGTTTGTCTTAGTACAACAGTCGGTAATATATTCGTTTTTCGCCTTTCGGTTTCCTTAACAATTTCCGTTGCGAAAAACTCCAACTTATCTAAGTTGGTATTGTTACACTTCTTCCCTTGAAATAGCACCGACTCCACATTTTTTTGTGTCAACATCTCGTCTGTCAATTTCATCATATTCGTCTCTCTTCCTTTGTTAAGTTGTTCGGATTTTATAAAACCCTTGTTCCCTTGAATACGAGCATAGTTGCTTGTTCTAGAATTCCCAAACGCCATCGATACCGCTTGATCAACCTATAAATATTATACAAAAATTGTCATTAGAACATAATCTTTATTAAGACAGGGTTAAATTAGTCTTTATATTACTACCCTTGCTATTCAATTAATGACCATTAATCACCCTACCGACGGTATCAACAATAGTTGTCCGGGTCCCAAAAAGGGTCATTGCAATAATAGCGTCTCACCTAATACGTTTTTATTATTATTTTTTAATTTATTCGATATAAAATTCATTAGTTTAAATACTTAATCCACTTATTTATACTTTTTGTTAATTAACTAAATATAAATTAATTGCATAGGTTTCTTGGAAATGACACATCTGCCCTTTCACTTGCATTGATATTACGGCATTCGATTGAATAACAGCGGTTATTTAATTAAATTATCATTCACGGTGAATTGCTTACCGTATCGGAAACTGTTTCTCCGACGATCTTAACAAACGCCGCCCGCGACGGCTTCTGATTCACGGCGGCACCAGACGACTGTTCTCCGTTGCCAAGGGACACCACAAGCAAGTCATCCACGCCGTTACAGAACGGGAACTCTTGCTTATTATTGAGGACGTGAGTGATCGCCATTGCCGTCGGATTATTCATCGCTAGCTCACCAGTAACGGCTGAGATCTTGGTTCTCCTATCCACCGACACCGTCATGACGGGCCCATTTACTGCCGTAGTGGCAGCACAAACATCGCTCATCTTGAAGTCACAACCGTCCATCTCAACAGCATCAGCACGAGAAAATACAAAAGGCGCGCCCGTGGTAAGATCGTAACAGGGGATCAAAACCGCTTTTACAGTATCCTTTAATGACAAATCCCCAAATGTCTGACGAAACACCTTACCAACCTTCGCCGGAGACCCGAGAATCCGTCGGAAAATCCCCTGCTCCGAACACCGTGAAAGTTTCCCCCCTTTTTCAGCCACAAATTTAAGCGCCTCGTCAGCGGTGAACAACGGGTGACCGTCTTTCCCTTTCGTAAACAGCAAAGCTGCCAGAACACCACCGAGACCCGACCCGGAAACGACGTCGAAGAAATCAGAAATGCGAGCATCGGGAATTCCAGATTGACGACGGAGAAACGACTCGAGATGTACAATTGAGTTTGCAGCTAAAATCCCATCGGAAGCACCAGCGCCGTCGATTGAAAGAACCCTTACTTTTCCGGTGACATGTCTGGCGGAGTTCAGTTCTTCGATAGGAACAGAGACTGGTTGTTTAGTGGGTGAAAGATTATCGTAGCCAAACAAGAATTTGTTTTCAAGAATGGAAAAGATGTCAGAGGTGAGTTTGTCCATTTGGGAATTGGAATCGATGATTGAAAGAGGGGCCATGAGAAATAGAAATGGATTGAAGGAGGAGTGAAGAAGAAGGGTTGAGTTTGGAGGTTATATAGACGGACGGTTTGGTACGGAGGTGAAAGATGTTCGTGCATGTATGTATGTATGTAATTGTAAGGAACAAAAAGACAAAACGGTGATTAATTTTGTAAAATAAGGGCGGGTGGGTGTGGAAAACGATTAATCGGTTGCCGCCGTTGTCTTTTAAATACTATCCTCCTTTTTACTTTCATTTTCATAAAGAAAAAGGTGAGATATGACAGTATTTAATATTAAAAAATATATTTTTATATTTGTTAATATTAATAGGATATTAACCATTTATAACGCAAGTCGTTTTGTGGTGGTTTAAGGTCTTTAAAATTGGGTAAATTCCAGAGTGTAAGGAGGAATATACTCAAAATTAGAAAGGACTTCGATTCAGATTAATATTTAAAATTTTTTTTGAACGGCAAAGGAAACCGAAAGATCGAAGCTTCGGCATGGCCATCACCCCGATCCAAACGACCTCAAATATATTAACACGAAAACTAGCAAGACGCTAGAAGTACAATATGAGTACAAACAACCAATAAATCCGCAACTAACAA